>JAECWR010000034.1:350000-1662500 GCA_018150935.1 Drosophila pruinosa
TAAGAGATAGATATAGAGATAATAAAATAAATAAATAATAAGAGATAGAGATAGAGAGATAGATATAGAGATAGAGATAGAGATAGAGATAGAGAGATAGATAGAGAGATAGAGATAGAGAGATAGATAGAGAGATAGATAGAGAGATAGATAGAGAGATAGAGATAGAGATATAGAGATATAGAGATATAGAGATATAGAGATAGAGATAGAGAGATAGAGATAGAGAGATAGAGAGATAGAGAGATAGAGAGATAGAGAGATAGAGATAGAGAGATGAGAGATAGAGATATAGAGAGATAGAGATATAGAGATATAGAGATATAGAGATATAGAGATATAGAGATATAGAGATATAGAGATATAGAGATATAGAGATATAGAGATATAGAGATATAGAGATATAGAGATATAGAGATATAGAGATATAGAGATATAGAGATATAGAGATATAGAGATATAGAGATATAGAGATATAGAGAGATAGAGAGATAGAGAGATAGAGAGAGAGAGAGATAGAGATATAGAGAGATAGAGAGATAGAGATATAGAGAGATAGAGAGATAGAGATATAGAGAGATAGAGAGATAGAGATATAGAGATATAGAGATATAGATATAGAGATAGAGATAGAGATAGAGATAGAGATAGAGATAGAGATAGAGAGATATAGATAGAGAGATATAGATAGAGATATAGAGATATAGAGATAGAGAGATAGAGATAGAGAGATAGAGATAGAGAGATAGAGATAGAGAGATAGAGAGATAGAGAGATAGAGAGATAGAGAGATAGAGATAGAGAGATAGAGATAGAGAGATAGAGAGATAGAGAGATAGAGATAGAGATATAGAGATATAGAGATAGAGAGATAGAGAGATATAGATATAGAGATATAGAGATATAGAGATATATAGATATATAGATATATAGATATATAGATATATAGATATATAGATATATAGATATATAGATATAGAGATATAGAGATATATAGATATATAGATATAGAGATATAGAGATATAGAGATATAGAGATATATAGAGATATAGAGATATATAGAGATATAGAGATATATAGAGATATAGAGATATAGAGATATAGAGATATATAGAGATAGAGAGATAGAGATAGAGAGATATAGAGATGAGAGATAGAGAGATATAGATATAGAGATATAGAGATATATAGATATATAGATATATAGATATATAGATATATAGATATATAGATATATAGATATATAGATATATAGATATATAGATATATAGATATAGAGATATAGAGATATAGAGATATAGAGATATATAGAGATATAGAGATATATAGAGATATAGAGATATATAGAGATATAGAGATATAGAGATATAGAGATATAGAGATATATAGAGAGATAGAGAGATATAGAGATAGAGAGATATAGAGATAGAGAGATATAGAGATATATAGATATATAGATATATAGATATATAGATATATAGATATATAGATATAGAGATATAGAGATATAGAGATATAGAGATATAGAGATATAGAGATATAGAGATATAGAGATATATAGAGATATAGAGATATAGAGATATAGAGATATAGAGATATAGAGATATAGAGATATAGAGATATAGATATAGAGAGATATAGAGATAGAGATAGAGATAGAGATAGAGATAGAGATAGAGATAGAGATAGAGATAGAGATAGAGATATAGAGAGATATAGAGAGATATAGAGATATATAGAGAGATATAGAGAGATATAGAGAGATATAGAGATATATAGAGATATAGAGATATATAGAGATATATAGAGATATATAGAGATATATAGAGATATATAGAGATATATAGAGATATATAGAGATATAGAGATATAGAGATATAGAGAGATAGAGATATAGAGATATAGAGATATAGAGAGATATAGAGATATAGAGATATAGAGATATAGAGAGATAGAGATATAGAGATATAGAGATATAGAGATATAGAGATATAGAGATATAGAGATATAGAGAGATAGAGAGATAGAGAGATAGAGAGATAGAGAGATAGATATAGAGATATAGAGATATAGAGATATAGAGATATAGAGATATAGAGATATAGAGATATAGAGATATAGAGATATAGAGATATAGAGATATAGAGATATAGAGATATAGATATATAGAGATATAGATATATAGAGATATATAGAGATATATAGAGATATATAGAGATATATAGAGATATATAGAGATATATAGAGATATATAGATATATAGATATATAGATATATAGATATATAGATATAGAGATATAGAGATATATAGATATAGAGATATAGAGATATAGAGATATAGAGATATAGAGATATAGAGATATAGAGATATAGAGATATAGAGATATAGATATAGATATAGAGAGATAGAGATAGAGATAGAGATAGAGATAGAGATAGAGATAGAGATAGAGATAGAGATATAGAGAGATATAGAGAGATATAGAGATATATAGAGATATATAGAGATATATAGAGATATATAGAGATATATAGAGATATATAGAGATATATAGAGATATATAGAGATATATAGAGATATATAGAGATATATAGAGATATATAGAGATATATAGAGATATATAGAGATATAGAGATATAGAGAGATAGAGAGATAGAGAGATAGAGAGATATAGAGATATAGAGAGATAGAGAGATATAGAGATATAGAGATATAGAGATATAGAGATATAGAGATATAGAGAGATAGAGAGATAGAGAGATAGAGAGATAGAGAGATAGAGAGATAGATATAGAGATAGATATAGAGATATAGAGATATAGAGATATAGAGATATAGAGATATAGAGATATAGAGATATAGAGATATAGAGATATAGAGATATAGAGATATAGAGATATAGAGATATAGAGATATAGAGATATAGAGATATAGAGATATAGAGATATAGATATATAGAGATATATAGAGATATATAGAGATATATAGAGATATATAGAGATATATAGAGATATATAGAGATATATAGAGATATATAGAGATATATAGAGATATAGAGATATATAGAGATATATAGAGATATATAGAGATATATAGAGATATATAGAGATATATAGAGATATATAGAGATATATAGAGATATAGATATAGAGATATATAGAGATATATAGAGATATAGATATAGAGATATATAGAGATATATAGAGATATATAGAGATATATAGAGATATATAGAGATATATAGAGATATATAGAGATATATAGAGATATAGAGAGATATATAGAGATATATAGAGATATAGATAGATATAAATAGAGATACAGATAGAGATACAGATAGAGATACAGATAGAGATACAGATAGAGATAGATACAGATAGATACAGATAGATACAGATAGAGATAGAGATAGATAGAGATAGAGATAGATAGAGATAGAGATAGATAGAGATAGAGATAGATAGAGATAGAGATAGATAGAGATAGATAGAGATAGATAGAGATAGAGATAGATAGAGATAGAGATAGAGATTGCGAGTGCAAAAGCGGTGTGTTTTTTTCGTGGCTCTCTATAAATTCGTTTTTGCCGTGTTTACATCTGTAAAAAAGTACAGAATCAGCGATATCGTCTTGGAGTGATTGCTCAGCTCACCCGGCGTCTCGTCAATTCCGTGATCGAGCTTCTCCAGCTGCATGCCAGGAAAGTTGGTCGCTGAGTTTTGTCTTTATCGTTGGGCTGGACCCTCCAGCCTTTTGCCGCGTTTTTACGTGCCTTTGTGTGTTATTTGCACATAAAACAAAAACAATTTGTTCTCTGAAGGCAATTAATCGTGCAGTGTGTGCAAGCGAAACAGCTGATTTGCTTCCAAGCTCAGGGCTGATATATCAAAATAGCACAACAGTGCCATTTTGAGTAGCGAACACCTGCCCAGTGTCTTTACAGTGCCATTTTGAGTAAGCAATTAAATACTTGCATACTTCTAGGCCGTCACTCTTCCCCATTCTGCAGCATTTTCTGGCTGTCGCTTTTAGGCTGTCGCCGCTTTCCGGATCATTTACAAGTAACCCAGTAGGCTTTCGAGGGGACTTAGGTGCAAAGGTCGTGGATCTGACCATCAGCCAACCCTGTCCGCTGCGGCGGTGCACCACAAAAAGGGCTCTGGTGACCGAGTCGGAGCGGTAAAACTCCCACCGATATAACGCCAGTGGGAAACCATTGGCCACCGGTGGACCCCTCAAAGTTACTGTGGACTGGTTCGAGCGGCATGACTGATCCAGCGGAAGAGGCTGCGTTTGCCAGACGTTCTGCCCTGCAGAGGACGCCTCCCCAGCAATGGCGTACGCCAACGGGATTATGGGGGCGACATGAGGGTGCCTTAATAGTACCAACCGCTATAGCGGTGAACGCCACAGGCGTTCCCGAGGGGAAGGCCCCAGGCTCTGCGCCGCCGACTGTGTCGACAGCGATTCCACCGGTGTTCGACTTCAGTCTGGGTACTGTGTCACCAAGAGAGAAGGTGAATAAGGACCTGGAGTCTATCCTCAACACCCTTCTTGAGAAGACCTCGACTCTCTCTGGACTGCTAAGGGACTCTCGAAACACAAAAAAGGTCATCAGAGAGCTTGCCCAGTCTGTATTTCGGCTGCAAAAGTCGGCGCTGTTTGCATACAAGCAAGCCATTAAGGTTGATAAGGTAGATAGTACGGCCAAGGCACCTACAGTCGAAACTGTTTCTGAGGGCTCACAGTGGTCACCACAAGGCACTAATAATGGTGTAGTTGAGCATCGTGTCGACAACACCGGCACCTGGACAAAAGTATCCCATCGGCAAGGAACAAAAGCCAAAACAGATGTGTACGCGAAGCAGTCAGGCAACATTGCGAGCCACCAAAAGCAGACAAAGGATACACCAGAGCCTCGTAAGCGTCAATTTCCCAAGCCGCGACCAGATGCTATTATAATCAAGGCCAAGGGCAACAAGTCCTACGGTGATATGCTGAAACTGGTCACACGCAGTGAAAATGATAAAGTAAGATCCGTGGGGGCAAATGTGACCAAGGTGCGCAAAACAGCGGATGGTGATCTACTGTTGGAGCTTAAAGGCACTGGATCAGAGGATACAGCGAAAATAAGCGACCTACTTGAGGCGGAACTAGGCGAATACGAATAAAGCAATAATTTGTTTACCATTTGCAGCGGCGGAGAAAGCAATTAAAGTCGGAAGGGTTAAGTTAGGCTGGACCTCCTGCAGGATTAGAGAAAGGAGACAAGAAGCGAGCAGTAGCAGATGCTACAAGTGTCTAGAGTTCGGGCATGTGTCAGCTAAGTGCACCAATGCAATGGATCGGTGCAACTGCTGCATAAGGTGCGGCAAAAGTGGGCACAAGATCAAGGAGTGCAAGTCCGAGGCCGTTTGTTTCCTGTGCTCCACTGACGGCGACATTAAGAGGCATATAGCTGGTAGTCGGGCGTGTCCCAAAGCGTCCAAACAAAGTGCCAAAAATGTCTAGCGCCCTCAACTTTCTTCAAGTGAACCTAAACCACTGTGAAGCTGCTCAGGACACTCACGCAGACAAGTCGTGAAAACTGTACTGATGTCTGCATCCTCAGTGAACCTTACAAATGCCCACGGCAGAGTAGCTGGCTTTCGAGTACGTTGGGAAAGGCCGCCATCTGGACTTGTGGCTCTTCAAACCTCCAGCTAAATCATAAGTTCTCAGCGTCGCACTTTGTTAGAGCAAAGCTCTCCAGCTACTGGGTGTGTAGCTGCTACCTCCCACCAAGCTTGGCATATGAGGATTTCTCCCGCACCCTGGATGAGATTGCATGCGATATTCGTATCCACCAGCCCGCTATTCTCGCAGGTGATTTCAACGCCTGGGCTGTGGAATGGGGCAGCAGTTTCACGAATGCAAGGGGTCGCGCTGTTCTAGAAACGTTTGCATCGCTGGATATTGCGTTGCTTAATAGTGGTTCGCAAAACACATTCGCCAGAGGCGCAGCTGGGTCCATAATAGACCTGACTTTCGTCAGTAATCGCCTTTTCCCCTGTTCAACATGGCGTGTCGGCAATGTGTATACTGGTAGTGATCATGAAGCGATCATTTTTTCTGTTGCCGAGCGAAATGCCAGATCACGGGGCGCCTCCTCCAGGAGCGGCTACAGAGTGGCCACTCTCAGCATGCCTACGTTTTCGGCAGCGATGAGCACCGTGGAAGCTGTCGGCACAGCACAAGAAGTAGCTGATCAGGTAATCCACCGCATTCAAGATATCTGACGCAAGTATGGAACGCCGTTCAACGCACCCAAGACACCACGCCCCGACTTACTGGTGGAACGAGGAGATTGCGGAAGCGCGCCTTGCCTGTATCTCGGCCAGGAGGCGGTACCTGAGGGCAAAGAAACGCAATCGTACAACATGGCCGGACCTTCAAGCACTTTTCAGCGCAAACAGAAGAGGCCTGAAGCATGCCATACGGAAAAGTAAGCGTGAGTGTTTTCTCCAGTTATGTGACTCTGCAGACCAGGACCCCTGGGGGAAAGCCTACAATATCGTCGTCAAGCGTGTGGGTACAGACGCCCCAGCAGTTCCCTCGGACCCCGTAGAGCTACAGTCCATTGTAGAAACTCTATTTCCGCTTGGAACAGTAGTTCCCCCCCAAGGCACTGAACTTCGGCTGCCCTCACAGCCCTTTCAGCGAGAAGAGGTCCAATGCGTCTCAGTTGAGGAGATCCTCTTGTTTGCGCGCAGCATCAAGCCAAACAAGGCGCCAGGTCCAGATGGTATACCAAACCGCGTTGTTAAGCTCGCACTCTCACTAAGGCCTGAGCTTTTCGCTGAGGTATTCACACGGTGCCTGCTCGAAGGAGTCTTTCCAGAGCGGTGGAAGAAGCAGAGGCTAGCGTTAATCCCAAAACCGGGCAGACCCCCCGAGGAAGCGTCGTCCTACCGGCCCATCTGTCTTATAGACTGTTTTGGTAAGGTTCTCGAGAAGGTGATAGCCATGAGACTGGAGGGAGCGATCCGCGAAGCTGGAGATTTATCGCCAAACCAATTTGGCTTCATCAAGGGGAAGGCCACCTTCGACGCAATCAGCAAAGTGGTTGACGTAGCGGCAAAAGCAATTGAGGGCGTCAGGTGGAAGGGCGGCGCAAAAAAGTATTGTCTTGTGGCCACGCTGGACATAAAGAATGCTTTCAACACGGCTGATTGGCAATGCATCCTCCAAGCACTGACACTTTTCAATGTGCCAGCTTATCTGCAAGCCATTATCCACAACTATTTTCGCTCGAGAGAACTTGAGTACGCTACCTCAGAGGGCGCCAAGTTGCACCAGGTTTCTGCTGGAGTGCCCCAGGGCTCCGTCTTGGGCCCGCTCCTGTGGAACGTAATGTACGACGGCATCATACGCCTAGCTGTGCCCGAGAATACACAGGTTGTTGGTTACGCAGACGATGTGGCTGTTGTGGTGGTGGCCAAAGATCTAGCAGTAGCTGAAGAATCCTGCAGTGCACCGATCGATGCGATCATCTCATGGCTTGACAGCGTCCACCTTAAGCTTGCAACGCACAAGACAGAGGCAGTCCTCATAAGCAGCCGGAAACTCGTGGAAACCGCGCATATTCGTGTAGGCGACGACATGGTCGCATCAAAACGAGCGATACGCTACCTAGGAGTCATGATTGATACACGACTTTCCTTTCGCGAGCATCTGCATCTGGTCCAGGAAAAGGCTGCCTGCACCAGCAAAGCTCTCTTCAGGATAATGTTAAATACCAGAGGGCCAAGGCAGGAAAGCAAGTTGTTGCTGACCAGCTGTATCCGGTCGGTAGTCCTGTACGCCGCACCGATCTGGGCCAATGCGATGGGAGTAAAGAGCTATGCTCGTGGTGTAACGGCTATTCACCGCCTGTCAGCAATCCGTGTCTGCAGTGCGTTTAAAACAATTTCTGACGATGCGGTACCTGGTTATTGCCGGCATGATACCCATTGACCTTCTAGCCGAGGAGGAAAAAGCAGTAGCGGAAGGCACTGCCAGTGGCCGGACCAGACGAGAGGCTTGCTGTTTAGTGCGTCCGTACACTATCCAGAAGTGGCAGGAACGCTGGGAGGCAGCCACCAAAGGCCGGTGGTCCTTCCGACTAATCCCCAGCATTCAGACTTGGTTAGATCGGAAACACGGCTCAGTCAACTATTATTTGACGCAGTTGCTGAGCGGGCACGGCTGCTTCAGGGCATATCTGAACCGCTTCAAGCATGAGGAATACGCATACTGCACATGGTGCGGGGAGGAGTACACCGAGGATGCACAGCATATAATTTTCTATTGTGGGAGATTCACTCCAGAGAGGATGCTCCTGGAAGCCGCAGCTGGGGAACCCATCAACGAGGACAATTTGACACTACTGATGATCGCGTCTTCCTTAGTTTGGGAGGCAGTGTGTGTTTTTGCAGCGACGATAATGCGTGAACTACGTCGACTGGAAAGGGAGAGGGCGGCAGTGTAGGAGTGAGTTTTTCCCTGCGAAGCATTGCTTAGCGGCCGTACTGCGGGGCCTGCCTCACTCTACACCTACTCCGCCACCTGATAAATCTTAATCTTAAGCATACTTTTATAAGTTAGTTTAAGCTGTACTAAGAGAAATAAATGAATTTACACACAGATAGAGATAGATACAGATAGAGATAGATACAGATAGAGATAGATACAGATAGAGATAGATACAGATAGAGATAGATACAGATAGAGATAGATACAGATAGAGATAGATACAGATAGAGATAGATACAGATAGAGATAGATACAGATAGAGATAGATACAGATAGTGATAGATACAGATAGAGATAGATACAGATAGAGATAGATACAGATAGAGATAGATACAGATAGAGATAGATACAGATAGAGAAGGGAGGAAGGCGGAACACTTTTATTTTGGAATATTATTTTCGTATTACGGATTTTCGAACGACAAGCAAGCCTGGATATTTTTATTTTATTTGGAAATCGTATTACGGATTTTCGAACGACAAGCAAGCCTGGATATTTTATTTTGGACATAAAAATTAACAAATATTATTTGGAAATCGTGTTACGGATTTTCGAACACAAATTTTATTTGGAAATCATATTACGGATTTTCGAACGACAAGCAAGCCTGGATATTTTTATTTTATTTGGAAATCGTATTACGGATTTTCGAACGACAAGCAAGCCTGGATATTTTATTTGGAAATCGTATTACGGATTTGCTACACACGTGCTTTATTGAATTCTACGATTTTGTGAGTTTTCAATCGTGCTTCATACGTCTTCTCGAATTCGTTCATCAATCAGTTCACGTGCATAGCAAAATAAAATGGCACGACTAAGGCGAGCTAATAATGCTTCTTCTTTATCGTCGAATAGAAGATTCGTGAGTGAACAGCGTGCACAAATTAATGCCGATAACAGAGATCGATATGCACGAAATCGAAATTCACCTCGAAATCGGCCAATGCGAGCGGGAGTTCGTGTTTTGCAGCAAACGCACCTTGCTGCTTTTAATTACGATAGTGCGATTGATTACGGTGCATATGGCTGTATTGGTGCAATGACGGTGAGATGCACATTGCACGGTGCACATTGGGATGCAGTCAAATTTCCAAATAAAACAGATGGCATGTGCTGTGCTAACGGCAAAGTGAAATAGCCACAATTTGAATCTCCACCCGTTCGCTGATTTTTGGAATGTCATCAACGCAGACACATTTTTTGTCTCCTTTTCAAGAATACAATGGATCATTTCAAATGACTTCTTTTGGCCCGACAAGGGTTGGCCTGTTCAAGAGTTGGCATTCCAAACTCTTTATTTGTGTACGCTCCAAATGGACAGACGAAAAATATAGTTTATCCAAATGTTTTGGATTGAAAATAAAAATTTTAAAATAAAACAAATGACTTGCATATAAAAAATTCTAGGATTTCTCATTGCATATTATGCATGTGGCGATGTTGTTCTAATTTATCGTTAATTATTTGTATTTTTCTTGTGACAAAGCTAATTACAGTTAGCCGGCGCGCCGTTAAAGGCTGAATGAATAGAAGCCAAGGTCACAAAGGAGTTACTTGTAAAACCCCGTAGGCCTTAATAAATATTAAACAAAAAAAAAAAATAATAATAATCTATATATATAAAAGAACAATCCCAAAAATCTACGAAAACTTATAACTCAAGAACGGCTGAACCGATTTAGCTGAAAATTGGCAGTGAGATAGTTTAGAGCCAAGAGAAGGACATAGGATACTTTTTATCCCGTGAAAATTTTTGCAAAAACCGGAAAATAGAAAAAACCGTTTTTAGCAAACGCCAACACCAAAGGAGGCTCTGAATTTAAATTGAAAAAATCGTTTTTAGCAACAAACGACAACACCAAAGGAGGCTCTGAAATCCGAAATCGAAATTATACGTGTATGTTTCTTCATTCGCTGTGCATCGTTCATTGAGTGATTGTTAGAATAAAAATAATAAAATAAATAAGATAAATAAAATAAATAAAATAAATAATATAAATAATATAAATAATATAAATAATATAAATAATATAAATAATATAAATAATATAAATAATATAAATAATATAAATAAAATAAATAAAATAAATAAAATAAATCTATATATATAAAAAAACAATCCCAAAAATCTACGAAAACTTATAACTCAAGAACGGCTGAACCGATTTAGCTGAAAATTGGCAGTGAGATAGTTTAGAGCCAAGAGAAGGACATAGGATACTTTTTATCCCGTGAAAATCTTTGCAAAAACCGGAAAATAGAAAAAACCGTTTTTAGCAAACGCCAACACCAAAGCAGGCTCTGAATTTAAATTAAAAAAATCGTTTTTCGCAACAAACGACAACACCAAAGGAGGCTCTGAAATCCGAAATCGAAATTATACGTGTATGTTTCTTCATTCGCTGTGCATCGTTCATTGAGTGATTATTATTGGAATAAAAATAATAAAATAAATAAATCTGAAATCGAAATTATACGTGTATGTTTTTTCATTCGCTGTGCATCGTTCATTGAGTGGTTGTTAGAATAAAAATAATAAAATAAATAAAATAAATAAAATAAATAAAATAAATAAAATAAATAAAATAAATAAGATAAATAAAATAAATAAAATAAATAAAATAAATAAAATAAATAAAATAAATAAAATAAATAAAATAAATAAAATAAATAAAATAAATAAAAAAAATAAAAAAAAAAAAAAAAAAAAAAAAAAAAAAAAAAAAAAAAAAAAAAAAATAGATAGATAGAGATAGAAGATAGAGATAGATAGATAAATAGAGATAGATAAATAGAGATAGATAGAAAGAGATAGATAGATAGAGATAGATAGATAAATAGAGATAGATAGAAAGAGATAGATAGATAGAAATAGATAGAAATAGATAGATAGAGATAGATAGATAGAGATAGATAGATAGAAATAGATAGATAGAGATAGATAGATAGATAGAGATAGATAGATAGAGATAGATACATAGATAGAGATAGGTAGATAGATAGAGATAGGTAGATAGATAGAGATAGATAGATAGATAGAGATAGATAGATAGATAGAGATAGATAGAGATAGAGAGAGATAGATAAATAAAATAAATAAATGTTTTTAATTTTTTTTCAGATAGATACAGATAGATAGAGATAAATAGATAGATATAGATAGATAGATAGATACAGATAGAGATAGATAGATAGATACATACAGATAGGGATAGAGAGATAGATACAGATAGAGATAGATACAGATAGAGATAGATACAGATAGATAGATATAGATAGATTGATACAGATAGATAGATACAGATAGATAGATAGATACAGATAGATTGATAGATACAGATAGATTGATAGATACAGATAGATTGATTGATACAGATAGATTGATTGATACAGATAGATAGATACAGATAGATAGATACAGATAGATACAGATAGATACAGATAGATACAGATAGATACAGATAGAGATAGATAGAGATACAGATAGAGATAGATAGAGATACAGATAGATACAGATAGAGATACAGATAGAGATACAGATAGATACAGATAGATACAGATAGATACAGATAGATACAGATGGATACAGATAGAGATAGAGATAAATACAGATAGAGATAGAGATAAATATAGATAGAGATAGAGATAAATACAGATATAGATAGATACAGATAGAGATAGATAGATACAGATAAAGATAGATACAGATAAAGATAGATTTTATTTTTTTTTTTCTTCCAATTAAAAAGAAATGCTTATTTATTGCCAAGGAAGGAAGGCGGAACAAAGTTCGCCGGTTCACTAGTAAAAATTAATTTTCTTAAATGCTTGTATTGCTTCTTAGTTAAAGTTGACTTTTTGAGTGGTTGAAGCTCTCTTATTATCGTCGAGGCGTCGACGCTTCTGATAATAGAAGTCAAAGGCTGGGTGAGTTATGCGTAATCTCTTATGAAATGTCTATAGTATCCTGAGAGACAAGAAAGCTCTTAGTTCGCGAACTGTCCTTGGACACGGGTAATTTGCTATAGCCAAAACCTTTTCTCGGTTGATTTCTATACCCTTGTCGGAAATAACGAACCCTAAGAATTCTACTCTGGATTTAAAGTTCACTCTTATTTATGTGACATTTAATTTTTGTAGAGTATCAAATACAGTTTCAATATTTCTAAGGTGTAATTTTTCATCCATACTAAAGATAACTATATCATCTATATAAATGTAGCAAATCTTCCCTGTGTAATCGTTTAAGATGTCACCTAGGGCACTTTAAAAAATGGAAGGGGCGTTCTTCAGCACGAAAATTATTGATTGAAAATGGAGTTTTTCCTATGTCGGAAAAAAGTAAGAAAGTAAAAAGATTTTTTGGGCAAGCACTTTATTTATCTCGGTAATTGGGTATTTGTCGGTGATAGTTACTTTTTTTAACTTCATGTAGGCGATTCCGACTCTGTACTTCATTTGATTGAAGCTTCCATTTTCTTCGGCACGACGCACTTTGGCGACCAGGATGGTCAAATTATGCCATCTTCAAGTAGTTCTGAAATCTGCTTATTTAGCTCATTTTTAAGAGACATGGGATATTGGTAAAATTTAAACTAAACGGAGATATCTGAACTTGTTCGTATTTCTGCGGTTACGTTTGTGGTGTAGATACATTTTTCCTGTGGCTTGGCGAACAAGTGTAGGTATTTGTAGGTCATGGACTATAAAAGCTAGAGCTACTAAATTTGGAGACAACATATACAAACTTAATGTGCAGATCAAGTTTGTTTTATATTTTGACCACGCCCAAATTGGACAAAACACACTGAAGTTATTAACGAATTACTTTTATAAGGCGAAATCGGGTGCAGCTACACCTGTTCAGCTAGTTGTCACTCAGTGACATAAGAATGGTGTTCAATAAACATAATGAAGTGCTACCAAGCTATTCATTTTGAACAAAATTTATTTTAATATACTTTTTGGTATATTTTTAGTATATTTTTAGTAAATTTTTAGTATGTTTTCCAGTATATTTTTGAAAAATAAAATATTTCGATGGTCGCTCTTTCTTATTCTTGGGTGACGGGTATCTCACAGTCGAGCAAACTCGACAGTAGCTTTCTTACTTGTTTTACTCAATAATTATTATAATTTTCATAATTTAATTTTATAACATTATTAAAAGCTGCGCATGTACACTTAAAATCCATGACCTCGTACTGTCAAAGCTTGACTGTAGCCGTTCCTACTTGTTTGAATAAGATTTGCGAGTTGGTCAGATGGTCTAGTCTTGGCTGAATGTTGTTTACTGTTTCTATTATCTTTTCTTTAATTGGAATAGTGATTCGGTTGTTTACTAACATGAAAATCAATGGATGGATTGTCGCTTTTAATTCTTTCAAGCTATCATTGCCCAGAATGGCATCAAAACACTTTAGAATGGGAGTATGAAGAATTTATTTGGGATAGCCGTATTAGGTCAAATTTATAAAATACGAGGTGTAACGGTGTAATGTGACGCAGTTATGTACATTACGAGGCCACATAAATGGAAAAATTATAGGAACCACCATGAATAGGGTATAAAGAATTTAGAAGCTATAGTATTGGTTAAAACATCCCAATATGCCGACACTGCAACAAAAGGGCAAGAAAATGCTATCACCATAATAACTATAGAGGTAATTAACAAAGCCGAGCATGAAAGCGTCAAGACATTACTTGAAGCAGAAACATGCGCCACTATGGATACTACCATTAGCGCCTACATAAGAAATTGTACAAGAATTACTGTCGACCTTTATACCGTATACTTTATACTGTATATAAGACGAGGTAATTCCTACCGCGGTAATAACTACAGAGGTAATTATCGTGCTAGGGGAAACTCTCAATATAACAATAGGAGTAATTATTATAATAAAAACAAGTAAGAAAGCTACAGTCGAGTTTGCTCGACTGTGAGATACCCGCCACCCAATTTTACCATCAAAATATTATATTTATATAATAGTATAAAAATATACTAAACAAAAATATACTAAAAATACCAAAATAATATATCAAAATTTTCTTTGTTCGAAGTTATTAGCTTGGCGGCACTTTAGTTGGTTTATTGAACACCATTATTATGTCGCGGAGTGTCATAGCAACTAGCTAGGCAGCACTAGCAGTTGCACGTGGTAACGCCTTATAAAAGTAATATCTTAATAACTTCTGAGTTTTTTATCTGATTGTAACCAAATTCGCAGAGATCATTAAGATGTTGATTAGTATTGTGCGTACCAAAATTGAACGTTCTAGTCTTAAAACGACGCTTGCAATTCGGTTTTATTCGAATTACGGGGGCGGGAAGGGGCGTGGCCAAAATCAAAAACAAACTTGATCTGCGTGCAACAATAAGACATACTGTCGCGAAAAATTTGTTGCTCTATCTCTTATAGTCTCTGAGATCTAGGTGTTCATACGGACAGACGGACATGGCTATATCGTCTCGGCTGTTCACGCTGATCAAGAATATATATACTTTATGGGGTCGGAGATGCTTCCTTCTGCCTGTTACATACATTTTCGGTCGGCACAAAGCCATAATACCCTTCTACCCTTTGGGTAGGCGGGTATAAAAACATTGAGAAAACAACAAGATCATCTGAAAGATATCTCCGCAGACGAACAAAAACTAAAACTCCATTAAAAAAAAAAAGATGTCTATGAAGTCGTTAGCAATAACGATATCAAGAAATTTGTGAAACTAAAAATAAATCATTCGAATTGCTTATTTAAACAATTTCCAATGAATTATATGTTTTTTAATGTGGTCAATTTTTTCAAATTTAGTTCAGAAGCCGCATGCTCCTCTTCCGCATGCTGGCATTGTATGCTTTGCGAGTATGGCTCCACAGTTGTAGACGTCTTTGGTTGTGGCCCAGGTTCACCAATATGGAGTTATGGTCGCTAACCGTATATTCATCGCTGATAGATCAGTCTACCTATAGCCAGAGCGAGCAGCTTGCGAATGTCAGGTCAATAATAGACCCTCTCATAAATGTATGTGCCTCCCCCTGTTAAGCAGGGATAGGTCCAGTAGGGCTAAGACCTCCAGGAGCGCGTCCGCACTAGCGCTTGTTGATACGCTGTCCCATTCTTTCGACCATGCGTTTAAATCGCCTCTGATTAAGACCCGCGATCTGCCCCTTGCGTTAATAGCGATGTCCCCCGTAACTTCGGTAAACTCCTGCAGCTGGATTGGGAGCTAGCAGCTATACAGCCAGACGCCACCCAGTTTTTCCAAACACGAAGCCTTTCGAAGAGCGCTGATATTCCATGTCATGCTACTGAGCGTTGCAGATCCCGAAAGCTGCTTGTCCATTCGTATCTGCCGCATACTCTCGCCGGCTTATAGGGCTCAGTCAACAACGTCACATTCAATGAGGGTTCGTCAACTGTTTGGGGGAGCAGATTGTGGTCGGCTTCGCAGTGGTTTAGGTTTGACTGCAGTAGTTTTACCTTTTCCGAAAACTTCTTTTACACATACAAATTTGATATCAATATCACTACGTAAATGTTTGAGTTTATATGAGATATCACCACGATGCCGAATGCGATCACATCTATAGACTGAAAATTTGTTAGTAAAGATTTTAACATTAACAATATCATGCCTTAACCAAGTTTCAGTAAAGGTAATGACATGAAAAGGAAAAGATAAACTACAATGGCCTCTTACATTTTAAAAGTCAAGCTGGACACAAGATGTAAGTTTTTTATGCTATCAAATGTAGTTTGAGGCTCAGAGGAATTAGTGGTAACATTTGGGAGTAAAATCGTTGGCGGGTTTTTCTTTACTTACTCTTTTATTAATTAATTAAGTGTTCCGGCCAAAAGCCTTTACAGCAAGCTTGACTAAAATGCTCGGCAGGAAAAATTATTTCGAAAGTGGCGATTTTCTGTTCACATGAGAAAATAATTTATTCCCCCCTAATTAAGCTTTAATTTTAGACCAAATAAACGTCTTTATATCGCCAGATAACGTATCAGGGGCAAGCCCAAAAACAAAAATTTGTTGAAAAAGTTGGACACCTACTATAGTATTCTGAGCAACTGTAACAGAAGTAGACAGGCACATCTGCACTAGCTGGTTGAACATCAGGTCCATCAGAAGGTTGACCAAGTTGACTTTCTTCAACAATAATAACTTCAGCGGTTACCGAGACTGAAACAGGATCAGAACAAATGACATCCATGGGAACCATGCCATTGTTGGCAATCATTAACGCTGAGGAGTGTCGAAGGGAGGGAGATATAAATGACATAAGATAACAAGAAACAGGCGAGTTGGTAAGCTGTTCAGGGGCATAAAGCTCATTTAGGCAAGTGAACAATCGATCGTTAGCTTTTTACGCTGTGGAGACTTGGTTAAAAGCTTCATGCCTTTAAACCCAGATTTCAAAGTTGCAAAACTATCCGCAAGTTTTTTAAAACCTGCGAATAGATCCCCAAAGCCTTGCTTTGTCTGACGTATGAATCCCATCAAAACATCCCTTTCAACATCCCTGCATGACTCACATGTCCATCTTAAATCAGATTTGGAATTAGGTCTACTATACGGCCGGTGAAGCCAGCACATTTTGCATATGAAACATTGTCACAGAGCCAGCAGCAAACGAAACCAATTTTTGCGCTTGCTGGTACACGGCATTTTTTATTATAGCAGACAACAGTAGGTTTTTAAAGCAAATAAAAATTAAATTAAATTAAAAATTGAAATAAGAATAAAATTTGAATTAATAACATTAGGTATTAGGACGCTGATATCTACTTACAGAAATAACAGCTAGCACGATGTAACAATCGCGGGCACGACGAAAAGAGAGAAAAGAATAGCCAAAACGGCCAACAACAAAACACAGCACAAGAGCACAAAGAGCGCGATATGTAATGATATACCAAAAATGTGCTGTAGCAGTTCAAAACAGAACACAAATTTGCTGTAAGCTGTCGCAAACAGAAAAGTAAGCCTCACAAATTGTTGATATATTAAATCACCATAGTTATTTTAAATTATTAAATGTTAATACTAAACACACTGACGTATAGCACAGGTATTGTTAGCTTGCAATAAATATTATTTGATAACAAGGAGCAGGAAGGGTAAAAAAACAAATGTTAGTTTGAGAGCAAAAAACAAGTATGAAAGCTACTGTCGAGTGTGCTCGACCATGAGATACCCGCCGCCCAATTTTACCATCAAAATATTATATTTTTCAAAAATATACTGAAAAAATACTAAAAAAAATATACTAAAATTATACCAAAATAATATATCAAAATTGTCTTTGTTCAAAATTATTAGCTTGGCGGCACTTTAGTTGGTTTATTGAACGCCATTATTATGTCACGGAGTGTCATAGCAATTAACTATGTCACGGAGTGTCATAGCGATGAACTAGGCGCAGCACGTGGTAACGCCTTATAAAAGTAATTTTTTAATAACTTCTGTGAGATGGTGATTAGTATTGTGCGTACCAAAATTGAACATTCTAGGATTAAAATGACGCCTGTAATTTGGTTTTATTAGATTTACGGGGGCGGAAGGGGGCGTGGCCAAAATCAAAAACAAACTTGAACTGCGTGCAACAATAAGACATACTGTCCGGAAAATTTGGTTGCTCTATCTCTTATAGTCTCTGAGATCTAGGTGTTCATACAGACGGACGGACGGACGGACAGACGGACATAGCTATATCGTCTCGGCTGTTGAAGCTGATCAAGAATATATATACTTTATGGGGTCGGAGATGCTTCCTTCTGCCTGTTACATACATTTTCGGTCGGCACAAAGCCATAATACCCTACTATCCTTTGGGTAGGCGGGTATAAAAACACGTCCGAATGCGAATGCGAACGAATGTTCGCATGTTTCCCCACTAACCTGTGGAGCGCTCTCCACAGGTCGACCTCTGTCGATCTACTGGCTATGTACGCAAACTGCGTGGGATGCAGAGGTGTCGACGTCTGCAGAGAGCACCGAATGTGCATATCTATCAGCCTTTCCCCCGTCTTAAGTAGAAAGGAAGTAAGACTGATCGGCCGATAGGACTTAAACTGGTCAAGCGGACGATTCCCTTGCTTGGGAATGAATACTACATTTACGCACCTCCAAACGCTGGGTGTGAATACCCAATTAAAACTAGCTCTAAGAAGGCCGACAAGTGGAACAAGAATATGAGCCATGCTCTTTTGGATAAGGTCTGGGAAGATTTTGTCACCGCCTGGGGCTTTGAAAGGAGCGAAAGAATTTACAAAATGGGATCGCCATAGAACCCGGGAAGTGGACTTGTAGTAGAAGCTCAAGTGTTTCCCTGCGATCTTCAGTGAAAGAGTCATCTGCTCTTTTAAGAAGCCCTATTCCATTGGACGACCCTTTGGCCAATACTTTATGGAGTCTCGCTGCCTGTGGCAACGATTCTATGCTACCACAGTAGCTGCGCCATGTATCGCGTTTAGCTCGTCTAATGCTTTTGTTGTAGTTGGTGAGAGCGTCCCTATATAAGTTCCAACGTGCACGGTTAGATTTAGCCTTACTAATAAGGCTTTTAACCCTCCTTCTAAGTACAACCAGTTGCTCATTCCACCACGGAATTTTACGATTGACCCTTAGGGACTTCTGGACTGAGCTATCCTCGAATGATGATATAGGCACATTTTGAAGCAGATTGGCAGCGAGTTCTATCTCACTAATAGATTTAAGATTGCTAACCAATAGTCTGCTTTGAAAGCTACAAAGGCTTTAAAGAGCTCCCAATTTGTCTTTTTCGGACAGAAGGAGTTTTTTTTCGGCTTGGCCAGGATGGGATATACATTAGCATCACAGACGATCTCTAGTGGCTTGTTGTTGCGACGACAGAATTGTACCAGCCGCTAGACCTCTCCTGGAGGTATTTCATTCACGTCACCCGGGAAGTATGCACAGGCGATCACAAACCGTCCGCAGTGGCTACCTCAATAGCAGTTGCCACCAGGTCTCTGAGGGTGAAGTTAATTAATGGGAAATATCTTAGACTGTTATCCAAAAGTATAGCAGTGCGAGGGGCACTTCCCATACGGTCATATAACAACTTACATAATCCACATGATTGGCCACGTATATGGCCACCGATCAACCATGGTTCTTGGACGATAGCCAAGTTGATTTCATCTTCACAGACGACTCTGCACAGTGTGGCCGACTCTCCTCTGGCGTGGTGCAGGTTCGCCTGGACCACCTTTATTGCGCTCATTTTCCCTCCTTATGGCGGTGGTAACAAGGTTACTTGCCTTGTCCGCTCGAGTCGTTGCCACGGATGCTCTTTGGTGGTCTAGAGGAGCTGCTTGAGAGAGGTACCTTGCGGTTCGGTTGCGGCCCGAGACGCTAGCAGTGAGCTAGGCCGTGGCTTCCCTGTCGCGGGAGTATACTCAACGCTACTTGGAAAGTAATCTATAATGAGGTGGGCCTTGGAGAAATCCGTTTCTACCAACAGTTTTACGTCAAGGGCGCTGATTGACCTGATGACTGATTGACGGGGTATACAAGCCTCAAAACTTGGGCTAACATCTGGTGTGGAGTGCAACAGCGACGCCTTTAATATACTGGACTTCAACGTAGCCAACTGCTCCGCTGAGAGGGGTTTAGAAGAATCAGCCGAAGTGAAGCCCAATTTCACGCTGCTTACCATTTGGATGAAGAGTGGCTTCGTGGACTCCTTATGAGTCTTTTTATGCCTCTTTGAAGAGCTAGTGGGCTCGGCGATGGTATCGTCAGCGCGCGTCCGTTTTCCCTTGGTGTAAACGGGGGGCGCAGTGGCGATAGCAAGAGCTTCCGCTCGGTTCGAACCCTTCGTGAGTGCAGCTTTAAAAGGCTTCCTCTCGCAGCAACTGGATCTGAGAGCCTGCTTCCGTAAGGCCTGACCTCTGAGAGGCCACGGAAGCGTCGTCAGCAAAGCTGATTCGGTCGCAGTCAGCTTCCTCGTTGGAGGACAATACCTCGACGGGTTGCTGCCGGACTGAACCGCTATTGGACGGAGTCCCCTAAAATACCAGAGTCAAGACCCGTAGTATTGGCGGTGGCAGCCAGCAGCCCACTGGCTGCAGTGCTGGTGTAGGGGTCAGCCATGAAGGCGTCGCCCAAGGATGATACTATTGAAGTCGTATTAGACTTTTCTTTTAATCCATAAAAATTGATTACATGAAGGGAAGGTCATCCACGGCATAGCCCGCGTACCGTGGTAAGTCTAAATGAAACTGGAGTACGACAGGTATCCAGAGTCCTCATACTAGAGACCGGGCTATCCCCCATGCATCCATCAGCGTATGCTGTTCCACTTTGGATTGGGATGATTTATAGATTCACGATCTTTGCCCGACTACAATTAGTCAGCACCTCTAGCAGAGACATGACCGTGCTAAGGGCTTTTTTCCAGCCGCCCTCGCGTGGAGAGTATATCCGCACTTCCGACAGTAGGAGCAATGACGGCACGTGCCCCAGCCAATACTGGGATTAGTGAATACTTCTTCATTATTTCCATAACTTAGGAATTCTACTCTAGATCAACAATAGTGCGGTGCGAGTATCTCGAATTTAATTTTTCGTTTCTGCCTGAGAAATTGTTGTCGTTTTTTTTTCTGTTTCGCTCGTTTGTTTCAATTGATTTTGTCGCCTTTGCCTTTAAGAAAAGGAAATTAATCAATGTTCAATCTATGTTCAGTACTATAGAGGTATTCACAAAGCATTTCAGAAACTAATAACTTCTCAACTGCCAGCATGGTAGCATGATTTCAGTAAGTCTTTTGACTCCGTCAACCATAGTCTTTTATTATATAAGATCAATCTTCTTGGATTTCCACAAAACTGAATTTTGTGAATTTCTTCATATCTTTCATGTAGAATTCAAATGTCATTTTTCAAGGACTCTGTATCTAAGACCTTCCAAGTTACTTCCGTGGTACCCTAAGGAAGTCATTTAGGTCCGTTGCTTTTTACATTATTCTTACATCTTACTTATATATATATTAAAATACTAATGTATGCGGATAATGTTAAGCTATGTCTGACTTTAAATTATCCCTTATGTAATACCAGATCACAATCAGATCTTGATTGTTTTCAATCGTGTGTACTATAAGTTTATTAAATCTTAATTTCAATAAATAATTGCGAATACAATTTCTTTATTTAGCTTGTCATGGTTATGAAAATTTTTCATGTTTTTATTTATTTAATTCAGCTAATAGCAGACCATAGGATTAAGTTATTACAAATTAGAAAAGAAAATTATTCAAAATCAATAATAACAATATATAAATCTGCAAATAAAGAAATAATAGAAATTAATACAATATATATAATATATAATATATAAATAACTGTATGATACAATAATTGAAAAAAAATATATCAAAAGTTGTTTAAACAATATTAATTTAAATGATCCAACACTTATTGCAAGAATTAGGGAAAACCCAGATAATCACTGTGTTAGTATTAATTGCCACTACTATGGGTTCAAGAGCTTAAAAATAATTTTTTAATTATAAGCAAAGAGGACTCTGTGGCGAATACTTGAAAATTTTATTGTAGTCGGCACAGAGATCGTGAAAAGGTTCATGCAACATATAATTAGTGCAAATGGGATATGGTAATCAAATTTATTTTTATGTTCTAGGAGTATACCTAAATCCATTATTCAGATTCTATAAAATGATATAACATAACATTTTTAACAATTAAATTGCAACTTGTTATCATTACAACAATTAGAAAACATATTTGATCTGCTTTCAATAGTCAATGAGAGTTTATATCATTATAAGAGAAGTACAAGTTCACATCGTCACCATACATTAAAAAACGGGAGTTGGAAATAATAGAAGGTAGATCATTGATAAAAAGTTAAGAAAAGAACAGAATAAGATATAAGGAGAATTTTTTGAGGTTTCGAACTATGATATTTAGAATTTCACATTAGAAAACTATGTGGAAATCCAGAAAGTTGTAGGTTATTAAGTGATATACAGTGATTTAGAGAGTCAAAATCCTTACTCAAGTAGGTATGTACAACATTAATCTGCATTTTATTTTGTAATCCTCTATTCACCAAAGAGGTAGATTCGAGAAGACTAGTGTTAGTAGATCTTGATTTCCCAAAACCTTGTTAATCGGGTGATATAATAGAACTACATGACTTTTGAATCTGACCAGTAATAATTTTCTTTAACAAATTAGGAATAGTGGACAACTTAGAAATAATAATATTGATAATAAACTTTGAACCAATAATAAGCGATTCCTTCCAAATTGCAGGTAAATAGCAGTACAGATAATTCAAATAATTAATGAAGGTGTTTACATAGAGAACCAGCACAGTACCTTAGTACATATCCTGGTACTGATACTGATGCGGCAAAATAAGTAATACAGAAAAACTATTGGTAGATTGGACGAAATAATAAATGACAGAAAAGAGTAGAGTAAAAAATTATAGAACTGTAGAGAATTATGTGCAAACAGTTAACAACATCAATTAGCATATTGCGAATTAAAAGATGCAAAAAATTAGATATGGCAATAACTTGAGAGAATTCTCTAATTCCTGAATTTCAAAATTTGAAATTCTTTAAAAACGAGTTGACGTGTGAACCAGTTTTCTTAGTTAATTAGTTCTTACATGATTAACATGAGGCGCACATTGCTTCAAAATAGAAATGCGAATATTATAAAAAAACGAAGAAGCACAGTTTATGTAAGTATAGTACGTACAGTAGAGACCAGTCGATAAGAATAAGATGATTATTAAGTTTAAAGAAATCTTTTTTACGAAAACATCGTAAGTTATAACAAGCGCCCTGTAAAATATATGTATTTAAATTTTGTAACTCGAAAATAAGTTTTAAAGTGGGATGATAGAGGTTATTCAGGGAAATTAGATAAGCAATTTGATTAATAGATCTACAAGATTAATAGATCTACAAGATGGGCCTGGAGAAAAGATAAAACATTAGATGTGTCTAACCAAACTAAACTAGGTAAATTAAAATCTCCAATAACAAACAAAAAGGCTTGATCGGAAAGCATAGATGAAATAGTTATATTTAAAACGTTATTAAAGAAAATTTTTACACTTAAAAGTTCAATGTCAACATGCCATCAATATGAAATGAATTCAGAGGAAAGTTCAGAATAAGCAGCAATTAAAACACACCACCACGTGGAACTTGATCATATCTAAAAGAGGTGTGATTTCAAGAAAACAAAGAAATATTACGAATTTAAAGCTTTATCCAAGATTCGGTAAAGATAACTGTATCAAACTCAAAAGAAAAGTTATCTACAAATAGTTGAGAAAGTTTAAAATTAGATCCCCTAACTCATTGATACGTTAGGAGAAAGGATAAAGTTAGTTTCTTCATTTTTGTGGATACACACGCTACTATATTACAACTAGATGTTGCGACAAAAAGGTAAGCTAGACAAAGAGCGAAAAAAAGAGGAGATTTCCCTAGCATAGCTAAATTTAAGTTTCTCAACCGTTTTATTACTTTAAGAAGAAAGATAAGATTGAATGTAAAATTTATCGTCCTCAGATGTTGTGTCCCGAGCAAGATGAGAAAGAAAAAGTTATTTCCTTAGTGAATTGGCAATGTTTCAATTATCATAGTTGGAAACTAGGAAGAGGCCGTAGATTTGAAGCTCATAAGTTGCGCTTCTGGATGAACACTATTAATCGGAGGGCCTGTGGTAAGCATTAAAAGGGAGAAAGAGATATCTTCCACATTTGCGGATGAGAGAACGTCTATAGACATCGACGACACATTTAATAACTTTAATTTATTGAATTGAATCTCCATGGCCTAAAACTCAGATAGTAGTTTATTTAAAGTGAAAAGTAAGGCACTAGTAAAATCCCGCCTTGTCTGACTCACGATCTTTTAAATGTCCACTTTAGACTAGCAACAAGGGAAAAACTCCATCTTAGGCCGGATTTATTTGATAAACAATGATGCGTTGCATATAAACAAAATGCACTTGCACAGAGTTAAAACGGAAAACAATAAGCAAAACAAGAACCATGCTACAGCACAACCATACGATGCGCCGAAACGAAAACGGACAACAACAAATTGCATTGACAGAGTTAAAACGGAAAACAAGAAGTAAACCAATTGTAATTGATTTGAACCACGCAAACGTAAATTAACAAGAATATTTCCTTGTGTAAAGGAAACGTGTATTAATCAAGGTATATCAAAAAATGATGTCGAAAAGCCGGCGGTAGGAGAAACGCCGTTGGCTGGTGCCGAGGGTAACAGCCGAGGGTCAACAACAACAACAAACATGGAGTATATTTTCGAAATGACCAAATCGCTTATTATTCGGGCGCTGATCATATATTTTTTAAATTCGTTTTTACACGCACA
Source organism: Drosophila pruinosa (assembly GCA_018150935.1). Taxonomy (NCBI): domain Eukaryota; kingdom Metazoa; phylum Arthropoda; class Insecta; order Diptera; family Drosophilidae; genus Drosophila; species Drosophila pruinosa. The sequence goes on from JAECWR010000034.1 coordinate 374,997, forward strand.
ACCTTAAGATAAAAGCCCGAATGTAATGAACAATTGAAGTATTTATCTACATGCGTTTGTAACGCGTACTCCGAAATAGTCAATAAATGGTCCAATAGGCCATCAGCAGGATCAACTCAATTAGTTCAAAAAGCCAACAAAAAGAAAAGTTAGAGTATGAGCTCAAGCATGCTAATCTTAAGTATCAATTTATCTCCCATTGGAATTCTAACTTATCTATTAACTTGGTTTTAGATCAGACAATGACAGACAGATCAACGATCAGACAGATGAGTATGTGAATTTTGTCGATGGTGGCAAGACATATCTGCCCATCGTGTTTATCAACGGTTACTGAGATTTACAACTGAATATCAACCTGTTAACCAACCATGGAAATGGCTTAGTCGAAATTATGGCAGATGGTGCCAAAGAAGAATTTGACAAGGATCTGGACTCACTGAAAGAAACTCTTATTGTCACAAACTTGTCTTCTGGATGCTACAATAGCTGTTTCCATATTGCATCCAGTTTTTGAACTCCTCGCTTGCAAGAAAGACATTCAGTTTTGCACAACCGTCAATCGCAGCAAGGCCGTGCTCTTTGCTGTGTTCTAATCACTTATCATTTTACTTAATGTGGATAACAAAACTAACTTTATGATACGCGTAATCTGTTTTATTGGACTTGGTATTTAAGTGTGGAAAATTCACAAGGTTGTCGATATGAACTACAACAATAATGATAAAGTATTTGGAATCTTTTCGCACATCAGCTTCAAAGATAAAGGGTCGTACCTGAAGAGCTTTACCGAGAAATACGACAAATCAAGTATCTGAGCTGAACTTGTTTCCCACTGCTTTTAGGCTATTTCATCTACTTATTGATTTACAATGACCACATGGGCTGGTACGCCTTTGTATTGAGCATGGGATTAGGCTATTGCTAACATTTGGGTTCACCTTGATGACGTCACAGCTGTTCATTAATAATAAGCTTAAATCAGTTACCCATCTGCATTGGTGAATTATGACCTCCTCGCTGGCAAGGCCGTTAGCGGTCAGAGGCGGCGAGGGGATCAACAAGTAATCTCAGTATTATCTAGGGCATATGCCGTCCTTGGTCATACTGTCGGAAGTACTCTCCACGCGAGGGCGGCTGGAACCAGTCCCCTAGCACGGTCATGTCTCTGCTAGGGGTGCTAATTGCAAAGATCGTGAATCTATAAATCACCCCAATCCAATGCGCAACAGCATACGCTGATGGATACATGGCTGGGGGTAACCCGGTCTCTAGTATGCGGACTCTAAATACCTGTCGCCCTCCACTTTCATTTAGATTTTATACGGTATGCGGGTTATGCCATGGGTGACCATTCCTTCCCGCCTACTCTGGGGATCAATTTATGGATCTTTTTAAAAACATAGATAAGGCTGATGCGACATCGACAGCATCAACCCTGGGCCTTGTCTTGACGGCTGACCCCAGCACCACCACTGCAGCCAGTGGGCTGCTGGCTTCCGCCGCCAATACTACAGGTCTCGACTTTAGTAATTTAGGGGACCCGGAGTGGCCAAGAACTCCCATAGATACAGGTGCTGACTTTCTGTTCATTAGCGGTTCTGTCCAATAGCAAACCGTGTAGGTATTGTCCTCCAACGAGGAAGCTGACTGCGACCGAATCAGCTTTGCTGACGACGCTTCCGTGGCCTCTCAGAGGTCAGGTCTCACGGAAGCAGGCTCTCAGATCCAGTTGCTGCGGCTGGAATCGAAGGACGCCTTTGTAAAACTGAAGAGCCGCGAGAGGAAGCTTTTTAAAGTTGCACTCGCGAAGGTTCGAACCGAGCGGAAGCTCTTGCTATCGCCACTGCGCCCCCCGTTTACACCAAGGGAAAACGGACGCGCGCTGACGATACCATCGCCGAGCCCACTAGCTCTTCAAAGAGGCATAAAGAGACTCATAAGGAGTCCACGAAATCACTCTTCATCCAAGTGGTTAGCGGCGTGAAATTAGGCTTCACTTCGGCTGATTCTTCCAAGCCCATCTCAGCGGAGCAGTTGGCTACGTTGAAGTCCAGCATATTAAAGGCGTCGCTGTTGCACTCCACACCAGATGTTAGCCCAAGTTTTAAGGCTTGTATACTCCGAAATGAGTGGCTGCTCTTGGTGAGCGAAGGCAACAGCACTGCCAATTGGGTCAGGGGAGCTGTTGGGCACATCAGGTCAATCAGCGCCCTTGACGTAAAACTGTTGGTAGAAACGGATTTCTCCAAGGCCCACCTCATTATAGGTTACTTCCCTTTGCGGCCGCAAAGGCACCCAAAAACCCTTCCCACACTTCATCGGCCATCGTGGACAGGGCTTGGAAAGCCGCGAAGGGCCCAACTAAGCCTATAACTGGTAGCGGTCACCTTCAGACAAGCGCCAGGGAAGCCACGGCCTAGCTCACTGCTAGCGTTTCTGGCCGCAACCGAACTGCAAGGTACCTCTCTCAAGCAGCTCCTCTAGACCACCAAAGAGCATCCGTGGCAACGACTCGAGGGGACAAGGCAAGTAACCTTGTTACCACCGCCATAAGGAGGGAAAATGAGCGCAATAAAGGTGGTCCAGGCGAACCTGCACCACGCCAGAGGAGAGTCGGCCACACTGTGCAGAGTCGTCTGTGAAGATGAAATCAACTTGGCTATCGTCCAAGAACCATGGTTGATTGGTCGCTAAGTACGTGGACTATCATGCGGATCATGTAAGTTGTTATATGACCGTATGGGAAGTGCCCCTCGCACTGCTATACTTTTGGATAACAGTGTAAGACATTTCCCATTAGTTACCTTCATCCTCAGAGACCTGGTGGCAATTGCTATTGAGATAGCCACTGCGGACGGTTTGTGATCGCCACTGCATACTTCCCGGGCGATATGGAGGAAGTACCCCCATCAGAGATCCAGCAACTGTTGATTTCTATCGCGGCAACAATGAGCCGCTCGTGATCGGCTGTGATGATAGTGCACATCACACGATCTGGGGGAGCAGCGACATCAACAAACGTTTTAGTATCTTTATCAACTGCTCTTATATACCTCCTGCCTCAGATAACTCTCTGAATTTATCTCATTTTTCTGTAATCAATAGTATTTCTGAAATGCTTTCTGATCGTGATTCTTAATTGTTCTTGGAGATCTTAATATTTCTGGAATGTTGTGGCTTTCGTCATGTGAGTCCAACGTATTGAATCCTTCGTCAACTCATGTCTTTGTTGATAGACTTTTTCATATAGCTTTGTCTCAAACCAATTCTATAACAAATTGTCTAGGTAAAATGCTTGATCTGATTTTTGTTTTGGATTCCAATACCTGCACGGTATCTAAATCGAAGCCTATTTCCTCACCTGAGGATCCTTACCACCCTATTCTGGAGGTGTTGATTGACTTGCATAAAAAAATGTTTTGGATGCAAGTGTTTTACCGGAGAAGCGAGTTCGTTGTTTTCGGAAGACCGATTTTAAAAAACTTTCTCTGCTTCTTTCGCGTACTGACTGGTCCCAACTTTCTTCGTGTATTGACCTCGAAAAGGCAATTGAAATTTTGTATTCGACATTAAACTCTCGTCAGTTCGAATCGGAAGACGTCACATTTCCAACAACATTATTTTTTGGTAAAGAGATAGCTCCTTATGATCATGGCATTGGCGATCTGTTTGCTGATTTTTTTCAATCGATCTATTCCATATCAACTTTCTATAGAGCCCAGCTTTATCCGTATTAAGAAAACCAAGCGAATTGCATTTTTGGTCACTTAGTTTCTGAAAGTTTACTTTTACGTGAACTTAAGTCATGTAAACCAGTTTTTTCTCCTGGCCCTGACGGAATTCCTAGTTGCATGCTTAGGTTCTGTGCAGAGGGACTTTGTAAACCACTTTTAAAATTATTTGAATTGTCTGTAGAGTTGTGCTCTTTCTCTAATCTTTGGAAAGAGTCTTACATTATTCCTCTCTTGAAAAAAGGAAATAAATCTAACGTTCAAAACTATAGAGGTATCTCTAATTTTTCTGCTATTCCCAAAGCATTTGAGAAACTAATAACTTCTCAACTGTAACACTGCTGTAAATCTCTAATTTCACCCTACCAGCATGGGTTTGTGAAATGTAGGTCTACTACCACTAACTTATTAGAATTCCCATCAATGGTTATTGAATGGTTCCAATCAAATATGCAAATGGATGTCACACTGATTTCAGTATGGCTTTTGATTCTGTCAATCATAGTCTCTTATTATATAAGCTCAATCTTCTTGGATTTCCACAAAACTAAATATTGTGGATATACTCATAAATTTCATGTATAATTCAAAGAGCATTTTACAAGTGCTTTGTGTCCAAGACAGTCGAAGTCACTTCTGGTGTACCCCAAGTATGTCATTTAGGCCCATTGCTGTTTACATTATTCATAAATGTTCTACCGTCCGTTATATCATACTCTCGCATACTTATGTATGCATATGATGTTAAGATTTGTCTGACTCTTAATGATCTCATATATAGCCTCAGATTGCAATCTGACCTTGATTGTTTTCAATCGTGGTGTGCTATAAATTTAATTAATCTTAATTGTAATAAATGTAAACTTATGAAATTTTTTAGGGGCATTCCCCATTTAAATAATTATCATCTTAATGATACTCAACTTGAGCGAATAGAGTCAGTAACTGATTTAGCTATCCTTCTTGACTCACAATTAAAGTTTGATAAGCATATTTTGGCTGCTTCTAATAGAGACATGGGTGTCCTTGAATTTATTAAACGTTGGTCAAAGGAATTTAACGATCCCTACATAACAAAACATCTATACATCTCATTGGTTCGTGCTATTCTTGATTATGGATCTAATATTTGGGTTCCGAAGTATAGGGTTCATCAAGATAGGCTTGAATCAGTGCAGAAACAATTTCTTCTTTTTGCTCTTGCCTTCGTATCGTAGTAGACTTTTATTACTAAACCTTCCTTCGCTTTCTGACCGTAGAACTATGCTAGGTGTAGTGTGTACGTCAACGTCCAAATTAAAAAAAAAAAAAGTATTAGAATACAAGTTGCGGATATAGCCAATATACAAGTATGTAGAGTGTGAGGAGGTGGTTTGTCGCGGATGTCTTTATGATAATTAGTTCGTCTCGGCTTGATAGCGATTGTAGTTAAAGTTTGTGTAGATTGATCTCTTCCATAGTATTGTTGATTTTAATTTGTTTGAAGGTTTCTATGGAGAGTCTGGTTCTTGGTTCGAAGTACATTAAAATGTCATCGTAAATCAAGCCGTTGATATTAACTGTTAAATTATTGAAAGTTAATATGAAGGATCCGCTGATTGAGAATGGTTCTGTACAAGACGAGGTGATGTTGGTTTTAGCTGTGTTAAAGACAAGGATGTGTCGTTGTTCGACTTCTTGAATAGTTTCTTGTTGGCCGATGTCTTTTATGTCACATGTTGCCGTGTGGTCGTACAGGATACCTTTTAGGCAGTAGATATTGACTAAAATATTTCCTTTCATTTTTATACTTGGATTTTTATATCATATAATGACTAAGTTAGTCTGAGCGTGTATACTTTCGTAAATATATGTCTGGATTAAGGGGCATGTTTTTTCGAAGTACGTTATTTGACCATTTTGGTCGTATCAAATATAATTGAGTACAATGAGGAATTCCGTTTGATTTATCGTTAATGGAACAATGTGTTCTAATTCGAATGGGTGCGGTTTAAATATCTTAATATGAAATATTATATCGAAATTTATTATATATGTTTCTAAGGTTAACAATTAGCCCGTCAGCCGTCAGAGGCAGCAAGAGGATCAAAATGTAATCCCAGTATTGGCTAGGGCACGTGCCGTCATTGCTCCTACTGTCGGAAGTGAGACTATACTCTCCACGCGAGGGCGGCTGGAAGCAGGCCCCGAGCACGGTCATGTCTCTGCTAGAGGTGCTGACTAATTGTAGTCGAGCGAAGTATAAATCACCTCGGCGGAACAGCATACGCTGATGGATGTATGGCCGGGGGGTAGCCCGGTCTCTAGTATGCTTACTCTGGATACCTGTCGTCCTCCAGTTTCATTTAGACTCTCCACGGTACGCGGGCTATGCCGTGGATGACCTTCCCTTCCCGCCTACTCGTGGGATCAATTTTTATAGATCAAATTACTAAATTAGAAAAGTCTGATACGACTTCAATAGTATCATCCATGGGCGATGCCTTCACGGCTGACCCCTACACCAGCACTGCAGCCAGTGGGCTGCTGGCTTTCACCCCCAATACCACGGGTCTCGAGTCTAGTATTTTAGGGGACCCGGATAGGCCATGAACTCCCTTGGCACAGGGTTCACTATTGCTGAACTTCTGTCCAATAGCGGTTCAGTCCGACAGCAACCCGTCGAGATATTGTCCTCCAACGAGGAAGCTGACTGAGTCGAATCAGCTTTGCTGACGATGCTTCCGTGGCCTCTCAGAGGTCAGGCCTCATGGAAGCAGGCTCTCAGATCCAGTTGCTGCGGCTGGAATCGAATAACGCCTTTGTAAAACTGAAGAGCTGCGGGAAGGAGCTTTTTAAAGCTTCACTTGTGAAGGGTTCGAACCGAGCGGAAGCTCTTGCTATCGCCACCGCGCCCCTCGTTTACACCAAGGCAAAGCTCACTAGCTCTTCAAAGAGGCCTAAAAAGACTCATAAGGAGTCCACGAAGCCACTCTTCAGCCAAGTGGTAAGCAGCGTGAAACTGGGCTTCACTTCGGCTGATTCAACCAAACCCCTCTCAGCGGAGCAGTTGGCTACGTTGAAATCCAGCATATTAAAGGCGTCGCTGTTGCACTCCACACCAGATGTTAGCCCAAGTTTTAAGGCTTGTATACTCCGAAATGAGTGGCTGCTCTTGGTGAGCGAGGGCAACAGCACTGCCAATTGGGTCAGGGGAGCTGTTGGACACATCAGGTCCATCAGCGCCCTTGACGTCAAATTGCTGGAGGAAACGGAGTTTCCCAAGGGTCACCTCATTAGAGGTTACTTGCCAGGTAGCGCTGAGTTCACTCCTGCGACTATCCTGGACTATATTGGGCTCCAGGACGCGAGCAGCTTCTCCACGAAACTGTGGCGGGTGGTGCAGCATAGCCTGAACGGCAGCACGACTCAACCCGCAATGTTGGTTGACGAGGAGTAATACAGGGCTCTGACGGAGTGCCAAGGGAGAGTGAAATTCTGCTTTAGCAGGGTCAAGCTGATCCTTAAGAATTCAGCTCCCAAAGACTACTCCGCTACCCCTGCTCCATCCACATCCTCACTTGTTCCCTCTCCAGCCAACGGCGCCAGTGGTTCCCTCTGGGATGTTAGCAGTAGCTGACCCTGTGGCCTCCACCAGCGCTGCGGCCTGATCTGTACCAAGGTTCCTTCCCCTACCCCACCGGCCATCGTGGTCATGGCTCCGAAGGGCCCAACTAGGCGTGTGACGTGTGGTCACCGTCCAACAACCGTCAGAGGTGCCTCTTTCAGGCCCACTGCCAGCACCTTGGGCCGCAACCCACCCGCAAGGGTGCCTCCCGTGAGCGGGGTCGCAAGGCGACCTCCCTTGAGTGGCTCATCCAGACCACCGGGGGGCAAGGCAAGTGGCATTGTCACGACCGCCGTTAGGAGGGAGAATGAGCAAAATTAAAGTGCTCCAGGCGAACCTGCACCACGTCAAAAGAGCGTCGGCCACACTGTGCAGGGTCGTCTGTGAAGACCAAATCAACCTGTCTCTCGTCCAGGAACCATTGTTGATCGGTGGCCATATACGTGGACTATCATGTAGATCATGTAAGTTGTTATATGACCGCATGGGAGGTGCCCCTCGCACTGCTACACTTTTGAATAATAGTGTAAGACATTGCCCATTAACTAATTTCATCCTCTTAGACCTGGTGGCAACGGCTATTGAGATAACCACTGCGGACGGTGTCCGGGAAGTTGTGATCGCCTCTGCATATTTCCCAGGCGATATGGAGGTAGTACCCCCAGCAGAGGTCCAGCGACTGTCGCCGCAACAACAAGCCGCTCGTGATCGGCTTTGATGCTAATGCACATGCCATCATCTGGGGGAGCAGCGACATCAATAAACGTGATGGTATGGCCAAAGGGTCGTCTAATGGAATAGGGCTTCTTAAAAGAGCAGATGGCTCTCTCTCTCTCTCACTCAAGATCGCAGGGAAACTCTTGACCTTTTACCACAAATCCACTTCCCGGGTTCTGTGGCGAATCCAGATCTCTCCAGTTGCGATGACGCCATTTTGTCACTGGACTCATGTGGGTTCAGCTTATCTGGATCCATCTTCGACCCCGAAAATATCAAATGGGCTGTAGATTCTTTCGCTCATTTCAAAGCCCCAGGGGGTGACAAAATCTTCCCAACCCGTATTTAAAAAAGCCTGGCTCATATTTTTGATTCACTGGTCGGCCTTCTTAGCGCTAGTTTTACTTGGGGATACATACCCAGCTCTTGGAGGAGAGTAAATGTGGTATTCATTCCCAAGCAAGGGAATCGTCCGCTTGACCAGCCTAAGTCCTATCGGCCGATCAGTCTTACTTCCTTTCTGCTTAAAACGGCGGAAAGGCTTATAGATGTGCACATTCGGTGCTCTCTGCAGACGTCGACACCTCTGCATCCCACCCAGTTTGCGTACATAGCCGGCAGATCGACGGAGGTCGCTCTCCACAGGTTAGTGGGAAAAATTGAAAGAGCCTTTGTATCCAAGAACATTGCTTTGTGCTCTTTCTGGATATAGAAGGTGCTTTTGATAATACCGGCTACGGGTCAATCTCTACTGCTCTAGAACGTAGAGGAACTGCCCGTCCTTTGATCCGGTGGATTGAAGCTATGCTCAAACACCGGATTATCACTTTCACCCTGGACTCCACGACTGCATGCATTAATGCAGTCAAAGGCTGTCCCCAGGGAGGGGTTCTATCCCCCCTACTCTAGTTGACGAACTACTAGTCTTACTCTCCGAGCAGGGCGTTGAAGCTATCGGCTATGCTGACGACCTGGCTCTAATAGTGACCGGGAACTATACCAGCACCGTGACAGAGTTGATGCAATCAGCTCTGAACACGGTAAGTAGATGGTGTGCAGATGTTGGTCTTAGCATCAATCCACAAAAAGCTATTATAGTTCCTTTCACTAGGCGCTATTCCGTTGACATTGGTCAACTTTATATCAGCGGCTATCCTATGGGGCTATCCAACGAAGTCAAATAGCTAGGTGTGACCCTCGATAAAAGACTAAATTGGAACTCCCACCTCAGCAACACCCTCACAAAGGCGACCCATGCCATGTGGGCCTGCAGGAGATTCTTTGGTAGAATCTGGGGTCTTAAATCCTGCATCATCCGGTGGCTTTTTGCCATGATGGTCAGACCGATCGTCACCTATGCTGCTATTGTGTGGTGGCCAAAGGTTACGCAGGTCACTGCCATCAGCAAATGCAATAAATTGCACAGGCTGCTGTGCCTCTCACTGACAGGTGCACTTCGTACCTGTCCCACTGCAGCAATGGAATCGATACTGAATCTGACTCCGCTGCATATCCAAATTAAAGAAGTCGCAGCTATGAGCCTTCTCAGAATCAAGCTCCAATCCGGGCTTCTAGCTACCGAATCAGGACATGCTAGTCTTATCAAAGACTTTCCTGTCATAGATATCTGCACTACATCAGATACTATGAGAAAGGAACTTTTCTTTTGTGCTAAATTCAGAACCCTCATTCCGGACCGGAAGGACTGGGACACTGGCAACCCCATCAGCGACACCCACGGTATCCATTGGTATACCAACAGGTCAAAGTTTGATTCGGCAAGCCAAGGAGCTTATCAATCCCGTGGTCGACCGAAAAACTAGTTTACTCTGCAGGAGGGATCTTCACCTTCTCGTTGGCTATCTTAGTAGCGATCACTCCGTGAACTATCACCTCACCAAAATGCGTCTGTCTTCCGATGCTGAGTGTAGACTCTGCAAAGAAGACCGTGAAACAACTAGACACATTCTGTGCGACCGTCCAGCCTTGGTCTGGTCTAGGAGGAAACATCTGCACGTGGATACCGCAGGTCCCGAGCATATTGTGCGTTCCTCGACGAAAGATCTGCTCTACTTCCTTAATTAAGCAGAGCAGCTTTTGTCTAGCTAGGCTAGGGAGAGCCTTATAGGCCTTAACAAAAGACCACCAAGGTCAGAGTGCCTCGCCCCTTCTCTGCTGGGAGACTCCCATTATCCTTATTATTATTTTTATTAAGGTTAACAATTGGTACAAGTGTTCATCAGATTCTATTATACCATTTTTGATAAGATTTCGTTTATAGTTTGAATTTCTGTTTCATTTATTATTTTTAGTTTAGTGAGCAGTATGCTCTCTGCTCTATTGTTAATGTGGTTAAGTAATATGTCTATGTCGAAATTTATTCTTGTAATATACACTAGTCGGCATATATATTTTGACGAAATCAAAGCGATGTGTTTTTTTTAGAACTTTTTATTGGCTGTTTAGAACTTAACAATTTTTTTTTTTGTTTAGACATTACAGTAATACAAACTTAAAAATAATTAAGGAAAAATCATTTCATGAAAACTTAAAAAGATATGAATTAAATTAAATTTCAACAGTTGGCATAAGTATTTTGACGAGTGATTTCTATCATTCAAATAACACTTAAATCATAAAAAAGGATTAAAAATATTATTGTAATTAATAAAATGTATAGCCCCCTTTAGCTTCAATGACTTTTTGAAGGCGTCTTGGAACTGAGTCCACCAAAGCTTGAAGGATTTCCGAGGATACCTCATTCCAAAGGGAATTGACCTCACAAATTGTTTCTTCTTTGCTTTTATGCAAAGATGCAATTCGTTCGCGCTTCAAAAGGGACCACACGTTCTCAATGACATTCAAGTCTGGACTTTGTGGTGGCCAGTCGAGAATATTGACACCAACATCTTTCAAAAATGTCATGATCATTCTGCTTTTGTGGCATGGTGCATTATCCTGCTGCAGTATGAATGACTCCCCGATAAGATTGTCTCCGGAAGGGAAAGCGTTATCGTTTAGCCCTCTTAAATATTACCCTTGGTTCATCGAGCCTTCAATTGGAACCAAGTCACCCAGACCATTGTAACAAATGCATCCCCCAAAACATGACAGAGCCTCCGCCATGGCTCACTGTTTGACAAACGGGCATATTTTTTTGTCGTTGCATCACTGGCAGTCTAACAAATACCTTTTGCCTTGAGGAATTATACTCAAAGGAGCTTTCGTCTGTCCACAGAATACTTCTCCAGAACTCCTTGGGCTTGTGCAGATGCTCCTTTGCGAAAGCCAATCTCTTCAATTTGTTCACCTTAGAGATGTAAGGTATTTCCTTTGCTCGGTATGTCTTGATTCCTGCGTCTTTCAATCGTCTCCGAACAGTACGTTCACTTATTGTTGTATTTGACATCTCATTCTATTCATTTGCAGCAGATTGAGGCTTGAGATGAATGTTTTTCTTAAATTTACGCACGAGAAGTCTGTCTTCATTCGTCGTTGTTTTTCATGTGGCACCCAATCCCGGCAAGTTAGTGACCGAATTATGTTTTTTATATTTGTTTATTTGATAATGAACTGTTTGACGAGACAGTTGAAATTCATTCGCTATGTCTTTTACGGCAGCGCCAGCTTTAAACTTTCCTATTATAGAAGCTCTAACAATGCAGCTTAACTCGGCCGTTTTCCCCATGGTTTCCAATTATTATTTGTCAGTATTCTAATTTTGTTATAATAAAATAATAACAAAATTTATCTAAGAGAAATTTTTGATGTGCACTTGACAAAACGCGAGAGATAATTGATACAAAAGTGTCGTCAAAATACTTATGCCAGCAGAAAGAGAATGCAAAAGGTTAGCAATGTAGAATTTGGCAGGCATAGAGCTAAAAATATATTCTTTGTTTCTCGCATCATTATTTCTCCGTTATTTAACGGTTCTAAGCAAAGCAACATCAGAAAGTATGAAATTGGTTTCGTCAAAATATATATGCCGACTAGTGTATTGTAATAGATGAATTTCATTGTTATATATCTTGTTCTTCATTAATATGATTGGAAACATTTGTAAATCGTAGGCTTATTTCTCTGTTAAACATTATTTTTTCGTTAGATCTTTGTGTTATTTTATTTTAGTTCTCCTTAATAACGTTAAATTTTTTTTCGATTTCATGGGCGTCTTTAGCGTCCATATTGCCTGTTACTATTTTTGTTATGCTTCCAAAGCCGTTAATCAGGTCTCTCTTACTTTTCTTTTGCGGTGTTAAACCGTTTATCTTTACATTTAATTGGTCTAATAATAATATAATAATAATGCAAGATAATGATAATGCGCAGCGCTCTCTCGCGTTCGGCTCAAATTAATTTTTGCCATTCTGTCATGTTCTTCCAGTTATTGTAATTTTATTTTTCGTGCTGTGACACAACAAAATCTAGAAGAGTATTAGTCTTTTGTTCGGTTTTTAATTTTAGATTTATGTATCTCCTGATTTCTATGTGAAGTAAAGGTTATTTTTCCATCCTGCTTAACCTGATGATTGGAAGAATATTCTGACTGTGCTAGTCTTTTGTTCGCTTTTTAACTTTAGATTTATGTATCTTCTGATTCTTATATGAAGTAAAGGTTATTCCTCCATCCTGCTTAACCTGATGTTTCGAAAACCTAGGTGTAAGTTTATTTCTCATTTTTTCATTTCTGAAGACTGTTCTGGCCTCTTTGAGAGTTTATGGAGGTTTTCTATTTTCATTGAGCTTTGCTATTCTGTTCTTTGCTTTATTTCTAATGGTCTCTTCTATGTCCGGGTAATTGATATCGCGAAATTCATTTAATTTTTGGAGATTGTCATGTTAGTTATTAGAAGGGATGTCCTGAGACAAAGAAGGTGTGTACTTGGTTGAAGAATGAATTGAGTTATTGTATTTTTTCAGAGTTTCTGAAAATATATATTCGTTGTCACATGTCAGCTTTTCTGTTTTTTATTTAAGATAATTCTATATATCTCAGTAAGGGATGAATGAAGTTTTTCCACTGTGGAATTATTTAAGCATTGTTGAAATGAAGTATGGTGTACTATTATATTGTATTGGATGCAAAAGTCTTTAAAAAGTTTATTGGTAAATTCCGGACAAATGAGTTTTTTTTGGGAAGACCAAAGGTTAATAGGAAGTTTCCTGGCTGGAATTGTACATCCTGAAGCGAACTTGTAAAACTTGTCAATTATAGTTAATATAGTTTTTTTGTTGATGGTGTAAATATCTATATGTACAATCTGCATAGGACATGATAGGGTTTCTGTTTTCGAATATTCTAATTTCCGCGGTTGCCTATCGTATTTGAATGTTTGGCAAACGTCGCAGTCATTAATAATATGTTCCGCTTTTGTCCTTATTGGGTAACTGTTTCATCTATACCCCTTGGATTATTTGCCACGGTATATTGGCGTATTCCTGTTCATATGGGTCAGTTATGTCTTTAACGACGGCAAGACACTTTATAAAGTTTGGTTGGTAAGAAATATTCTTTAAAAGATTTATTGAGTTTTAAGACCTGTTTCAAAATATTGATTGTGTTATTTTTTGCATAATGCACTTCTGAGATTGTCCCTATTAACTTATTTTTGAAAGGCATAGTTAAATTTTCAGCCTGCGGTCTGATGTTGAAAATGGTTTGTAAGTTAAGCTCATTTAAAAGTTCATTGCAAGTAAGAATTGCGTTAGGAATGTTATTGTTTGTGAGCGGTACAGTATCATTAACATTAAAGTCGCCGTTATTGGGGGAAAAGGCATCAGCTACCACGTTTTCTGACCCTTTCTTGTATACTATCTCAAAGTCATACTCGAGTAATTGGAGTTTCCACCAAACCAACTTAGAATTTGGTTCCTTGAAATTCATAAGCCAAGTTAATGGTCTATGATCAGTTACAATTTTGAACTTTTGTCCGTACAAGTAGGGACGAAAATGTTTGGTGTCCCCAATTATTGCTAACATTTTTTTTTCCGCTGTTGAGTAGCTTATCACTGTGTCCGAAAGCGAGAAATTACTAGCATCTGTAGTTAGAATAAATGGTTTATTATAATCGGGGTATTGAAAAATTGGGTAATTGCAAAATAATGTTTTTTACAGACTTCGAATGCTTTAATGTATTCTTCATTTATTTTAACTGTGGTTTGGCCCTTAAGCTATAGTATCAGGGGTTTAGATATGGCTAACCAAGTAGTCCCAAGAAGGATTTGATCTGTCTTTGGGTCTAGGACAAAGGGAATGCTTTGATGGCGATTAATTTTTTGGGATTAGGCTTTATGCCGGAATCGGTGACTACGTGACCTAGGTATTCATTTTCTTTTCTGAAGAATTCAGATTTACTTGGTTGAAGTTTTAGAATAGCTCTATCTAGTCTGTCACATACTGACTTAAGGTTGTTAAGGTTTCCTGAAGTAATAGGGAAAATACTATAATATAATACAAACAACATTGATCGTTGTGGTCTAAGAGAACATTGTGTATTAGTCTTTAGAATGTGGCTGGTGTATTAGTGAGACCGAAAGGCATTCTGGTGAATTCGAAATGCCCTCCTACTGTTGTGAAGGCTGTTTTGCCAATGTCTTCTGGTTCAATTTCCAATTGATGATAATAATAATAATTATTATAAAGGGAGTCTCCCAGCAGAGAAGGGGCGAGGCACTGCGACCATGGTGGTCTTTTCTGCCTATACAGCTCTCCCTAGCCTAGCTAGACAATATGCTCGGGACCTGCGGTATCCACGTGCAGATGTTTCCTCCTAGATCATACCAAGGCTGGACAGTCGCACAGAATGTGTTTGGTTGTCTCATCGTCTTCTACAGAGTCTATACTTAGCATCGGAAGACTGTGACGACGCAAGGTCGCACAATTAAAATAAGTATTAAGACTTAACGGCCCAGTATTACAATATTATTATTATTATTACTCAATTTACTAAGACTTAACGGCACGGAGCCCAATATTATTATTATTATTACTCAAGTTACTAATATTAAACATAGAATAAGAAATTTCAACAGTTTATATTAATGTTAGCATAAGGGAGCGTCATAGGGCGCAAATCAGCGCACTGTTAGCGACGCACGAAAGAGCAAGGGCTTCAACAGCTGCGAGTAACCCGGGTACCCCATCACCACCATCAGTACTACGGTCCACCCGTGCCTCCGCCATCGGATGAGTTAGGAACTGGGGGTTGGAGTTTAACGGACATGGGGACCCACTGGAATTCCTAAGCCACGCAGAGGAATTGGCTGGCCCTTATAATGTCGAGTTAGACCACGTAGCGGCAGCTATGGTAATACTGCTCCAAGGAGACGCCTTGGACTGGTGGCACACTCATCCGGTCACCATGCCCGACTGGGCCACGTTCAAGACCGAGTTTATGGGGTACTACGTACCACCTGACCACCAAGAACGTGCCTTAGAACAGACAGAGAGGAACCAGCTAAGATCTTTGTTCAGGATTTATGGAAGATCATGCGGTTCACCAACCTCAACGAGGAACAGAAGTTGGGATGGGTGTATCGTAACAGCAGCATCCCGTTTAAACATTACACGAAACGACGAGACATCCGGGACCTGTCGGAATACTTGCGACTCGCCTCTGACTTTGAACAACTCTTGTTTGGGAGTTCGCCGTTACAACCACCAAACGAAATCGCATTATCGCGCACCGCCGTTCACCAAACACCCAGAGCGGACCGATGCATGCGATGTGGCGAAGCCGGTCACTACGCCAGACAATGTCCTAACTCAGGACATCTGGAGTGTTGGGTATGCGGAAAGGTCGGGATTCGAACTATAGATTGTTGTCGGCGAAAAGAGGGAAACGGAAGCGGTCCCGGGGGACAAGCCGGACACCCCGGGGCCCACTTAACTCCCGCCACAGGCTTAGAATTCGACGGACGGCGCCTCCTCGCCCAAATAACAACAGAGGCAGGACCAATTCAGGGCGCCATCGACACCGGGGCGACACGCAGTTTCATGGGTAAGACAACGGCTCATAATTTAAGAAGGTTCGAAATTCGGATTGTGACTGATGAAACCATACGGCTGGCGGACGGCACACACCGGGACGTCACCACGGGTTTTCGTATAACGTGTACAATGGGGAAACAGAAAGCTGACATCTCGTTGCTAGTCTTACCCGAAGTCATTGACCACGTTCTCTTCGGTATTGACTTCTTGGAAAGGTTCGAAACAATATTTTCCTTCGGCGGATTCACTCTCGACCTCAGCAGCAAAAATTCGAGAAAGAAACGTCGAAAATGTCGTCGAATCGCAAGGGAGGAGAGCCCACCGGACATACCCGTAGCAGCCACCCACACAGACGATATCGCGGGAGTGAGAGACATACAGGTTCAGGCTTTCCTCACGGCCGAGCTAGCACGGTTCAGAGGGATGAGCGGTATCAGTACCATAACCAGTCATCGAATCCATATGAAAGATTCTCAACCTATCAAACAGAGATACTACCCCCGTAACCCGGCAATGCAGAGTATCATCAACCAACAGGTGGACGAATTGATCGAACAAGGTCTGATAAAACCGTCCCATTCTGCTTACAGCGCTCCGGTGGTGCTAGTCAGGAAGAAAAATAACGACTGGAGGTTATGTATCGACTACCGGCAACTCAACGCTCATTCCAAGCGGTACGCCTATCCTCTGCCCGGAATGGACCATATCCTGCAACAACTACGGGAAGCCAGATACATCAGCACTTTAGACCTATAGAGCGGTTATTGGCAGAATCCAATGGAGGAAAATAGCAAACAGTATACTGCATTCACCGTCCCAGGAAGAGGCCTTTTCCAGTGGAAAGTCATGCCTTTCGGACTACACACAGCGCCTGCCACCTAGAGATAGAAACATACGCATTTGCGTACTTGGATGACATCGTGGTCATCGGAAGGACACCACAAGAACATTTGGAAAAACTGGCCGAAGTTTTTCGGCGATTAAGGAAGGCAAATCTCCGTATAAACCCGGATAAGTGCCACTTCTTCCAAAAAGAGCTCAAATACTTGGGACATGTGGTGAATCGCGACGGAATCCACACGGACCCTGACAAAATCAAGGCGATCCAGCAGCTGCCAAGACCCCAGACTACGAAAGACGTACACAGCTTCTTGGGGGTCGCATCGTGGTATCGGCGCTTCGTACCAAACTTCACCGAGATTGCCAAACCATTGTTCGCCCTACTTAAGAAGGGAAGAAAGTTCGAATGGTCCGACGAACACGAACCGGCTTTCGTAGCTCTAAAACAACTCCTGACGCAAGCACCCGTACTAGCATGTCCAGACTTTACGAAACCATTCGTCTTACAAACCGACACGGCACGGAGCCCAATATTATTATTATTATTACTCAAGTTACTAATATTAAACATAGAATAAGAAATTTCAACAGTTTATATTAATGTTAGCATAAGGGAGCGTCATAGGGCGCAAATCAGCGCACTGTTAGCGACGCACGAAAGAGCAAGGGCTTCAACAGCTGCGAGTAACCCGGGTACCCCATCACCACCATCAGTACTACGGTCCACCCGTGCCTCCGCCATCGGATGAGTTAGGAACTGGGGGTTGGAGTTTAACGGACATGGGGACCCACTGGAATTCCTAAGCCACGCAGAGGAATTGGCTGGCCCTTATAATGTCGAGTTAGACCACGTAGCGGCAGCTATGGTAATACTGCTCCAAGGAGACGCCTTGGACTGGTGGCACACTCATCCGGTCACCATGCCCGACTGGGCCACGTTCAAGACCGAGTTTATGGGGTACTACGTACCACCTGACCACCAAGAACGTGCCTTAGAACAGACAGAGAGGAACCAGCTAAGATCTTTGTTCAGGATTTATGGAAGATCATGCGGTTCACCAACCTCAACGAGGAACAGAAGTTGGGATGGGTGTATCGTAACAGCAGCATCCCGTTTAAACATTACACGAAACGACGAGACATCCGGGACCTGTCGGAATACTTGCGACTCGCCTCTGACTTTGAACAACTCTTGTTTGGGAGTTCGCCGTTACAACCACCAAACGAAATCGCATTATCGCGCACCGCCGTTCACCAAACACCCAGAGCGGACCGATGCATGCGATGTGGCGAAGCCGGTCACTACGCCAGACAATGTCCTAACTCAGGACATCTGGAGTGTTGGGTATGCGGAAAGGTCGGGATTCGAACTATAGATTGTTGTCGGCGAAAAGAGGGAAACGGAAGCGGTCCCGGGGGACAAGCCGGACACCCCGGGGCCCACTTAACTCCCGCCACAGGCTTAGAATTCGACGGACGGCGCCTCCTCGCCCAAATAACAACAGAGGCAGGACCAATTCAGGGCGCCATCGACACCGGGGCGACACGCAGTTTCATGGGTAAGACAACGGCTCATAATTTAAGAAGGTTCGAAATTCGGATTGTGACTGATGAAACCATACGGCTGGCGGACGGCACACACCGGGACGTCACCACGGGTTTTCGTATAACGTGTACAATGGGGAAACAGAAAGCTGACATCTCGTTGCTAGTCTTACCCGAAGTCATTGACCACGTTCTCTTCGGTATTGACTTCTTGGAAAGGTTCGAAACAATATTTTCCTTCGGCGGATTCACTCTCGACCTCAGCAGCAAAAATTCGAGAAAGAAACGTCGAAAATGTCGTCGAATCGCAAGGGAGGAGAGCCCACCGGACATACCCGTAGCAGCCACCCACACAGACGATATCGCGGGAGTGAGAGACATACAGGTTCAGGCTTTCCTCACGGCCGAGCTAGCACGGTTCAGAGGGATGAGCGGTATCAGTACCATAACCAGTCATCGAATCCATATGAAAGATTCTCAACCTATCAAACAGAGATACTACCCCCGTAACCCGGCAATGCAGAGTATCATCAACCAACAGGTGGACGAATTGATCGAACAAGGTCTGATAAAACCGTCCCATTCTGCTTACAGCGCTCCGGTGGTGCTAGTCAGGAAGAAAAATAACGACTGGAGGTTATGTATCGACTACCGGCAACTCAACGCTCATTCCAAGCGGTACGCCTATCCTCTGCCCGGAATGGACCATATCCTGCAACAACTACGGGAAGCCAGATACATCAGCACTTTAGACCTATAGAGCGGTTATTGGCAGAATCCAATGGAGGAAAATAGCAAACAGTATACTGCATTCACCGTCCCAGGAAGAGGCCTTTTCCAGTGGAAAGTCATGCCTTTCGGACTACACACAGCGCCTGCCACCTAGAGATAGAAACATACGCATTTGCGTACTTGGATGACATCGTGGTCATCGGAAGGACACCACAAGAACATTTGGAAAAACTGGCCGAAGTTTTTCGGCGATTAAGGAAGGCAAATCTCCGTATAAACCCGGATAAGTGCCACTTCTTCCAAAAGAGCTCAAATACTTGGGACATGTGGTGAATCGCGACGGAATCCACACGGACCCTGACAAAATCAAGGCGATCCAGCAGCTGCCAAGACCCCAGACTACGAAAGACGTACACAGCTTCTTGGGGGTCGCATCGTGGTATCGGCGCTTCGTACCAAACTTCACCGAGATTGCCAAACCATTGTTCGCCCTACTTAAGAAGGGAAGAAAGTTCGAATGGTCCGACGAACACGAACCGGCTTTCGTAGCTCTAAAACAACTCCTGACGCAAGCACCCGTACTAGCATGTCCAGACTTTACGAAACCATTCGTCTTACAAACCGACACTAGCGACAGTGAACTCGGGGCTGTTCTCACGCAAGAGTACGAAGAGGGCGAGCGCGTTATCGAATACGCCAGTCGGAAACTCCAGCAGGCCGAAATAAATTACTCGGCAACGGAAAAGGAGCGCTTGGCCATCCTCTGGGGAATTCAGAAAATGAGGATGTACCTCGAAGGCTATCACTTTATCGTGGTCACTGACCACCTGGCACTAAAATGGCTAAATACCATAAAAAGCCCCTCGGGACGGATAGCCAGATGGGCCTTAGCCTTGCAGCCTTTCTCTTTCGAAGTACGGTACCGGAAAGGCAAGCTAAACGTTGTCGCAGACGCGTTGTCACGGACCCCGAAGGAAGAAATACATCAAATCGAAGTCAAGGACGACCCCTGGATTTGCAATAAACTCAAGGCCATTCGAGAGAAATCGCAGGATTGGCCAGACTACGTTGCTAATGGTGGGGGCCTATACCGACACATTCCGTCATGGGCCGCCGACGAAGACGCCCAACCATGGAAACTGTGCGTCCCTAGGCGACTACGACCACGGGTATTAGAAGAAAACCATGGCTATCCCACAGCCGGACACACGGGGATACGACGGACCAAACACCAAATAATGATTAAATACTACTAGCCCGGAATGCACCGCGACATTACGAAGTTCGTTCGTCAGTGTCAGAACTGCCAGCAACACAAGGTATCACAACAGAAAGCAGCAGTCAAGATGCTCACGCAAGTCGCCCAAGCCCCCTGGGAAACCATCTGCATCGACTTTGTGGGACCATTACCACGCTCATCACATGGAAACACAATGTTGTTAGTCTGCCTGGACAAGTTCTTTAAATGAATAGAGATGGCCGCCGTGCGGAAGGCCACAGCCGAAGTAGTGATCAAAATTCTCAGAGAACGCATCCTAGCACGAGGGGGAACGCCGAAACTTATTATCTCGGACAACGGGGTACAGTTTACTAGCAGGAAGGTGAAAGCTCGGATGGAAAAATGGGGCATCAAGCAGCAGTTCACCGCTCCATACACCCCACAGGAAAACCCCGCGGAAAGAGCCAACCGGACATTAAAAACAATGATAGTCCAATTCTCAGGAAGCAGTCAGAACCGCTGGGACGAACTACTCCCCGAGTTGAGTTTGGCCCTTGTGACGACGCCAGGTCGCACAATAAACAATAGTACTTATTGGCACGGAGCCTATCATCATTATATTAAGAGCACGGAGCTTACTATCAGGTTGTTATTAGTTATTAGATTGTTATTATTAATATTAAGGGCACGGAGCCAATTGTTATTATGAATTATTATTATTAGAAGAATTATTAAAAGAATATTAGTAGAATAAGAAATTTCCCAGCGTTAATATTAACATAAGAAAGCGCCACAAGGCGCAAAGCAGCGCACTGTTAGCGATGCACAAAAGAGCAAGGGCTCGAACAGCTGCGACGGTATGCTAACAGCAGCGCTAACAGCAACAGCAACCCTGCGATCGACAGCACGATCGCCGCCTATAAAAGCAGCGCAGCTGCCACAGAGACTTCACTTTGTGTTCGGCTCCGGCCTAGTCAGCAGCAGCAGCAGGAACAGCTCGGGTAAGTCTTCAGATTTCTACTAAAATTAACCAACTAGCTGGGCAACTGGAACTCGGTTTCCGAATCAGTTCTAGCGCTAGCATCTGAAGCCGGTTTACGAACCACCTTGGAAGCAAGCGACGCCAATCGGGAGTGGGAGATCGGTTTCCGAACCATCTCACAGGCACCACTTCTCTGGAACCGGACTGGGAACTGGTTTACGAATCATCCCCACGTACCTTAGGACTAATCAACATAGTTTGGCACCGGGGCTGGTTTTCGAATCAACCCAGGCTCACCTCTCAGGTCGGTTTCCGAATCACCACAGGAGCAAGCGACGCCACTAGGGAGTGGGAGGCAGGTTTCCGAACCGTCTCACGGGCACCACTCTACTAGAGAACCGGGAACCGGATTAGGAACGGTCCCGGGTAGAGTAAAACCCCCCTCCTCCCAACACCCCCTTAACCAGACCAGACGCAGTACGTCCAGGACCGACCCAGACGGACCACACCCACATAACGCCGTGAAATCATAACAACGCAGGAAAAGCCACCTCATCGGCTCCCCAGACACGGAACGGTTACGGTCGCGTATCGAATCCCCCACTGGACATTTCTGGCCAGGATTCGGTCGCCGGCACAGCCTCGTGCAACCCCCATAACGCAGGAAAACCCGCTTCATCGACTTCCCCGACACGGGACGGTTAAGGCCGCGTAACGAATCTCCCACGGAACATTTCTGGCCAGGATTCGGTCGCCGGCACAGCATCGTGCAACTCTCATCCCGCAGGAAAACCCGCCTCACCGGCAACCCCGACGCGGAACGGTTAAGACTGCATACCGGATCCCCCACCAGACATTTCTGGCCAGGATTCGGTCGCCGGCACAACCTCGTGCAAACCCCAGAACGCAGGAAAACCCGCCTCATCGGCTTTCCCGACCCGGAACAGTTAAGGCCGCGTACCGGATCATCCGCTGGACATTTCTGGCCAGGATTCGGCCCCCGGCACAGCCTCGTACAACCCTCATACCGAAGGAAGACCAGCCTCACCGGCTCCCCCTGACACGGGACAACTCGGACCCCGACACGGGACAATTCGGACCCCGAACCGCTGGACACATCTTGTCAACATATTTACCATATTCAAACAATTATAAATTCTGTTCAATAAATCACCATAACCCCGTGCTCCTAGTCTCTCTGTGGGGGTGGCAGAATCTCTTTTACAGGTAAACGAACTAACGGTAAGTCCTACACAAATAATTTCTGTAGGTCGACCTGGACAACCGCCAGCTACTCCCGGGTCGCTCCAAAAAGAGGTCATTACAGTGGCGCCCGAGCAGGGACCCTGATTAGTTCGTCTACGCGGCAAGAGTACCACCCTCTACCATGGCTGAGAACCACCCTACCAAACTTCCACGCCGGTGGATAAACAACGTCCCGAAAGCGCAACTGGAATCATATGCCAAGGAGTTCGGGCTAGAACCCGAAGCGCTTTTAGACAACCTTCGGAAGCAGGTCTCTGAATTCATCCGGAATTCTGAGGGTAACAGCACGGCCCGAGCACCACATCACCACCATCGCCACTACGGTCTTCCCGTGCCTCCGCCATCGGATTAATTAAGAGTTGGGGGTTGGAGTTTAACGGACATGGGGACCCACTGGAATTCCTAAGCCGCGCAGAGGAATTGGCAGGCCCTTATAATGTGGAGTTAGACCACGTAGCGGCCGCTATGGTGATACTACTCTACTACTTGGACTGGTGGCACACTCATCCGGTCACCATGCCCGACTGGGCCACGTTCAAAACTGAGTTCATGGGGTACTATGTACCACCTGACCACCAATAACGTGCCTTAGAGCAAACGACGCTACGCCACCAGAGGCCAGGGGAACTAGCAAAGACATTTGTCCAGGATCTACGGAAGCTCATGCGGTTCACCAACCTCAACGAGGAACAGAAGTTGGGATGGGTGTACCGCAAAAGCAGCATCCCGTTCAAACATTACGCGAAGCGACGAGACATCCGGGACCTATCGGAATACCTGCGACTCGCCTCCGACTTTGAGCAACTCTCGTTTGGGGCCTCTCCGGTACAACCGCCAAACGAAATCGCCTTATCCCGCACCGCCGTTCACCAAACACCCAGAGCGGACCGATGCATGCGATGTGGCGAAGCCGGCCACTACGCCAGACAATGCCCTAACCCCGTACGCCTGGAGTGTTGGGTATGCGGAAGGCTGGGGATTCGAACGATAGACTGTTGCCGGCGAAAAGAGGGAAACGGAAGCGGTCCCGGGGGACAAGGCGGACGCCTCGGGACCCATCCAACTCCCGCGACAACTCCACGGGTCTAGAATTCGACGGACGCCGCCTCCTCGCCCACATAACAACAGAGGCAGGACCAATCCAGGGCGCCATCGACACCGGAGCGACACGCAGCTTTATGAGTAGGACAACGGCTCATAACTTACGAAAGTTCGGAACTCGGATTCAGACCGATGAGACCATACGGCTAGCGGACGGCACCCACCGGGACGTCAACACAGGTTTCCGGATAACATGTACCATGGGGAAACAAAAAGCAGACATCTCGTTCCTAGTCCTTCCCGAAGTCATGGGCCACATTCTCTTCGGCATTGACTTCCTGGAAAGATTCGAGACAACATTCTCCTGCGGCGGGTTCACCCTCGACCTGAAAAATTCAAGAAGACAACGTCGAAGATACCGCCGAATCGCAAAGGAGGGAATCCCACCGGACATACCCGTAGCGGCCACACACACCGACGAAATCCCAGATGTAGAGGACGCACGGTTTCAGGCCTTCCTCAGGGCCGAGCTAGCGCAGTTCGAAGGGATGAGCGGGACCAGTCCCATAACCTGTCATCAAATCCACATGAAGGACTCTCAACCCATCAAACAAAGATACTACCCCCGCAACCCGGCAATGCAGAGCATCATCAACCAACAATTGGATGATTTAATCGAACAAGGTCTGATAGAACCGTCCCACTCCGCATACAGCGCCCCAGTAGTACTAGTCCGGAAGAAAAATAACGACTGGAGGTTATGCATCGACTACCGGCAACTCAACGCCCATTCCAAGCGGGACGCCTATCCCCTGCCTAGAATGGACCACATCCTGCAACAATTACGGGAGGCTCGATACATCAGTACCCTAGACCTGAAGAGCGGTTATTGGCAGATCCCGATGGAAGAAAGCAGCAAACAGTACACCGCATTCACCGTCCCAGGAAGAGGCCTTTTCCAGTGGAAGGTCATGCCCTTCGGATTGCACACGGCCCCTTCCACCTTCCAACGGGCGTTAGACTCGGTCATCGGTCCAGAGATGGAGCCATACGCGTTCGCATACTTAGATGACATCGTGGTCATCGGTAGGACACCACAGGAACACTTGGAGAAACTGGCCGAAGTTTTCCGGCGATTGAGGAAGGCAAACCTCCGTATAAACCCAGATAAGTGCCACTTCTTCCAAAAGGAACTCAAGTACTTGGGACATGTGGTGAATCGCGATGGAATCCTTACGGACCCTGATAAAATCAAGGCAATCCAGCAGCTACCAAGGCCCCAGACTACGAAAGACGTGCACAGCTTCCTGGGGGTCGCATCATGGTATCGGCGTTTCGTCCCGAATTTCACCGAAACTGCCAAACCACTGTTTGCTCTACTCAAGAAAGGCAGGAATTTCGAATGGTCCGACAAGCACGAACCGGCTTTCATAGCCCTAAAACAACTCCTGACACAGGCACCCGTACTAGCATGTCCGGACTTCACAAAACCCTTCGTCTTACAAACCGACGCTAGCGACAGTGAACTCGGGGCTGTTCTCACGCAAGAGTACGAAGAGGGCGAGCGCGTTATCGAATATGCCAGTCGGAAGCTCCAACCGGCCGAAATAAACTACTCGGCCACGGAGAAAGAGTGTTTGGCCATCCTCTGGGGGATCCAGAATATGAGGATGTACCTCGAAGGATATCACTTCACAGTGGTCACTGACCACTTGGCCTTAAAATGGTTAAATTCCATCAAAAGCCCTTCGGGACGGATAGCCAGGTGGGCCCTAGCCCTGCAGCCTTTCTCCTTCGAGGTACGATACCGGAAAGGTAAACTAAACGTAGTCGCAGACGCATTATCACGGAACCCGGAGGAAGAGATACACCAAGTCGAAGTCGAGGACGACCCCTGGATCTGCAAGAAACTCAAGGACATCCGAGAAAAACCGCAGGATTGGCCAGACTACATTGCTAAGGATGGAGGCCTATACCGAAACATTCCGTCATGGGCCGCCGACGAAGACACCCAACAATGGAAACTGTGCGTCCCTAGGCGACTACGATCACGGGTGTTAGAGGAAAATCATGGCCACCCCACAGCCGGACACACGGGGATACGACGGACCAAACACCGCATAATGATCAAATACTACTGGCCCGGAATGCACCGAGACATTACGAGGTTCGTCCGTCAGTGTCGGAACTTCCAGCAACACAAAGTGTCACAACAAAAAGCAGCAGGCAAGATGCTCACGCAAGTCGCCCAAGCCCCCTGGGAGACTATCTGCATCGACTTTGTGGGACCACTACCACGCTCATCACACGGAAACACCATGTTGTTAGTCTGCCTGGATAAATTCTCTAAGTGGATAGAGATGGCCGCCGTGCGGAAGGCCACAGCCGAAGTGGTGATCAGGGTCCTCAGAGAACGCATCCTAGCGCGAGGGGGAACGCCGAAACTGATAATCTCGGACAACGGGGTACAGTTTACCAGTAGAAAGGTGAAAGCTCAGATGGAAAAATGGGGCATCAAGCAGCAGTTCACCGCTCCATACACCCCACAGGAAAACCCCGCGGAAAGAGCCAACCGGACATTAAAAACAATGATCGCCCAATTCACCGGAAGCAACCAGAACCGCTGGGACGAATTACTTCCCGAATTAAGTTTGGCCCTCAACAGCAGTCGATCCGAGGCAACAGGTTACACACCCGCCTACATCTTGTACGGACGGGAGTTAAGACTACCGGGTAACTTGTTCGATGAACAGACCTCCGGATCGGCCATGGCTGACGAAGACCAAACTACCCGACTGTTACGGATCCAAGAAACGGGTGAAATTGTGAGGCAGAATATGGAAAAAGCGGTAACAACCCAAGCACACGCGTACAATTTGCGGAAAAGGGAATGGAGACCGAAAATCGGGGATACGATTTGGATCCGCCACCATCCGCTATCAAAGGCCGTGGAAGGCTTCACAGCAAAACTGGCACCCCGATTCGACGGACCATATACCGTACTTGGACTTCTCTCTCCCGTAATAGTCACAGCCAGACATAATATAACTAACAAGATTCTACGGGCTTATGTCAGCCAAATCAAAAAAGCCTACCTAGACAACGACACTAACCCTCCTTCTGGAAAATCTAGCACCATGCATGTAAGGTTCGCGCAGGCGCTCAATAAGGCACGGCAGGAACGAGACCGGCTCCAGCGTCTCCGGAGGCTCGCCATCATCCTGGAGACTGGAGAGATTCCTTGCCGGAGAGGCATAGGTGTCGCGGGGACACGACCCGCGGAACAAGCCGCCAAACCCCCACCGTTCGCCATACGGACACCAGCCATGGTACCTGACTCAGATGCAGGGCAAGGGACAGGGAGACCCCGGACCAGGATCGCCCATCATATCAGGCACGATACAATCATGGCAGCCATAGCCACAACGCCCCGAGGAACCATACCAGAGAGGCAGACCCGGAGCACCATGAGGGCACCCCAGAGGAACCCGAACCCGGTGCGCCCCCCGGCAGTGGAAACGCTAACCCACGCCTACCTATCCACGCGAACACGGCACCCGGACAGCACCACCCGGCATGACAGGCAAGCACGAATGCGTCGCTGGGTCGCCACTCAGACACGGCAGCGGCCGGGACCACAACCCCAAAGGCATCACACCCCACCCCGTCGCAGCAGGGAATCCAGCGACGACTCCCGGCGGACCTATTTAGTGTAGCCCGCTCGCAAAACACTACCGGGAAAGCCACGGACGACGGGAGTCGGCTCGCAGCCGGCCGTGGGAGTCAGGAAGCACCCAGAGCCCAACACAGCAGCTCCGACACGGAAACGACCGGTACCCACGAGTGGCACCAGGCCAGGGTTGGAGTCACCCGTGGCCAAGCGTAGGCCAATCACCCAGACACCGCATGAAAGCCACGGGAAACCGGAAACGCCCAAAGCAGTCGCAGCTTTGAGGGCACCGACACCGCCGGGCGACACAGGGCTGAACCCGGAAACACCCAACACCCCAACACCAGACCACCCCAAGGGGAAGGTCGAAGAGGAAGACCGGGACGTCCTGGAACTCCACGCCGAGGGAGAGTTCATAGATGAAGGCCGGCATAGGGAACTCGGGCCGCCCCGCATATACCTGCTGGGTGACAAAATGATCGCGGAAGGGGCGCAGAGCGCCATCGAGGAAGCCCTGGCCAAGCGGAAACCGGGGGCACGCCGCACCCTCCGGTTGCAAAACTTCAATGGATGGATCACGGTGCGCATAGGCCGAAGTGGCGCAGTAAGCATCCGCCCCTACACCCCTCCGGCCTCATAAGAGAGGGGGGAGTGTGACGACGCCAGGTCGCACAATAAACAATAGTACTTATTGGCACGGAGCCTATCATCATTATATTAAGAGCACGGAGCTTACTATCAGGTTGTTATTAGTTATTAGATTGTTATTATTAATATTAAGGGCACGGAGCCAATTGTTATTATGAATTATTATTATTAGAAGAATTATTAAAAGAATATTAGTAGAATAAGAAATTTCCCAGCGTTAATATTAACATAAGAAAGCGCCACAAGGCGCAAAGCAGCGCACTGTTAGCGACGCACAAAAGAGCAAGGGCTCGAACAGCTGCGACGGTATGCTAACAGCAGCGCTAACAGCAGCGCTAACAGCAACAGCAACCCTGCGATCGACAGCACGATCGCCGCCTATAAAAGCAGCGCATCTGCCACAGAGACTTCACTTTGTGTTCGGCTCCGGCCTAGTCAGCAGCAGCAGCAGGAACAGCTCGGGTAAGTCTTCAGATTTCTACTAAAACTAACCAACTAGCGACGCCACTAGGGAGTGGGAGGCAGGTTTCCGAACCGTCTCACGGGCACCACTCTACTAGAGAACCGGGAACCGGATTAGGAACGGTCCCGGGTAGAGTAAAACCCCCCTCCTCCCAACACCCCCTTAACCAGACCAGACGCAGTACGTCCAGGACCGACCCAGACGGACCCCACCCACATAACGCCGTGAAATCATAACAACGCAGGAAAACCCGCCTCATCGGCTCCCCAGACACGGAACGGTTACGGTCGCGTATCGAATCCCCCACTGGACAATTCTGGCCAGGATTCGGTCGCCGGCACAGCCTCGTGCAACCCCCCATAACGCAGGAAAACCCGCCTCATCGGCTCCCCAGACACGGAACGGTTACGGTCGCGTATCGAATCCCCCACTGGACATTTCTGGCCAGGATTCGGTCGCCGGCACAGCCTCGTGCAACCCCCATAACGCAGGAAAACCCGCCTCATCGGCTCCCCAGACACGGAACGGTTACGGTCGCGTATCGACTTCCCCACTGGACATTTCTGGCCAGGATTCGGTCGCCGGCACAGCCTCGTGCAACCCCCATAACGCAGGAAAACCCGCTTCATCGACTTCCCCGACCCGGAACAGTTAAGGCCGCGTACCGGATCATCCGCTGGACATTTCTGGCCAGGATTCGGCCCCCGGCACAGCCTCGTGCAACCCTCATACCGAAGGAAGACCAGCCTCACCGGCTCCCCCTGACACGGGACAACTCGGACCCCGACACGGGACAACTCGGACCCCGAACCGCTGGACACATCTTGTCAACATATTTACCATATTCAAACAATTATAAATTCTGTTCAATAAATCACCATAACCCCGTGCTCCTAGTCTCTCTGTGGGGGTGGCAGAATCTCTTTTACAGGTAAACGAACTAACGGTAAGTCCTACACAAATAATTTCTGTAGGTCGACCTGGACACCCGCCAGCTACTCCCGGGTCGCTCCAAAAAGAGGTCATTACACCCTCAACAGCAGTCGATCCGAGGCAACAGGTTACATACCCGCCTACATATTGTACGGACGGGAGTTGAGACTACCGGGTAACTTGTTCGATGAACAGACTTCCGGATCGGCCATGGTTAACGAAGACCCAACTACCCGACTGTTACGAATCCAAGAAACGGGAGAAATTGTAAGGCAAAACATGGAGAGAGCAGTAACAACCCAAGCAGACGCGTACAATTTACGAAAAAGGGAATGGAGACCGAAAATCGGTGATACGATTTGGGTCCGCCATCATCCGTTGTCAAAGGCCGTGGAAGGCTTCACGGCAAAACTGGCACCCCGATTCGACGGACCATATACTGTACTAGGACTCCGCTCTCCCGTAATAGTCACAGCCAGACATAACGTAACTAACAAAATACTACGGGCTTATGTCAGCCAAATAAAAAAAGCCCACCTAGACAATGATACTAACCCTCCCTCTGAAAAATCTAGCGCTATGGATGTAAGGTTCGTACAGGCACTCGACAAGGCACGATGAGAACGGGACCGGCTCCAGCGTCTCCGGAGGCCCGCAATCACCCTAGAGCCTGGAGAAATCCCATGTCGGAAAGGCATAGGTGTAGCGGGGACGCGCCCCGCGAAACAAGCCGCCAAACCGCCACCCTCCGCCATACGGACACCGTCGAGGGTACCCGACTCAGATGCGGGACAAGGTATAAGGAGACCCCGGATAAGAACCGCCCATCGTAATAATTACAATCCAGTCGTGGCAGCAATAGCCACGACACCCAGGGGAGCAATAAGCTCGGAGAAGAACACCCGGAACAACAAAAGGTCACCCCAAGGGAAACCGAACCCGATGCGCCCCTCAACACGGAGCTCGGGGTCATTAACCCACGCACGGCTTTCATCGCAAGCACGGCACTCCGACAGCAATGCCCGGCGTGACAAACACGAGCAGACTCGCCTCTGGGTCGCCACTCAGACGCAGCAGGGGTCGGAACCACGGCGTCAGAGGCATCACTCGCCATTCCGTCACAATAGGGAATCCAGCAACGACTCCCGGCGGACCTTTATATTGAATTCCTCTCGCAAGACACTGCTGAGGAGGACCATCCATCCACCCCATCATTGACGGTTCGGAAGCGGTCAGCGCCAACAATTGGTACTAGTCGAGGGTTGGGGTCACCCGTGGCCAAACAAAGACCACCTACCCAGACACCACCTGTGAATAGCGGGGAAACAAGTCCGCACACGGGCAAAGCGGCCTTGGCGTTGAGAACGCCGACATCACCGGGCGACACAGAACAGGACCATGGGAGAGACGACACATTGTTCCCGGAGCCACCACATCCAGAACCAGACACCCCCAAGGGGAAGGCCGATGAAGAGGACCGGGACGTGTTGGAACTCCACGCCGAGGGAGAATTCGCAGACGAATGCCGTCATACGGAACCCGATCCGTCCCGCGCTTACCGGTTGGACGGAAGGAAGATCTCGGAGACAGCGCAGAGCACCATCGAGGAAGCCCTTTCCAAACGGAAACCGGGGGCACGTCGTACACTCCGACTGCGGGACTTCCATGACTGGATCACGGTGCGCATAGGCCGAAGTGGCGCGGTAAACATCCGTCCCTACATGCCTACGGCCTAGTAAAAGAGGGGAGAGTGTGACAACGCAAGGTCGCACAATTAAAATAAGTATTAAGACTTAACGGCCCAGTATTACAATATTATTATTATTATTACTCAATTTACTAAGACTTAACGGCACGGAGCCCAATATTATTTTTATTATTACTCAAGTTACTAATATTAAATATAGAATAAGCAATTCCAACAGTTTATATTAATGTTAGCATAAGGGAGCGTCATAGGGCGCAAATTAGCGCACTGTTAGCGACGCACGAAAGAGCAAGGGCTTGAACAGCTGCGCTAACAGCGTCGCTACAGCAACAGCAACGCTGCGTTAACAGCGAACAAGCGATCGACAGCACGGCCGCCGACTATAAAAGCAGCGCGCCTGCCGTAGAAACGGCACTTAGTGTTCGGCTCCGGCCTAGTCAGCAGCAACAGCAGGAACAGCTCGGGTAAGCCTTCAAGTCTCTAACTAACTAACTAGCTGGGCAACTTGGACTCGGTTTTCGAATAAGTCCAAGCGCCAGCATCTGAGGCCGGTTTACGAACCGCCTTGGAAGCATGCAACGCCACTAGGGAGTGGGAGATTAGTTTCCGAATCATCTCACGGGCACCACTTCTCTGGAACCGGACTGGGAACTGGTTTACGAATCGTCCCCACGTGCCTTAGGACTAATCAACGTAGCTTGGCACCGGACCTGGTTTTCGAATCGGCCCCAAGCTTCCCTCTTAGGTCGGTTTACGAATCGCCACAGGAGCAAGCGACGCCACTAGGGAGTGGGAGGCAGGTTTCCGAACCGTCTCACGAGCACCACTCTACTGGAGACAAACCGCGAACCGACTTATGAACCGGTCCCGTGTAGAGTAAAACCCCTCCTACTAACACCCCTTGACCAGACCAGACGCAGTGCATCCAGGACCGACCCAGACAGACCACACCCACATATCACCGGAAAACCCACCTCACCGGCTTCCCCGACACGGAACGGTTCAGGCCGCATACCGGATCATCCACTGGCATTTCTGGCCAGGATTCGGTTACCGGCACCGCCTCGTGCAACACGCGTATCACCGGAAAACCCGCCTCGTCGGCTTCCCCGACACGGAACGGTTCAGGCCGCATACCGGATCATCCGTTGGACATCTCTGGCCATGATACCGTGTGGGTCGCTGATGTGGTCGCCAGTGTCCCAGTTCTTCCGTTCCGGGATGAGGGTTCTGAATTTAGCACAAAAGAGATGTTCCTTTGTCATAGTATCTGATGTAGTGCAGATATCTATGCCAGGAATGTCTTTGATCAGACTAGCATGTCCTGATTCGGTAGCTAGAAGCCCGGATTGGAGCTTGATTCTGAGAAGGCTCATAGCTGCGACTTTTTTAATTTTTTTTTATAGATAGATATAGATAGATACAGACAGATAGATACAGACAGATAGATACAGATAGATACAGATAGATACAGATAGATAGATACAGATAGATAGATACAGATAGATAGATACAGATAGATAGATACAGATAGATAGATACAGATGGAGATAGATACAGATGGAGATAGATACAGATAGAGATAGATACAGATAGAGATGGATATAGATACAGATATAGATACAGATATAGATACAGATATAGATACAGATATAGATACAGATATAGATACAGATATAGATACAGATATAGATACAGATATAGATACAGATATAGATAGATACAGACAGATAGATACAGATAGATACAGATAGATACAGATAGATACAGATAGATAGATACAGATGGAGATAGATACAGATAAAGATAGATTTAATTTTTGTTGTATTTTTTCCAATTAAAAACAAATGCCAAGGAAGGAAGGCGGAACAAAGTTCGCCGGTTCACTAGTAATACAATAAATGATAGTAAGTGTTATCTGAGAATTTCTTGAACAGGGCTTGTACCGTTCTTTGATTGAGTTGGTGTTCATTGAGCACAGTTTTAACTGAAATTGGCTCCGATAGTTTTATTTGTTGCAATTGAGGAGTAAATTTAGGGTTGATGAACGACAATGAGGACCCTGTGGCTATTAAGAACTTTAGAAGGTATCCGGATTTTAAATGGATTATAATATATGGTAAGGAACTTTTGTATTCTTTTCTTCAGGGCATATTGTCGTTGCATAGATTCCTTGATAGCCCACACGAGCGCTTCCAGGAGATTGGTAGTTCTTATAGATCTAACTGCTAGTCCAAGTGGTCCCTCAATACCTGTTAGGAACGTTTTCAGACAAGTTTTTGCGAACAATTCTTATTTTGTTTTGATGAGAATTGGTTCAACCTACTTAGTATCGATAAACTTAAACAGGGTCGTTCCGATTTCACATATCTTTTCGAACAAAGTCTGTAATGGCAATTGGCGGAAGATTATGTAGTTTACACATAAGAGTTTATTCATCCCATTTATCGGAACAATGCAAGAATATTGCATCTTTTATCTCGTCTCAGTTAAGACCGGCCCCAGACTTATGAATGGCGTCATCGGCCTTTCCTTCGATTTTCTGCCTAATTTTCAAGTTGCAGTGGCAGAATCATTTTCTCTTGACTATTTATAAATACCAGGATGTTTCGGTTGTTATACAAAATTATTGGCGAACACAAGTTAATATTATAGTTTGTGTAGATGAGGTTGACTATGTATTTATTTCGTTTATTTTTTTATAATTTGTTAGGTAAGACAATAATATATATTTTATTTGGCCATTAATGGCAGACTATAGCGTGTAGTATGGTAACGAGCTTATCGTATGCTTCCGTGACCTGTTCGAATCAATTTAAGTTACGTCCAGCATGTCAAAGTGTTTGCTTGGCTAGCTTTAGTGATCTATTCAACAGTGAACTGATTCGCATCCAGCGTTAGATGTAATTCGCACTTGACACCAGTTTGTTTTATTTATGTGATTTTTATTATTATTATTTGTGAAAGGAAGTCTCCCAACAGAGAAGGTGGGAGGCACTGCCACCATGGAGGTCTTTTATGCCTATAGGCTCTCCCTAACTAGACAAAAGATGCTCTGCTTTCCTAATGAAGCAGAGCAGATCTTTCGTCGAGGAACGCGCAATATGCTCGGGACCTGCGGTATCCACGTGCAGATGTTTCCTCCTAGTCCATACCAAGACCATCGTCCTCTTTGCAGAGTCTGCACTCAGCATCAGAAGACAGACGCATTTTGGTGAGGTGATAGTTCATCGTGTGATGGCCACTAACATAGCCAACGAGGAGGTGAAAATCTCTCCTGGAGAGTAAGCTAGTTCTTCGGTCGACCACGGCACTGATAGGTGATAAGCTCCTTGGCTTGCCGCATCCCTGGTTGGACCGACCAGTAGCGATCAGTCAACCTAACAGCCCAGGTTTTCACAATAGCTGAAATGGTTGACCAACCCACGCCACACAAGGGCTCAGGGCTGGAAAAATTAGCTGACGAACCGGCCCTCGCAAGTTCGTCCGCCAGCTCATTGCCCTGGATACCAGAGTATCCAGGTACCCATAGAAGGGTGACATTGTTAATTAGAGACAGTCTCTGGAGGCAGTTCCAGCAATCGGCCACCAGTCGAGAGCTTACTCTTTTGGAGGAGAGGGATAACATGGCAACTTGACTGTCAGAGAAGATGTAGATGTTCACTCTTCTAATCCCTTTCTCTAGGATCAGACGGCAGCAGAACTCGATGGCATGAACCTCAGATTGGAAGACTGTGGGCCATTTGCCCATAGCAATTGAGGTTTTGGAGTTGGGTCCAAAGATACCAGCTCCAACCCCCTGATCAGTTTTTGACCCGTCGGTATACCAGTGAATACCGTAGGGGTCGCTGATGGGGTTGCCAGTGTCCCAGTCCTTCCGGTCCGGGATGGGGGTTCTGAATTTAGCACCAAAGAAAAGTTCCTTAGTCATAGTATCTGATCTAGTGCAGATATCTATGCCAGGAATATCTTTGATCAGACTAGCGTGTCCTGATTCGGTAGCTAGAAGCCCTGATTGGAGCTTGATTCTAAGAAGGCTCATAGTGGCGACTTTTTTAATTTGAATATGCAGCGGAGTCAGATTCAGTATCGATTCCATTGCTGCAGTGGGACAGGTACGAAGTGCACCTGTCAGTGAGAGGCACAGCAACCTGTGCAATTTATTGCATTTGCTGATGGCAGTGACCTGCGTAACCTTTGGCCACCACACAATAGCGGCATAGGTGTCGATCGGTCTGACCATCATGGCAAAAGCCACCGGATGGTGCAGGATTTAAGACCCCAGATTCTACCAAAGAATCTCCTACAGGCTCACATGCCAAGGGTCGCCTTCGTGAGGGTGTTGCTGAGGTGGGAGTTCCAATTTAGTCTTTTATCGAGGGTTGCCCCTAGATATTTTACTTCGTTGGATAGTGTCCCACAAGGGAGCCGCTGATATAAAGTTGACCAATGTCAACGGAATGTCAACGGAACTATAATAGCTTTTTGTGGATTGATGCTAAGACCAACATCTGCGCACCATCTTACTTACAACTACTACGGATCAGAGTAGGGGGTATAGAACCCCTCCCTAGGGACAGACAGCCTGTGACTGCATTAATGCATGCAGTCGTGGAGTCCAGGGTGGAAGTGATTATCCGGTGCTTGATCCACCGGATCAAGGGACAAGCAGTTCCTCTACGTTCTAGTTTTATCAATAACACCTTCTATATCCAGAAAAGAGCATAAAGCAATGTTCTTGGATACGAAGGCTCTTTCAATTTTTCCCACTAACCTGTGGAGAGCGACCTCCGTCGATCTGCCGACTATGTACGCAAACTGCGTGGGATGCAGAGGTGTCGACGTCTGCAGAGAGTACCGAATGTGCATATCTATCAGACTTTTCGCCGTCTTAAGCAGAATGGAAGTAAGACTGATCGGCCGATAGGACTTAGGCTGGTTAAGCGGACGATTCCCTTGCTTGGGGATGAATACCACATTTACTGTCCTCCAAGAGATGGGTATGTATCCCCAAGTAAAGCTAGCTCTAAGAACGCCGACCAGTGGATCAAGAATATGAGCCATGCTGTTTTAAATAAGGGCTGGGAAGATTTTGTCACCCCCTGGGGCTTTGAAAGGAGCGAGAGAATCTACAGCCCATTTGACCTTTTCGGGGTCGAAGATGGATCCAGATAGGCTGATTCCGCGTGATAGATAGATAGGCTGAATATGGATTCGTCACAGAACCCGGGAAGTGGACTTGTAGTAGAAGCTCAAGTGTTTCCCTGCGATCTTGAGTGAAAGAGCCATCTGTTCTTTTAAGAAGCCCTATTCCATTAGACGATCCTTTAGCCAATACTTTATGGAGCCCCGCTGCCTCTGGCAACGATTTTAAGCTACCACCATGTATCGCGTTTAGCTCGTCTAATGCTTTTGTTGTAGTTGGTGAGAGCGTTCCTATAGACGTCCCAACTAGCACGGTTAGATTTAGCCGTATTAAAAAGGCTTCTAACCCTCCTTCTAAGTACAGCCAGTTCCTCATTCCACCCTGGAATTTTCCGATTGACCCTTAGGGTCTTCTGGACTGAGCTGTCCTCGAAGGATGAGATAAGCACATCTTGGGGCAGATTCGCAGCGAGTTCTCTCTCACTGATGGAGTTAGGATTGCTGACCAATAGGTCTGCTTTGAAAGCTACAGAGGCTTTAAAGAACTCCGAATTTGTATTTTCCGGACATCTAATTGACAACACAATAAGTAGTCTAAGAGGGACTCACCACGTTTGTTGATGTCGCTGCTCCCCCAGATCGTGTGATGTGCATTGGCATCACAGCCGATCACGAGCGGCTTGTTGTTGCGATGACAGAATTCCACCAGCCGCTGGACCTCTCCTGGAGGTACATCATCCACATCGCCCGGGAAGTATGCGGAGGCGATCACAACTTGCCGGACACCATCTGTAGTGGCTACCTCAATAGCCGTTGCTACCAGGACTCTGTGGATGAAGTTAGTTAGTGGGAAATGTCTGACACTGTTATCCAAAAGTATAGCAGTGCGCGGGGCACCTCCCATACGGTCATATAACAACTTACACGATCCACATGATTTTGGCTCCACGTATTTGGCCACCGATCAACCATGGTTCTTGGACGAGAGTCAGGTTGATTTGAGCATCACAGGCGACCCTGCACAGTGTGGTCGACGCTCCTCAAACGTGGTGCAGGTTCGCCTGGAGCACTTTAAGTTTACTCATTTTCCCCCCTGATGGCGGTCGAGACTAGGCCACTTGCCTTGCCCCTCCGAGAGTCGTTCCCACGAATGCCCTTCAGCGGTCGGGACGAGCCACTCGGGGGAGGTCGCCTTGCGACCCCGCTCGCGGGAGGTGCCCTTGCGGGTGGGTTGCGGCCTGAGGTGCTGGCAGTGGGCCTGACCGAGGCACCTCTGACGGTTGTGACCACATGTCACACGTCTAGTTGGACTGTAGACAAATAACAACGATGATATTTATTTTCTTTGTTTTTTTATTTATATTACTGGAGCAGGGAAGGTCCCGCTCTATTGGTAGTCAGTACATTAGTTGTCTCGATGATAATGCTCTCTTAAGTTCTAACATACAAAGTATTTATAGTCTAAGTTGAAATAGCATCGCTGCCAGCGTAGCTTGAAGCGCAGCGACGCTTATATGCATATCTTATTTCTATATAAAAATGTATATCAATAATGTATAGTGTTTGGAAGCGATCAGCGTTTGGACAGCGTGAATACGCTGACCATGCAGTTAAGTACGTTAGCCCCCAAATGGGTGCTCGTATTACGCTTACACTTCCGCATGTTTATTTGTGAATGGATTGCAGCAGAGTGCTACAATGTGTCAGTATGTCATGATTGTGTAATTATGATTGTGTACGCTACATCTTCCTCCTTTTGAAAAATAACGTAATTTAATGGAGTTATTTTAATTTAATTTTAATATTTTTTTATTTTTTTTAAATGTATTTTTTTTGTTTTAGTTATTATTATTATTATGCGCTTTGTTTAGTATTATTACTTTTTCTTTATATATATATTTTCTTAAATTCTGTAACTTTTTAGCCTATCTTTGTGCACTATTTGTGCCTTATCTTTCTTTGACTTAATTGTTATATTATCTTTTTCTATATCTATCACCGTATACGGTCCTAAATATTGGGTTTCTAACTTATGTCCAGTTTCATTTCTCAATAAAACCTGATCTCCTATATTAATAGCAAAATCTGCTTGCTTCCTATCATAATATTTCTTATTATTGGCCTTATGTTTTTCTATCATTATTCTGGCTCTTTTGTATGCCATTTCTAACCTAAACTTAGACTCTTTAGCATAATCATCCACGTTATATAGTGGGTTAATGGTATTACTTTTATTAAAATCTGTTGGCAAATTACTTTGTTTGCCGAACACTAGTTCATATGGACAATAGTCATGTGCCATAGAAGGTGTTGTATTGAAACAGTATGCAAAATATTGAAGCCATACGTCCCAATCAGTTTTATCTACTGATATGTAGGATCGTATATATTCATTAAAGCTCCTATGACTTCTTTCTACTGTTCCAACTGTCTGATGATGATGTGCAGTCGATGTAATATTTCGAATGTTCAGGTATTTGCATATGTCTTTGATAACAGAATTCTTGTATTCAGTTCCCATGTCCGAAATGAACGACTTCATTGGACCAAACTTTAGAATAAAGGATTCGAATATTGCCTTTGCTACTGTATTTGCATTTTTATTAGGTACTGGTATAGCTACAAGATATTTTGTGAGATCACATATTAATGTTAATGTCTTTCCAATAGTAGTGTCTTTTAATTTTGGCTAACGTTCTTGTTATGCCAGTATGTCCTCCTGTTATTATTATGATATGTAGACAATATAGCTTCTATTTCTTTTAAATTATTTATTGTGGTCACTGGCTTGAGTAGCGCTACTCGTAATGATTTTAATATAATATTTCCCATATTTTTGAAATCATCTATTGAAATATATTCAAAGATTTTTTCATGCCGTGCCAATTTAACTAGGTGAATCTGCTGTATACCGGCCTGCATTTCAAGCCTTTGGAAGAACTGACCTAAGTCTAAAATTCCATTAGTGTACAAATCAGAAACATCTATTCTTGCAATAATTTTATTTCCGTGTTTAAAGAAACACATATTTCCTTTTATTTGCAAGGTTACTACTTTTCGTACGTCGTCATTTTTAATGACTTCGAATACGTTGGTATTCTTTGAAGCTTTACTAAGACCTTGCCTAAGCATAGGTTCTTTTGTTTTTAATTCATCTCCTGGCCAGGATTGTTTCTGTCTACTTTGTTGCCTGGTAGTAACTTTCAGGACTTGATTCTGTAATTCCCTTAATTCTTTTATTGTTATGCGTGACAATGCGTCTGCCACGAAGTTATCTTTTCCCTTTAAGTACTCTACCGTGAAATCGTACTCTTCTAACTCTAACCGCATACGAGTAAGTTTTGAACTTGGATTGGTCATTGAGAATAAAAACGTTAATGGTCTGTGGTCTGTTTTCACTATAAAGTGTTTGCCATATATATATGGTCGAAAATGTGTTATTGCCCAGTAAATTGCTGTTAATTCTTGTTCAGTGGTGCTTTTGTTACTTTCACCTTTAGTAAACGAACGGGATGCATAAGCTATTGGGAGTTGAATTCCATTATGGTTTTGAGTTAAAACCGCTCTTTGCTGAAGTCTGGGTACTGTAGTAGTGTTGGTTGAATGAGCTTTTCCTTTAGGTAGTTGAATGCTTTTTGACAATCATTTGTCCATTCAAACGGGACATTCTTTTTACATAATCTTGTTATGTGCCTAGAATATTCGGCGAAATTTTTAATAAAGCGTCTATAGTAATTGCAAAATGCAACGAATCTTCTGTCGCTATCCGCATCATGGGGTACGGGATAATTAATAATGACATCATATTTTTTGTCATCTGGTAATATTCCTTTATCCGTGCATTTATGTCCTAGGAAAGTCACTTCATGCATGAAAAATGAACATTTTTGTGGATGTAGTTTCAAGTTATTCTTCCTACATAATTCAAAAACATTTGTTAAGTTTTTGAGCATATGCTTTTCAGAACAACCAATTACTATTAAGTCATCCATATACAAGAATGCTTGAGAAGGTTCAAGACCTGAGATTGCTATTGTCATCATTCTCTGAAAGGAATTTGGTGCAATTTTTAAACCGAAAGGTAGTCGTGTGAAACGATACGAACCAGTATTCGTAGAAAAGGAAGTTATATCTCTTGATTTTTCATCAAGTTCTATTTGGTGAAATCCTGACATTAAGTCAAGACACGAAAAGTATTTAGCTCTACCCAGTTGGTCAAGAATATCATCTATTCTTGGAAGGGGAAATTTATCAGAAAGTAGTTTTTTATTAATTTGGCGGTAATCAATTACTAAACGCCATTTTCTTTGTTCTGTGCCTTCTATTGATTTCTTTGGAACTAATAGAAGTGGGCTGTTGTATTCAGACACAGATGGTTCAACAATGCCATCCTTAATCAACTTATCTACTTGTTTTTGTATTTCCTCTGTTTGACTATGCGGGCTACGGTAGTTTTTTATATAGACAGGCTCGTCATCTTTCAGTCTCAGTTTTTGCTTATAAAAGTTGTTTGTACTTATTGATTCGGATTCAAGACCGAATATATCGCTATATTGTTTGCACAATTTAGTTAATTGTGGCTTAAATTGTGGTGGGAAATTTTTTGTTAGTTGTTTTAAAACTGTTTGTTCTCTTAGTTCTGGGGAAGTTTAAACTAAGTCATAATTTTCAAGCGATTCATACTTGAGATTAGTGACATTTAATATCACCTCGGAGTTTGTTGTATTTAACACACGGACAAAAGTATTTTCAGCAGTTGCTACTGTGTTGGCAACATAAATGCCTGGTTGGATTTCCTGATTCGGAATCAAAATATTTTTATCGGACGATATTAGATTTACACGCCTTACAACTTGAGATCTTGCTGGTAAATATATGGAGTTTTTGCCAGCACTATTTGTTATAGGAATGTGAAAAGGAAAATTGAGATTGTTTGGCCTGAGGATTTATTTGTCTTCATTTTGAGTATAATTAAGTTGACAATTAAATTTCTTTATGAAGTCAAGGCCTATAATTCCATCGCAATGAATTGCAAAACTTGGATCAACCAAGTGAAAACTATGTGGAATTATATATTTTCCTGTTTGAAGCTCAACTGATGCTAAACCTTTGGAGTTTATTACTCCTTCACCTATACCTTGAATGTTAATAACATTATTTTTTTCTATGTCGTTATAGACATCGGAATCTTCTTTTAGAAGAGAAATATCTGCTCCTGTATCTAATAATAGCGTTAAATTTTTCCCCGTTTTTATATTTGTTAGTGAAACGAATCTATTAAGACTGAAATTGATGACATGTACTTTTGCCTTGTCTAATTTTGTGTACTTAAAGGTGGCTGTTGGTTTTCCGAACCATTTTGAGCCATCCTCACATTATTATTATTGTTGCTTCTGTTATTATTCCTTCCGTAGGGAGCCTGATTGTAATAACCCTGATTATTGTAACCTCGTTGGTTATTTCCGCGATTATTATAATGCGGTCTACGGGAATTGCTATTGTTATCATAGGTATTATATCCGCCACGGCCATTATTAAAATTTCCACGAGTTATAGTTTCCTCTGTTCCCGCGAAAATTCTGACCTCTATGGCCTCTATTCTGGCCAGGACTACTATAATGAAACACGGTATTTGGATTACCGGTTATTTTTGTGGAACTTTGAATGTACTTCCCAATGGCATCATCCATGCAGCTATAGCTTCTTGCGTGGCGTATTTTTCTGCGTGAGCAGCGTCCAAATGATCAGCTGTATAAGCTGCTTCTAAGGATCTGCGTAAATTCTCAATTTCAGTGGTATATTGTGAGGCTGTTTTTCCTATTTGCCTCGTACTATGCAATTTGGCTTTTATTACGTTTGGCGATTCGCCTTTTACGCTAGCCTTTATTAGGTCACTGATGTCATTTATTGTTGTCAGTGATTCTACTCTACTTGCCAATGGTCCGCTTATTTTTGTTTTTATTACCTCTACAGCGAGGCTCTCTTGGTCACCTTTTGTGAGATTTGTTAATCTCAAGGCTGTGAGGAA
Source organism: Drosophila pruinosa (assembly GCA_018150935.1). Lineage (NCBI taxonomy): Eukaryota > Metazoa > Arthropoda > Insecta > Diptera > Drosophilidae > Drosophila > Drosophila pruinosa. The sequence continues at coordinate 417,268 of JAECWR010000034.1, forward strand.
TTTTGTTAAGTTGGCTATTTTTCCGTCAAATTCCGGTATAGTGGACGAAATTTGTCTCACATAATCGCGAGCTTTTTCGGTTTCAGTAGCCATGTTTGTGCTTCTTAGCAGAACGGATTGATTGTCTATCAGGTTTTTTTCTGTTTCTGCTTCTTCTTCAGCTGTCGATGGGCTATCGTCATTCAATAATATTGTATCATCAAACTTAGCGTCTTCGCTCAGTTTGGTGGGACAATACACGTATAGTGTGTGCCTATCTGAGATATATATTAAATCGTCTCTCAGTTGTCCTAATACGTCTTTAACTTGTGTGTTTTGGACTGAATCTAGATGTATACGATTTTGCCAAAATAATTGACGAACTTCGTTATACGTTCCAATCAATATTCTAATGTGCTTGAGTTTTGTTTGCGCTGATATGGTCGCGCTCTTATTCAAGCATTTGAATGACTTCTTGAATTCTTCTCTAAGACTTTTTACTTGCGTGACTATTTCTGACCATTTCATTGGTTAGTTGGTATGCCCGTGGGCTTAGCAAGAAAAATAAAAGTTGCTATTAGTGTTGCTGTTTTAATTGTTCTTCTAATTATTTTATTTTCTTCTCTTTTTTTTATATATTGTCTAAGTCATTTGCCCTACTCATGTATTTTTTCTTAATGCACTTATTGTGCAACTGATAAATTTTAATTGCCATACTGAGGCCTAACATAACTGCTATTATTATCAATAAAATTGTAATCAATTCCAGATCATCGGACTTGATTTCTATTTTATTTATTACGTTTGCCGCTGAGTCAACGGTCTTGGTATCTATTAGACCCATTTTGAGCCAAGTTAAATTTATTCTTAGGACGTTATCCAGTTCGAATTTGTGACTGGTATTTAAGAGAAAAAGAAAATATATATATATGTTTTTGTTTTTTTTTTATTTATTCATTAGGTTATTTTTCAAAATTTTTTTCAGAGGAAATAAATGCATATGATATGCATTGCCTAATACACCCGTAGGTGGTGAGAAGTGCCTGATGCCTTGCGGCTTACAATTTCCTGCCTAATGGGCGTGTGGCTTTACAGGCCACACTACTAATCGGGCAGAAAAGATTCCGCTCAATTATACATAATAAATCAATTTTTGTGCTTAATAATTTAAGTGTTCTTAAAATTTTTGTGTGTGTGTGGTATTAATCTTAATTGGCCAGCTTGGATCGCATGGCGGGGCCGGTGCTGGACACAGGGTTCTCGTCTTATGTTGGGGTGCCGGTGCTGGACACAGGCTTATTGTTCCTTTAATCGGCGGGATGTGCATGTACCAATGCAATATGGGCCAAACGGGCCCTCGCAATCCAGTGGGCAGCTTGGTGTGTACTTCGGTATATTTACTAGTGGTGGAGGTGTAGTTATCTTAGCGTTTTGGTTTATTATTGGTATTTGTTGAGTTGATGAAGTAATTGATTGTGTGGGCATTCGTTTTTCAATTAGGTCTCTTAAGTGGTCGAGTTCAGCGTGCATTTTCTGCGCTGTTGACCATGCTGGTGGTGTACTTTGTGCGTACAATAGCCACCTTAGTTGCGCAATTCTCTTATTGATTTTGGTTTTGATACCACCGCGCTTCTTGCCCATGCCAAGTCAATTAATCTTCAACTTACTCAGTATGCTCAGTGTTCCTTCAGATTTTCTCGTTCTTGTTCTCCACTGAATTCCTTTATAATTTCCTCTATGTAGATCCAGTCGGCCTCCGGGATTTCTTTAAGCGCTTCTTCCATTTGTCCTAAGTCCTCCTGGACTTTACGTCACGGTCGCCATGTAGACAAATAACAACGATGATATTTATTTTCTTTGTTTTTTTTATTTATATTACTGGAGCAGGGAAGGTCCCGCTCTATTGGTAGTCAGTACATTAGTTGTCTCGATGATAATGCTCTCTTAAGTTCTAACATACAAAGTATTTATAGTCTAAGTTGAAATAGCAGCGCTGCCAGCGTAGCTTGAAGCGCAGCGACGCTTATATGCATATCTTATTTCTATATAAAAATGTATATCAATAATGTATAGTCAGTTACACTCCGACCTCCAAAGAGTAAAGACGTGCGGCTAATTATCTCGAGCACAGCAAGTGCAAAAACTCAAACAACAAAAACCACAAAACAAAAAAAGTTCAACCAACTTCACAAAAACAAATACACGCTACAGCCACTACGGTAAAACGCATCGCGGGGCTCAGCCCAACAACTATTACCATGTCTCGTCCACCAGACATTAACAAACGGTACTCTGGCGACTTACTGACGCCAAAATTCCTCGTTATCAGCATGACCAACAAAAACACCTTCGAAAAAGTATCACCGTTCATCATCAAAAAAGTCATTGACCACCAATGCATGAGCGAAGTAGAGAAATGTATAAAAACAAAGATTGGCTCACTACTAATCAAAACCAATAACGGCTTACAAGCAAACCGACTCCTAGACATGAAGAAATTCCTCGATAACCCAGTCGAAGTTACTGAACATAAAACTCTCAACTTTACTAAAGGTGTTATTTACTCGAACGATTTACGTTATGTAACAGACGAAATAATCGTAGAGGAACTCAAACCACAAAAGGCCACAGAAATCCGCAAAATAATGAAAAAACACAACAATGACCTCGTCGAAACTGGACTCATCATCATCACTTTCGCCACCCTAAACCTACCAGAATTTTTAATGATCGGCTATGAAAAGGTCAACGTAAGGCCATACATTCCACTCCCACTTAAATGCAAAAACTGCCATCGTTTTGGACACCCCACATCCACTTGCAAAAGCGAACGCCTATGCTACAACTGCTCAGCCACACACCACACTACTGAAGACCAAAAATGCGAATACAATAAATCTTGCATCAATTGCAAATCTAACGCAAATAACGACCACAGCCCGCTGGACAAAACATGCCCGGCCTTCATCAAACAAAAAGAAATCACTGCGATAAAAACAACGCAAAAAGTCGATCACAAAACTGCACTAGGTATCTACAACACTAGACACCTACATCAAGCAACATCATACGCAAAAACAGTAACAAGCCAATCAACACAGAAACCACCCACCAACCCAGCAAAAACAAACGAACAACCCAGCAAGACGCACGCCACACCAACAACAACAAAACGTCCAATCATATCATACGAAAACATCATCCAAACACCCATGGAAACTGACGCAACTCCCTGCACACCAACATGCCAACAAACAGATAACCTAAAACTAAAAATATTCTCTAACAAGCCAAACACTTTGTCAATGCCACTAAAATCCAAATCCAAAAACGAAACCAAAAACAAAAATTCCCAAAAAAAATCCCCCAATGCCTCCACTATCCCTAGCGATAGTGAAAGCATGTAAGTTAAACATTCTTAATTACCACTGTAATTATTAACAAAAAAAAAACCCCCCAATTAAATCTAACATAACATAAAACCCTTTCTTAAAATCAATTAAATGACACTTAAAATAATTCAATGGAACATTAAAGGATACATCAATAATTACAGTGAGTTACAAATAATAATTAAAAAACACACACCCCAAATAATATCCCTACAAGAAACTCACCTTTGCTCGAACAAAAACATACCCATCCCAATCAACTACAACCTGACCAGCAACATAGCAACAAATAGATTCGGTGGCGTTGCACTATTAGTGCATAAATCAATCAAACACATCCAAATAAATGCAAACCCCGACTTCGAAACAGTTGCAATAGAAATACAATCTGTATTTAAAATAATCATATTCTCATCTTACATATCCCCATCCACCCCTTTTAGCTACAATAATTTAAACAACGTCTTTAATTCTCCAAACCCACATATTATCATAACTGGTGACTTTAACAGCTGGCACCCCACATGGGGCTCAGCTAGTCACAACAAAAGAGGTTCAATAATACACAAATATATAACCACAAACAATTTGATACTACTAAACGACAAATCCCCTACCCACTTCACAACACACAATACCTTTACGCACATAGACCTTATACTCTGCTCACCTTCATTAATGCCTCTCACAAACTGGAAAGTTCTAGACGATCTACCCAACAGTGACCACTTCCCAATCACAATATCCCTCTTCCCGGAAAACAACACACCTCATCTCACCAAACCCCAATTCAAACTACACAAAGCAAACTGGAAACGGTTTGACTACCTTACACATAAAACAACACTACTTTACCCCATCTCACCAAACATAAACAAAGAATCCGCCCTTATCAACAAAATCCTTCTCCATAGCGCCAATCAGACTATCCCACAGACACACCCTAACAAACAGAAAAAGACAGTTCCATGGTGGAACAAGAACCTACAGCAACTGCAAAAAACCAAACAAATAGCCTGGAGAAACCTCAACCGCAATATCACTACCGAAAACATTATTAACTACAGGCGGCCCAACGTCAAACTCAGATTCGAAATAAAACAAAGCAAAAAAGCATCCCTCCTCTCATTTACCTCAACAATCCAACCCACCACACCTTCCTCAAAAATTTGGAGTAATATTAGACGCTTCTGTGGACTTAACCCTACGAAGCAAATACACGCCATAAATAACCCCGCCACCAATACAACAGCAACACACACCAACGAAATAGCCAACATCCTAGCCCAACACTGGTCAGAACTCGCGAGCGACACCAACTTCCCACACGAATTCCTACAAAACAAATACAAAAACAACACTCCCCACTATACCCCCTCCCCAACAGCCAAAATAATTGAAGAAAACATAACCTACCTAGAATTTGCTTCCGCCCTACAAACACTCAAGGGATCCACCCCCGGACTCAATAGAATTTCATACCAAATGATCAAAAATAGCTCCTCCACTACCAAAACTAGAATCACTAAGCTTTACAACAACATATTCAATAGCCTTATCCCCCAATCCTACAAAACTAGCCTCATAATCCCAATCCTCAAACCAAACACAGACAAAACAATAGCGAACTCATACCGACCCATATCCCTAAATTGCTGCCTAGCCAAAACCCTCGACAAAATAATAGCAAAAAGAATATGGTGGTTTGTTACCCAAAACAACCACCTTAACACGAACCAATTCGGATTCAAAAAAGGTAAATCGACTTCAGATAGTCTGCTATTCGCAGACTACCTCATATCGAAATCGATCACAAGCAAAAGACACGCCTCGGTCATCACTCTTGACTTCACAAGAGCATTCGACCGAGTTGGTGTACACTCCATCATCGACCAACTACAATCCTGGAAAACTGGCCCCAAAATAATCAATTACGTTAAAAACTTTATGCAAAATAGAAAAATAATCGTCCGAGTCGGTCCGCACACATCCAACACATTTCCCTATCCAACGGAATACCACAAGGCTCCCCCATATCCGTAATCCTCTTCCTAATAGCATACAATAAATTAGCTAACACAATTAGCCTACACAAAGAAATAGAATTCAACGCCTACGCCGATGACTTTTTCTTAATAGTCAACTTCAACAAAAATAAAAATATAACACTCGACCTTGACAGCCTATTCCACGACATAAGTAGCTGGAGCTCATATTCAGGGGCTTCACTCTCTTTAACCAAATGCAAACACCTACACATATGCCGCAAACACAACTGCACATGCACTATAATCTCCAACAACATCCAAATTCCCTCAGTTACCTCGCTAAAAATACTTGGCATTCATATAAACAATAAATACAGATGGAACACCCACATAAACACAATTCTACCCTCCCTCTCCAACAAATTAAATATCATAAAATGCCTAGCAAGTCCAAGATTCAACTGCAACTCAAACACACTACTCAGCATCGTCAAATCCACCCTAATATCCAAAATAGAGTATGGACTTTTCTTATATGGCCACGCACCAAAAACCACACTCAATAAACTTAAAACACCATTCAACAGCGCCATCCGCCTCGCCCTCGGGGCATACCGATCCACTCCTATTAACAATATCCTGCATGAAGCACACATTGCAACAATCGAACTGATACGCGACCTTCAAACCGCAAAACTATACAAAAATTTCATGAACTCCAAAAACACACCCATACACAAATACATCAAACACCATAAACACCATAAAAAAATCACACCAACTATCCAAAAAATATTAAATATATGCACAGAACTAGACCTCCCGTACACCCCCATCAAATCCCCTGAATGTAGACCACTCTGGAACCTCCAAAGTAAAATAGACACATCTCTCCGAATACACAAAAAAGACACTACACACCCCGAAATATACAGAAAACTCTACATGAAAACCAAAAACCTCCTAAGCGACCACTCTTTTATATACACCGACGGCTCTAAAACCCACCTCTCCACTTCTTACTCAATCACAACTGAAACCACAGTACTCCAATACGGCATCCTACCATCCTACTCCTCAGTACTCACAGCTGAAACAATAGCAATACTAAAAGCGATAGAATCCATTAAAAACAAAAGCGGCAAATTTATAGTATGTACAGACTCTCTATCAGCAATAGACTCAATGAAAAATCCAACCAACAACGACTTCTATCCCAACAAAATTCGATCCCTCATATCCACCCTATCCCCCAAAATAAAATTAATGTGGATACCCGGTCACATTGGCATAACCGGCAACGAACTAGCAGATAGAGCAGCAAAAGAAGCTAGCAGAATGCCACTCATCCTCACACCCAACATAAACTTCAATGACATCAACACACACCTGAAACAAATATTCACAAATAAATTTAACCAAGATCTGACACACTGCAGCCATTGGTACCAACAAATTACTAACAATACAGCTACCAACAACTTTACCAACTCCCCCCAAACAATCAACAGACAAGATCAAATAAAAATTACCAGACTACGTCTGGCCCACACAAACCTCACACATCAACACTACCTCAATAAAAACCTGCCTAAATCATGCCCCCTCTGCAGCAACAACAACAACTCAGTACACCACCTCCTCACCTCCTGTCCTACCCTTAGCCACACCAAATTAGAAATATTCAAAAACTCAAACCCCCTCGAGCTCCTCTCAATTCCCAATTCCGACAACATAAAAAATATCCTACTCTTCCTTAAAAAATCTAGCATTTACCACTTAATATAAAAAAACAAGAAGAAAACACAATTGTAAATATCATAGACAAAATATAATACACAAACTAACACACACACATACAAAAACTCTCATGTACATAACGTATCACATAAAAAAAAAAAAAACGTATTGCAAAATCTACATACAACTAAAAACACACATATACAAATACGACAAACACCAACAAAAATGTATATATGTAAATATGTAAATATGTAAATAGCACCTAGAATACAAATGTAATTATGACATAGCAAAAGGCCCAGCAGCCAGCGCTATACCTACTAAGTTAGGCTAGTTTTGTAAGCTTACCTAACAATTATAAATAAATAAATAAATAAATAATGTATAGTGTTTGGAAGCGATCAGCGTTTGGACAGCGTGAATACGCTGACCATGCAGTTAAGTACGTTAGCCCCCAATTGGGTGCTCGTATTACGCTTACACTTCCGCATGTTTATTTGTGAATGGATTGCAGCAGAGTGCTACAATGTGTCAGTATGTCATGATTGTGTAATTATGATTGTGTAATTATGATTGTGTACGCTACAGGACCCTTCGGGGCCGTGACCACGATGGCCGGCGGGGTGGGGGAAGGAACCTTAGGTACCGATCCGGCCGCAACGCTCGTGGAGGCCACAGGGTTAGCCAATGCTGACATCTCTGAGGGAACCACTGGCACCGTTGCCGGAGCGGCACTGGCAGGAGAGGGAGCGGGTGAGGAGGAGAATAGAGCAGGGGTGGCGGAGGGGCCTTTGGGAGCTGAATTCTTAAGGATCAATTTGACCCTGCCAAAACAGAATTTCACCCTCCCTTGGCACTCCGTCAGAGCCCTGTACGACTCCTCATCAACCAACATTGCGAGGTGAGTCATGCTGCCGTTCAGGTTGTGCTGCACCACCCGCCAAGGCTTCGTGGAGAAGCTGCTGGCATGCTGGAGCCCAATGTAGTCCAAGATGGTTGCACGAGTAAACTCAGCACTACTGGGAATGTAACCTCTAATGAGGTGAGCATTGGGAAACTCCGTTTCCTCCAGCAATTTGACGTCAAGGGACGTCAAGCACATGATGTGTCCAACAGCTCCCCTGACCCAATTGGCAGTGCTGCTATCCTCGCACATCAGAAGCAGCCTCTCATTTTAGGGTATACAGCCCTTGAAACCTAAACTAACATCTGGTGTGGAGTGCAACAGCGCCGCCTTTAATATGCTGGATTTCAACGTAGCCAACTGCTCCGCTGAGAGGGGTTTGGAAGAATCAGCCGAAGTGAAGCCCAGTTTCACGCTGCTTACCACTTGGCGGAAATGTGGCTTCGTGGACTCCTTATAAGTCTTTTTAGGCCTCTTTGAAGAGCTAGTGGGCTCGACGATGGTATCATCAGCGCGCGTCCGTTTAGCCTTGGTGTTAATGGGGGGCGCAGTTGCGATAGCTAGAGCCTCCTCTCTGTTAGAACCCTTTGCGAGTGCAGCTTTAAAAAGCTTTTTCTCGCGGCTCTTCAATTTAACAAAGGCGTCCTTCGATTCCACCCGCAGCAACTGGATCTGAGAGCCTGTTTCCGTAAGGCCTGACCTCTGAGAGGCCACGGAAGCGTCGTCAGCAAAGCTGATTCTGTCGCAGTCAGCTTGCTCGTCCGAGGACAATACCTCGACGGGTTGCTGACGGACTGAACTGCTATTGGACAGAAGTTCAGCACTAGCGAACCCTGTGTCCAAGGAAGTTCGTGGCCTATCCGGGTCCCCTAGAAGACTAGAGTCGAGACCCGTAGTATTGGGGGTGGAAGCCAACAACCCACTGGCTGCAGTGCTGGTGTAGGGGTCAGCCGTGAAGGCATCGCCCATGGACGATATTTTTAAAGCCGTATCAAACTTTTCTGTTTTTAAATTTTGATCCATGAATTAAAGATTCCACGAGTAGGCGGGAAGGGAAGGTCATCCATAGCATAGCCCGCATACCGTGGAAAGTCTAAGTGAAACTGGAGGGCGACAGGTATCCAGAGTCCTCATACTAGAGACCGGGCTACCCCACGGCCATGCATCCATCAGCGTATGCTGTTCCACCTTGGATTGGGGTGATTTATAGATTCACGATCTTCGCCCGACTACAATTAGTCAGCACCTCTAGCAGAGACATGACCGTGCTAGGGGTCTGCATCCAGCCGCCAATAACGTTCTCCTTCAATTCCTAAAGGAACATGACATTGACACAATGCTAATCTCCGAGACACATCTCACAAATAAAAATAACTTCTTTCTCAGCGAGTATACTTTTTACTCAACGAATCGTTCAGACGGCAAAGCTCATGACGGAACAGGCATCCTTATCAAGAGACACATCAAGCACCATCAATTCCAAACATTCGCAACCAATTACTTGCTAGCTACGTCAATAAGCATTAAAGTGTCCTTTGGCAGTCCTAGTATTGCCTTAATATACTGCCCACCACGGTTTTCCATCTCGGGAGAAGACTTCATGGAACTAGGGGCCCACTTCATATCAGCAGGCAATTATAATGCCAAACACACGCACTGGGGCTCCCGTCTTACAAATCCAAAAGGAAGGCAATTATACAAAGCGCTAATCACAAGATCGAATAAACTTGACTCCATATCTCCGGGTAGGCCTACATATTGGCCAGCTGATCCCAACAAAAAACCTGATCTTATAGACTTTGCTATAACCCGAAACGTACCAAAATAACTAACGCGGATAGAAGCAATAGCTGACCTGTCCTCGGTCCACTCTCCTATCCTTCTTCACATATTCGAACAACCACAAACGTTAGAACGGCCTGATATGCTTATATCCAACCAAACAAACTGGTTTCGCTACAAAAAATACATAAGCTCACACATTGAGTTAAGCCCAACACTGCACAACGAGGCTGACATTGATAATTCTGTAACTGCCTTGGAATCCATTCTCACCACTGCTGCACGCGTATCTACGCCTCAAATGAAACCAAAAGCAACACATCAATACCGTACAAATAGGCGAATTCAACAAATCCTTTTAGAAAAAAGACATTTACAACGAGAGTGGCAAAAGCAAAGCGAAATTAAAAGCGGCAACTCTAAAACCTCTAAAACTCTCTAGAGTACTGAAACATGAAGAAAAACTCGCACAACACCAATACATCGAACAACTCTCTCCAACATGTGCCTAAAACCCACTCTGGAAAGCGCGCAGTCTCAGTGCACCTACTGAAACAGACAGTCCTATCCGAAGTCTTACAGGAAGATGGGCCAGAAGTGACTAAGAAAAGGCGAACGTATTTGCAACACACCTCCATGAAGTCTTCCAACCAAATCCTGCGACCAACTTATTTGAGCTCCCTGTATTGTTAAGCTCTTATATAGCACACACTCCGCCCCTGAAATTTCGATCAAACGAAATAAATCAAATAATCAAAGAGCAGTTAAAGCCGAACAAAGCACCGGGCCACAATCGAATTACTCCAATAAATGATCATAGAACTACCGAGTTGTGCTATAAATCATTTATGCACGCTCTTCAACGCAATGGCTAAATATGGTTATTTTCCTCAAAGATGGAAAAAGTCAACAATAGCTATGATACCAAAACCTGGAAAAGACAAAACTCAAGCATCTTCATATAGACCAATAAGTCTTCTGTCCTGCTTAACAAAGCTATTCGAAAAACTCATCTTATCGCACATCGGTCCCCATCTTAATATAAATAATATAATCCCAATGCATCAATTTGGGTTCCGAGAAAAACATGGTACAATAGAACAGGTAAACCGTATCACCTCGGAGATACGCACTGCGTTTGAACAACGAGAATACTGCTCTGCTATTTTTGATATTGCCCAAGCGTTTGACAGGGTGTGGCTCGATGAACTCAAGTACAAGATCAAAACAATACTCCCCAATAGTATGCACAAACTCATCGAATCCTATCTACATAAAAGAATATTTTCCGTAAGATGCAGCGCCTCAACATTTGCTGAGCATGAAATCAACGCTGGAGTCCCTCAAGGAAGCGTTCTCTATTCCAATCTATATACACTATAACATCGGACATTCCAACAAACATTCAACTTACCACACCTACGTTTGCAGATGACACTGCCATTCTTAGCCGGAGCAAATGTCCCCTTAAATCAACTGCTGTTCTACAAAATCACTTGGAATCTCTTAAAAAATGGTAAGCTAACTGGAGAATTAAAGTAAATGAAGGTAAATGTAAGCACGTTACATTCACACTAAACGACAAACCTGTCCTCACCTAACTCTAAACGGAGCACGAATCCCCCAGGCAAACATCGTCACATACTTGGGTATCCATCTTGACAGGAGACTTACCTGGCGCTCGCACATAGCAGCCAAAAAATTCAACTAAAGTTGAAGACCACCAAGCTCCATTGGCTAATCAATTCTCCCCCCTTTGCCTTGAATACAAAATACTTCTCTACAATACCGTGATCAAGCCAGTATGGAAATACGGCTTTGAACTTTGGGGAAATGCCAGTCATAGTAACATCGAAGTAATTCAAAGAGTTCAATTTAAGACGCTTAGGCTCATCACTGGTGCTTCTTGGTATATAAGGAGCGAAAATATTCATTTACATTTAAATATAAACACCGTTTTTGACGAAATTTTACAGCAAAAAGCAAAACACAACGCTAAACTAACATTTCATCCAAATCCTCTTGCACGCTCGCTAACCAGAACCTACAGTTGGAGTAGACTTCAACGTTCCGATCATCCACTCGCTCAGTCCCGATATAATTAGAGTCGTATTTAAAACTAAACCTATCGCTAAAATGGATTCTTAGTTATATTATTAAGTTAAGATTTTGAAACTTGTTAGTATCTATTATGAAGAGAAGATTCAACAAATAAAATACTCTTTATTTTTTATTGCAATTTTATTTACGTTGCCTCATTTTGTATAACAACTTTCACATAACTTATTTATCACATAGTGTGACCACTACTTACAAGATTAAACTTAATATGGTGTTCATCCTTGGTCCTTAGGTCTTCTTTTTTTTTAACGTGCTTTTGGGACCTTAGAAATGTTCTTTAATCGATGTAATGTAGCCAATAGTGAATATGTGCATCAAATAGTGAAGATTTAATAAAACATCAACTTGGCCAGTTAGTGTTCAAATTAGAACTGAATTGCAGTCTTTATTTATGGTATATATATTTGGCAGTACATACGTGAGAACTGATGATGCAGCGGTCTGGTCTGTCGCAACGACATCTTGTTGATATGCTGTGAAAGCGTTGCAACATTGTTGTGGTCGATGATCTCTAGTTACAATACCGCTCAACTGCTTCTAGCCGGTTTAGCGGGTGTAGCCGAATTGTGGGTGCCCTGTGCGGCCAATTCGGTAACTCGAGTGCACCGTTTGATAGATTGAGAGAGTATATATAGAGAAAGAGTAATGATATTGAGAGCAGAAAGCGTAAAATAGAAGAACAACAAGAGCGGGAATGTATAAGTACACAAAAACAAGTGCAAGACAATGAAAATGCAATTAAAAACAGAAACTCATTGTTGTGTTTTTTCTGAATAGAAACAAAACTTCGAAAATTTGAGAAAATACACAGTGTTTAAATGTAAACTAAAGTTTGGCGCTGTTAATAAAAATTATGTTAGTATGTAAATCAGATTAATAAAAACCACGAGAACAGTGAAAATTCGTGAGTATAATTGAGCAAAAATAAACTCGTTGGACACGAATGAGAGATGCGAATGATGTTTATTATTATTATATACATTACCATTAATTTTAAATTGTTACCCTCAAAAATAATTCTTAAAACTATTAAGACACAAGATCAAATACAGAACGAAGACGTACTTCAAGGAAAATGAGGGGAAAGTGACGATATGGAACCAAGTCAGGCTCCGTTGTATCCGCTCGCTCAGATATCAACATTAGCTTAATAATATAAACTAACAACAAGAAGCTTCTCCTCAAGAAATCCTGATATTAATTAAACTACACATCAAATAGCAACAAAATAAATAAGCAACGATCCTTGTTGTGCCTAGCATTAAATCCAACCGCCACTTATATTGTTATTATTAGGCATAAAGAAAAAAACCATCACAAAGTAAAAAGTCACCTTATCAACCAAAAGTCTTTAATTTAAAAACAAATTGTTTGGCATAATCAAATTAATTAATTTTGAGTTTTTAAATTAAATTTAAATTGTTTCAAACGAAATAACTGAAATAATTAAATAGGGAAATGTTGTTTTTTTTTTTGCGTTTGTTCCGTTTTGCTTTCTCATTTTCTTATTATCTTGGTCGTTGACGTAGTACGATCAAGTGGCCCAGCGATACCAAGGACTTGTTAACGCTTGGATCGAGGCAGACGCAGTCCACCACCCTCCCAGCCGACTGAGGGGCTCACTGCTTAACGCGCGACAAACGGATGTCGTAAATAGTTAATAGAGACGACACAGGCAAAACAATAAGAACTACACTTAACTTCGCGGAAAATGTTGTAATAGCAATGTTTTAATTTGATAAGTAATGATACTATTGGAAATCACTTAACAAAATGTTTTGTAAAGATCCGAAAAGATTGTGACAAGAATGGATAGTACAACAGAGAGAAAAAGAAAACTTCATACTATTCTGACCGGAACTGCAAAGCTAATCTGCCTTGTCAATACGAAGTGCGATACGAAGGCAATCTAAAACAACGATTTCAATTAAACTGTAATTGTCTCGTATTGTGACTGGTTATATTTTTGACTGTAACTCGTTTTAACGTTACGAAATTTGTTAATTTTTACTTCTTAAATTGAATTTATTTCAATGACCAATGGTATGGACTATCTAGGGTCCGAAAACAAACAAATACACATACCAATTATCACTAAAATATGTCTGCTAAAACGACTGCTTAGCCGTTTACTGATAGTTATTATTTTTGCATATACATTCATGCATTCATACATACATACACAAATGGAGTACATGATACCTTTAAAATTATTCTAATGCATAATCTGGGATACATGGCTATCTAGTCCTTGTTTTTTCCCGCAGCTTTTATTGCACCAGTTGGAGGATTGCCCTCAAGTCGCTTGCTAATGAATTGCATCGTGATTTCTCCGGCGAATCCAAAGACTTTCAAGCACCTGAGATCAACCCGATATTGCCAGTGCTGATTATTTTAATTAGTTACAAAGTAAGGAGATCTTCCAGAAGAGAAGGGGTGAGGCACAGCGACTATGGTAATTTTTTGTATCTATACAGCTCTCGCTATCTGGACAAAAGCTGATCTGCTTCCCTGATGAAGCAAATCATATCTTTCGTCGAGAAACGAACAATGTGCTCAGAACCTGTGGCATCCACATTCGAATGTTTCCTTCCAGACTGTTCATAAATGAACACAGTACCAACCGAACTTCTCTTAATGTTCGGCAACTATAAATAAACAACTCTTATATTGTACCAAACTGCAAGCAGCTGCAAGACATTAAGTAGATAAGGCGCATGTGGTCGCTCAAGATTGTAAAATGACCCACGCGAACCATACCTTACATAAAAAGATAAGAGTGAGAAACACCCTAAATAATCATAAGATTAGGACTTGCTGGCGATAATACATCGACAGCAGACCTACGCCAGATCCTCTGTTAGTATATAAGACCTAAGATTTGTAAGAATAAATCACCAAGTGGTAAGGCGCAATAGTTCAAAAATAAAGGCTAAAAAGGCTATAAATAGCAAAAAGCCATAAATAAATAAATAAAAAAAGTTATTTCAAAATTTTTTTTTTAAAAATCTCTGCGTGATAAAAGATCGTACTAAAAAAAAATTTTTTTTCAAAAATTTTTAAAACTCTTACGTAATAAAATATCGTACTAAAAAAAAAAGTTTTTGTTACTTTTAAATTTTTAAAAACCTGTGCATGATAAAAAATCGTGCTCAAAAAAAAAAAAACTCGCTTGGCATCCACAAAAATGACTTAGCCGTTGTCGGTTCCCGCGAGCGTATGAATTTGAATCTGCACGCAATCGATAGCCTTAAATAGTGTGGAAAAATTACAACGCAGCATCGCCGGAGCATCACTACAACGGAGCATCACTACAACGCAGCATCGTCGGAGCATCATCGCCGTAACATCACTGCAACGCAGCACTGTCATCTTAAAGTAGTAATTAATGAGTAATAAAAAAAAAGTCTCTCTATAGCCAATTAAAATGCAAATTAATATTTTATAAGAAACTTGTCATTAAAATACAATGTTGTCCGATAAAATAATAAATTATTTAGAGAGACAGACACAGATCCATGAGATTATTAGTGACCCAAATAAAATATTATCTTCAGAAGAACTTCAGGCTCTTCTGAATGAAATGAAAGAAAATCATAATATATTGCTCAAACTTGGAGTAGTCGATCATGACTACTTCAACAAAAAAAATCCCTTAAGGAAATGATAGCAAAAACTGCTACCAACTTCAAAGAAAACATTCAGGCCTTGGAAACATTTCTTAAAGATGTCCAAGACGAAATTGGGGCAGGTAAAATAGGTTTATTTTCATTAAGAAGCCAGAAACTTAAAAGGCTATGCAATAAAATTCAAATACCGGAAGATAGCGGCTTCTACACAATAGTAGAAGATCTATCATTTGAAGTCTGTGAAACCTTAAAAATTTTAGAAGCTACACACTCTTTACAAAGGTGTGAAAATAGCTCAACAAATAACTTACCCGTTCTCCCAAAAATAGAATTCCCCACGTTTAGTGGCAATAACACAGAGTGGGACTTATATTCAGAATTATTTTTGGATATAATTGATTCAAGATAAGATTTAAGTCCCGCTCTAAAATTTAATTATTTAAAGGCCTCCTTACGAGGTGATGCCAAAAACATGGTTGCGCATTTATTAACAGGTGCGAAAATAAAAGAAAAATTTTTTCCGATCAATTAAATCGACTTATAGATCTTCCAAATCTCAATGTTAACTCGGAAAATCTAATTAAAAAGTTTATTGATTCATTTAATGAAGCAATACACTTAATTAATAATAAAGGGCGAATAACCGAAGAATCGGACTCGACGTTCGCCCATGTAATTCTTAGAAAATTTAATAAAGAGACTTTGGCAGCATATGAGAACCACACAAAAAAACTAAAGAGATTCAAAAGCTTACAGACGTTTTAGAATTTCTTGACCAAATACTTAGCTACCAAAATCCATGGCAAAGTGAAGACAAATCTTCTATTAAAAAGCCAAACAAAGAATTTACCAAAGTTGTATGGTGTCCAATTTGCGAGACAACAGGACGCGATATCCCGTTTTGCATCAAATTTTAAAAAATGAGCCCTAAAGAAAGATTTGAGGCCGTTAAGACACCATAATAAAATAACTTGTAAGTCTGAAGAGACTTGCAACACCTGCAAAGGATCGCATAATACTATGCTTCATATAGATAGCAAGCAAATGGTAAACACGTGCGTATCCACAGAGCAAACTTTGTTGGCGACAGCAATAGTTTACATAAAAACCAAAAACGGTTTGTTCGAGCAGCTGAGAGCATTAATTGATAGTGGTTCACAAGCCACAATAATTTCTGAAGAAGCTGCTCAGATTCTAAAATTACCTACAATTAAAACAAATTCGAAAATTAGTGGAATATCTGCCAGTGGTGCGATAGTAGAAAAAAAATAAGATTAAAATAAAGATACTAAAAAATAAGTCGACCCAGGAACTCCTAACGACCGAAGCCATAATTTTGCATAAATTAATGAAGGTTCTTCCTAACGAATCACTAGAGATAAACATATCATATATAAAATGCAGACTGATGTTGTATATACTGACTTTAGTAAGGCCTTTGATTCTGTAAACCACTGTCTTTTGCTAAATAAACTACAGCTTTCTGGATTTCCACATAGTCTTCTTATGTGGATTTCTAACTATCTTAGTTCGAGAACTCAAAAAGTTCTCTTTAAATTTTGTTTTTCATCTTGGTCCTCTTCTTTTTAATCTTTTTATTAATGATCTTCCTTCTATTATTCCCAATTCCAAAGTGTTAATGTATGCTGACGATCTGAAGTTGTGTTTCTCGTACAATGATATTAGCTCTCACTGCCTTTTGCAAACAGATCTTAATCTGCTTTCAAATTGGTGTAGTGACAACATGTTGCAACTTAATTGTTCAAAATGTAATGTTATGTCATTTTATAGAACCTCACCACATATCGTTACTTACAGTCTCGAGCAGGTTAACATTGAGAGATTGAATAACGCTAAAGATTTAGGTATTTTCCTAGATCATAAGTTGAAATTTGACCACCATATTTCTTTTGCTGTCAATAAGGCGACTCAAGTTCTTGGCTTCTTTAAACGATGGTCCAAAGAGTTTGATGACCCTCATACAACAAAATTACTTTACACTTCTCTTGTTCGTCCGATTTTGGAATACGGTTCTTATGTCTGGTCCCCACAATATTCTGTCCACCAAGACAGAATTGAATCAGTGCAAAAGAAGTTTTTACTTTTTGCCCTCCGTCGCTTTAACTGGGTTTCTGGTTCTGATTTGCCTTCTTACTCTAGTAGACTTCTTTTAATTAATCTTCCATCTCTAACTAATCGTCGTGTTTTGTTTGGTGTTGTTTTTATTCATAAGCTAATTGGTGGATTTATTGATTCTTCTGTGTTATTAAATCAAATTTGCTTCACTGTTCCCTTTAGAAGAACTCGTAATTTTAGACCCTTGTCATTAAATACATGTTCCTCTAATTATTTGTTGCATGAACCTTTTCGTGTGCTCTGTGTCGATTACAATAGAACTTCTCATGTTTTCGACACAGAGTCCTCCTTGTTTATAATTAAGAAACTAATTTTAAACTTTCTAATCAGTAGTCATAGTAATTAACACTAACACAGTGATCTGATTGGGTTTTTCTGGGTTTTCCCCAATTTTTGCAACAAATGTTGGATCACTTTATATTGAACTTTGTATACCCCAGTTTTACATACATTTTACATACTTTTAAATTCTTTAAATATTGGTTTTAATATCATTTTATTTTTAAATTATAATTTTAATTTATCTTTCTTTAATTTGTTTATTAATCTGTTCGGCTGCCTTTAGCTGACTTAAATAAATAAATAAATAAATAAATCTCAGTGAAATAAGTTAAAATTGGCCGATCCCAATTTTCACAAACCTGGTCGAGTCGATCTAATAATAGGTGCCGACTTATACACCAAGATAATTAAAAAAGACATTATAAAACGAGATGGTCTGCTTGGACAGAACACGGAGATAGGTTGGATCATTTCGAGTTGTTCGAAATCCAAAGGAGAAAGCGCAATTGTAGCAACTACATTTGAAAATAAAGATTTAGAAAGATTCTGAGAAGTTATAGAAAATGAAAAAGAAGAAGACGAAGAGGCGAAAATATGCGAAGAAAATTTTAAGCACACCACAAAAAGAGATTCGACTGGAAGATATATATCTTCCATTTAAAAAAAAAAAGCTAGGATTTAATAACTTAGAAAGAAGATTTTCGAAAAGTAAAAAGCAAAAAAATGACTATATACAATTTACGAACAAGTATATAAATCTAGGACATATGGTCAAAGCTAAAGAAGAAAATAAAGTATTAGACATAGAAGACCACGAATCAGTTAAAACACTGGGACTCCAATAGGACCCGAAAAAAGATGCGTTTAAATTTAAAATTAACTTTGAAGAAAGTAAAATATTTAATAAAAGCAAAGTGCTATCCCCATTAGCTGAAATCTATGATCCCCTGGGATGGTTATCTCCAATAACCGTTGTAGGCGCCTCCAGAAAACTAGATGAAGGATATGTAAAAGCTATACAAGTTATAAAACAGATAGTTACAATTGTAGAAAAGGATAAAATAAAATGTTAATTTATCCCCCCGGCAGGACCTCACTTCGGAGGTATTTGGGAGGCTGGGGTCAAATGATATAAGAAGAAATGGCGACATTATTATGCCAGATTGAAGCAATATTAAACTCTCGCCCCCTATATTCATCAGGCGAAGATATCAACGACAATGATGTATTAACACCCGGACACTTCTTAATAGGAAGACCAACAATTGGGATAGTAGAATCTGAGGGGGAAGAGAAAATAGGAAACCTAGGTAGGTGGAGACTAATCCAAAAAATACGAAAGAATTTTTGGAAGAAATGGAAAGAAGACTACCTACATACACTTCAACAAAGAAATAAGTGGAAGGTAGAAAGAAAGAATCTCGAAATAGGACAAATAGTATTATTAAAAGACAAAAATTGTCATCCCGCAAGATGGCCACTAGGAAAAATTGAAAAAGTTTATACAGGCCAAGATAATAAAGTAAGTGTAGCTAAAGTAAAAACTCAAGAAAGAGATATAACAAAGCCGATAAGTATGATATGTCCATTATTAGAAATAGATAAAGGATGAAAATAAAACAAAATCATCATCCAGAATTTAAGGGTTTACATTTCCATCATGTATCCGGTCATGCCTCTCTCTTGATTACAATAATAATAATCATAATCATAGTAACATATGCAGTCATGCGGACTATTACGAATCGTAGGTTACAATCAATAGCTTTTCCAGCTCCTATTCCCATATAAACATTTAACTAATTTTAAACATATACATGTATTCTAAATAAAAATAACCTAAAAAATGTATTTAGTACTAATTTAAACATTGTATTTGAAGATAAGAAATAATGTAACACAATAAGAGAAAAATGTAATATGAAATCATATACAGTATAATGTGCTTAACTGCCTCACCATGTTTGACTCGAAAAAATGTGCACTTATCCTAAAACTGCACTTAACCGCAATTCAGCTATAATTCACACTTTTATATACTTTTGAATGGAATTTATTGTTCTTATTACTTAAAATACTTATTTACTTAAAATAATCTGATATCTTTTATTGAACAACGTTCTTTGCCCTTATTATCAATAGATTTTCTTCTAATTTTTGAAGCTCTCTAAGTAACCCAGAACAATTATACTCCATTCCTAATTGTTCCAGAGTCTTGATAGCATCAAAACCTTCTTTGACAGTTGACAGCTTTGGTTCATCAACGATATTCTCATCGTCATCGTCGCTATGCTGATCTTCATCTTCAGTCTGCTCATTCAGAAGAGCACTTGTTATCTCTTTTGTCGTCAAGGTACCGTAACAATCTAGGCTCTCATCGATTGCCACATATTCATCCCAGTTGCATGTTGACTCTATTTCACTAGTGAAGGCACATTCTTCCTCAAGATCACCATCACCAAGCTCCAGCGAAGTCGAAATAAATCCTGCCTGAATAAATATCAATTTAACAATTTGTTTTTGTAACTGAAAAATGTGCTTACCTTTTGAAATCAATTGAAAATGGTTTTATTTTTCACCAAATCCCAAGCTTGATGTACAAAATGAAGCACGTCTAGTAATGACATCTCTTTCAGGAACTGCTTCATGTTCTTGTCTCTCTCTATTGCTGACAACTGCTTTTTTACCAAAATACGTCGGTATTCAACTTTGAAACAGTGTATAATTCCTTGGTCTAATGGCTGCAAGACTGCTGTTGTATTTGGCGGCATGAAAATAAGTTTTATATTTTTCTATGTTTCCAGATTTTCGTGGCAGGAAGCGTTGTCGGCAAATAACACAGCTTTTCTATTCTTTAAAACCATGTCCTCATCAAGTGTCATTAATACTTTTCGGCATAGCTCTCCTGTCATCCAAGCTTTTTTGTTAGCGAAATATGGGATAGGCAAGGTCTTATTTTTGAAGCAA
This sequence comes from Drosophila pruinosa, assembly GCA_018150935.1. Classification (NCBI taxonomy): domain Eukaryota; kingdom Metazoa; phylum Arthropoda; class Insecta; order Diptera; family Drosophilidae; genus Drosophila; species Drosophila pruinosa. Next base: position 438,191 of record JAECWR010000034.1, read on the forward strand.
CGTGGTTTTTGAGACTTGCCAATTGTTATGACCTTTCTGTAGCTGCCAGTCGCATTGCAAGTGAAGACTACAGTTATTCGTACTTTTTGAGCCTTGCATCCTTTGGGCTTGTCCGCACTTTGATAAAAAGTTGAACTTGGCATAGCCTTATAAAAAAGCCCACTTTCGTCAATGTTGAAAATATTGTCCAAATCATAATCCTTAAGTAATCCAGGTAGAATATCAAAAACAAAATCATGTGCACCAATTTCGTCACATTCGGCAGACTCGCCATGTATTTTTCCATGTTTAATGTTGTGGCGCTTACGCCAACGCCACAACCAGTTACCATCTGGAATGTAATCCACTTTGAATTGATCAAAGAACTCTTTAGCTTTCCCTAGCAACACGTGACGATGCAGTACTGCATTACCAGCACTATGTTGTTTGAACCACAAGTACAATGCGTTCTCTACCAAAGCGTGCTTTCCTTTCCGTTGGCGCTTGTATTTAAGTCCCGCTGTTGTGGCCGATTGTTGTATGTCACTCTCCTTACATATGATGCGGTTTATTGTTGAAATATCACAATTGTATTTAACAGCAAGTCTCTTTTTGTTAACATTATCCTTAACTTGTTCGATTATTGATAGTTTTTCATTGATTGTAAGCCCAATATTTCGCTTTGTTTTACCCATTTCGAAAAATTGATTTGTAAACAAACTATGTACTTGCCATTTAATGGCATTGCCAAGCATAAGTAAACGGTCATGCGCAGTTTGGCGCCACGATCAAAACGAACACTATAATAGGTGGCGTTCTTTTCACTTTACTAGCAAAGAGTGACAAACTATAATAACAACGAAAAAATGATGGCGCTTCTGCAAAGTCGAGCAAAAGGTGGCGCACTTAACTTATGTATATGGCGGGTAGAATACGCCATCAATTGTTCTTAGATAATAAACCTTTATTATTCATTTATTGTCAAAAGTCTTAAGTGTTAATAAGGCGCGAGCTTTATAAGCGCGTAATTTCAGAAGAACTAAAGTGAAGTTAGCTGCGATAGACATCGATAACTTAACATGTAGTGTTGCTTAACTAATAGGTGTCTAACAGGGTTGCCACAGTACTCCCCCTTCAGTGATGCTGTCACGATCTTTGGTACGTTTTTCCATACGTGCGAATTGTTTTTGGAGTTTCGTCTTTCTGTGCAGAATCATCTTTTAAGAAGAATGCTGGTTTTAATCTATCGACAGAAATTGCTGTCTCTTTATCGTCTTTCCTTATGATAAAAACCCGATCAGACTCACGTCGAATGATTTCGTATGGACCAGTATACGGCGATTCTAGTGGCTGTTTAACTGAATCGACTCTGACGAAAACATGTGTGCAGTCATGCATTCCTTTTTGTATAAAAAATTTGTCTTTTATATGATGCGATGTTGCTGTTGGCCGAACTTCTCTCATATGACTGCGAAACTTTGTTAAGAACATCTCAGGATCAGATACGGCATCTATGTCGTCGAAGAATTCATTTGGAACTCGCAACACTGTGCCATATAGCATTTCCGCTGCTGACGCTTTAAGATCCTCCTTATAGCATGTCCATAATCCCAGCAGAACAGTTGGAAGCATTTCAGGCCAAGGAAATTCTGGGTGACACATGAGTGCAGCTTTAAATGCTCTGTGCCATCTTTCCACAAAACCATTCGATTGGGGATGATAAGGGGTAGTATGGATATGCTTACCACCGACCATCTTGAGCAGCTGCTTAAATAAAGCTGATTCAAACTGACTGCCTTGGTCTGTAGTTAACGTCTTAGGCGCACCATAACGAGCTACCCAATGTGTCCAGAATGCTGTGGCGACTGTCTCCGCTGTCATGTCTTTTAATGGCACCGCTTCAGGCCAACGTGAGAACCGATCAATAATCGTAAGACAATAGCGATATCCTTGTTGAAGAGGCATTACTACGATGTCCATGTGAACGTGTTCAAATCTGTTGTCAGGAACTTCGATTTTGCTGGGCTGAAGTGAGTTGTGATTATGAATCTTAGCCCGTTGACATGAAAGGCAGTTGCGTCACCAGAAAAGAACATCTTTGTTCATGCTTGGCCAAATGTAGCTCCGGCGTAATTGCTTCAGAGTTGCCCTGCCACTGGGATGAAATAAACCATGCACAGATCCAAAAACTCGATCACGCAGGCTCTGTGGTATGTAGGGGCGTATTGTACCCGTTGACACGTCGCAGTAAATAAGAGAGTTGTCGTCGCCACGAATTGATTTTAAATCCAACGAGGAAGTACCCTTTAGAAGTTCACCGAGCTCGGAATCAGAAGCCTGTGCTTCTTCAATATTGACAGTACTAATTGCAGTTGGCATCTTAATCTCACACAGTCGTGACAGTGCGTCCGCAACTGTATTCTCCTCGCCTTTGACATGCAGAATCGTAGTTGTAAACTGTGATATATAGTCAAGGTGCCTTAACTGTCTTGCCGATGCCTTTTCAGGACGTTGATTAAAGGCGAAGATTAATGGCTTATGATCCGTTTTGATAACAAAAACACGTCCTTCTAGCAGATGTTTAAAATGTCTTACTGCTTCGTAAATGGCCAACAACTCGCGATCATAAGTGCTATAGCCACGCTCTGTTTGAGTTAGCTTTTTCGAAAAAAATCCGAGGGGTTGCCAGACATCAGCAACTTGCTGCTCGAGTGAAGCGCCAATGGCCGCATCTGAAGCGTCACAGACTAGGGCCCAATTGGTGTTTGGCGTTGGATAAGATAACATTGTAGCGTCTGCTACATTCCGTTTGCATGCCTCGAAGACTTGTATAAGCTCTGGTGTCCATTGAATGATGCGCTTGTCATTCTTTTTAATGTCTCTTGTCAGCTCCGTTAGTGGTGCTTGGGTGTGAGATGCTTGAGGTAGGCAACGTCTGTAATAATTGATAATTCCAAGAAATCGGCCAAGTTCGACGATATAACTCAAGAATCGAACCTCTTGTTTAGCAAGTTGACATTTACTAACGTTGATGCAGAGCCCGTTGTGTTGCAAAATGTTGAAGACTGTACGAAGATGTTGTTCATGTTCATCTGCTGTTGTTGATGCAATGAGAATATCGTCAATGTAACAATACACAAAATCCAAACCTCGGAAAATGTTATCCATAAAGCGTTGGAACGTTTGTGTAGCGTTTTTAAGTCCAAATGGCATTTTCAGGAATTCTACTAGTCCAAAAGTGGTGCAAACTGCAGTCTTTTTGATGTCGCTCTCAGCCATTGGTACTTGGTAATAAGCACGTACCAGGTCGAGGGTTGAGAAAATGGTTTTGCCGTGTAGTTGTTCTGCAAAATCGTACATGTGTTCGATTGGGTAGCGATCCGGTACTATTACAGCGTTTAACTTCCTATAATCGCCACAAGCGCGCCAGCTTCCATCCTTTTTTGTCACGAGATGTAATGGACTGGACCAGGAACTCTTAGACGGTCGACAGATGCCTTGCTCGATCAATAAATTGACCTCCGATTTTGCGGCTACCAATTTATCACCAGCAAGACGACGAGGGCGATCAGCAACAGGACTGCCGGTGGTCTCTATGAAATGGCATACATCGGTGTTGTTACTAATGAATTCTAATGAATTCCTGTTACTAATGAATTCCTGTAGCAGGCCACGAAAGTCAACAGCGTTGTCGACAGTAGAAATGGCTGTGTTACTTCCATCATTAAGATGCGCGCTAGTGGTTAGACCTGTCGTTGAATCGATGAGTTGCTTGTTGTTGAGATCGATCAGCAATTGAAACTTTGAAAGGAAATCAGCGCCGATGATCGGTGTGTGAGTATCAGCAATGATGAAGGTCCAACTAAACTCCCGACGAAGTCCCAAGTTTAATTGAATGACCTGTTTGCCATACGTGAAGATAGGTGTTTGATTAGCTGCATATAATACAAGGTCGCTTTTTTGTGAGTTTTGCTTAAACGCAGAACGCGGTACAACAGAAATCACCGAACCAGAATCCACCAGAAATCGTGTCCTTGATATCTGATCATAGACGTGTAGGCGACTCTCAGGGGGTGCTGTAATATTGCTGACAGAGTATTTGCTGTCGCCGTGCAGCTGAACAGGCGACAGCTGCGTTAGTTTAAATTTGCTTTGTAATTGCAGCCAGGTCGGCACTTTTGAGCCTTGTCACCGAATTTTTTGTGGTAGAAACACATAGTGGATGCTTGGTCATCTCCTCCGTTGGATAAGTCGTGTGGTTTTCCCTGTGATTTATTTTGCTGTTTTAAATATTTCATCTCTCCTTGTAGTTTTTCAACTCTCTCAGAAAGTGAACGTAAACTTTCGGCAACGTCTGCCAAAATCTTTGTGGGAGCAATTGCGTTGACAGCATCGGGTGTAGCAGCAGCGGCACAAGTATTGCTCGTTCCATTAGCCTCGAGCATCCGGTCAGCAGTGGCTGCGAGTCTGTCAAGATCTGCTTCCGGCCACACGGTCAGTATTGGGCGAATTTCGGATGGCATCTCTGCAAGAAAAAGCGTGCGGATGATACTATCATATTGCTCACCAGGTGCCAGACGACGCATGTGAGCCAGAATATCTGACGGTTTGTTGCCAGTTATTCCTCCGTGCAACAAACGACGCAACATAGACTCAGCAGACTCGGCGAACTTAGATAGTAGCCTAGTTTTGAGAGCGGGGTATTTGTCAACATCTGGTGGATTTTGGACCAAATCAGCTACACTCAATGCAATATCTTACTCCAACTGTACAGTAATGAGATCGAACTTGTCCACGTCGTCGATGATGCGGTTGAGGCGAAATGCGCGCTCAACTTGTGCAAACCAGAGTTGTGGATTGCTCCGATTGAATTTTGGCACATTAATTTGTAGACGATGAACTGGTGCAGCAGCCGGTGCAGAGGTGGCTTGTTGTGTTGCTGTGTCTTGGAGTGCCACACGTAATGCATCCATTTCTCTTTGCATTGTGCGAAGTTGCTCTTCTGTATCATTTAATGGTTCAGTCATGTCGTTTGTTTGAAAATTAAGTTTCCTCCTAGTTAATGAGCGAAGATTGTATCGTGGTTGTTGCATGCGAATTTATTAGTAGCTATAAGTTTGCTGCCCGTTGATGCGTGTTCATAAAGTGCGTCGTATATATGAACGTGCGTGCGTTATTTCACCACAGGCGTCTGATAAAATCTTTACAGCAGATGCAATTAGAACCAACGTAGTTAGTTTTTATATTCGCAAGAAGTTTTAGATCACGTCGGGGTCACCAATATGGCGGGTAGAATACGCCATCAATTGTTCTTAGATAATAAACCTTTATTATTCATTTATTGTCAAAAGTCTTAAGTGTTAATAAGGCGCGAGCTTTATAAGCGCGTAATTTCAGAAGAACTAAAGTGAAGTTAGCTGCGATAGACATCGATAACTTAACATGTAGTGTTGCTTAACTAATAGGTGTCTAACAGGGTTGCCACATGTATTTGGAAGAGAAAACAATCAAAATCGCAACAAAATTCATGCAGTTATCCTAAAAATTCACTTATATTGAATGTAACTAAATTAATATTTTTCAAACAAAATAGCTTTTCGTTGTACAAAAAAAGTATGATTGGGCAGTTATCTGTAATGTGCAGTTAAGTGTTGAGGCAGTTAAGCACATTATACTGTATGTGGAAACAATTTTATATCACTTCCCTCTTAAAAAAGGGAAATAAATCTAATGTTGTGAATTTTAGGGGTGCCTCCAAGTTATCTGTTACTCCTTAAGTATTTGAGAAGCTTATTACTTTACAGCTGCAGCATTACTGGAAATTTATAATTTCACCTTACCAGCATGGTTTTGTTAAATATAGGTCTACCACCACTTACATATTAGAGTTTTCATCCAAGGCAATTAAAGGATTTGTATAGACTTTTATTATTAAACCTTTAATCCCTTTCTGAACGAAGAACTATGCTAGGTTTTTTTTTGTTACTGTTTTTACCCAGGCTAATTAACGGTGAAATTAACTCTTCGGAGTTGATTAGCCAAATTAGGTATCCTGTAGGACGACCAAAATTTTTCGTCCCCTCTCACTTTCACGCTGTACTACCAACTATGCTGGTCAAAATCCTTTTTATATTTTATACTCAAATTATAATAATTTTTCTCGTGTAATTTCTAATACTAACACTCTCTTAAATGCAAAAACTTGAATATTACAACATTTGTGTCGTAGTTAATTAATGTTATTAATGTTTTGTCCGTAAAACCTTTGTTATGTATTCGTGACCTTTGATCCCTCACGTCAGGCGGTCGGCTGGACTAGAGTGGGTTTGCGTTTGTTTGGGTCCGCTCTTTAACAAGCCCGTGCTTGGTGTCGCTGTGTCAATTGATCGTACCGCCGTTAGAACTTTAACGTCCAATATAATTCAAATAATCATAGATAATAAAGAACATGTCATAATTTTAAATTTAATATTTTGTTTTTGCTCTTTCCACATTTTGTTTCTATATTAGATATCAGTGGGATCTAAGATATATTATTTTCTAAGGAGAAAGAGTATGAATAATCTGAAAAAGCATTTGACAAATTATTAATTTTAAAAGTACAATCATTTATTTTTTGAAGTTTATTTCTATAAATTTGGAATTATTTGGGGTACAATCTTGATACACATTTGGATTGTTTAAGCTCAGCTTTAGTTGTCAGGCAGTTTGTGTGTATATTTTCAATAATTGCAATTAGACATTTATCTTTGATCATATTATTGTTAGTGTTATAAATTACTTCGATTATTTGTTAAAATTCTTCTTCAAGGTCATAATAAAACCATTCATTATTTTGGTCTGGATGACTAGTGATTTTATATTTTTGATATGATTTAATTTAATTTCATTTGATTCTTGCCTTAATCATGCTGAAATGCTAATGCTTAATGATCACAATGAAAGAGTTTTGGGTTTAATAGAAATAGTCTTGTTAACTGTAATGCTAACTCATTTGTCTCAATGTAATTAATAAAGTATAAATTATTATTATTAAAGTATGTAATTTGGAAAATTATATGAGATGTGTCGCTTATTATTTTTAATTACTTCATTTATTTTGTTTATTTCGTGATTAAGCTCATCTGTTTAAATTAATTTAAATTTTAAAATTTTTGTAATTCGATTAATAACTTATAATAAGTAAATTCAATTCAATTTACCAAAAATTAATGTGTTACATGATCTGAAAATTTTTCTATATTTGCTGTATTGAATAGTATAAATTCTTAATTCGTGTTTATTGGAGACATTTCAATCCTTCCCGTTTGTGCAACTGATATAAATATAAGTTCAATGAGGAAGCCAATCGTAAGTTTCCCTGCAAATATTCGGGTTTGATATATTTTAGTATATATATTTGCAGAAATGTTGAGTGATATGATGTTGAGTAATATCGAGTGAATGTAACCATTAATTTTATTAATCTTATCTACTTTGTTTTTTGAGTTATTATTTCTATTTGTTTATTTCTATTGTTTTATGATGGAAGATATATGAATTATTTTGGATATTATTAATATTCGCATTTTCATATTCAATATCTTCTGAACCCTTTGTATACCTGTTTTGAATGTTGGGATTTCAGTTCGAATATTAGAAGTTGTCATCAACCAAGGCAAGTGGCCTTGTTTCGACAGCCATTAGGGGGGAAAATGAGCTCCTGAAATGTGCTCCAGGCGAATATGCACTACGCCAGAGGAGCGTCGGACACACTGTGAAGGGTCGTCTGTGCCATAGGGTGCAAACCCTTTTTTATTAATGCTATTAGGGAAGAGGTTTTAGATCTCGCCCTAATCAGCAACTCGATAGCGAGTTCGCTTGTCAACTGGCGGGTTACAGACGAAGCCACCTTGTCAGACCATCAGCACATCAGGTTTGACCTTCCTGGCCAAGTCGAGATTCGCCAAAACTCCTTCTGTCCCAAAAAGTCCCCAAAGATTCTATAGCTTTCAATCCTAAATCTTTCAGTGATCTTTGTCAATCTGCTCCAAGATGTGCTTATCTCATTCTTAGAGGACAGTTCAGTCCGGAAGTCCTTAAAGGTCAACCATAAAATTTCGTGGTGAAATGAGGAACTAATAAGGCTAAATCTAACCGTGCTAATTGGGACGTCTATAGGGACGCTCTCACCAACAACAACAAAAGCCAGAGGCAGCGAGACTCCATAAAGTATTGGCCAAAGGGTCTTCTAATGGAATAGGGCTTCTTAAAAGAGCAGTGGGCTCTTTCACTGAAGATCGCAGGGAAACACTTGAGCTTCTACTACAAGTCCACTTCCCGGGTTCTGTGGCGAATCCAGATCTCTCCAGTCGCGATGAGGCCATTTTGTCACCGGACTCACGGGGGTTCATCTTATCTGGATCCATCTTCGACGCCGAAAAGATCAAAATGGCTGTAGATTCTTTCGCTCCTTTCAAAGACCCAACGGTGACAAAATCTTCCCAGCCCTTATTCAAAACATCCTGGCTCATACCCTTGATCCACTGGTCGGCCTTCTTAGAGCTAATTTTACTTGGGGATACGTACCCAGCTCTTGGAGAAAAGTAAATGTGGTATTCATTCCCAAGCAAGGAAATCGTCCGCTTGATCAGCCAAAGTCCTATCGACCGATCAGTCTTACTTTCTTTCTGCTTAAGACGGCGGAAAGGCTGATAGATATGCACATTCGGTGCTCTCTGCAGACGTCGACACCTCTGCATCCCACGCAGTTTGCGTACATAGCCTGTAGATCAACGAAGGTCGCTCTCCACAGGTTAGTGGGGAACATTGAGAGAGCCTTTGTATCTAAGATCATTGCTTTATGCTCTTTTCAGGATATAGAAGGTGCTATTGATAAAACCGGCTACGGGTCCATCTCTACTGCTCTAGAGCGCAGACGAATTGGCCGTCCCTTGATCCGGTGGATTGGTGCTATGCTCAAACACCGGATAATCACTTCCACCTTGGACTCCACGACTGCATGCATTAATGCAGTCTAAGGCTGTCCGCAGGAAGGGGTTCTATCCCGCCTACTCTGGTCCCTAGTAGTTGATGAACTACTAGTCTTACTCTCCGAACAGAGCATTGAAGCAATCGGCTATGCTGACGATCTGGCTCTAATAGTGACCGGGAACTATGCCTAACTAACACCGTGACAGAGTTGATGCAAGCAGCTCTACGAAGATGGTACGCAGACGTTGGTCTGCAACATACGGCAATTATAGTTCCCTGCACTATGTGCTATTCCATTGACATTGGTCAATTATACATCAGCGGCTCCCCTGTAGGGCTATCCAATGAGGTCAAATATCTAGGGGTGACCCTGGATAAAAGACTAAATTTGAACCCCCACCTCAGCAACACCCTCATTAAGGCGACCCATGCCATGTGGGCCTGCAGGAGATTCTTTGGTAGAATCTGGGGTCTTAAATACTGCACCATTCGGTGGTTTTTTGCCATGATGGTCAGACCCATCGTCACCCACGCTGCTATTGTGTGGTGGCCAAAGGTTACACAGATCACTGCCATCAGCAAATGCAATAAATTGCATAGGCTGCTGTGCCTCTCACTGACAGGTCAGGGGGTTGGAGCTTGGATCTTTGGACCCAATTCTAAAACCTCAATTGCTATGAGCAAATGGCCCACAATCTTCCAATCTGAGGCTCATGGCATCGAGTACTACTGCCGTGTGATCCTAGAGAAGGGTATTAGAGGAGTGATCATCTACATCTTCTCTGACAATCACGCGGTCATATTACCCCCTCTTCTAAAAGAGTAAGCTCTCTACTGGTTTCCGATTGCTGGAACTGCCTCCAGAGACTGTCTCTAATTAACAACGTCACCCTTCTATGCGTACCTGGACACTCTGGTATCCAGGGCAATGAGCTGACGGACGAACTTGCGAGGGCCGGTTCGTCAGCCACTTTTTCCAGCCCTGAGCCCTTCTGTGGCGTGGGTTGGTCAACCATCTCAGCTATTGTGAAAACCTGGGCTGTTAGGTTGACTAATCGCTACTGATCTGTCCAACCAGGAATGCGGCAAGCCAAAGAGCTTATCACCTTTCAATCCCGTGGTCGACCGAAGAACTAGCTTACTCTTAGGGAGGGATCTTCACCTTCTCTTCGGGGCTATCTGCACGTGGATACCGCAAGTCCCGAGCATATTGTGCGTTCCTCGACGAAACATTTGGTCTGCTTCATTAGGGAAGCAGAGCAGCTTTTGTCTAGCTAGGGAGAGCCTTATAGACACAAAAAATCACCATGGTCGCAGTGCCTCGCCCCTTCTCTGCTGGGAGACTCCTTTATTATTATACCCGCCTACCCTTTGGGTAGAAGGGTATTATGGCTTTGTGCCGACCGAAAATGTATGTAACAGGCAGAAGGAAGCATCTCCGACCCCATAAAGTATATATATTCTTGATCAGCGTCAACAGCCGAGACGATATAGCCATGTCCGTCTGTCCGTCTGTCCGTCTGTCCGTCTGTCCGTATGAACACCTAGATCTCAGAGACTATAAGAGATAGAGCAACAAATTTTTCGCGACAGTATGTCTTATTGTTGCACGCAGATCAAGTTTGTTTTTGATTTTGGCCACGCCCCCTCCCGCCCCCGTAAATCGAATAAAACCGAATTGCAAGCGTCGTTTTAAACCTAGAACGTTCAATTTTGGTAAGCACAATACTAATCACCATCTTAATGATCTCTGCGTATTTGGTTACAATCGGATAAAAAACACAGAAGTTATTAAGATATGACTTTTATAAGGCGTTACCACGTGCAACTGCTAGTGCTGCCTAGCTAGTTGCTATGACACTCCGCGACATAATAATGGTGTTCAATAAACCAACTAAAGTGCCGCCAAGCTAATAACTTCGAACAAAGAAAATGTTGTTATATTATTTTGGTATTTTTAGTATATTTTTTTTAGTATATTTTTATACTATTATATAAATATAATATTTTGATGGTAAAATTGGGTGGCGGGTATCTCACAGTCGAGCAAACTCGACTGTAGCTTTCTTACTTGTTTTTTAATATATTCAATGGTTTTTCTGTTATTAGAATACTTGTACATGGTTTTTGTTTTTGTTTGAGCTGTGATAGGTTGTCATGGTAACTGTATTTCATGCATTAATTTTTATACCCGCCTACCCAAAGGGTAGAAGGGTATTATGGCTTTGTGCCGACCGAAAATGTATGTAACAGGCAGAAGGAAGCATCTCCGACTCCATAAAGTATATATATTCTTGATCAGCGTCAACAGCCGAGACGATATAGCCATGTCCGTCTGTCCGTCTGTCCATCCGTATGAACACCTAGATCTCAGAGACTATAAGAGATAGAGCAACAAACAAACAGCGACAGTATGTCTTATTGTTGCACGCAGATCAAGTTTGTTTTTGATTTTGGCCACGCCCCCTCCCGCCCCCGTAAATCGAATAAAACCGAATTGCAAGCGTCGTTTCAAACCTATAACGTTCAATTTTGGTACGCACAATACTAATCACCATCTTAATGATTTTTGCGAATTTGGTTACTATCGGATAAAAAACACAGAAGTTATTAAGATATTACTTTTATAAGGCGTTACCACGTGCAACTGCTAGTGCTGCCTGGCTAGTTGCTATGACACTCCGCGACATAAGAATGGTGTTCAATAAACCAACTAAAGTGCCGCCAAGCTAATAACTTCGAACAAAGAAAATTTTGATATATTATTTTGGTATTTTTAGTATATTTTTTTAAAGTATTTTTTCAGTATATTTTTATAATATTATATAAATATAATATTTTGATGGTAAAATTGGGTGGCGGGTATCTCACAGTCGAGCAAACTCGACTGTAGCTTTCTTACTTGTTTCTAGTTTAACAGTGCATCTGCTTTTATACATTTGCAGTATCATGCTTGGTTTCTTTAAAAAATGAAACCACTGTAAAGGGATTGTGATTACAATTGATCTTGTATCGTCGTCCACATAGGTATGGTTGAAATTATTTTGTTGTCTAGACCATGTCTAACAATTCTTTCTGTATTGTTGAGAATTTGATCTCATGTTCGTTTACCGTACAACTGGCGAAAGTTATTCGGGTACCAGTTTGGGAAATTACAGCACCCATAGCATAGTCGTTAACGTCGGTTCTCAAGACTAATTCTTTATTAAAATCATGTCTTGCCAATATTGGGTCTGAAATAATCAGAGCTTTGAGTGCATCAAAAACTTCATTGAAAGCGATATTACTTAGATCTATAGTAGTTTTTTAAAATATCATGTTAATGGCTTACATTTCTAAGCAAAAGTTCAATTGCTTTCATTTTGCAATTTTGAAAGAGGTTAATTCATTATTGCTTTTTTTTTATCTGGGTTAAGCTGAATACAGTTTTCACTGGTAAGGTGACCTAAATAATTTGTTTCCTTCGTTTTAGGAATTCACATTTATTTATTTGGATCATTAAGTTTGCATCCTTAAGTTTTTCAAAAACTTCACGAAGATTCGCAAGGTTTTTCTGAAGTAAAGTAGAAAATATAATAATGTCATCAAAATACACTAGACATTGTTCTTCTAAAACATTTTTAAGTACTTCATTTATTAACCTTTGGAACGTTGCATGCGCGCTTTTTAGCCCAAGTGGCATACGCGGAAATTCGTATAAACCTGGTTTGGTCGTAAAAGCTAGTCATGGTCATGGGTTTAAGAAAAATGTATGCCCTATTGCGTTTGTCCGAATGTTCGTAAAATGCGGAAGAAGGCATCTGCGACACCATAAGTATTCTTGATTAGCATCAACAGCTGTGTTGATGTAGCCCTTTCGTCTGTCCATCTGTCTGTATAAACACTTAGATCTCAGAGACTACAAAAGCTAGAGATTCCATATAAGAGACAACATGTAAAAACTTACTGCGCGAATTAGTTTGACTGTTTTAGATTTCGTTCCCCCATATCAAAAAACCGAAGTGCAACCCACTTCCAATAAACCTACAACGTTCATTTTTGGTACACAGAATAATAATCACTATCTTAATAATACCTGAAAATTTAATTACAATCGGACAAAAACACAGAAGTTATTAAAGAATTCCTTTTTTAGGGCGAAATCAGAAGCAGCTGCACCTATAAATATTTTCAGTTGGCATGTGACTCTGTAATATAATAATGGTTTTCAATAAACCAAATTAGATGCAATCAAGTTAAAAATTTTGAAAGCGTCTAATTTCGGTAACTTTAATTTCACCTTACCAGGGTGGGTTCATGAAATGTATGTCTCTACCACTAACTTATTAGAATTTTGATCAATTGTTATTGAAGGGCTCCAATGAAAATTGCAAACGGATGTCATTTGCACTGATTTCAGTAAGGCTTTTGATTCTATCAGCCATAGTCTTTCATTATATAAACTTAATCTTCTTGGATTTCCACAAAACTTAATTTTTTGGATATCTTCATGGGATAGTTTACAAGGGCTCTGTGTCTAACACCGTCTAAGTCACTTCCGGCGTACCCCAACTAAATCATTTAGGCCCATTGCTGTTTACATTATTCATAAATGATCTACCGTCTGTTATATCATACTCTCGCATACTTATGTATGCAGATGATGTTAAGATTTGTCTGTCTTTTAATGATCCTTTTTATAGTCGCAGAGTGTAGTCGACTTTGATTGTTTTCAATAGTGGTGTGCTATAAATTTATTAAATCTAAATTGCAATAAATGTAAGCTTTTGTAATTATACCCGCCTACCCAAAGGGTAGAAGGGTATTATGGCTTTGTGCCGACCGAAAATGTATGTAACAGGCAGAAGGAAGCATCTTCGACCCCATAAAGTATATATATTCTTGATCAGCGTCAACAGCCGAGACGATATAGCCATGTCCGTCTGTCCGTCTGTCCGTCTGTCCGTATGAACACCTAGATCTCAGAGACTATAAGAGATAGAGCAACAAATTTTTCGCGACAGTATGTCTTATTGTTGCACGCAGATCAAGTTTGTTTTTGATTTTGGCCACGCCCCCTCCCGCCCCCGTAAATCGAATAAAACCGAATTGCAAGCGTCGTTTTAAACCTAGAACGTTCAATTTTGGTACACACAATACTAATCACCATCTTAATGATCTCTGCGAATTTGGTTACAATCGGATAAAAAACACAGAAGTTATTAAGATATGACTTTTCTAAGGCGTTACCACGTGCAACTGCTAGTGCTGCCTGGCTAGTTGCTATGACACTCCGCGACATAAGAATGGTGTTCAATAAACCAACTAAAGTGCCGCCAAGCTAATAACTTCGAACAAAAGAAAATTTTGATATATTATTTTGGTATTTTTAGTATATTTTTTTTTAAGTATATTTTTATACTATTATATAAATATAATATTTTGATGGTAAAATTGGGTGGCGGGTATCTCACAGTCGAGCAAACTCGACTGTAGCTTTCTTACTTGTTTTTTATCATCTTAATGAAATACAACTTAGCAAGTAGAGTCAGTAACTGAATTAGGTATCCTTCTTGATTCAAAATTAAAATTTGATAAGCATATTTTGTGTGCTTCCAATAGAGCCAAGGGTTTCCTTGGATTTAGTAAGCGTTGGTCGAAGGAATTTGACGATCCCCATAACAAAACATCTATACATCTCACTGGTTCGTCCTATATATGGATATAGTATTTGGTTCCCCCAGTATAGGGTTCATCAAGATAGGCTTGAATCAGTGCAGAAACAATTTCTTCTTTTTGCTCTTCGTAGTCTTAGCTTCGTAGTACACTTTTATTTCTTTCACTTTATTTCTCTTTCTGACCGTAGAACTATACTAGGTGTAGTTCTTCTACAAAGACTAATTATTATTGTAATTGACTCCCCGCTGTTGACAACTTAGATTAACTTTGCCGTTCCGGCCTGAACGACTAGAATTTTTCTTCCTCTCTCTCTTTCCTGCTGTACAACTAACTATGCTTGTCATAATGCTTTTCGAAATTTGTTTGTAAATTACAATAAAATTTATAATGTGATTTGCAATACTAAAAATATCTTTATGATGAAAACTTTACTTTTACAAAACTTATCTCATAGTTAAGTATGATTCTTATTGTTTTGTCCGTATCGTATATGTAAATTGTTACCGACCTATGTTCCTGCACGTTATGCGGATTGCCCCTCGGTCGGATGGGCGGATGGTTGCATCTGCCTGGGCCCGCGCGTTAACAAGCTTGAGCTTGGTTATGAGATGTCTCCTTCTAGGTTATGAATTTTTTTCAAAATCCATGGCCTAAAAATTTAAGAATACATTTTTTTAATAAAATCAAGTGGGAACGGCTACAGCCAAGATTTGATTATAAGAGGTCATGTATTTTCATATGTATGAATTTTTTAAAATACATGACCATAAATTCTAATATTTCAATGGTAGCTCTTAATTTTTGATCCATTGAATAAAAATGTGGTGGGTATCTTACATGTGTCCTTTTGCTGGCGTACGCTGCATTGATTTTAAGCAAGTAAGAAAGCTACTGTGGAGTTTGCTCGACTGTGACATACCCGCCACCCAATATTACTGAATGAAAGAATAAACAAGAGCGACCATCGAAATATTATATTTTACAAAAAATATACTGAAAAATATATTAAAAAATATACCAAAATATATACCGAAATTAACTTTGTTCAAAATGATTAGATTGATAGTACTTTATTAAATTTATTGAACACCATTATAACGTCCCTGAGTGACATATGTGCCGATCAGGGGCAGCTGTACCTGATTTGGCCTTATAAAAGTAATTGTTCAATAACTTCTGTTATTTTCATCCGATTGCAACCAAATTTTCAGAGATTATTAGAATGATGATTAGTATTGTGTGTATCAGTCTGAACGATATAGCTTTAATGTGACGCTTGGAACTCGATTTGTTCGATTTGTGGGGGCGGAAAGGGGCGTGGCCAAAATGTAAAACAAAGTTGATCTGCGTGCAATAATAACACACACTATCCCTATATTTGTTGCTCTATCTCTTATAGTCTCTGAGATCTAGGTGTTCATACGGACGGACGGAGAGACGAACAGACGGAAAAACGGACATAGCTATATAGACTCGGCTGTTGTATATACTTTATATGGCCGGAGATGCTTCCTTCTGCCTGTCACATACATTTTCGGGCGGCACAAAATTATAATACCCTTCTACCCTTTGGGTAGGCGGGTATAAAAATTCATGACCTATTGCGTTTCCGAATATGCGTAACAAGCAGACGGAGACATCTGCAACCCTATTAAGTATATATATTAATGATCAGCATCCACGACCTAGTGTCTGACTATCTGTCTGCATGAACACCTAGATCTCAGAGAATATAATTGAAAAAAAAAACGAAAATTGAAAATAAACAGAATTGCAACCCACTTCCAATAAACTAAGAACGTTAATTTTGGTACAAACAATAATAATCACCACCTTAATGATCTCTGAAAATTTGGTTAAAATCGGACAAAAAACAACAAAGTGCATTTGCATCTGTTCATTTGGTATGTGACTCTGTGATATAATAATGGTTTTCAATAAGCCAAATAAGTTAAATATTTTGAAAGCGTGTTTATCATCTGCTTATAGCTACATTTACAGAAATCATAGAGATCCTAATTATTAATGTAGTTAGAATATTTTGTAAGGTGGATGGGGCATGCACTATAGTCCAGAAATCTTTACTTTGGCATAAAATCGAAATTTGAATTTAAATATACGTAATTAGGTCATGGATTTTAAAAAATATATGACGTTTTTTCCTTTTTTTTCCGTTTATCCGAATACAATAAATGAGTTTTGCAGCTACAAATCCGATATCTATTCCACATAAATCTATGAGTTCAGTCGAGATATCAGCATCGACAACAATAAGTACACCACCACCACGACGACGCATGCGATCACATCCATAAACTGAAAATCTTTTAGTAAAGATTTCAGTATTAAGAATATCATACCTAAACCAAGTTTCAGTAAAAGCAATAACATGAAAAGGGAAAGATAAACTATCTAAATAACGTATATTTAGCTTGTTACAAAGGCCAGTTACATTTTGATAGCAAAGCAGGAAAGAAGATATTAGCTTCTTGAGTTATCAAATGTAGTTTAAGGATTAGAGGAATTAGAGGTAACATTTGGAAGTAGAATCGGTGGACGAGTTTTCTTTTTATACCCGCCTACCCAAAGGGTAGAAGGGCATTATGGCTTTGTGCCGACCGAAAATGTATGTAACAGGGAGAAGGAAACATCTCCGACCCAATAAAGTATATATATTCTAGATCAGCGTCAACAGCCGAGACGATATAGCCATGTCCGTCTGTCTGTCCGTATGAACACCTAGATCTCAGAGACTATAAGAGATATAGCAACAAATTTTTCGCGACAGTATGTCTTATTGTTGGACGCAGATCAAGTTTGTTTTTGATTTTGGCCAAAAAAACTGAATTGCAAGCGTCGTTTTAAGCCTAGAACGTTCAATTTTATTAAATTTACGGGAGCGAAAGGGGGCGTGGCCAAAATCAAAAACAAACTTGATCTGCGTGCAATAATTACACACACTATTCCGAAAATTTGGTTGCTCTATCTCTTATAGTCTCTGAGATCTAGGTGTTCATACGGTCGGACGGACAGTCGGACAGGCGGACATGGCTATATCGTCTCGGCTGTTGACGCTGATCAAGAATATGTCATAGCAACTAACTAGGTGCTGCTGCACGTGGTAATGCCTTATAAAAGAAATTTCTTAATAACTTCTGTGTTTTTTATCCGATTGTAACCAAATTTTCCGAGATCATTAAGATGGTTATTAGTATTGTGGGTACCAAAATTGAACGTTCTAGGTTTTAAACGACGCTTGCCATTCAGTTTTTTTCAATTTTCATGGGCGGAAGGGGGCGTGGCCAAAATCAAAAACAAACTTGATCTGCGTGTAATAAATACACACAGTATTCCGGAAATTTGGTTGCTCTATATCTTATAGTCTCTGAGATCTAGGTGTTCATACGGACAGACAGACGGACAGACGGACATGGCTATATCGTCTCGGCTGTTGACGCTGATCAAGAATATAAATAATCTATGGGGTCGGAGATGATTCCTTCTGCCTGTTACATACATTTTCGGTAGGCACAAAGTCATAATACCCTTCTACCCTTTGGGTAGGCGGGTATAAAGATATATAACGTATTTCTTCATTCTTAAAAAAAATAAAACTAATTTTTCAGACTTCGGATGTTTACTACTGCAGGTTATTAAACTAGCAATTAATTTTTGGTGGAAAGCATAAAAAGGGCTTAATCGCTTCGACCAAAAAAAAAAAAATTTTCACTCTATTCTATCTCAAATTGCAAACAGACCGTTGAACGAGTTGGACGCGTTTTTTAGTGCCAGGCTTTACCTTTCGGTGTTCTCCGTCTTTTGGCGGTGAAAAAATAAGATTTAACAAATCTAAAGTTGAGACAAATTAACGAATTTGAAATCAATAGTCTAAACTACATGAATAACAATTGACAGGCAGCTGGCGGAAAGTAACGCCAAAAAAAATTCATACATATGAAAATACATGACCTCTTATAATCAAATCTTGGCTGTAGCCGTTCCCACTTGATTTTATTAAAAAAATGTATTCTTAAATTTTTAGGCCATGGATTTTGAAAAAAATTCATAACCTAGAAGGAGACATCTCATAACCAAGCTCAAGCTTGTTAACGCGCGGGCCCAGGCAGATGCAACCATCCGCCCATCCGACCGAGGGGCAATCCGCATAACGTGCAGGAACATAGGTCGGTAACAATTTACATATACGATACGGACAAAACAATAAGAATCATACTTAACTATGAGATAAGTTTTGTAAAAGTAAAGTTTTCATCATAAAGATATTTTTAGTATTGCAAATCACATTATAAATTTTATTGTAATTTACAAACAAATTTCGAAAAGCATTATGACAAGCATAGTTAGTTGTACAGCAGGAAAGAGAGAGAGGAAGAAAAATTCTAGTCGTTCAGGCCGGAACGGCAAAGTTAATCTAAGTTGTCAACAGCGGGGAGTCAATTACAATAATAATTAGTCTTTTGTAGAAGAACTACACCTAGTATAGTTCTACGGTCAGAAAGAGAAATAAAGTGAAAGAAATAAAAGTGTACTACGAAGCTAAGACTACGAAGAGCAAAAAGAAGAAATTGTTTCTGCACTGATTCAAGCCTATCTTGATGAACCCTATACTGGGGGAACCAAATACTATATCCATATATAGGACGAACCAGTGAGATGTATAGATGTTTTGTTATGGGGATCGTCAAATTCCTTCGACCAACGCTTACTAAATCCAAGGAAACCCTTGGCTCTATTGGAAGCACACAAAATATGCTTATCAAATTTTAATTTTGAATCAAGAAGGATACCTAATTCAGTTACTGACTCTACTTGCTAAGTTGTATTTCATTAAGATGATAAAAAACAAGTAAGAAAGCTACAGTCGAGTTTGCTCGACTGTGAGATACCCGCCACCCAATTTTACCATCAAAATATTATATTTATATAATAGTATAAAAATATACTTAAAAAAAATATACTAAAAATACCAAAATAATATATCAAAATTTTCTTTTGTTCGAAGTTATTAGCTTGGCGGCACTTTAGTTGGTTTATTGAACACCATTCTTATGTCGCGGAGTGTCATAGCAACTAGCCAGGCAGCACTAGCAGTTGCACGTGGTAACGCCTTAGAAAAGTCATATCTTAATAACTTCTGTGTTTTTTATCCGATTGTAACCAAATTCGCAGAGATCATTAAGATGGTGATTAGTATTGTGTGTACCAAAATTGAACGTTCTAGGTTTAAAACGACGCTTGCAATTCGGTTTTATTCGATTTACGGGGGCGGGAGGGGGCGTGGCCAAAATCAAAAACAAACTTGATCTGCGTGCAACAATAAGACATACTGTCGCTGTTTGTTTGTTGCTCTATCTCTTATAGTCTCTGAGATCTAGGTGTTCATACGGATGGACAGACGGACAGACGGACAGACGGACATGGCTATATCGTCTCGGCTGTTGACGCTGATCAAGAATATATATACTTTATGGGGTCGGAGATGCTTCCTTCTGCCTGTTACATACATTTTCGGTCGGCACAAAGCCATAATACCCTTCTACCCTTTGGGTAGGCGGGTATAAATATATTTATAACTGGTGTTATGATAGTTCAATTGCATATTTGACTTAAATTAATAAGTGCCACGCGTAATAAGCACGAAAAATTAGAAGCGATCCAAAGAATGAGCGTTGAAGCTCCGTAAGTCCAAGAAACGCTTGTTTCTCTTACTTCTCAACACGCGATATCGACGAAGAAAGCAAGTGAACAAAGTGCAACCTGGCTCTACTAACCGTCGACAGCAAGAGAGCGAGCTCTTGCTCACCCACTCTGCTCACCCCTACATCATGGCATCATGGCTCCTACATCATGGGATGCCAAACCCCACCACCAATGCCAAACTTCATCACCGCCGGCTTCTATGAAAGAAGCTCCTGCAACTAGCAGCGCTACAATTTCTGCAATCGCAGCAAAAGCACCACCAACAACTAACCAACTACCAATGTTGCGAATTCGGTGCCAACGGCCGCAGAGCAAAATGCAATGTCAACAAAAACCATAAGCTTCGATAAGCAACAAGCGGTCCTGGTTATATAGACCGGTATGGATCGCTACATCCAGATTAAGCAAAAGCTTAGTCAAAGATCAACCGTACCAACAAAAGCAACAACGAAACTAGGAGATCCAATGATAACCGTTTTTCCATCTTAGCAGAGGCGGAAAACAACCAAGCAGAGTTGGGGCAGAAGACCCAAAAGAAACCAAAGCCCTCACCTATTTATGTAAGGGAAAAAAGCTCTAACGCCCTGGTCAACAAAATTGTTGTGCTGGTCGGGGACGATAATTTCCATGTTGTTCCGCTTATTAAAGGGAACATCCATGACACCAAAGTTCAAACGAAGTCCGAAGAACACTTGCGATCTGTGTCTAAGTACCTGGAGGAAACAAAAAAGAACTTCTACACCTACCAACTAAAAAGCAGCAAGGGACTATAAGTTATACTAAAAGGAATCGAACCCGACGTCGCCCCCTCTGAGATTCAAGAAGCCCTTAAAGCCAAAGGCTTCTGTGCCACAAATGTTAGCAACATTAGCAACAGAAATAAAAAGCAGCAACCACTCTTCAAGTTCGAGCTGGAACCAGACAGCAAAGCCTTAAAGAGAATCGAAGTGCACCCGATCTACAAGCTGCAGATCTTACTGCATCGAAGGATCACCGTGGAAGAACCACACAAACACAACGGCCCTTTACAATGCACAAACTGCCAGGAGTATGGACACACAAAGACATACTGCACAATTTGGGCAGTCTGCGTAGTCTGCGGAGACTTCCACAACTGCGTAAGCTGCCCCACCAACAAAGAAGACCCCTTAAAGAAAAATTGTGGCAACTGTGGAGGAAACCATACGGCAAACTACAGAGGCTGTGCGGTCTACAAGGAGTTGAAGAGTCGCATGCAACGAGCAACAGCTACGCGTCAACAGAATACGCAAAATGCGTATTATAACTCAAAAAGTACGCCAGACGTGTTTTTCGGCAAAGGAAGCCAGATCATCATAAATACCACTAAGGGCTTCTCCTACGCCGAAGCACTATGAACAGGCATGGAAAATCCACTCCAGCCACACTCAGAAAACACTCAGCAGGTCCCAATGCAGCCGCAAAGCAATTTGAAAACTATGATGCTAACCATGCAACAAAGTATGATGGAACTCATGGCATTTTACGGCATAAACTGGAAATAACGCAATTCCTAAATGTAAATCACATCGACGCCATGCTGCTGGTTGAAACGCACCTCACTCGGAGATATAAATTCCATATAAGAGGTTATACCTTCTACCGCACAGATCATCCGAACGGAAAAGCTCACGGCGGAACCGGCATCTTAATCAGAGAATGCATCAAATACCACTTTCACCAAAAGTTTGCCACTCGCCTTTGTTTTTAACCCTCCTTCAAAGCCCAGAAATTACGGACCACCCCTATAAGCTGAAGTCCCGCAACACTAACTTAATGAAATACAGAAAGTATGTGAGTTCCCACATTGAGCTAACTCCTCAACTAAATTTCGAAGCGGACATCGACTGCTCTACCGGCGCTCTGGAAGAGGTACTCGTCACAGCAGCCAGGATCTCAACACCAAAACGGAAGGATGTGGAAATTAAGATGTTCAAAACCAGTATGCAAATTGAAGAGCTGGTTCTAAAAGAGAAATCTGCGACGGGCGTGGCAAACCAGCAGATCTCCATGCGCAAAGCAACGTCATATTAGTATTATTATTATTTGTGAAAGGGAGTCTCCCAACAGAGGAGGTGCGAGGCACTGCGACCATGGAGATCTTTTGTGCCTATAGGCTCCCCTAGCTAGACAAAATATGCTCTGCTTCCCTAATGAAGCAGATCAGATCTTTCGTCGAGGAACGCACAATATGCTATCCACGTGCAGATATTTCCTCCTAGTCCATACCAAGGCTGGACAGTCGCAGAGAATGTGTCTAGTTGTCTCATCGTCCTCTTTGCAGAGTCTGCACTCAGCATCAGAAGACAGACGCATTGTGGTGAGGTGATAGTTCACCGTATGATGGCCACTAACATAGCCAACGAGGAGGTGAAAATCCCTCCTGGAAAGTAAGCTGGTTTTCCGGTCGACCATGGGATTGATAAGCTCCTTGGCTTGCCGCATCCCTGGTTGGACCGACCAGTAGCGATCAGTCAACCTAACAGCCCAGGTTTTCACAATAGCTGAGATGGTTGACCAACCCACGCCACAGAAGGGCTCAGGGCCGGAAAAAGTAGCTGACGAACCGGCCCTCGCAAGTTCGTCCGTCAGCTCATTGCCCTGAATACCAGAGTGTCCAGGTACCCATGGAAGCGTGACATTGTTAATAAGAGACAGTCTCTGGAGGCAGTTCCAGCAATCGGCCACCAGTCGAGAGCTTACTCTTTTGGAGGAGAGGGCTAATATGGCGGCTTGACTGTCAGAGAAGATATAGATGTTCACTCCTCTAATCCCCTTCTCTAGGATCAGATGGCAGCAGAAGTCGATGGCATGAACCTCCGATTGGAAGACTGTGGGCCATTTGCCCATAGCAATTGAGGTTTTGGAATTGGGTCCACAGATCCCAGCTTCAACCCCGTGATCAGTCTATGTCCTGTCGGTATACTAGTGGATACCGTAGGGGTCGTTGATGGGGTTGCCAGTGTCCCAGTCCACCCGGTCTGGGATGAGGGTTCTGAGTTTAGCACTAAAGAAAAGTTCCTTTGTCATAACATCTGATCTAGTGCATCTAGCATGTCCTGATTCGGTAGCTAGAAGCCCGGCTTGGAGCTTGATTCTAAGAAGCCTCATAGCTGCGTCTTCTTAGGCTATCTACTTACCGTGTTCAGAGCTAATTGCATCAACTCTGCCACGGTGCTGGCATAGTGTGGTGGCATATGTGGTGTTTGAGCATAGCGTCAATTCACCGGATCAAGGGACGGGCAATTCGTCTGCGCTCTAGAGTAGTAGAGATGAACCCGTAGCCGGTATTCTCAAAACCACCTTCTATATCCAGAAAAGAGCATAAGAGCAAAAGAGCAATGCTCTTAAATGCGAAGGCTCTCTCAATTTTCCCAACTTATCTGTGGAGAGTGACCTCCGTCGATCTACCGGCAAAGTACGCAAACTCCGTGGGATGCAGAGGTATCGACATCTGCAGAGAGCATCAAATGTGCATGTGGATCAGCCTTTCCGCCATCTTAAGCAGAGAGGAGAGGCCAAGCTGACGATTCCTTTGATTGAGAAGAGCTGGGTATGTATCACCAAGTAAAACTAGCCCTCAGAAGGCCGACCAGTGGACCAAGCGTACGAGCCAGGCTATTTTGTATAAGGGCTGGGAAGATTTAATCACCCTCTGGGGCTTTTAAAGAAACAAAAGAATCTACGGCCTATTTGACCTTCTCGAGGTCGAAAATGCATCCAGATAAGCTGAACCCGCGTGAGTCCGGTAGCAAATTTGCGTTATCGGAACTGGGAAGATCTGGGTTCGCCACAGAACTCGGAAAGTAGACTTATAGAAAAGGCTCAAGTGTTTCCCTACGATCTTGAGTGAAAGAGCCATTTACTCTTTTGAGTTGAGACGACCCTATGGCCAATACTTTACGGAGTCTCGCTGCCTCTGGCAACGATTTTATGCTACTACAATAACTGCGCCATGTATAACGTTTAGCTCGTCTAATGTTTTTGTTGTAGTTGAAGAGAGCGTCCCTATAGACATCCCAACTTGCACGGTTAGACCTAGCCTTATTAAATAGGCTTCTGGCCTTTCTTCTTAGTACAGCCAGTTCCTCATTCTATCAAGGGAATTTACGGTTGATCTTTAGGGACTTCCGGGCTGGGCTGACCTTGAAAGATTTAATAAGCTCATCTTGGAGTAGATTAACATCAAGTTCTAGCTCACTGATAAACTTAGGATTGTTAATCAATAAATCTGCCTTGAAAGCTACAGTGGCTTTGAAAAGTTCCCAATTTGTCGTTTTGGGGCAGAAGGAGTTCCGGCGAATCTCGACTTAGCCAGGAAAGTCAAACCTGATGTGCTGATGGTCTGACAAAATGGCTTCGTCTATGACCCGCCAGTTGACAAGCGAACTCGCAATTTAGTTGCTGATTAAAGTGAGATCAAAAACCTCTTCCCTAATGCCCTTAGTAAAAGTGGATTTACACCCTACATTAGCTACATCTAATTGACAGCACCATAAATAGTCTTAGACGGACTCACCACGTTTGTTGACGTCGCTGCTCTCCCAAGTCATGTGATGTGCATTAGCATCACAGCCGATCACGAGCGGCTTGTTGTTGCGACGACAGAAATGAACCAGCGCTGGACCTCTGCTGGGAGTACTTCATCCACGTCACCCGGGAAGTACGCGAAGGCATCACCACTTCGCGAACACTGTCCGCAATGGCTACTTCAATAGCCGTTGCCACCAAGTCTCTAAGGATAAAGTTGGTTAAAGTATAGTAAAAGTATAACAGTAAAAGTATAGCAGTGTGAGGGGCATAATAATCCTCGTATTTGGCCAACCCATCAACCATGGTTCTTGGCTGAAAGCCAGGTTGATTTCATTTATATAGACGACGCTGCACAGTGTGGCCAACGATCCTCTGGCTTGGTGCAGGTTCGCCTGGACCACCTTAATTGCGCCCATTTTCCCACCTTATGGCGGTGGTAATAAGGCCACTTGCCTTGTCACCTCTGAGAGTCGGCCACAGCGCTGACGGAGGTCACAGGGTGAGCATCCATTGCTGACGCTACGTCGGGGACCACTGGCGCCGTTGCCGGAAAGGAACTGGCTGGAGAGGGAATTCGTGGGGAAGGGGATGGAGCAGGGGTGGCGGAGGAGGCTTTGGGAGCTGAATTCATAAGGATCAGCTTGACCCTGCCAAAGCAGAATTTCACTCTCCCTTGGCACTCCGTCAGAGCCTTGTATGACTCCTTGTCAAGCATCATTGCGAGGTGAGTCGTGGTGCCGTTCAGACTATATTGCACCACCCTCCACCGCTTTGTTGAGAAACTGTTGGCGTAAATTCCACGATAGTGGCGGACAGCAGAAGCAGCCACTCGTTTCGGGGTATACAACCCTTAAAACCTGGGTTAACATGCGATGTGGAGTGCAACAGCACCGCCTTTAAGATGCTGGTTTCAAACGTATCCCAATTTCACGCTGCTTGCCACTTGGCTGTAGAGTGGCTTCGTGGACTCCATATGAGTCTTTTTGGGTCTCGTTGAAGAGCTAGTGGGCTCGGCGATAGTGACGCTAGCGAGAGCTTCGGCTTGACTCGAACTCTTCGCAAGTGCAGCTTTAAAAAGCTTCTTCTCGTGGCTGTTTAATTTGACAAAGGCGTCCTTCGATTGCAGCCGCACCAACTGGATCTGAGAACCTGCTTCCATGCTGCCGGACTGAACCGCTATTAGACGGAAAGTCAGCACTAGCGATCCATCTGTCCAAGGGAGTTCGTGGCCTATCCGGGTCCCCTAAGTTACTAGAGTCGAGACCCGTAGTATCGGGGGTGGCGGCAAACAGCCCACTCTTGGGGTCCGCCGTGAAGGCAACGCCCAAAGTAGACGCTGTTGAAGTCGCATCAGACTTATCTATGTTTTTAAATAGATCCAAAAATTGAGCCCACGAGTTGGCGGGAAGGGAAGGTCACTCACTTCATAGCCTGCGTACCGTGGAAAGTCAGCCGCCCTCGAGTGGAGAGTACAGCAACACGTCCGACAGTAAGAGCAATGACGGCACGTGCCCCAGCCAATACTGTGATAACATATTTATTCCCTTGCTGCCGCTGACGGCTGACGGCCATCAAATGTGGTTACGTGATTTCTAATTGTCTCTGAAATTCAAATTTTTTTACATACAGAGCAACGGTTAAGGCTTTATCGTCTGTTTACTTGGAGATGTTTCTTTATGTCTGATACTTACATTTTATGTTGGAACAAACTAAATTAATTAATATGCATGCATCGAAGGTAGAGCAACTTGACTTTAAAATATTAGCATAGGTTACCTTGTGGATATAAATGTGAACGAGAAGTAGATATCTCGGTGTGTTTTCTAGGGTATTACATTTTATTTCAAATAGTACTTTCTTGGTGCATATCTCAACTTTTGTGGAGCCATCAATAGAACATACTTGACATTAGAATTCTGAAAATCAGACATTGGTGTGATAGGTGGATTAGCAGGATGTCAGTCGAATGCTAGCGCTTGCAATCACACTTGGGAAACTTTATGCCTGGATATTTAGGTGATGGATTTTAATAAATTCATGACCTTTTGCGTTTGTCCCAATGTGCGTAACAGGCAGAAGGAAGCATCTCCGACCCCATAAAGTATATATATTCTTGATCAGCGTCAACAGCCGATTCGATATAGCCATGTCCGTCTGTCCGTCTATCCGTCTGTCTGTCCGTATGAACACCTAGATCTCAGAGACTATAAGAGATAGAGCAACAAATTTTTCGGGACGGATACGATCGGATAAAAAACACAGAAGTTATTAAGAAATTACTTTTATGAGGCGTTACCACGTGCAACTGCTAGTGCTGCCTAGTTAGTTGCTATGACACTCCGCGATATAATAATGGTGTTCAATAAACACTAAAGTGCCGCCAAGCTAATAATTTCGAACAATGAAAATTTTGATATATTATTTTAGTATTTTTTGGTATGTATATTTTTATACCCGCCTACCCAAAGGGTAGAAGGGTATTATGGCTTTGTGCCGACCCAAAATGTATGTAACAGGTAGAAGGAAGCATCTCCGACCCCATAAAGTATATATATTCTTGATCAGCGTCAACAGCCGAGACGATATAGCCATGTCCGTCTGTCCGTCCGTCCGTCTGTCCGTCTGTCAGTCTGTCAGTCTGTCCGTCTGTCTGTCCGTATGAACACCTAGATCTCAGAGACTATAAGAGATAGAGCAACAAATTTTTCGGGACAGTGTGTCTTATTATTGCACGCAGATCAAGTTTGTTTTAGATTTTTGCCACGTCCCCTTCCGCCCACCTAAATAAAAAAAAACAAATTTCAAGCGTAATTTTAAACCTAGAACGTTAAATTTTGGTACGCACAATACTAATCACCATCTTAATGATCTCTGCGAATTTGGTTACAATCGGATAAAAAACACAGAAGTTATTAAGATATTACTTTTATAAGGCGTTACCAAGTGCAACTGCTAGTGCTGCCTAGTTAGTTGCTATAACACTCCGCGATATAATAATGGTGTTCAATAAACCAACTAAAGTGCCGGCAAGCTAATAATTTCGACCAATGAAAATTTTGATATAATATTTTGGTATTTTTTAGTATATTTTTTAAAGTATTTTTTCAGTATATTTTTGAAAAATATAATATTTTGATGGTAAAATTGGGTGGCGGGTATCTCACAGTCGAGCAAACTTGACTGTAGCTTTCTTACTTGTTTTAAGTATTTTTATACCCGCCTACCTAAAGGGTAGAAGGGTATTATGGCTTTGTGCATACCGAAAACGTATGTAACAGCCAGAAGGAAGCATCTCCGACCCCATAAAGAATAATTATTCTTGATCAGCGTCAACAGCCGAAACGATATATCCATGTCCGTCTGTCCGTCCGTCCGTATGAACTCGTAGATCTCAGAGACTATAAGATTTAGAGCAACCAAATTTTCGGAATAGTGTGTGTAATTATTGCACGCAGATCAAGTTTATTTTTTATTTTGGCCACGCCCCCTTCCGCCACCGTAAATCGAATAAAACCGAATTACAAGCGTTTTAATTCTAGAATGTTCAATTTTGGTACGCACAATACTAATCACCATCTTAATGATCTCGGAAAATTTGGTTACAATCGTATAAAAAACACAGAAGTTATTAAGAAATTACTTTTTTAAGGCGTTACCACGTGCAGCTGCACCTAGTTAATTGCTATGACAATCCGTGAATGGTGTTCAATAAACCAACTAAAGTGCCGCCAAGCTAATAAGTTCAAACAAAGAAAATTTAGGTATATTATATTGGTATAATTCTAGTATATTTTTTAGTATTTTTTCAGTATATTTTTGAAAAATGTAATATTTCGATGGTCGCTCTTTATTATTTTTTCATTCAGTAAAATTGAGTGTCGGTTATCGCACAGTCGAGAAAACTCGACAGTAGCTTTCTAACTTCTTTTACCCAATAATTATTATAATTTTCATAATTTTATAACATTATTAAACGCTGCGCATGTACACTAAAAATCCATGACCTCATACAGTCAAATCTTGACTTGTTCTGCAACTCGATACATCTTTAATCATAAGATTACTTCTTGTCAAGCTTTTGTTTATTACTGCTTAGCTTATAAGCTTTGCGCTTCAGTCGGCTCTGACTGCAGACGCGTAATCGACTTCGCGAGAGGATGTGCGTGTGCATCTGGCTGTGATTGGTGCTTACTCTTTCTCATCTGAATTTCCTCGTTGACAAGAGGGGGTACCATGGTGCCGCAGTGATAGTTCGCAGAATCGTTGACTGAGCTCGCTGTATAATTTCACAGTTCACAGCCATATGTCCAGATGTGTTTCAGCACGATATTGTAGAGGGATATTCGTACTCCAGACTAAGGGGAGAATTGCTATTAATAAGCCAATTAAGACCGACTGCTTTAAGCTTCATATGTATCCTCTTGGATGCTATATGTGGCCGCCAAGTGAGGCGTCTATCTAGGAGAACGCCCAGATATGTAACTTCGACTGTTTGTGGGATGCATGTCCACAAACCATCTTTCCACTATTGTAAAATAACAGACAAGCTGTGCTGTTGCCTTAACTGGGCATCTAGATCGGCTAAGCATTACCGTATCATCAGTAATCGTAGAGTTTGAGAGCTGATAATTTTTGGGCATGTCTGACGTGTATAGAATGTAGAGAACGGGGCCCAGAACACTACATTAGGGTGACTCCAGAGTTGAAGATGGGGTCGTGTTAAGTGGAACTATTACATCTGATTATGAACACACT
This sequence comes from Drosophila pruinosa, assembly GCA_018150935.1. NCBI lineage: Eukaryota > Metazoa > Arthropoda > Insecta > Diptera > Drosophilidae > Drosophila > Drosophila pruinosa. The sequence goes on from JAECWR010000034.1 coordinate 467,828, forward strand.
TTTGAAGAGATAAAATTCGAAGACTTTGTGTGTGTTCTGAGGAAACAGTTATTTTATTTTGTACATTAGTCCTTCCAGCCAGACTCGATCAAATAAGGCTGTGCAGTATTCCCGGTGCTTAAAAGCAGTACGAATTTCATTTGTGATGCGATTGACCTGTTCTAGGAAGTTAGTCGTTTTAAAAATGCCAGTCAGACGACTGATTAATCTGTAGAATGATGGTTGCGTTTCGCACAGGAGGTAAGTTCTATGATCATTTTTGGTGTGACCGAATGGTGTCCTGGTTATTTTTTGGGCCTTAGATCCTTTATAATAGATTCTGTGGCACTTTAGCTAAATATTATTGGACTTATTGGTGACAAGTTTTTAATTACTGTAGGGTATTGGGTAAATGAGGTGCTAACAGAATTTGGTTGGAATATTTTTTGAAGATGGTCTGCGAACGCATTAGCCCAATCTTCAATGCTACGTATCCAGCTTCCGTAGGGTCCTCGCATTGGTACGACTATTTCGGCCGGTGCTTGAATATTTGTATGTGCTCTCCATAAATGGTACTTCGTGCTAGTGGGCGATAGTTGGTCGATGTACAGATGCTGAGCGTTTGCTTCCTTCAGATTAAGTACCCTGCTAAGTCTACGTGTTGCTATTTTTAGCTGTGCCTTAGCCTTTGGGGATCTGTGACCCTGCCACTCTGTTCTTAGTCTTCGTTTTTCTGGTACTATCTGTTCGATTTTCCGACTTGTTATGCTCTTGTTATGCCTAATTATTTTGTGGGTGTCTAGAGGGGTTGAGGCCTTGGCTGCGGCAACAAGCGTTGCCTATATCGATTCCTCCAGGCGGTCAATATTCTCATCGGAATATACTGTTTGAGTTAGTTCCATGGGAGTACAGACAGGCGCTATCCCCTGTGCGTGTGCTTGGCATTCTAGTCTCCCGTCGCGATGAATCGCTCACCGTGTGAGTTACAAAATTCCATAAATTTGTCCTCAGGGATTACAAAACAGGGTGGGCAGTGCACTGCGGGCAGATTAACGGGACCGCTGCTGGATCGCACGTTTATGGAAGTCGATTGCAAGTAGTCCATTTCAGTTCTGTTCTGAAGGTGGTGTTTGATGCGACTTCTGATAAGTACACCAGTTCCGCCATGGGCTTTGCCATTCGGATGGTTTGTGGCATAGAAAAGGTATCCTGGAATATGGAATTCGTACTTATTTGTTGGGTGTGTCTCGGAGAAAAGCATGACGTCAATATTTATTTTTTGTAGTGGAGTCATATTTTGGATTCGCATAAGCTCTTGTACTGTGGTTTGCATGAATATCATAAATTATTTTAAAGTTTGCCGGAGTGAAATCATCATCGTCTCAACACGAGTTTACTCCCCAATATTTCTGTGTTTTGGGCACAAATTTTGTTCTTGCCACCTCTATTACATCGACTTCTTATTTCAACCACTATAAACTTCTGCTCCGCCAGTTGCAAGCCAACTTACATAACCTTTACATAGTTAAGGGATAGTTTACGAAACAAATAATGGTTGTGCCCTGTGGTAAACCTAGTCGTAGGACATCATCTAATATCATAATCCACTGCAGCGGGCCGAAAACTGATCCGTGGGCCTTTCACCAGTGATTTTAAACTCCCGTAACGCTGCCGAATTCGGTTCCGAGTGTAGTCCTCGATTCTTTCAATTAGGTATTCCAGTGTAAGAAGGTTATCAGCTTCAATTTGTCAATTTTAATAGACAACGATACTAGTCTGTTTTAGGTATCTTTTATTTAATTGGAGCAGGAAAAGGTTCCGCTCCAATTGAAGTTCAAACAGTAAGTCAGTTCGATATATTTTATAATTATAAATGTAAGCTATGCCGCGAAGCAGCGCTGTCGGGAACGCCGGCAGCGGAGCGGCTCTTTACATATTTCTTAAATGTATATTTGTCAAGAGAGAGAGAGAGAGTTATGCGCTTATTTACTATGCGTATGGTCAGCGTGGGAACGCTGACTATGCATTTATGCTTTTTGGCCGTCAAGTGGGTGATCATATTGCATCCGCACTTGGGCCCTATTGATTATACAAACATTGCAACAAAGTGCTACAATGTGTTTGCGAATTTAATTGAATTTCTTATAGGCGCATACTACACCAGACTATTAAGACGATGTAAGCCAGTCAATCTTCCGATTTAAAGGCGTTGCTGATGTCCACCATGTGGACAATACTGCACTGATTACTGCCTCCACGCCATCTACTGCATGTAATGGCTCTTCGTGTTTTGTGGAAACATAATTGCACAGGCGAGAGGTCAGCTGCATTCCCTATTTCAATCAGCAGGATTGTTTGGGTAATAGAACCAAGGTCTGTTTCTTGCCCAGGGTTGGAGTGATCCTTGTTTTAACCAGTTGCCAGAACACCACTAGGTATCGAATTGGAGGTTAGGCTTTTGAAATCCATGATGGACTATGGAACCGCTGCGGTGATAAAGGATCATAAGGCGTGAAGTTAAAGCTGCCATCGGATAGTGACTGCACAATCCACCTGAGTCTTAGCTCGCCCCAGGTAGAAGGAGGCCTTATAGTCTTCATTTTCTTATCAAAATGCGAAGTTTACTCCTGCCATTTCTCGGTAATGGAGGTTCACAATATCAGCGTTACGATCACTGTATCTGCCTTGATAATAAACTCGATAGTAATGCGCTAGCGAATGTAAGAACCATTATCCAAGGGCTAAGATCAGCTGTGACTATTCCCCCACATCTTCTGCCAGCTTGTTCATAATAGCTACGAAATTTTGCAGCATTGCTGGTGGCTTTTGCATATCTTCGGTACCAGCCACAAAGTTGTGGTTCTGAACCAGCCAGTAGGACTACTAACAAGCCTTATCTGTATGGCCAAATTTCAGAACCTTATCCACCGAATCTTATTTTACTTCTATGGCTCTATATGAAGAAGAAAATATATGCTTGTCAAACTTAAGTATTGAATCCAGAAGTTTACCTAAATCGGATCAATCAATCAATCAAGATCCGATTTTAACCTAAGTTACAGCAGTAGACCCAAATTACTTCCCTGGGGAACACCAGAAGTCAATAAAGCAGATTTCTACAAAAATAACCCTTAAAAATTACTTTTTGAGTCAAACACGAAAGATTTCAAGTTATCCATATAATGAAGTTTTGTGGAAATCCTAGAAGATCGAGTTTGTATAACAGGAGAATATGATAGACGTAGTCAAAAGCATTATTGAAATCAGTATAAATAAAATCTGTTTGCATTTTAATTTGAAATCAGTAAATTACGATTAAAGAAAACGCTAATAGGATAGTGGTGGTAGATCTATATTTAACAAAACGATGCTGGTAAGGTGAAATTGTAGAATTACAGTAATATTGCAGCTGTGAAGGTATATGCTTAAAAGCTTTAGGAATAGCAGACAACTTAAAGATACAGTTTGTAACTCCATTTGGACCGGGAGAAAATATAGCTTTTCAGGACATAATGACAACAAGAAAAGTAAACTTTTATTAATTAAAGGTTAGGTGATATTAGATTGGTTAACATGATAGGGATAACTGCCGCAGTGATAGTTCGCAGAATCGTTGACTGAGCTCGCTGTATAATTTCACAGTTCACAGCCATATGTCCAGATGTGTTTCAGCACGATATTGTAGAGGGATATTCGTACTCCAGACTAAGGGGAGAATTGCTATTAATAAGCCAATTAAGACCGACTGCTTTAAGCTTCATATGTATCCTCTTGGATGCTATATGTGGCCGCCAAGTGAGGCGTCTATCTAGGAGAACGCCCAGATATGTAACTTCGACTGTTTGTGGGATGCATGTCCACAAACCATCTTTCCACTATTGTAAAATAACAGACAAGCTGTGCTGTTGCCTTAACTGGGCATCTAGATCGGCTAAGCATTACCGTATCATCAGTAATCGTAGAGTTTGAGAGCTGATAATTTTTGGGCATGTCTGACGTGTATAGAATGTAGAGAACGGGGCCCAGAACACTACATTAGGGTGACTCCAGAGTTGAAGATGGGGTCGTGTTAAGTGGAACTATTACATCTGATTATGAACACACTTTTGAAGAGATAAAATTCGAAGACTTTGTGTGTGTTCTGAGGAAACAGTTATTTTATTTTGTACATTAGTCCTTCCAGCCAGACTCGATCAAATAAGGCTGTGCAGTATTCCCGGTGCTTAAAAGCAGTACGAATTTCATTTGTGATGCGATTGACCTGTTCTAGGAAGTTAGTCGTTTTAAAAATGCCAGTCAGACGACTGATTAATCTGTAGAATGATGGTTGCGTTTCGCACAGGAGGTAAGTTCTATGATCATTTTTGGTGTGACCGAATGGTGTCCTGGTTATTTTTTGGGCTTTAGCTAAATATTATTGGACTTATTGATGACAAGTTTTTAATTACTGTAGGGTATTGGGTAAATGAGGTGCTAACAGAATTTGGTTGGAATATTTTTTGAAGATGGTCTGCGAACGCATTAGCCCAATCTTCAATGCTACGTATCCAGCTTCCGTAGGGTCCTCGCATTGGTACGACTATTTCGGCCGGTGCTTGAATATTTGTATGTGCTCTCCATAAATGGTACTTCGTGCTAGTGGGCGATAGTTGGTCGATGTACAGATGCTGAGCGTTTGCTTCCTTCAGATTAAGTACCCTGCTAAGTCTACGTGTTGCTATTTTTAGCTGTGCCTTAGCCTTTGGGGATCTGTGACCCTGCCACTCTGTTCTTAGTCTTCGTTTTTCTGGTACTATCTGTTCGATTTTCCGACTTGTTATGCTCTTGTTATGCCTAATTATTTTGTGGGTGTCTAGAGGGGTTGAGGCCTTGGCTGCGGCAACAAGCGTTGCCTATATCGATTCCTCCAGGCGGTCAATATTCTCATCGGAATATACTGTTTGAGTTAGTTCCATGGGAGTACAGACAGGCGCTATCCCCTGTGCGTGTGCTTGGCATTCTAGTCTCCCGTCGCGATGAATCGCTCACCGTGTGAGTTACAAAATTCCATAAATTTGTCCTCAGGGATTACAAAACAGGGTGGGCAGTGCACTGCGGGCAGATTAACGGGACCGCTGCTGGATCGCACGTTTATGGAAGTCGATTGCAAGTAGTCCATTTCAGTTCTGTTCTGAAGGTGGTGTTTGATGCGACTTCTGATAAGTACACCAGTTCCGCCATGGGCTTTGCCATTCGGATGGTTTGTGGCATAGAAAAGGTATCCTGGAATATGGAATTCGTACTTATTTGTTGGGTGTGTCTCGGAGAAAAGCATGACGTCAATATTTATTTTTTGTAGTGGAGTCATATTTTGGATTCGCATAAGCTCTTGTACTGTGGTTTGCATGAATATCATAAATTATTTTAAAGTTTGCCGGAGTGAAATCATCATCGTCTCAACACGAGTTTACTCCCCAATATTTCTGTGTTTTGGGCACAAATTTTGTTCTTGCCACCTCTATTACATCGACTTCTTATTTCAACCACTATAAACTTCTGCTCCGTCAGTTGCAAGCCAACTTACATAACCTTTACATAGTTAAGGGATAGTTTACGAAACAAATAATGGTTGTGCCCTGTGGTAAACCTAGTCGTAGGACATCATCTAATATCATAATCCACTGCAGCGGGCCGAAAACTGATCCGTGGGCCTTTCACCAGTGATTTTAAACTCCCGTAACGCTGCCGAATTCGGTTCCGAGTGTAGTCCTCGATTCTTTCAATTAGGTATTCCAGTGTAAGAAGGTTATCAGCTTCAATTTGTCAATTTTAATAGACAACGATACTAGTCTGTTTTAGGTATCTTTATTTAATTGGAGCAGGAAAAGGTTCCGCTCCAATTGAAGTTCAAACAGTAAGTCAGTTCGATATATTTTATAATTATAAATGTAAGCTATGCCGCGAAGCAGCGCTGTCGGGAACGCCGGCAGCGGAGCGGCTCTTTACATATTTCTTAAATGTATATTTGTCAAGAGAGAGAGAGAGAGTTATGCGCTTATTTACTATGCGTATGGTCAGCGTGGGAACGCTGACTATGCATTTATGCTTTTTGGCCGTCAAGTGGGTGATCATATTGCATCCGCACTTGGGCCCTATTGATTATACAAACATTGCAACAAAGTGCTACAATGTGTTTGCGAATTTAATTGAATTTCTTATAGGCGCATACTACACCAGACTATTAAGACGATGTAAGCCAGTCAATCTTCCGATTTAAAGGCGTTGCTGATGTCCACCATGTGGACAATACTGCACTGATTACTGCCTCCACGCCATCTACTGCATGTAATGGCTCTTCGTGTTTTGTGGAAACATAATTGCACAGGCGAGAGGTCAGCTGCATTCCCTATTTCAATCAGCAGGATTGTTTGGGTAATAGAACCAAGGTCTGTTTCTTGCCCAGGGTTGGAGTGATCCTTGTTTTAACCAGTTGCCAGAACACCACTAGGTATCGAATTGGAGGTTAGGCTTTTGAAATCCATGATGGACTATGGAACCGCTGCGGTGATAAAGGATCATAAGGCGTGAAGTTAAAGCTGCCATCGGATAGTGACTGCACAATCCATCTGAGTCTTAGCTCGCCCCAGGTAGAAGGAGGCCTTATAGTCTTCATTTTCTTATCAAAATGCGAAGTTTACTCCTGCCATTTCTCGGTAATGGAGGTTCACAATATCAGCGTTACGATCACTGTATCTGCCTTGATAATAAACTCGATAGTAATGCGCTAGCGAATGTAAGAACCATTATCCAAGGGCTAAGATCAGCTGTGACTATTCCCCCACATCTTCTCCCAGCTTGTTCATAATAGCTACGAAATTTTGCAGCATTGCTGGTGGCTTTTGCATATCTTCGGTACCAGCCACAAAGTTGTGGTTCTGAACCAGCCAGTAGGACTACTAACAAGCCTTATCTGTATGGCCAAATTTCAGAACCTTATCCACCGAATCTTATTTTACTTCTATGGCTCTATATGAAGAAGAAAATATATGCTTGTCAAACTTAAGTATTGAATCCAGAAGTTTACCTAAATCGGATCAATCAATCAATCAAGATCCGATTTTAACCTAAGTTACAGCAGTAGACCCAAATTACTTCCCTGGGGAACACCAGAAGTCAATAAAGCAGATTTCTACAAAAATAACCCTTAAAAATTACTTTTTGAGTCAAACACGAAAGATTTCAAGTTATCCATATAATGAAGTTTTGTGGAAATCCTAGAAGATCGAGTTTGTATAACAGGAGAATATGATAGACGTAGTCAAAAGCATTATTGAAATCAGTATAAATAAAATCTGTTTGCATTTTAATTTGAAATCAGTAAATTACGATTAAAGAAAACGCTAATAGGATAGTGGTGGTAGATCTATATTTAACAAAACGATGCTGGTAAGGTGAAATTGTAGAATTACAGTAATATTGCAGCTGTGAAGGTATATGCTTAAAAGCTTTAGGAATAGCAGACAACTTAAAGATACAGTTTGTAACTCCATTTGGACCGGGAGAAAATATAGCTTTTCAGGACATAATGACAACAAGAAAAGTAAACTTTTATTAATTAAAGGTTAGGTGATATTAGATTGGTTAACATGATAGGGATAACTCTGGTTATTTTATAATGGAAATGAAGGATAGGTGGTTTGAAAAAAGTCCCCAAATAGATCAGCGACCGAATGAACATTGATATTATTGCACGCATATCAAGTTTGTTTCAGATTTTGGCCACAGCCCCTTCCGCCCCCGTAAATCGAATTGCAAGCGTCTTTTTATACCAGCCAACCCAAAAGGGGGTATTATAACTTTGTGCCAACCGAAAATGTATGTAACAGGCAGAAGGAAGCATCTCCGACCCCATAAAGCATATATATTCTTGATCAGTGTCAACAGCCGAGACGATATAGCCATGTCCGTCTGTCCGTCCGTATGAACACCTAGATCACAGAGACTATAAAAGATAGAGCAACCAAATTTTCGGGATAGTGTGTCTTATTATAGCAAGAAAATCAAGTTTTTTTTGATTTTGGCCACACTCCCTTCCGCCCATGCAAATTGAAAAAAACTGAATTGCAAGCGTCGTTTTAAACCTAGAAACTTCAATTTTGGTACACCCAATACTAATCACCATCTTAATGATCTCTGAAAATTTGTTCACACTCGGATAAAATACACAGAAGTTATTAAGAAATTACTTTTATAAGGCAATATCACGAGCAGCTGCACTTAGTTAGTTGCTATGACACTCCGTGACATAATAATGGTGTTCAATAAACCAACTAAAGTGCCGCCAAGCTAATAATTTCGAACAAAGAAAATGTTGATATATTATTTTGGTATTTTTAAGTATATTTTTTTAAATATTTTTTCAGTATACTTTTGAAAAATACAATATTTTGATTGTAAAATTGGGTGGCGGGTATCTCACAGTCGAGCAAACTCGACAGTAGCTTTCCTATTTGTTAGGAAATTACTTTTATAAGGCGTTACCATGTGCAGCTGCACCTAATTAGTTGCTATGACACTCCTTGACATAATAATGGTGTTCAATAAACCAACTAAAGTGCCGCCAAGCTAATAATTTCGAACAAAGAAAATTTTGAGATATTATTTTGGTATTTTTTAGTATATTTTTTAGTATTTTTTCAGTATATTTTTAAAAAATATAATATTTTGATGGTATAATTTGGTGGTGGGTATCTCACAGTCGAGCAAACTCGACAGTAGCTTTCTTACTTGTTTTTTTAACAAACAGATATAAACAAGTCCGTCTGTCCATCTGTATGAGTACCTAGATGTCAGAGACTATAAGAGATAGAGCAACCAAATTTTCGGGATAGTGTGTCTTATTATTGCACGCAGATCAAATTTGTTTTTGATTTTGGCCACGCCCCTTCCGCGGGTATAAAAATAGACAGGTACACCTTAATACACAAAAAAATTGAACACGGAGAGCAGCATCAAGGAGAAGCACTAATCGCAGACACAACGCAACGACCAAAAAAACAAATGGAATGCAACGAAAATGCAAAAAAAATCGTAAACTCGTTGTTGTGTCCAATACAAGAATTGTTTCTGATTAGAAAGAAAACTAAGAAATTTAGAAAAAAAACACAGTGCCAGAATGTAATTGAACGTTTGGCACTGGTAATCTATATATATAAAAGAACAACCCCAAAAATCTACGAAAACTTATAACTCAAGAATGGCTGAACCGATTTAGCTGAAAATTGGCAGTGAGATAGTTTAGAGCCAGGAGAAGGACATAGGATACTTTTTATCCCGTGAAAATCTTTGCAAAAACCGGAAAATAGAAAAAACCGTTTTTAGCAAACGCCAACACCAAAGGAGGCTCTGAATTTAAATTGAAAAAATCGTTTTTAGCAACAAACGACAACACCAAAGGAGGCACCGAAATCCGAAATCGAAATTATACGTGTATGTTTCTTCATTCGCTGTGCATCGTTCATTGAGTGATTATTATTGGAATAAAAATAATAAAATAAGTAAAATAAATAAATCCGAAATCGAAATTGTACTTGTATGTTTTTTCATTCGCTGTGCATCGTTCATTGAGTGATTGTTAGAATAAAAATAATAAAATAAATAAAATAAATAAAATAAATAAAATAAATAAAATAAATAAAATAAATAAAATAAAATAAATAAAATAAAATAAATAAAAATAAATAAAATAAATAAAAATAAATAAAATAAATAAAATAAATAAAATAAATAAAAATAAATAAAAATAAATAAAATAAATAAAATAAATAAAATAAATAAAATAAATAAAATAAAATAAATAAAATAGATAAAATAAATAAATAGATACAGATAGATAGATAGATACAGATAGATAGATACAGATAGATAGATAGATTCAGATAGATTCAGATAGATACAGATAGATTCAGATAGATTCAGATTGATAGAGATTGATAGAGATTGATAGAGATTGATAGAGATTGATAGAGATTGATAGAGATTGATAGAGATTGATAGAGATTGATAGAGATTGATAGAGATTGATAGAGATTGATAGAGATTGATAGAGATTGATAGAGATTGATAGAGATTGATAGAGATTGATAGAGATTGATAGAGATTGATAGAGATTGATAGAGATTGATAGAGATTGATAGAGATTGATAGAGATTGATAGAGATTGATAGAGATTGATAGAGATTGATAGAGATTGATAGAGATTGATAGAGATTGATAGAGATTGATAGAGATTGATAGAGATTGATAGAGATTGATAGAGATTGATAGAGATTGATAGAGATTGATAGAGATTGATAGAGATTGATAGAGATTGATAGAGATTGATAGAGATTGATAGAGATTGATAGAGATTGATAGAGATTGATAGAGATTGATAGAGATTGATAGAGATTGATAGAGATTGATAGAGATTGATAGAGATTGATAGAGATTGATAGAGATTGATAGAGATTGATAGAGATTGATAGAGATTGATAGAGATTGATAGAGATTGATAGAGATTGATAGAGATTGATAGAGATTGATAGAGATTGATAGAGATAGATAGAGATAGATAGAGATAGATAGAGATAGATAGAGATAGATTTTCACAGGATAAAAAGTCCTTCTCTTGGCTCTAAACTACCTCACTACCGTTCTTGAGTTATAAGTTTTCGTAGATTTTTGGAGTTGTTCTTTTATATATATAGATATACCAAAAAAATATACCGAAATCAATTTTGTTCTAAATGGTTAGCTTGGTAGCACTTCATTATGTTTATTGAACACCATTATTATGTCACTGAATGACAACTAGCTGAACAGGTGCCGCTGCACCCGATTGTTACTAAATTTTCAGAGATCATTAAGATGACGATAAGTATTGTTTGTGCGTGAAATGAACTGAACGTTCTAGCTTTAACATGATGCTTGGAAATCGTTTTTTTCGATTTACGGGGGCGGAAGGGGGCGTGGCCAACATCTAAAATAAACTTAATCTGTCCACCAAGTTAATACAAACATATCTTGTCTCCAAATTTGGTAGCTCTAGCTTTTATAGTCTCTGAGATCTCGATGTTCATACAGACAGACAGACAGGGCTATATCGACTCGGCTGTTGATGCTGATCAAGAATATATATACTTTATGGGGTCGCAGACGCCTCCTTCTGTTACGCACATTCGACAAACGCAAAAGGTCATGAATTTTTTTAAAATCCATGACCTAAAAACGATTAAATTATTAGTGAAACGGTTGGAGGCAAATCTTGCCACCATATTAAAAATATATTAAGTAGCCTTCTGAAAAATACTAAATGGGATCATTGTGTAACCTATATTATAAATGAAACACTCATCAGCACACTTAAAAAAAAAAAAAAACTATACTACATTCACCAAATTAATAATAATTACGTGGGACATAACAAGAAAAAAACGTTATCAAGATTGTACCAATCAAGAGATATATATTAAAAAAAATATTTTTATTAAATTTCCCAAATGTACTGTACGACTAAAACAAATTTCTATACCAAGTAGTATAATAATTCATCAATAATTAAATATTTACTCTACACAATATTGTTAAAGTTGAAAAATTGTCACAAATTAAGTAAATGATTATGTTTAGCAATAAAAACAATACATTTCTGAAAAATTTATTAGAAATAACTTTATCCGTATTTTCTGCAATTTGTATATTTTTATCATATGTCAATAAAAAATGCAACACAACACACGAATATTATAATAACATATTTTACACCAACAATAAGAAAAGAAGACCAAACAGTTAACTTAGATATAGAAAAAGAATCATTAATTAGAAAACAAAATAATTTAAATCGAAATACCTTTAGAAATAGTCGAAATTAAGAGCCCCAATATTATATCATCGCATGAGGGCAAGTAACAATAACAGATTCGACAGAAACATTTGTCTGCGTTATCAAAGCCACAACAAAATTCACCATGCTGTCATTTTCACAAAGGCACTAACCGTAATCTAAATGTAAAATTGCAGAATCTGCAAGCTTATCAATTTAAATATACCCCGAAAGGTCTGATGGTAAAAATAAATATAATAATAATATTAAATAATCTTAAAAAATTGATTGAGTTTTTGAAATGTGATTAAAAAACAAGTAAGAAAGCTACTGTCGATTTCGCTTGACTGTGATATACCCGCCACACAATTTTACTGAATGGGAGAATCGCTGGGAGAAGCGACCATCGATAATTTATATTAAATTTATCAAAAATATACTGGAAAATATACTAAAAATTAACTTTGTTCAAAATGATTAGCTCGGTAGCACTTTATTATGTTTATTGAACACCATTATTATATCTCTGAATGACATATCAGCTGATCAGGTGCAGCTGCAAAATATTTGGTCCTATAAAGGTATTTCCTTAATAACTTCTGTGTTTTTCGCCCGATTGTAACCAAGTTTTTAGAGACCATTCAGATGATTATTATACCCGCCTACCCTTTGGGTAGAAGGGTATTATGGCTTTGTGCCGACCGAAAATGTATGTAACAGGCAGAAGGAAGCATCTCCGACCCCATAAAGTATATATATTCTTGATCAGCGTCAACAGCCGACACGATATAGCCATGTCCGTCTGTCCGTCTGTCCGTCCGTCCGTATGAACACCTAGATCTCAGAGACTATAAGAGATAGAGCAACAAATTTTTCGCGACAGTATGTCTAATTGTTGCACGCAGATCAAGTTTGTTTTTGATTTTGGCCGCGCCCTCTTCCGCCACCGTAAATCGAATAAAACCGAATTGCAGCGTCGTTTTAAACCTAGAATGTTCAATTTTGGTACGCACAATACTAATCACCGTCTTAATGATCTCTGCGAATTTGGTTACAATCGGATAAAAAACACAAAAGTTATTAAGAGATTACTTTTATAAGGCGTTACCACGTGCAACAGCTAGTGCGCCTAGTTAGTTGCTATGACACTCCGCGACATAATAATGGTGTTCAATAAACCAACTAAAGTGCCACCAAGCTAATAACTTCGAACAAAGAAAATTTTGATTTATTATTTTGGTATTTATTAGTATATTTTTTTTTCGTATTTTTTCGGTATATTTTGAAAAATATAATACTTGGATGGGAAAATTGGGTGGCGGGTATCTCACAGTCGATCAAACTCGACTGTAGCTTTCTTACTTGTTAGTATTTGTACGTGTCCAAAATTAACAAGTAAGAAAGCTACAGTCGAGTTTGCTCGACTGTGAGATACCCACCGTCGCCGTTTAAAAATCATTGTGCAATTTCGTTTCCTTTGTACAACTATTTTATTTTAAGACAAATTAATAAAGAACTAAGCCATGCATTTTAACAATGAGTAAAATCGACATTCGCGCGCAACTTCAACACGAGCAAGACGAACGTGGGCTCTCTTCGATACGGAGCAACGCGTATTTCTCAATTGTCTCTTCGCAATCCAAAAATATTGCAAACGTCAATCGGCCACGGTCAATCAACCCCAATCCGACACGCGAACTTTTGCCAGTACCAAACGACAGAGTCTGTTATTGCTCACCTTCAACATTAACGATGAGCCAAAGCGAACTGACCTTACCTACGACAGCCAAAAACGACCTCATTTGCTCTGCTGAATCAGCAACAAAACCTAAACTATGCCCGCCCTGAAGTAAAAACCTGCAGACCGAATTGGACCGTTATAATCAGATACAAGGGAAACTTAGCCCACACAATTCGGCGGCAGGAAACAAAACTAAGATTAATCGGAACTTTCTAAGTCAGCCAAGTGAAAAACAAGAGTACACCAACAGATTTCGAATATTGGCTGATGATGATAAGGATCTACACTCCATCACTGACGAAGAGCTCAAAAAGAAGACGAAGCCCCACCTAAATATACAAAATAATTAAGATATTTGGAAAAAGCAACTTCCATATAGTACCCCAAAAAAGGAGATCCATACATGAAACCAAGCTCCAAGTAAAAACCAAAGAGAGCTTTAGGACTCTTGCAAAATATTTCAATAAAAATAACAAAAGTTATTATACTTTCAATGCGGAAACTGTCTTCAACATACTGAGCAAAGTCAGAAAACCACAACCGCTCTTCAAAGTCGAGCTCGAACCAAACAACCAAAGATACCAGGAAAAATAAAGTGCACCCTATTTACAATTTTCAGTTTCTTCTGCATGGTAGAATTACCGTTGAAGAACCACACAATCGTAAGGACCCCGTCCAATGCACGAACTGCCATGAATATGGACGTACAAGAGAATACACTTGTACTCTCAAAAACAATCCTAGACGTATTTTTCTCATTCTCAGCCTGATCCTCATTGGGCGATCACCTCGCCAAATATAACCTTCGCAAACTCTTTGAAATCGGGACTTAAACAACCGCCGCCCAAGCTGATCTAATTCCCTACCATCCACGCAAAAAAAATAGCAGTATGAAATGGTGGATATGATGCATACTTTGCAGCAGCATATGTTTGAATTCATGTCCTTTATGCGGACTATTATGCAAGACCTCATGCGTAACCAAAATCCTAATGGATATGATTATATGGCAATGTTCTTAATAAATAATACAGTACAAATATCATTGTGGAACGCTAACGGCGTTTCACGGCACAAACTTGAAATAGCTCAATTTCTTCATGATAAACACATTGATAGCTTACAGATAAATACAACTTTCAAATATCGCGCTCTTTGTTCTACGGAACAAATCATCCAGACGTAAAAGCACATGGCGGAACCCGTATGCTGATTAGAAACCGTATCTAACACCACCTCCATATCGAGTTTGCAACCAACTACTTACAGGCCACATCCCTGCGGTTTACTGTTTACGTTTACCCTCTCAGCGGTTTACTGTCCCCGCTTTATTGTATCTGAACATCAATTTATGGACTTCTTCAACACCCTAGGGGGCCTCTTGTTACACCTAAAGGAAAACAATTGTATAATGCTATCAAAAAAGCAAATAGAAATCTTGACTATGTCTCTTCAGGCAGACCATCGTACTGGCCAACCGACCCGAACAAAATTCCTGACCTGATTGACTTTGCAATCACTAAAACTATACCTCGAAACCTTATTAGTGCCGAAGAAATAGCGAAAGTCATAAAGAACCAACTGAACCCGAAAAGGCACCGGTATTTGAGTTAATAACTCCAACGATGATTATTGAATTTCCATACTGTGCTGTATGCACTATTTCCCTGCTATTTAACGCTATCGCAAAGATTGGGTTTTTTCCACAGGGATGGAAAAAGTTGATCATAGTAATGATACCAAAGACAGGAAAGACCATAAGTATTGACGTGTCTTTCGAAACTTTTCGAAAATGCCTGATGACCCAGATCTCCCCTTACCTGAGGACACGTAATCATATCTCAGCGCATTAGTTCAGCTTTCGAGAAAAATATGGAACCGTTGAAAAAAGTCAATAGAATAACATCAGAATTACGAACTGCCTTCGAAAAATTGTAATATTGCACAGCAATATTTCTGGATGTCTCTCAAGCGTCTGGCCTAAATGTTCATAATTTAAACAATGCTTCCCCAAAACACCCAGTCGTATCTCTACAACTGACCCTTTGCTGTGGGATGCAACTCTGACGTGTCCGACGACCACATTCCCCAAGAAAGCATACTTGGACCGACGCTATACGTGCTTTATACAGCAGACATACCCACAAGCAGTTAATTAACAACTTCTACGTTTGCCGGCGACACAGCGATTTTAATTCGATCCAAATGCCCTGTAGAAGCATCAACTCAACTCTCTCGTCATTTAGTGGCCGTGAAGAAGTGGCTTTCCGAATGGCGAATCAAAATAAGCGAACAAAAATGTAAGCATATAACATTCACTCTCAACAGGCAAGACTGCTCCTCGATCACCTTAAATAGCACTGTACTCCCGAAAGCATGTGAAGTTAGTCTTGGAGTGCACCTCGACCGAAGACTCACCTGGCGCAGGCAAATCGAAGCTAAAAGATCACATGTTAATTTTTAGGCTTGTAATCTCCATTGGCCTATCAACTCCCGCTCATCTCTCTGTCTGGACTACAGGGTCATACTCTACAATTCCGTATTCAAACCAATCTGGACATACGTCTCCCAACTATATCCACAGAGACCTGAAAATCATATCCATTAGAGAAGAGACAAATCAACAAAAAGAAAGTACAAAAGAAAATATTAAACAAATATAATGAAGATTTGAAAACTTATTGTTAGTCCCGTAATTTCAGAAAAGATCCAATAAATTATACATAGTTAAATAAAAAAAAATAATAATAAGCAGATTTAAGAATAGAAAGAGGGGATAGGCGCATTCTGCAAAGGTAGCTTCGAGCGCGAACGCTTCGAGGAGATAGGCAAAATAAAGAGAGGCAAATAAAATAATCAATTTCACGTATTTTTAATACCCTTTGGGCGAGCCTTTTGAGTCCAATATATCTGCGCAAATATAAATAACTTGCGAAGGTTACCTGCCGGCTGGGTATTGCCCCGAGCAGCATTCTGACAAATTCGATTATTATTTTTCGAGAATGGCAAAGTTGGCCAATGAAGTTGTTACAAATTGTCAAATATGCACTAAAGTAAAGTACTATAGGCATCCCTAAGATACAAATTCAGGATGAGTCACCAATACCATTATATGCTGGAAAATACCTTACATTGATATCTTTTCAACTGACAAAAAATTATTTCTTACTTGCATCGACAAGTTTTCAAAATTCGCCATAGTACAGACAATCGAACTAGTCAATTTCGAAATTGATTTCCACAAACCATATCGATTTATTGCGACAACGAAGCCTATTTTAATTTAGAAATTTCAAGGCTCTGTTGAAAAACGGGTGCGACGTCGATATCGAGAACGCACCACCAAGTCCAAGTCGAACGTTTGCCCAACACACTCGCAGATATAAGCAGAGCATTTAGCCTAAAAAATTATCCGACGACATAGTCGAATTGAAACTAAGGGCAAAAGTTGCGTACAACCGGTCCATGCATTCGGTCACAGACCAGTCGCCCATCGACATAAGAGTCTAACGAAATCAGGCAGGCAATTAAAAATAAAAATACAAAGGCTCAAAGCGATAGCATTGGCAGATCTAACTCGAATAGATAAATTTGGGTTTTTGAGGTTGGCGAAAAAGTTTCCTAAAAAAACCGAAAAAGATTAGGGAATAAGTTAACACCGCTTTGCACAGAAGAAACAATACAAGCAGACCTGTGAACGTCTGGTCTTATTAAAGGGAGAGTGGTCCATAAGAACAACCTCAAATTATTGTTGCTTCCAAATACAAACCGTATAAGCCAAATAGTATTTTAAGAGTTTAAGTTCACACCAATTTAAATTTATTTCATTTTTATAGGGTTAGACTTCCAGTTCTGTTACCGTTAGGAGTAATACATGGCAGTATCATTGACTGCTCCCATTCCAATTGTATCCCGGAAAGCAGTATGGAAAGTATGGGAGCAATGTGCCTTTTTGAGGCACTCAACCAATTTAGAGACAAACTAAGTTATTCCCTCAGATGTATAAGCAAAAACTGTTAGCTGTGGATTCAGACTATATGAAACATCTATTGACCGTTGTAAAGTGTATCACAGAATGACAAGGAGTTTAGAGTTCTTGGGTTCAGCAAAAGTAATGTAATCATTAACACGTAAACTCGGACTCAAATAAATAAACTCACTGTCATGGCCAACAAAATAATTAAAGCCAAATTGAATTGGTTGATGGGTACTGCTTATATGAAATACTATTAGCAAGAAATATAATACTGAAAAATAAAATAGGGTTGAGTATGCCCGAACTGCAGAGGGTGAACAATCATAACCTGCGTGCCATCCACGATTTTAGATACTAGTTGGTTTGGACCAGCCATCATTCTAAGTATCATTAGTGTTGGCTTTGTCATCATTTTGAATGTTGTCAAGATAAATAAGTGTGGAGGAAGAGGTACAGAAGGCCATCAATTGCTATAAAATAACCGAGGGTGATCAGATGTTTGAGGGGGAGTAGTTAACATTCTGCTGACGCATAAGGTAATGATGTAAGTTTGTCTGAAAACATCGATGTCGATGTCAGTCGATGTTTTCAAAATTAAACATCGATGCATCGCTGAACATCGGTATCAACAAAAACATCGGAAAAACATCGTCAAAAAAACATCGATATTCGATGCAACGATGTTTCTTACATCACTAGCATAAGGTTAGCAGCCGGTCACTGCGGGCAGCAGCGCAACCCGACGTTCGCCTATGTCGCAAGCGGCTGTGTTGATGTAAGCTGATTCGTCTTGTCGAATATCTTAGTTAAGACTTATGAGAATAGCCTTTAGGTTTTGCACCCAACTGAATGATCCCATTCAGTTTGTTCGTAATTGTTTTTCAATAAAAAAAAGCTACACAACTCCGGCGCACTACCATAAATATATATTTTGTATTTCAATCACATTGCTGAGCCACACAGCCAGTGATCAACAAAGGGGGCGAAGTCAAGCCCTCCAACGCAATCTTCGTAATAAGACTAACAGCATGAATTTATACATATTAACTTACAAGTTAACAACTGAACATAAACAGTACCCTAGCAAATAAGTAGCTTTGCATAAACAATGCTGGCCCTCAGGCTCATCAGAGGCTTCCGGACGATCTCAGAAGACGCTGCGATGGCTCTGGCAGGCATGCCGCCATTAGATATTGAAATTAAGGCACGTGATCTAATACGCCATGGCGTTGACCGACGTGAGGCCCAAGTGTGGCTACATAGAGAATGGCAGGCCAGATGGCAATCGGCGCAACAGGGGAGATGGACCTATCAGCTCATCCCTGATCTAGCAGTGTGGGCAAAGTGCCAACATAAAGTCCTGGACTACCACCTGACCCAATTTCTCACGGATCACGGGTGCTTCCGTAATTATTTGTTTCGGTTCCGCCACGTAGAGTCTGCTCAGTGCTTACTCTGCATGGACGCCGTGGAAACAGCAGAACATGTACTGCTGCACTGTTGCAGGTTACAGGTGGAAAGGGAACAGTTGGTGGCGGTGTCCGGATCCCCTCTCAGCTCAAGAGGTCTTTTGGACGCAATGTTGGCAAGCATAGAGGCATGGGTGGCAGGGCATCGCGTCATAACCAGCATTATGAAGCGGGTCCGATCCGACGAGATTGCCAACAGAACTGGAGTCTAAAAGTGGAGACGTATTCCCGTGGGGTGGCGGGATAAGAATACTACCTCAGCGGACTCGGCTTGTCGTAGAAGGCGACTAAGGAGCCGGGGTGGGCGACAATCTGGCCATGGACAAAGGAAGGGACTGCGATATGGCATCACATCCTGCTCACCGAAGTCGTACCTTGACTGGCAGTCCCGGTGAGCGTGACAAGGATTGGAGAGCGTACGGAGGTTTTTGTTTAGTACGTAGGCATAACCCTATTTGGAGGGTTATGAATCGTGCATGCCATCTATGGACGGTAGATGGTCTTTAGAAGATTTTATTTTCTTCCATACACGGATAAAAAAAAAAAAAAAAAATAAAAATAAACAATGCTGACGATCTCAAAATGGGTTCAGCGCTCCGCGCTAAGAACGTCCAGCAGCGGCAATCGGACACTGCTTGTCGGCATGCCGACCGTGGCTTATGGCGTGATGCATTGGAGCTAGGGTAAACTTATGAGTTAGAATACTTTTGTAGTTATTTAAGTTTTGGATTCGAATAAAAGCGCAGCATACGCTGACCAACATAACCCCGGCAATAGCCGTTATATCTTATTACTTATTTCAATACACCTGGAAGATCCGTGAGGACATCTGGAGAACTTGATTAACCTATATCTGAAGGATCCACTAGGAAGTCTGGAGAACTTAAATAATTTACATACATATTTATATTATTTATTATTGTGCTTTATTTTCCCTTAAATTTGTTTTTGACACTAAAGCTTATACAGCAATATATAATTTTATACAGAGTTTAGCATTAATGAGCTTTTCAACTGAATATTTTAGAGATTATATTCCTAATAATTTTTTACATATTATATTTACAAACAAAAATGGGAGAAAAACCTTGATTTGAAATTTTCTTAAGACTAACTTAATAAACTAACTTAAAAAACTAAACTAAACTTAAATATTGTTATACAGTTGGAACTTCATACATACTGTGTACATATATGGGCTGGTATAATATGGTAAATTCAATAATAATTTTAATAATTTGTTTTGACATCTTTGAACTTTTTTAATATGTGTTGGTGCACACTTCCCCCAGATGGAACATGAGAGCCGCCCTAAATATGGTCTTAAAGATTATAAGTTTATTAGCAGTTGATAATTTTGATTTTCGATTAATAATTGGGTACATTATACGAATTATTTTATTTATTTTATCAATTGTAACTCCAATATGATAATGAAAAGTGAGTTTTTTGTCAAAATGTATGCCCAGGTATCGAATATTGTTTACCCATTGAACAGGAGTATTACATACATGTAGACAGTTATTAAGTATATAACAAGATTTTCTTCTTTTAGTGAAAAAGATGGCACTGATTTTGTTAGGATTTATTTTAATCTTCTTTACTTACTTCTCTAGTATATTAATATAATTTTGAATAGTGGTGCTGATTTCGTTATATAGAATACCAGCTGTGTAAATGGCTGCATCATCAGCAAATAAGGAAAGCTTACAATCAGATACTTTTGGTATATCATGTATATAAGTTAATTTCTTTAAGGTTTTGTTTGATAAAAAAATTAAGCTTTATTAAGTCCAATTGGACTGTTCTTCTTTATTACAATTTTAAGACTAATTTAAGCTAAGCTAATAAGATACCTAAGAGAGCTATGGGCATTAGCAGCGACGTTAGCAGCGGCAGCAGCGGCGTTGCATTATTTCTGGATCACCTGACTTGTTGCCAAATGTTCCAAGAATTTATGCATTTAGGCTGCGCGTGCGGGAAGTTGTCCAGACGCTGCGCTCAGCAGTATTGGGGTTACTGCACCTGACGGCCGGATGTTGTTGCAGTAGCTTTGAATGATTTAGTTGTTAACTTATATGTTAAATAGTATTGGCCCTAACACTGATCCCTGTGGGACTCCAGCAAGAATGTGTCGTTGAGTAGACTGATCACCATTAATGTCAATGTAAAAAGCACGTTGCTTCAAAAAGTTTTAGATTATTTGTATAAGATATAAAGGCGTTTCAATAGTTATTAATTTGTATACTAGTCCCTCATTCCAGACTGTGACAAATGCAGCTTCAATGTCAAGTGTGACCAACCCCACTGAATGTTTATTTAGCTAGTTATCTTTAATGAAATTCTTGAGTTTTAAACATGGAATCGTACAATTTAGTTTAGGCCTAAAACCATATTGTATAGAAGGTAATACACTGTGTGTGTCCAAAAAATCAACTAAGCGAACTTTAATTAGTTTTTCAAATATTTTTGACAGTCCACATAGTAAACTAATCGGCCTATAGCTATCGGGTGTACTGCTAGGATTACGTGGCTTGCCAATAGGTACAACTTTAGCAACCTTCCATGCATCAGGAAAATAACCTATGCGCAAACAGAGGTTGAACAATTGAGACAAGAAATTAATAGCGAAAACAGGGGAGATTTTTTAGACAGATGATGCGTATACCATCAGTACCTGGATATTTTCTTTTTCATTATTCTTGGACGTTGACGTACTAACGGCAGTACGATCAAGTGGCTCAGCTACACCAAGCTCGGGCTTGTTAACGCGCGGACCTAGGCAGACACGACCACCCGCCCATCCGACCAAGGGGCAACCGCCTAACGTGCGGGAATGGAGGTCGTGAACAATTAACACAGACAAAACAACCAAATAGTATTAATAAAAAGAATAAAATAATAATAATAATACTAATAATAATATCTAGAACTATTCTTAAATACGAGCTAATATATGTAGGAGTAATGTTTTTATTTCTAAGGTAGTGTTAGTATTATTAAAAAGATTAGAGATCTTATTATAATTTACACATAAAATACGAAAAGGATTATGACTAGCTTAGTTAGTACTACAACAGGAAACAGAGAAGGGAAGAATATATATAGTCGTTCTGACCGGAACGGCAAAGCTAATCTGGCTTGTCAACTGCAAGGAGTCAATTTCGCCAATGATTAGTCTATGTAGAAACACTACACCTAGCATAATTCTACGGTCAGAAAGAGAAGGAAGGATTAGTAATAACAGTCTACTACGATAAGAAGGCAACCTAATAGTGGGATTCCAGCTACGACTACGAAGAGCAAAAAGAAGAAATTGTTTCTGCACTGATTCAAGCTTATCTTGATGAACCCTATACTTTGGAAACCAGATATTAGATCCATACTCAAGAATAGGACGAACTAGTGAGATGTATAGATATTTTGTTATGTAGGGATCATTAAATTCCTTTGACCAACGTTTAATAAATCCAAGGACACACATGGCTCTATTAGAAACAGACAAAATATGCTTATCAAACTTTAATTTTGAATCAAGAAGGATACCTAAATCAGTTACTGACTATATTCGCTCAAGTGGAGTATCATTAAGATGATAATTATTTAAATGGAGAATACCCCTAAAAATTGTCATAAGTTTACATTTATTGTAATTAAGATTTAATAAATTTATAGCACACCACGATTGAAAACAATCAAGGTCAGATTGCAATCTGAGACTATATATGGGATCATTAAAAGTCAGACAAATCTTAACATCATCTGCATACATAAGTATGCGAGAGTATGATATAACAGACGGTAGATCATTTATGAATAATGTAAACAGCAATGGGTCTAAATGACTTACTTGGGGTACACCAGAAGTGACTTGAACAGTCTTGAACACAGAGCCCTTGTAAAATACTCTTTGAATTCTACATGTAAGATATGAAGATATCCACAAAATTAAGTTTTGTGGAAATCCAAGAAGATTGAGCTTGTATAATAAAAGACTATGATTGACAGAAGCAAAAGCCTTACTGAAATCAGTGTAAATGACATCCGTTTGCATTTTTGATTGGAACCCTTCAATAACAATTGATGAGAATTCTAATAAGTTGGTGGTAGTAGACCTACATTTCACAAACCCATGCTGGTAGGGTGAAATTATAGATTTACAGCAGGGTTGCAGTTGAGAAGTTATTAGTTTCTCAAATACTTTGGGAATGGCAGCAGACAACTCAGAGATACCTCTATAATTTTGAACGTTGGATTTATTTCCTTTTTTCAAGAGAGGAATAATGTAAGACTCTTTCCAAAGATTAGGGAAAGAGCACAACTTAACAGACAATTCAAATAATTTTAAGAGAGGTTTACAAAGTCCCTCTGCACAGAACTTAAGCATGCAACTAGGAACTCCGTCAGGGCCAGGAGAAAAAACTGGTTTACATGACTTAAGTTCACGTAAGAGTAAACTTTCAGAAAGTAAGGGACCAAAAATGCAATTCGCTTGGTTTACTTGATACGGATAAGACTGGGCTCTACAAAAAGTTGATGTGGAATAGGTCATTTGAAAAACATCAGCAAACAGATCGGCAATGCCACAATCATTAAAAGCTGTAATTTTATCAAAAAATAATGTTGTTGGAAGTGTTGACGTCTTTCGCTTCGAAT
Organism: Drosophila pruinosa; assembly: GCA_018150935.1. NCBI lineage: Eukaryota > Metazoa > Arthropoda > Insecta > Diptera > Drosophilidae > Drosophila > Drosophila pruinosa. The sequence goes on from JAECWR010000034.1 coordinate 491,494, forward strand.
TGACGAAGTCATAGAAGCATTTCGGGTCACGCTGAAACGTTAGTCTGCGCTTTCTCAAATAATCCTTGTAGCAAAGATTTTTTAGCATGGAGAAATTGGAACGAGCCACAGAGCAGCGAGAAAAATATAAGAGAGAGCCAGTTTCCTTAACCATAACGGTCTATTAGACAATTGTGGAGTACCAAGGGGAACACAAGCATCAAACAGAGAGTTTAATCTAAAAGAAAAAATTTCAACTGCCTTGTCCACGTCACTACACGAAGAAAGTTGGGACCAGTCAGTACGCGAAAGAAGCAAGTTTTTTAAAATCGGTCTTCCGAAAACAACGAACTCGCTTCTCCGATAAAACACCTGCATCCGAAACACTTGATAGTAAGTCAATCAACACCTCCAAAGTAGGGTGGTAGGGATCATCAGGTGAGGAAATAGGATTTGATCCGGACACCGTGCAGGTATTGGGATCCGAAACAAAAATCAGATCAAGCATTTTACCTAGACAATTTGGTATAGAATTGGTTTGAGACAAAGTTATATCAAAAAGGCTATCAACAAAGACATGAATTGACGAAGGACTTAATGCGTTGGACTCACATGACGAAAGCCTCGAAATTCCAGAAATATTAAAATCTACAAGAACTATTAAAAAATCACTATCAGAAAGCATTTCAGAAATACTATTGATTACAGAAAAATGAGATAAATACAGAGAGTTATCTGAGGCAGGAGGTATATATAAGCAGGTAATAAAGATACTAAAACTACAATAAATTACTTTTACAGCTACAAATTCGATATCCAAATCACTTCATAAATCTATGTGCTCAGATGAGATATCAGCATCGACAGCGATAAGTACACCACCACCACGACGCCGCATGCGATCACGTCTACAGACTGAAAATTTGTTAGTAAAGATTTCAGTATTCGGAATATCATGCCTTAACCAAGTTTCTGTGAAGGCAATGACATGAAAAGGAAAATTAAGGCAATCTAAATAAAGATTATTGAGTTTACTACAAAGGCCTCTTACATTTTGATAACCAAACAGGAGAGAAGATGTTAGTTTTTTGAGATATCAGATGTAGTTTGAGGCTTAGAGGAATTAGTGGTAAAATTTGGAAGTAAAATCGGTGGCTGATTTTTCTATTTATTTACATACTCTTTAATAATTAAGTATTCCGGTCAAAAGTCTTTAGAGCAAACTTTATTAAAATGCTTGGCAGGAACACTTATTTTGAAAGATGTGATTTTCCGTTCATATAAGAAATTAAATTTTTCCACCTTTAATGGTGCTTGAATTTAGTACCGAATGAAGGTCCTTATGTCGTCAGATGACGTATTAAAGGTAAGCCTAGAAATAAAAATTTGTTTCATAGGTGGGACACCTACTATTGTGTTCTGAGCAACTGTAACAGAAGTCGAGATAGCAGCATCTATACTAGCTGAGAAGGTTGATCATGTTGAGTTTCTGCAACATTAACAACTACTGCAGGTACCGAGACTGAAACGGGATCAGAACAAATGACATCCATGGGAACAATGTCATTGTCGGCAATCATTAATGCTGAGGAGTGTCGAGGGGTGGGAGACGTAAATGACATTAGATTATTTGGAACGGACGAGTTGTTGACCAGTTCAGGGACATCAAGTTCGTTTGGGCCAATGGACAAACGAGTATTAGCTTTTTTACGCTTTGGAGACTCGGTTAAAAGCTTCATGCCCTTAAGCCCAGAGTCCAAAGTTGCGAAACTATCCGCAAGTTTTTTAAAACCTCCGAATAGATCACCAAAGCCTTCCTTTGTCTGACGTATGAATCCCGCAACATCCCTTTCAACATCCCTGCATGACTCACATGTCCATCTTAAACCAGATTTTGAGCCAATTAGGTCGACTATACGGCCGGTGAAGCCAGCACATTTTTCATGTGAAACATTGTCAAAGAGCCAGCAGCAAACGAAACCTATTTTTGCGCTTGCTGGTACACGGCATTTTTTATTATAGCAGACAAACATACTGCAGGTTTTGAAAGCAAATAAAAATTAAATGAAAACAAAAATTTAAATAAGAATAAAATTTATGTTAATAACAGGGTATTAGTACGCTGATATCTACTTACAGAAAAACAGTAAGCACAAAATCACAATCGCGAACGCGACGAAAGCAGAGAAAAGAATAGCCAAAACGGCCAGCAACAAAACACAGCACAAAGAGCGCGAGAGCGGAAAGTGCGCGAGATCGGAAAGAGCACAATATGTAATGATATACCAACATTGTGCTGAAGCAGTTCAAAACAAGTAAGAAAGCTACTGTTGAGTGTGCTCGACAGTGAGATACCCGCCACCCAATTTCACCATCGAAATATTATATTTTTCAAAAATATACTGAAAAAATATACTAAAAATAAACCAAAATTATGTACCAAAATTTTCTTTGTTCGAAATAATTAGCTTAGCGGCACTTTAGTAGGTTTATTGAACACCATTATTATGTCACGGAGTGTCATAGCAATTAACTATGTCACTGAATGTCATTGCAATTAACTAGGTGCAGCTGCTCGTGATAACGCCTTATAAAAGTAATTTCTTAATAACTTCTGTGTTTTTTATCCGATTGTAACCAAATTCGCAGAGATCATTAAGATGGTGATTAGTATTGTAAGTACAAAATTGAATATTCTAGGATTAAAATGACGTCTGTAATTCGGTTTTTTTTAATTTGCATGGGCGGAAGGGGGCGTGGCCAAAATCAAAAACAAACTTGATCTGCGTGCAAAAATAAGACATACTATCTCGAAAATTTGGTTGCTCTATCTCTTATAGTCTTTGGGATCTAGGTGTTCATACAGACGGACAGACGGACAGAAGGACATAGCTATATCGTCTCGGCTGTTGACGCTGATCAAAACTATATATACTTTATGGGGTCGGAGATGCTTCCTTCTGCGTAATAAGCTCGAAAAATGAGCAGCGATCCAAAGAATGAGCGTAGAAGCTCCGTAAATCCAAGAACCGCTTGTTACTCTTAGTTCTCAACACGCGATATCGACGAAGAAAGCAAGTCACTAAAGTGCAACCCGGCTCTACTGACCGTCGACAGCAAGAGAGCGAGCGCTTGCTCACCCACTCTGCTCACCCCAACTCCTACATCTTGGAGCTACCAATGACAAACTCCACCACCGCCGGCTTCTATGGAAGAAGCTCCAACAACTAGCAGCACTACAATTTCTGCAGTCGCAGCAAAAGCACCACAAACAACTAAACCAACTACCAATGTTGCGAATTCGGTGCCAACGGCCGCAGACCAAAATGCAATGTCAACAAAAACCGTAAGATTCGATAAGCAACAAGCGGTCCCGGCTATATAGACCGGTATGGATCGCTACATCCAGATTAAGCGTAAGCTCAGTCCACTAAACACGGTTAGTAATAAACCAAAGATCAACCATACCAACAAAAGCAACGACTAAACTAAGGTTCCAATGATAACCGTTTTTCCATCTTAGCAGAGGCGGAGAACAACCAAGCAGAGCTGATGCAGGAGACCCAAAAGAAACCAACGCCCCCACCCATTTATATAAGGGAAAAAAGCTCTAACGCCCTGGTCAACAAAATTGTTGTGCTGGTCGGGGACGATAATTTCCATGTTGTTCCGCTTATTAAAGGCAACATCCATGACACCAAAGTTCAAACGAAGTCCGAAGAACACTTCCGAGCTGTGTCTTAGTACCTGGAGGAAACAAAAAAGAACTTCTACACCTACCAACTAAAAAGCAGCAAGGGACTATAAGTTGTACTAAAAGGAATCGAACCCGACGTCGCCCCCTCTGAGATTCAAGAAGCCCTTAAAGCCAAAGGCTTCTGTGCCACAAATGTTAGCAACATTAGCAACAGAAATAAAAAGCCGCAACCACTCTTCAAGTTCGAGCTGGAACCAGATAGCAAAGCCTTAAAGAAAAACGAAGTGCACCCGATCTACAAGCTGCAGCTCTTACTGCATCGAAGGATCACCGTGAAAGAACCACACAAGCGCAACGGCCCTTTACAATGCACAAACTGCCAGGAGTATGGACACACAAAGACATACTGCACAATTTGGGCAGTCTGCGTAGTCTGCGAAGACTTTCACAACTCCGTAAGCTGCCCCACAAACAAAGCAGACCCCTTAAAGAAAAAATGTGGCAAACTGTGGAGGAAACCAAACGGCAAACTACAGAGGCTGTGCGGTCTACAAGGAGTTGAAGAATCGCATACAACGAGCAACAGCTACGGTCAACAAAATACGCAAAATGCGTATTAGCCAGATCATCATGAATACCACTAAGGGCTTCTCCTACGTCGAAGCACTACGAACAGGCATGGAAAATCCACTCCAGCCACACTCAGAAAACACGCAGCAGGTCCCGATGCAGCCGCAAAGCAATTTGGAAACTATAATGTTTATCATGCAACAAAATATGATGGAACTCATGTCATTTATGAAAACAACTATGCAAACCCTTGTTCAGAACCAGAACATGGTGATTCAGTTGCTTGTAGCACAACAGTCCAAATAATAAATGTCTAACATACGTATATCCATGTGGAATGCCAACGGCATTTCACAGCATAAACTGGAAATAACGCAATTCCTAAATGTAAATAACATCGTCGCCATCGATGCTGCTGGTTGAAACGCACCTCACAGGGAGATATAACTTCCATATAAGAGGTTATACCTTCTACCGCACAGATCATCCGGATGGCAAAGCCCACGGCGGAACCCACATCTTAATCAGAGAATGCATCAAACACCACTTTCACCAAAGGTTTGCAACAAATTACTTCCAAGCCACTTCCATAAATGTGCAGTCAGGAAACGGCAGCCTTTGCATTGCCGCTGTCTACTGCCCACCCCAATTTACTATCTCAGAAGGTCAATACATGGACTTCTACAACCCACTGGGGGAACGCTTCATAGCTGCAATAGACTACAATGCCAAACACACGCACTGGGGATCACATCTCGTGACTCCCAAGGGAAGCCAATTGTATAACGCACTTATGAAAGTGAGCAATACAACACACTGGGGATCGCTTCATAGTTGCAGGAGACTACAATACCAAACGCACGCTCTGGGGATCACGTCTCGTGACTCCCAAGGGAAGGCAACTGTATAACGCACTTATAAAAATGTGCACTAAATTAGACTACGTTTTTCCTGGTAGCCCCACATATTGGCCTGCAGACCCCAGAAAGATCCCAGATCTAATTGATTTCGCGGTGACGAAAAACATCCCACGCGATCTTATAAGCGCCATGGTTCCACCAGATCTCTCATCTGACCACTCGCCTTTGTTGCTAACTCTTCTTCAAAGCCCAGAAATTACGGACCACCCCTATAGCCTGACGTCGCACAACATTAACTGGATTTAATACAGGAAGTATGTGAGCTACACATTGAGCTAACTCCTCAACTAAATATCGAAGCGCACATCGACTGCTCTACCGCCGCTCTGGAAGAGGTACTCGTCACAGCTGACAGGATCTCAACACCAAAACGGAAGGATGTGCAAATTAAGATGTTCAAAACCAGCCTGCAAATTGAACAGCTAGTTGTGGAGAAAAGGCGTCTGAGACGGGCGTGTCAAACCAGCAGATCGCCATGCTCAAAGCAACGTCTTCCTGAAGCCACCCGCAAACTAAGCCGGGCTCTGAAGCAAGATGCTGAAAATCCACAACTAAAATATATAGAAAAACTCTCGCCAACTAGTAAAAAGCATCCCTTGTGGGGGCTCACCCAAATCTAAGCTCTCCGATTGAAACCGTCACCCATATAAGAAATTCTTCAGGTTGCTGGGTCCGCAGCGACAAAGGGAGAGCCGAAACATTTGCCTTACATCTCAGAGCCGTCTTCCAGCCGAACCCCGCAGCAAATGCTTATGTTCTTCCGCAAATCCACTGCGAAACGTAATCAACGTCAACTTCATTTCGGCCGAACGAGATTACAAAAGTCATTAGGGAGCTAAAACCAAAAAAGGCTCCACGCGGTGACCTAATAACTACAAAAATGATAATGTGGTACTGTGCTGTTGAGGTCATCTGTAAGCTCTTCAATAGAATAATAAGTTTCGGCTACTACCCAATTAAATGGAAAAATTAATTATAATAATGATACCGAAGCCTGGAAAAGACCACACAATTCCGTCATCTTACAGACCAATAAGTTCATTATCATGCCTGTCCAAACTATTCAAAAAATGCCTTCTAACGCGCATAATACCATATACTCGTATGGAAGATCACAACATTATCCCAGCCCATCAATTTGGCTTCAGAGAAAAACTCGGAACTATCGAGCAAGTTAACAGAATAACATCAGAAATTCGCACAGCCTTCGAGCTTAGAGAATATTGCAGTGCGCTATTTTTCGATGTATCTCAAGCATTCGACCGCGTCTGACTCAAAGGTCTTATGCATAAAATTAAAACACACTTGCCTGGGTACACTCATAAACTTCTTGAATCTTACTTCTACAACAAAGCCTTCGCAGTGAGGTGCAACACAACAATATCTGAAGCAGCGCATTTGGGCCAACTCTATTCGTCCTTTACACAGCGGATATTCCCACGAGTGACCGACTAACAACATTCACCTTTGTTGACAACACTGCGATCTTTAGCTGCTCCAGATGCCCAGTCCGTGCAACAACCCAATTTGCCAAGCATCTCATGGTAGTCGAGAAGTGGGTATCCGATTGGCGTATCAAAATAAACGAACAAAAGTGTAAACACATAACGATTTACTCTTAACAAACCTCCGCTCTGCCTGAATAGCACGCAGTGGGGTGCAACACAACAATATCTGAAGCAGCGCATTTGGGCCAACTCTATTCGTCCTTTACACAGCGGATATTCCCACGAGTGACCGACTAACAACATTCACCTTTGTTGACAACACTGCGATCTTTAGCTGCTCCAGATGCCCAGTCCGTGCAACAACCCAATTTGCCAAGCATCTCATGGTAGTCGAGAAGTGGGTATCCGATTGGCGTATCAAAATAAACGAACAAAAGTGTAAACACATAACGATTTACTCTTAACAAACCTCCGCTCTGCCTGAATAGCACGCAGATCTCCCAAGTCAATGAAGTAACGTATCTCGGCATCCACCTTGACAGACGTCTAACATGGCGTAGACATATCGAATGCAAGAAACTACACCTAAAGCTGAAAGCTAGCAGCTTCCACTGGATTTTAAACGCCCGATCGCCCTTGTGTCTGGACTACAAGGTCCTGCTCTACAACTCCACTCTTAAGCCAATCTGGACGTATGGCTCCCAGCTTTGGGGAACGCGCGTAGAACCAACATAGACATCATACAGCGCGCTCAATCAAAGATCCTGTGAACTAACACTGGGGCGCCATGGTATATTCGAAACCAAAACATCCACAAGAACCTCGGCACTCTCGCAGTAAAAGATGAAATAGACATGCAAAAAGCGTCCTACAATGAAAAACTCTCTGCCCACCCAAAATCCCCTCGCAAGTCCACCCCACCATCCTACATTCTGAAACTGGCCACGGTATACGATTAAATTGATCAGCACTCGAGTCGTTACCATGAGAGCCTGAGACGCTATAGTAATCACTGAGGATATCTCGCAAGCCAAGGAGGCTCATCAGCCGACAACCGAGGGACCTCATTCTCCGATCTCCTCTGACTATGACTGATTGTTATAATGTTATACCTATTGTTATTAATGTCATTAATATTAATATTGAAAATTAGAAAATTTAGATACAGTTAACTATATTTTAGCCTGCGCTCCCAAATGGGGCTGAATGAATAGCTGCCAAGGACATAAATGGGTTGCTGAATTTACCCGTATGCCATAATAAATGTTAATAAAACAAGTAAGAACGGCTACAGTCAAGCTTTGACTGTAGGAGATCATGGCATTTAAGTGTACATGCGGAGTTTAGAGCATTAAAGAAGATAATCTTGAAACGCAGCGTTTAATAATGTTATAAAATTATGAAAATTATAATAATTATTGGGTAAAACATATAAGAAAGCTACTGTCGAGTTTGCTCGACTGTGAGATACCCGCCACCCAATTTTACCATAAAAATATTATATTTTTCAAAAATATACTGAAAAATTATAATAAATATATACAAAAATTATTTACCAAAATTTTCTTTGTTCGAAATTTTTAGCTTTGCGGCACTTCAGTAGGTTTATTGTGTCACGGACTGTCATAGCAACGAACTGGGTGCAGCTGCACGTGATTACGCCTTATAAAAGTTATTTCTTAATAACTTCTGTGTTTTTTATCTGATGGTAACCAAATTTTCAGAGATCATTAATATGATCATTAGTATTGAAAGTTCTAGGCTTGAAATTCAAATGCAATTTTGATTTACGGGGCGGAAGGGGGCGTGTCTAAAATCTAAAACAAACTTGATCTGCTTGGCACAAAGATATAATACTCTTTTACCCTTTGGGTAGGCGGGTATAAAAATATACCGAAATTACCTTTGTTCAAAATGATTAATTGATATTACTTCATTCTGCTTATTGAACACCATTATTATGTCTCTGAATGACAACCAGCTAAACATGTGCAGCTGCACCCGATTTCGCCTTATAAAAGTTATTCGGTAATAACTTCTGTTTTTTGTCCGATTGTAACCAAATTTTCAAAGGTCATTAAGATGATGATTAGTATTGTGTGTGCCATCGTTTTTTTCGGGGGCGGAAGGGGGCGTGGCTAGCAAATAAAATAAACTTCATCTGCCTACCGAGTTTTTACATGTTGTCATGGGCTATGTCGACTCGGCTGTTGATGCTGATCAAGAATATATACATTGTCGGTCGGCACAAAATTATATTACCCTTCTAGCCTTTGGGTAGGCGGGTATAACAAGTAAGAAAGCTACTGTCGAGTTTGCTCGACTATGAGATACCCGCCAACCAATTTTACCATCGAAATATTATATTTTTAGAAAATATGCTGAAAAATATACTAAAAATATACACAAATAATATACCAACATATTCTCTGCACGAAATTATTAGCTTGGCGCCACTTTAGTAGGTTTAAACTTTAGTAGGTTTAAACAAAAACATCATCTCTTTATAAGGAGGATTTAAGAATTAGCTTACCAAATGAATTGTAGAAAGAGGAAATCACGTCTGCAAACCACTAAATGCTTGGCCTTTAAGTTCTCTTATAATTTCTGAGTCAACGCTATCTACTGTGCAACTGTCAACTAGTTTTTGATAGTAAAGCGCGTAAATATGAATTGTTGGTTCTTCGCCACTGCTTCATTTCTCTGAGCACTCTTTGAAATCTTTCAAAAACCAATCATGTGTTCAAGTAAATTAAAGTCAATTGTTGAAATACGCTGAAGTTTTTAACCAGTAAGAGACGTTTAACCTCAGCTTGGTCCTCATAAATACTATATAACAGATCTTAAAGCTGATATAATATTTTTACCGTTATCGGTTACAACAACCGCGGTGCTTAACTGATCTGATAGTTCGAAATCCTCAAGAATGTTCTTAATATTATCAATGATGTTCTGCCCAGTTTTTTTGTCGTCTAAAAACTCTTTAACTCCTAACAATGCCATTCTCAAATTAACATTTGTGCGTGTGATGGTCGCTCCACATATCAGTTGTAAATGCAAAGTGTTCATACTTCAAACTCTCCTGAAGCTGTTCCTTGACTCTTGTGAATGAGTCAGCCATGACTGTTGTAGTTGGTCGATTGGAAACCCGAGTCAGGACACTTGCGAGGGGATTTGGGTGGGCAGAGTGTTTTTCATTGTAGGACGCTTTTTGCATGTCTATTTCATCTTTTACTGCGAGAGTGCCGAGGTTCTTGTGGATGTTTTGGTTTCGAATATACCATGGCGCCCCAGTGTTAGTTCGCAGGATCTTTTATTGAGCGCGCTGTATGATGTCTATGTTGGTTCTACGCGCGTTCCCCAAAGCTGGGAGCCATACGTCCAGATTGGCTTAAGAGTGGAGTTGTAGAGCAGGACCTTGTAGTCTAGACACACGGGCGATCGGGCATTTATAATCCAATGGAAGCTGCTAGCTTTCAGCTTTAGATGTAGTTTCTTGCATTCGATATGTCTACGCCATGTTAGACGTCTGTCAAGGTTGATGCCGAGATACGTTACTTCATTGACTTGGGCGATCAGCGTGCTATTCAGGCAGAGCGGAGGTTTGTTAAGAGTAAACGTTATGTGTTTACACTTTTGTTTGTTTATTTTGATACGCCAATCAGATAGCCACTTCTCGACTGCCATGAGATGCTTGGCCAATTGGGTTGTTACACGGACTGGGCATCTGGAGCAGCTAAGGATCGCAGTATTGTCAACAAAGGTGAATGTTGTTAGTGTAAAAGACGAATAGAGTTGGCCCAAATGCACTGCCTTGTGGGACTCCAGCTTCGAAAGTGTAGTTGTCGGATATTTTTGTTTTGCACCTCACTGCGAAGGGTCTGTTGTAGAAGTAAGATTCAAGAAGTTTATGAGTGTACCCAGGCAAGTGTGTTTTAATTTTATGCATAAGACCTTTGAGCCAGACGCGGTCGAATGCTTGAGATACATCGAGGAATATCACGCTGCAATATTCACTAAGCTCGAAGGCTGTGCAAATTTCTAATGTTATTTTGTTAACTTGCTCGATAGTTCCGTGTTTTTCTCTGAAGCCAAATTGATGGACTGGAATAATGTTGTGAGCTTCCATATATGGTATTATGCGCGTTAGAAGGCGTTTTTGAATAGTTTGGACAGGCATGATAATGAACTTATTGGTCTGTAAGATGACTTCCGTCATTGTGTAGTCTTTTCCAAGCTTCGGTATCATTATTATAATATATTTTGCCATTTAATTGGGTAGTAGCCGAAACTTATTATTCTATTGAAAAGCTTACAGATGACCTCAACAGCACAGTACCACATTATCATTTTTGTAGCTATTAGGTCACCGCCTGGACCCCTTTTTGGTTTTAGCTCCCTAATGTTGGCGTTGATTCCGTTTCGGAGTGGATTTGCGGAAGAACATAAGCATTTGCTGCGGGGTTCGGCTGGAAAATGCCCCTAAGATGTAAGGCAAATGTTTCGCTCTCCCTTTGTCGCTTCGGACCCAGCAACCTGAAGAATTTCTTATATGGGTGACGGTTTCAATCGGAGAGCTTAGATTTGGATGAGCCCCCCACAAGGGATGCTTTGTACTAGTTGGCGAGAGTTTTTCAATATATTTTAGTTGTGGATTTTCAGCATCTTGCTTCAGAGCCCGGCTTAGTTTGCGGGCGCCTTCAGTAAGACGTTGCTTTGAGCATGGCGATCTGCTGGTTTGACATGCCCGTAGCAGACGCCTTTTTTCCAGAACTAGCTGTTCAATTTGCAGGCTGGTTTTGAACATCTTAATTTGCACATCCTTCCGTTTTGATGTTGAGATCCTGTCAGCTGTGACGAGTACCTCTTCCAGAGCGGCGGTAGAGCAGTCGATGTCCGCTTCGAAATTTAGTTGAGGAGTTAGCTCAATGTGTAGCTCACATACTTCCTGTATTAAATCCAGTTAATGTTGTGCGACGTCAGGCTATAGGGGTGGTCCGTAATTTCTGGGCTTTGAAGAAGAGTTAGCAACAAAGGCGAGTGGTCAGATGAGAGATCTGGTGGGACCATGGCGCTTATAAGATCGCGTGGGATGTTTTTCGTCACCGCGAAATCAATTAGATCTGGGATCTTTCTGGGGTCTGCAGGCCAATATGTGGGGCTACCAGGAAAAACGTAGTCTAATTTAGTGCACATTTTTATAAGTGCGTTTTTTTCAGTTTCCTTCACAATTGTAGTCTCCTGCACCTATGAAGCGATCCCCAGTGTGTTGTATTGCCATGTATTGTCCATGTATTGACCTTCTGAGATAGTAAATCGAGGAGGGTAGTAGACAGCGGTAATGCAAAGGTTGCCGTTTCCTGACTGCACATTTATGGACGTGGCTTGCAAGTAATTTGTGGCAAACCTCTGGTGAAAGTGGTGTTTGATGCGTTCTGTGGTTAAGATGCCGTGGGCTTTGCCATCCGGATGATCTGTGCGGTAGAAGGTATAACCTCTTATATGGAAGTTATATCTCTCTGTGAGGTGTGTTTCAACCAGCAGCATCGATGGCGACGATGCCGTTAGCATTCCACATGGCATTCCACATGGAAATGCCGTTGGCATTCCACATGGATATACGTATGTTAGACATTTATTATTTGGACTGTTGTGCTACAAGTAACTGAATCACCATATTCTGGTTCTGAACAAGGGTTTGCATAGTTGTTTTCATAAATGACATGAGTTCCATCATACTTTGTTGCATGATAAACATTATAGTTCCAAATTGCTTTGCGGCGGCATCGGGACCTGCTGAGTGTTTTCTGAGTGTGGCTGGAGTGGATTTTCCATGCCCGTTCGTAGTGCTTCGGCGTATGAGAAGCCCTTAGTGGTATTTATGATGATCTGGCTAATACGCATTTTGCGTATTTTGTTGACCGTAGCTGTTGCTCGTTGCATGCGACTCTTCAACTCCTTGTAGAATGCACATCCTCTGTAGTTTGCCGTTTAGTTTCCTCCACAGTTGCCACATTTTTTCTTTAAGGGGTCTTCTTTTTTGCTATCTGGTTCGAACTCGACCTTGAAGAGTGGTGGCGGCTTTTTATTTCTGTTAATAATGTTGCTAACATTTTTGACACAGAAGCCCTTGTCTTTAAGGGCTGCTTGAATCTCAGAGGGGGCGACGTCAGGTTCGATTCCTTTTAGTACAACTTGCAGTCCCTTGCTGCTTTTTAGTTGGTAGATGTAGAAGTTCTTTTTTGTGTCCTCCAGATACTTAGACACAGCTCGGAAGTGTTCTTCGGACTTCGTTTGAACTTTGGTGTCGTGGATGTTGCCTTTAATAAGCGGAACAACATGGAAATTATCGTCCCCGACCAGCACAACAATTTTGTTGACCAGGGCGTTAGAGCTTTTTTCCCTTATATAAATGTGTGGGGGCTTTGGTTTCTTTTGGGTCTCCTGCCCCAACTCTGCTTGGTGGTTGTCCGCCTCTGCTAAGATGGAAAAACGGTTATCATTGGAACTTCTAGTTTGGTCCTTGCTTTTGTTGGTATGGTTGATCTTTGGTTTATTACCAACCGTTCTTAGTGGACTAAGCTTACGCTTAATATGGATGTAGCGATCCATACCGGTCTATATAGCCTGGACCGCTTGTTGCTTATCGAAGCTTACGGTTTTTGTTGACATTGCATTTTGGTCTGCGGCCGTTGGCACCGAATTCGCAACATTGGTAGTTGGTTTAGTTGTTTGTGGTGCTTTTGCTGCGACTGCAGAAATTGTAGTGCTGCTAGTTGTTGGAGCTTCTTCCATAGAAGCCGGCGGTGGTGGGGTTTGTCATTGGTAGCTCCAAGATGTAGGAGTTGGGGTGAGCAGAGTGGGTGAGCAAGCGCTCGCTCTCTTGCTGTCGACGGTCAGTAGAGCCGGGTTGCACTTTGTTGACTTGCTTTCTTCGTCGATATCGCGTGTTGAGAAGTAAGAGTAACAAGCAGTTCTTGGAGTTCTTACGGAGCTTCTACGCTCATTCTTTGGATCGGATACATAACACCAGTTATAAATATATTTTTCTTTGGCGTTACTTCATGTAGTTTAAACTACTGATTTCAAATTCTCTAGTTTGTCTCCATATTAGATTAGTTGCTAATTCTTATTTTTCACCGATAATAAACGAAGAACACCGACCAACGAAGCCCCGCACTAAAAACGAGTCCAACTCGTCCAACGGTCTGTACTTTTTGAAAAATTTAATTTTTAAAAACTTCTGTGTGTTTTGTCCGATTGTAACCAAATTTCCAGGTCATTAAGACTGTTAGTAGTACCAAAACTGAATGTTCTATGTTTTAAATGACACTTCCAACTTGGTTTTTTTCGGTTTGCGGAGGCGAAGGGAGCGACACCAAAATATAAAACAAAGTTTATCTGCGTGCAACAATAAGACACACTGTCCCGAAAAATGTGTTGCTTTATCTCTTATAAGTCTCTGAGATCTAGATGTTCATAGGGACGGTAGGACAGATGGACCTGGCTACATCGTCACGGCTGTTGACGCTAATCAAAAATATATATACTTTTTGGGGTCGGAGATGCTTCCTTCTGCCTGTTACATACATTTTCGGTCGGGACAAAGTTATAATACCCTTCCACCCTTTGGGTAGGCGCGTATAAAAACAGACAGGAATATAAAATTCACACCCAATTAGAGAAAAAATTTAAAAAAGTCTGATGCGACTTAAATAGTACCATCCATGGGTGATGCCTTCACGGATAACCCCTACACCAGCACTGCAGCCAGTGGGCCTCTGGGTTCCACCCCCAATACTACGGGTCTCGACTCTAGTAATTTAGGGGACCCGAATAGGTCACGAACTCCCTTGGACACAGGGTTCGCTAGTGCTGACCTTCCGTCCAATAGCTGTTCAGTCCGGCAGCAACCCGTCGAGGTACTGTCCTCCTACGAGGAAGCTGACTGTGACCGGATCAGCTTTACTGACGACATCAGGCCTCACGGAAGCAGGCTCTCAGATCCAGTTGCTTCGGCTGGAATCGAATGACGCCTTTGTAAGACTGAAGAGCTGCGGGAAGGAGCTTTTTAAAGCTGCACTTGCGAAGGGTTCGAACCGAGCGGAAGCTCTTGCTATCGCCACTGCGCCCCCTGTTTACATCAAGGCAAAACGGACGCGCGCTGACGATACCATCGCCGAGCCGGATCGGTACCTAAGGATCCTTCCCCAACTCCACCGGCCATCGTGGTCACGGCCGCAAAGGGTCCAACTAGGCATATGACGTGTGGTCACCGTCTAGCAACCGTCAGGGTTGCCTCGGCCAGGCCCACTGCCAGCACCTCGGGCCGCAACCCATCCGCAAGGGTCCCTTCCGATGCAGAAAACAAGCCGAAAATTATACGCGACAATTCTACCCTGATCATCAATGCAGCCCCCGTAAATACCAACAGATTCGCTTTGCTGGCAGATACCGCTGAGGACGTGCCACTGAGATTTGTCGACAACGAAGCGAAGAATATTAAGCCTCCCCCAATTTACATCCGCGAGAAGAGCAAAAGCGGTCTGGTAAATACTCTGCTTGGCCTTATTTTAAAAGATAGCTTTTATATAACTCCCCTCGTAAGAGGTGCTATTAATGAAATCAAACTTCGAACGAAAACGGAGGACAACTACAGACAAGTCACAAACTATGTTACTGCACAAAAAATATGCTTCCATACCTATCAGCTTAAAAACGTCAGCCTACAAGTAGCTCTGAAGGACATTGAGCCTGATGTTACGCCCGAAGAGATAACTGAGGCTCTAAAGGAAAAGGGATTTTGCGCCAAAACCGTATTCAATATCAAAAACAGAAACCGGCAGCCGCAACCACTCTTTAAGATTGAGCTTGAACCAGAAAACAAGCATCTTAAAAAAACGAGGTTTACCCAATTTATAAGCTCCAGCTCCCCCTGCACCGTAGGATTGCAGTAGAAGAGCCGCATAAACGTAACGCTCCTGTACAATGTATGAACTGCCAAGAATATGGCCACATGAGGTCGTATTACACACTTCGCCCGGTGTGCGTAGTCTGTGGACGCCACACACTGTCAAACTAATAAAGAAAATGCAAGCGAGAAAAAGTGCGGTAACTGTGCGGGTAATCATACCGCAAACTACAGAGGCTGTCCAATCTACAAAGAGCTGAAAAGCAGTCTTCACAAAAGAATGAACACGGCGCGGGCACACCAAGGAACAGCTGAACCTGAAGTACTTTTTTCAAAAGCACCAAGTTTCGCTCCTTGGCCTATACCCACCACTAACAAGATAACATTTGCAAACGTTTTAAAATCAGGTATGACGCCTCCAAACCAAAATTTCCAAGCCCCACACAATGAAGTGCACACAAAATTGGAGGCACAACAAAACTATAGGCCATATGAGCAGCAAGAAACAAAAACTGAAGCTATAATGCAAGCCTTACAACAGAGCATGATGGAGTTTATGATATTTATGAGAACCACCATTGAAGACATGATGCGTAATCAAAACCTTTTGATACAAATGCTTGTATACCAACAATCAAAATAAATAATGGCTGCATTACGCATGGCTACGTGGAACGCCAATAGCGTTTCACAGTGCAAATTTGAGCTAGCTCAATTCCTACATGAGAAGCATATCGGCATAATGCTTCTTTCGGAAACTCATCTTACAAGCAAATACAATTTTCAAATGAGAGACTACCAATTCTATGGTACAAATCACCCCGATGGTAAAGCACACGGTGGGACAGGCATACTTATAAGCAAGCGTATGAGGCACCACTTTTACAAAGAGTTTGCTGAAAATCATCTTCAGGCCACATCCATCAACATACAGCTGGAGGACAACACTCACCTCACACTAGCGGCCGTATACAGTCCACACAGTCTCTTCATTTTACAGACCAATAAGTCTACTCTCATGTATTTCGAAACTATTCGAAAAATGCCTGGTGTTCCGACTTAATCTACATCTGAGAACCCATAACATAAACCCAGCCCATCAATTTGGATTTCGTGAAAGCCACGGAGCCATTTAACAGGTGAATCGAATAACAACGGAAATAAGAACTGCATTTGAAAATCGAGAATACTGTACAGCAGTATTTTTAGATGTATCCCAAGCATTCGACAGAGTCTGGCTTGACGGCGTAATGTTTATCAAACAGCTTTACCCGAAAGCACACAAACTTCTAAAGTCTTACCTCTATGACAGAAAGTTTGCAATGCGGTGCAACACTGCCACTTCCACTGACCATAAATTGAGAGTGGAGTTCTCCAAAGCAGCGTTCTTGGGCCTACTTTATATCTCATCTATACAGCCGACATTCCTACAAATAATCGTCTAACGGTATCCACGTTTACCGACGATACAGCTATCCTTAGCCGTTCAAGATCCCCAATACAAGCTACAGCACAGCTGGTACTGCACCTCATAGACATTGAGAAGTGGCTCTCTGACTGGCTAATAAAAGTAAACGAGCAAATGTGCAACCACGTGACGTTTACGCTAAAGATTGCACACCACTCTTTTTGAACAACATAACACTCCCGAAAGCAGATGAGGTAACGTACCTAGGAGTACACCTTGACAGAAGACTCACATGACGCAGGCACATTGAAGCCAAAAAAACTCATCTTAAACTCAAAGTCAACAAATTACACTGGCTCATCAACGCTGGTTCTCCGCTCAGCCTAGACCACAAGGTCTTACTCTACAATTCTGTATTGAAACCTATCTGGACCTATGGCTCACAGCTATGGGGCAATGCCAGCAGCAGCAATATTGACATCATACAGCGAAAACAATCAAAGATTCTGAGAACCATCACTGCGGCACCATGGTACGTTCGAAATGAAAACATCCAAAGAGACCTTAATATTCCACCAGTTATCAATGCAATTACGGAACTTAAGAAAAAATACCATAGCAAGCATTCCTCGCACCCCAACCACCTAGCGTGAGATCTAACTCAGCTCAGCAGTCGCTCCCGTCTCCGACGAAAGGACCTACCAACCCAGCGAAGAAATTTTTAGGGACGTCTAATCATAGAACAGTTGGAAAAATAAAACAACTGTTTAGAAAAAATTGTTATCGTTAAGATTTTTAAATTTATTGTTAGTTTTTATACAAGAAGATTCAATAAATAAAAGCAAAGTAATAATAAAACAAAAAAAAAAAAAAAAAACCTCATTACATTTTCACATTCTCTTTCATTGACTAGTAATGTATCACCTTAACGATTTATCTTAATATTATTATTATTATTAATGGGGAGTTTCTCAGCAGAGAATGGGCGAGGCAATGCGACCATAGTGATCTTTTGTGCCTATAAAGCTCTCTCTATTTAGATAAAAGCTGATCTGCTTCCCTGATGAAGCAAAGAAAATCTTTCTCCGAGGAACGCACAATATGCTCGGGTCTTGCGGTCTCCACACGCAGAAGTTTTCTCCCCTCATGGAGAGTAAGCCAATTCTTCGGTCGACCACGGTATTGATAAGCTCCTTGACTTGCCGCATCTGTGGTTAATCAGACCAGTAGCGGTCACTTAACCTAACAGCCCAGGTTTTCACAAGAGCCGAAATAGTTGACCACCCCATGCCACAGAAGGGCTCGGGGTAGGAAAATGGGGCTGATAAGCCGGTTCTCTCAAGTTCGTCCGCCAGCTAATTACCCTAGATACCAGAAAGACCAGGTACCCATAGAAGGGGGACGATGTTATTCAGGACAGTCTATGGAGGCAGTTCCAGCAATTGTCCACCAATCGTGAACTTACTCTTTTTGAGGAGAGGCCTAGGAGACCACTTTTAAAATTATTTGAATTGTCTGTAGAGTTGTGCTCTTTCCCTAATCTTTGGAAAGAGTCTTACATAATTCCTCTCTTGAAAAAAGGAAATAAATCCAACGCTCAAAACTATAGAGGTATCTCCAAGTTGTCTGCTATTCCCAAAGCATTTGAGAAACTAATAACTTCTCAACTGCAACACTCCTGTAAATCTATAATTTCACCCTACCAGCATGGGTTTGTGAAATGTAGGTCTACTACCACTAACTTATTAGAATTCTCATCAATTGTTATTGAAGGGTTCCAATCAAAAATGCAAACGGATGTCATTTACACTGATTTCAGTAAGGCTTTTGATTCTGTCAACCATAGTCTCTTATTATACAAGCTCAATCTTCTTGGATTTCCACAGAACTTAATTTTGTGGATATCTTCATATCTTTCATTTAGAATTCAAAGAGTATTTTACAAGGGCTCTGTGTCCAAGACTGTCCAAGTCACTTCCGGCGTACCCCAAGGAAGTCATTTAGGCCCATTGCTGTTCACATTATTTATAAATGATCTACCGTCCGTTATATCATACTCTCGCATACTTATGTATGCAGATGATATTAAGATTTGTCTGACTTTTAATGATCCCATATATAGCCTCAGATTGCAATCTCACCTTGATTGTTTTCAATCGTGGTGTGCTATAAATTTATCAAATCTTAATTGCAATAAATGTAAACTTATGACATTTTTTAGGGGTATTCTCCATTTAAATAATTATCATCTTAATGATACTCCACTTGAGCGAATATAGTCAGTAACTGATTTAGGTATCCTTCTTGATTCAAAATTAAAGTTTGATAAGCATATTTTGGCTGCTTCTAATAGAGCCATGGGTGTCCTTGGATTTATTAAACGTTGGTCAAAAGAATTTAACGATCCCTACATTACTAAACACTTGTACATCTCACTGGTTCGTCCTATTCTTGAGTATGGATCTAAAATCTGGTTCCCCCAGTATAGGGTTCATCAAGATAGGCTTGAATCAGTGCAGAAACAATTTCTTCTTTTTGCTCTTCGTAGTCTTAGCTGGAATCCCACAATTAGATTGCCTTCTTATCGTAGTAAACTTTTATTACTAAACCTTCCTTCTCTTTCTGACCGTAGAACTATGCTAGGTGTAGTGTTTCTACATAGACTAATCATTGGCGAAATTGACTCATTGCAGTTGACAAGTCAGATTAGCTTTGCCGTTCCGGTCAGAACGACTAGAAATTTCCTTCCCCTTTCACTTTCCCGTTGTAGTACTAACTATGCCAGTCACGATCCTTTCCGTATTTTATGTGTAAATTATAATAACTTTTCTAGTCTAGTTAATAATACTAACACTACCTTAGAATTTAAAACATTACTCCTAGATACATTAGCTCGTATTTAAGAATAGTTGTAATTATTATTATTAGTAGTAATAGTATTATTATTATTATTTTATTATTTTTGTTAATACAATTTGGTTGTTTTGTCTGTGTTAAGTTTTCGCGACCTCCGTTCCCGCACGTTATGCGGTTGCCCCTCGGTCGGATGGGCGGGTGGTCGTGTCTGCCTAGGTCCGCGCGTTAACAAGCCCGAGCTTGGTGTCGCTGGGCCACTTGATCGTACTGCCGTTAGTACGTCAACGTCCAAGATATAATATGGCCGCTTGACTGTCAGAGAAGATGTAGATGTTCACTCCTCTAATCCCCTTCTTTAGGATCAGACGGCAACAGAACTCGATAGCATGAACCTCAGATTGGAAGACTGTGGGCCATTTGCCCATAGCAATTGAGGTTTTGGAATTGGGTCCATAGATCCAACTCCCTGATCAGTCTTTGACCCGTCGGTATACCAGTGGATACCGTGGGGATCGCTGATGGGGTTGCCAGTGTCCCAGTCCTTCCGGTCCGGGTTGAGGGGTCTGAATTTAGCACCAAACAAAAGTTCCTTTGTCATTACATCTGATCTAGTGCAGATATCTATGCAAAGAATGTCTTTGATTAGTCTAGCATTCTCGGATTCGGTAGCTAGAAGTCCGGATTGGAGCTTGATTCTAAGAAGGCTCATAGCTGCGACTTCTTTAACTTGGATATGGAGCGGAGTCAGATTCAGTATCGATTCCAACGCTGCTGTGGGACTGGTGCGAAGTGCACCCGTCAGTAAGAGGCAGAGCAGCCAGTAAAGTTTATTGCATTTGCTGATTGCAGTGACCTACGTAACCTTTGGCCATCACACAATAGCAGCGTAGGTAACGATGGGTCTGACCGAAGAAGCTCCTGCACACATGGCATGAGTCACCTTAGTGGGGGTGTTGCTGAGGTGGGAGTTTCAACTTAGTCTTTTATCAAGGGTTACCTCTAGATATTTAACTTCGTTGGTTAGCCCCACAGGGGAGCCGCTAATATGTAGTTGACCAATGTCAATGGAGTACCGCTTAGTGTAGGGAACTATAATTGCCTTATTGATGCTAAGACCAACATTTACACACCATCTGCTTACCGTGTTCAGCGCTGATTGCATAAAATCTGTCACGGTGCTGGCATAGTTCCCAGTCACTATTAGATCCAGGTAGTCAGCATAGTCGATTGCTTCCACGCCCTGCTCGGAGAGTAAGACTAGTAGTTCGTCAACTACTAGGGACCAGAGTAGGGGGGATTGAACCCCTCCCTGGGGAAAGCCTTTGACTGCATTAATGCATGCAGTCGTTGAGTCCAAGGTGTAAGTGATTATCTGGTGTTTGATCATCAATCCACCGGATCAAGGGACAGGCAATTCGTCGGCGCTCTAGAGCAGTTGAGATGGACCCGTAGCCGGTATTGTCAAAACCACCTTCTATATTCTGAAAAGAGCGTAAAGCAAAGTTCTTAGATACGAAGGCTCTCTCAATTTTACCCACTACCCTGTGGAGAGCGACCTCCGTCGATCTACCGGCTATGTACGCAAACGCAGCCTTTCCGTCGTATTAAGCAGAAAGGAAGTAAGACTGATCAGCCGATAGGACTTAGACTGGTCAAGCGGACGATTCCCTTGCTTGGTAATGAATACCGCATTAACTCTCCTCCAACAGCTGGGTATATATTCCCAAGTAAAACTAGCTCTAAGAAGGCCGAAGTATGAGCCAGGCTATTTTGAATAAGGGCAAAGATTTTATCACCCGCATGGGCTTAGAAGGGAGCGAAAGAATCTACAGCCCATTATACCTTTTCGGGGTCGAAAATGGATCCCGCTAATCTGAACCCGCGGCAGTCCGGTGACAAAATGGCATCATCGTAACTGGAGAGAATGCCGAAAGGTATTATCAGAAACTTAAGTTGACCATCTGGGGTCACAAATGCGGTAAATTTCTACGAATTCAGTATGGAACCGAATTTGGTGGAAGCCATTGTCAATATCCACACATAATTGCTTCGCGAAGTCTGGCAATTTGTCACTGATAAGCGGCAATGGGTATTTATCCGAAATCGTATTCGAGTTCAATTCTCTAAGATCAACCCAGAGACGGTCGGTTCCGTTCTTCTTTTTAACGAGCAACATGCGACTAGCAAAGGGAGAACAGCTTGGGCGAACGATATTTACTTTTACACTTTATCAACTCCCTGACCTTACAGACTGAACTGTTATAGTCGGGTCGATCAAACAAATTTTCATTTCGCCCGCTTTTACTCGAGGATTATGTATCCCCTTAGTAAAGGAAAGAAAGGGTGCTTATCAAGTAACTCAATTAATTGTGCTTTTTGAATATCAACCAATTCGGTATCAATGTCAAAATTATTAACAGTATTTGATTTTACAACTTTAAACATATCAAATGACAAAATAACATAAAAGCCTTATTTAAGTATTTCTCGCCCTATCTGAATATCACTCTTCACGATCCACGGGCATTCGCAATTTAACGTGTTTTTTTTTGCTCACAAGCTAACCTTTGTGTTTCCACACTTCCTGCGCCTTTTTAATAAAAATTGTTATTTCAAACTAACAATACCTGCACTAAACGACGGTGGGTTTTGTCTCAAAGTTATAATATTCAATATTTTACATAATTTTAGTATTTTGATATAGCAACAATTAGAGAGACTTAGTTTTCTATTTGTGCGAGATTACAGTACATTTCTGTTTTTTTTTAACTACTAAAGCACATTTATTTGTCTATCATTACAAATCGCGCTCTTTCCGCCTAACTCTCTTCGCCTGTCGTGATATCGCTCATGCCAACAACTGTCTTGTGCATTTTTTGCTTTTGTTGTTTGCCTTTTTTTATTCTTTTGCTATTTTCGTCGCCCGCGCTTGAGATTTCGTGCTTGCTGTTTTTTCTGTAAGTAAGATATCGGTGCCTTTATACCCTGTACTAACACTTATTTTTCTACTATTTTAATTTTTATTTTCATTTAAATATTTACTTACATCAAAAACCTACAGTATGTTTGTCTGCTATAATAAAAAATGACGTGTACCAGCAAATTCAAAAATTTCGTTTCGTTCGCTGCTGGCTTTATAACAATGTTTCACATGAAAAATGTGCTGCTGAAAATAGAGTCAGTAACTGATTAAGTTATCCTTCTTGACTTAACATTAAAGTTTGAAAAGCATATTTTGCCTGCTTCTAATAGAGTCATAGGTATCCTAAAATTTATTAAATGTTGGTCAAAGGAACTTAACACCTCCTACATAACAAAATATCTTTTTATCTCACTTGTTCGTCCTATACTTGGGTGTGAATCTAACATTTGGTTTCCCCAGTATAGGGTTCATCAAGATAGGCTTAAATCAGTGCAGAAACAATTTCTTCACTTTGCTCTTCAAAACTGGATTTCTTCTTAACTGGATTTCTTCTATTAGATTGCCTTCGTATCGTAGTAGACTTTTATTACTCAACCTTCAATTTCTTTATGACCGTAGAATTATGCTAGGTATAATGTTTCTACATGGGCTAATTATTGATGAAATTGACACCTTACAGTTGACAAGCCAGATTAGCTTTGCCGTTCCGGTCAGAACGACTAGAAATTTTCTTCCTCTCTCTCTCTTTCCCGTTGTAGTACGTACTAACTATGCAAGCTTTTCCTATTTTGTGTGTAAATTAGTAAATGTGTTAAAATAGTTAAGTATAGATCTTATTGTTTTGTCTGTGTTACTTGTTCACGACCTTGGTTACCGCGCTTCCCTCGATGCAGTTGCTCAGTGCCATGATCAATTTATTACCTTGAAGGGTTAATACTGCTTTGTTGCCTCTACGCATGCAGCATTTGAGTTAAATTTCGTTCTTTTTACTTAACCTACTAACCAAGCAGCACAAATGACCACGTTCAGTACCAGCTCTTTTCTTCTCTTCTACGCATAGATTCTCATTCCTAGATAATTATCTCTCTTACATTGCCAATAAATAACAACAAGCAGAATATCAAAGAGCACAAGGAGAACAACTAAGCATTAATTTAGACACGGCAATTACTTATTTTACTATCAATATACATATATGTCGTCGCATACTTTGCGCGTGTAAGTGTATGCTTATGTTTCTCGTATATTCCATCAGAATAGAATTTCACCAAAAATAGATTTCATCATAATGGTTATGTTGCATCAGCATCTAATTATGTTGTGATTGGTCAACTGCATTTTGTCACTTTAGAAAGGACCGTTAAAGCGAGGCGTTGAAGCTGAGTCCAAGCGTGTTTCGGTGGTAAGCACAAAGTGTATGCGAAGCGAATGAGTCGCATTTTGATCTCTGCACTTTAGACATGACCGATAACTCCAGGGTGTTCCGACATATACTTATACCATGTGGCTCAAATGAATAGGTTCATTACGTTTCCAAAAGAAGAAATGCAATATATTTGCATCTGAATGATTTCAATATAACAATTTTTTAATTATAAAAAATTTATTTGTTATAGAAAACTAATACTCTGGTGTCTCAAACTTTTTAATTTAATTAATTATAATTATTTCAACAAAAGAGAAAAAAAGAAAAAGAAAACTATATCATTTAATATTTTCTTCCATCCGTGTTTTCATGTTGACTTCGTCATTGAAAGACGTTTATACCCGCATACCCAAAGGGTAGAAGGGTATTATAACTTTGTGCCGACCGAAAATGTATGTAACAGGCAGAAGGAAGCATCTCCGACCCCATAAATATATATATTCTTGATCAGCGTCAACAGCCGAGACTATATAGCCATGTCCGTCTGTCCGTATGAACACCTAGATCTCAGAGACTTATAAGAGATAAAGCAACACATTTTTCGGGACAGTGTGTCTTATTGTTGCACGCAGATCAAGTTTGTTTTAGATTTTTGCCACGCCCCCTTCCGCCACCGTAAATCGAAAAAAACGAATTTCAATTTTGCCACGCACAATACTAATCATCATCTCAATGATCCCTGGAAAGTTAGTTACAATCGGATAAAAAACACAGACGTTATTAAAGAATTACTTTTATAATGCTTAATCAGGTGCAGCTGCACCTGGTAAGTTAGTATGTCACTCCGTGACATAATAATGGTGTTCAATAAACCAACTAAAGTAGCGCCAAGCTAATAATTTCGAATTATTTTTAGTATATTTTCCAGTATATTTTCCAAAAATATAATATTTGGTTGGTAAAATTGGGTGGCGGGTATCTCACAGTCGAGCAAAATCGACAGTAGCTTTCTGACTAGTTTTTTTTTTAATTTTAATCTCTCCAAATGCTTGGCACTCTAAATATTATAACACGTTTCACAGTGGCCAAACTTGCATCAACACCACAATCTTGTCTGATTTTGGCAGCACACCAATGTGAATTTCAGGTTGTTCTGATAACAAGCATTCTTTCGGTTGATATGATTGCGAATATATGTAGTTGCTAATCACTTTTTGTCTGCGAAAAAAAATTTTTTTTTTTGACAATTTCGCAATAATTGAGTCTAGAATCAAAAAAAGATTTTATTTGATCCTTTTCAAAGTCATTGTGTATATATATACATATACATATGTACATACATACATATGTACGTACAATGGTCAGCCAATTGGCACAAAGAAAATGGTTTTTGTTTTGTATATTTCTTAAAATATAGGTTTAATATTTTGAATGTAACGGCTCATAGGAATCATACATTATGATTGGAATACTACCGTTGATTGTTTCGTTATTCTTATCGGTTCTTTTAATTTTAATTTGCTTTCGAGAAAAGGCGATTTTCACTGGTCACATAATTGACACAAGTAAGAAAGTTACTGTTGAATTTGTTCGACTGTGATATACCCGCCATCCATTTTTACTAAATGCAATAAAAAAATATACTAGAAAATATACTAAACAAAATATACCGAAATTAGCACTTTATTAGAATTATTATTATTATGTTATTTAATGATATAGCAACTGAACAGGTGCAGCCGCGCCAGACATCGTAATTCTTGTAACCAAATTTTGACTAACATGGTGATTAATATTGTGATTAGTAGTGTGTACCAAAACGCTTTAGGTTAAAAATGCGAATTTCAATTCCATTTTTTAGATTTGCGGGGGCGGAAGACGACGTGTCCAAAATCTAAAACTAACTTGATCTGCTTGCAACAATAAGACATACTATCCCGAAAAATATTTTGCACTAGCTCTTATAGTCTCTGAGATGTTCATATTTTTTGGATGTTTAGATATTTCAAGTAAAATTTAATTTATTTTTTAAATAATTTACTAAAAATTCATCAAAAATAAAATTTTAAATATTCTTGGATTTCGAGAATACTGGAATTCCATCCAAAACGCAAGATGGCAAAAGCTGGCGTAAAGTATGAGTCGCAGATGTCAAGCTGTTTTAAATAATAGTAATTTTAGTTATGCCAGCGCAATTATGGCAACCAGGAAGAGCATCAACTAATCATCTATCCAATTGAGACATTATGAAATCAATAAATCTAAAATATGAAACGCTGGGCAATGCACGCAAATTATCAGCAGCTTTTCACTCACATAAAATATGAGCATGTACTATTCATATCTGAATACTTACATATGTATATACTTGCGTTTGATTTCGGTCTTCCATTACTATCAAACCACTAACCATATAACAGATAGACTGTTATTTTGATGAAAGCGTTTCGGTGGGTAGCACTGCGATGCTGCCCACGAACATGTTGGATCGTAGGACGTTGCGGTTTTGGTTGCGACGGCCTACGCCGCATTCGAACGTGCACACATTTGATGTTAGTCGAAGCGCTAGTATGTATGTGTTAATATATGTATATGCGCAAATTGATTGTGTGTGAAGAGCTGCCGGCAATTTCCGAACATTGCCCAGCTTTTCATATTTTAGATTTTTTGACTTCACAATGTCATTTGATTGTTGAATACTTTATACTCTTCCTTGTTGCCATATATTGTTCTAGCATTAAAAACTAAGAAAGTGTATACAGGAGGTAGATATCACCCATATTGTTTTGATTCTTGTTGACTTCTCAAGTTAATCTTTTCTGTCCTTCGGTTTCATGTGTACATATGTATGCATTTATTGTTTTTGTTGGATGACCTTCGTTTGGCTGCTGCTATTGTTTTCGTTGACGTTGACGTTTTAGCTGCTGGTGGTGCTTTTGTTGGTGTGTTCTTTTATTTCCTTGTGCTTGCGCCGATTACACCTGTTTAAGTGTTACGCACATTGATATTATTTTAAAACAATTACTATGAACATATTATATTTAAATTTCAGCAAATTTTATTGCGATTTAGAAAGTGTTCTGAAAATTAAGATGTGCTTAAATAAATACAGATGTATATGTAGATTTATTTATATTACAGCACTATTAAAATAAATAATTATATATGTACATACATACACTAACCATACAATACGTAGATATACCATTTCATACAAGCGTAAACGAACACACTCTTTTCGGCACAGTCAGAGATTGAGTCACGGACCCGGTTTGATGTTGGTTCGAGCAAAAATGTGCCAGAAAATTTGGTTGCGTTTAGTCCGTTAGCGGTTGCATTCGAACGTCTAAACGTTTGCTGATTGCCTTGTACTGCTGCTGGGTTGCTGAATATGTTAGTGAATTCATATATGTATAAGGCAAAATGCAAATGTGTTGAGCTGTAGGCAAATTTTGTGTATTCGATTTGCAGCTAGCACCAATGGTTGTTGTTATTTTGGTTTCTTGTCTTGTGCCCTCCCTCCCCTTACCATTGTTTTCTTCGACATCGTATTGTGACGAATTGTGTTCTGCTGCTGGTAGTGATTTTGTTGATTTGATTTTTTACTTTTGCTGACGAGTGCCGACTGCACCTGTCGATCTTGTTTGAATATTGTGTTATTATTATCAATTTAGAAGTATAGACATATTATATTTAAATTTCAGCATATTTTATTGCGAGTTTATATATGTACATATATTCATATATGTATAACTCGGAATAAAATATGCTAACATTTAAATATAATATGTCCATACTAATTATTTGCTAATAATATCAAGTCATGTCAAAATATTCAAAGACAGGTGTAATCGGCGCAAGCCACTGAAATAACACAACAGCGACTCAACAAGTGCACCAACAGCAGCATAACTATCAACTCAAACGAAATCGAAAGAAACAGACAAGAAAACACCGAAATGGCGAAGGTCATAAAATAATAACAATCCAAGCAATGCATATGAATCGGAAGAAAACAACAACCGAACAAAAACAGCGTGTTATTAATCAGCTGTATACTCTTGCCTACAATTTCTATGTTTTTGATGCCAGAGTAATATATGGCAACAAGGAAGAGCATAAACTATTCAACTATCCAAATGAGGCATTCAGAAATCACAAATATGAAACGCTGGGCAATGCATTCAAATTGACAAACTCCACCCATACTATTGTATGTTGTCATATACGTGCATTTACCAACACATTCATGCATATGAAATATTCTAAAAATCAAAACAGCTAAAATTTGAAACGCTGGGCAATGCTTGCGCCTTTGAATGTATTGGTGAATACACATATATGGCAAAATGCACATGTGTTGAGCTGTAGACAAATTTTGTGTATTCGATTGATTTAATTTTGATATTTTCGAGTCTCATTAGGATATTTGGGCGACTTCTTTTCAACTCACACCAATTGTTTTTGTTATTTTCGTTTCTTGTCGGCTGCCGAGCGCTATTGTCGTACGCCTCGTGTTGCCTCCCTCCCCTTGCCAATGTTCTTTTCAACATCGTTTGACTGATATGAGTGTCTTTTTGATATGAAGTCGTTTGTGCTGCTGCTGGTGGTGCTGCACTTGTTGAGTCGCTGTTGTGTTATTTCAGTGGCTTGCGCCGATTACACCTGTCTTTGAATATTTTGACATGACTTGATATTATTAGCAAATAATTAGTATGGACATATTATATTTAAATGTTAGCATATTTTATTCCGAGTTATACATATATGAATATATGTACATATATAAACTCGCAATAAAATATGCTGAAATTTAAATATAATATGTCTATACTTCTAAATTGATAATAATAACACAATATTCAAACAAGATCGACAGGTGCAGTCGGCACTCGTCAGCAAAAGTAAAAAATCAAATCAACAAAATCACTACCAGCAGCAGAACACAATTCGTCACAATACGATGTCGAAGAAAACAATGGTAAGGGGAGGGAGGGCACAAGACAAGAAACCAAAATAACAACAACCATTGGTGCTAGCTGCAAATCGAATACACAAAATTTGCCTACAGCTCAACACATTTGCATTTTGCCTTATACATATATGAATTCACTAACATATTCAACAACCCAGCAGCAGTACAAGGCAATCAGCAAACGTTTAGACGTTCGAATGCAACCGCTAACGGACTAAACGCAACCAAATTTTCTGGCACATTTTTGCTCGAACCAACATCAAACCGGGTCCGTGACTCAATCTCTGACTGTGCCGAAAAGAGTGTGTTCGTTTACGCTTGTATGAAATGGTATATCTACGTATTGTATGGTTAGTGATACATACATTTAAGTCTTTATTTTACATCAGGAAAATAAAACATACAATTTTCGGTATTAAAAACGTTATTCAAACTTTTATTGAAACGATGTGTCCCGATTCAAATCGACTGTAAGACTGAAGGACTAACTTATGCTAGCTTGGGTTTTTATAAGGGAAGCCAAAATGGATTTGTATATAAGAACCCAGATGGGTTTCGATCGCGCTTCTAGTGCTCTGTGGAAAAGTACATTTATGTTTAGTAAGCTGATACATTTGAGTTTTGGGTGGACATTAACGTCACTATGTTTAGTTTTGAGAGCATCTACATTTCGAACTCGCCTCAAGTGGAAAAGTACATTTATGTTTAGTAAACTGATAAATTTATATTGTAGCGAGAGGGTAGCGTGTGTTCATTGGTTTTGTGTTTATGTTGAGTTCCATAACGTCACTAGTATACATACTATGTATTGTCTTTGTCCATTCTAATTCTAATTTAAACTATCTAACTAAAAAAATTTAAATAAATTAGTTTTATTTTATTTATTTAATAAATATAATAATTTTCAGAACACTTTCTAAATCACTATACTTTGCAACACTGGCAGCAAAAGCAGCACGCACCCAATTATCGCTAGTGGTAAAATTAATATTGCTGACTCTACAATTAAGGACCAGTCCACAGTAGTGGCAGAAATTGTTACTGGTGACGTCTAGAGTCACTGGTAGTGAAAGCAACGTGCAAGTGCAGTGTTTATAAGTTTGTGAGAATTTAATTAAATTGGGACGCCCCTGGCCCCAGCCTTTCCGGCAAGCAAAGCAAACCAGCTGCTGGCAATTTGGTTCAAGTACCGGATAGAAGTTTGAAGCTTCTACCACTAAGCAATGAACGTAATAGAGTCCGCATATCAAAAAAAAATACGGTCTGTCGCATTTGGGTTTTCAGAAGCCTCGTGGCAGAGGTGCAGCGCTCTCTCGCGTTCGGCTCTCTCCCGAGAACTTGAGCTAGCCGTCGTGTTTTGAATTTTGAAAACAAAACCCCTGAGGCAGAGACGCAGCGCTCTCGCACGTTCGGCTTTCTCTCTCTCTCTTCCTACGAAACTTGAAGAAGTGAACAGAGAGAACTCGAGCAACAATTCAGTCGTAGAGCTACGCTGTTTTGATATGTGCGTATGTGTGTTTAGTGCACATACATATAAAGAAACATAATGTGTATGCAGTTGCTGCTTGTCCGATTGCTTCAATTTTAATTTTTCAGATTTCAAACTGAGTTTCATTTCAGAAGTATTTTACTTGGATAAGGAAAAGTGAATAGTCTTTTTAATTTCCATTTATTGCTCTATCACTAATAACTAAGGAATTCTAGTCTAGGTCATCAACGGTGCGGTGCGTGCATCACGAATTGAATTGTTGGTTTCTGCCTGTGACCTTGTTGTTGTTCTCTTCTGTTCGCTCGTTTGTATCAATTGATTTTGTCGTCTTTGCGTTGATGTTGCTGTTTTTGATTTGCTTACTTTTTTCTTTTGATTGCATGCAGAAACTGCACCTGTTGATCGACTTTTTATTATGTTATTATGTTTAAATAATTAGTATAGACTTATTATATTTAAATTTAACATTTTTTATTGCAAATTAATATTGACACAAATAATAAGGGACATTTCAATTAAAATTTAAATTCTTTTTTGGGGTGGGTTGCATAGCTGATATATGTACGTGTTTGACTTATGCATGCATGTATGTACAAATGTATATGTATAAGTGTATACAATAAATAATGTTGTTATTCTCAATGCAACTGATTGGCACGCGTGCTTTGTTTTGTTTCTCTATGATCTCTTGTCTTGTTTTGATCTAGCGATTTTCAATTGTTTTGTTTTTTTTTTAGTATCTGCTTTGTTATTATTATATCTTTTCGCAGCTCGAATTAGCTACCGATTATCTAATGTAATCGGTATCGAGAGAACACCACGAGGAGGCCATTGCAATAACAATGGGGTCAGACTACAGACATCACCAGTAACAATTTCTGCCACTACTGTGATATTAATAATATTAATTTTACCACTAGCGATAATTGGGTGAGTGCTGCTTTTCCAGTGTTGCCAAAAAGCAAACTAGTTGTAATCTTTATCATTAATTCTTTATGTGACACAGCCAACTATAGTTAGCCGGCGCACCCTTAAGGGCTGAATGAATAAATGACAAGGTCACAAAGGAGTTACTAGTAAAACCCCGTATGCCTTAATAAATATTAAACAAAAAAACAACTAGTTTGAACAATTAATAATAATAATACTACTACGAGTATAGGAACTGTCAATGTCGCAAGATGATATCCTTTGGATGACGCCTATGGAGCCTCCTTGAGCGACGGGTTCTAGTAAGAGCTTTACCAAGTCGATTTCTATGGCGCTCCATTCTGTCGTGATACCGGCTGGAGTGCATATTGATTTGCTCAAGCACCGTATGGAGCTTGAGGTCTCTATGAAGGGTGGTGTTTCTTATATACCACTCACAGCCGGTAATCAATCTTATAATTTTGTTTTGGGCAGTCTGGATTCTCTTGATTTGACTATTGCAGGTCATTCCCCAGATTTGGCATCCGTACCTCCAAATTGGAGCAATGATTTGCTTGTAAATTGTCATCTTATTTGATAGCGACAATTTACTTCACGAGCTGGTAAGCCACAAATGCTTAGTCGTCCCTGCACGTATTAGAATATTTATCCCAATATTCTAACGCCTTGCTCATTCAGCAAATGTTGATGCGTAGTCTTGGATGCCGTCAGCAGCATCGTGTTCGCATCGGGACCTGTACGTGACACACACGTCATCTGCAAACGTAGCCAACATTGATGTCCCGTGAAGGCTGCCGTCCGGCCGTGGCATATCATAACTATACAAACAGTACAGGAGTGGGCCGAGGACACTTCCGTGCGGAACTCCAGCTGACGCATCATGTACTGTAGATAAAGCCGAGTGGACCGCAGTGGAGTCGGACCGCAAATCTTCTTTTCTCCAGGCAACGTATGCCTAATTTTTAGCAAGATCCCGGTGTGCCTGACCCGATCGAACGCCTCTCGAACATCCAAGAAGAGGGCGTTGCAGTACTTCTTTTTCTCATAGGCGGCTAGGATTTGATCGATCACTCTATGTAGCTGTTTTACCGTGGAGTGTCCAGCACGAAATCCAAATTGATATTCAGGCAAAATCCCCCTGGCTTCCATAATTCTGACAATCCGGGCAGCAATCAGTCTTTCAAAAACCTTGGAGATTGATGGAAGAAGGCTGATTGGCCGGTAGGACCCAGGGTCGCTTACCGGTTTTCCGGGTTTATGTATCATCGATATTAAGCCAAGGTGCCACTGAGAGGGGAAAAATTGCAACCTCACAATAGCGTTGAATATCATTGCAATGTAATGGTAGCGCCTTCAGAGTGGTGTTACAAATGGCATCATGACCGGGAGCTTTTTTTGTGTTTTGACGCGCAATAACTTCAGCTACCTCTATGGGGTCAAAAGGTGGGATCGGCAGGTCCATTTGTAGTGTTTGGGACAGCTGTTCATTTGTCTCCTCAATCTACTGCGAAGTGGCAAGGTTGAGTGGTTGGAAGCGCTCCGCAAGGTGCGTACCATATTCTTCCGCTTGTTCTCGATCCGTGCGACACCATGCGCTATTGCTATCCACCAGAGGTGCTTTCCTTACGCAGCGCCTTTAAATAGCGCGCGTGGCCTTCCACAGCGAGTGCGTCGCATCACTTTCCAATCCAGTGTTGACTAGCCGGTCGTCAAACCAAGCGGATTTATGTTCCATCAAAGCTCGATGAAGCACACCCTTGGCTATATTCCAATCCGCTTTGTCCAGCGGGTGACGAGACCTCATCCATCTCTTACGAGCCGCTTCTTATCTGCTATGAGCAGCAAGATGTCTCTAGTGATGGGAATATTGGCTGCTGCATGCCTCCGCACAGGGTTTGGAGTCGCTAGTCTAGCTGCAACCTTGATTTTGTGGGTGAGAGCGTCGACGGCCTCCTCAATGTCTCTCTATGAATCTATCTCCAAGTCTAGGTTCAGTGAAGACTCAAGGTGCTCTTGAAATTCCTCCAGATTAGTACGCCTAGTGATCAGCCGCTCCATCTTAGGGTAAGTTGTTACTGTTGCATCAGCAGAACATCAATTTCAATCACCTCACAAAGCACTCGACTTCGAACAGCTTCGTGGACACGCCATCGGCGTTCCACACTAGGATGTGCAGTGTCATCATTATGGCACTTGCTGCGCTTGGAGTGCAGTGAGCAGATTAATGATCTGTCCCTGCTGTTGTGACTGTTGTTGCTGTTGCTTCAGCATCATCATCATTATCTCCATTTGCTTCTATTGGAACGAGCGCATAAAGGTAATATTTTCGTTGAGCGACTTTAGAATGTCTTCGACATTGCTGCTATTGCTGCTTGGTGACCTTAACCGGCTACGGCTTCTGTTGTTGGACTGTTGTTGATTTGTGTGTTGCTCCTGTTACTGTTGCTGCTTTGGGTAAGTGCTGCCTTTTGCTACATCTGCATGGGATAATCCATCTCCTGGAGTAGTCTGCCTTCCTCCAGTGGTAGCCCGTATAATTGGTCGCTCGCTGAATTCACTACTTCTGGCCGCTCCATTTTTGGGTCTAGAGCGCTGAATGCCTGTAGATTGGTGCAACCTTTGTAATTGCAGGATGCTGTCCACCGCAATTATAGCACGTGCATGACTCGTCAGCCGCATAGAGCCTTAAGACACCACCCATTGACGTCCTAACCTCTACCTTGTTTATGTCCACTATTCGTTCGAAGTTCTACATCATCAGACATACGTTATCTACTCCTTTACAATTACAATTGGTGGTGGCTTGGGCTGCGCCTTGTTGGGTGAGCTGGTGATGCCAGCTGGCACTGCATCTCGTGTCGCTGCAGCAATAGTAGCTTGACGGCTGGTACTGGGCTGGTCACACATATCGTCAATAGCATTGACAGCCGCTTCGTGTGCTGGGAGTTGTGCAAGTAATCCAAAACGGCTCGAGTTGCCACTGTAGCTAGGTTGTGTTAGGGAAGAATGATCACCCCGTTTGCCAAAATATGATTTTTTCCTGTCAGCACCTGGAGAGGCACATAACTTTCGCTTAATTTTTAGAAAGCGCTGCGAGGTTTTATTACCAACAGTGGCGCTTGGAGAGCTCAGAAGAACTGCAGTTGCTGATGACTCAGATGCCGTGGTAGTTTCAATTAACCAATTCATCTCACTTGTTGAGGGTTCATAAGCAGCTTTGAGAAGTGCATCGTCAAGAATGTCTTGAAAATTAGAATTTGAACAATTATAGCCTGAGCTTCAATGCTTTGAAGTTTGCAATTGTCTGTTGTGAAATGATCTTCGTACATTTTGCGCAGCAAAAGAACACAAGCTCGCAACTTTAGTTCTATTTTTAGAAAGTACCGTTAGGTTTACGGTAAAAACCGGTTTGACATCGAAAAGTTTGAACATTTTGGAACCAATTTGGTTAGTTCGCACCGAAATATTTTGACTTCGATTTTTGTATTTATGGCCTATGGGAGCGCCCACTGTGCATAGCTGGCATCGTGGTCAATGGCTTCACATTTAGCTCGGAATTCATATCCGCCTAAAAGCATGCACCAGTTTGAGATCAGTTTCGGATGGTTGGTTCCTTAAAATGGAGGAAGGCAGACTACATCTCCAGGAAATGGATTATCCTATGCAGATGTAGCAAAAGGCAGCACTTACCTCAAGCAGCAACAGAGACAGGAGCAAATCAGCAACAATCCAACAACAGAAGGCGCGCCCTTAAAGGCTGAATGAACAGAAGCCAAGGTCACAAAGGAGTTACTTAAAGCTTATATCCGGTACTTGAACCAAATTGCCAGCAGCTGGTTTGCTTTGCTTGCCGGCACGGCACAAACTAAAAAACACTGCACTTGCACGTTGCTTTCACTACCAGTGACGCTAGACGTCACCAGTAACAATTTCTGCCACTACTGTGGACTGGTCCTTAATTGTAACGTCGGTAATATTAATTTTACCACTAGCGATAATTGGGTGAGTGCTGATTTTTCCAGTGTTGCAAAAAAGCAAAGTAGTTGTAATCTTTATCATTAATTATTTGTATTCTTTATGTGACACAGCCAACTACTGTTAGCCGGCGCGCCCTTAAGGGCTGAATGAATAGAAGACAAGGTCACAAAGGAGTTACTAGTAAAACCCCATATGCCTTAATAAATATTAAACAAAAAAAAAAATTTCTAAATCGCAATAAAATTTGCTGAAATTTAAATATCGGTCGACAGCAACCTCCTACGACTCAATATGTTCGTGGGCAGCATCGCAGTGCTTTTATTTCGATGCTGACCACCGAAAAGCTCTCATCAAAAGAATATATAACCACTAACCATATAAGAGATAGACTGGGCTTTTCATGATAGCCTATTCTGGCACATTATTTTATTGCGATGCTGCCCACGAACATGTTGGGTCGTAGGACGTTGCTGTCCTCCGACAAATAACTGCATAAAACCGATTTTGGTTGCGACGGCCTAAACCGCATTCAAACGTGCAAGTTAACAACTAAACATGAACAGTACCCTAGCAACTAGCTCAAAATGGCTTCAGAGCTCCGCGCTAAGAACGTCCAGTATTTGGAGTGCCGCATTGTGTTGCATGAAATGCTGAGTCGGCTTGCCGACTGTGGCTTATGGCGTAATGCATTGGAGCTAGGGTAGAATTATGGTTTGAAATACTTTTGTAGTTAGTTAAGTGCTGGATTCGAATAAGAGCAGCAGCATACGCTGACCAACATAACTCCGGCAAAAGCCGTCCATCTTATCACTGTTGTTATCTACTACTGAGTCAAGTCAAGAACGCAGTCACCTTCTCACCACTCAGTTCAACACACCTGGAAGATCCGTGAGGACATCTGGAGAACTTGATTAACATATATCCACTAAGATCCACAAGGAAATCTGGAGAATTTAAATAATTGGCGCCCAACCGTATCAAAAACTAAACAGTCTTAACCTAACAGATTAGTTAAGTTACAAAACATGTAAGTTTAATAAGTGAACTCAACGGCATACCATCAGGAGTCTCTAATGCAAAGAAAAAATATTGCATACTTTTGTGAATTACCATTGCATACTTTGAAAAACATATATTGCATACTTTTGTGATTTACCATTGCATACTTTCAAAAATACACGTTGCATACTCTTGTGATTTATTTTCTATTTCATGATATCACTAAGCAATGAACATAATAGAGTCCGCATATATCAGAAATACGGTCAGTTTGCGTTTGGGTTTTCATAGCCCCCGTTTGTAGAGGCTGTGGCAGAGGCGCAGCGCTCTCTCGAGTTCGGCTCTCTCGAGAACTCGAGCTAGACGACGTGTTTTGAATTTTGAAAGCCCTTAGGCAGGGACTCAGCGCTCTCGCACGTTCGGCTTTCTCTCTCTCTCTTCCTACGAAACTTGAAGAAGTGAACAGAGAGAACTCGAGCAACAATTCAGTCGTAGAGCTACGCTGTTTTGATATGTGCGTATGTGTGTTTAGTGCACATACATATAAAGAAACATAATGTGTATGCAGTTGCTGCTTGTCCGATTGCTTCAATTTTAATTTTTCAGATTTCAAACTGAGTTTCATTTTAGAAGTATTTTACTTGGATAAGGAAAAGTGAATAGTCTTTTTAATTTCCATTTATTGCTCTATCACTAATAACTAAGGAATTCTAGTCTAGGTCATCAACGGTGCGGTGCGTGCATCACGAATTGAATTGTTGGTTTCTGCCTGTGACCTTGTTGTTGTTCTCTTCTGTTCCGCTCTTGTCTCAATTGATTTTGTCGTGTTTGTATTGATGTTGCTATTTTTTATGTGCTTACTTTTTGCGTTTGATTGCATCCAGAGACTGCATCTGTTATAATTAGTATAGGCATATTATATTTAAATTTCAGCATTTTTTATTGCCAGTTAATATAGGCACATATAAAAGGAGTATTTTGATTTTTATTTACATTCATATTTTTATTTATGTATTTTCAGCAGTGTTTAAAATTTAGCAAATTGATACTATCTTACATATGTATGTATGTAGATTCATATGTACATACATATATATGAAAATATGTACATGTGAATTTGCTTAAACACTGCTGAAAATGAATAAAAATATAAATGTAAATAAAAATCAAAATACTCCTTTTATATGTGCCTATATTAACTTGCAATAAAAAATGCTGAAATTTAAATATAATATGTCTATACTAATTATTTAGACATAATAACATAATAAAAAGTCGATCAACAGGTGCAGTCTCTGCATGCAATCAAATGCAACAAGTAAGAAAGCTACAGTCGAGTTTGCTCGACTGTGAGATACCCGCCACCCAATTTTACCATCAAAATATTATATTTTTTAAAAATATACTAAAAAAATATACTAAAATTATACCAAAATAATATACCAAAATTTTATTTCTTCGAAATTATTAGCTTGGCGGGACTTTAGTTGGTTTATTGAACACCATTATTATGTCACAGAGTGTCATAGCAATTAACTAGGTGCAGCTGCACGTGGTAACGCCTTATAAATGTAGTTTCTTAACAAATATGAATGCTACTGTCGAGTGTGCTCGACCGTGAGATCCCCGCCGCCCAATTTTACCAACAAAATATTATATTTTTCAAAAATATACTGAAAAATTACTTTAAAAATATATACTAAAATTATACCAAAATAATATACCAAAATTTTCTTTGTTCGAAATTATTAGCTTGGCGTCACTTTAGTTGGTTTATTGAACACCCTTATTATGTCACGGAGTGTCATAGCAATTAACTATGTCACGCAGTGTCATAGCAATTAACTAGGTGCAGCTGCACGTGGTAACGCCTTATAAAAGTAATTTCTTAATAACTTCTGTGTTTTTTATCCGATTGTAACCAACTTCACAGAGATCATTAGGATGGTGATTAGTATTGTGCGTACCAAAATTGAACATTCTAGGTTTAGAATGACGCCTGTAATTCGGTTTTATTAGATTTAGGAAGGGGCGGAAGGGGGCGTGGACAAAATCAAAAACAAACTTGATCTGCGTGCAATAATTACATACACTATTCCGAAAATTTGGTTGCTCTATCTCTTATAGTCTCTGAGATCTAGGTCTTCATACGCGCAGACGGACAGACGGACAAACGGACATGGCTATATCGTCTCGGCTGTTAACGCTGATCAAGAATATATATACTTTATTGGGTCGGAGATGCTTCCTTCTACCTGTTACATACATTTTCGGTCGGCACAAAGTCATAATACCCTTCTACCCTTTGGGTAGGCAGGTATAAAAAGTAAGCAAATTAGAAACAGCAACATCAACGCAGACGACAAAATCAATTGAAACAAACGAGCAGAACAGAAGAGAAGAACAACAAAGAAAAAAGCCAGAAACCAACAATTCAATTCGTGATGCACGCACCGCACCGTTGATGACCTAGACTAGAATTCCTTGCTTATTAGTGATAGAGCAATAAATGGAAATAAAGAAGAGTATTCACTTTTCCTTATCCAAGTAAAATACTTCTGAAATGAAACTCAGTTTGAAATCTGAAAAATTAAAATTGAAGCAATCGGACAAGCAGCAACTGCATACACATTATGTTTCTTCATATGTATGTGCACTAATCACACATACACATATATCAAAACAGCGTCGATCTACGACTGAATTGATGCTCGAGTTATCTCTGTTCACTTCTTCAAGTTTCGTACGAAGAGAGAGAGAGTCTCTGCCTCAAGGGCTTTTAAAATTCAAACACGACGGCTAGCTCTAGTTCTCTGTTCATTGCTTAGTGATGCTATCGAAAAAATTAAAAACTATTGCATACCCCAAGTTGCCTTTATGTTTCTTGTGGAGCAAAAATAAAAAATTAAAATAAAATCTATCAAGATTATTTTTATCAATTCCCATTCTATTTCTCGCGCAACGTAATTTTGTTGTTTTGCGAAAACCGATCAGTTGTGCTCGGCAAAGGTATATTTGTGCAGTGCCAACCATTAGTCAATGAGTTGGGCAAACGAGTATAGAGATATTAAAGTCGAGTACGACAGTGACGACGGGTGAGATTTGCAAAATCAAGGCTTTCGCCCTACAAAAAGCAACACTATAGATATGGATGCTGCCCAGTTACAGGCAATAATATCTGGAGCCGTAAGCCAGGCCTTGGAAGAAGCTAGGCTGACACAGACATTCCACACACAAATAGAGGAGGTTAAAAGTACCACAAGTAGAAGCTTAGAAAAGAGTAACCGCAGACCCAAACATTCGATATGAAGTCAGGCTTGACATCGTTAAGTCCTTGCCAGATTTTACAGGAGACCAAGATGACTATGTGGGCTGGCGACAGTCAGCCGTATACGCATATGAAATCTTCAAGCCGTATCAGGCAGCGAGGCACACTACGAAGCCGTTGCTATCATTAGAAATAAGATAAGGGTCTTGAATTTCGATGCCATAATTGCTCGACTAGACTGCACCTACGCGGACAAAACGTCGCTGCGTACCCTTCGTCAGGGACTTGAAGCAGTCAGGCAAGGTGCTAGGGAATCCTAAGAACCTTAGAACGAACGGCCTTCGCTGCCTCGTATGCAAAGGCTGTAGAGGATTGAGCACTCGCCCATGAGCAGCGAAGGCCGAAGATGGCCAGGGAAAAAACCCACATTATAGAAAACAAAATAGACCCCAACAGAGTAATGCGGCCCATGGCACAAACACCGATCATAGTCAGTCGTCCGAGTCCATGGAGTTAGGTTCCACTATGACACAACATAGACAACCGACCTCTTTTGGAAACGGTCAAGCTGCAAATGCAAATGCAAAAGCAAGAGTATTCGAGGCCAGAAAAGATCTTCTTCTACTCGCATGACAGGTCAAAGGCGGCAGAAGGTGCAAAATACTATGCAACAGACTGACGATAAAAAAGACGGCGAATATGAAAGCGCAGCCGCAGAGGCAGCTGCCGAAATAGACAGTAAATCTGACGATAATGATCAGGTCAATTTCTTAGGGAGCGCTCCCGACTGCCATTCCTTGAACGCCAGTTGCAGGGCAGGCAACTAAAAATGTTAATCGACACGGGGGCGGCAAAAAACTACATCAAGCCCGTAAAGAAGCTTAAAAGGGTAGTGCCGGTCGATTCCCGCTTCACAGTTAGTTCCATTCATGGTTCTAACAGGGTTCGCCAGAAATGTTTAATGAACATTTTTGGAAAAACAGCTACGTTTTTTCTTTTAGACGCGCATTATAGGGTTTGACTTTTTAGCTCAAATTGGAGCGAAACTGGATGCAGAGAATGGTACAATAAGTTTTGGTTCTGTGTCTGAAAAGCTGCAGCATCATAGTTGCGACAATGTAAATTTCACTAACGTGAATGACATTGTCGTACCAGAATCTCTAAAAGTTGAGTTTCGAAACATGGTCACGAGCAGGTCTAAGGCATTTTCAGCCTCTAACGAAGCACTGCCATTTAACACCTCTGTAGTTGCCACAATTCGCACAAGCGATGATGAGCCGGTATACTCCAAATTGCACCCGCATCCCACGGGCGTATCTGAGTTTGTGAAGCGAGAAACCACAGACTTATTGAAAAAAGGCATTATTAGAACTTCAAGGTCGCCTTACAACAACCCAACATGGGTTGTGGACAAAAAAGTCCTTGATGATCTGGGGAATAAAAATAAGCCTTTGGTTATCGACTTCAGGAAATTTAATGAGAAAACCATCGCTGACAAGTACCCAATGCCAAATATCCCAATGATACTGGCAAATTTAGGTAAAGCCAAGTACTTTACAACGTTGGACTTAAAGTCCGGATATCACCAAATATACTTGGCCGAGCATGACCGCGAGAAAACCTATTTCTCGGTAAACGGCGGGAAGTGAGAATTTCGATTATCGTTCGGTTTGAAGAAGCATCTTCCAAAGAGCGATCGACAACGTCCTACGAGAACAAAACAAAAGCCTGGAACCGACGAATCTCTATGAGCTCAGGTAATTTTTAGGCCTAGCCAGTTATTATCGATGTTTCGATTGACAAGCTTGCTGAAAGGAGAAAATGGCTCTATTGACTTCGATAACTTACAGAAAGATGCATTCGAGAGGCTGAGAAATGTTTTAGCTTCCGAGGATGTAATTCTCAGATAACCCGATTTCAGGAAGCCATTCGATCTCACAACGGATGCTTCCAAGAACGGAATCGGAGCGGTTCTATCACAAAAGAAAAGACCTATTACAATGATCTCTAGGACACTCAAAGAAAGCGAGTCACACTATGCCATTAATAAAAGAGAGTTATTGGCCGTAGTGTGGGCTTTAGGCAAGTTACAGAATTATCTGTAAGGCACTCACGATAGTAATATTTACAAAGACCATCAGCCCTTGACATTAGCGGTATCCGATCGAAACCCAAACCCGAAGATTAAAAGATGGAAAGCGTATATTGATGATCATAATGCAAAAATCCACTACAAACCGGGTAAAGAGAATAAGGTGGCCGACGCTCTCTCCAGGCAGAATGTTAATGCCTTACAAAATGAGCCTCAGTCAGACGCTGCGACCATTCACAGCGAACTTTCAATAACCTACACGGTCGAAACGATTGACCAACCGTTGAACTGCTTCAGGAATCAAATCATGCTCGAAGAAGCACGCTTCCAGCTAAAACGAAGCTTAGAGTTGTTTCGTAGCAAGACTCGCCACGTGATCAATTTCGCCGACAAGAGCGGCATTTTAGAAATAGTCAAAAAAGTCGTAAAGCCCGAAGTCGTTAATGCAATACACTGCGACCTGCCTACTCTGGCAAGCTTCCAGCATGATTTAATTGCTCATTTCCCGGCTACACAGTTTCGCCATTGTAAGAATGTTGTAATGGACATAACCAATAGGAATGAGCAGTTAGAAATTATCACTGCAGAGCACAATCGTGGGCACAGAGCGGCTCAGGAAAATGTCAAGCAAGTCCTTCGCGACTACTATTTCCCCAAAATGAGCAGCCTAGCAAAGGATGTGGTTGTAAATTGCAAAATATGCACCAAAGCCAAATACGATAGGCACCCAAAGAATCAAGAGCTCGGGGAAACACCCATACCGAGTTATCCAGATGAAATGTTGCTTATTGATATCATCTCAACCGATAGGAAGCAATTCCTGACAATTGCGACAATTCTGAAACCATCACCTCTTTACTGAAAAACAACTATCACATTGATATTGTGAAAGCGGCCCCGCTACATAGTAAGTCAAACGGTCAAGTGGAACGGTTCCACAGCACCTTGACAGAAATCGCCAGGTGTCTTAAGCTATACTGTAGAACTAATCTTGAGGGCAACGGTAGAGTATAACAAGACACTATACACGGTCACTCATGAAAAACTGGTCGAAATTCTAGCGCGAAATCCGATAATCAATCATTAAAGACAGGCTGATAAAGGCACAGCAAGACAACATCGAAAGATGCAACCCGGCTAGACAAAACCGTGTTTTTGAGGTAGGGGAAGAGGTGTTAACAACTGAACATAAACAGTACCCTAGCAACTAAGTAGCTTTACACCAACAATGCTGACACGCTCAAAATGGCTTCAGAGCTCCGCGCTAAGGACGTCCAGCAGCGGCAATCGGACACTGCTTATTTGGAGTGCCGCATTGTGTTGCATGAAATGCTGAGTCGGCATGACTTATGGCGTAATGCATTGGAGCTAGGGTAGAATTATGGTTTGAAATACTTTTTCCGGCAAAAGCCATCCTATCTTATTACTGTTGTTATCTACTACTGAGCGTAAGGCGAGTAAGTCAAGAACGCAGTCACCTTCTCACCATAAATATAAATAAACTCGGTTCAATACATCTGGAAGATCCGTGAGGGCATCTGGAGAACTTGATTAACCTATATCTGGAGGATCCACTAGGAAATTTGGAGAATTTAAATAATTTGCACACGTTTGATGTTAGTCAAAGCTCTAGTATGTATGTGTGATTATGTGTATATGCGCATATTGATTGTGTGTGAAGAGCTGCCAGCAATTTGCGAACATTGCCCAGATTTTCATATTTTTTATCTCTTCGGTTTCATATGTACATACATACATATGTATGATTGTATTGTTATTGTTGGATGACCCTTCCTTTGTTATTATTTTCTTTGCCATCGTTTGTCTGCTGCAGTTTTGGTTGACGTTGACGTGTTGGCTGCTGTTGCTACTGTGCGTTTGTTGAGTTGCTGTTTTTTTACTTTTATATGCTTGCGTTGATTGCACCTGACATTATCAGCAAATAAATACGAGTAGTATGGACATATTATATTTAATGTTAATATGAAAATACCATACTATAATTTGTTGCATAAATTGTACATATAATTTGTGTTGATATATATATATTTTGAATTAACATTTAAACACTGCTTTAGAACACAATTAGTTTATGTTTCATAAATCTTGAATAAAAATATATATGTTATTGTTAGTCG
Organism: Drosophila pruinosa; assembly: GCA_018150935.1. Lineage (NCBI taxonomy): Eukaryota > Metazoa > Arthropoda > Insecta > Diptera > Drosophilidae > Drosophila > Drosophila pruinosa. The sequence continues at coordinate 535,441 of JAECWR010000034.1, forward strand.
AAAATCTTTTATTATATGTGCATATACGTACATAGTATGTTTTAATATGTCTATACTAATTAATTGATAATTATAAAAAAATGTTCATTGAAGGTCGACAGGTGCAGTCAGCACACGCCAGCAAAAGTAAAAAAAAATCAAATCAATCACATCAGTCAATCGATGTTGAAAATAACATTGGCAAGGAGAGGGAGGCAACACGAGGCGTACTACAAAAGCGCTCGGCAGCCGAAAAGAAACGAAAATAACAAAAACAATTGGTGTGAGTTGCAAAGAAGTCGCCCAAATATCCTAATGAGGCTCGAAAATATCAAAATTAAACCAATCGAATACATAAAATTTGCCTACAGCTCAACACATTTGCATTTTGCCTTATACATATATAAATTCACCAACACGCAGCACGCAGCAGCAGTACAAAACTGACTGTAAACGATTTGACGTTCGAATGCAACCGCTAACGGACTAAACGCAACCGAATTTTCTGGCACATTTTTGCTCGAGCCAACATGCAACTAAGCGTGCTCCATACTCTGACTATACCGAAAAGAGTGTGTGCGTTTACGCTTGTATGAAATGGTATATCTACGTATTGTATGGTTTGTGCTTTTAGAAGTCAGCTATCGATATTGCATCTTATCGATTATTCGAGAGCTCTTCTCTAGCATATCAAAAAGTACATGAATTAAGGGATAATTTGGTTAAAGTTAAAACCGTAAATAAAATGCAGTCGGATACTGAATTGATGCTAATAACAGCTAATGTCGGAAGTTTGTTTGAAGATGTACGTACGTACATGCAAATAATATCGTATGCCTATGTTTATAAATGATTAAATTTTTATGTTAATTGCGTGATTAATACTGATGTCCAGCCGAAAAAACTTTTTTCTATATGGTTGGATAAGTTTGCTGCAAAAGTATCGGAAATCAAGCCAAAATTTTTAGCCTTACATCTTCAAGAAGTTGGTGGCAAGACATATGAGAATTCAATGGATCACGTACAGGAGTTTCTTCAATACTTATACGAAACAATGTCATTGATGGATTATATATACGTCCGCATTTATATGGACGAAGATTTTAAATCTGCTGAGCATTTTACAGTAAGTATGTTAAGCAATGGTCAGACTATCTATGATTTATGTGCAATATAGAATGTCAATGTAATGCACTAATACAAAAAAAAAAAAAAAACCAAAAATTTATAATCGGATGTAGAATAATATTCACAGCACTATGAAATAATCCATTGAAAACAACCAACGTACACATTTTTGTGTACAAAGTTAGCAATAATACAAGGGATTTTATATAAGGAGTACACAGATTTCCTATTTTTTTGCAGAGGGTACATATTATGTATGTTATTAACATGGTGTTTTAAATGACTAAAAGGCACATGGCACGAATTTTAGATAGACTTACCAAAATTTTTCCCATTCATCATTGTAGATTTATCTTTATTTATTAAATAGGCTCTTGGCAATGTTTACTTCGGTCATAGGACTTTGTGTACCTTAAGAATTTGGAATTTTTCAAACCATGACTGGGAGGAAAAACTAGATGAGAAGAAAATTTACTCTGGTAACATTGAATCAATTTCGACCAAAGAAAAATCAAAGTTTCCTCAACATTTTTTTCCAGAAGTAAGTATATTTACTATATCTTACAATAATTGATTTTTGTTTTGGATCCTAATGCCTGAACGGTATCCCGTTCTAACACTATTTCCTCACCTGAGCATCCGTACCAACACTAACCATACAATACGTAGACTGGTCTTTTCATGAGGACTTTTTGGTGGGCAGCATCGAAATAAAAGTACTGCGATGCAGCCCACGAACATGTTGGGTCGTAAGACGTTGCTGCCCACCAACAAATAACTGCATAAAACCGGCTTTGGTTGCGACGGCCTACGCCGCATTCGAGCGTTCACACGTTTAATGTTAGTCGAAGCTCTAGTATGTATGTGTGATTATGTGTATATGAGCAAATTGATTGTGTGTGAAGAGCTGCCGGCAATATGCGAACATTACACAGCTTTTCTTATTTTCGGTTTTTTGACATCACAATGTGTCAATGTTTCTTATTGACTTCTCAAGTTGTTCTCTTCTTTCTTTCGGTTTCATGTATACATATGCCTTTGTTGTTATTGTTAGATGACCTTCCCCTTGTTGTTTTCTTTGCCTTCGCTCGGCTGCTGCTATTGTTTTGGTTGACGTTGACGTTTTGGGATGCTAGTGGTGCGTGTGCGATGTGGTTTTTTATTTCCTTGTGCTTGCGCCGATTACACCTGTTTAAGTGTTACGCACATTGATAATATTTTATAACAGTTGCTATGGACATATTATATTTAAATTTCATCAAATTTTATTGCGATTTAGAAAGTGTTCTGAAAATTACTATAATTATTTATTTAATAAATAAAATAAAACTAACTCATTTACATTTTTTTAGTGAGTTTAAATTAGAATTAGAATGTTAAAAAAAAATACATAGTGTATATGTATGTTATGTTATGTTATGTTATGGGTGATATCTACCAGCAGTTACTCTTCCTTAGGTTTTATTGCAAGAGCAATATATGGCAACAAGGAAGAGCATAAACTATTCAACTATTCAAATAAGGCATTCAGAAATCACAAATATAAAACGCTGGGCAATGCACTCAATTGACAAGCTCCACCTATACTATTGTATCTTGTCATATACGTGCATTTACCAACACATATGTACATGCATACGAAATATTCTAAAATCAAAACAGCTAAAATTTGAAACGCTGGGCAATGCTTGCGCTTTTGAATGTGTTGGTGAATACACATATATGACAAAATGCAAATGTGTTGAGCTGTAGACAAATTTTGTGTATTCGATTGCTTTAATTTTGATATTTTCAAGTCTCATTAGGATATTTGGGTAACTTCTTTGCAACTGACACCAATTGTTTTTGTTATTTTCGTTTCTTGTCGGCTGCCGAGCGCTATTGTCGTACGCCTCGTGTTGCCTTCCTCCCCTTGCCTATGTTTTTTTCAACATCGTTTGACTGATGTGATTGTCTTTTTGACATGACGTAATTTGTGCTGCTGCTGGTGGTGCTGCACTTGTTGAGTCGTTGTTGTTTTATTTCTGTGGCTTGCGCCGATTACACCTGTCTTTGAATATTTTGACATAACTTGATATTATTAGCAAATAGTTTGTATGGACATATTATATTTAAATTTCGGCATATTTTATTCCGAGTTATTATATATGAATATATGTGCAAATATAAACTCGGAATAAAATATGCTGAAATTTAAATATAATATGTCTATACTTATTAATTGATAATAATACAATATTCAAACAATATCGACAGGTGCAGTCGTCACACGCCAGCAAGAGTAGAAATCAAATCAACAAAATCACTACCAGCAGCAGAAAACAATGGTAAGGGGAGGGCACAAGACAAGAAACCAAAATAAAAACAACAATTGGTGCTAGCTGCAAATCGAATACACAAAATTTGCGTATAGCTCAACACAATTGAATTTTGCATAAACATTTTTGCATTCACAAACATATTCATGAACGCAGCTGCAGTTCAAAACGCTTATACATATAATCACACATACATACTAGGGTTTCGACTAACATCAAACGTGTGCACGTTCGAATGCGTCGGTGGACAGCAACGTCTTACGACCCAACATGTTCGTGGGCAGCATCGCAATAAAATAGTGTGGCCGAATGGCTCTCATGAAAAGCCCAGTCTATCTCTTACATGGTTAGTGGTACCACCCTACCCCGGATGTGTTGATTGTCTTTTCAACAAGAGTTTCTGATCCGGATGATTTGCCGGAGAAGAAAGTTTACTATTTTCGGACAACCAATATTAAAAACTAGTAAGAAAGCTACTGTCGAGTTTGCTCGACTGTGAAATAATTGCTACCTCTATACATTTACTACATAGATCTGGCATCTCATACAAGCGTTCATGCACACACTCTTTTTGGTATTCTCAAAGATTGGGACACATTTTGATTGAATGGTGGTTCGAGCAATATTGCTTAAAAATTTAGTTGCGTTCAGTCTGGTAAGCGTTAGCATTCGAACGTCTTGGACTGGCACTACATCTGAAAGTATGGGTGTACAATTCTTGAGCCTTTAAATGTGTGGGGGAATGCACATACATATATGGCAAAATGTAAGTGTGTTGAGCTGTAAGCCAATTTTAGGTATTAAATTTCTTTAATTTTTATATATCTGAGTCTCATACATATTCGGATATTTTGAGCAACTTTGCAGCTAGCATCAATTGTTGTTATTTTCGATTCTTGTCGTCTGCCGAACCTTGTTGCCATACGCTTTGGAATTGTTTGTCTGCCCTTCCATTTGCTCTTGTTCTTTTCGGCATCGTTTGACTGATGCGATTGTTTTGTTAACATGACGTCGTATGTACTGCCGCTAACCGAACTGACTAAAACATCTAAAATGTGTCCCAATCTCTGGAAATATCGAAACGAGTGTGCGTGAATATTTGTATGAGATGTCTGATCAATGTACTATATTGCCACCCGTCATCCATTTTTACAAAATGTAACAAGCATTGAAAATTTGCTCCAATATATAATATTTTTTGAGAATGTACTAAACAATATACCAAAAAATTTCTCGCAATATACCACGGTCAAAATTAGGTGGGCAGCTTGATAAGTCAGTGACTTTTTGTATATGTCGCGCAGTTACTGCAAATGCAACACTGCTCCCGTCAACTCTAATCTATTAAAAATAAAAAAAATTTGAGCAAGCCGCGCCATTTAGTTTGTGTTTGACAGCCATTGAAAGCGACGACCTCGCAAATTTTTAAGAAATAATAATAATAACAATAATAATGTTATTAATAATAATAAGAACTATACTTAACTACAAAATAAGTTTTATAAAAGTAAAGATAGTGTCAGTATTGCAAATCACATTAGAAAGTTTATTGTAATATTTACACACAAAATAGTTAGTAATATGATGGGAAAGAGGTAGAAAATTTATAGTCATTCTAACCGGAGCGGCAAAGATAATTTGGCTTGTCAACTGCAAGGAGTCAATTTCCCCAATAATTATTCTATGTAGAAACACTACACCTAGCATAGTTTTACGGTCAGAAAGAGAAGGAAGGTTTAGTAATAAAAATTTACTACGATTCGAAGACAATCCAAAAGTAAGATTCCAGTTAAGACTACGAAGAGCAAAGAGAAGAAATTATTTCTGTACTTATCTTCCCCTATACTGGGGAAACCAAATATTAGATCCGTACTCAAGTACTCGAATTCCTAACCAACGTTTAATAAATCCAGGGACACCCATGGCTCTATTGGAAGTACACAAAATATGCTTATCAAATTCTAATTTTATATCAAGAAGGATATCTAAATAATCAGTTACTGACTCTATTCTTAAGTTGTATTTCATTATTGATAATTGTTTATATGGGGAATGTCCCTAAAAAATTACATAAGTTTTCATTTATTGCAATTTAGATATAATAAATTTATAGCACACCACGTTTGAAATCAATAAAAGTCAGATTGCAATCTGAGACTATAAAAGGGATCATTAAAAGACAGACAAATCCTAACATCATCCGCTTACATAAGTACGCGAGAGTATGATATAACGGACGGAAGATAATTTATGAATGTAAGCATCAATGGGCCTAAATGATTTTCTTGGGATACGCCGGTAGTGCCTTGGACGGTCTTAGACACACAACCCTAGTAATATACCCGTTGATTGATCTTCTAACAAGATTTGCTGATTCAGTTGTTTTACCGGTGAAGCGATTTTGTTGTTTTTGAAGATTGATTTTACAAAACTTTCTCAGCTTTCTCAAGATCTTTGTGTAATGACCTCGGTAAAGAGATTAACGCTTTTAATTTATACATTAAACTCACTGTTCGATGTTTGTGTTCCCAAAAACCAACAAAGTTAAAGAATAAAAAGTCAAAGCTGAATTATAAATATAAGGAAACTCGTAATTTTTCCGCTATTCGTAGCTCGGTCCAATTTCTCCACCCTAAATAATCATTGCTACAACGATTATTTAAAAAGATGTAGTCTTACGTATTAGCAAGATCCGAAACGCTTTAATGACTTCGTCAAAAATCTGTACCAACAATTTTTATTCGAAAATAGGACAGCTAAAAGAATCTAATATTATATCTGTCTTGCAAAAAATTAATAAATCGAACGTGCAAGTTTACATGTATAGCAGAACATAAATAGCGGAAATATATAAGTACACAAAAACAAGAGGAATCCAATTAAAAGGCAATTAAAAACAGAAACTCGTTGTGTTCAAACAGAAATTCTTTCTAGAGAAAATACAGTGTCTAAATATAAACCAAAGATTGGCACTGGTAATATAAGTTATGTTAGTGTGTAAATCAGATTAATAAAATTCACAAGAAACAGGGAAAATCAGTGGCTTATAATAGAGCAAAAATAAACACGTTCGACACGAATGACGGATAAGATTCGAATATGAGGGGCTGTTCAATTCCGTTAACTATAATGTTTTGTTAATTAAGCTCAATCTTCTTGAATTTCCACTCAACTTTATTAAGTGAATATCTACATATCTTTTCAGAGCTTTGTGTCTAAGTCTGGTTTACCCCAAGCACTTCCTTTATGTTATCCGTTGCTGTTTATATTATTTATAAATGATCTTTCGTCGGTTATATATCTGATTGTTTTCAATCGTGGTGGGCTATGAATTTATTAAATTTAAATTGCAACCAATGTAAACTTGTCATTTGGTGTGTTCCCTATGTAAAGAATTACTATCATTATCTTAACGATATAAAAATCAATAAGTGATTTAGGTTTGCTTTTGATTCAAAATTAAAGTTTGATAAACATATTTTCAAAATATTTCATAAAACATTATTTTTTGAGAGGCAAACGGCGAACCAACGAAAAAAAGTTCGGAAACTGTGGAGGCAATCGTACAGAAAGATATAGAGGTTGCCCGGTATAGAAACAGCCGGATCCTTCAGAGATTTACCACAGCACGTCTCCAAAGCACAACTAATACCCGCTTGCCATCAAAAACAAATCTAGAAGTCTTCTTATCGCCCGCAGCCAGATCTTCATTTGGTGATGCAATTAGTACCAAAAATGCAACCTTTGCTGGTGGTTTAAAACAGGATTGCCCGCAGATCCAAAAGAATTAATCCCAGTTGAGGTGCTTCAACTATAGGAGAAGCCACAAAGCAACATTAATGCAATTTTGTTTACTCTGAACCGAACTTTGTTACAATTTGTGTCTTTTTCTGCTATCAATGGTCTTCTGAGAAATCAAAGCCTGATCATTCAAATGCTTATATCTCAACAATTAAAGTAATTAATAGCTTCCCTTCGCATATTTCATCTAAAAACACCAAGGGCGTTTCACCGCAAAAATTAAAATCACTCAATTTTTTCGCTATAAAATAATTGATGTTATGCTACTCTCTACATACCTTACTAACAACAAAATATGTGTACTCGCCCACACTTCACCATATCCGGAAAACAATTTTTGGACTTCTTCCCTAAGGGATCACTTTATTGCAGCAGAAGAGTACAATGCTAAGCACACGTACTGGGGATCTCGACGCGTGATACCTAACGAATAGGAATTGCACAATACGAAAATAACAGCACATAATAAACTCGTAGACATATATCTAAAGGAACTAATTGAATCAAAAATACATTATATAAAAGTACACACATTGATTGAATCCTGCATCAAATTTGTTTGATTTACCACCGATGGCAGACGACAATCAATCCCAGCTCGAATCAATTGAGTTTCAACCCAACGAAATTGTACAAATCATAAAATAACTATTGAATCCGAAAGTCTCTTGAGTGCAATCGAATAACTCCAACGATATTGAGCTTCCTTTCTGTGCTATCGGTATCGGCCAGATCTTCGACGAAATTGCAAGACACGGGCACTTTTGGTTGGGATGGTCTATTATATATAACTAGTAAGAAAACTGCTATTGACTTTACTCGACTGTGACATACCCGCCACCCAATTTTACTGAATGGAAGAATAAATAAGAGCTTCCATGGAAATATAATATTTGTTAAAAATAAAATGGAAAATATACTAAAAAGTATAGTAAAAAAAAATAAAAAAAAAAATATCGAAATTAGCTTTTTTGGAAGTTATTAGCTTAAGGTGCAGCTGCACCTGATTACGCCGTATAATAGTAATTCTTTAATAACTATCCGATTGTAACCAAATTTTCAAAGATCATTAAGATGGTGATTATTGTGCTTCAAAATCTAAAACAAACTTTATCTGCGTGTACAATAAGACGGGTCTGGCTATATCGTCTTGGCTGTTGACGCTGATCTAGAATATATATACTTTATGGGGTCGGAGATGCTTCCTTCTGCCTGTTACATAGTTTTTCGGTTTGCACCCAGTTATAATACCCTTCTACCCTTTGGGTAGGCAGATATAAAAACCAGGCTTCCTCAACACACAGACAAGTTGAAGTCCAATATTAATGACAGAGTTTTCGCAGTGTAATGCAGTTCTCCCATGTCCGATGATCACATCATAGGTGCATACCTGAATAAAGGGTACTCGAACCAACAATATATTTCAAATAGACAGCAGACATTCTCACAAGCAACTGACTAATGCCATCTGCTTTTGTAGACGACACTGCGATTCTTAGTTGTTCTAAAGGCCCTTTGCATGGAAATGGTTATCTGACTGACGAATCAATAGATCTCAATAGATGGCAAAAACTATCACACTACACAATACTATACTTGCAAATTAACTAAACAGAAGAATTACTTAGAGAAGACACATAGACGCAAAGAGAACACACCTCAAACTTAAGAATAGTCTTCATTGGCTTATGAACCTCTTGAGCCAATATGGATGTATGCCTCCCACCAATGGTGCAACGCCAACAGTAGTAATAGAGACATCATACAAAGAGCCCAGTCGAATATCTTCAGACCCATCATCGGGGCTTCAGGAACGAAAACATCCAGAGAGAAGTCTCGCTTATCTTATCTCTCTGAAATGTGATAGCACAACACATAGCTAAAAATGTAATGAATCTAACTTCCCTTCCTAACCATCTTGCTAGGGGTTTAAATTTGATATCCCACCGATCACGTCTTCGCCGTACTGACCTACCAACCTAGCAACGATCACTAGGGTCACGCAAGCCCGATACCGTTAAATAAACTGTTAATTATAGTATATAAATAAGATTCGTCAACTTACTGTTAGTCTCATGACGAACGGGAAAATTCAATAAATAAAGAAAAGCATTAATATTTTTTTTTTTTTATTTTTTTTTTTTTGATTACTTTGCTTTTATTTATTGAATCTTCTTGTATAAGAACTAACAATAAGTTTAAAAATCTTTTCTTTTTTTTTTTTTTATACTTTGCTTTTATTTACTGAATCTTCTCATTTTTGAGACTAACAATAAGTGTATCAAATCTTATACTATAACCTAGCTAACAGTCATTGTAGACTGGAACATTAGAAATGGCCCTGACAAATTATGGCTGGGTTGGAAGGTCGGTACGTTGCAGGCGGGATCGGTTGGAAACCCGAGTCAAGACCCTTGCGAGGGGATCTGGGTGGACAGAGAGTTTTTCATTATAGGACGCTTTTTGCTTGTCTATTTCATCTTTTACTGCGAAAATTCCGAGTTCCCTGTGGATGTTTTGGTTTCGAATATACCATGGTGCCCCAGTGATAGTTCGCAGGATCTTTGATTGAGCGCGCTGTATGATGTCTACGTTGGTTCTGCTCGCGTTCCCCCAAAGCTGGGAGCCATACGTCCAGATTGGCTTAAGAGTGGTGTTGTAGAGCAGGACCTTATAGCCCAGACACAAGGGCGATCGGGCGTTAATAATCCAGTGGAGGCTGCTGGCTTTCAGCTTTAGGTGTATTTTCTTGCATTCGATATGTCTACGCCATGTTAGACGTCTGTCGAGATGGATGCCGAGATACGTTACTTCATTGACTTGGGGGATCTGAGTGCTATTTAGGCAGAGCGGAGGGCAAGTTTGCCTGTTAAGCGTAAACGTTATGTGTTTACACTTTTGTTCGTTTATTTTGATACGCCAGTCAGATAGCCACTTCTCGACTACCATGAGATGTTTGGCGAGTTAAGTTGATGCTCGGACTGGGCATCTGGAGCGGCTAAGGATCGCAGTGTCGTCAGCAAAGGTGGATGTTGTTAGTCGGTCACTTGTGGGAATATCCGCTGTGTAGACGACGAATAGAGTTGGCCCAAGTGCGCTGCCTTGTGGGACTCCAGCTTCGATAGTGTAGTTGTCGGATATTGTTGTGTTGCACCTCACTGCGAAGGTTCTGTTGTAGAGGTAAGATTCAAGGAGTTTATGAGTGTACCCAGGCAAGCGTGTTTTAATTTTATGCATAAGACCTTTGAGCCAGACGCGGTCAAATGCTTGAGATACATCGAGGAATATCGCGCTGCAATATTCTCTAAGCTCGAAGGCTGTGCGAATCTCTGAAGTTATTCTGTTAACTTGCTCGATAGTTTCGTGTTTTTCTCTGAAGCCATATTGATGGGCTGGGAAAATGTTGTGAGCTTCCATATATGTTAATATGCGCGTTAGAAGGCATTTTTCGAATAGTTTGGATAGGCATGATAATAAACTTATTGGTCTGTAAGATGACGGAATCGTGTGATCTTTTCCTGGCTTCGCTATCATTATTATAATTGATTTTTTCCATTTACTTGGGTAGTAGCCGAGATTTATGATATCATTGAAGAGCTTACAGATGACCTCAACAGCACAGTACGGAAGTTCCATTATCATTTTTGTAGTTATTAGGTCCTGGCCTGGAGCCTTTTTTGGTTTTAGCTCCCTAATGTCTTTTGTAATCTCGTTCGGCCGAAATGAATGACTGAATTGGCGTTAATTCCGTTACGGAGTGGATTTGCGGAAGAACATAAGCATTTGCTGCAGGGTTCGGCGGGAAGATGTAAGGCAAATGTTGCGGCTCTGTCTTTGTCGCTGTGGGCCCAGCAACCTGAAGAATTTCTTATCGGGGTGATGGTTTCAGTCGGAGAGCTTAGATTTGGGTGAGCCCTCCACAAGGGATGCTTTGTACTAGTTGGCGAGAGTTTTTCAATATATTTTAGTAGTGCTTTTTTTTAGCATCTTGCTTCAGAGCCCGGTTTAGTTTGCGGGTGGCTTCATTAAGACGTTGCTTTGAGCATGGTGACCTGCTGGTTTGCCACGTCCGTCGCAGACACCTTTTTTCCAGAACCAGCTGTTCAATTTGCAGGCTGGTTTTGAACGTCTTAATTTTCACATCCTTCCCTTTTGGTGTTGAGATCCTGGCTGCTGTGACGAGTACCTCTTCCAGAGCGGCGGTAGAGTAGGCGACGTCCGTTTCAATATTTAGTTGAGGAGTTAGCTCAATGTGGGAACTCACATACTTTCTGTATTTCATCCAGTTAGTAATGTGCGACGTCAGTCTATAGAGATGGTCCTCTCTGGGCTTTGAAGAAGGGTTAACAACAAACGCGAGTGGTCGGATGAGAGATCCGGCAGGGCCATGGCGCTTATAAGATCGCGTGGGATGTTTTTTGTCACCGCGAAATCAATTAGATCTGGGATCTTTCTGGGGTCTGCAGGCCAATATGTGGGGCTACCAGGAGAGACGTAATCCAATTTATTGCTCACTTTTATAAGTGCGTTATACAGTTGCCTTCCCTTGGGGGTCACGAGGCGTGATCCCCAGTGCGTGTGTTTGGCATTGTAGTCTCCTGCAGCTATGAAGCGATCCCCCAGTGTGTTGTAGAAGTCCATGAATTGACCTTCAGAGATAGTAAATCGAGGTGGGCAGTAGACAGCGGCAATGCAAAGGTTGCCGTTTCCTGACTGCACATTTATGGACGTGGCTTGCAGATAACTTGTTGCTAACCTTTGGTGAAAGTGGTGTTTGATGCGTTCTCTAATTAAGATGCCGGTTCCACCGTGGGCTTTCCCATCCGGATGATCTGTGCGGTAGAAGGTATAACCTCTTATATGGAAGTTATATCTCCCAGTGAGGTGCGTTTCAACCAGCAGCATGGCGTCGATGTGATTTATATTTAGGAATTGCGTTATTTCCAGTTTATGCCGTGAAATGCCGTTGGCATTCCACGTGGATATACGTAGGTTAAACATTTATTATTTGGACTGTTGAACTACAAGCAACTGAATCACCATGTTCTGATTCTGAACAAGGGTTTGCATAGTTGTTTTCATGAATGACATGAGTTCCATCATACTTTTTTGCATGGTATACATCATAGATTCCAAATTGCTTTGCGGCTGCATCGGGACCTGCTGAGTGTTTTCTGAGTGTGGCTGAAGTGGAAGTATGTCTTTGTGTGTCCATACTCCTGGCAGTTTGTGCATTGTAGAGTTTGCGTTTGTGTGGTTCTTCCACGGTGATCCTTCGATGCAGTAAGAGCTGCAGCTTGTAGATTGGGTGCACTTCGTTTTTCTTTAAGGCTTTGCTATCTGGTTCGAGCTCGACCTTGAAGAGTGGTTGCGGTTTTTTATTTCTGTTGATAATGTTGCTGACATTTTTGGCATAGAAGCTCTTGGCTTTAAGGGCTTCTTGAATCTCAGAGGGGGCGACGTCGGGTCCAAGTCCTTTAAGTACAACTTGCAGTCCCTTGCTGCTTTTTAGTTGGTAGGTGTAGAAGTTCTTTTTTGTTTCCTCCAGGTACTTAGATACAGCTCGGAAGTGTTCTTCGGACTTCGTTTGAACTTTGGTGTCGTGGATGTTCCCTTTAATAAGCGGAACAACATGAAAATTTTCATTCCCGACCAGCACAACAATTTTGTTGACCAGGGCGTTAGAGCTTTTTTCCGTTATATAAATGGGTGGAGGCTTTGGTTTCTTTTGGGTTTCCTGCCCCAACTCTACTTGGTTGTTCTCCGCCTCTGCTAAGATGGAAAAACAATTATCATTGGAACTCCTAGTTTGGTCGTTGCTTTTGTTGGTATGATTGATCTTTGGTTTATTACCAACCGTGCTTAGTGGACTGAGCTTACGCTTAATCTGGATGTAGCGATCCATACCGGTCTGTATAGCCGGGACCGCTTGTTGCTTATCGAAGCTTACGGTTTTTGTTGACATTGCAATTTGCTCTACGGCCGTTGGCACCGAATTCGCAACATTGGTAGTTGGTTTAGTTGTTTGTGGTGCTTTTGCTGCGACTGCGGGACTTGTAGCGCTGCTTGTTGTTGCAGCTTCTTCCATAGAAGCCAGCGGTGGTGGGGTTGGGCATTGGTAGCTCCATGATGTACGAGTTGGGGTGAGCAAGAGCTCGCTCTCTTGCTGTCGACGGTCAGTAGAGCCGGGTTGCAATTTGTTGACTTGCTTTCTTCAACGATATCGCGTGTTGAGAAGTAAGAGTAACAAGCGTTTCTTGGATTTACGGAGCTTCTACGCTCATTCTTAGGATCGCTGCTCATTTTTCGAGCTTATTACGCGTGGCACTTATTAAATTAAGTCAAATATACACTTGCACTATCATAACACCAGTTATAATTATATATATTTTGCCTGTCAATTGTTATTCATGTAGTTTAGACTACTGATTTCAAATTGTTACTTTTTCTCCACTTTAGATTTGTTAGTTCTTATTTTCACCGACAAAAGACGTGGAACACCGACCGACGAAACTTCGCACTAAAAAACGCGTCCGACTCGTACAACGGTCTGATCGCGATGATTGTTTTATTTTTCCAACTGTTCTATGATTAGACGTCCCTAAAAATTTCTTCGCTGGGTTGCTAGGTCCTTTCGTCGGTTGCTGCTGTATAGTATTCTCGATTTTCTAATGCAGTTCGTATTTCCGTTGTTATTCGATTCCCCTGTTCAATGGTTCCGTGGCTTTCGCGAAATCCAAATTGATGGGCTGGGATTGTGTTGTGGGTTCTCAGATATAGATTAAGTCGGATCAGCAGGCATTTTTCAAATAGTTTCGAAATACATGAGAGTAGACTTATTGGTCTGTAAGATGAAGAGACTGTATGGTCCTTACCAGGCTTTGGAATCATTATGATGATCGATCTTTTCCATCGTTGTAGAAAGTATCCAAAATTGGTGATGGCATTATAGAGCTGGGTTATGTAGCGAACTGCAGGATCTGGCAGCTGAATGATCATTTCCGGTGTTATAAGGACGCAGCCGGGGGATTTTTTCGGGCTGAGATTGTCTTTCATTATTTTAGTTATTTCGTTTGGACGAAACACAATTGGGGTGTATTGCTGGTGGCAGTTTACGGGTGAGCACGGTAGCGCGAATGTGCTAGTAGCCTCGTTTGGCGTGAATACATTTTGTAGGTGAGCGACAAATGTTGTGGCTCTGTCTGCATCACTATGAGCCCAGCCGCTTGAGGAATTCCTTAACGGCAAAACGGTTTCAGTCGGTGGGCGAAGAGTTGAGTGGGCTCTCCACATTGACTTATGTTTTGTGCCTGTTGGTGAAAGTTGCTCTATATATCGGCGCTGAGCCAGTTTCCGTGTGGGTATTTTTAGCTTTTGTTTTGCAGATGGGGATCTGGAAGATTGCCATTCTCTACGTAAGCGTCGTTTTACGTGGACAAGTTGCTCGATTTGTACGTTGGTCTTATTCGGATTAATTGTAACGTTTATGATTTTTGGTGTTGCAGTAAGAGCTGCTGCAGTAAAAATGGATTCCAGGGTACTTGTCTCTATATCAGATTCAGTGTTGAGTTTTGGGTTTACATCAATGTGAGAACTTATATATTTTTTATACCTGAGCCAGTTTGTTTTGTGTGAAGTCATTCTGTAAGGTGGTTTCATGTTTTCTGCATACCGGCGGAGGTGAATTAGTACAGGCGAGTGATCAGATGACAGATCTGGCAGACATTCAGCTTTAACCAAACTGCGAGAAATATTCTTCGTAACTGCGAAGCCGATCAAGTCAGGCAGCTCTTTGAGGTCTGATGGCCAGTATGTAGGACTCCCAGGAGAAACATGGTCAAGTTTATTAGTGGCTTTTATTATAGTCTTATAAAGCTGTTTTCCTTTTGTATTCAGATGAAGCGATCCCCCGTGAGTATGTTTAGCATTGTAGTCGACTGCTGCAATGAAGTGTGGCCCCAGTGCTTGGAAGAAATCCAGGGGGGCAGTATACGGCCGCTAGTGTGAAGTGAGTGTTGTCCTCCAGCTGTATGTTGATGGATGTGGTCTGAAGATGATTTTCAGCAAAACTCTCTAAAAGTGGTGCTTTATACAGTTCCTTATGAGTATGCCGGTCCCACTGTGTGCTTTACCATCGGGGTGATTTGTACCATAGAATTGGTAGTCTCTCATTTGAAAATTATATTTGCTTGTAAGATGAGTTTCCGAAAGAAGCATTACGTCGATATGCTTCTCATGTAGGGATTGAGCTAGCTCAAGTTTGCACTGTGAAACGCCATTGGCGTTCCACGTAGCCGTGCGCAATGTAACCATTATTTATTTTGATTGTTGGGATACAAGCATTTGTATCAAAAGGTTTTGATTACGCATCATGTCTTGAATGGTGATTCACGTAAATGTCATAAACTCCATCATGCTCTGTTGTAAGGCTTGCATCATAGCTTCAGTTTTTGTTTCTTGCTGCTCATATGGCCTATAGTTTTGTTGTGTCTCCAATTTTGTGTGTACTTCATGTGGAGTTTGGGAATTTTGGGTTGGAGGCGTCATATCTGATTTTAAAACGTTTGCAAAAGTTATCTTGTTAGTGGTGGGTATTGGCCAAGGAGCGAAACTTATTGCTTTCGAAAAAAGTACTTCGGGTTCAGCTGTTCCTTGGTGTGCCCGCGCCGTGTTCATTCATTTGTGAAGACTGCTTTTCAGCTCTTTGTAGATTGGACAGCCTCTGTAGTTTGCGGTATGATTACCCGCACAGTTACCGCACTTTTTCTCACTTGCATTTTTTTTATTAGTTTGACAGTGTGTGGAGTCGGGGAGATATCCACAGACTACACACACCGGGTGAAGTGTGCAATACGACCTCGTGTGGCCGTATTCTTGACAGTTCCTACATTGTGCAGGAGCGTTACGTTTATGCCGCTCTTCTACTGTAATACTACGCTCCAGAAGGAGCTGGAGTTTATAAATTGGGTGAACCTCATTTTTTTTATGCTTGTTTTCTGGTTCAAGCTCAATCTTAAAGAGTGGTTGCGGCTGCCGGTTTCTGTTTTTGATATTGAACACGCTTTTGGTGCAAAATCCCTTTTCCTTTAGCGCCTCAGTTATCTCTTCGGGCTAGGCCCTTGCTGCTTTTAAGCTGATAGGTGTAGAAGCATATTTTTTGTGCAGTAAGATAGTTTGTGACTTTTCTGTAGTTGTCCTCCGTTTTCGTTTAAAGTTTGATTTCATTAATAGCACCTCTTACGAGGGGAATTATATAAAAGCTATATTTTCCAATAAGGCCAAGCAGAGTATTTACCAGACCGCTTGTGCTCTTCTCGCGGATGTAAATTGGGCGAGGCTTAATATTCTTCGGTTCGTTGTCGACAAATCTCAGTGGCACGTCCTCAGCGGTATCTGCCAGCAAAGCGAATCTGTTGGTATTTGCGGGGGCTGCATTGATGATCAGGGTAGAATTGTCGCGTATATTTTTCGGCTTTTTTTCTGCATCGGAATTTTTTGGGCTAAGCTTTTGCTTTATTATAATGTAGCGGTCCATTCTAGTCTGCAAGGTCGATCCAACTTTTTTGTTTTCGTTTTGTTTTGCTGGTAGTGCAGCAGTACCGTTTGGTGCTTACGCTTTTGTTTTCGCTGACTCAGTGAGAGCGTCAGCGGGAGCATCCGACGATGAAGTACAGCGGGCTGTCGATAATGCTCCAGCAGTTGTTGTTGGAGATAGCGGAGTTTGTGTCGAAACTAGAAGTGCGGGAGAGCAAGAGCGCGCTCTTTCTTGATTTGTTGATAAAAGAAGGTTCGTTGGGCTATGGGTTATTGACCGCTCGTTATCTGCGTTTGCAGTTGACGGGGAGACGTAAGAAAAGTACGCGTTGTTACGTTGAATTGAGAGCCGGCGTTTGTCTTGCTCGCGCTGAGGTAAAGAACCACACTATATGTTTGAGCAAACTTGCATCGCACAGAGCGTCTCTTTCGCTTTCGGATTATTTATTTATTTTATATTATTAACCGTTCACTTCACTTAAATCAACCGATTTTATGCTGAGCTCGATAAAACACGACTTGACTCAATGAACGGTAAATGAACAATCCAATTAATATCAAAAAAATAATGTTTCTGATTACTTACAGTCGCAATAACATCAAAGGTTCCACTTATTGAGAAACCTCTTGATCAATAAACTAATACATAAGACTGATTCCCAAAATGTATTGGTAGCAACCGCACCTATAAAACTAACTTTTGTTTCAAGACTTAAGCACTGAATGTCATCTTAAGATGCTAACACCATTATTCTATCAAAAATTCACTTTGTCACTTTTTAAGTAAAATAATTCAGTTTTTTAAACGAACGGAAAATTTAAACTTCGATAATAAGTGTTACTGAAGAATATTCCAATAATTCCAATTTCTTTCATCTATCACTATTTCTTCTATCAAGCCTCAAATTAAAATAATGGTAACTTTCCGGTGGACGCCCAATCTTAGTTAACGAACAAACAATCTTGGAGCAAAAACTATATTCATAGATAGAGTTATTTGCCCTCACTGACTGATGGGGTATTAACGCACACCCGAAACGATAGAAGGTAAAGGTCTGCAAATTTCACACAGCATAGGTATCAGTGCGTGTTGGGAATTGCATCTTGACCTGGTGCCTTTGAATCTGTAATCACACTCGCAGCATTTATCACCTCAGCTTCGGTTACGTCAGGAGCCTCCGAAAAAAGCTATATTTGCGGTGCGATATCCATCTTATACAGAAAAGGACTCCCAAGGAAAAAAGAAGCCAAAGATTCATAATTTTTTCCCTTGCTTCATTGGTTGTAACGATTTCTCGGCCTTTATCTTTGTCATGGCGATCTTAAAAGCCAAACCTCAGATGTACTTTCAGCATCATGCGTCGCGCTGGTATGCACTTGCGTCTTGCTTTTGCAATGCCTTCGATCTACCATTGGACTGGCCTGTGATGACGCTTGTAGGTGCGTCGACGTTGGGTCTTAGAAGGGAGTCTGCAAATTCAGCGCGGCAGATGTCTCCCTTCATCCGCTGTAATTTAGGTTTACATTTACGAAGTACATGCTACACCGTTTTGCCTGCACCGGTCTGATTGATGATTACTTTGGGGCATTGACTTATTATTATTATTATTTGTAAAAGGGAGTCTCCCAAGAGAGAAGGTGCGAGGCACTGGGACCGTGGAGGTCTTTTCTGCCTATAGGGTATCCCTAGCTTGACAAAAGATGCTCTGCTTCCCTAATGAAGTAGAGAAGATCTTTCGTCGAGGAACGCACAATATGCTCGGGACCTGCGGTATCCACGTGCAGATGTTTCCTCCTAGTCCATACCAAGGCTGGACAGTCGCACAGAATGTGTCTGGTTGCCTCGTCGTCCTCTTTGCAAAGTCTGCACTCAGCATCAGAAAACAGACGCATTTTGGTGACGTGATAGTTCACCGTATGATGGCCACTAAGAAAGCCAACGAGGAGGTGAAGATCCCTCCTGGAAAGTAAGCTTGTTTTCCGGTCGACCACGGGATTGATAAGCTCCTTGGCTTGCCGCATCCCTGGTTGGACCGACTAGTAGCGATCAGTCAACCTAACAGCCCAGGTTTTCACAATAGCTGAGATGGTTGACCAACCCACGCCACATAAGGGCTCAGGGCCGGAAAAAGTAGCTGACGAACCGGCCCTCGCAAGTTCGTCCGCCAGCTCATTGCCCTGGATACCAGAGTGTCCAGGTACCCATAGAAGGGTGACATTGTTAATAAGAGACAGTCTCTGGAGGCAGTTCCAGCAATCGGCCACCAGTCGAGAGCTTACTCTTTTGGAGGAGAGGGCTAAGATGGCGGCTTGACTGTCAGAGAAGATGTAGATGTTGACTCCTCTAATCCCCTTCTCTAGGATAAGACGGCAGCAGAACTCAATGGAATGAACCTCAGATTGGAAGACTGTGGGCCATTTGCCCATAGCAATTGAGGTTTTGGAATTGGGTCCACAGATCCCAGCTCCAACCCCCTGATCAGTTTTTGACCCGTCGGTATACCAGTGAATACCGTAGGGGTCGCTTATGGGGTTGCCAGTGTCCCAGTCCTTCCGGTCCGGGATGAGGGTTCTGAATTTAGCACCAAAGAAAAGTTCCTTTGTCATAGTATCTGATCTAGTGCAGATATCTATGCCAGGAATGTCTTTGATCAGGCTAGCATGTCCTGATTCGGTAGCTAGAAGCCCTGATTGGAGCTTGATTCTAAGAAGGCTCATAGCAGCGACTTCTTTAATTTGGATATGCAGCGGAGTCAGATCCAGTATCGATTCCATTGCTGCGGTGGGACAGGTACGAAGTGCACCTGTCAGTGAGAGGCACAGCAGCCTGTGCAATTTATTGCCTTTGCTGATGGCAGTGACCTGCGTAACCTTTGGCCACCACACAATAGCTGCATAGGTGACGATCGGTCTGACCATCATGGCAAAAAGCCACCGGATGGTGCAGTATTTAAGACCCCAGATTCTACCAAAGAATCTCCTGGAGGCCCACATGGCATGGGTCGCCTTTGTGAGGGTGTTGCTGACGTGGGAGTTCCAATTTAGTCTTTTATCGAGGGTTACCCCTTAATATTTGACTTCGTTGGATAGCCCCACAGGAGAGTCGCTGATAAAAAGTTGACCTATGTCAACTGCATAGCGCCTAGTGAAAGGAACTATGATAGCTTTTTGTGCATTGATGCTAAGACCAACATCTGCGCACCATCTACTTACCGTGTTCAGAGCTGATTGCATCAACTCTGTCACGGTGCTGGTATAGTTCCCGGTCACTATTAGAGCCAGGTCGTCAGCATAGCCGATAGCTTCAACGCCCTGCTCGGAGAGTAAGACTAGTAGTTCGTCAACTACTAGGGACCAGAGTAGGGGGGACAGCACCTCTCCCTGGGGACAGCCTTTGACTGCATGCAGTCGTGGAGTCCAGGGTGGAAGTGATAATCCGGTGTTTGAGCATAGCTTCAATCCACCGGATCAATGGACGGGCAGTTCCTCTACGTTCTAGAGCATTAGAGATTGATCCGTAGGCGGTATTATCAAAAGCACCTTCTATATCCAGAAAAGAGCACAAAGCAATGTTCTTGGATACGAAGGCTCTTTCAATTTTTCCCACTAACCTGTGGAGAGCGACCTCCGTCGATCTACCGGCTATGTACGCAAACTGCGTGGGATGCAGAGGTGTCGACGTCTGCAGAGAGCACCGATAGTGCCTTTCCGCCGTCTTAAGCAGAAAGGAGGTAGGACTGATCGGCTGATAGGACTTAGGCTGATCAAGTGGACGATTCCCTTGCTTGGGGATGAATACCACATTTACTCTCCTCCAAGAGATGGGTATGTATCCCCAAGTAAAACTAGCTCTAAGAAGGCCGACCAGTGAAGCTGTTTGAAATAAGGGCTGGGAAGATTTTGTCACGCCGTGGGGCTTTGAAAGGAGCGAAAAAATCTACAGCCCATTTGACCTTTTTGGGGTCGAAGATGGATCCAGGCAGGCTGAATCCGCGTGAGTCCAGTGACAAAGTGGCGTCATCGCGACCGGAGAGATCTGGATTCGCCACAGAACCCGGGAAGTGGACTTGCAGTAGAAGCTCAAGTGTTTCCCTGCGATCTTGAGTGAAAGAGCCATCTGCTCTTTTAAGAAGCCCTATTCCATTAGACGACCCTTTAGCCAATACTTTATGAAGCTTCGCTGCCTCTGGCAACGATTCTAAGCTACTGTGGTAGCTGCGCCATGTATCGCGTTTAGCTCGTCTAATGCGTTTGTTGTAGTTGGTGAGAGCGTCCCTATAGACGTCCCAACTAGCACGGTTAGATTTAACCTTATTAAAAAGGCTTCTAACCCTCCTTCTAAGGGCAGCCAGTTCCTCATTCCACCACGGAATTTTCCGATTGACCCTTAGGGTCTTCTGGACTGAGCTGTCCTCGAAGGATGAGATAAGCACATCTTGGAGCAGATTGGCAGCGAGTTCTATCTTACTGATAGATCTAGGATTGCTGACCAATAGGTTTGCTTTGAAAGCTACAGCGGCTTTAAAGAGCTCCCAATTTGTCTTTTTCGGACAGAAGGAGTTTTGGCGAATTTCGACTTGACCAGGAAGGTCAACCCTGATGTGCTGATGGTCTGACAAAGTGGCTTCGTCTGTGACCCGCCAATTAACAAGCGAACTCGCTATCGAGGTGCTGATTAGGGTGAGATCTAAAACCTCTTCTCTAATAGCATTGATAAAAGTGGGTTTGCACCCTATGTTAGCTACATCTAATTGACAACACAATAAGTAGTCTAAGAGGGACTCACCACGTTTGTTGATGTCGCTGCTCCCCCAGATCGTGTGATGTGCATTGGCATCACAGCCGATCACGAGCGGCTTGTTGTTGCGGCGACAGAATTCGACCAGCCGCTGGACCTCTGCTGGGGGTACATCATCCACATCGCCCGGGAAGTATGCGGAGGCGATCACAACGTCCCGGACACCGTCTGCAGTGGCTACCTCAATAGCCGTTGCTACCAGGTCTCTGTGGATGAAGTTAGTTAGAGGGAAATGTCTGACACTGTTATCCATAAGTATAGCAGTGCGCGGGGCACCTCCCATACGGTCATATAACAACTTACATGATCCACATGAAAGTCCACGTATTTGGCCACCGATCAACCATGGTTCTTCGACGAGAGCCAGGTTGATTTGATCTTCACAGACGACCCTGCACAGTGTGGACGACGGCTGTGACCACAATGGCCGGTGGGGTGGGGGAAGGAACCTTAGGTACCAATACGGTCGCAGCGGTCGTGGAGGCCACAGGGTCAGCCAATGCTGAAATCCCTGAGGGAACCACTGGCGCCGTTGCCGGAGCGGCATTGGCAGGAGAGGGAGCGGGTGAGGATGTGAATGGAGCAGGGGTGGCGGAGGAGGCTTTGGGAGCTGAATTCTTAAGGATCAATTTGACCCTGCCAAAGCAGAATTTCACCCTCCCTTGGCACTCCGTCAGAGTCCTGTACGACTCCTCGTCAACCAACATTGCGAGGTGAGTCGTAGTGCCGTTCAGGCTGTGCTGCACCACCCGCCACAGCTTCGTGGAGAAGCTGCTGGCGTTCTGGAGCCCAATGGATTCTAGGATGGTTGCAGGAGTAAACTCAGCACTACTGGGAAAGTAACCTCTAATGAGGTGAGCCTTGGGGAACTTCGTTTCCTCCAGCAACTTGACGTCAAGGGCGCTGATGGACCTGATGTGTCCAACAGCTCCCCTGACCCAATTGGCAGTGCTGCTATCCTCGCACACCAGAAGCAGCCATTCATTTCGGGGTATACAGCCCTCGAAACCTGGACTAACCTTTGGTGTAGAGTGCAACAGCACCGCCTTTAAAATACTGGATTTCAATGTAGCCAACTGCTGAGAGGGGTTTGGTTGAATCAGCCGAAGTGAAGCCCAATTTCACGCTGCTAACCACTTGGCTGAAGAGTGGTTTCGTGGACTCCTTATGAGTCTTTTTGGGCCTCTTTGAAGAGCTAGTGGGCTCAACGATGGTATCGTCAGCGCGCGTCCGTTTAGCCTTGGTGTTAACGGGGGGCGCAGTGGCGATAGCCAGAGCCTCCTCTCTGTTAGAACCCTTAGCGAGCGCAGCTTTAAAAAGCTTCTTCTCGCGGCTCTTTAGTTTAACAATGGCGTCCTTAGATTCCAGCCACAGCAACTCGATCTGAGAGCCTGCTTCCGTAAGGCCTGACCTCTGAGAGGCCACGGAAGCGTCGTCAGCAAAGCTGATTCGGTCGCAGTCAGCTTCCTCGTCCGAGGACAATACCTCGACGGGTTGCTGCCGGACTGAACCGCTACTGGACGGAAGTTCAGCACTAGCGAACCCTGTGTCCAAGGGAGTTCGTGGCTTATCCGGGTCCCCTAGAATACTAGAGTCGAGACCCGTAGTATTGGGGGTGGAAGCCAGCAGCCCACTGGCTGCAGTGCTGGTGTAGGGGTCAGCCGTGAAGGCATCGCCCAGAGATGATACTTTTAAAGCCGTATCAGACTTTTCTATTTTGAAATTTTGGTCCATTAGTTAAGATCCCACGAGTAGGCGGGAAGGGAAGGTCATCCACCGCATAACCCGCATACCGTGGAAAGTCTAAATGAAACTGGAGGGCGACAGGTATCCAGAGTCCTCATACTAGAGACCGGGCTACCCCCGGCCATGCATCCATCAGCGTATGCTGTTCCCCCTTGGATTGGGGTGATTTATAGATTCACGATCTTCGCCCGACTACAATTAGTCAGCACCTCTAGCAGAGACATGACCGTGCTAGGGGTCTGCTTCCAGCCGCCCTCGCGTGGAGAATATAGTCGCAATTCCGACAGTAGGAGCAAGGACGGCACGTGCCCCAGCCAATACTAGGATTACATGTTGATCCCCTTGCTTCCTCTGACGGCTGACGGCCTTGGGGCATTGACTTACGCTTGGTGAAATTAAAATAAACTTACAGAAGATGCCTGTTCAATTGTTACGTCATTCAGTGACATAATAATGATGTTCAATTAACAAAATAAAGTGGTATCAAGATAATAGAGCTAATAGCTAACATATGGTATGTGTATATGCGTATAGATTAATAATCTTAAAGCCAAATGTATTTCGAATTTTTTTGCAGTTAAGAAAAATATATATTTGGTCGAACAGTTAGTCTCGCTTAAGCGGTACGAAATTCAACCCATATTTGCAAACAAAAATGTTTGATAATGCACATATAATTGTATAAAATCGTATCAGATTCTTATGCGTATCATGGCTCCATGTAAAATCCCATGAAAAACAAGTAAGAAAGCTACTGTCGAGTTTGCTCGACTGTGAGATACCCGTCGCCCAATTTTACCATCAAAATAACCTGAACCTAAAAAGCAAGCGAATGGTCTATCAACAGGTCATAGCGCCTACCTGGAGATACGATATCCAGATATGGGGAACCACTAGCAAAACAAACCGCTATCGCTTTCAAATCATCCAAAATAAGATACTTCGCCTTATTTCTGGATGCGAATGGTACGTCAGCAATTTGACTCTGCATAGGGACTTCAATCTGAGTACCGTAGAGGACCAGGTCTCCTTTTTCTCCAGCAGGTACAATGATAGGCTGATGAACCACCAAAATCGACACGCACGAGCATTAGTGGGGTCCAAACCCATAAAAAGACTGAAAAGAAGAGGATTTAACCATCTCTTACCCTGATGACACACAACAGATGTAACGCAATCCACACAAGAATGACACCAAAAAACTGGCCTTGGCGAATATAACTAGACACAAATTTTGTTAAAAGCGTTTATATGAAGCTTGTACAAATTACTAACAAATAAATAAAACAGATATTAATTAAAAAAAAAAAATTATATTTTTCAAAGATATACTGAAAAAATATACTAAATTTATACCAAAATTTTGTTTGTGCGAAATTATTAGCTTGGCGGCACTTTAGTTGGTTTATTGAACACCATTATTATGTCACGGAGTGTCATAGCAATTAACTAGGTGCAGCTGGACGTGGTAACGCCTTATAAAGGTAATTTCTTAATAACTTCTGTGTTTTTGATCCGATTGTAACCAAATTCGCAAAAATCATTAAGATGGTGATTAGTATTGTGCGCACCAAAATTGAACATTCTAGGATTAAAATGACGCCTGTAATTCGGTTTTATTAGATTTACGGTGGCGGAAGGTGGCGTGTCCAAAATCTAAAACAAACTTGATCTGCGTGCAATAATTACACACACTATTCCGAAAATTTGGTTGCTCTATCTCTTATAGTCTCTGAGATCTAGGTGTTCATAGGGACAGATGGACATGGGAACTGCTTGTCGTATGATTATTCTACTGTTGATCACCGAAAGTTTCTCAGGTAGCATTTTTGTAGAATTGTTCAATATACAATTTAATTGTTTTAATTATTGATGATTCTGACTTTGCTTCATGTTAACATCGAATTTATTACTTGTTCGTATATTATCTCACAAATAATAGATTTTTCCACATTTAGTGACAACTATCTGCTGTCAAAACTATTTCTTCTTTCCGATCAAAACCATTTGATTGTTTTTGCAAATTTAAATTTTCTTGATGTGGTTTTGTTGGACTCATCTCATACGACGATTGACTTATTCATTCATTTAATTTTTTTAGGTCTGCTTGTCGTAAGTCACCCGTGAGTTGAATGAATCTAATGATTGTAAGATTGATATTTTCTTTTCTTCTTTGCCATCTTGTAGTTCTATTATTCAAATTGTTCCTCTAGTTACCCCTGAAGCCCTCTATCATCCCACATTATAACTTTCTTTAGAATTGCATACATACATTCATAAAATTACATTTCCGCAACTGTGTTGGATTTCTTTAGTAACTTGAGTATAGTACTTGTTTTACTCTTTTCGTAAACATGTTTCATAAGACTTTAGAAATCTTATGACGTACTGACTGGTGTCAACGGTACATTAATACATTAATTTCTATTTTTGTGCAATATGTTAACTTTGTGGCGATTAACCATTAACCACATTGGTTCACACCTGAGTTGACGTGAGTTTGTATCTTTCGTAGAGTAGTCGACACATTAGTTGACAGTATAATTTCGTAAAAATGAAACGAATTATTGGTGAAATTGACTCTGTAGAGTTAACAAGCCAGATTATCTTTGCCATTCCGTGTACAAATTTTCTTCTAGTCCTTGTTGTAATTTGTTTATACACTGGTGGGCATGGGTATTTTGACAAAATAAACTCTGCAAATTTGTCAGTGAAACTTTTAAATGGCTTGATATGGTAGTATTGATTATTTTTTATTTTTTGTGTGTAAGTAATATAAGCTTAAAAATTAACAAACGAAAATTTGCTCATTAAAACTTAAAAAGATATAAACAACTTAATGAAATATGATGATTTTTTCTTCGGCATAAGTATTTTGACAAGCCTTTAATACTAGGAAAAATAAGTTTAAATGAAGCTGGATTAGCTCCTTATCAAAACAATTAATAAAATATATATCCTCCTTTGGCATCAATAACTTTTTGGAGTCGATTATTTACTGAATCCACCAAATTGTGAAGGATCTCTGGAGTTATCTCTTTCCAAAGGGAAGTGAGCTCACAAATCGTCTCCTCTCGAGTTTTATGTAACGAAACTGTTCTTTTTCGTTTTAAAAGAGACCAGATGTTCTCAATAATATTTAAATCTGCACTTTGAGGTGGCCAGTTCAAGACGGTAACGCCAACATCCTTTAGAAACTGGGTTATCATTCTGGCTTTGTGGCATGGAGCATTATCTTGCTGCAGGATAAATGATTCCCCGATCAGCCTATCTCCAGAAGGAAATGCATTTTCGTTTAGGGTCGTCAAATATTGCCCTTGGTTCATCGAGCCGGAGATAGGGACCAAGTCATCCAACCCATTGCAGGCAACACATCCCCACATCAACACATCCCTCCACCATGGCTCACTTTCTGACAAACGGGCCGCCTTTTTTGCCTTTGCTAAGTTGGCAATCTTACAAAAATTTTTTGTTTTGACGAGTTATACTGAAAAGAGCTTTCATCCGTCCATAAATCACTTCTCCAGAACGACTTCGGCTTCTCTAGATGTTCCTTTGCAAATTTCATCCTTTTCAGCTTGTTAATTTTTTAAATATACGGCGCATCCTTAGCAATATATGTCTTCATGTCCTGTTCCTTTAAACGTCGCCGGACTGTATGCACACTGATTGCCTTACGTTCACTTTTCGGAAGGCTGGCGATCAGATTCCATTGCGTTGCAACGGCTTGGGGCTTCGCAAGAGGATTTTTTTTAAATTCCCGTATAAGGATTTTGTCGTCAGCGACCGTTGTTTTGCGCTTGGGACCTATTCTTTTTAGGTTTTTTAAGTCATTATGTTTTTTATACTTATTAATTTGATAATACACAGTTTGACGCGACACATTAAACTCATTCGCAATGTTTTTTACTTTAATTCCAAGGTTAAACTGTGCTACCATTGATGTTCTAATAAATATATCTAACTCAGCCTTTTTACCCATGGCTATCAATTAATTTTTTATTTTTTATTAACGTTTAATATCCAAAAAAATTAAATTTAAACAATTGTTGATTAACACGTGCTCGAAAGCCGAAAGCAGAATACCATTTACTAAATGAGTTTGTCAAAATACTTGTGCCAAACAAAAATTAGTTGTCTGCGTACATTCTTATCAGTAGAAAGAGAACGCAATGGGTAAACCGTATAAAAATTGGCATTCTGTGTGCTAAATATACATTCTTTGCTTTGCTCATCATCTTCGTACCGTTAGTTAACGGTATCAAGCGCAAGCTAGGTTTAAAAGAAACAGACAATTTTTCAAAATACTCATGCAGTGTAAGTTAGAATAATTTATCTCATATGATTTCCAATACTCAAAAGAAAACCTTGCTATTACAACACTAGTCTCTTATTTAAGTATATGAATTAAAAGATAATTAAATTTTATTTATTTTTATTAATGTACTTGTATTAATGCTTTTATTACCATTGTTGTATTATTCTAGAGTAAATTGTCGCGAAAAGGCTTTATGCGAACTCGTTGGGAAATTAATGGCACGGTCATTGAGCTAGTCAATATTCATCTTTTTCACGATGCGTCTAATTTGGTAGCTTGCGCAGATTACCCTTCTGTGTACTGTAAAATAAGGAGACGAGCACTAATACATACTATTGAAAGGTAATGTAATTTCATCCAGTTTTTAGCTCAACATAAATATATAAATAAAAATATAATATGAGTTTGGAAACAATGAAAAAACAAGTAAGAAAGCTACTGTCGAGTTTTCTCGACTGTGAGATACCCGCCACCCAATTTTACCATCGAAATATTATATTTTTAGAAAATAAACTACAAAATAAAAAAAAAAAAACCAAAATAATATACCAAAATTATCTTTGTTCGAAATTATTACCATTATTATGTCACTTAGTGACATAGCAACGGAACAAGTGCAGCTACACCTGATTACGCCTTATAAAAATAATTCTTCTGTGTTTTTTATCCGATTGTAACCAAATTTATAGAGATCATTAAGATGGTGAATTGAAGGTTCTAGGCTTAAAATGACTCATGCGATTCGGTTTTATTCGATTTACGGGGGCGGAAGGTGGCGTGTCCAAAATCTAAAACAAACTTGATCTGCGTGCAATAATAAGACACACTCTCCCGAAAATTTGGTTGCTCTAGCTCTTATAGTCTTTGAGATCTAGGTGTTCATACGGACAGACGGACATGGCTATATCGTCTCGGCTGTTGACGCTGATCAAGAATATATATTCTTTATGGGGTCGAAGATGCTTCTGCCTGTTACGTACGTTTTCGGTCGGCACAAAGTTATTATACCCTTCTACCACTAACCATATAGGAGATAGACTGGGCTTTTGATGAGAGCCTATTCGGGCACACTATTTTTTTGCGATGCTGCCCACGAACATGTTAGGTCGTAGGACGTTGCTGTTCACCGACAAATAACTGCATATAACCGGCTTTGGTTGCGACGGCCTACGCCGCATTCGAGCGTTCACACGTTTAATGTTAGTCGAAGCTCTAGTATGTATGTGGATTATGTGTATATGCGCAAATTGATTGTGTGAGAAGAGCTGCCGGCAATTTGCGAACATTGCCCAGCTTTTCATATTTTAGATTTTTTGACTTCACAATGTCATTTGATTGCTGAATACTTTATGCTTTTCCTTGTTGCCATATATTGTTCTAGCATTAAAAAGTAAGAAAGTGTATACAGGTGGTAGATATCACCCATATTGTTTTGATTCTTGTTGACTTCTCAAGTTAATCTTTTCTGTCCTTCGGTTTCATGTGTACATATGTATGCATTTATTGTTTTTGTTGGATGACCTTCGTTTGGCTGCTGCTATTGTTTTCGTTGACGCTGACGTTTTGGCTGCTGGTGGTGCTTTTGTTGGTGTGTTCTTTTATTTCCTTGTGCAGCGTAGGCAGTCGCAACCAAAACCGGTTTTATGCAGTTATTTGTCGGTGGACAGCAACGTCCTACGACCCAACATGTTCGTGGGCAGTCAATCTCTTATATGGTTAGTGCTTCTACCCTTTAGGTAGGCAGATATAAACAATTTTGAAACGATTATGTTCAAATCAAACTGAAACAATCAACCTGAAATTAGACATAGTCCGGATGAAAATTTGATTTCATTAGTTTACCATTGAATTTTCAACTAGTAGAACTAAAAAATCATAAATCTCAGCAATGGGCAAAGTATTGCAAATGTGCCAATTTACGTACAAGGCGAATGTACAATATATCACATTGACATTGGAGGCTGTTGATTTGCCTGTTTTCTATGAAAGCCAACATAATGCTGCGCTGAAAATCGAAGTTAGGTCGTTGTCCTCGAGGCGCTGACAGAAGTCAGACGATATGTTTCAAGTCTGAGTGAGGATGAACGAAAATTCAGACTAGAAAGGAATGCGATCTATAAGGTTCAGATGCGTACTGAGGGATCAATAGAACGTCGAGCTGCTAGGCTTGAGGATGCCCGATTACGACAACGTGAAAAGCGTTATGCAAGCAACGCATTTGATTCGTTGTATCCTGGGTATCACAGGGTGAGACTTGCATTTCGGTATAAACCAGCTGTTGATTACAGTACGAGTCACCAAGTAAATTTGTGTGATATGATAAGTACCAAAATCTAAAACAAACTTGATCTGCGTACAATAATAAGACATACTATCCCGAATTTTTTACTCCAGCTCTTATAGTCTCCAAGATCTAGATGTTCATTCGTCTCGGCTGTTGATGCTGACCAAGAATATATATTTATGACCAAGAATATATATACTTTATGGGGTCGGAAATGCTTCCTTCTGCCTGTTATATACATTTTCGGTTGGCACAAAGTTATAATACCCTTCTACCCTTTGGGTAGGTGGGTATAAAAATTTAAAATGTATGTTTTGCGCAGACGATATATTTAGCTGACCCAACCTAAACCCCACCACCAGAGCCACTGGATTGTTTAATTAGTGGATCAACTGCTAAATCAAAGCATTTCCTATCGAAAATCAGTCGACGCGGAGATTCTGACTGCTCACATTATGCCAGCTTTCTCCCAGAAAGTCAGTTCCGACCTCCCGGTCCCAGGTGGTCAACTAGTGTACTTTATCTGTAATAATGAAAACGAAGTGAGTGGTCGCTGTGGAGTACCTACAACCATCCATCATTTCACAGTTAAAGTAGCTCATCACTTGAGGAATAATTTGATTTTGCTACTCAAACATCGATTGATTTAATAAAAAAGATTTTCATTCATGCAGACTAACAGTTTATTGGGGAACATGTTCGCAGATGTTCGTACTCCAGCTTTCGGCGTAATAACTATTGTTGTTGTCGGGTATCAAGTTTAACATATGTCTTATTGTTGCACGCAGATCAAGTTTGTTTTTGATTTTTGCCACGCACACTTCTGCACCCGTAAATCGAAAAAAAACCGAATTGCAACCCTCATTTTAAACCTAGAACGTTCAATTTTTGTACATATAACACTAATCACTATCTAATCTAAATGACCTCTGAAAAATGGATATAATTAAACGAAAAACACAGAAGTTTTTAAATAATTACTTTTATAGAGCGAAATCAGGTGCAGCTGAATCTGTTCAGTTGCTATGTCACTAAAAATAATAATAGTGGTGTTCAATAAACCTAGTAAACTACCGAGCTAATAATTCTAAACATACCTAATTTGGGAATATTTTTATACCCAAAGGGTAGAAGGGAATTATTACTTTGTGCCAACCGAAAATGTATGTAACAGGTAGAAGGAAGCATCTCCGACCCCATAAAGTATATTCTCCGTCAACGTCAACAGCCGAGACAATATGGCCATGTCTGTCTGTCCAAATTTTGAGACAAGGTGTAAAAACTCGGGAGGCAGATGAAGTTTAATTTATATGTTGGCCTCGCCCCTTTCCGTCTCTGTAAAATACTTAAAACACATTCACAGCCACAATTATAGACATACAGCGTTTGTTGTACGACCCACATGTGAAGAATCCTAGCGCGGACGTTTCATTAAAATTGGACTATCAACAAAAAAAAATATAGCAGTAGTAATACAGTAAGAAATAATAATACACTAGCAAGTAGCAAGGGTCCCGAGTTCAAATACCGGACAGTTCATCTCAGAATTTTTTTTTTCACAATTAATATTTTAATGTTATATAAGGTGCGTATCAAAATGATAGCACACTTTTATAACTTGCGTTTCTTCCCTCGTAAAATTTGCCTGTACTGGAATATATTAAAAGCAAGTGTGACGAATGAGGATAAGGCATAAGCAATGCAAATTTGGAAATATGCCGTTAGTTTTGCGTAAAGACGTAGAAATTTGCTAGCTTGCAAGTGTATCATAATTATAGCACACATAACGAAATCAGACGCCGAGACGACGCATTGTGACAAAAGGCAGTAATTCTTTTGTGTCGTGCTCCAGACTTGCTTCGCTAATGCAAGAAAAGTGTCCAAAATGACGGTTTGGAGAGTGCTAAATAAGTTTGACCACATTGTGAGAGCTAAACAAAAAAAATACCTTATTTGACAGTCCGTCATAAGGCAGCTCGGATAAAATTTGCAGAAAATAACTTGGCAACAAACTGGGCCTCGGTAAAAAAAAAAATTGTACTTGTTTTTTTACATACCTAATCAAATATATTTTATTTAGGTTATTTTTTCGGATGAAAAATTGTGAGAGCTAAACAAAAAAAAATACCTTATTTGACAGTCCGTCATAAGGCAGCTCGGATAAAATTTGCAGAAAATAACTTGGCAACAAACTGGGCCTCGGTAAAAAAAAAATTGTACTTGTTTTTTTACATACCTAATCAAATATATTTTATTTAGGTTATTTTTTCGGATGAAAAATTGCATTTTTAAATGAAAATCGTGAAGCCCCATATATTTTTATGCAAGACAAGGCAAGAATCCACATCAGTTGTTGGAGTGGCCAGCATGTTCACCGGACTTAAATCCGATTGAAAATATGTGGGGTATTCTCGCCAGAAGAGTGTACAAAGATAACACTACATACGAATGTGTAAGCAGCCTTAAAAGCGCGATTTTGCGGGAGTGGAACCTCCTTGAACCAGTTGTTGGCGAATCTTATAGATTCAATGAAAAATCGAATTTTCAACTTCGGAAAATCCAGGGGATCGACCATAAATATCTAATTAATGTTATTAAATGGATTTTAAGAGTATTATTGTTCCTTTCTTTAATTTTCAGACTTAAGATGAAAAGTGTGTTATCATTTTGATACGGTTGCAAAAGCCAATTTTTGCTACCGCCACCCAATTTTACCATCCAAATATTATATTTTTCAAAATATACTGAAAAAATACTTTAAAAAATATACTAAAAAATACCAAAATAATATATCAACATTTTCTTTGTTCGAAATTATTAGCTTGGCGGCACTTTAGTTGGTTTATTGAACACCATTATTATGTCGCGGAGTGTCATAGCAACTAACTAGGCAGCACTAGCAGTTGCACGTGGTAACGCCTTATAAAAGTAATATCTTAATAACTTCTGTGTTTTTTATCCGATTGTAACCAAATTCGCAGAGATCATTAAGATGGTGATTAGTATTGTGCGTACCAAAATTGAACGTTCTAGGTTTAAAACGACGCTTGCAAATCGGTTTTATTCGATTTACGGGGGCGGGAGGAGGCGTGGCCAAAATCAAAAACAAACTTGATCTGCGTGCAACAATAAGACATACTGTTGCTCTATCTCTTATAGTCTCTGAGATCTAGGTGTTCATACGGACGGACGGACAGACGGACATGGCTATATCGTCTCGGCTGTTGACGCTGATCAAGAATATATATACTTTATGGGGTCGGAGATGCTTTCTTCTGCCTGTTACATACATTTTCGGTCGGCACAAAGCCATAATACCCTTCTACCCTTTGGGTAGGCGGGTATAATAAGTATAAAAGTTATAATAATAAATAATTTTGGTTAAAAACGGTTAACCACATCGTTTTCATATAGTGAGAGAAGATTCATGCATTACGGCAATATATCTTGAGAATTATTTAAAAAATACAAGGTGTACTATCATTTTGATACGCACTTTATTATTTTGTAATTAGAATTGTGTCATAATGCTTTTTTACCCACGTTTATCAAAATGAGATGGTGGTTGGGTAGCGGAGAGTTGATCGAATGTTGGCGTTTATTATTTTAATATAACATACTCGTAATTAGAATTATCTCATAGTGAATTTTTACCCACGGTCATCGAAATAAGATGGTGGCGTGATTGGTTGAGCAGCGGAGCGTTGATCGAATGTTGACGGTTCGAACCCCGCTCGGGCAAATTTGAGACTCGAATTTTTTTTAATTACTCCAAATATTTATAATGTACATAAATATAGATTTTTTAAAGTGTGTTGTTGTACAACACATTATAACATATTATTCAAATGTTCTATGTTTTTTTATACGAATTTGAATTAATAACTCTACTTATGCGGTCATTGATCAAGATAAAGATTTTACCCAATAATTATTATAATTTTTGTTCATTTAATATCTTCTTTTATGCTGTAACTTTCGCATGTACACTTAAAATCCATGACCTCGTACAGTCAAAGCTTGACTGTAGCTGTCTGACTATGTGAAGTTAAGCTTCTTTCTAAAACTGACTTTATTTCTAAAAAAAATTGTTGAGTACTGGCTTTTTAGCAACCTTTTTATTTAGAAATTGGAGTTATACATTAATTGTCTATTAATTATAAACAATAGATAATATTGAGAAAAATAAATTTTTCTATATAATATAATTTAATTAGATAAAATATAATGTTATATCATTTTATAGAACGTAACCATATCTCATTTCCTGTCAATTATTATTGCTTTAATATTCTATTTTTATTAACTTTTCAATTAGCTGTATAGTTTGTACAAACTTAATTTTAATATTATATGGTGGTGGGTGGTGTCATTCAGTATTGCTGGGCCACTTCATCGTGCTGCCGTTAGTACGTCAACTTCCAAATAAAAAAAGAAAAAGACTTGTTTAGTATATAGGTATCTCTCAGCGAACTCCATAGTACTTGATATTTCATAAAAAGATTTTATGAAAAGGAAAAAACAATGTGACCATCTTAAATCTCCTACGTACGAACAATTTGGAGAGCAAATATTTAACTACAATATGCTAATTTATGCACTCTTAAAGTTAATGATCTGCTTTTAATAATTACATTTAATAAATTACACTTACAGAATATGCATGAGAATTTTCGTAATGGTCTTCTCACTGCTCTCGATATATGTATTATAGGAACATACAAACTTATGTGATATAAATATATTGATTTTGTAGCTTTAAAATTAATTTTCAATTCCATTATCGTCTTTATTACCTGTTCTTACAACCTACCTACCTCTGTATTTTTCTTCATCTTTCCACCAACATTATATTTTGAAAATAGACAGCTTTTAATGATCTTCTACTGCCAATATTTTTGCTGATTTTTCAAATATTCAAATTCAAATATCTGACCGTCTGTCTGTCCGTCTGTCCATATGCACATCGAGATTTCAGAGACTATAAAAGCGAGCGCTACCAAATTTGGAGACAAGATGTTAAAACTCCGTAGGCCACGCCCCATTTCGCCTATAAAAACCACTATAAACACATTCACAGCCACAATTATAGACATACAGCGTTTGTTTTACGACCCAATTGTGAAGAATTCTAGCGCGGACGTTTGGTGAAAATTCATTAAGATCGGATTATAAACATGTAAGATATAAAAGTAGTACAGTTAGAAATAATAATACACCTGGCCCTCGCCTAACACGGGGGTGACGTTCCTGAAAAATGTGTTAAGCAAAATCGTGTTAAACAAAGAATGGATTTTCGGTCAAAACCGAAAAATATCTAGTGTAAAAAATTAAAAATTTCAAAATTATTTTCAAATTTAACAAAAAAAACTATATTAATTCAAATTATTAATATATATGAATAGAAATTAGAACCCGAAAACAAATATTCAACATTTTTTAAACTTAAACCCAATTAGTGGTGAATAATAAAATTCAATTCAATGTTTTTTTTTTATTGGTGGTTCTTCTGTCCTGCCAAAAAAATCTATCAATTTAGTTCGCTTTTTTGATTTTATAGCGATGTTCTGCAACTTCTTTTAGGGTAAAAGTAATTTTTCCAAATCCGTTTTAAACTTCAAGCGCCTTTCAATAACTGGATCTGCATTTATAAAGCAATTTTCCAGCATACCTGCATATGAAAATCCGTCTTCTAATTTTTTCAGCGTTAATGTGTTCGTCGGCTCTCCATCGCTGCTGTCATCACTTGCTAAATTTGTTTCTTCGTTTATAACCATTTTAACTTACATATCATCATCAATTGAGTCTTCCTTGAATAGCTCTTCCAAATCTTTGGCTGGTATGTCCTCAAATTCTTGTTCTTTAATGAGATGGGCACATTCCAAAATCAAGTTGTGTAAATTCTGGGTCGAAGTTTTTAGCAACCGATGGCCACAATTTTTTCCAGCATATTCATGTGGACTCTTTTACATCTTTAAGAGATACCTCAATTAAATTGAGACATTCTTTTATAGTGAATTTTTTAAAGGCACTGACTACATCAATGGACTCGGTTTCAGTGATATCCAAGATCCAGCGTAAAGAGCGCCTTATAGTATGTCTTAAAGGTGTATATTATACCCTGATCCATTGGCTACAAAAGGAAAGTTGTATTTGAAGGAAGAAATCTTATTTTAACATATGGATGACTTAATTCTTTTGGATGACCTGAAGCATTGTCCAACAACAAACGAGCTTTAAAGTGTAAATTCATTCTTTTTAAATATTTTTCGACCTCAGGAACAAAGCACTTATAGCACCAGTCTTAAAATAATTCCACTGTTACCCTCGCTTTCGAGTTCGCTTTCCAATAAACATGCAATGCACTCTTATCTATTCCTTTTAAGACACGAAGATTTAAGGATTTATAAACTAGCATTGGCTGTCCTTGGCTATCACCTAAGGCATTGTCACATAGCAGAAGTATGAGCCGATCTTTTTGTGGCTTAATAAATCTTAATAAATAAATTTTTGACAAAAAAGTTCTGTTTGGCATCTTTTTCCACCAAAGCCTAGTTTCATCAGCGTTGAATACTTGGTCAGGCAAGTAATTTTCCTCTTCTATAAATTTTAGAAATTCCTGTGGATATGTACATGTACTAGCAGCTTGATGATCGGCGGGCGCTGCTTCCCCTTTAATTTTAAGGCTATGAATTGAAACACGTTTTTTTAACTTTTCAAACCATCCATTGTTAGATGCAAAGTCTGTGCTAGAAGAAGCTTCTCCATTTTCCTTGAGCAATCCATATATCCTGAGGCCCTTGAATGATTTGCTGAGTCATAGGAATATTTTTTTATAGCTCTCGTCGATCCAAATGCTTAGCGCTTCTTCTATTTTTTCCAATATAGGCGCACGTGCTCTATTGGTGAATTTTATAGAAACAAATGAACGAAGACTTACGCTGCGTCTAATTTCAACTTAATTTTTTTTTTTTGTGCGGACTGTTGCCTCATTTAAACCGAGGTTTCCTGATATTTCAGTGGGCGTTTGTCAACTGCCGAAGCAATTAAGAATTTTAATCTTTTTCTCTAAAGAAATAACCTTTCTTTTCAGAGGTGCTCTATTTTCTTTTTCTGACATTTTAATGCTGCAGTTAATTCAAATTAATATTAAAGATTTATTTACTCAAAATACAATATAGACCGACCTTAGGAATCTGCTAGACTTGAACGTTACTTCTTTATTTGGGCTTAAAACAGAGTTGTACTGCTGTGTTAATTTCTCCGAAGTCAGCGGTACTAAGATAGAAAATAGTCATAAAATAGTAAAAAAATTGATTTTTTGTAATCGTGTAAGAACGAGGTTTTCAACGTGTTAAAAGGGGGAAAGAACCGAATTTTGAATCATGTTAAACCAAGTTCGTACTACAAGAGTTCGTGTTAAACGAGGGACAAGTGTACACTAGAAAAGTAGCCCAAGGGTCCCTTGTTCAAATATCGGACAGATCAGTTGTAATATTATATATTATTTCTCGTAATTAGAATTGTGTCACAACGCATTTCTACCGACGTTCATCAAAATGAGGGTGGCGTGATTGGTTGAGTAGCGGAGCGTTGATCGAATGTTGATATTTCGAACCCCGCTCGGTTAAATTTGAGACCCGAAATTTTTTTATACATTTTTAAAAGTGCGTTGTTGTACACCACATAAAAACATAACATTTAAATGTTTTTGTTTTTTCATACGAATATGAAAATTTGACTTAATAACACAATTTGTGTGGTCTTTGATTAAGATGTTTAAATGGTTCAGAGAGGGTTGTGCCATTCGATGTTCGGTAGACCATGGATTCGATTCCCGGGCGGTGCGATGTCAAAAATCAATTTCCTACTCTGTGTTTGTAGTGGTTTACAGAGGCGGAAAGAAGCGCGGCCAACATCTAAAATAAACTTTATCTGCTTACGGAGCTTCTACATGTTGTTTCTGAGATCTCGATTTTCATACAGACAGACACACAGAGCTATATCGACTCGGCTGTTTATGCTGATCAAGAATATATATTCTTTATGGGGTCGCAGACGTCTCCTTCTGCCTGTTACGCACATTCGGACAATCGCAAAAGGTCATGAATTTTTTAAAATCCATGACCTAAAAAGGATATAAATCTAACGTTCATAACAATAGAGGTATTTCAAAGTCGTGTGATATTTCCAAAGCATTTGAAAAATATCTTCTTAACTGCAAAACTGCTTTAAATCTATAATTTAACATTGCCAGCATGGACTCGTGCAATGTAGATCTACTACCACTAATGTAGTAAAATGTTCATCAATTGTGTCACAATAAAATGTGGAACAGCTGGTAAAGCTTTTAATATTCAATATCGATTTAGAAATTAACTGGACTTATAAAAGAGTGGGTGACTCTTCATAGTCTTTAAAGAGAAAATAAAAATGAACAAATTGTGTATGTCTGAATCAACATTTCTTATTCTATAATATGAAAAAATTTGTTTATTAAAATATTGTATTTGTAATTTTATCATCTCCAATCAGATTCCACATGGATGACAAAAATGGATACGTCCCATTTTTTTTATTCGGAGATTTTAATTTTCGATGTGACACTTCAGGCGTTGTTAAAGTAAGTAAAAGTAAAGCCCATTAATCCTTACAAATAATAATATATATACATACAGTAGTATCTCGATTCTTGGACATGCTTGATACTTGCACACCTCGATTCTTGCAACAAAGCAATTTTTTCAATTACGTACAGAGACTCAGAAGCGGTGTGGTGCTGAAAAAGCAAGTTTGCACAAAACAAACAAAAATATTAAATTTTTTCAGTTCCACGTAAAATGTGTACTTAATTTTTTTGAATTGAAATATTAAACATAATTAACTTGAATGCTAAGCAGATATGTACGTAAAATTTTATGGAAAATAATAACTCGGTTCCTGCGACAACCTCGAAACGTGCACCGAACCTGGTTTTCATTACGTGCAAGAATCGAGATACTACTGTATATATATATATATTGATTTTAATACCCTATGCCCACTGAAAAACGGAAAAAAAAAAAGGTATTAAAATATAATGTATGCGAAAGTATGTAACCGGCAGAAGGAGACGTCCCTGATGTACAATAATAATTACCATTCTAATTATTTCAAAACAAGCTATATACACTTTAATAGAATATACCAACTGTTCAATTAATATGTCCCTAAATGATCTAATAATGGTTGTAAATGGCTTTAAATGTGAGTTTCGACGATATTTTCCATATTCTGGCGTAACGTGCCATTTCAGTTTATTCAAATTTCTATAGAGGATTTTATTATACCCGATATAGGCTGTCTGTCCGTCTGTCCGTATGAACACCTAGATCTCAGAGACTATAAGAGATAAAGCAACAAATTCGCGACAGTATGTCTTATTGTTGCACGCAGATCAAGTTTGTTTTTTATTTCGGCCACGCCCCCTCCCGCCCCGTAAATCGAATAAAACCGAATTGCAAGCGTCGTTTTAAACCTAGAATGTTCAATTTTGGTATACACAATACTAATCACCATCTTAATGATCTCTGAGAATTTGGTTACAATCGGATAAAAAACACAGAAGTTATTAAGATATTACTTTTATAAAGCGTTACCACGTGCTAGTGCTGCCTAGTTAGTTGCTATGACACTCCGCGACATAATAATGGTGTTCAATAAACCAACTAAAGTGCCGCCAAGCTAATAATTTCGATCAAAGAAAATGTTGATATATTATTTTGGTATTTTTTAGTATATTTTTTAGAATTTTTTCAGTATATTTTGAAAAATATAATATTTTGATGGTAAAATTGGGTGGCAGGTATCTCACAGTCGAGCAAACTCGACTGTAGCTTTGTTACTTGTTCTAAATGTGACATTCACCAAAACTCGATTTTAAATGTGGCATATTTTGGTAAATACATTATCTTATTTTCAACTCTGCAAAACTAACAAAACACTTAAATCAAAATTTTGTCCACTTTAAATTAATGCTTATTAAACACATGTTTTTGAATTAGATATTCAACGCTGTGACTGGCATAACAAGACTCTTAATAAATTCGCTGTTAAAGTTTAAAGTTACAAACGGAAATTTGAATTCCGCATGAAAATTAGAACAATTGGAATAATTGATTGTTTGCCAAATTGAATTCAAGCAAATGCTAACCGGAAAGTTTTTATTAAATAAGTTCTGTGTTTATTGTCTGATTGTAATTAAATTTTAAGAAAATCATTGATTTGGTGATTATTATTGTCTTTTGGTTTACTCTTGCCATTAGGATTTTATTTGATTTGTGAGGGCGTTACTAAAATTTAAAACAAATTTGATCTGCGTGCAAGAATATGTTTTCTTCAATAGTAGGTTACTCTAGTTCTTAAAGTCTCTGAGATCACAGTTTTTCTAAGGACAAACATACAGGAGGCCATGGCTTCGGCTATCGACGCTGTTCAAAAATGTAAATACTCTGGGGTGCTTGTTATATACATTTTCGGTTGGCGCAAAGTTATAATACCCTTCTACCCTATGAGTAGGTATAAACTAATCAGGATATTTTACTTTTACAAATTGATTTTGAAGTGAAATTTGGATGTTTGTATCTTTACTTGAGCAGTCTTGACTACTGCGCTTTTTTAAATTATTTTTTCATTCTATGAACAGGAATTGACCGCACATTTACTGGCCCATCGAGTGCAAAGTACCAAAACGGAAAACACTAAAATTCACTATCGCAATTCAATTGGCAATAACATACTGACAGTGGGTAAAAAAGAATTTAGTCACGCCGATCATCAGCTTAAGTTCAAAGAAATTTGGGTAACAATTGTGTCTTTTACAAACATTTATAATTGTAATCTTTTCTTAGTTAAAAAATTTTGACAAAGAGTTGGAACCACTTAAGGAAATTTTAATTGAATATCCAATCAATTTTATTCCGTCATATCCTTTCGAAGAAGATCCCGAAATGCCCAGCGATTATATGTCCACAAGGTGCCCATCGTGGTGCGATCGTATTTTGATGACTACAGAAGTAAATGACATAATTAAATGTAATAAATGGAAATACGACATAATTGGAGAATCTGCCTGCATGGGCGACCATAAGGTAACGTATTAATTTATTTAAAAAATATTTGAAATGGGATCACAAGAGATTTGGTAACGAATATTTGGAGGATAAGATGAACATTTACTCTAATGACTGATAGCATTTGACTACCATTCGACTTAGATGTGATCATGTATAAAATAATGTTGTTTTCAAAAATAATATACAGTGCCGCTCAAGTGAATAGGTTTGACTTTTATATCAGACTTAAAACTTTGTATATCTGTAACAGTTTAAGCAAAATACATTTTTTTGTATAAAGAAATAACACATTTGTTAAATAACAAAGTTTCTGTTCGTTTTGTTTTTATATCAATTTTATTATTTTTTCAAAATCAAGTAAATTGGTTTGATTACTAAAACTATTAAATAAAATTATACATTTATATGTAAAAAGGTAGATTTCAAGGCGCTGAGTAACTTAAATAAAGAACATTGTTTTAGCAATTTTAAGTATTTGGTATGCCCATCCTTACTCCAAAAAAATACTAAAAATATTTTTCAATTTCATTTAGTGAAATTGATGACCTGGACTTTATAATTGTTTCAACTAACGTCCCAGGGTCACTAAATTGTCTTCCTCCTTCATATACTCTCCTGGACAAAAGACTCAAAAAGTTCACGATAATCTTAATGTCAGGGCAGTAATGCGGCCCTTGAGCAATTTAACGTTAACGGTATGGATGCGAGCGTTGTCATGTTGATACGTCCATGGATTGTGACCATAAATCTCCGAAAACTGGGGAAAAGTCTTTTGGAACACAGTCTTGCACATAATTGCACTAGTGTGATGACGACTTAAAAAACATTCTTCCTTTCGGATTTCGTGTAAATAATAATTATAGTCATCCGGTCCATCGAGGTGGAACTTCTTTTCGTCGGAGAAGACCACCGTCTTCCCTCCACAAATCGAAGTCGTGGTTCCTTACGAGCATTATTAATAGGGATTTTATTTTTATTTTTAATCTCTTTAAGTGCTTGACGCTTCGAATAATTCGTTCTAATGTGGCCGCACTACCATTTACGCTCATTTTTCCCTAATTTTACCAGCAGAAAGTTCGCAATTTGAAGCACTTCGTACTTCGCCTCTCCGTTGCTGCGGTTGCATAGTTTTTTTGTTTTGACTTCGACTGATTTTCTTGTCTATTTCATAGTGTTTTAAGCCAGATTCAAAATAGCCTTTTATTTGACCTTTTTCAAAATCGGTTAAAGGAATTTCACGGCGCATTTTACAAAAAAGTGATAACAGATGCTTTAAATTTTAGAATCTAAAACTCTTTTCAATCATTCAGTCAAACAAAAAGTAAAGTCAAAAGTGTGAAACCTATTACCCACATTTAGCAAATTTCACGATGTAAGCCAAATTCAGCATTTGTTCCGTTACTTATATCTTGCATATAAAAAAACAAGTAAGAAAGCTTCTGTCGAGTTTGTTCGACTGTGAAATACCCACCACCCAATTTTAACATCGAAATATTATATTTTTTAAAAATATACTGAAAAAATACTACAAAAAATTTTACTAAAAATATACAAAAATTTTCATTGTTCGAAATTATTAGCTTGGCGGCACTTTAGTTGGTTTATTGAACACCATTATTATGTCACGGAGTGACATAGCAACTAACTAGGTGCAGCTGCACGTGATTACGCCTTATAAAAGTAATTTCTTAATACCTTCTGTGTTTTTTATCCGATTGTAACCAAATTCAGATCATTTAGATGGTGATTAGTATTGTGAGAACCAAAATTGAACGTTCTAGGTTTAAAATGACGCTTGGAATTCGGTTTTATTCGATTTACGGGGGCGGAGGGGGGCGTGGCCAAAATCTAAAATAAACTGAATCTGCTCCATCTCTTATAGTCTCTGATATCTAGGTGATCATACGGACAGACGGACATTGCTACATCGTCTCGGCTGTTGACGCTGATCAAGAATTTATACTTTATGGGGTCGGAGATGCTTCCTTTTGTCTGTTATATACGTTTTCGGTTGGCACAAAGTTATAATACCCTTCTACCCTTTGGGTAGGCGGGTATAAAAATTGAAAAGGTATGTTTTGCGCAGACGATATATTTAGCTGACCCAACCTAAACCCCACCACCAGAGCCACTGGATTAGTGGATCAACTGCTAAATCAAAGCATTTCCTATCGAAGACTTTCTACCAGAAAGTCAGTTCCGACCTCCCGGTCCCAGGTGGTCAACAAGTGTACTTCATCTGTAATAATGAAAACGAAGTAAGTGGTCGCTGTGGAATACCTACAACCATCTATCATTTCGCAGTTAAAGCAGCTCATCACTCGAGGAATAATTTGATTTTGCTGCTCAAACATCGATTGATTTAATACCAACAAATACACAAGATTTTCATTCATGCAGACTAACCG
This sequence comes from Drosophila pruinosa, assembly GCA_018150935.1. NCBI lineage: Eukaryota > Metazoa > Arthropoda > Insecta > Diptera > Drosophilidae > Drosophila > Drosophila pruinosa. Next base: position 578,869 of record JAECWR010000034.1, read on the forward strand.
TTTATTGGGGAACATGTTCGCAGATGTTCGTACTCCAGCTTTCGGCGTAATTGTCGGAGATCAATTTTAACATAGGCAATTTGTTCTACAGCAAAGAAATTATCAATTGGTTAATGTCGCAGAAACTCTTTGTCTTCTGGGATAGGGCCGATGGTTATTACTTCAACATAACGATAAATAATAAAAGTAACAGTACAATTATATTTTGAAATGCCACCAGTTTTTTTTACCTATATATTGTGGAACGTTTCCTATTTCTTCGTTTGAATCAGGCAAAACTACGCTCCGAAGAGTACATTCATATACGAGATGAAGACGATACGAGATGAAGACAAGAATGTTAGAAAACTAACGATTTTACCATCATTAGACATTAGCAGTCTCCTTCAAATAGTCTAATAGATTTGCATGCTGTTGTTATAAACAAATAAGAAAGCGACAATCTAGTTTGCTCGACTTTACAATACCAGCCACCCACTTTTACTGAATGCAACAAACAGACACTATTCCAGACTATGGTAGAAAAATTACGAGCGACCATCGAAATATCATATATTTCGAAATTGTAGTAAAAAATATACTAAAACAATATACCAAAAAAATAACGACGCTAACTGCGTTCAAAATGATTCGCTTTATTATTATTATTAGGTTTATTGAACACCATTATTATGTCACTTATTGACATAGCAACTGAACAAGTGAAGCACTTGATTTCGACCTATAAAAGTTATTCTTTAATAACTTCTGTGTTTATTGTCCAATTGCTACCCAATTTTCAGTGACTAAAATCTACAATAAACTAGATCTGCATGCCGAAATAAGACATACTATCCCGAAAAATTGGTTGCTCTAGTTTTTATAGCCTTTGAGATCTGGTGTCCATACAGGATAGTATGTCTTATTGTTGCACGCAGATCAAGTTTGTTTTTGATTTTTGCCACGCACACTTCTGCACCGTAAATCGAAAAAACCCGAATTCCAAGCGTAATTTTTAACCTAGAACGTTCAATTTTGGTACACACAATACTTATCACCATCTTAATGATCTGAATTTGGTTACAATCGGATAAAAAACACAGAAGGTGTTAAGAAATTACTTTTATAAGGCGAAATCGGGTGCAGCTGCACCTGTTCAGCTGGTTGTCACTCAGGGACATAATAATGGTGTTCAATAAACATAATGAAGTGCTACAAAGCTAATCATTTTGATCAAAGTTTAGTTCGGTGTATTTTTTGGTATATTTTTAATATATTTTCCAGTATATTTTTGAAAAATATAATATTTCGATGGTCGCTCTTTTTTATTCTTCTATTTAGTAAAATTGGGTGGCGGGTATCTCACAGTCGAGCAAACTCGACAGTAGCCTTCTTACTTGTTTTAACATTTTTTTTTTCTGCTTTCAATCTAACATTTGTGCTGTCACCTTCCTGCGCCTTTTTAATAAAAAATTGTTCTCGCAAACTAACAATACCTGTGCTAAACGAAGGTGTGTTTTGTCTGATTTATAATATTCAATATTTTACATAATTTTGGTGTTTTGATAAAAAGTAAAAAGATAAAAATTAAATTTCTGTTTTGGTTTGAACTACTAAAGCACATTTGTTGGTCTATCATTACAAATGGAGCTGGTAAATCGGTCGTCGTCGGGGTTAGACGTATTTTCATCAAGCTCTGTACAAAATCAATTTATTTAAGTGAAGTGAACAAATAAAACCAAATAAAATATAAATATCAGCGAAAAGACGCTATTAGCAATGTTTAATTGCTAATCTATAATATTTTCTTGTGTGTGGAAACAAAAAATAAAAAAAAAACAAAAACTAAAACAAATAGACAGTAAACAAATCGACAGCTCTAAAATGAGCCAACGTGATTTACGCGCTCAACGACGAAAAGAGCAAGACGAGCGGCGGATCTCCCTCCAACGAAACAATGCATACTTCACCGTCGTGTCTGACGCCCGCGAGTGCCAAACAATCCAACTGGTCAATGACCTAGCCCTTGCAGAATGCACACGATCGCGGTCTTGCTCACCGATGCCTACGACTGTACGACGCGAGCCTGAACACACTGAGAGCGTCTCTCTCACGCTCTCCCCATTCCAAACGGTGTCAAGCTCTGTAGCGACCAGCACAGTAACCTCGATATCTACTGCAACTGCACTTAGAGCAACAACAACAACATCAATACTATGCTCAGTACCGAGAGCGGTGTACATTTCTGCCGAATCAACAACAACCAAAGCAAGTGCACTCACTCCGACTCTTGAAAGCAAAAGCGGACAAGAACCAAAACAAAACTGTTTCAAACAGGGCTGGATCGCTACATCCAAATAAAGCGAAAGCGAAGCCCACAACACAATCAGGCTGGTAATCAGCCGAAAACAAATCGCGCCAACGTTGACAATAACTCAACTTCAAATAGGTTTGCACTATTGGATGACTGCGAAGTGCATCCACTCAAAGCACAGGAGCAGAAGAAGATTAAGCCGCCACCAATATTTATACGTGAGAAAACCTCAAGTGCTCTGATTAACAAACTAGCTACAATCATCGGAGAAAATAAGTTTCACGTTATACCTCTTACCAAGGGAAATATACACGAAACGAAAGTGCAGACTCCGGATGAGTTTAGCCATCGAACAGTGACCAAGTACCTGGATGAAGCAGGAAAGAATTATTATACTTACCAGCTTAAAAGTGCCAAAGGATTGCAGGTTGTCATTAAAGGAATAGAATCATCAGTGACCCCATCCAAAATTATAGAGGCACTAAAGGAGAAAAACTTCAACGCAAAAACGGTGATCAACATTCTTAACAGGAAGCCGCAGCCACTATTCAAAGTTGAACTGGAGCCATCGAGTGAAAAAATCAGCAGAAATGAAGTACATCCTATTTATAAACTACTATTTTTACTGCACCGGAGAATAACCGTCGAAGAGCCACACAAGCGCAAGCAGCCTGTGCAGTGCACCAACTGCCAAGAATATGGCCACACCAAAGCGTACTGCACCCTAAAATCTATCTGCGTCGTTTGCAGCGATGCTCACAGCACCGCAATCTATCCTAAGAACAAGGACGACAGCTCAATTAAATTATGCAGCAACTGTGGCGAAAATCACACAGCCAACTGGCGAGGATGCATTGTTTACAAGGAACTCAAGAGTCGCCTAAATAAACGAGTGGCTTCCGCTCGTGATCGTACCACACCAACAATTCACAAAGCAATGGAACCGACTTCAACCAACATCCCTTCGTCTATCAGCCACCGAACAGCGCCCAATATTTCCTTTGCAAGTGCACTAAAATCAGGGATCCAAACACCAACAGCAGATACTCCCATTCATCAAACAAACGCTCACGAGAGCATGCAACAGCGTTGGCGTTGAAACGATTGTACTTTCGATGCAGCAAAGCATGAAAGACTTCATGGCATTCATGCAAGCAACTATGCAACAGCTTATGAGGAACCAAAACATCCTTATTCAAATGCTCGTTTCTTCTAAAACAGGATAATGACTCCCTTAATAATAGCAACCTGGAACGCAAATGGCGTTTCGCGGCACAAGCCAGAACTTGCTCAGTTCTTAGCCGACAGAAACATTGACGTTATGCTACTCTCAGAGACTCACCTTACTGAAAAGTACAATTTCCAAATACCAGGATACAAATTTTTCTTTACAAATCACCCGGATGACAAAGCCCATGGAGGCACCGGCATACTAATACGATCGCGAATTAAACACCACTTTCTTAGCAATTGGCAAGAAGACTGCCTACAATCTACCTCTATAAGCCTCCAATGCTATAACGGTGCTCTCACCCTGGCTGCTGTCTATTGTCCACCCCGCTTCAAAATATCTGAGGACAAATTCACAACACTTTTCGACTCGCTCGGTGAAAGGTTTGTTGCAGCTGGTGATTGGAATGCCAAGCACATGTACTGGGGATCTCGGATAGCGAACCCTAAAGAAAAACAACTGTACGACGCAATCATTAAACCACAAAGCAAGCTTAATTATGCTTCTCCGGGTGCGCCTACATACTGGCCAGCAGATCCTAAGAAGCTTCCCGATTTGATTGACTTTGCCATCACCAAAAGGATATCCCAATCAATGATCACAGCTGAGGCACTTCCAGAACTGTCATCTGAGCACTGTCCGGTGCTCTTTAATCTTTTGTACCAACTGCAACACATCGAGCGGCCGTATAGGCTTACAAGCAACAGGACCAACTGGGAGAGGTAAAAAAAATATGTTTGTTCCCATGCCGACTTCTCTAGCTCATTGGAAACCGAGCAAGACATCGATCAGTTTGCTGATGACCTAGAATCAACACTAGTTGCACCAGCAAAAGCGTCAACTCCACAATATACCCACGAATGCAGTATAAAGTTCAACAAGACAAGTCGAGATATTGAACTCCTTGTGCTTGAAAAACGACGACTTCGAAGGGAGTGGCAGGAGCACAGATCACCTGGCGCAAAGAGTAGACTAAAAGCAGCTTCTCGCAGATTTACCAAAGCGCTTAAGAAAGAAGAAGCGGACGCACAACTACGTTACATCGAGAATCTCACGCCCACCAGCACAAAGAACTCATTGTGGAAAGCCCACAGGAATCTACAGGCACCAGCAGAAACTGTCGTACCTCTTCGTAACTCTACCGGAAACTGGTCTCGTAGTGACGTGGACAGAGCAAGAGCCTTCGCTGGTCATCTCAAAAAGGTATTCCAACCAAATCCAGCCACTAACTCATTTACTCTCCCACCCTTACCTGCATCTGACTTAGCACCACAAGACCCCATAGAATTCCGGCCAAGCGAAATAACGAATGTCATAAAAGAGCAACTGAGGACTGGAAAGTCACCTGGCTTCGAGTCAATAACCCTGAAAATGATCATCGAGCTCCCAATGTGTGGAGTTCTTCAAATCTGCTCTTCAATGCAATCACCAAAATTGGATACTTCCCTCAAAAGTGGAAATCAATCATAGTTATGATCCCTAAGCTTGGGAAAGACAAAACACAGCCTTCATCATACAGGCCAATAAGCCTACTTACTTGTCTCTCCAAGTTATTTGAAAAAGTACTGCTGCTACGAATCAGTCCCCACCTCAAAACACACGACACACTCCCATCGCACCAATTTGGTTTTCGGGCAAAACATGGAGCTATTGAGCAGGTTAACCGCATCACAACAGAAATTCGCACTGCTTTTGAACATCGTGAATATTGCACAGCTTTATTCTTAGACGTTGCTCAAGCATTCGATAGAGTATGGTTGGATAGACTTATGTTCAATATAATCAAACTGCTGCCTCAAAACTTACATAAGCTTCTAAAATCTTACCTATACCAAAGAGTGTTCGCGGTTAGATGTAGTTCAAGCACTTCAAGCGATTGTACTATAGAAGCTGGAGTGCCCCAAGGAAGTGTTCTAGGTCCAATTCTATACACCCTATACACGGCGGACATCCCAACAGACTACCAGCTAACAATATCCACATTCGCTGATGACACCGCAATACTGAGTCGATCCAGATGTCCAGTAAAAGCTACGATGCAACTAGCACGCCATTTAACATGTGTAGAGCATTGCTTGCAGGTTGGCGCATACGAGTAAACGAACAAAAATGCAAACAGGTTACTTTTACCCTTAACAAACAAAGCTGCCCGCCCTTGGCTATGAACCAAACGCGCATCCCACAAGCCGATAGCATAACATACTTAGGAATTCATCTGGACAAGCGGCTCACCTGGCGGAAACACATAGAGGCCAAGACGACGCACCTGAGACTAAAAGCAAAGGATCTACACTGGCTTATAAACGTTCGGTCTCCCCTAAGCCTGGAGTACAAAGTCCTTTTGTTCAACTCCGTTCTTAAACCCATATGGACCTATGGCTCCGAGCTATGGGGCAATGCATCGAAAAGCAGCATCGACATCGTGCAGCGAGCACAGACTAGGATTCTGAGAATCGTAACTGGAGCTCCATGGTATCTTCGGAACGAGAGTATACACAGAGACCTACATATAAAACTTGTCATTGAGACAATATCAGAGAGAAAAGTAAAATACATGGAAAAACTAGGCTCACATCCAAATCCCCTTGCAAGAATTCTTCTTCGAGTATGCAGCCAAAGTCGACTGCACCGCAACGATCAACCAGCCCAACGTTAAATTTGTTAGGCCACATAGCACGAATCATTTCATAAAATGATTATTATCTAGCTTAGAATAAGATTTGAAAACTTATTGTTAGTCTCTTAAGTAAAAGGGAAGATTCAATAAATAAGAAAATAAATTTAAAAAAAAAAAAAATCATTACAACTGTCTTGTGCATTTTTTTGTTGTTGGTCTTTTTCTTATTCTTTCGCTATTATCGTCGCGTCCGCGTTTGTGATTACGCTGCTTGCTGTTTTTTCTGTAAGTAAGATAACACCGTCTAATACCCTGTACTAACACTTACTTTTCTACTTATTTTAATTTTTGGTTTTATTTACATTTAACTTGCATCCAAAACCTACATTATGTTAGTATGCTATAATAAGAAATGTGTTTCGTTTGCTTCTGGTTTTTTGGCAATGTTTCACATAAATAATGTGCTGGCTTTACCGGCCGTATTTTCGACCAAATTAGCTCCAAATCTCGCCTAAGATGGAGTCATGTAGGGATGTTGCGGGATTCATAAGTCAGACGAAGCAAGGCTTTGGTGATCAATTCGCAAGTTTCAAAAAACTTGCGGATAGTTTCGCAACTTTGGACTCTGGGTTTAAGGGCATGAAGCTTTTAACCGAGTCTCCAAAGCGTAAAAAAGCTAATACTCGTTTGTCCATTGGCCCAAACGAACTTCATGTCCCGAACTTCTCGTCCGTTCCTAGTAATCTAATGTAATTTACATCTCCCACACCTCGATACTCCTCAGTGACAATGATTGCCAACAATGACATGTTTCTCATGAATGCCATTTGTTTTGATCCCGTTGCAGTCTCGGTATCCGCAGAAGTTGTTACTGTTGAAGAAACTAAACATGATCAACCTTCTGATGGACTTAACGTTCTACCAACTAGTGCTCCTATCTCGATTTCTGTTACAGTTGTTCAGAACACTATGGTGGGTGTCCGACCAATGAAACAACAAATTTTTGTTTCTAAACTGGCCCCTGATACGTCATCTGATGATATAAGCACGTTTATTCGGTATAAAATTCAAGCTTAATTGAATAAGTGTTCCTGCCGAGCATTTTAGTAAAGTTTGCTGCAAAGCCTTTTGGCCGGTACACTTAATTATTAAAGAGTATGTAAATATAAAGAAAAATCGGCCGCCATATTTACTTCCAAATATTACCACTTTAAGGCTCAAACTCCATCCGGTAGTTCAAAAAACTAAAATCTTCTCTCCAGCTTGGCTATCAACGTGTAAGAGACCTTTGTTATAAGCTAAATAATTTTTATTTAGACGTTTTATCTTTTCCTTTTCATGTCATGACCTTTATTGAATCGTGGTTAGGGCATGATATTCTTGATACTAAAATATTTACTACTTTTGTAGTTTTAGCATCTTTATCACCTGTTCTTATATCCCTCCTGCCTCAGATTACTCTCTGTATTTATCTTATTCTTCATTAATTAATCACAATCTGAAATGTTTTCTGATCGGGATTTCTTATAAGTTCTTGAAGATTTTAAAACATCTGGCATTTCGTGGCTTTTGCCATGTGAGTCCAATGCATTAAATCCTTCGTCAACTGTCGTCTTTGTTGATAGCATTTTTGATATAGCAGTATCTTAAACCAATGTTTAACCAAATTGACTTAATAAAATAATTGATTTGATTTTTGTTATAGGGTCCAGATCTAACTCTATTTCCTCACTTGAGAATCCCTACTACTTTACATTGGTGATGTAAATTGATATTCCAAAAAGGTTTTCGAGCTCAGGTGTTTTACCAGAAAGTTGTTTTCGGAAGACCGATTTTAAAAAATTGGTTTTTTTGCTTCTTTTGCACACTGACTGGTCCCATCTTTCTTCGAGTAGTGACCTGGATAATGCAATTGAGAATTTTTTTTGGTACTCCATAGTTGTCTAATAGACTGGTTATGTTTTACTAAAAAACTAACAAAATTAGAGAATAAAAAGTTAATAAAAAATATAAGGAAATTGGCTCTCTCTTATATTTTTCCCGCTATTCTATTGCTTGGTCCGATTTCTCCGTATCTCAATATCGAGTAAATCAATCTAATTGCATATTGCGTTTAGTAAAGCTGTTTGGTTTTCAAGGACGAAGTTCATAGTTGTGTGTTTAGGTTCTGAGCAGAAGAAGTCTGTGAGCCACTTTTTAAATTATTTGAATTTAATATATAAGCTCAATCTTCTTGGATTTCCACAAAACTTAATTTTGGGAATATCTTCATATCTTTCATGTAGAATTCAAAAGGTATTTTACAAGGACTATGTGTTCAAGACTGTCCAAGTCACTTCTGGTGTACCCCAAGGAAGTCATTTAGGCCCATTTACATTATTTATAAATCTACCATCCGTTATATCATACTCTCGCATACTTATGTATGCAGATGATGTTAAGATTTGTCTGACTTTTAATAATCCCTTATATAGTCTCAGATGCAATCAGACCTTGATTGTTTTCAATCGTGGTGTGCTATACATTTTATTTAATCACAATTGCAATAAATGTAAACTTATGCCATTTTTTAGGGGCGTACCCTATTTAAACAATTATCATCCTAATGAAACACAACTTGAGCGAATAGAGTGAGTCACTGATTTAGGTATTCTTCTTGATTCAAAATTAAAAATAGAGCCATGGGTTTCCTTGGATTTCGTAAACGTTGGTCAAAGTAATTTGACGATCCCTACACGACAAAACATCTTTATATCTCACTGGCTCATCCTATACTTGAGTACGGATCTAATATTTGGTATTCCCAGTACAGGGTTCATCAAGATAGGCTTAAATCAGTGCAGAAACAATTTCTTCCCTTTGCTCTTAATAGTCTTAACTGGATTTCTTCTATTAGATTGCCTGCGTATCGTAGTAAACTTTTATTAGTTTATTATTATTATTAAACCTTCCTTCTCTTTCTGACCGTAGAACTATGCTAGGCGTAGTGTTTCTACATAGACTAATTATTGGTGAAGTTGACAAGCCAGATTATCTTTGTCGCTCCGGTCAGAACGACTAGCAATTTTCTTCCTTTCTGTTTTTCCCCTTTTATTACCAACTATGCTTATCGCAATCCTTTTCATATTTTGTGTGTAAATTACAATACATTTTCTAATATGCAATACTAACATTATCTTTTATATGAATACATTACTTTTACAAAATGTATCGCATAGTTAAGTATAGTTCTGAATGTTTTCACTGTATGGTCTGTGTTAATTGTTTGCGATCTCCGTTTCCGCACGTTATGCGGTGTGCATCTCGGTCGGATGGGCGGTTGGTTGCGTCTGCCAGGGTCCACGCGTTATGAAGCCCGAACGTGGTGTCGCTAGGCCACTTAATCGTTCTGCCGTAGTAGGTCAACGTATTTAAACAACAATAATAAGAGAATACATATAGAAATCATAATTTTCAAATAGTTTGAAAAGTAATTATACCCGCCTACCCATGGTTAGCAGAAAATGCATGTGATAGGCAAAATGAAGTATCTTTGACCCCATATAGGATATAAATTCTTGATCACCTTCAACGGCAGAGACGTCCGTCTCACTTTTTCTATACGTAAATTAAAAATTTGCTACAATATTATACTATTTGCCCGCAAATCAAGATTGTTTTAGAATTTGGTTACGCTCAGCTCTGTCTCAAATCACAATTTTAAAGATCTATGAAAATTTGGTTACAATCGGATGAAAAACACAAAAGTTATTAAAGAATTACGCGAATTAAGGCGAAATCAGGTGCAGATGCACCTGTTCAGTTTCTATTACACTCAGTGATATAATAATGGTGCTTAATTAATCTAATTAAGTGCTACTAAACTAATAATTTTGAACGCAGTTAACTTCGGTATATTTTTGAAGTACAGTATATTTCCGAAAAATAAGATATTTCGTTTGACGCTCTTTATTTTCGGCACTGAAAGATTCTAGGGATGAATTCTTTATTGTGTTGTTTAAACTAGACACTAAGGATTTTTTAAGATATCTTTTTTATGTGATTTGAATTTAATTGCACGCAAGCTCCACATTGGGGTCCAATAACTTGCAAACACGGAATGGAAAGAGTTTGTTTTTAATTTTGTGAACGAATGTTTTCGACTTATTTCAATACAAATTTAAAACTTAAGTAAATAAAGTATAGCAAAAATCGTATGTCAACTAAGTTATGTTAAAACTTTCTTGGTAAAGTTAGAAAAGCTCGGTCACTAATCGAGAGCTTTTGGTTTGGGAGAGCTCACGTTTAGAAGCTGCGTATAAGAGTTTGTCTACTCAGCGCTAATCTAATGTTTACGTTTTGAGGCTGTGTAGCTGATGTTACTATGAGTTGGGGGTGTGAATGCAATGAAATGTTTACGTTATACTGCTGCCTGGCCGATCTTACTGTTAAGTGGTAATAAGTAAATTTTATGTTTTGCGTATTAGTTTGTGTGAGAAAAGTTTGTGAACGGCTCAACAAAGTAAATTAACCATAAAGTGGTTATGTAAATTGTTAGTGAACTTGATAGGAAATACTTAGCAGCTAAGTGTGATAACTCCCCCTCTCTTAAAATGAATCGTCCCTAATTCTAATGGGTATCTTATATTGACCTATTTTGTTACTTATTGATTTGAGAGTATATACATAGGTCAAGCTTAACGTTTTCATTATAATGACGTTTAGTAACTGAAAATGTTTTTTAATTTTATAAAATTAATCGGATTCAAAATATTCAAAAAGTTTTAACAGAAAAATTCAAAAATGATTATATTTCTATATTGGGATCTCTGAATGCTAACTGAAGTGTCGGTGATGTCGCTTTTTTCATGGGGATCTGTCTGTCTTTTATCCTCGTTCATCAAAATGAGATGGTGGTTGGGTTTTATAAAATTAATCGGATTCAAAATATTCAAAAAGTTTTAACAGAAAAATTCAAAAATGATTATATTTCTATATTGGGATCTCTGAATGCTAACTGAAGTGTCGCTGATGTCGCTTTTTTCATGGGGATCTGTCTGTCTTTTATCCTCGTTCATCAAAATGAGATGGTGGTTGGGTAGCGGAGAGTTGATTGAATGTTGGCGGTTATTAACTTATGCATCGTTAAAGCTTGACTGTAGTCGTTCCTACTTTTTGTTTCTATTTTTGCATCCTTTTTTAGTGCTATTGTTATAGGTTTTGCCATGTCAGAAAAATTTGGAATGAATTTTCGGTAATAATCAGATAATCCCAGAAATGCATTAATTTCTTTGGTTTTGGTTACAGCGGATAATCTTGGATAGCTCTGATTTTGTTTGAATTGGGTTTTATTCCGTTTGGTGATAGGACATCTACTAATAAGATAGTTTCCTGCCTCAAAAGCTCTCAATTTTAGATTAGCTTCTGCTAATTTATCAAAAACTAAACGGAGTGATTTTAAAAGTTTGTCAAGTCATGTGGAAACACAATTACATCATTAAGGTATACAAGACCGTGTTTGTTTAAAAGGGGGCGAAGAATATTATTCATGCAACGGCGGAAAGTTGCGGGTGCATTTTTTAGACCGAATTGCATACGTAAATATTCGTAACGGCCTTTTTTGGTGGAGAAAGTTGATCAACAGTTTGATCAATAGGCTTGTATTGTAACTACCCACGTCAAACAGCTCTGTCGATTTCTTGCTGGCTGAACTCATGGCTAGTGGGGGGCTCGTTTGTTTAACGGTTACTGTGCCACAAGAAAAAAAAATCATAAATCTGTTCCTAACCGTGAGAAGCTAATGTATACCTAAAGGTGCCCCAAATCAAATATTTATGTTGTAATTAACATTATGGTTATAAATTTACTCCATTATCATAATACTGATATTATTTTTATTTTTTAATTATGGTGTGTTTAATTATAGAACGTTTTTGTTTTATTTTAATAATCTATCACAGCTTTCGCTTGTGACAATAAATTTCTGCCAATTAAGAAAATTGGTGTAATTTGAATTTACTTTAATCTTTATAATAATTATTGACTGGTAAATTTAGGCTTTTAATGATAGTGAATGGACCATTACTAATGTGGGGGAGGAATTCGGTATCAATAACTGATAAGTTGAAAATATTAGTAGTTATCATGTTGACTGTGGAACCTTTAAATATTAGGCGTTTTATGTTATTACCTTTATGAGAGAGGATTATGTACTGCTGGATTTCAAGGCCGGTGGCCGAAAATTTTCAGCTTGATCGGTGACAGTTTCTGGTTTTTCTTCTTTATTTTGTTCCTTTGTTTTCTGGATTTGGGAACCTAGATAGTTCAGGATAGTATTCTGGATAGTGATAAGAGTTCGGGCTATAATATAAGTTACATGGGACTTACGGTAAACGAATTTCTTTTTCGTAATTTCGAGTTTCTTCGATACTCATTATTGTCTGTCCGGTATCAGTGGGTCCCATGCATTTCATAATTTGGCTGCATCAATATAGGGTTCAAAGGCGGTTGATTCGGTGTATAGAGAATTGTAAGAATTGTTTTTAAGGTTAGTTAGGTTATCAAAACGGGGTTTATTTTGGTTTTTATCAGCTACTTCTTTTGATTGAGTTTTTTGAGCGGGCTCTTCATACAAGTCTTTTTCATCTATCAAGTTTATAAGTGATCTAAAATCTGGTATATCGCAATTACAATTCATAAATAAGTGTTGGTTGGTAGTTTTTGAATTAGTGTTTCAATGCTAGTTTTAATTAGTCTATTGAACAAAGATGTTTCTGTTTTGTCATTTTCTAATGCCTCATCCAGAAAACTGCAAATGTTGTATTTGAATTAAGTATTGCGGAAGCCTTCTAGCAGTTGATGATTTCGACCTTGAAATGAGATGTTTTTTAAGTTCCAGACAGTTTGTCAGGTTATGCGTTTATGGTAATTATAATAATAATCATAACTATTCTTAACTACGAGATAAGTTTTGTAAAATTAAGGTTTTTATCTTACAGATAGTGTTAGTATCGCAAATCACATTAGAAAATTTATTGTAATTTACACACAAAGTACGAAAAGGATTATGACCGGAATTGTTAAAACTACAACAGGAAAGAGAAAGGAGGAAAATTTTTGGTCGTTTGACCGGAACGGCAAAACTAATCTGGCTTGTCAACTGCATGGAGTCAACTTCACCAATAATTAGTCTATGTAGAAACACTACACCTAGCGCAGTTCTACGGTCAGAAAGAGAAGGAAGGTTTAATAATAATAATAAACTAATAAAAGTCTACTACGATACGCAGGCAATCTAATAGAAAAAATCCAGTTAAGATGTTTTGTCATGTAGGGATCGTCAAATTCCTTTGACCAACGTTTAATAAACCCATGGCTTTATTGGAAGTACACATGCTTTTCAAATTTTAATTTTGAATCAAGAAGAATACCTAAATCAGTGACTTACTCTATTCGCCCAAGTTGTGTTTCATTAGGATGATAATTGTTTAAATAGGGACTGCCCCTAAAAAATGGAACAAAAAATAATTTAAATTTTCATTGCATTTTAGATTAAATGAATTGATAGCACACCACGATGGCAAACAATCAAGGTCAGATGGTATCTAAGAATATATAAGGGATTATTAAAAGTCAGACAAATCTTAACAACATCCACCAACATAATGTGAAAAGCAACGGGCCTAAATGACTGCCTTGGCAATTCTGACGTACCGCCTTGGACGGTCTTAGACACAGAGTCCTTGTGAAATACCTCATGAATTCTACATGAAAGATATGAAGATATCGACAAAATAAAGTTCTGTGGATATCCAAGAAGATTGAGCTTATATAATAACAGACTATGGATGAGGGAATCAAAAGCCTTACCTACATTTCACAAACCCATGCTGGTAGGGTGAAATTATAGATTTACAGCAGTGCTGCGGTTGAGAAGTTATAAGTTTCTCAAATGCTTTGGGAGTAACAGACAACTTGGAGATTCCGTAGTTTTGAACGTTGGATTTATTTCCTTTTTTCGAGGGAGAAATAATATAAGACTCTTTCCAAAGATTATGGAAAGAACACAACTCTACAGACAATTCAAATAATTTTAAAAATGGTTCACAGAGTCCCTCTGCACAGAATAGGAATAGGTCGTTTGAAAAAAATCAGCAAACAGATCGGCAAATGCTATGATAATTAAATGCTATCCTTTTTTTTCAAAAAATAATGTTGGAAGTGTTGATATCTCCCGCTTCGAATAGACGAAGTCATAAAAGCATTTCGGGTCACGCTGAAACTTTAGTCTGCACTTTCTCAAATAATTCTTGTGGCAATGATTATTTAGCGTGGAGAAATCGGACCGAGGAATAGTATAGCGACAAAAAAAAAAGAGAGACACTTTTTATTCTGTAACTTTGTCGTAACGGTCTGTTAGACAATTATGAGGTACCAAAAGGAACACAAGCATCAAACAGAGAGCTTAATGTAGAGTAAAAAATCTCAATTGCATTATCCAGATCAATATACGAAAAACCTTGGAAATAAGCAATAAAAGATTTTTAAAATCGGTCTTCCGAAAGCAACGAACTCGCATCTCTGGTAAAACAGCAGAACCCGAACAATCTATTTGGGAGGTCAATCAATACTTCTAGGGTAGGGTGGTAAGGATCCTCAGGTGAGGAAATAGGGGTAGACCTGCACGGTGAATAGGTTTTGGGCCATTAGATTCCGGAGATATTAAAATCTCCAAGAACTATTAGAAAATCATGATCATAAAGCATTTCCGAAATGCTATTAACTACAGAAAAATGACATAAGTATATAGGAATAGGTAATAAATTAGTAGGATATAGGAATAGGTAATAAACACACTAATTTTCGTTCGTATTCGTTTTCGCATTCGGACGTGTTCTTTTTGCTGTCAACTAACATTTGTTATTTTATCTTTCCTGCGCCTTGTTATTAAATAATTTTGTTTGCAAACTAACAATACCTGTGCTATACGTCGGAGTGTTTAGTCACAGTGTAATAATATTCAATAATTTACAATTAATTGTGTGTTTTAATATATCAACAATTTGTGAGGCCTAATTTTCTGTTTGTGAGAGCTTACAGTAAATTTGTGTTTTGTTTTGAACTGCTACAGCACATTGTTGGTATATCATTACATATCGCGCTCTTTCCGATCTCGGGCACTTTCCGGTCTCGCGCTCTTTGTGCTGTGTTTTGTTGTTGGCCGTTTTGGCTATTCTTTTCTCTGCTTTCGTCGCGCCCGCGATTGTGATTTTGTGCTTGCTGTTTTTCTGTAAGTAGATATCAGCGTACTAATACTAATACACAAATTTTATTCTTATTTAAATTTTTGGTTTCATTTAATTTTTATTTACTCTAAAACCTGCAGTATGTTTGTCTGCTATAATAAAACATGCCGTGTACCAGCAAGCGCAAAAATGGGTTTCGTTTGCCGCTGGCTCTGTGACAATGTTTCACATGAAAAATGTGCTGGCTTCACCGGCCGTATAGTCGACCTAATTGGCTCAAAATCTGGTTTAAGATGGACATGTGAGTCATGCAGGGATGTTGAAAGGGATGTTGCGGGATTCATACGTCAGACGAAGCAAGGCTTTGGTGATCTATTCGCAGGTTTCAAAAAACTTGCGGATAGTTTCGCAACTTTGGACTCTGGGTTTAAGGGCATGAAGCTTTTAACCGAGTCTCCAAAGCGTAAAAAAGCTAATACTCGTTTGTCCATTGGCCCTAACGAACTTGATGTCCCTGAGCTGGTCAACAACTCGTCTGTTCCGAATAATCTAATGTCATTTACGTCTCCCACCCCTCGACACTCTTCAGCGTCAATGATTGCCGACCATAACATTGTTCCCATGGATGTCATTTGTTCTGATCCCGTTTCAGTCTCGGTACCTGCAGTAGTTGTTAATGTTGCAGAGACTCAAAATGATCAACCTTCTGCTGTACCTGACGTTCTACCAGCTAGTACAGATGCTCCTATCTCGACTTCTGCTACAGTTGCTCAGAACACTATAGTAGGTGTCCCACCTATGAAACAAATTTTTGTTTCTAGGCTTGCCCCTAATACGTCATCTGACGACATTAGGACCTTTATTCGGTCCAAAATTCAAGCATCATTAAAGGTGGAAAAATTTAACTTCTCATATGAACGGGAAATCGCATCATTCAAAATAAGTGTTCCTGCCGAGCATTTTAGTAAAGTTTGCTCAAAAGACTTCTGGCCGGAATACTTAATTATGTAAAATTAAAAATTATGTAGAATGTAAATAAAAAAAAAAATCGGCCACCGATTTTACTTCCAAATGTTACCACTAATTCCTCTAAGCCTCAAACTCCATCTGATAGCTCAAAAAACTAACTTCTCTCCTGCTTGGCTATCAAAATGTAAGAGGCGTTTGTAGTAAACTTAATAATGTTTATTTAGATAGCTTAAATTTTCCTTTTCATATCATTGCCTTCACTGAAACTTGATTAAGGCATGATATTTTGAATACTGAAATCTTTACTAACAAATTTTCTGTCTATAGACGTGATCGCATGCAGCGTCGTGGTGGTGGTGTACTTATTGCTGTCGATGCTGATATCTCTTCTGAGCACGTAGATTTAGGTAGTGATTTAGATATCGAATTTGTAGCTGTAAAACTAATTTATTGTAGTTTTAGTATCTTTATCACCTGCTCATATATACCTCCTGCCTCAGATAACTCTCTGTATTTATCCCATTTTTCTGTAATCAATAGTATTTCTGAAATGCTTTCTGATCGTGATTTCTTAATAGTTCTTGGAGATTTTAATATTTCTGGAATTTCGTGGCTTTCGTCATGTGAGTCCAACGTATTGAATCCTTCGTCAACTAATGTCTTTGTTGATAGCCTTTTTGATATAGCTTTGTCTCAAACCAATTCTATACCAAATTGTCTAGGTAAAATGCTTGATTTGATTTTTGTTTTGGATCCCAATACCTGCACGGTGTCCAGATTAAATCCTATTTCCTCACCTGAGGATCCCTACCACCCTACTCTGGAGGTGCTGATTGACTTACCAGCAAGTGTTTCGGTTGCAGGTGTTTTACCGGAGAAGCGAGTTCGTTGTTTTCGGAAGACCGATTTTAAAAAACTTTCTTTGCTTCTTTCACGTACTGACTGGTCCCAACTTTCTTCGTGTATTGACCTGGACAAGGCAGTTGAAATTTTTTATTCTACATTAAACTCTCTGTTTGATGCTTGTGTTCCCTTTGGTACTCCACAATTGTCTAATAGACCGTTATGGTTTACCAAAGAACTAACAAAGTTAAAGAATAAAAAATCAAAGCTTTATAAAATATATAAGGAAACTGGCTCTCTCTTATATTTTTCTCGCTACACTGTTGCTCGTTCCGATTTCTCCACGCTAAATAAACTTTGCTACAAGGATTATTTGAGAAAGTGCAGCCATACGTTTCAGCGTGACCCGAAACGCTTCTATGACTTCGTTAATTCGAAGCGAAAGACGTCAACACTTCCAACAACATTATTTTATGATAAAAAGACAGCTTTTAATGATCGTGGCATTGCCGATCTGTTTGCTGATTTTTTTCAAACGACCTATTCCACATCAACTTTTTATAGAGCCCAGTCTTATCCGTATCAAGTAAACCAAGCGAATTGCATTTTTGGTCCCTTACTTTCTGAAAGTTTACTCTTACGTGAGCTTAAGTCATGTAAACCAGTTTTTTCTCCTGGCCCTGACGGTGTTCCTAGTTGCATGCTTAGGTTCTGTGCAGAGGGACTTTGTAAGCCACTTTTAAAATTATTTGAATTGTCTGTAGAGTTGTGTTCTTTCCCTAATCTTTGGAAAGAGTCTTACATTATTCCTCTCTTGAAAAAAGGAAATAAATCCAACGTTCAAAACTATAGAGGTATCTCCAAGTTGTCTGCTATTCCCAAAGCATTTGAGAAACTAATAACTTCTCAACTGCAACACTGCTGTAAATCTATAATTTCACCCTACCAGCATGGGTTTGTGAAATGTAGGTCTACTACCACTAACTTATTAGAATTCTCATCAATTGTTATTGAAGGGTTCCAATCAAAAATGCAAACGGATGTCATTTACACTGATTTCAGTAAGGCTTTTGATTCGGTCAATCATAGTCTCTTATTATACAAGCTCAATCTTCTTGGATTTCCACAGAACTTAATTTTGTGGATATCTTCATATCTTTCATTTAGAATTCAAAGAGTATTTTACAAGGGCTCTGTGTCCAAGACTGTCCAAGTCACTTCCGGCGTACCCCAAGGAAGTCATTTAGGCCCATTGCTGTTCACATTATTTATAAATGATCTACCGTCCGTTATATCATACTCTCGCATACTTATGTATGCAGATGATGTTAAGATTTGTCTGACTTTTAATGATCCCATATATAGCCTCAGATTGCAATCTGACCTTGATTGTTTTCAATCGTGGTGTGCTATAAATTTATTAAATCTTAATTGCAATAAATGTAAACTTATGACATTTTTTAAGGGGTATTCTCCATTTAAATAATTATCATCTTAATGATACTCCACTTGAGCGAATAGAGTCAGTAACTGATTTAGGTATCCTTCTTGATTCAAAATTAAAGTTTGATAAGCATATTTTGGCTGCTTCTAATAGAGCCATGGGTGTCCTTGGATTTATTAAACGTTGGTCAAAAGAATTTAACGATCCCTACATTACTAATCACTTGTACATCTCACTGGTTCGTCCTATTCTTAAGTATGGATCTAAAATCTGGTTCCCCCAGTATAGGGTTCATCAAGATAGGCTTGAATCAGTGCAGAAACAATTTCTTCTTTTTGCTCTTCGTAGTCTTAGCTGGAATCCCACAATTAGATTGCCTTCTTATCGTAGTAGACTTTTATTACTAAACCTTGCTTCTCTTTCTGACCGTAGAACTATGCTAGGTGTAGTGTTTCTACATAGACTAATCATTGGCGAAATTGACTCATTGCAGTTGACAAGTCAGTCTAGCTTTGCCGTTCCGGTCAGAACGACTAGAAATTTTCTTCCCCTCTCACTTTCCCGTTGTAGTACTAAATATGCCAGTCACAATCCTTTCCGTATTTTATGTGTAAATTATAATAACTTTTCTAGTCTAGTTAATAATACTAACACTACCTTAGAAATTAAAACATTACTCCTAGATACATTAGCTCGTATTTAAGAATAGTTCTAATTATTATTATTAGTAGTAATAGTATTATTATTATTATTTTATTCTTTTTGTTAATACAATTTGGTTGTTCTGTCTGTGTTAATTGTTCGCGACCTCCGTTCCCGCACGTTATGCGGTTGCCCCTCGGTCGGATGGGCAGGTGGTCGTGTCTGCCTAGGTCCGCGCGTTAACAATCCCGAGTTTGGTGTCGCTGGGCCACTTGATCGTACTGCCGTTAGTACGTCAACGTCCAAGATATATACTACCGAAGACAACTTTTACATCTAAGATTTCAATATCATTATTAATACTCAAGTCGATAGATTCAGAGAGATATCATCATCGACAGCGATAAGAACCCCACCACTGCACCGTGTTTCGCCTACCCAAAGGGTAGAAGGGTATTATGGCTTTGTGTCGACCGAAAATGTATGTAACAGGCAGAAGGAAGCATCTCCGACCCCATAAAGTATATATATTCTTAATCAGCGTCAACAGCCGAGACGATATAGCCATCTCCGTCTGTCCGTCCGTATGAACACCTAGATACACCTATAAGAGAAAGAGCAACCAAATTTTCGGAATAGTGTGTGTAATTATTGCAAGCAGATCAAGTTTGTTTTTGATTTTGGCCACGCCCCCTTCCGCCCATGCAAATTGAAAAAAACTGAATTGCAAGCGTCGTTTTAAACCTAGAACGTTCAATTTTGGTACGCACAATACTAATCACCATCTTAATGATCGAATTTGGTTACAATCGGATAAAAAACACAGAAGTTATTAAGAGATTACTTTTATAGGGCGTTACCACGTGCAGCTGCACCTAGCTAGTTGATATGACACTCCGCGACATAATAATGGTGTTCAATCAACCAACTAAAGTGGCACCAAGCTAATAATTTGGAACAAGGAAAATGTTGATATATTATTTTGGTATTTTTTAGTATATATTTTTTAGTATTTTTTTCAGTATATTTTTTAAAAATATAATATTTTGATGGTAAAATTGGGTGGCGGGTATCTCACAGTCGAGCAAACTCGACTGTAGCTTTATTACTTGTTTCAAATTTGGTTTGTGTTATTCTTTACCTGACCCAAGATGACTCACCAAGTTTCAAGTGATTTCGTCTTTTTTTTATACCCGCCTACCCAAAGGCTAGAAGGGTATTATGGCTATGTGCCGACCGAAAATGTATGTAACAGGCAGAAGGAAGCATCTCCGACCCCATTAAGTATATATATTCTTGATCAGCGTCAAGAGACGAGACGATATAGCCATGTCCGTCTGTCCGTCCGTATGAACACCTAGATCTCAGAGACTATAAGAGAAAGAGCAACCAAATTTTCGGAATAGTGTGTGTAATTATTGCAAGCAGATCAAGTTTGTTTTTGATTTTGGCCACGCCCCCTTCCGCCCATGCAAATTGAAAAAAACTGAATTGCAAGCGTCGTTTTAAACCTAGAACGTTCAATTTTGGTATACACAATACTAATCACCATCTTAATGATCTCTGAAAATTTGCTTACAATCGGATAAAAACACATAAGTTTTTAAGAAATTACTTTTATAAGGCGTTACCACGTGCAACTGGTAGTGCTGCCTAGTTAGTTGGTATGACACTCCACGACATAATAATGGTGTTCAATAAACCATCTAAAGTCCCGGCAAGCTAATAATTTTGAAAAAAGAAAATGTTGATATATTATTTTGGTATTTTTTAGTATATTTTTTCAGTATATTTTTGAAAAATATAATATTTTGATGGTAAAATTGTGTGGCGGGTATCTCACAGTCGAGCAAACTCGACTGTATCTTTCTTACTTTTTTTTTCCATTGTTTTTCTTTTAGATAAATACTAGACAACAAAGGATCAGATGTATCTAGAGCTCTATTAAAAATATCGGTCATAGTATCTAGGCGACTGCATTTTCTTGCTTGTCTTCCGATCGCTCTTATATAATTTGTTTCTTGATTCGGAAGCATGCTCACCAAGACAACCAACAGGCACCAAACAATTATCTATAATTTGATGCCCATGAACTAACACCTTGTGAACAGTAGGTGACATAGGATACCAAGGATTTTGTTATGATAGGCCAGAAAAACATTTCTACAAAAAGTTTTAAACTTTTCTGGGTCAATTTCGTATTCAGAGAAAATCGTTATTAAAATGATATAAAAGTTATTCAGTATGTCGTAATCAACATTTAGTATTGACGACAGTAATGCTGTACTCGAAAATGCCCTTTTGGCTGTGTTGCCATTATTTGGGTTTCAACTTCCATTTGGTAACGGCTTGTCCACATTGAGCCCCATTTTCTCCATCATTTGTTTTTGTATAACATGCTTTCGTTCCACTAATTTAGGTTTATCGTAGTCTTTTACATGCCAAGTTTTAAGATCAGCTCTGTATGCAATTTTTCCGTCTATAAGTGTCATTTGACCAACATACTTTACAAATATATTAATGTTGTTTACATTATGCAGATTACGAATCTGGGTATTCAGTTTTCTTTTTCTGCAAAAATATAATCTCTCGAGTTTCCTTAATAAATTCAATTTTTAAAGGACGACAAAACCGTATAGATTGTGGCGATGTGTTGAACCAAATTATTTTTTGTTCATTGTCTACTAATTTTAATGGCACAATTGAAGTAACAAACAACGATCCATCATATACATAACTGTTTTCTCCATAACGTTGCTTATAAATACTCTGTCCAGTTGATCCATCATATCCATAGCTAAATATTAATTTGCATTCTATCAAGTTGGTATTTGCTTTTAAAGTTTCATGCAGCATTTCAAGGATCCACGAAGTTGTGTGGTTTAAGAGCTGTTGTAACTCAACTTGTGCTTTATTCTCAAAATACTCTATGCCATTTGGTCTAAGTTTTAGTTTAGCATAAAGAACGTCAGGATATGATGGGTAAATATCAAAGCTGTGTATTCTTGTATTCCGTTTTAAATTGATGTATTGGCTTTCTGTATATCTGTTTTCAAATAAAAATGCATTGTCGACGTACATTTGTGTGTATCAAGCAGCTCTGCATGCCCAAACAAATATTCAACTAGAAAAATGTGATTTTTTCAAAAAGAAACAAAAAGAAGCATATGAAACTAGTTGTATAATATTATATATATTCATTAATAACTTGCCGTTTAAATTCTTTAGAAGTGGTTTACCATACAATTCAATTATATTCAACACACATGAACATATGAACAAAACACGATACAATTGCACATAAACATATAACATACGCAAAAATGTTAGTGAACTACAAATCTACATACCTGTACTACTGTTTTCCATTACAACACTTTAAACTTTTTTAATTCTCTGTGCAAATATAAACACCAAATGTTGCTATATGATTTGCCGCCAATTTTGCCTTAAGCATGTTATCGATAATCAGCTGTCTTTGAGAGGTCGACAATAAGTCAGTTTTGCATATAAAAGTAAAAATCAATTTTTTTTATCTAATTGGACTAAACTCATATATAAAAACAAGTATGAAAGCTACTGTCGAGTGTGCTCGATACCCGTCACCCAATTTTACCATCAAAATATTATATTTTTCGAAAATATACTAAAAAAATATACTAAAATTATACCAAAAAAATATACCAACATTTTCTTTGTTCGAAATTATTAGCTTGGCGGCACTTTAGTTGGTTTATTGAACACCATTTTTATGTCACGGAGTGTTATAGCAATTAACTAGGTGCAGCTGCACGTGGTAACGCCTTATAAAAGTAATTTCTTAATCACTTCTGTGTTTTATATCCGATTGTAACCAAATTCGCAGAGATCATTAAGATGGTGATTAGTATTGTGCGTACCATTCTAGGTTTAAAATGACGCCTGTAATTCGGTTTTATTAGATTTACGGGGGCGTGGCCAAAATCAAAAACAAACTTGATCTGCTTGCAATAATTACACACACTATTCCGAAAATTTGGTTGCTCTATCTCTTATAGTCTCTGAGATCTAGGTGTTCATACGGACGGACAGACGGACATGGCTATATCGTCTCGGCTGTTGACGCTGATTAAGAATATATATACTTTATGGGGTCGGAGATGCTTCCTTCTGCCTGTTACATACATTTCCGGAAAAAGTCTCTGACGAGCCGGCCCTCGTAAGTTCGTCCGTCAGCTCATTGGCCTGGATACCAGATTGTTCAGGTACCCATAGAAGTGTGGCGTTTTTATTTAAAGACAGTCTCTGGAGGCAGCAATCGGCCACCAATCGAGAGTTTACTCTTTTAGAAGAGAGGGCTAATAAGGCCCCTTGACTGTCACAGAAGATTTAGATGTTCACTCCTCTAATCCCATTCTCAAGGATTAGACGGCAGCAGAACTCTATGGCATCAACCTCAGATTGGAAGACTGTGGGTCATTTGCCCATAGCAATTGAGGTTTTGGAATTGGGTCCATAGATCCCAGCTCCAACCCCCTGATCAGTCTTTGACCCGTCGGTATACCAGTGGATACTGGGCTTGCCTGTGTCCCAGTCCTTTCGCTCCGAGATGAGGGTTCTGAATTTAGCACCAAAGAAAAGTTCTTTTCTCATTACATCTGATCTAGTGCAGATATCTATGCCAGGAATGTCTTTAATTAGTCTAGCATGCCCGGATTCGGTAGCTAGAAGTCCGGATTGGAGCTGCTCATAGCAGCGACTTCTTTAGTTTGAATATGCACCTGAGTCAGATTCAGTATCGATTCCATTGCTGCGGTGGGACAGGTACGAAGTGCACCTGGCAGTGAGAGGCACAGCAACCTGTGTAATTTATTGCATTTGCTGATGGCAGTGACTTGCGTAACCTTTTGCCACCACACAATAGCAGTGTAGGTAACGATGGATCTGACCATCATGACAAAAAGCCACCGAATGGTGCAGAATTTAAGAGCCCACACTAACAAAGAATATCCTGCAGGCCCACATGGCATGGGTCGCCTTTGTAAGGGTGTTGCTGACGTGGGAGTTCCAATTTAGTCTTTTATCGAGGGTTACCCCTTAATATTTTACTTCGTTGGATAGTCCCACAGGGGAGCCGCTGATATAAAGTTGACCAATGTCAACGGAATAGCACCTAGTGTAGGAAACTATAATAGCTTTTTGTGGATTGATGCTAAGACCAACATCTGCGCACCATCTTTTTACCGTGTTCAGAGCTGAGTGCATCATCTCTGTCACGGTGCTAGCATAGTTTCCGGTCACTATTTGAGCCAGGTCGTTAGCATAGCCGATCGCCTCAACTCCCTGCTCGGAGAGTAAGACTAGTAGTTCGTCAACTATTAGAGACCAGGGGATAGAATCGCTTCTTGGGGACAGCCTTTGACTGCACTAATGCATGCAAGGGACGGGCAATTCGTCTGCGCTCTAGAGCAGTAGAGATGGACCCGTAGCCGGTATTGTCAAAAGCATCTTCTCTCAATTTTTCCCATTAACCTGTGGAGAGCGTCCTCCGTCGATCTACCGGCTATGTACGCAAACTGCGTGGGATGCAGAGGTGTCGACGTCTGCAGAGAGCACCGAATGTGCATGTCTATCAGCCTTTCCGCCGTCTTAAGCAGAATGGAAGTAAGACTGATCGGCCAATAGACATAGGCTGGTAAAGCAGACGATTCGCTTGCTTGGGAATAAATACCAATTTAAATCTCCTCCAAGAGCTGATTATGTATCTACAAATAAAATTAGATCTAAGAATGCCGACCAGTGGATGAAGGGTATGAGACAGACTATTTTGAATAAGGGCTGGGAAGATTTTATCACCCCCTGGAGCTTGGAAGGGAGCGAAAAAATCTACAGCCCATTTGACCATATCGGGGAGGACTTGTAGCAAAAGCTCAAGCCATCTGTTCTTTTGAGAAGCCCTATTCTATTAGACGACCCTTTAGCCAATATTTTATGAAGTCTGGCTGCCTCTGGCAACGATTCTATGCTACCACAGTAAGTGTGCCATGTATCGCGAGTATCTCGTCTAATGCTTTTGTTGTAGTTGGTGAGAGCGTCCCTATAGACGTCCCAACTTGCAAGGTTGTATTTAGCCTTAATAAATAGGCTTCTAACCTTCCTTCTTACTACAGCCAGTTCCTCATTCCACCATGGAATTTTACGGTTGACCTTTAGAGAAATGAAATAATCACATCTTGGAGCAGATTGGCAGCAAGTTCTATCTCACTGATAGACTTAGGATTGCTAACCAATAAATCTGCATTGAAAAATACAAAGGCTTTAAAAAGCTCCCAATTCGACTTTTTGGGGCAGAAGGAGTTTTGGCGAATTTCGACTTGGTTAGTGAACATCAGGTCAGCTCTGCCCGGAAGTGTGAAAAAATCCCCCTGGATGGTTTCATTACGAACGTGACACGGTGCGCCGGTTATGGTTCTCAGGATCTTCGATTGGGCTCTTTGAATGACTTCTACACTGCTGTTACTGGCGTTCTCCCATAATTGGGAACCATAAATCCAGATATGTTTAAAGACGGAGTTGTACTCGTATAGTAGGACCTTATATTCCAGTCTTAGGGAAGAGCGTACACTACGAAGCCAATGTAGACTACTGCCTTTTAGTTTGAGGTGTGTTCTTTTTGCTTCGATGTGTCTACGCCATTTGAGTCGTCTGACAAGATGAATACCTAGATTCGCAACTTATGTTGATTTTGGGAGTAAAGTATTATTTAGCATTAGTGAAATGCAATCTTGTCAGTTAAGAGTGAATGTTACGTGTTTGCATTTCTGCTCGTTAACTTTGATCGCCAGTTACGCAGCTATTTCTCAATATCTACCAGATGGAGAGCAAGTTGTGCCGTAGCTTACCGTGGCTCTGGATTGCAGTGTCTTCGGTAATTGTAGATATTGTAAGCTGTCTCGTTGTTGGTATATCGGCTGTATATAGCAGGTATAGGGTTGGGCCAAGTACACAGCCTTGAGGAACCCCAGCTTCTATGATGTGGTCTTCAGACATAAAAGTGCCGCATCTAACTGAGACACTCTTTTGTCCAACTGAGACACTCTTTTGCAGCCAGGAAGTGTTGATCTAATTTTATGCATTAGGCCATCTAACTAGACTGTCAAATGCTTGGGAGACGTCGAGGAATATGGCAGTGCAGTACTCTCGCTTTTCGAATGCAATTCGAATTTCAGATGTTATTCGATTGTCTTGTTCGATTGTTCCATGTTTCTCTCGAAAACCAAATTGATGTTCTGGAATTATATTATTATTTCGCAGATAGGGAATAACAAAGCTGAGGAGACATTTTTCGAACAGTTTTGATATACATGGTAGTAAGCTTATAGATCTGTCCGATGATGGGACTGTATGATACTTTCCAGGCTAATGATGATCGACTTTTTCCAATTCGATGGGTATTGACCAATTCTAGTAATTGCATTGAAGAGCTGGCAAATAGTTTAAATGGCACAATATGGAAGTTTGATTATTATCTTCGGGGATATTAGATCGTAGCTAGGGCTTTTATTAGGTTTTAATTCCTTAATGATTTTAGCAATTTCATTTGGTCGAAATTCTATTGGATCATTGCTCTATGTAGCATAGTTGTGCAGCTGTTCGTTGATTTGCTCTTTTCTTAATCTACGAGTAGCGTTTTTGTTTTGCAAATGGCGATGTATTAGATTACCATTCTCGTGGAAGGCCGCGCTTTTCCAAAACAAGCTGCTCAATTTGAACATTCGTCTTTCGTTGCATATAATGCACAGTATGTCTTTCTGGGGTTGAGGCATAGGCTGCTGCAATAAGTACAGACTCTAATAGTTTAGTAGTGCTTTCTATGTCAGCGCTATTGTGATGTGCAAACTTACGATTTTTTTGTATTTAAGCCAGTTATGTGGGATATTTATTGTAACAGCAAACTTTTATAATTGCATCGTACAATTGTTTTCCCTAGCGGGTTACAAGACGAGAACCCCATTGCGTATGTTTGGCATTGTAGCCCCCAGCAGCTATAAAACGATCACCTAGTTCCGCTTATTTGGAACTTGTATCTGTTAGTAAGAAGTGTTTCAGAGAGTAGCTTAACATCAATGTGTTTGTCGTGAAACGCCGTTGGCATTCCATCGAGTTAAACGTAAGGGAGCCTTTGATTATTTTGATTGCTGCGATACGAGCATCTGAATTAGTAGATTCTGATTACGTATAAGATATCCCATGGTTGTTCTCATAAACATCATAAATTCCGTCATGCTTTGCTGCAATTTAAAAATCATTGATTCGATATTACCTTGTGACGGCCCTGTTGTCTGATCAGCATTTTCCTTGTTATGTTCTCTGAGCGGTAATGGCATTGTAGGATTTCTATATGTGAGACCTGATTTAAGCTCACTTGCAAATGTTACGATTCTATTGGTCAAACTGGTTAACGAATTATTTGTTGAGGAGTAGAGATCAGGTGCATATTTTAAGGATATTATTGTGTTTTGTGTGCTTTGCGAACGCACTGTAGACACTTTTGGTTGGGTTGTAGTTTGCCGTGTGGTTACTTCCGCAGATACTACACTTTTTCATGCTGAGATCAGCTTTGTTTGACGGACAGCTTACAGAGATATGAAGCTCTCCACAAGCTACACATTTAGGGCGAAGGGTACAATAAGTTCTTGTATAATACGAGGGTCGTTTGATAAGTCCGTGACTTTTTGAATAAAATATATTTTTTTCGTCAAAGAAGCGTTTTATTTCTCAACATAATCTCCTTTTAGCTCTATACATTTAGTCCAGCGTTTTTCCAATTTTTTTATTCCTTCCAAATAATAGGTTTTCTCAAGGCCCTCAAAATAGTCGTTTGTTTCTGTGATGACCTCTTCATTTGACCCGAATCTCTTACCGCCGAGCCATTTCTTCATGTTTGGAAACAAAAAATAGTCACAGGGGGCTAAATCTGGAGAATATGCTGGATGGGGTAGCAGTTCGTAGCCCAATTTATGAAATTTTGCCATGCTGACTACACACGTGTGCACCCGTGCATTGTCCTGATGGAACAGCACTTTTTTTTCGCCAAATGCGGTCGTTTCTGCTTCAAATCAATATCGAATCTGTCCAAAAGCTCTGAATAATATTCGCCGGTGATCGTTTTACCCTTTTCAAGGTAATCGATGTGAATGATACCTTGTGCATCCCAAAAAACTGTGGCCATGACCTTGTTGGCCGACAGACCCACCTTGGCCTTCTTTGGTGCACGTTCACCCGGAGAAACCCACTGTCTTGATTGTTCTTTGGTCTCTGGTGTGGTGTGGTGGATCCATGTTTCGTCTACGGTAACGAAACGGCGCAAAAATTCGTTTGGATTGCGGTTGAACATCGCCAAACACTCCTTTGAAATGGTCACACGGTTGCGCTTATGGTCGTGTGTGAGCAATCGCGGCACCCATCGCGCGGAAAGCTTTTTCATGTCCAAATATTCATGTAAAATGTGATGTACCCGTTCAGTTGAGATGCCTACAGCCTCAGCTACCTCACGCACTTTCATTCTCCGATCATCCAATATCATTCCATGGATTTTGTCGACGATTTCTGGCATGACGACCTCTTTTGGGCGACCTGAACGTTCGGCATCACTTGTACTGGTACGACCACAACGGAACTCAGTAAACCATTTCTTAACCATTGAAATTGATGGTGCAGAGTCCCCATAATATTTATCAAGTCTTTCCTTGGTTTCGGTGATGGATTTTTTACGCAAAAAATAATGCTTAATTAGCACACGAAATTCACTTTTTTCCATTTTCGTTAAAATTCACGAGATCGTCTGCTTTCAATGCCTATAAAACGCAAACCAAAAAACGCAGCTTTCTCAAAATTTTACAGTCAGCTGTTAATCGATAACTGCTGACAGGAGCAGTGTTGTATTTAGAGCAGGTGCGCGGCAAATACAAAAAGTCACGGACTTATCAAACGACCCTCGTACCATATTCTTGGCAATTTGCACACTTTACGGGATCTTCAACAGTGATTCTACGGTGTAAGAGATATTGCAGCTTATAAATGGTTTTTTTTTTTAAATGCCCAATAGTCTGGTTCAAGTTCGACCTTATAAAGAGGTTGTGGCTTTTTATCCTTATTAAATATGTTAATAACTGATTTCGGCTTAAAAGCTTGTTCTATTAGGGCTTATGATATTTCCTCAGGATTTATTTCAGGTTCAATGCCTTTCATAACTATGCGCAGTCCATTGTTGCTTTTTAGTTGGTACGTTTTTCTTGGCATCGTTAAGATATTTGTTAAGCGCTCTGAAATTTTCTTCCGATTTGACTTGCACTTTGGTTTTATGAATGCTGCCTTTGGTGAGGGGAATTATGCGTCCTAGTAAAGTCCATTATTTTATTTACGAGTGCGCTGGAACTTTTCTCACTGACGTAAATTGGAGGCGGTTTTGGGATCTTTTTAATGGCCTTATCAGAATTTTACAAATCATCTGAATCATCGGCCAAAATGGCAAATCGGTTGTTATTGTTGGGCATATCAGTTTTCAGTCTGAATATGCAACAATTTATTTTTGATTTGTTACCCAATGAAGAATTTTCGCTTAATTATTATGTAGCGATCTATACTAGTCTTCCCTAATGGGAAGACACCCTATACCCTACGTTATCTACACCCTACACCCTACGTTATCTACATTTAATTGACAGTACAATAAGTAGACTAGGAGGGCCTTACCACGTTTGTTGACGTCGCTGCTCCCCCAGATCGTGCGATGTGCATTGGCACAACAGCCGATCACGAGCCGCTGGTTGTTGCGACGACAGAAATGAACCAGCCGCTGGACCTCTGCTGGGGGTACTTCATCCACGTCACCCGGGAAGTATGCAGAGGTGATCACCACTTCCCGGACACCGTCTGGAGTGTCTACCTGGTGGCCGGTGCCACCAGGTCTCTAAAGATGAAGTTGGTTAAAGGAAAATTTCGTACACTGTTTTCTAAAAGTATAGCAGTGCGAGGGGCACCTCTAATACGGTCATATAACAACTTACATTATCTTTCTGAATTTATCGACTTGTGTATTAATAATGGTAATGAAATTTTAGTTTCAAAATGAGCCTTCGGTAGTATTAGTGTGTTTATTACCTGTTCCTATATCCCACCAGCTTCAGATGACTCTTTACACTTATCTCATTTTTCTGTAATTAATAGTATTTCCGAAATGCTATCTGATCGCGGGATTCCAAAAGTTCTTGGAGATTTTAATATCCAATATATTTAATCCTTCGTCAACTCATCCAACAAGGGTTTCGGGTTTAGGTGTTTTACTGGAGAAGCGAGTTCGTTGTTTTCGGAAGACCGATTATAAAGAATTTTTGAGATTTTTTACTCTACATTAGACTCTCTGTTTGATGCTTGTGTTCCATTTGGTACTCCACAATTGTCTAATGGACCGTTATGGTTTTCTAAAGAACTAACAAAGTTAAACAATAAAAAGTCAAAGCTATATAAAAAATAAGAGGAAACTGGCTCTCTCTTATTTTTTTCTCGCCATTCTATTGCTCGGTCCGATTTCTCCACCTTAAATAATCATTGCTACATGGATTATTTGAGAAAGTGCAGACTAACGTTTATGACTTCGTCTATTCGAAGCGGGAGACGTCAACACTTTCAGCAACATTATTTTTTGAAATAAAGACATATTTCATGCTTTCAGCAGATCATGTCATTGCCGAACTGATTGGTGATATTTTTCAAACGATCTATACCACATCAACTTTCTATAGAGCCCAGCCTTATCCGTCTCAAATAATCCAATGAAATTGCATTTTTCATTTAATTTCTGAAAGTTTACTCTTACGTGAACTTAAGTCTTGTAATGCAGTTTTTTCCCCTGGTGCTGCCGGAGTTCCTAGTTGTATGCTTAGGTTCTGTGCAGAGGAACTCTGTAAACCACTTTTTAAATTATTTGAATTGTCTGTAGAGTTGTGTTCTTTTCCTTTGCCCTAATCTTTGGAAAGAGTTTTATATTATTCTTCTCTTAAAAAAGGGAAATAAATCTAACGTTCAAAACTATAAAGGTATCTCCAAGTTGTCTGCTATTCCCAAAACATTTAAGAAATAATAATAATAACTACCAGCATGGGTTTGTGAAATGTAGGTGTACTACCACTAACTTATTAGCATTCTCATCAATGGTTATTTAAGGATTCCAATCAAAAGTGGATTTCCGCAAAACTTAATTTTGTGGATTTCTTTATATCTTTCATGTAGAACTCAAAGAGTATTTTACAAGGGCTCTGTGTCATTTAGGCCCTTGGCTGTTTAAATTATTCATAAATGATCTACCGTTCGTTATATCATACTCTCGCATACTTATGTATGCGGATGATGTTCAGATTTGTCTGTCTTTTAATGATCCCGTTAATAGTGTCAGATTGCAATCTGACCTTGATTGTTTTCAATCGTGGTGTGCTATAAATTTATTAAATCTTAATTGTATTGTTAAAAAGTATGTGTATTTATGTATGTATTTGTGTCATTTTTCAGGGACATCCCCCATTTAAATAATTATCACATAAAAAATACACATCTTAAGCTAATAGAGTCAGTAACTGATTAATGTATCCTTTTTCATTCAAAATTAAAATTTGATAAGTATTTTTTGTCTGCTTCCAATATTGACAAAGCAATTTAACGATCCTTATATAACTAAAAATCTATACATCTCACTGGTTCGTCTTATTCTTGAGTATCGATCTAATATCTGGTTTCCCTAGGATAGGGTTCATCTAGATAGCCTTGAATCAGTACAGAAATTGCAATACTAACACTATCTCTAAGATGAAAAACTTACTTTTACATAAATTATCTCGTAGTTATGTATAGTTATTATTATTAGTATTATTATTATTATTATATTTATTATTTTTATATTTATTATTTTATTATTATTGTTTAATTGTTTTGTCCTTATCGTCTGTGATAATTGTTCGATACCTCCGTTCCCGCACGTTATACGGTGTGCCCCTCGGTTGGAAGGGCGGGTGGTTGCGTCTGCCAGGTTCCGCGCGTTAACAAGCCCGAGCTTGGTGTTACTGGGCCACTTGATCGTACTACCGTTAATACGTCAACGTCCATATTTAACTTCTTATTTGGCCGTATTGGATTCCCTATTGCGATATCCTAATTGTACCCACCTATCCAAAGGGTGGAAGAGTATTATAATTTTGTGCCAACCGAGAATGTATATAACAGAGGGAATCATCTCGGACCCTATAAAGTATGTAAAATCTTGGTCAGCATCAACAGCCGAGATGATATAAACCTGTTCGTCTGTCTGTATGATTACCTAGATCTCTGACTATAAGAGCTAGAGCAGCCAATTTTTACGGATAGTATGTCTTATTGTTGCGCGCAGGTCAAGTTTGTTGCAGATTTTGGCCACGCCATCATTATCACCATCCTTATGAGCTCTGAATTTGGTTACAATCGGACAAAAAACACAGAAATTATTAAAGAATTACTTTTATAATGCCAAATCAGGTGCATTTGCTCCTGTTCAGTTGCTACGTCACTAAGTGATGCCACATAATGGTGTTCAATAAACCTCATAATGTGCTGCCAATCTAATATTTTCGGACAAAGCTAATTTCAGTATATTTTTTGGAATATTATTAGTAAATTTTGTAGTATATTTTCCAGTATACTCGACAGTAGCTTTCTTACTTATTTCTTTATCCTCTGTATGTTCGTGAATGGCACACTGATGGTTTAGCAGGATTGATTTTGCTATGCTTTTGAGGTATTGTCAAATGTCCCTACAATTCTAGGAATGTACAAATTGTCACTTTCTGGTCGCAGCTAGTGTTTTGCTTTGTCCGTGGCGCCAAGTCCTTGTGCCAGGCTCAATCGTCGCTCAATTTAGTTCCCGACTCTCGTATTTAGGAAAAATCTCGTGGATCCCAACAATGATAATTTTTGGTGACCTACGAGTCGATTTGGGTTTAGAGAAAGTGCTGACTTGGGAACATTGGGGTTAGGGTTCCCAAGTCAACACTTTCTCTTGTGTTAACTCAAATTTCTCCCCACTTTTGAATACTGTTCACAAAGTCGGAAGCGTAATATATAATATACAATATATATGCCTTTTGCAGCAAATATAAAATGTAATCATATATCTACATATATAACAAGTAAGAAAGCTACAGTCGAGTTTGCTCGACTGTGAGATACCCGCCACACAATTTTACCATCAAAATATTATATTTATATAATAGTATAAAAATATACTGAAAAAATACTAAAAAAATATATACTAAAAATACCAAAATAATATATCAAAATTTTCTTTGTTCCAAATTATTAGCTTGGCGGGACTTTAGTTGGTTTATTGAACACCATTATTATGTCGCGGAGTGTCATAGCAACTAGCTAGGTGCAGCTGCATGTGGTAACGCCCTATAAAAGTAATCTCTTAATAACTTCTGTGTTTTTTATCCGATTGTAACCAAATTCGATCATTAAGATGGTGATTAGTATTGTGCGTACCAAAATTGAACGTTCTAGGTTTAAAGCGACGCTTGCAATTCAGTTTTTTTCAATTTGCATGGGCGGAAGGGGGCGTGGCCAAAATCAAAAATAAACTTGATCTGCGTGCAATAATTACACACACTATTCCGAAAATTTGGTTGCTCTTTCTCTTATAGGTGTATCTAGGTGTTCATACGGACGGACAGACGGACATGGCTATATCGTCTCGGCTGTTGACGCTGATTAAGAATATATATACTTTATGGGGTCAGAGATGCTTCCTTCTGCCTGTTACATACATTTTCGGTCGACACAAAGCCATAATACCCTTCTACCCTTTGGGTAGGCGAAACACGGTGCAGTGGTGGGGTTCTTATCGCTGTCGATGATGATATCTCTCTGAATCTATCGACTTGAGTATTAATAATGATATTGAAATCTTAGATGTAAAAGTTGTCTTCGGTAGTATATATCTTGGACGTTGACGTACTAACGGCAGTACGATCAAGTGGCCCAGCGACACCAAACTCGGGATTGTTAACGCGCGGACCTAGGCAGACACGACCACCCGCCCATCCGACCGAGGGGCAACCGCATAACGTGCGGGAACGGAGGTCGCGAACAATTAACACAGACAGAACAACCAAATTGTATTAACAAAAAGAATAAAATAATAATAATAATACTATTACTACTAATAATAATAATTAGAACTATTCTTAAATACGAGCTAATGTATCTAGGAGTAATGTTTTAATTTCTAAGGTAGTGTTAGTATTATTAACTAGACTAGAAAAGTTATTATAATTTACACATAAAATACGGAAAGGATTGTGACTGGCATATTTAGTACTACAACGGGAAAGTGAGAGGGGAAGAAAATTTCTAGTCGTTCTGACCGGAACGGCAAAGCTAGACTGACTTGTCAACTGCAATGAGTCAATTTCGCCAATGATTAGTCTATGTAGAAACACTACACCTAGCATAGTTCTACGGTCAGAAAGAGAAGCAAGGTTTAGTAATAAAAGTCTACTACGATAAGAAGGCAATCTAATTGTGGGATTCCAGCTAAGACTACGAAGAGCAAAAAGAAGAAATTGTTTCTGCACTGATTCAAGCCTATCTTGATGAACCCTATACTGGGGGAACCAGATTTTAGATCCATACTCAAGAATAGGATGAACCAGTGAGATGTACAAGTGTTTAGTAATGTAAGGATCGTTAAATTCTTTTGACCAACGTTTAATAAATCCAAGGACACCCATGGCTCTATTAGAAGCAGCCAAAATATGCTTATCAAACTTTAATTTTGAATCAAGAAGGATACCTAAATCAGTTACTGACTCTATTCGCTCAAGTGGAGTATCATTAAGATGATAATTATTTAAATGGAGAATACCCCTTAAAAAATGTCATAAGTTTACATTTATTGCAATTAAGATTTAATAAATTTATAGCACACCACGATTGAAAACAATCAAGGTCAGATTGCAATCTGAGGCTATATATGGGATCATTAAAAGTCAGACAAATCTTAACATCATCTGCATACATAAGTATGCGAGAGTATGATATAACGGACGGTAGATCATTTATAAATAATGTGAACAGCAATGGGCCTAAATGACTTCCTTGGGGTACGCCGGAAGTGACTTGGACAGTCTTGAACACAGAGCCCTTGTAAAATACTCTTTGAATTCTAAATGAAAGATATGAAGATATCCACAAAATTAAGTTCTGTGGAAATCCAAGAAGATTGAGCTTGTATAATAAGAGACTATGGTTGACCGAATCAAAAGCCTTACTGAAATCAGTGTAAATGACATCCGTTTGCATTTTTGATTGGAACCCTTCAATAACAATTGATGAGAATTCTAATAAGTTAGTGGTAGTAGACCTACATTTCACAAACCCATGCTGGTAGGGTGAAATTATAGATTTACAGCAGTGTTGCAGTTGAGAAGTTATTAGTTTCTCAAATGCTTTGGGAATAGCAGACAACTTGGAGATACCTCTATAGTTTTGAACGTTGGATTTATTTCCTTTTTTCAAGAGAGGAATAATGTAAGACTCTTTCCAAAGATTAGGGAAAGAACACAACTCTACAGACAATTCAAATAATTTTAAAAGTGGCTTACAAAGTCCCTCTGCACAGAACCTAAGCATGCAACTAGGAACACCGTCAGGGCCAGGAGAAAAAACTGGTTTACATGACTTAAGCTCACGTAAGAGTAAACTTTCAGAAAGTAAGGGACCAAAAATGCAATTCGCTTGGTTTACTTGATACGGATAAGACTGGGCTCTATAAAAAGTTGATGTGGAATAGGTCGTTTGAAAAAAATCAGCAAACAGATCGGCAATGCCACGATCATTAAAAGCTGTATTTATACCCGCCTACCCAAAGGGTAGAAGGGTATTATGGCTTTGTGCCGACCGAAAATGTATGTAACAGGCAGAAGGAAGCATCTCCGACCCCATAAAGTATATATATTCTTGATCAGCGTCAACAGCCGAGACGATATAGCCATGTCCGTCTGTCCGTCTGTCCGTATGAACACCTAGATCTCAGAGACTATAAGAGATAGAGCAATAAATTTTTCGCGACAGTATGTCTTATTGTTGCACGCAGATCAAGTTTGTTTTTGATTTTGGCCACGCCCCCTCCCGCCCCCGTAAATCGAATAAAACCGAATTGCAAGCGTCGTTTTAAACCTAGAACGTTCAATTTTGGTATGCGCAATACTAATCACCATCTTAATGATCTCTGAGAATTTGGTTACAATCGGATAAAAAACACAGAAGTTATTAAGATATTACTTTTATAAGGCGTTACCACGTGCAACTGCTAGTGCTGCCTAGCTAGTTGCTATGACACTCCGCGACATAATAATGGTGTTCAATAAACCAATTAAAGTGCCGCCAAGCTAATAACTTCGAACAAAGAAAATTTTGATATATTATTTTGGTATTTTTAGTATATTTTTTTTAGTTTTTTTTCAGTATATTTTTATACTGTTATATAAATATAATATTTTGATGGTAAAATTGGGTGGCGGGTATCTCACAGTCGAGCAAACTCGACTGTAGCTTTCTTACTTGTTTTATCATAAAATAATGTTGTTGGAAGTGTTGACGTCTTTCGCTTCGAATTAACGAAGTCATAGAAGCGTTTCGGGTCACGCTGAAACGTATGTCTGCACTTTCTCAAATAATCCTTGTAGCAAAGTTTATTTAGCGTGGAGAAATCGGAGCGAGCAACAGTGTAGCGAGAAAAATATAAGAGAGAGCCAGTTTCCTTATATTCTTTATAAAGCTTTGATTTTTTATTCTTTAACTTTGTTAGTTCTTTGATAAACCATAACGGTCTATTAGACAATTGTGGAGTACCAAAGGGAACACAAGCATCAAACAGAGAGTTTAATGTAGAATAAAAAATTTCAACTGCCTTGTCCAGGTCAATACACGAAGAAAGTTGGGACCAGTCAGTACGTGAAAGAAGCAAAGAAAGTTTTTTAAAATCGGTCTTCCGAAAACAACGAACTCGCTTCTCCGGTAAAACACCTGCAACCGAAACACTTGCTGGTAAGTTAATCAGCACATCCAGAGTAGGGTGGTAGGGATCCTCAGGTGAGGAAATAGGATTTAATGTGGACACCGTGCAGGTATTGGGATCCAAAACAAAATTCAGATCAAGCATTTTACCTAGACAATTTGGTATAGAATTGGTTTGAGACAAAGCTATATCAAAAAGGCTATCAACAAAGACATGAGTTGACGAAGGATTCAATACCTTAGACTCACATGACGAAAGCCACGAAATTCCAGAAATATTAAAATCTAGAACTATTAAGAAATCATGAAAAGAAATTATTTTAGAAATACTATTTATTACAGAAAAATGAGATAAATACAGAGAGTTATCTGAGGCAGGAGGTATATAAAAGCAAGTGATACTACAGCTACAATAAATTAGTTTTACAGCTACAAATTCGATATCTAATGAGATGAGATATCAGCATCGACAGCGATAAGCACACCACCACCACGACGCCGCATGCGATCACGTCTATACACTGAAAATTTGTTAGTAAAGATTTCAATATTCAGAATATCATGCCTTAACCAAGTTTCAGTAAAGGGATTGACATGAAAAGGAAAATTTAAGATATCTAAATAAACATTATTGAATTTACTTCAAAGGCCTCTTACATTTTTATAGCCAAACAGGAGAGAAGATGTTAGTTTTTTGAGCTATCAGATGTAGTTTGAGGCTTAGAGGAATTAGTGGTAACGTTTGGAAGTAAAATCGGTGGCCGATTTTTCTTTTTATTGACGAAGCAAGGCTTCTTTTTGACGAAGCAAGGCTTTGGTGATCTATTCGCAGGTTTCAAAAAACTTGCGGATAGTTTCGCAACTTTGGACTCTGGGTTTAAGGGCATGAATATTTTAACCGAGTCTCCAAAGCGTAAAAAAGCTAATACTCGTTTGTCCATTGGCCCTAACGAACTTGATGTCCCTGAGCTGGTCAACAACTCGTCTGTTCCGAATAATCTAATGTCATTTACGTCTCCCACCCCTCGACACTCGTCAGCGTCAATGATTGCCAACAATGACATTGTTCCCATGGATGTCATTTGTTCTGATCCCGTTTCAGTCTCGGTACCTGCAGTAGTTGTTAATCTTGCAGAGACTCCACATGATCAACCTTCTGCTGTACCTAACGTTCTACCAGCTAGTACAGATGCTCCTATCTCGACTTCTGCTACAGTTGCTCAGAACACTATAGTAGGTGTCCCACCTATGAAACAAATTTTTGTTTCCAGGCTTGCCCCTAATACGACATCTGACGACATTAGGACCTTTATTCGGTCCAAAATTCAATCGGGTATAAAAAAAATGGTGGCGAATATCCGTGCAATTAAAGTGAACTGTAATTATATTTTTGTAGGTCTACACTATAAAACAGGCGTCTGGTCAATTCAAGTTCAATTTTCACACAGAAATGTTTTTAATACTAACTCAAATGAACGAAAATATTCCATCGACTGAATTTTCGTCGCTAACTGAAAACAGCTGTTTTGTTATTCAATTGTATACGTTTAGTGAAAGCTCACTTTTCTTTCCGCTTTTGCCAACTTTCCCACCATTTTTCCAAAAATTTTCTTACAATCTGACAATCTCCTGGCATAAACAACTTTAAAAAAAAAATCAGCCAAATCGGCACAGTGGTGCTCATAAAAAACAGTCACACTTTTTTTTGTGCTCCATTTTTATACCCGCCTACCCAAAGGGTAGAAGGGTATTATGGCTTTGTGCCGACCGAAAATGTATGTAACAGGCAGAAGGAAGCATCTCCGACCCCATAAAGTATATATATTCTTGATCAGCGTCAACAGCCGAGACGATCTAGCCATGTCCGTCTGTCCGTCCGTCCGTCTGTCCGTCTGTCCGTCCGTCCGTATGAACACCTAGATCTCAGAGACTATAAGAGATAGAGCAACAAATTTTTCGGGACAGTGTGTCATATTGTTGCACGCAGATCAAGTTTG
Organism: Drosophila pruinosa; assembly: GCA_018150935.1. Taxonomy (NCBI): domain Eukaryota; kingdom Metazoa; phylum Arthropoda; class Insecta; order Diptera; family Drosophilidae; genus Drosophila; species Drosophila pruinosa. The sequence goes on from JAECWR010000034.1 coordinate 618,210, forward strand.
TTTTAGATTTTTGCCACGCCCCCTTCCGCCCCCGTAAATCAAAAAAAACAAATTTCAAGCGTAATTTTAAACCAATTTTGGTACGCACAATACTAATCACCATCTTAATGATCTCTGCGAATTTGGTTACAATCGGATAAAAAACACAGAAGTTATTAAGAAATTACTTTTATAAGGCGTTACCACGTGCAACTGCTAGTGCTGCCTAGTTAGTTGCTATGACACTCTGCGATATAATAATGGTGTTCAATAAACCAACTAAAGTGCCACCAAGGTAATAATTTCGAACAAAGAAAATTTTGATATATTATTTTGGTATTTTTTAGTATATTTTTTTTAGTATTTTTTCAGTATATTTTTATACTGTTATATAAATATAATATTTTGATGGTAAAATTGGGTGGCGGGTATCTCACAGTCGAGCAAACTCGACTGTAGCTTTCTTACTTGTTTTATCATAAAATAATGTTGTTGGAAGTGTTGACGTCTTTCGCTTCGAATTAACGAAGTCATAGAAGCGTTTCGGGTCACGCTGAAACGTATGTCTGCACTTTCTCAAATAATCCTTGTAGCAAAGTTTATTTAGCGTGGAGAAATCGGAGCGAGCAACAGTGTAGCGAGAAAAATATAAGAGAGAGCCAGTTTCCTTATATTCTTTATAAAGCTTTGATTTTTTATTCTTTAACATTGTTAGTTCTTTGATAAACCATAACGGTCTATTAGACAATTGTGGAGTACCAAAGGGAACACAAGCATCAAACAGAGAGTTTAATGTAGAATAAAAAATTTCAACTGCCTTGTCCAGGTCAATACACGAAGAAAGTTGGGACCAGTCAGTACGTGAAAGAAGCAAAGAAAGTTTTTTAAAATCGGTCTTCCGAAAACAACGAACTCGCTTCTCCGGTAAAACACCTGCAACCGAAACACTTGCTGGTAAGTTAATCAGCACATCCAGAGTAGGGTGGTAGGGATCCTCAGGTGAGGAAATAGGATTTAATGTGGACACCGTGCAGGTATTGGGATCCAAAACAAAATTCAGATCAAGCATTTTACCTAGACAATTTGGTATAGAATTGGTTTGAGACAAAGCTATATCAAAAAGGCTATCAACAAAGACATGAGTTGACGAAGGATTCAATACCTTAGACTCACATGACGAAAGCCACGAAATTCCAGAAATATTAAAATCTAGAACTATTAAGAAATCATGAAAAGAAATTATTTTAGAAATACTATTTATTACAGAAAAATGAGATAAATACAGAGAGTTATCTGAGGCAGGAGGTATATAAAAGCAAGTGATACTACAGCTACAATAAATTAGTTTTACAGCTACAAATTCGATATCTAATGAGATGAGATATCAGCATCGACAGCGATAAGCACGCCACCACCACGACGCCGCATGCGATCACGTCTATACACTGAAAATTTGTTAGTAAAGATTTCAATATTCAGAATATCATGCCTTAACCAAGTTTCAGTAAAGGGATTGACATGAAAAGGAAAATTTAAGATATCTAAATAAACATTATTGAATTTACTTCAAAGGCCTCTTACATTTTTATAGCCAAACAGGAGAGAAGATGTTAGTTTTTTGAGCTATCAGATGTAGTTTGAGGCTTAGAGGAATTAGTGGTAACGTTTGGAAGTAAAATCGGTGGCCGATTTTTCTTTTTATTGACGAAGCAAGGCTTCTTTTTGACGAAGCAAGGCTTTGGTGATCTATTCGCAGGTTTCAAAAAACTTGCGGATAGTTTCGCAACTTTGGACTCTGGGTTTAAGGGCATGAATATTTTAACCGAGTCTCCAAAGCGTAAAAAAGCTAATACTCGTTTGTCCATTGGCCCTAACGAACTTGATGTCCCTGAGCTGGTCAACAACTCGTCTGTTCCGAATAATCTAATGTCATTTACGTCTCCCACCCCTCGACACTCGTCAGCGTCAATGATTGCCAACAATGACATTGTTCCCATGGATGTCATTTGTTCTGATCCCGTTTCAGTCTCGGTACCTGCAGTAGTTGTTAATCTTGCAGAGACTCCACATGATCAACCTTCTGCTGTACCTAACGTTCTACCAGCTAGTACAGATGCTCCTATCTCGACTTCTGCTACAGTTGCTCAGAACACTATAGTAGGTGTCCCACCTATGAAACAAATTTTTGTTTCCAGGCTTGCCCCTAATACGACATCTGACGACATTAGGACCTTTATTCGGTCCAAAATTCAATCGGGTATAAAAAAAATGGTGGCGAATATCCGTGCAATTAAAGTGAACTGTAATTATATTTTTGTAGGTCTACACTATAAAACAGGCGTCTGGTCAATTCAAGTTCAATTTTCACACAGAAATGTTTTTAATACTAACTCAAATGAACGAAAATATTCCATCGACTGAATTTTCGTCGCTAACTGAAAACAGCTGTTTTGTTATTCAATTGTATACGTTTAGTGAAAGCTCACTTTTCTTTCCGCTTTTGCCAACTTTCCCACCATTTTTCCAAAAATTTTCTTACAATCTGACAATCTCCTGGCATAAACAACTTTAAAAAAAAATCAGCCAAATCGGCACAGTGGTGCTCATAAAAAACAGTCACACTTTTTTTTTGTGCTCCATTTTTATACCCGCCTACCCAAAGGGTAGAAGGGTATTATGGCTTTGTGCCGACCGAAAATGTATGTAACAGGCAGAAGGAAGCATCTCCGACCCCATAAAGTATATATATTCTTGATCAGCGTCAACAGCCGAGACGATCTAGCCATGTCCGTCTGTCCGTCCGTCCGTCTGTCCGTCTGTCCGTCCGTCCGTATGAACACCTAGATCTCAGAGACTATAAGAGATAGAGCAACAAATTTTTCGGGACAGTGTGTCTTATTGTTGCACGCAGATCAAGTTTGTTTTAGATTTTTGCCACGCCCCCTTCCGCCCCCGTAAATCAAAAAAAAACAAATTTCAAGCGTAATTTTAAACCAATTTTGGTACGCACAATACTAATCACCATCTTAATGATCTCTGCGAATTTGGTTACAATCGGATAAAAAACACAGAAGTTATTAAGAAATTACTTTTATAAGGCGTTACCACGTGCAACTGCTAGTGCTGCCTAGTTAGTTGCTATGACACTCTGCGATATAATAATGGTGTTCAATAAACCAACTAAAGTGCCACCAAGGTAATAATTTCGAACAAAGAAAATTTTGATATATTATTTTGGTATTTTTTAGTATATTTTTTTTAGTATTTTTTCAGTATATTTTGAAAAATATAATATTTTGATCGTAAAATTGGGTGGCGGGTATCTCACAGTCGAGCAAACTCGACTGTAGCTTTCTTACTTGTTTGTTTTTAATAATGACTAGACGACCAAATATTGGACGGCGCACGCGTCATGCAAGCACAGTGCAGAATATTCGAAACAACCAAACGCAATTGGAACGTGTAGCAGCTAATGAAAGGAGGCGTGCCAAAGCTCGACCTAGAAGATCAGGGCAAGATTTTCGTCACATCAGTGATTCTGGCATCAATTCGGTTAAAATCACCAATTGCGTTGGCTACGGCATCATCTGGTATTGCTGCAACATTATTGGAAGGCGGCCGAACTGCTCATTCCGCATTAAAGCTGCCGATGAATCTTCTCACGAATGACAATCCAACGTGCGCAGTGGCCAAGAATTCGGCGGCAGCAAAACTGATGAGAGAATGCAAAATTCTCATTTGGTATGAATGTACTATGGCGCATAAACGAGGTTTGGAGGTAGTCGACAGAACTATGAAGGATCTACGAGGTGATTCGAGGCCATTTGGTGGGACTTTGATACTTCATGTTATCCCGAAGTCTACTACTGCAGATGAAATTAATGCATGTCTGAAATCGTCTTCTTTGTGAAGGCATATTAAGATGTTAAAATTAACCACCAACATGAGAGTTGCTTTACAGAACGATCCATCTGCTGCTGAATTCTCGAGACAACTGCTGGCACTTGGCAATGGCCAAATTCCTGCTGATGGTTCCACTGGATTGATGTTGTTCCCGCCAAATTTTTGCAACTTCACATCGTCGAAAGAGGAACTCATTGCTAAAGTGTTCCCAGATATTGCACAAAATTTTACAAATTGGATTAGTGAACGGGCAATACTAGCAGCAAAAAATAAAGATGTCGATAAGATAAATTTTTTTATTCAAAATCAAATCGATGGAGAACTGCAATCTTATAAATCTGTTGACGGAATTTGATCATAATCATGTTGCGGAATTTGAATCACCCAAAGCTTTGCAATGGCACACGGTTGTCCGTCAAAAACTGATGACCAATTTGATTCAAGCAACGATCATCAAGGGCACATTTAAAGGAGTTCTTATCCCTCGGATTCCGATCATTCCAACAGACCATTCCAATCAATTCATGTGGATTCAATTCCCCGTTCGATTGGCTTTTGCGATGACAATTAATAAATCGCAAGGACAATCGTTAGAAATCTGCGGGATTAATCTTGAATTTGCATGTTTTTCGCACGGTTAACTGTACGTTGCCTGTTCGGGTGTTGGCAAACCTTCTTCGTTGTTTTTTTGTGCGGGAAAACAAATCAAAAAACATTGTATATCATATATCTATATATATATATAGATATATATATATATATTTAAAATTTAAATATACTCGTATGTGTTTTATCTACAAAAAAGTAAACAGACATTAACCGTGTTTTGTTATCATTGTAGTTTATGTAAAATCATTAAATAGAGGCGAGACAACGTTCGCCGGGTCCGCTAGTTATTAAAATAAAATTATGTGCACTTTTGCAAACAGATATAGAATTAGTAATAAGAATTTTGAAGCAAAACAAAATTTGTTGTCCCTAGGAAGGAGTTGATTCATGATACTTCCGTACATATTTATAAAGCAAATAAAAAGGCGTCACCCATCCGACAAAGCCAGTCATAGGTCTCGACGTATGGGCTGAGCGTTGATAGTTAATAGGACAAATCACTTTATATATGTAGATCTAGGGTATGTGCCTTGACCTAGCTTGCTATACCTTACGGCCACTAAATAACCAAATTCGTTCTCATAACACGTATGCATAAGTGTTTTTTTGAGTGTAATTTTTTCTCCAAATTTTCTTTTTCATTACTATTTAAAAAAACACATGCTCGTTGAACATATGTATATTGTATAAATTAAAAGAAATTTTGCTGTGCATGTACTTATTGAACTCTTAATGCAAAGGGCAATGAATGTGCTTAAAAAAAAATTTTCAAAACCAAAATTTGAAATATATGTCAAAATTATTATATGCTTTATGCTCTTTGCTTTGCATTTATAGAACGCAACATATAAATTAATAAACCGTAGGTTTGTTAATGAAAACAATAAAAACACAAACGCTTATTTAAAAGAATGGTATGTCGTTGATGTTTAGTGATGATTTCGTTCTTGGTTTTTGTAAGTTTTTTGGGGTTAGAGGCGCTATTTGTAGGATTACTCTTTGTTGCTTCTTCTTGAAGAGATGTACCATACCGATGATTATAAGTCCGATGCAGACAATGGTTACGGCGCCGACACCATGTGCTGTAATGCGAAGCTTGTCTATTTGTTCGGTGTTGTAGATGTGTAAGGCCTGTAGAGCTTGTAGAGATATTACTTCTAATCGCTTGTTTTCTTCTGGGGTAATTTGTATTATTGGAGTTCCTGTTTTTATCATTGTATTTTCGATGTTGTTGAATATCCTGTTGTCAATTGATATTGACTCGTTCCAAAAGTTGATAAGGTACGCACCCACCAGGTTCTTTGATTTATTTTGCTGGGAAATCAGGGTCCCATTGAAATTGTTGAGCATCACGAGACCGCTGCTGATTTCTTCTATTTGTTTGACGTGGTCGGCATTGCTAAACTCACACAGCGATTGTTCCCCTTTTAGGAGCCTAGGCAAACATATTTCGAAGGGTTACAATATTATTCTTATCGCATATCTTAACATTATTATAATCTTTGCAAATTTTTATAATTCCGTACATATTTTCTTTGCTTTCAAGGATTTCTTCGAATTCTGTATTGACAATTACGTTATTTTTAATGATTGGTTTAATTAAAATGTTTTGGTATTCGGTTTCTTCAAGGTTTGGAATTTTGACAACGTAAAGCAGTGTTGTTTTATTGTGTAATATTGACACGACAGAGAATTCTAGCATTTTTTCTATTGATAGGGAAGGCATATTTCCGTCTTTAAATATTTTGTCTATTTCATGTATCTCTCTTTCTCCGAGTAAAAATGTATTTATTAGATTTAATTTAGCCCATTGTATTGCGTATTTGATATTGATGACTTCTTCTTTAATTAATCTGATTTGGTTCTGAAGGCTAATGGCAATCTCACTAATAAACCTATAATCTTTTTTTATAATGTTTGTAATGCTGTTAGTTATTGGCGTAAGGTTGTTTAATCTTTCTTCTAATTGGGTGTTTATAATTACTTGTTTACGTGTTCTTCTAGTTGACTAAAGTCGTCATGGTCAGGGCTACCTGCTACATATTTCCATGCTGTTCCTATTATATTTATAGCCCTGGTCCTTCGTTTGTTAAAGGAGGAAGTTACAGTATGAAAAGTGAAATATGTTTGTTCTATCTCATGGTATAGGGTGTGATAATGACTGCTGAATTTTAAGTCATGTTCAGTATAAAATTTGAGTTTGTCTAGAGTTGTTTCTATTTGATTTAAGTCAATGACATGAATGATTCTCGTTGTTCACGTTCGTATTTTGCCTATTCCCTTGTAGATGGTTATTGTTTGTGCGTCAGTATAGTTCGTTATGTCCAGAGATCCGTTCGTACCAGTTACCGTCCATATTAGTAGTAGTGTAGAATTAGATATTTTTTATATTACTTTTATGTACTTTTCTACCTGCTGTTGTTATAATAGTTGTTTCATGGTTTTTTTTTAACAGTTTCTTTTTTATACCTTGGCGACAATTTAGATATTAGTCTATCATTGATTTTGACGAATATTTCGTCACCTGTTTGATAAGTTTTTAGAGGTTTTCTAGTTTTATTATGGTATTCTAAGTCCGTTTGCTGTTTTACTTTGAGTCGGTCAATGTTATCTAGTCGTGTCTTTTCGTATTGTCCTGGGTCAGTCGTGATTGTTTTTCTAAAGAACATTTCTAGTGGCCTTTGATTTGTAACAGAGTGGAATGTGTAATTGTATTCATAAATTGCTCTGTCTAAAAGTTCGTCAAACGTTCTTTGAATTTTGTCCTTTCTGATGACACGCATTATCTTTGACAGAGTGGAATGGAATTTGTCCTGGATATTCGGGGATCGGAGTTTCTTTTAATTTGGGATTTGGTGGGTGTCGGTCATATTTATGTTCCTTACAGGTTGTGCATTGCTTTACTAAGTCAAATATTTTTTGTTTCATTTTCGGGAAATAAAATGTTTCGGACAGTTGAGTTTTATTCTCTGAGGCGTTGCGATGGGCTCTGTTATGTGTCTTAAGGATCTCTTCTTCTTGTCTTTTTACGCTTATTAAATCTTGTACTATTTTTTGTGAAAATCTTATTTTGAAGCTATTGAAATGTGTAGGATAGATAGATTGAATTTTCCCCATTATATCTTCTGTAGTGTTAATGCCATTGATAACTCAGGGGTTGAGATATTTCTTTAGAATTGACGTTAGTTCATTAGAGTCATAGTTTTGTCGGTATATGTCATGCCTGTGGAATGTGGGAAATGGTATGCTGAATTTGTAATCTGGAATTGCTGCTTTATGGATAAATATTTGGTTTTTAAACACGTTTATAGGGGCTTCCACACTTGGTATTAGGTTGTGGCTAGAGCTTTCGTCGCTGTGTTGGGTACTAACTGAGCTAATTGAATTTAGCTCGTTTGGATTTGTTATCCGAGATAGGGCATCTGCTACTATGTTGTCTTTTCCTGGTTTGTACAGTAATTCGTAGTCAAATTCCTCAAGATGGGCTTTCCATCTTTTAATTCTAGGGTTTCCATTCCAACTACTCAATGAATGGGTGAGTGGATGATGGTCCGTGAATATTTTTACTTTGGCTCTGCCATATAAATAGTTTCTTAGCGCTTTAAGAGCCCATACTATGGCTAGCATTTCTTTTTCATTAGCCGCATAGTTTTCTTCTGCTTTTGAAAGCGTTCTGGATATGAAAGATATGGGTTGATTGTTTTGGGATAGGACGGCACCTATTGCGAAATTATTGTAGATGCGTCTGTAGTGAGATGAAATTCTTTTCTGTAGTCAGGATACTTTAGAATTACTTCGTTTGATATAAATGAACTCTTAATTTTCTTAAAAGCCTGCATTGCTTCTTGGTTGAAGTTGACTATTTTAGTCATTGAAGCTTTCTTGCTAACGTGTCCGTCGACACCTCTCAGCATAGAAGTCAAGGGTTTGGCCAGCTTTGCATAGTCCCTAATGAATCTTCTATAGTAGCCCGAGAGACCTAAGAAAGCTCTTAGTTCGCGAACTGTTGTTGGACAGGGGTAGTTGGCTATGGCTAGAACTTTTGCTGAGTTGGTTTCTATACCCTTATCAGAAATAACGAACCCCAAGAACTCCACTCTTGATTTAAAGAACTCACATTTGTTTAATTGGCACTTGATGTTGGCTTTTTGTAGGGTGTCAAATATCGTTTCAATATTTCTAAGATGAGATTTCTCATCCTTACTGAAAATAACTATATCGTCTACGTAAATATAGCAAATTTTTCCTATGTGTTCATTAAGTATATCGTCAAGTGCACGTTGAAAAATAGAAGGAGCGTTCTTCAGTCCGAAAGGTAGTCGTGTAAATTCATACTTTGCATTGTTAATTGAGAATGCAGTTTTTTCTATGTCGGATTCTTTTAATTTTATTTGGTGGAATCCACTTTTAAGGTCGAGTACGGAAAAAATCTTGTTATTCCTCAGTTGGGCAAGCACTTCGTTTATCTCGGGAATTGGATATTTGTCAGCAATAGTTAGTTCCCTATAGTCGATTAAATCTGTTGACGGAATTTGATCATAATCATGTTGCGGAATTTGAATCACCCAAAGCTTTGCAATGGCACACGGTTGTCCGTCAAAAACTGATGACCAATTTGATTCAAGCAACGATCATCAAGGGCACATTTAAAGGAGTTCTTATCCCTCGGATTCCGATCATTCCAACAGACCATTCCAATCAATTCATGTGGATTCAATTCCCCGTTCGATTGGCTTTTGCGATGACAATTAATAAATCGCAAGGACAATCGTTAGAAATCTGCGGGATTAATCTTGAATTTGCATGTTTTTCGCACGGTTAACTGTACGTTGCCTGTTCGGGTGTTGGCAAACCTTCTTCGTTGTTTTTTTTGCGCGGGAAAACAAATCAAAAAACATTGTATATCATATATCTATATATATATATATAGATATATATATATATATTTAAAATTTAAATATACTCGTATGTGTTTTATCTACAAAAAAGTAAACAGACATTAACCGTGTTTTGTTATCATTGTAGTTTATGTAAAATCATTAAATAGAGGCGAGACAACGTTCGCCGGGTCCGCTAGTTATTAAAATAAAATTATGTGCACTTTTGCAAACAGATATAGAATTAGTAATAAGAATTTTGAAGCAAAACAAAATTTGTTGTCCCTAGGAAGGAGTTGATTCATGATACTTCCGTACATATTTATAAAGCAAATAAAAAGGCGTCACCCATCCGACAAAGCCAGTCATAGGTCTCGACGTATGGGCTGAGCGTTGATAGTTAATAGGACAAATCACTTTATATATGTAGATCTAGGGTATGTGCCTTGACCTAGCTTGCTATACCTTACGGCCACTAAATAACCAAATTCGTTCTCATAACACGTATGCATAAGTGTTTTTTTGAGTGTAATTTTTTCTCCAAATTTTCTTTTTCATTACTATTTAAAAAAACACATGCTCGTTGAACATATGTATATTGTATAAATTAAAAGAAATTTTGCTGTGCATGTACTTATTGAACTCTTAATGCAAAGGGCAATGAATGTGCTTAAAAAAAAATTTTCAAAACCAAAATTTGAAATATATGTCAAAATTATTATATGCTTTATGCTCTTTGCTTTGCATTTATAGAACGCAACATATAAATTAATAAACCGTAGGTTTGTTAATGAAAACAATAAAAACACAAACGCTTATTTAAAAGAATGGTATGTCGTTGATGTTTAGTGATGATTTCGTTCTTGGTTTTTGTAAGTTTTTTGGGGTTAGAGGCGCTATTTGTAGGATTACTCTTTGTTGCTTCTTCTTGAAGAGATGTACCATACCGATGATTATAAGTCCGATGCAGACAATGGTTACGGCGCCGACACCATGTGCTGTAATGCGAAGCTTGTCTATTTGTTCGGTGTTGTAGATGTGTAAGGCCTGTAGAGCTTGTAGAGATATTACTTCTAATCGCTTGTTTTCTTCTGGGGTAATTTGTATTATTGGAGTTCCTGTTTTTATCATTGTATTTTCGATGTTGTTGAATATCCTGTTGTCAATTGATATTGACTCGTTCCAAAAGTTGATAAGGTACGCACCCACCAGGTTCTTTGATTTATTTTGCTGGGAAATCAGGGTCCCATTGAAATTGTTGAGCATCACGAGACCGCTGCTGATTTCTTCTATTTGTTTGACGTGGTCGGCATTGCTAAACTCACACAGCGATTGTTCCCCTTTTAGGAGCCTAGGCAAACATATTTCGAAGGGTTACAATATTATTCTTATCGCATATCTTAACATTATTATAATCTTTGCAAATTTTTATAATTCCGTACATATTTTCTTTGCTTTCAAGGATTTCTTCGAATTCTGTATTGACAATTACGTTATTTTTAATGATTGGTTTAATTAAAATGTTTTGGTATTCGGTTTCTTCAAGGTTTGGAATTTTGACAACGTAAAGCAGTGTTGTTTTATTGTGTAATATTGACACGACAGAGAATTCTAGCATTTTTTCTATTGATAGGGAAGGCATATTTCCGTCTTTAAATATTTTGTCTATTTCATGTATCTCTCTTTCTCCGAGTAAAAATGTATTTATTAGATTTAATTTAGCCCATTGTATTGCGTATTTGATATTGATGACTTCTTCTTTAATTAATCTGATTTGGTTCTGAAGGCTAATGGCAATCTCACTAATAAACCTATAATCTTTTTTTATAATGTTTGTAATGCTGTTAGTTATTGGCGTAAGGTTGTTTAATCTTTCTTCTAATTGGGTGTTTATAATTACTTGTTTACGTGTTCTTCTAGTTGACTAAAGTCGTCATGGTCAGGGCTACCTGCTACATATTTCCATGCTGTTCCTATTATATTTATAGCCCTGGTCCTTCGTTTGTTAAAGGAGGAAGTTACAGTATGAAAAGTGAAATATGTTTGTTCTATCTCATGGTATAGGGTGTGATAATGACTGCTGAATTTTAAGTCATGTTCAGTATAAAATTTGAGTTTGTCTAGAGTTGTTTCTATTTGATTTAAGTCAATGACATGAATGATTCTCGTTGTTCACGTTCGTATTTTGCCTATTCCCTTGTAGATGGTTATTGTTTGTGCGTCAGTATAGTTCGTTATGTCCAGAGATCCGTTCGTACCAGTTACCGTCCATATTAGTAGTAGTGTAGAATTAGATATTTTTTATATTACTTTTATGTACTTTTCTACCTGCTGTTGTTATAATAGTTGTTTCATGGTTTTTTTTAACAGTTTCTTTTTTATACCTTGGCGACAATTTAGATATTAGTCTATCATTGATTTTGACGAATATTTCGTCACCTGTTTGATAAGTTTTTAGAGGTTTTCTAGTTTTATTATGGTATTCTAAGTCCGTTTGCTGTTTTACTTTGAGTCGGTCAATGTTATCTAGTCGTGTCTTTTCGTATTGTCCTGGGTCAGTCGTGATTGTTTTTCTAAAGAACATTTCTAGTGGCCTTTGATTTGTAACAGAGTGGAATGTGTAATTGTATTCATAAATTGCTCTGTCTAAAAGTTCGTCAAACGTTCTTTGAATTTTGTCCTTTCTGATGACACGCATTATCTTTGACAGAGTGGAATGGAATTTGTCCTGGATATTCGGGGATCGGAGTTTCTTTTAATTTGGGATTTGGTGGGTGTTGGTCATATTTATGTTCCTTACAGGTTGTGCATTGCTTTACTAAGTCAAATATTTTTTGTTTCATTTTCGGGAAATAAAATGTTTCGGACAGTTGAGTTTTATTCTCTGAGGCGTTGCGATGGGCTCTGTTATGTGTCTTAAGGATCTCTTCTTCTTGTCTTTTTACGCTTATTAAATCTTGTACTATTTTTTGTGAAAATCTTATTTTGAAGCTATTGAAATGTGTAGGATAGATAGATTGAATTTTCCCCATTATATCTTCTGTAGTGTTAATGCCATTGATAACTCAGGGGTTGAGATATTTCTTTAGAATTGACGTTAGTTCATTAGAGTCATAGTTTTGTCGGTATATGTCATGCCTGTGGAATGTGGGAAATGGTATGCTGAATTTGTAATCTGGAATTGCTGCTTTATGGATAAATATTTGGTTTTTAAACACGTTTATAGGGGCTTCCACACTTGGTATTAGGTTGTGGCTAGAGCTTTCGTCGCTGTGTTGGGTACTAACTGAGCTAATTGAATTTAGCTCGTTTGGATTTGTTATCCGAGATAGGGCATCTGCTACTATGTTGTCTTTTCCTGGTTTGTACAGTAATTCGTAGTCAAATTCCTCAAGATGGGCTTTCCATCTTTTAATTCTAGGGTTTCCATTCCAACTACTCAATGAATGGGTGAGTGGATGATGGTCCGTGAATATTTTTACTTTGGCTCTGCCATATAAATAGTTTCTTAGCGCTTTAAGAGCCCATACTATGGCTAGCATTTCTTTTTCATTAGCCGCATAGTTTTCTTCTGCTTTTGAAAGCGTTCTGGATATGAAAGATATGGGTTGATTGTTTTGGGATAGGACGGCACCTATTGCGAAATTATTGTAGATGCGTCTGTAGTGAGATGAAATTCTTTTCTGTAGTCAGGATACTTTAGAATTACTTCGTTTGATATAAATGAACTCTTAATTTTCTTAAAAGCCTGCATTGCTTCTTGGTTGAAGTTGACTATTTTAGTCATTGAAGCTTTCTTGCTAACGTGTCCGTCGACACCTCTCAGCATAGAAGTCAAGGGTTTGGCCAGCTTTGCATAGTCCCTAATGAATCTTCTATAGTAGCCCGAGAGACCTAAGAAAGCTCTTAGTTCGCGAACTGTTGTTGGACAGGGGTAGTTGGCTATGGCTAGAACTTTTGCTGAGTTGGTTTCTATACCCTTATCAGAAATAACGAACCCCAAGAACTCCACTCTTGATTTAAAGAACTCACATTTGTTTAATTGGCACTTGATGTTGGCTTTTTGTAGGGTGTCAAATATCGTTTCAATATTTCTAAGATGAGATTTCTCATCCTTACTGAAAATAACTATATCGTCTACGTAAATATAGCAAATTTTTCCTATGTGTTCATTAAGTATATCGTCAAGTGCACGTTGAAAAATAGAAGGAGCGTTCTTCAGTCCGAAAGGTAGTCGTGTAAATTCATACTTTGCATTGTTAATTGAGAATGCAGTTTTTTCTATGTCGGATTCTTTTAATTTTATTTGGTGGAATCCACTTTTAAGGTCGAGTACGGAAAAAATCTTGTTATTCCTCAGTTGGGCAAGCACTTCGTTTATCTCGGGAATTGGATATTTGTCAGCAATAGTTAGTTCCCTATAGTCGATTACAACACTGTATTTTTTTTCGTTTGAAGCGTCTAGTTTCTTAGGTACGACCCACATAGGTGCGTTATATGGAGACCGGGATGGTCTAATTATACCGTCTTCCAATAGTTCTGAAATCGGTTTATTTACTTCGTCCTTAAGAGACATGGGGTATTGATAAAATTTGGAATAAATGGGTGTGCTGAACTTGTCCGTATTTCTGCAGTCACGTTCGTAGTGTAGGTTAGTTTTTCTTGTGGTTTGGCGAATAAGTTCGAATATTTTTTGAATAGAGTTTGTAATGGTTCTTTTTGTGTGTTGGTTAGATGGTCTAATCTTGGTTGAATATTGTTTACAGCTTCTATTTTCTTTTCTTTGATTGAAATAGTGATTTGGTTGTTCACCAACATGAAATTTTTGTCTGTATGGATTATCGCTTTTAGTTCTTTTAAGCTATCATTGCCCAAAATGGCATCGAAAGACTTTTGCGTAGGGAGTATGAAAAATTTGACTGGGGTATTTACCATATTAAACAAATGACCTATCTTGTGGTGCGTGATTTTTATACTACCACCAACCGACATGGCTTGGAAAGGGTTATTGTTTGGGATTGGCTTTGAGACTAAGTTCGGTTTAATATAATTGCGATTAGATCCTGTGTCGATTAGGATCTTTAAAATTTGTCCGTTCCTCAGTCTAGCTTCAAAGTAAGGCAGTGAGGAACGGCTTACTCTAAAAAATTCAGGTCGGCATAATCGGGTTGTTCGGTTTCGAGAGTTTGGTCATATTCGCCTTGGTCTTGGTACCCTTCAATGGTCTCTTCGAGATCATTCTCGTTTTCGTAGTTATTCATGTTCTGTTGATAGTCTGTCGTTGTTACGTCTTGGTCGCCGTTTCCGTCCTCATTACTTTCAATGTTAAAATTCCTCTGTCTTTTGTCAACAGTTGGCTCCATATTAGTTAGAGGTCGCTTCCCGGTTTCAAAGTTAGGTCGATTCATGTAATTAATTTGTCTGCTCCTAATACTATGATCTACCTCCATGGGCTCTGGCCGTGGTTGAGGTTTCGGAGCCAAGGGACGTGGTGGTGCGATTGGTTGCTGTCCTCTATTAAATGCTTGATTTCCTTGTGACCCATAAATAGGCTGGAGGAATCCAAAATCATTTGGATGTCTGTGCATTGAAATATTTTGTTGTGGTTGTCCAAAATTTTGTGGTCGATATTGTTGGGGTCTGGGGGGAAGTGAAGGTTGTTGTCTATTTACGAACTGCATATTTCTGGGAGCTGGTGTAGGTTTTATATACTGATTTCTGAAGCTTATATTCTGTGTCCTGGTTGCTGCATGATTTGAACGAAAATGTTGATTTTCTAGCTTAAGGCAAAGGTGTAATGCTGAGGGTAAGTCAGCCGGTTCTTTCATTCCAAGCAAACGGGATAAATCGGACTGTAATCCGCGTACGAAGGCATCCAATGCTCGCGGTACATTTTGGTAATTATGTGTTCCGCTTCTTCCCCCCATTTCTATAGAACCTATTGTATTTAGAATGAGAGAAAGGTGTCTACAAACTTGTTTATAGAAATCTTCGACTGATTGGTTTGCGCCTTGCACTAATGAGGTCAGCTGATACTCGAGAGTATTCACATCGCGTTAATGTAGTGTCAAACACTTTGAGATAGCTAACCAGTTCAAGGGCGTTTTATGTGCTTCTAGTGCCCTGTCGGCATCATCTGTTATCTTGTAACGAATGGTCTGCAAGATACCGAAATATTTTGGTGTGCCTTGGTAGGCGCTATAAGCTTCTAAAATACGGTCTACTCCTCTTTTCCAGGAGTTAAATTGAGATGGATCACCTGAGCATTCACGGATAGTCTTTACAATGTCCGATACTCTATCTAAGTCATTTAAATTTCCAGCATGCATTAAGTTGCCTAAGTAGGACTGGTAGTTGTTGTGCCAGAATTTGGCTAACGGTGGCTGCAAGTAGTTCCTGATTTATTCCTTCCATAATGTCTACTTCCTTTCTATTCTGACGAAATCCTTGATGTCTTTGTCTTTCTCTCTGTTGTGCTCTTTGGTCGGAATCGTCAACTAGTACAGGGGGTCTGATAAGGTTATGGGGGTTTGCCATTAACCCTTTATTTTAATTTTAAAATTTGTTGAGGTTTGTTTCGCGAAAATTTATCGGAGAGGAAAAAAAATCAATTTGTATAAAAATTCAATGCCAATGCTAGTTCGGTCAATATTTTCACAGATTTTTTTTTTGTGTCAATGTTGCACAATATGATTTGGCTTGATTATATTTGTGTCTGTGTGTGTGTGTGACGATTGTTCGCTTTTTACTTAGTTTAATACAATTTTGTTACTTAACTATTTGAAAGATTTGGATTTGTTTATTCTGTTTTAAGAATTTTTTCTTTTAATTCATCAAACAATTTTTAAATGTTTTTAATTTGATTCTCTTAAAATGATTAATGATGATCTAATTATTTTTATTCTTGGTTTTCGAGAATTTCAATATATTTTAAAATTTTAAATTCGTTTTTGTTTTTACTTTCTGTTAGTTTTTGTTTTTTCTTTGTATTGAGTTTTGATATCACTTACAGTATTAAAAAGTGCGTGGTTGCCATCTCCGATGGGTCAGAATTCCTCCTTTTTGGTGATCTTTCCTGGACCCCTACTTGGGTTCTGTTCGTCATACAATTAAGATGTGCTCTGCGAACTGATACAACAGAGCGTGCTCCCACGTAGCGCAAGTCTTGGTTGCGTTTTTTTATTTTTGTCTCGTGTGCGACGTTTTTAGGGTCGGAGTTTCCACACTTACAAGGTTTTCGCACACTTAAGAGAGTTTTTTCTTATCGCGGCGTTTACAATTTCTAATCGGGTTATGAACGCACGTATTTTTGCTCTATCGCGACGTTTCGTTCACTTAGAATTCGTTTTGTTCTATCGTGAGTGTTTTTTTAATTTTGACCCACTTAGAATCAGTTTTGTTCTATCATGGTGTCAAAATAACCGATACGCGTACGTAGAATAATTTAACGCGATCGGTCCCTGCTCGGGCGCCAATTAATGAACCGTAGGTTTGTTAATAAAAAAAAATAAAAACACAAAATGTTTTAATTTTTAATTTTTTATTAGCAGAAATGATCTGCTCCCGATTATGGATTGTTTGAAACTAAACTTTACAATTTTAGGTTTGTCCCTATGAAAGCTGTGTGAGGTAGCAGTGCAGTCGCAGCGGTAGCGGCGACGCCTTCGGTGTTAAGGCTCGGCTTTTGGTGCAGTGGAGGGTCTTGCATTGCTTGCAATGTTTTCCTAGAATCCAAAGTGCTGGGAATATTGTTGGCGAGCATTGCTACAATTGGGGCGAGCGTGGCGGAAGCCAAGCAGACGCTCGATCAGCAGTTTTGTCTTATTGCCGAAATGTTGTGAGTGAATTTTAGGCGAGCGTGGCGGAAATCGAAGAGACGCTCGCTCGTCAGATTTGGTGTTGTAAGGTTCTTGTTGATTTGTTTTGTCTTTTGTAGAATTTATTCTTATCTTATATACAAGTAATATATACATACTTACGTATGAACAAATACATACTATTTACAAATTGAATTGAATTTACCAATTGAACCCAAGTACTGCTACGGAAGCTTTAGCCACTCGACCAAGCTAGTGCTTATCGTACGGCTGCAAAATATGCAATATATACATGTCTACAAAATTTGACCTAGAATAATCTTACTTTGCAGTTCGAATAAAAAGCTTAACTCATTGTTAGTTCATTCAGAGCAAATAATTTTGTATATGTATAAGGATTTACTATATTACCTTAAATGATTAAAATTTAATCATCCGGGTGCAGATAAATCAATTTCTCGAAGGAATAATAAACTTTATTTAGTTAAATAAGTATAGTTGTAATTAAATATATATATGTATATACATATCTAGAAATAATATATTTATTCTAATCTGTTTTCTTCTCTTTTTATTATGTAGCCTATTTACTTAACTGTTCGCCTCAAGCAAAATAAAGGTACTTATAGATTATGTAATTGCAGCTGTACATATACTCAAGCAAATAACAACATCAACTTGACTACACGCAATGAGTGTCAATTTTTTTTGTATACGAATAAACTATACAATGAGATCATAAATGACGATCGTTATCATAACAAAGATAAGATATTGCAAGATACTTCGTTATTATCTGAAAATTATTTAGTTAATACCAAAAGCTTTCAAGTGGACTTGATACAAACATTATAAATTTATTTGAACATTTTTGAAACAATTTTTTTTTTATAATTTAATTGTGCACAACGCACTTAAATATCATAATATTATTATAATATTTAAATAAGACGATTTGAATATGGGTATACCAAAAGAAATGTCAACCAAGAACGAAAATTTAAATATTTAAACACATACCAGTTAAATAATTATCTTAAAAATGATCAATTGGTCAAACCTTAACATCAATTATAGTGCTAAATGCTTTGGCATATTTTTTCACATTGAAGGCTTGCTTCAACATTATGGAAATGTCCATATGTATAATTAGTAACGGCAGTATAATCAAGTTTACAAGCGACACCAAGCACGGGCTTGTTAACGCGCGGACTCAGGCTCAAAAAATTATACAGACAAAACATTGGTAACATTAATTAACTTTGAGACAAATGTTGTAACATTCAAGTTTTCGCATTTAAGAGAGTGTTAATATTACAAATTACATGAGAAAAATTATTGTCATTTGAACATAAAACATATGACTCGCATAGTTGGTGGTACAGCTTGAAAGTGAGAGACCGGGAAAGCTAATTTGGCTAATCATCTACGAAGAGTCAATTTCACGGTTAATTAGTCCGTACAGTACACCTAGAATACTTCTATAGTCAGAAAGAGAGTCAAAGTTGAATATTAAAAGTCTATTACGATAGGGTGTAATACTAGGAGTTCCAGTTAAGAGTACGAAGACGAAGGCAAAGAGAAGAAATTGTTTATTCACTTCATACACTTCATAATGAATAAGCAATACAAAACATTTTTCAAATGTCACTGTGAGCAAAAAGTAAGGTGCATTTGTTCGTAATACGAAAACTCTTTATGTAGTCTTCTAAATCAATTTCGTCCCCTTTTCAAATATTACCTTCTTGAAACAATACGCTTATCCCAACTTTTTTCTAATCCTCGAAAAATGCCAAATAGTCCCTTTCCGGTATAGCCATCAGCGCGATCTTCGATTCAGCTCTTATCTCTTCAATCGACTTTAAACGCGTTCCCCGGAGTGGTTCTTGAGTTTTGGGAATAGCTAGAAGTCGACGGGGTCAAATCCGGCGACTACGGTGATTGCGGAAAGCTATGCGAAATGGTCACGTATTTTTTGCAAGAAATTGAACGTTATCGGTACCAACCGAGATTTGCCTTTTTTTAGGCTCAAATGTTCTTTCAAAATGTTTGGTTTTCACAGATCCTTCTGATATTGCTCAGTATCAGTAAGGTCTTTAAAAGCCAACCGACGATTTTGTATAACTAATTCCTTTACTTCATTGATGTGTTCGTCATCTATTGACGTCAATGGTCGTCCGGGCCGTCCACTTATAAACCATTTTTTGCGACATGGTAGAATCACCAAAGGCCTCCCGCAACATCCTCAATGTTTCCGCAGCCGAAATTTCAGTCCGTAAACAACATTTGCTGTCATTTGTCTGCTCAATTAAATCAAATATTGTAAAAATCGAAAAATTCACTTTTGGTCGTTTGGCAAACACAAGCGTAAATACGAGGGCCGCTATATATATTTCTGTCCTAATAATGAAAATACGAATATTTATCAACGAAAATGGTTTTATTGTTTTTCAAAATATTCTCCATCAAGATTTATACACTTTTGCATGCGCTCAAATCAATTTTCGAAGCACTTTTTCCACTCCGATTGAGACATCTCCAAAACATGGTTTTTGAATGCTTCACCAGTATCTTCTGGCGACGAAAATCGTTGACCACGCATTATTTTCTTGATGTGTGGGAATAAAAAGAAGTCCTTGGGTGCCAAGTCAGGGCTGTACCTCGGATGACCCATCAATTCGACGTTTTGGCCGGTCAAAAAGGCGCCGATGAGCGCCGATGTGTGAGAGCTCGCTGGAAGACCCACACGGTCGATTGCTGTTTTGTTTCGGGCTCATACGTATAGATCCATGAATTGTCACCTGTGACGATCTTATAAACGTCTTTTGAAGCACCGTGATCGTATTTTGTCAACATTTCTTTGCACCTTTCCACACGAGCCTTTTTTTGAGCAATTGTCAAATTGTGCGGGATCCAACGAGAACAAACCTTTTTTTACGGCCAAGTGTTCATGCAATATCGAATGAATGCTGGTGGGAGAAATGCCTAGGCATGCCTCTATCTGAAGGAATGTTACATGACGGTCAGTTCACGTACGGCATCGATGTTTTCTGGCACAACGGCTGTTTTTGGACGACCTTCACGGGATTCGTCTTTGAGCGAGCGTCGGCCACAATTGAATTTGTTTTACCAGTTTTTAACAGTGCTATAGGATGGTGCTTCATAGCCATACAAAGATTTTAGTTCATCGATGCACTCTTGTGATAATCCACGTCGAAAGTTGTGAAAAATGATCGCACGAAAATGTTCACGAGCCATTCCATTTTTTTGCAAAATTGATTTTTTTAAGTCACTGTAAACAACACAAATGATAGTCGTACGTTAAAACGTTCTGAGTACGTTTATGCTAAAAAATGTCAAACTTTCCAATGGAAATGTCAGATTGCACCTGGGCACACTTAGTGTTACCTAGGCCAGAAATATATAGCAGCCCTCGTATATGACTGATAATGACATTGACATAAAAGTTGGCCCAACTGTCATTGACAGTTCTGCCAACTCAAGAAAAAAGAAATAGCCCGAAATATTAAGCCAGCGAGTTGAAATTGAAAATTATTCCTTATATTTTGCCCAGAGTAGTATCTCATAACATAATGAAAACATCATTATCTTAAGATATAGTACTATATAAGAGAAACGATGTTACTAAATCGAATTGATAAGCAGCATTCGACAATATACAATAATAACAACATTCTAAAATTGCGCTTGTTGAATCGAGTCTCGGTCACCATATCAAGAGCTAAGCTCTTTCACATCTACTTCATGCAATTGCTGCAATCCTAATAAAATAGTGCTCGAGCAATGCGAATTATGTTTAAATAACCAATAATGTGCTCATCACTCTTATTAGGCTGGTATCGAGAGTTCGTGTTCAAAAACTGAAAATCAATGAAAAGCTACTTAATTAAAATCATGAATCTAAAATCTGAAACGAAATCGTGCCTTGGATAAGGTTAAAAATGAATGCATTTAGAAATAACGATGTTGATACTGTTGAAGCAATTTGCTCTTCAAAATAATTTTTAAAAAGCAACCCAATTATTTTTGCACTCATTAATTTTAATTAATTTGTTAAAATATTTATTTGTAAGTTTGTGTTTTAATTTATGTATTATTAATATAGATACGTATTATGTCTTGATAACTTCAATATTTTTAAAAAAAAAACAACATTTATCATCTGACTTCTTTTTCTTTGTTTTGTTTTGTGTATGTACGTAAGTGTTTGATAGAATTTGTTACATATGGGCATTTCCACAGAAAGGTGCACCACAGACAAAAAATTAAAAGTCTATGAAAGTATGAGGTTTTAACATATTCTCATAGGGAATCTATCAAATTTAACGAATTCAAATCAATTTTACATTTATTCATAACGTATATTGAAATATTCGCTTCCCTAATGAAGCAGAGCAGATCTTTCGTCGAGGAACGCACCATTTGCCTGGGACCTGCGGTATGCACGTCCTTTTCCTTCTAGTACATACCAAGGCTGGAGACTCGCACAGAATGTGTCTGGTTGTCTCATCGTCCTCTTTGCATCGGAAGACAGACGCATTTTAGTGAGGTGATACCTGACCTGACCTACAGGCCAGGTTTTCGCAATAGCTGAGATGGTTGACCAACCCAAGCCACAAAAGGGCTTAGGACCGGAAAAAGTGGCTGACGAGACGGCCCTCGCAAGTTCGTCCGCCAGCTCATTGCCCTGGATACCAGAGTGTACCAGAGGTACCCATAGAAAGATGACGTTGTTAGTAAGAGACAGTCTCTGGAGGTAGTTCCAGCAATCGGCCACCAGTCCAGAGCTTACTCTTTTAGAAAAGAGGACTAAGATAGCCGTTTGACTGTCAGAGAAGATGTAGATGTTCACTCCTCTAATCCCCTTCTCTAGGATCAGACGGCAGCAGAACTCGATGGCATGAACCTCAGATTGGAAGACTTTGGGCCATATGCCCATAGCAATTAAGGTTTTGGAATTGGGTCCAAAGATCCCAGCTCCAACCCCCTGATCAGTTTTTGACCCGTCGGTATACCAGTGGATACCGTGGGGGTCGCTGATGGGGTTGCCAGTGTCCCAGTCTTTCCGGTCCGGGATGAGGGTTAAGAATTTAGCACCAAAGAAAAGTTCCTTTGTCATAGTATCTGATCTAGTGCAGATATCTATGCCAGGAATGTCTTTAATCAGGCTAGCATGTTCTGATTCGGTAGTTAGAAGCCCTGATTAGAGTTTGATTCTAAGAAGGCTCATAGCAGCGACTTCTTTAATTTGGATATGCAGCAGAGTCAGATTCAGTATCGATTCCATTGCTGAGGTGGGAGTTCCAATTTAGTCTTTTATCGAGGGTCACCCCTAGATATTTGACTTCGTTGGATAGCCCCACAGGGGAGCCGCTGATATAAAGTTGACCAATGTCAACGGAATAGTCCCTAGTGAAAGGAACTATAATAGCTTTTTGTGGATTGATGCTAAGACCAACATCTGCGCACCATCTACTTACCGTGTTCAGAGCTGATTGCATCAACTCTGTCACGGTGCTGGTATAGTTCCCGGTCACTATTAGAGCCAGGTCGTCAGCATAGCCGATAGCTTCAACGCCCTGCTCGGAGAGTAAGACTAGTAGTTCGTCAACTACTAAGGACCAGAGTAGGGGGGATAGAACCCCTCCCTGGGGACAGCCTTTGACTGCATTAATGCATGCAGTCGTGGAGTCCAGGGTGGAAGTGATAATCCGGTGTTTGAGCATAGCTTCAATCCACCGGATCAATGGACGGGCAGTTTCTCTACGTTCTAGAGCAGTAGAGATTGACCCGTAGCCGGTATTATCAAAAGCACCTTCTATATCCAGAAAAGAGCACAAAGCAATGTTCTTGGATACGAAGGCTCTTTCAATTTTTCCCACTAACCTGTGGAGAGCGACCTCCGTCGATCTGCCGGCAATGTACGCAAACTGCGTGGGATGCAGAGGTGTCGACGTCTGCAGAGAGCACTGAATGTGCATATCTATAAGCCTTTCCGCCGTTTTAAGCAGAAAGGAGGTAAGACGGATCGGCCGATAGGACTTAGGCTGGTCAAGCGGACGATTCCCTTGTTTGGGGATGAATACTACATTAACTCTCCTCCAAGGGATGGGTATGTATCCCCAAGTAAAACTAGCTCTAAGAAGGCCGACCAGTGGATCAAGAATATGAGCCATGCTGTTTTGAATAAGGGCTGGGAAGATTTTGTCACCCACTGGGGCTTTGAAAGGAGCAAAAGAATCTACAGCCCATTTGACCTTTTCGGGGTCGAAGATGGATCCAGATAGGCTGAATCCGCGTGAGTCCGGTGACAAAGTGGCGTCATCGCGACCGGAGAGATCTGGATTCGCCACAGAACCCGGGAAGTGGACTTGCAGTAGAAGCTCAAGTGTTTCCCTGCGATCTTGAGTGAAAGAGCCATCTGCTCTTTTAAGAAGCCCTATTCCATTAGACGACCCTTTAGCCAATACTTTATGAAGCCTCGCTGCCTCTGGCAACGATTCTAAGCTACCACAGTAGCTGCGCCATGTATCGCGTTTAGCTCGTCTAATGCTTTTGTTGTAGTTGGTAAGAGCGTCCCTATAGACGTCCCAACTAGCACGGTTAGATTTAGCCTTATTAAAAAGGCTTCTAACCCTCCTTCTAAGGACAGCCAGTTCCTCATTCCACCATGGAACTTTCCGATTGACCCTTAGGGTCTTCTGGACTGAGCTGTCCTCGAAGGATGAGATAAGCACATCTTGGAGCAGATTGGCAGCGAGTTCTATCCCACTGATAGATCTAGGATTGCTGACCAATAGGTTTGCTTTGAAAGCTACAGCGGCTTTAAAGAGCTCCCAATTTGTCTTTTTCGGACAGAAGGAGTTTTGGCGAATTTCGATTTGGCCAGGGAGGTCAAACCTGATGTGCTGATGGTCTGACAAAGCGGCTTCGTCTGTGACCCGCCAATTAACAAGCGAACTTGCTATCGAGGTGCTGATTAGAGTGAGATCTAAAACCTCTTCTCTAATAGCATTGATAAAAGTGGGTTTGCACCCTATGTTAGCTACATCTAATTGACAACACAATAAGTAGTCTAAGAGGGACTCACCACGTTTGTTGATGTCGCTGCTCCCCCAGATCGTGTGATGTGCATTGGCATCACAGCCGATCACGAGCGGCTTGTTGTTGCGGCGACAGAATTCCACCAGCCGCTGGACCTTTGCTGGGGGT
The DNA here is from genome assembly GCA_018150935.1 of Drosophila pruinosa. Classification (NCBI taxonomy): domain Eukaryota; kingdom Metazoa; phylum Arthropoda; class Insecta; order Diptera; family Drosophilidae; genus Drosophila; species Drosophila pruinosa. Next base: position 642,628 of record JAECWR010000034.1, read on the forward strand.
ACATCATCCACATCGCCCGGGAAGTATGCGGAGGCGATCACAACTTCCCGGACACCGTCTGCAGTGGCTACCTCAATAGCCGTTGCTACTAGGTCTCTGTGGATGAAGTTAGTTAGTGGGAAATGTCTGACACGGTTATCCATAAGTATAGCAGTGCGCGGGGCACCTCCCATACGGTCATATAACAACTTACATGATCCACATGAAAGTCCACGTATTCGGCCACCGATCAACCATGGTTCTTGGACGAGAGCCAGGTTGATTTGATCTTCACAGACGACCCTGCACAGTGTGGACGACGGCTGTGACCACAGTGGCCGGTGGGGTGGGGGAAGTTACCTTAGGTACCAATACGGTCGCAGCGCTCGTGGAGGCTACAGGGTCAGCCAATGCTGAAATCCCTGAGGGAACCACTGGCGCCGTTGCCGGAGCGGCATTGGCAGGAGAGGGAGCGGGTGAGGATGTGAATGGAGCAGGGGTGGCGGAGGAGGCTTTGGGAGCTGAATTCTTAAGGATCAATTTGACCCTGCCAAAGCAGAATTTCACCCTCCCTTGGCACTCCGTCAGAGTCCTGTACGACTCCTCGTCAACCAACATTGCGAGGTGAGTCGTAGTGCCGTTCAGGCTGTGCTGCACCACCCGCCACAGCTTCGTGGAGAAGCTGCTGGCGTTCTGGAGCCCAATAGATTCCAGGATGGTTGCAGGAGTGTACTCAGCACTACTGGGAAAGTAACCTCTGAAAAGGTGAGCCTTGGGGAACTCCGTTTCCTCCAGCAATTTGACGTCAAGGGCGCTGATGGACCTGATGTGTCCAACAGCTCCCCTGACCCAATTGGCAGTGCTGTTATCCTCGCACACCAAAAGCAGCCACTCATTTCGGGGTATACAGCCCTCGAAACGTGGACTAACCGTTGGTGAAGAGTGCAACAGCACCGCCTTTAAAATGCTGGATTTCAACGTAGCCAACTGCTCCGCTGAGAGGGGTTTGGTTGGATCAGCCGAAGTGAAGCCCAATTTTAGGCTGCTAACCACTTGGCTGAAGAGTGGTTTCGTGGACTCCTTATGAGTCTTTTTGGGCCTCTTTGAAGAGCTGGTGGGCTCGACGATGGTATCGTCAGCGCTCGTCCGTTTAGCCTTGGTGTTAACGGGGGGCGCAGTGGCGATAGCCAGAGCCTCCCCTCTGTTAGAACCCTTTGCGAGTGCAGCTTTAAAAAGCTTCTTCTCACGGCTCTTCAATTTAATAAAGGCGTCCTTAGATTCCAGCCGCAGCAACTGGATCTGAGAGCCTGCTTCCGTAAGGCCTGACCTCTGAGAGGCCACGGAAGCGTCGTCAGCAAAGCTGATTCGGTCGCAGTTAGCTTACTCGTCCGAGGACAATACCTCGACGGGTTGCTGACGGACTGAACCGCTACTGGACTGAAATTCAGCACTAGCGAACCCTGTGTCCAAGGGAGTTCGTGGCCTATCCGGGTCCCCTAGAATACTAGAGTCGAGACCCGTAGTATTGGGGGTGGAAGCCAGCAGCCCACTGGCTGCAGTGCTGGTGTAGGGGTCGGCCGTGAAGGCATCGCCCGGAGATGATACTTTTAAAGCCGTATCAGACTTTTCTATTTTTAAATTTTGATCCATTAGTTAAGATCCCACGAGTAGGCGGGAAGGGAAGGTCATCCACGGCATAGCCCGCATACCGTGGAAAGTCTAAATGAAACTGGAGGACGACAGGTATCCAGAGTCCGCATACTAGAGACCGGGCCCCCGGCCATGCATCCATCAGCGTATGCTGTTCCATCTTGTATTGGGGTGATTTATATATTCACGATCTTCGCCCGACTACAATTAGTCAGCACCTCTAGCAGAGACATGACCGTGCTAGGGGTCTGCTTCCAGCCGCCCTCGCGTGGAGAGTATAGTCGCACTTCCGACAGTAGGACCAAGGACGGCACGTGCCCCAGCCAATACTGGGATTACATGTTGATCCCCTTGCTTCCTCTGACGGCTGACGGCCATGGCTATAAGTAACACATATATAAATATAATCGTTTTTATACCCGCCTACCCAAAGGGTAGAAGGGTATTATGGCTTTGTGCCGACCGAAAATGTATGTAACAGGCAGAAGGAAGCATCTCCGACCCCATAAAGTATATATATTCTTGATCAGCGTCAACAGCCGAGACGATATAGCCGTGTCCGTCTGTCCGTCCGTCCGTTTGAACACCTAGATCTCAGAGACTATAAGAGATAGAGCAACAAATTTTTCGCGACAGTATGTCTTATTGTTGCACGCAGATCAAATTTGTTTTTGATTTTGGCCACGCCACCTCCCGCCCCCGTAAATCGAATAAAACCGAATTGCAGGCGTCGTTTTAAACCTAGAACGTTCAATTTTGGTACACACAATACTAATCACCATCTTAATGATCTCTACGAATTTGGTTACAATCGGATAAAAAACACAGAAGTTATTAAGATATTACTTTTATAAGGCGTTACCACGTGCAACTGCTAGTGCTGCCTAGTTAGTTGCTATGACACTCCGCGACATAATAATGGTGTTCAATAAACCAACTAAAGTGCCGCCAAGCTAAAATTTTCGAACAAAGAAAATGTCGATATATTATTTTGGTATTTTTTAGTATATTTTTTTTAAGTATTTTTTCAGTATATTTTGAAAAATATAATATTTTGATGGTAAAATTGGGTGGCGGGTATCTCACAGTCGAGCAAACTCGACTGTAGCTTTCTTACTTGTTTTTACTTATGATTGTTAATGAAATTATTACTTATAAATCAATTATTATATTTTATGAAATATATTCTAAATATATTAATGGATTTTCTTATATTTTATTATGCAATTTATTGCTTTTCAACTATTTTTTCGGTACAAGAATGTAAATTGACATTGATTTTGTATAATTATTGTAGGGTCTATAAACTTAAAATGCCCAGAGAAGAAACTGAATTCATTGAAAACTTTTATGGATCAAACAATGAAAGACAAATCCCTTTGGATGGAGCAGCCGAATTTAGAGAACACCCGTATTTCTCCGAGTTCCATTTTGTCTACTCAATACATAATGGTAAAGGGCATATCGGCAAGCATCAGTACATATGTCGCAGGTATTTGCCCAGGCAAGCTAGAATCACACAGAGGAGTGCTGTTCAAAGAGACAACCGTCTAGACGAACCGTTTGAAATGTCGCTAATACAACACAAAATGTACTGAATTAAAATCATCATGATTATAATTAATCGGTATAAAGTCGTTGTTGTTTGTTTGTTAAACTAATAGTATATGAATCAAAACCTAATGTAACTTAATAAAAATAAAATATCAATTAATTTATTCAATTTCATTGGAATCTTTAATATACTAAGATATGCTATTTATAAAATTATTGACTTGTTTGCACTTTATTAAGAATGTGGAATGCTATTATAATATCACGTTTGATGAAATAATAATAAAAAAAAAGTAATAATATAAGGCTCTCTCCAAAGATTAGGGATAAAGCACAACTCTACAAACAATTCAAATAATTTTAAAACTGGTTTACAGAGTCCCTCTACACAGAACATAAGCATACAACTAGGAACTCCGTCAGGACCAGGAGAAAAAACTGGTTTACATGACTCAAGTTAACGTAAGAGTAAACTTTCAGAAATTAAGGAACCAAAAATGCAATTCGCTTGGTTTATTTGATACGGGTAAGGCTGGGCTCTATAGAAAGTTGATGTGGAATAGGTCGCTTAAAAAAAATTAGCAAACAGATCGGCAATGCCATGATCATTAAACGCTATCTTTTCATCATAAAATAAAGTTTTTGACGCCTTCTGCTTCGAATTGACGAAGTCATTAAAGTGTTTCGGGTCACGCTGAAACGTTAGTCTGCACTTTCTCAAATAATCCTTGTAGCAAAGATTATTGAGCGTGGAGAAATCGGACCGAGCAACAGAGTAGCGAGAAAAATATAAGAGAGAGTCAGTTTCCTTATATTTTTTATATAAAGGGTTTTCCAATAGGGACACTCGAACTTTGACAGCGCATTGCGGCCATGTTGTTTGAGTGACAGATGTCAAGTGCAGTGTGTTATATTCATTCCGTCCTCCCAAACCACCATGGCAGATTACAGTGTCGAGCAGCACGTGTAAATCATAAAATTGTTTTATGAAAATAAGTCTTCAGTTCGAGCAACGTTCCGCGCACTTCGCCCACTTCCGCGCACTTCAGCGACGAGGCGCATTCTTGGATGAATAGCTATGTCAACAAGCAAAATTGCCGTATTTGGGACAAGACCAATCCACACGAGGTTCACCAAGTGGCAAGCATCTGCAGAAAGTGACTCTTTGGTGCGGATTTTGGGCCGGAGGCGTGATTGGTGCGTATTTTTTCGAAAACGATAATGGTGTGGCCGTCACCGTCAATGGTGAGCGATACCGGTCGATGATAACCAACTTCTTCTGGCCTGAAATCGAGAATATGGATCTGGACAATATGTGGTTTCAACAGGACGGCGCTACATGCCACACAGCACACGCTACGATAGATGTTCTGCACGAGCAATTTTCGGACATGGTCATCTCGCGCGGAGGCGACGTGAACTGGCCACCGAGATCGTGCGATTTGACCCCGTTGGACTTTTTCTTAAGTCGCAGGTCTATGCCAACAAACCGCAAACCACCGATGCCCTCAAAGTCAACATACGCCGCGCCATCGATCAAATACAGCCCGATTTGTGCTCCAGAGTCATTGAAAATTGGCCCTTTCGTGTGCGCGCCACCAACCGAAGCCGTGGCGGTCATTTGAATGATGTCATATTCCACAAAAAAAAAATTCGCAAATATCTCTCCTACATGTATTTTTTTTTCATTTTAAAGTTCGAGCGTCCCTATTGGAAACCCCGTTAGCTTTGACTTTTTATTCTTTAACTTTGTTAGTTCTTTAGTAAACCATAACGGTCTATTAGACAGTTGTGGAGTACCAAGGGAAACACAAGCATCAAACAGAGAGTTTAATGCAGAATAAAAAATTTCAATTGCCTTATCCAGGTCAATATACGAAGAAAGTTGGGACCAGTAATTACGCGAAAGAAGCAGAGAGAATTTTTTAAAATTGGTCTTCCGAAAACAACGAACTCGCTTTTCCGGTAAAACACCTGCATTCGAAACACTTGTTGCTAAGTCAATCAACACCTCCAGAGTAGGGTGGTAGGGAGCCTTAGGTGAGGGAATGGGATTTGATCTGGACACCGTGCAGGTATTGGGATCCAAAACAAAAATCAGATCAAGCATTTTATCTAGACAATTTGGTATAGAATTGGTTTGAGACAAAGCTATATCAAAAAGGCTATCAACAAAGACATGAGTTGACGAAGGATTCAATACGTTGGACTCACATGTCAAAAGTTACGAAATTCCAGAAATATTAAAATCTAGAACTATTAAGAAATCATGAAAAGAAAGTATTTTAGAAATACTATTTATTACAGAAAAATAAGATAAATACAGAGAGTTATCTGAGGCAGGAGGTATATAAAAGCAAGTGATACTACAGCTACAATAAATTAGTTTTACAGCTACAAATTCGATATCTAATGATGCATGCGATCACGTCTATACATTGAAAATTTGTTAGTAAAGATTTCAATATTCAGAATATCATGCCTTAACCAAGTTTCAGTAAAGGGATTGACATGAAAAGGAAAAAATTAAGATATCTAAATAAACATTATTGAATTTACTTCAAAGGCCTCTTACATTTTTATAGCCAAACAGGAGAGAAGATGTTAGTTTTTTGAGCTATCAGATGTAGTTTGAGGCTTAGAGGAATTAGTGGTAACGTTTGGAAGTAAAATCGGTGGCCGATTTTTCTTTTTATTTACATACTCCTTAATAATTAAGTATTCCTGCCAAAAGTCTTCGCAACAAACTTTTGTAAAATGCTTGGCAGGAACACTTATTTTGAAAGATGCGATTTCCCGATCATATGAGAAATTAAATTTTTCCACCTTAAATGATGCTTGAATTTTGAACCGAATTAAGGTCCTTATGTCGTCAGATGACGTATTAGTGGTAAGCCTAGAAACAAAAATTTGTTTCTTAGGTGGGACACCTACTGTAGTGTTCTGGGCAACTGTAATAGAATTCGAGATAGGAACATCTGCACTAGCTGGTAGAACATTAGGTACATCAGAAGGTTGATCATGCTGAGTTTCTGCAACATTAACAACTACTGCTGATACCGAGACTGAAACGGGATCAGAACAAATGACATCCATGGGAACAATGTTATGGTCGGCAATCATTGACGCTGAAGAGTGTCGAGGGGTGGGAGACGTAAATGACATAAGATTACTTGGAACAGACGAGTTGTTGACCAGTTCAGGGACATTAAGTTTGTTTGGGCCAATGGACAAACGAGTTTTAGCTTTTTTACGCTTTGGAGACTCGGTTAAAAGCTTCATGCCCTTAAACCCAGAGTCCAAAGTTGCGAAACTATCCGCAAGTTTTTTGAAACCTGCGAATAGATCACCAAAGCCTTGCTTCGTCTGACGTATGAATCCCGCAACATCCCTTTCAACATCCCTGCATGACTCACATGTCCATCTTAAACCAGATTTTGAGCGACTATACGGGTGGTGAAGCCAGCCCATTTTTCATGTGAAACATCGTCACAGAGCCAGCAGCAAACAAAACCCATTTTTGCACTTGCTGGTACACGGCATTTCTTTAATTATATATAACGAGGTGTCGTCCACTTCACTCCGCTACGCTGCGCTGCGTTCAGGAACGCTCGCTTCGCTCGCTCACCTCTTTGGTATGTTTTAGTATATTTTAAAATGATGCCCAGAGGAGGACGCTCGCTCACCTCATTGGTATTTTATAGTATATTTTAAAATGATTCCCGGAGGACGCAGATCAAGTTTGTTTTTGATTTTGGCCACGCCCCCTTTCTCCCCGTAAATCTAATAAAACCGAATTACAGGCATTTTAATCCTAGGATGTTCAATTTTGGTACACACAATACTTATCACCATCTTAATGATCTCTGCGAATTTGGTTACAATCGGATAAAAAACACAGAAGTTATTAAATAATTACTTTTATAAGGCGTTACCACGTGCAGCTGCACCTAGTTAATTGCTATGACACTCCGTGACATAATAATGGTGTTCAATAAACCAACTAAAGTGCCGCCAAGCTAATAATTTCGAACAAAGAAGATTTTGGTATATTATTTTGGTATAATTTTAGTATATTTTTAAAAATATTTTTTCAGTATATTTTTGAAAAATATAATATTTTGATGGTAAAATTGGGCGACGGGTATATCACAGTCGAGCAAACTCGACAGTAGCTTTCCTACTTGTTTTTATTCTTTTACAAAACTAATAATGGTTTGTCCATTGGCCCAAGCAAATTTCATGTTCATGTTCCTGAACTGGTCACCAACTTGTCCGTTCCTAATAATGCAGAGATAAAGTCATTTACTTCTCACACCCCTCGACACTCAAAAGTGTCAAACAATGTCAACAATGACATGATTTCCATGGTTGTGATCTGTGCTGATGATATTATGATGGAAAAGTTTAATTTCTCAATTGAAAGGGAAGTCAATAAACAATAAATTATTAAAGAATATGTAAATAAAAACCAAAAACGGCTACTCCATCTGATACTTCAAAAAACTAAAATTTTAGTAGTAGCAGGATGAATGTGAGAACCGGTAATATTTATGCTAAAATCAGAATCGTATTAATCGCATTTTTGAAATGCTTTCTGATTGTGATTTCTTAATACCTTGTTGAAATAACATTGTCTCAAACCACTTCTATACCAAATGCTGCACCATCCGCGACAGCGTCGTGGAGAAGCTGCTGGCGTTCTGGAGCCCAATGTAGTGCGGGATAGTCGCAGGAGTAAACTCAGCGCTACCGGGAAAGTAACCTAGCGTAGGGATAGTTACGATCGAACATTAAATGCAGTAGTTATGCAGGAAAAACTTTTAAAGGTGAAATCAGTAGCAGTTTGGTTACAATGTCACTAAAAGCTATAACAATGGTCTTTAATAAATCGAATAGAGTGTAACTAAGCTTATAAATTTGAACGTGGTGTAATACGGCATATTTTTTATACCCGCCTACCCAAAGGGTAGAAGGGTATTATGGCTTTGTGCCGACCGAAAATGTATGTAACAGGCAAAAGGAAGCATCTCCGACCTCATAAAGTATATATATTCTTGATCAGCGTCAACAGCCGAGACGATATAGCCATGTCAGTCTGTCCGTCTGTCCGTATGAACACCTAGATCTCAGAGACTATAACAGATAGAGCAACAAATTTTTTGCGACAGTATGTCTTATTGTTGCACGCAGATCAAGTTTGTTTTTGATTTTGGCCACGCCCCTTTCCGCCCATGCAAATTGAAAAAAACTGAATTCCAAGCGTCGTTTTAAACCTAGAACGTTCAATTTTTGTACGCACAATACCAATCATCATTTAAATAATCTTGAATTTGGTTACAATCGGATAAAAAACACCGAAGTTATTAAAGAAATACTTTTATAAGGCGTAATCAGGTGCAGCTGCAGCTAGTTAGTTGCTATGACACTCCGTGACATAATAATGGTGTTCAATAAACCAACTGAAGTGCCACCAAGCTAATAATTTCGAATAAAGAAAATTTTGATATATTATTTTGGTATTGTTTAGTATATTTTTTTTAGAATTTTTTCAGTATATTTTGAAAAATATAATATTTTGATGATAAAATTGGGTGGTTGTATCTCACAGTCGAGCAAACTCGACTGTAGCTTTCTTACGTGTTTATATTTAGTATTTTGTAAAACAGTATATTGGATGGTTGCTTAGGACACAAAATTTAAAACGAAAATGGACTATCTTGTTTTTTCGAATGTGCAAAACATTCAAAAGGAGACATCTGCGATTCCATAAAGTTTATATATTTTACGTGTCTGTCTGTCTGTCTGTACATTTGTCTGTCTGAAGACCTAGAACTACGAAATTTAATGACAACATATATTAACTTTCAGCACAAATCAGACAAGTACCCCAATGCGATTGTTTAGTAAAAATTTCATTATGTTCGGTCGATAAATATGGAAGATCTTCCATAAATAGGGATCTTATGCAAATCTTTTGCTCAAATTTAGCGTATTTTTAGTTGGTGTTTTTTAAAAACGACGGACTGACGGGTGCTGTTCAAAGAGACAACCGTCTAGACGAACCGTTTGAAATGTCGCTAATACAACACAAAATGTACTGAATTAAAATCATCATGATTATAATTAATCGGTATAAAGTCGTTGTTGTATGTTTGTTAAACTAATAGTATATGAATCAAAACCTAATGTAACTTAATAAAAATAAAATATCAATTAATTTATTCAATTTCATTGGAATCTTTAATATACTAAGATATGCTATTTATAAAATTATTGACTTGTTTGCACTTTATTAAGAATGTGGAATGCTATTTTAATATCACGTTTGATGATATAATAATAAAAAAAAAGTAATAATATAAGGCTCTCTCCAAAGATTAGGGATAAAGCACAACTCTACAAACAATTCAAATAATTTTAAAACTGGTTTACAGAGTCCCTCTACACAGAACCTAAGCATACAACTAGGAACTCCGTCAGGACCAGGAGAAAAAACTGGTTTACATGACTCAAGTTAACGTAAGAGTAAACTTTCAGAAATTAAGGAACCAAAAATGCAATTCGCTTGGTTTATTTGATACGGGTAAGGCTGGGCTCTATAGAAAGTTGATGTGGAATAGGTCGCTTAAAAAAAATTAGCAAACAGATCGGCAATGCCATGATCATTAAACGCTATCTTTTCATCATAAAATAAAGTTTTTGACGCCTTCTGCTTCGAATTGACGAAGTCATTAAAGTGTTTCGGGTCACGCTGAAACGTTAGTCTGCACTTTCTCAAATAATCCTTGTAGCAAAGATTATTGAGCGTGGAGAAATCGGACCGAGCAACAGAGTAGCGAGAAAAATATAAGAGAGAGTCAGTTTCCTTATATTTTTTATATAAAGGGTTTTCCAATAGGGACACTCGAACTTTGACAGCGCATTGCGGCCATGTTGTTTGAGTGACAGATGTCAAGTGCAGTGTGTTATATTCATTCCGTCCTCCCAAACCACCATGGCAGATTACAGTGTCGAGCAGCACGTGTAAATCATAAAATTGTTTTATGAAAATAAGTCTTCAGTTCGAGCAACGTTCCGCGCACTTCGCCCACTTCCGCGCACTTCAGCGACGAGGCGCATTCTTGGATGAATGGCTATGTCAACAAGCAAAATTGTCGTATTTGGGACGAGACCAATCCACACGAGGTTCACCAAGTGGCAATCATCTGCAGAAAGTGACTCTTTGGTGCGGATTTTGGGTCGGAGGCGTGATTGGTGCGTATTTTTTCGAAAACGATAATGGTGTGGCCGTCACCGTCAATGGTGAGCGATACCGGTCGATGATAACCAACTTCTTCTGGCCTGAAATCGAGAATATGGATCTGGACAATATGTGGTTTCAACAGGACGGCGCTACATGCCACACAGCACACGCTACGATAGATGTTCTGCACGAGCAATTTTCGGACATGGTCATCTCGTGCGGAGGCGACGTGAACTGGCCACCGAGATCGTGCGATTTGACCCCGTTGGACTTTTTCTTGTGGGGTTTTCTTAAGTCGCAGGTCTATGCCAACAATCGGCAAACCACCGATGCCCTCAAAGTCAACATACGCCGCGCCATCGATCAAATACAGCCCGATTTGTGCGCCAGAGTCATTGAAAATTGGCCCTTTCGTGTGCGCGCCACCAACCGAAGCCGTGGCGGTCATTTGAATGATGTCATATTCCATAAAAAAAAATTCGCAAATATCTCTCCTACATGTATTTTTTTTTTCATTTTAAAGTTCGAGCGTCCCTATTGGAAACCCCGTTAGCTTTGACTTTTTATTCTTTAACTTTGTTAGTTCTTTAGTAAACCATAACGGTCTATTAGACAGTTGTGGAGTACCAAGGGAAACACAAGCATCAAACAGAGAATTTAATGCAGAATACAAAATTTCAATTGCCTTATCCAGGTCAATATACGAAGAAAGTTGGGACCAGTAATTACGCGAAAGAAGCAGAGAGAATTTTTTAAAATTGGTCTTCCGAAAACAACGAACTCGCTTTTCCGGTAAAACACCTGCATTCGAAACACGTGTTGCTAAGTCAATCAACACCTCCAGAGTAGGGTGGTAGGGAGCCTTAGGTGAGGGAATGGGATTTGATCTGGACACCGTGCAGGTATTGGGATCCAAAACAAAAATCAGATCAAGCATTTTATCTAGACAATTTGGTATAGAATTGGTTTGAGACAAAGCTATATCAAAAAGGCTATCAACAAAGACATGAGTTGACGAAGGATTCAATACGTTGGACTCACATGTCAAAAGTTACGAAATTCCAGAAATATTAAAATCTAGAACTATTAAAAAATCATGAAAAGAAAGTATTTTAGAAATACTATTTATTACAGAAAAATGAGATAAATACAGAGAGTTATCTGAGGCAGGAGGTATATAAAAGCAAGTGATACTACAGCTACAATAAATTAGTTTTACAGCTACAAATTCGATATCTAATGATGCATGCGATCACGTCTATACATTGAAAATTTGTTAGTAAAGATTTCAATATTCAGAATATCATGCCTTAACCAAGTTTCAGTAAAGGGATTGACATGAAAAGGAAAAAATTAAGATATCTAAATAAACATTATTGAATTTACTTCAAAGGCCTCTTACATTTTTATAGCCAAACAGGAGAGAAGATGTTAGTTTTTTGAGCTATCAGATGTAGTTTGAGGCTTAGAGGAATTAGTGGTAACGTTTGGAAGTAAAATCGGTGGCCGATTTTTCTTTTTATTTACATACTCCTTAATAATTAAGTATTCCTGCCAAAAGTCTTTGCAACAAACTTTACTAAAATGCTTGGCAGGAACACTTATTTTGAAAGATGAGATTTCCCGATCATATGAGAAATTACATTTTTCCACCTTGAATGATGCTTGAATTTTGAACCGAATAAAGGTCCTTATGTCGTCAGATGACGTATTAGTGGTAAGCCTAGAGACAAAAATTTGTTTCATTGTTTCTGCAACATTAACAACTACTGCTGATACCGAGACTGAAACGGGATCAGAACAAATTACATCCATGGGAACAATGTTATGGTCGGCAATCATTGACGCTGAAGAGTGTCGAGGGGTGGGAGACGTAAATGACATAAGATTACTTGGAACAGACGAGTTGTTGACCAGTTCAGGGACATCAAGTTTGTTTGGGCCAATGGACAAACGAGTTTTAGCTTTTTTACGCTTTGGAGACTCGGTTAAAAGCTTCATGCCCTTAAACCCAGAGTCCAAAGTTGCGAAACTATCCGCAAGTTTTTTGAAACCTGCGAATAGATCACCAAAGCCTTGCTTCGTCTGACGTATGAATCCCGCAACATCCCTTTCAACATCCCTGCATGACTCACATGTCCATCTTAAACCAGATTTTGAGCGACTATACGGGCGGTGAAACATCGTCACAGAGCCAGCAGCAAACAAAACCCATTTTTGCACTTGCTGGTACACGGCATTTCTTTAATTATATATAACGAGGTGTCGTCCACTTCACTCCGCTACGCTGCGCTGCGTTCAGGAACGCTCGCTCACCTCTTTGGTATGTTTTAGTGTATTTTAAAATGATGCCCAGAGGAGGACGCTCGCTCACCTCATTGGTATTTTATAGTATATTTTAAAATGATTCCCGGAGGACGCAGATCAAGTTTGTTTTTGATTTTGGCCACGCCCCCTTCCGCCTCGTAAATCTAATAAAACCGAATTACAGGCGTCATTTTAATCCTAGAATGTTCAATTTTGGTACGCACAATACTTATCACCATCTAAATGATCTCTGCGAATTTGGTTACAATCGGATAAAAAACACAGAAGTTATTAAATAATTACTTTTATAAGGCGTTACCACGTGCAGCTGCACCTAGTTAATTGCTATGACACTCCGTGACATAATAATGGTGTTCAATAAACCAACTAAAGTGCCGCCAAGCTAATAATTTCGAACAAAGAAGATTTTGGTATAATTTTAGTATATTTTTAAAAATATTTTTTCAGTATTTTTTTGAAAAATATAATATTTTGATGGTAAAATTGGGCGACGGGTATCTCACAGTCGAGCAAACTCGACAGTAGCTTTCCTACTTGTTTTTATTCTTTTACAAAACTAATAATGATTTGTCCATTGGCCCAAGCGAATTTCATGTTCCTGAACTGGTCACCAACTTGTCCGTTCCTAATAATGCAGAGATAAAGTCATTTACTTCTCCCACCCCTCGACACTCAAAAGTGTCAAAGAATGTTAACAATGACATGATTTCCATGGTTGTGATCTGTACTGATGATATTATGATGGAAAAGTTTAATTTCTCAATTGAAAGGGAAGTCAATAAACAATAAATTATTAAAGAATATGTAAATAAAAACCAAAAACGGCTACTCCATCTGATACTTCAAAAAACTAAAATTTTAGTAGTAGCAGGATGAATATGAGAACCGGTAATATTTATGCTAGAATCAGAATCGTATTAATCGCATTTTTGAAATGCTTTCTGATTGTGATTTCTTAATACTTTGTTGAAATAACATTGTCTCAAACCAATTCTATACCAAATTGTCTAGATAAAATGATTGATTTGTATTTTGTTTTTGTTCCCAATACCTGTACGGTGTCTAGATCTAACCTTTTCTCACCTGAGGATCCTTACCATCCTACCCTGGAGATGTTGATTGATCTCCCAATATAGGTTTCGGGCTCAGCTGTTTTACCGGAGAAGTGAGTTCGTTGTTTTCGTACGACCGATTTTAAAAACTCTCAGATTATTGAGCACATTACCTGGTCCAAGCTGTCGATTTGAGATTTTTCATTCTACATTAAACTCTTCGTTCGATGTTTATCTTCCTTTTGGGAGTTTACAATTGCCTAATATACCGTTATGGCTTAATAAAGAACTAACAAAGTTAAAAAATTAAAAACTAAAGCTTTATACAAAATATTAAAAAAATGAATCTATCTTATATTTTTCTCTATATTTTGTTGCTCGGTCCGATGCCTTCTCACTAAATAATCATTGATAAATTTCAGCGAGATCTGCAACGCTTTTATGACTTCATCAATTCGAAGCGGAAGTCGTCAATACTTCTACCAACATAATTTTTTGGAAATGAGGTAGCATTTAATGATCATGCTTTTCCTGATCTGTTTGCTGATTTTTTTAAATGACCTTTTTTCTTCATCATTTCTTAGAGCCCTGCTTTATCAGTATCGAGCAAACCAATCTAATTGAATTTTTGGTCTCTTATTTACTAAAAGTTTACTCTTACGTGACAGTTAGTCTTGTAATGCCAAATTTTCCCCAGGCCATGATGGGGTATAATAATAATCGTGATGTATTATTTTGTTTTTCAGTGCGGCCTTAGAAGAATCTTACGTAGTCCCTTCAATAAGCTATTATTAGATTTTGGAAGCCAAGGAGATACAATCTAATAGCTTAAAATTATTAAATGTGCTGTCGGTATCTTTAGACGCTTGCTCCCTCTTGTTCTCTATTAACGCCTACTCAAAACACTCCGATTTATATTGTTTGTCCCCAATCACAATTTATGGGCTTTAACACTTCTTCTAGACCTCTTTCTGTTTCAGAATGACAATTAAGCAATCTACTTTTTTCTCGTTTTGCTTCTGTCTCTTCATGTCAAAACTTATATCCAAAATATTTCTTTTCGCAAGCTAATATAACTGATAAGAAATTTAAATTTAGCTTTGCCTCTCGTCTTTTAACATAAATTGTTCGGGGGAAGTTTTCAAATCCATTGGTTCTGTTACTTCTTGGCTGCAATATCTAATTGTAAAAAGATAATGCATCAACAAAAAAATATCAGTCTCCGATTACAGTACCTCCTAGTAATTGTGTCGGTTCGTCTTCTGAACTATTGGAAGATTGTTTTTTTTTTTATTTTGATGTAGTTATTTTTACTGTACCTAGTTAAAGCCTGATATTTCTAATTATTCCAGTAAATATTTTTTAGATGTGACTATGTCTCACGTGTTGGCGTCGGTTTTTTAATTGCTGTTGATTCTGACCTTTCAGAACTAATCTCTTCTTGATGCCATTTTGACATCAAATTTGTAAGTGTAAAAATGTCATTTAAATTCTAAAACAAACATTATTCTTTAGCTATTTGGTTGCTCTAGTTCTTATAGTTTTTGAAATCCAGATTTTCGTACACACAGACAGACGGACAAAGAGCTATATCGTCTCGCCCTTTGGCGCTGACCAAGAATATAAATATATACTTTATGAGGTCGGAGATGCCTCCTTTTACTTTTTCCTACATTTTCGGTTGACACAAAGTTATAAATGTTGCCTCTGGGTAGGCGGGCATAAAAACATACTCGCGAGTGACATAGGCAACCCCATTTGAGTTGGGAGTATCCTGAAATGTTCAATTTTGAAGGCAGATAAATTCAAACTAATGGACTTTTTTGAGAAAGCGTTGAAAGCTTTACATACATAGACTTGTTTACAGGAATATATATAATTTATAATTTTATATTTATAATTTTTTGGGACCATTAAATTGCTTTTTGAGTGACACATTACGTGTATTTTGGTTTTCTTATTCAATTGGGTTATTATACTACAGGTAAGTGCTCCTGCGTATATAAAACAAGTAAGAAAGCTACTGTCGAGTTTGTTCGACTATGAGATTTCCGCCACCCAATTTTACCGTCGAAATATTATATTTTTCAAAAATATACTGAAAAAATACTACTGAAAACTACTGAATACTAAGTAAGAAAGCTACTGTCGAGTGTGATCGTCTGTGAGATACCCGCCACCCAATTTTACCATCGAAATATTATATTTTTCAAAATTATTACTGAAAAATATACTAAAAAATAGACTTCAAATATACCAAAATTTTGTTTGTTCGAAATTATTAGCATTGCGGTACTTGAGTAGGTTTATTGAACACCATTATTATGTCACGGAGTGTCATAGCAACTAACTAGGTGCAGCTGCACCTGATTACGCCTTATAAAAGTATTTCTTTAATAACTTCGGTGTTTTTTATCCGATTGTAACCAAATTTTTAGAGATTATTTAAATGATGATTAGTATTGTGCGTGAACTGAACGTTCTAGGTTTAATATGACGCTTGTTATTCGTTTTTTTTCGATTTACGAAGCGGAAGGGGGTGTGGCAAAAGTCTAAAACAAACTTGATCTGCGTGCAACAATAAGACACACTGTCCCTAAAAATGTGTTGCTCTATCTCTTATAGTCTCTGAGATCTAGATGTTCATACGGTCGGACAGATGGACATGGCTATATCGTCTCGACTGTTGACGCTGATCAAGAATATATTTACTTTATTGTGTCGGAGATGCTTCCTTCTGCTTGTTACATACACGCGGGTATAAAAATATCTATATAAATCCATGACGTATTTTTCACGCGGATTTAATATATCGTATGTTCGATTTTCGCGACATTGCCAGTTTCTCACTTGATTATTTAATAATAATAATTATAATCTTTTCTGAAGATTTGGATAGTTTTATCGGTAACTGGATGCAAATATTTTTCGTTGTATTTAAATATAATTTAATTAAATTGTGTAAATTTCTATAATATACATATATTAATTTTTGATTGGTTTTCATTACTTTCTGGAATTATAATCTCGACAAAAGCTTTTTGGAAAGTTAGAAAATCTTTATGAATTAGGAAGTGGATGATAATTTTCATGTTGCAAATGTATTTTTCAATAAATTCCTTTACTTTGGCGTTAGTCGTTTCTCGTTAGTCGTATTGAATTACGGTTTTCTTTTTGTGAAAATAATTTTGAAATTGTATTTCATTTATGTCATCCCTAATAAATTAAATTAGGTTGTTCACGTCTCTTAGATATTTGAGTATAATCCTAAATATCTTCTTGTGGTCTATGTATTATTGCGAGATTGCTTCTCTGGGATTCGCCTAGGATCTAATGCATCTGCAATAGAGTTTCGCTTACCTAGAATATATTTAATAAAGTAATCAAACTCATTAAATCTAATTTTCCATCTTTGCAATATCATATTTGGTCCTTTAATGTGTCGTACCAAACCAATGGTCAATGATCACTTAGACTTAAAATATTTTACCAAAGAGGTATGATGAGAATTTTTGGCTACATAAATTGGTTAATGATGTATTTTGCACCGATATCCATATTATTGTTATGTGTGGTTAATGAGAAGGTTTTCTGATCTGATGTGATTAAACTTTAAGTTTTCGAAAGATTTTAGTTATTCTGACACTTCCGCGTCAATGTTTGCTCTTTTTTAAGATATTTTAAATGAACTTCTGGTAAAATCTACAAAGTCCCAGAAATTATTTTATTTCTTTAGGATGGATATTGATGGTGAAATACACACACCAAAGTGCGCGCCAGTATATTGGTAATGACGGTGTTTAGTTGGATAAACAGTTTTAGGAATCTGTTTTTGGTCCATTTGGATTTGTTGAAAACCCTTACCTAAATCTGTGGTTGTGAAATATTGACACTTTTCAAATTTGCCTAATATTTCAAGGTTTGGAATAATGTATTTGTGACATACTCATTTTGTTATAATTGCGAATTATACTAATATTCGACTACTTTAAAATTATCCAAATATGTGAGTTAAATCGTTAAAGTTTGTCCTGGGTAATTCGATTCTTTCTCTGGAAATGGATAGAATAGAATATAACTCATAATCTCCTAGTTTCTCTAGTTTGTTTTTATAATCAATATGTGATTTGAAGGCTTTTAAGTAAAATGTTAACTTTATAATAAATCGTAGTTGTATTAAAAATGGTAAGCATAGAAATTTTGTTTTTCTTAGGCATATTAAAATAGTTTTGTCTCATCAAGTTTATTAATGAACCGTCGTCAATAACACATTTAACATTAAAGGAATTCACCATTATCTTAATTTCCTTTTCCTCTATATCTATATACGAAGCACTTGTATTTGAAATTGAATTTTTATTATAAGCTTAATCCTGATGATGTCATGTAATGATGTACCATGATAATTTTCTAGAAATAAAATCATTGATTGTGTGCCCAATGCATTTGTGTACATTGTAGTATTTTAAGCAGAGCTCGCAAATAACAGTTGACCGTTTTTCGTTTGGCGGTCTGCACTCTAAAACAACCGTAAAAGACGATGCGCGTGTGCTCTCGTTCTGAACAGAACTTTTCGTTTCTCTTCGTTTTGGTTTTCGGTTAACTGCTCTCAGTTGCGTGGTTCTTGTTATGCTCACTCAACAACAACTGAGAGAGAGCAATCCAACTGAACGCTCGCTCATTGAGGGTCAGCAGAAGAGCGAAAAAACGAAAAAGTCATCGTAAACGGTCTTTTTTCTGCAGTGCCTTTTAAACAAAGCTTAGCAACAATTGTAACATACATTTTATTTATTTATTAGAAGTGAACATTAGATTTATTATATTTATTTATAGATTTATTTTATCTTATTCAGTATTAAGCTTTACAACTAGTAGCGAATTAATATTTTCTGCACTTAAAGAGCTTCGTCGCTCGCTTAAAATGTAATGAAGCGCTGAAAAGGCCCTCTCAACAGACACCTGAGTCGCCGGTGTAGCCAGTACAACGTGTGCGAGCGCATTCAGGTGTGGCGACTGCAGCTTAATGTCCGTAAAATACTGCAAAATGTTCGCATTTAGTGGCAAACGTCCATGCATAAGGTCGAAATTTTCTATGTCATCATAGATTTGGACCAGTTTTTTAGATGCAGGCTCTTCTTTAGTTTTGGAGATTGTCTGTACGCCATCCAAATAGGCGGAAAACAGAGACTCTTCTTTGTCAGCACATTCATCACCGTCGGATATGAGCTCCTTCTTCTGGTCTTGGATATAAACCTCGCATGATGGCGCAGTTTGGGTTGGCGAATGCACCTTAAATAAAAACTAAGTTAGAACATATTTTTTTGCAATGTTAGTTTAGAACAATTGTTAGTTTTTGACATGAACAATATACTATGCTATAACATTTAACAGCAATTAACAACAATAAAGCGGGACCTTAACTTCAAACACACGTAGCCTTACTAGTTTTAGCTCAAATAAACGATATGCTATTTTTTTTAGATTTTTCTTTGCTAAGCATTTTTGCTGGTCATTTAAGATACAATTGACGCGTGGATCAATGTAGATTGCAGCTAACATCGCATCATTTTCAAGTAACTTACATTCTCGAATTTTGATCTGCCCTAGTAATTTTTTTTTAATATAATTTTGGCTGTTCTCGCACTTTAGCTTAAGCTCCATCCATATTATGAAGAATTCGCTGTATACCAATTTTTCCATCTGCAACTTTAAGGTTGCTTCGTATGTGTCCTTGAACGCGTCAATATATATCTCCATCCAATCCCAGTCCGCATCAATACTAATGCTAGGGTGTACAGCAAGGAACTCTTTTAAGTCTAACAATTTTAATATCATTAAATATGTAGAGTTCCATCTCGTAACAACATCGAGACATGGTAGTTTTTTTTGCCCTTGTTTAACCAACGTCTGCTCAGGTTGAATATTTTTAAAAATTTAAAATAATATTAAAAAATTTTAAGTTTTTACTCACCTATTCGTTTCTGTACGCAATAACTTGCAAATTTTGCGACATGATGAAACTTTTTCGCTGATCTCATCTCGCTTGTTGATGTCGATTACGCACAGTTGAAGTGAGTGCACAGCACACCTTACAAGGTGAATATTCGCCAGCTGTATGGTATCAAGTTTTTCCATCACATTTTCACCGTTAATGTCATCGTGTACGTCATCGTCAAAAAGAGACTCCGAATCATTATTTAAAATTTGAATGGCTTTTATCATGTTTTTTCCATTATCCGATGTAATGCTGTGGTTATAGTTTTAGATTTTCAATAACAGTCATTTAAAACATATTTTGCAATTAAGATTTTACCTGAAGACTGATCGAAGGTTATTCCGTAGTCATTTATGATCTCCATAACTTTTTCTTTAATGTACATTCCAGTGTGCGAATGACGAAGCTGTATCATGCCTAAAGTCTTGATGACGATCTCAGATTTAGACATAGTAGATTGTATCATCTGTAAATTCACGCCCAAAATAGCCTTATCCATTCTTGTAGCGACATCTATTTTGAGTGATACAAGCTTTCCCTTTACAAGCGTTTTTATATTTTCTTTAATGGTCTGCTCTTTGACAGTCACATATTCCATAACATTTCGAGAAGTTATGGGATTCATCGAAAGCGCGTTATAAATTGGGTTTAATATCTGTCGAATCCCTTGGCTATCCAGAAATAAAAAAGGCTTTCCCTCGGTGGTCACAATCTTTATAATCGAAGAGACGATTGATTCTTCACTGGTTTCATATGAAATTTTTCTTTTTTTCATATTTTGTTGAATTTCGTAGTCGTCAATATCGAATTCATTAAGTACTTCCGCATGTTTTGCAATTAAATGCCGTTTTAAATTTGTTACGTGGGAGCCTGCTAACATCACACCGCAAACATTGCACTTAGACTTATTGTCTTCTGCATTAAATTGAAAAAAAAAGCACTTTTTATACCCGCCTACCCAAAGGGTAGAAGGGTATTATGGCTTTGTGCCGACCGAAAATGTATGTAACAGGCAGAAGGAAGCATCTCCGACCCCATAAAGTATATATATTCTTGATCAGCGTCAACAGCCGAGACGATATAGCCATGTCCGACTGTCCGTCCGTCCGTCTGTCCGTCTGTCCGTCCGTCCGTATGAACACCTAGATCTCAGAGACTATAAGAGATAGAGCAACAAATTTTTCGCGACAGTATGTCTTATTGTTGCACGCAGATCAAGTTTGTTTTTGATTTTGGCCACGCCACCTCCCGCCCCCTTAAATCGAATAAAACCGAATTGCAGGCGTCGTTTTAAACCTAGAACGTTCAATTTTGGTACACACAATACTAATCACCATCTTAATGATCTCTACGAATTTGGTTACAATCGGATAAAAAACACAGAAGTTATTAAGATATTACTTTTATAAGGCGTTACCACGTGCAACTGCTAGTGCTGCCTAGTTAGTTGCTATGACACTCCGCGACATAATAATGGTGTTCAATAAACCAACTAAAGTGCCGCCAAGCTAATAATTTCGAACAAAGAAAATTTTGATATATTATTTTGGCATTTTTTGATATATTTTTTTAGTATTTTTTCAGTATATTTTGAAAAATATAATATTTGGATGGTAAAATTGGGTGGCGGGTATCTCACAGTCGAGCAAACTCGACTGTAGCTTTCTTACTTGTTTCTTGTGGTCGCGACCCATTTTTGGCACAAAAATTATAACACACCAAACGCACCGAATCCACAAAAGCAAGTGTAATTTACATACAAGTAAACTAATCATTCGCATATACACTCATACAAATGCAAAAGACTTTTATTTTCTTCGCTAGTTGCAAAACGGTCAGCGAATGAGCAGAGCAAAAGGGAAACACGAAATTGGTTTTTGGTTGAGCACAGACCGTTCGTTGAAAAGACACTGGTGAACGGCTCTTGTCTGACTTTTTGCGCAATGGTGCGGAAAAAACAGTTATTTGGTGACTACAAGAAACGGTCAACTGTTATTTGCGAGCTCTGATTTTAAGTATTGTTCTCAAATAACAGCTTATTTATATTTTTAAATGATTTACATCTTACATCTTTTACGAACCTATGTTGACTTCCGTTGTATGAGGTATTGAAATGTCTCCTAAAAAGTTCTTTATACGATTTTAGCGTGGTGTATGCGTAGATCAAGTTCTTCTTTAAATCGTTCCAGTTTGCGATCCGTATTTGACGTCGTCTACTGAGTTTTAGCGCTGAGCAGCACTAATTTTTGTCAGAGTTTATCGGTGTAAGATGAAATCAATGCAACTTATAAATGCGCTTAATAATTCAGTGTCTCAAACGACAAGTATCAGTCTTATTGAGCTAATACTTGGTTTAAGTGGGGCTCCAATAACATAGCGATTTGCGGTTCGGACATTTTTATTTTTTTTATATTGGTTGAAATTTAAATTTTATTTGATGAGTTTATTCATTTAATAGTGGCCACACTATGTTCACTGGGAGCTACATTAGATTTAAACTTGTAGCGGTTGCATAATGGGGACTGTGGGCTATTGTTAAATGTTTGTTTGAAGCTTAGCAGGGTGTTCGTATCAATAACAGTCACATGGGTATTTAATCACGATCACACATATAGTTGTATAAATAGGTCACTTTGTTGTGGCTATTCGCTTATTCTCGCCTCCCGTGAGCGGTGTCGCAAGGCGACCTCTCCTGAGTGGATCATCCAGACCACCGAAGAGCATTCGTGGAAATGACTCTCGGCGGGGCAAGGCAAGTGGCCTTGTCACGATCGCCATTAGGAAGGAGAATGAGCAGAACCATGGTTGATCGGTTGCCATATACGTGGACTATCATGTGGATCATGTAAGTTGTTATATGACCGTATGGGAGGTGCCCCTCGCACTGCTATACTTTTGGATAACAGTGTCAGACATTTCCCATTAACTAACTTCATCCTCAGAGACCCGTTGGCAACGGCTATTGAGGTAGCCATTGCGGACGGTGTCCGGGAAGTTGTGATCGCCTCTGCATTCTTCCCGGGCGATGTGGAGGATGTACCCCCAGCAGTTGATTTCTGTCGCCGCAACAACAAGCCGCTCGTGATCGGCTGTGATGCTAATGTAGATTACACAATCTGGAGGAGCAGCAATATCAACAAACGAGGTGAGTCCCTCTTAGATTACTTACTGTGCTGTCAATTAGATAAAGTTAACATAGGGTGTAAATCCACTTTTACTAGATCTCACCCTAATCAGCAACTCGATAGCGAGTTCGCTTTTCAAGTAGCGGGTCACAGACGAAGCCACCTTGTCAA
Source organism: Drosophila pruinosa (assembly GCA_018150935.1). Taxonomy (NCBI): domain Eukaryota; kingdom Metazoa; phylum Arthropoda; class Insecta; order Diptera; family Drosophilidae; genus Drosophila; species Drosophila pruinosa. The sequence goes on from JAECWR010000034.1 coordinate 665,728, forward strand.
AGCAGACATATTGGTTAGTCATCCTAAGTCTATCAGTGAGATAGAACTCGCTGCCAATCTGCTCCAAGAAATGCTTATCTCACTCTTCGAGGACAGCTCACGTTGGAAGTGACTAAATGTCAACCGTAAAATTCCATGATGGAGTGAGGAACTGGCTGTACTTGGAAGGAGGGTTAGAACGCTATTAAATAAGGCTAAGTCTAACCGTGCAAGTTGGGATGTCTATAAGGACGCTCTCACCAACTGCAACAAATGCATTAGCTTATCTTGGACGTTGACGTACTAACGGCAGTACGATCAAGTGGCCGAGCGACACCAAGCTCGGGCTTGTTAACGCGCGGACCTAGGCAGACACGACCACCCGCCCATCCGACCGAGGGGCAACCGCATAACGTGCGGGAACGGAGGTCGCGAACAATTAACACAGAGAAAACAACCAAATAGTATTAATAAAAAGAATAAAATAATAATAATAATACTAATACTACTAATAATAATAAATAGAACTATTCATAAATACGAACTAATGTATGTAGGAGTAATGTTTTTATTTCTAAGGTAGTGTTAGTATTATTAACAAGATTAGAAAATTTATTATAATCTACACAGAAAATACGAAAAGCATTAAGACTGGCATAGTTAGTACTACAACGGGAAAGTGAAAGGGGAAGAAAATTTCTAGTCGTTCTGACCGGAACGGCAAAGCTAATCTGTCAACTTAAAGGAGTCAATTTCGCCAATGATTAGTCTATGTCGAATCACTACACCTAGCATAGTTCTACGGTCAGAAAGAGAAGAAAGATTTAGTAAAAAAAGTCTACTACGATTCGAAGGCAATCTAATAGTGGGATTCCAGCTAAGACTACGAATAGCAAAACGAAGAAATTGTTTCTGCACTGATTCAAGCTTATCTTGATGAACACTATACTGAGGAAACCAGATATTAGATCCATACTCTACTGTTTAGTAATGTAGGGATCGTTAAATTCCTTTGACCAACGTTTAATAAATCCAAGGACACCCATGGCTTATTAGATGCAGACAAAATATGCTTATCAAACTTTAATTTTGAATCAAGAAGGATACCTAAATCAGTTACTGACTCTATTCGCTCAAGTTGAGTATTATTAAGATGATAATTATTTAAATGGGGAATGCCCTAAAAAACGTCACAGGTTTACATTTATTGCAATTAAGATTTAATAAATTTATAGCACACCACGATTGAAAACAATCAAGGTCAGATTGAAATCTGAGGCTATATACGGGATCATTAAAAGTCAGACAAATCTTAACATCATCTGCATACATAAGTATGCGAGAGTATGATATAACGGACGGTAGATCATTTATAAATAATGTAAACAGCAATGGGCCTAAATGACTTCCAGAAGTGACTTGGACAGTCTTGGACACTGAGCCTTTGTAAAATGCTCTTTGAATTCTACATGTAAGATATGAAGATATCCACAAAATTAAGTTCTGTGGAAATCCAAGAAGATTGAGCTTGTATAATAAGAGACTATGGTTGACCGAATCAAAAGCCTTACTGAAATCAGTGTAAATGACATCCGTTTGCATTTTTGATTGGAACCCTTCAATAACAATTGATGAGAATTCTAATAAGTTAGTGGTAGTAGACCTACATTTCAAAAACCCATGCTGGTAGTGTGAAATTATAGATTTACAGCAGTGTTGCAGTTGAGAAGCTATTAGTTTCTCAAATACTTTGGTAATGGCAGACAACTGAGAGATACCTCTATAGTTTTGAACGTTGGAATTATTATCTTTTTTCAAGAGAGGAATAATGTAAGACTCTTTCCAAAGATTAGGGAAAGAACACAACTCTACAGACAATTCAAATAATAATAAATAATTCAAATAAAAATGGTTTACAAAGTCCCTCTGCACAGAACCTAAGCATGCAACTAGGAACTCCGTCAGGGCCAGGAGAAAAAACTGGTATACATGACTTAAGTTCACGTAAGAGTAAACTTTCAGAAAGTAAGGGACCAAAAATGCAATTCGCTTGGTTTACTTGATACGGATAAGACTGGGCTCTATAAAAAGTTGATGTGGAATAGGTCGTTTGAAAAAAATCAGCAAACAGATCGGCAATGCCACGATCATTAAAAGCTGTCTTTTTATCATAAAATAATGTTGTTGGAAGTGTTGACGTCTTTCGCTTCGAATTAACGAAGTCATAGAAGCGTTTCGGGTCACGCTGAAACGTATGTCTGCACTTTCTCAAATAATCCTTGTAGCAAAGTTTATTTAGCGTGGAGAAATCGGAACGAGCAACAGTGTAGCGAGAAAAATATAAGAGAGAGCCAGTTTCCTTATATTTTTTATAAAGCTTTGATTTTTATTCTTTAACTTTGTTAGTTCTTTGGTAAACCATAACGGTCTATTAGACAATTGTGGAGTACCAAAGGGAACACAAGCATCAAACAGAGAGTTTAATGTAGAATAAAAAATTTCAACTGCCTTGTCCAGGTCAATACACGAAGAAAGTTGGGACCAGTCAGTACGTGAAAGAAGCAAAGAAAGTTTTTTAAAATCGGTCTTCCGAAAACAACGAACTCGCTTCTCCGGTAAAACACCTGCAACCGAAACACTTGCTGGTAAGTCAATCAGCACCTCCAGAGTAGGGTGGTAGGGATCCTCAGGTGAGGAAATAGGATTTAATCTGGACACCGTGCAGGTATTGGGATCCAAAACAAAAATCAGATCAAGCTTTTTACCTAGACAATTTGGTATAGAATTGGTTTGAGACAAAGCTATATCAAAAAGGCTATCAACAAAGACATGAGTTGACGAAGGATTCAATACGTTGGACTCACATGACGAAAGCCACGAAATTCCAGAAATATTAAAATCTCCAAGAACTATTAAGAAATCACGATCAGAAAGCATTTCAGAAATACTATTGATTACAGAAAAATGGGATAAATACAGAGAGTTATCTGAGGCAGGAGGTATATATGAGCAGGTGATAAAGATACTAAAACTACAATAAATTAGTTTTACAGCTACAAATTCGATATCTAAATCACTACCTAAATCTACGTGATCAGAAGAGATATCAGCATCGACAGCAATAAGTACACCACCACCACGACGCTGCATTCGATCACGTCTATAGACAGAAAATTTGTTAGTAAAGATTTCAGTATTCAAAATATCATGCCTTAACCAAGTTTCAGTGAAGGCAATGACATGAAAAGGAAAATTTAAGCTATCTAAATAAACATTATTAAGTTTACTACAAACGCCTCTTATATTTTGATAGCCAAGCAGGAGAGAAGTTAGTTTTTTGAGCTATCAGATGGAGTTTGAGGCTTAGAGGAATTAGTGGTAACATTTGGAAGTAAAATCGGTGGCCGATTTTTCTTTTTATTTACATACTCTTTAATAATTAAGTATTCCGGCCAGAAGTCTTTTGAGCAAACTTTACTAAAATGCTCGGCAGGAACACTTATTTTGAATGAAATGAAATTCATATGAGAAGTTAAATTTTTCCACCTTTAATGATGATTGAATTTTGAACCGAATAAAGGTCCTTATGTCGTCAGATGACGTATTAGTGGCAAGCCTAGAAACAAAAATTTGTTTCATAGGTGGGACACCTACTATAGTGTTCTGGGCAACTGTAATAGAATTCGAGATAGGAACATCTGCACTAGCTGGTAGAACATTAGGTACATCAGAAGGTTGATCATGCTGAGTTTCTGCAACATTAACAACTACTGCTGATACCGCAAGTTTTTTGAAACCTGCGAATAGATCACCAAAGCCTTGCTTCGTCTGACGTATGAATCCCGCAACATCCCTGCATGACTCACATGTCCATCTTAAACCAGATTTTGAGTCAATTAGGCCTATAAGGCCGGTGAAGCCAGCATATTTTTCATGTGAAACATTGTCACAGAGCCAGCAGCAAACGAAACCCATTTTCGCGCTTGCTGGTACACGTCATTTTTTATTATAGTAGACAAACATACTGCAGGTTTTTAAAGCAAATAAAAATTAAATGAAACCAAAAATTTAAATAAGAATAAAATTTGTATTAATAACAGGCTATTAGTACGCTGATATCTACTTACAAAAAAACAGCAATCACAAAATCACAATCGCGGGCGTGACAAAAGCAGAGAAAAGAATAGCCAAAACGGCCAACAACAAAACACAGCACAAAGAGCGCGAGACCGGAAAGTGCCCGAGATCGGAAAGAGCGCGATAAGTAATGATATACCAACAATGTGATGTAGCAGTTCAAGACAAAACACAAACTTACTGTAAGCTCTCACAAACAGAAAATTAGGCCTCACAAAATTGTTGATATATTAAAACACCACAATTAATTGTAAATTATTCAATGTTATTACACTGTGACTAAACACACCGATAGCACAGGTATTGTTAGTTTGCAAACAAAATATTTGATAACAAGGCGCAGGAAGGGTAAAATAACAAATGTAAGTTTGACAGCAAAAAAAACACGAACGCGAATGCGAATACGAGCGAAAAAATTGAGACGAAAAATATAGCGAAAAATTATACGAGCTAATCGCAATAAATGGCGCAGTTACTGTGGTAGCCTAGAATCGTTGCCAGAGGCAGTGAGACTCCACAAAGTATTGGCCAGAGAATAGGGCTTCTCAAAAGAGCAGATGGCTCTTTAACTCAAGATCGCAGGGAAACACTTGAGCTTTTACTACAAGTCCACTTTCCGGGTTCTGTGGCGAATATGGATCTCTCCAGTCGCGCGTTCAGCTTATCTGGATCAATTTTCGACCCCGAAATGGGCTGTAGGTTCTTTCGCTCCCTTCAAAACCCCAGAGCGTGATAAAATCTTCCAATCTCTTGTTCAAAATAGCCTGGCTCATACCCTTGATCTACTAGTCGGCCTTCTTAGAGCTAGTTTTACATGGGGATACTTATCCAGCTATTGGAGGAGAGTAAATGTGGTATTCAATCCTAAGCAAGGGAATCGTCCGCTTGACCAGCCTAAGTCCTATTGGCCTATCAGTCTTACCTCGTTTCTGCTTAAAACGGCGGAAAGGCTGATAGATATGAACATTCGGTGCTCTCTGCAGACGTCGACACCTCTACATCCCACGCAGTTTGCGTACATAGTCGGCAGATCGACGGTGGTCGCTCTCCACAGGTTAGTGTGGAAAATTGAAAGAGCCTTCGTATCCAAGAACATTGCTTTATGTTCTTTTCTGGATATAGAAGGTGCTTTTGATAATACCGGCTACGGGTCCATCTCTACTGCTCTAGAGCGCAGAGGAACTGCCCGTCACTTGATCCGGTGGATTGATGCTATGCTCATGCACCGGATAATCACTTCCACCTTGGACTCCACGACCGCGTGCATTAATGCAGTAAAGGCTGTGCACAGGGAGGGGTTCTATCCCCCTACTCTGGTCCATAGTAGTTGACGGACTACTAGTCTTACTCTCCTACAAGGGCATTGAAGCATTGATTCGGCTATGCTGACGTCCTGGCTCTAATAGTATCCGGGAACTATACCTGCACCGAGACAGAGTTGAAGCAAACAGCTCTGAATACGGTAAGTAGATGGTGCTCAGACGTTCGTCTTAGCATTAATCCACAAAAAGCCCTTCACTAGCTACTTCGTTGACATTGGGCAATTATTCATCAGCGGCTCCCCTGTGGTTCTATCCAACGAGGTCAAATATCTAAGGGTAACCTTGATAAAAGACTAAAATGGAACTCCCACCTCAGCAACACCACCATTAAGGCAACCCATGCCATGTGGGCCTGCAGGAGATTCTTTGGTAGAATCTGGGGTCTTAAATCCTGCACCATCCTGTGGCTTTTTGCCATGATGGTCAGACCCATCGTCACCTATGCTGCTATTGTATGGTGACCAAAGGTAACGCAGGTCACTGGCATCAGCAAATGCAATAAATTGCACAGGCTGCTGTGCCTCTCACTGACAGGTGCACTTCGTACCTGCCCCACCGCAGTAATGGAATCGATACTGAATCTGACTCCGCTGCATATCCAAATTAAATAAGTCGCTGCTATGAGCCTTCTTAGAATCATATTCCAATCAGGGCTTCTAGCTACCGAATCAGGACATGCTAGTCTGATCAAAGACATTCCTGGCATAGATATCTGCACTAGATCAGATACTATGAAAAAGGAACTTTTCTTTGGTGCTAAATTCAGAACCCTCATCCCGGACCGGAAGGACTGGGACACTGGCAACCCCATCAGCGACCCCCACGGTATCCACTGGTATATCGACGGTTCAAAAACTGATCAGGGGGTTGGAGCTGGGATCTATGGACCCAATTCCAAAACCTCAATTGTTATGGGCAAATGGCTCACAATGGGCAAATGGTCTTTCAATCTGAGGTACATGCCATCGACACTCTGGTATCCAGGGCAAGGAGCTGGCGGTCGAACTTGCGAGGGCCGGTTCGTCAGTCACTTTTTCCGGCTCTGAGCCCTTCTGTGGCGTGGGGTACTCAACCATTTCGGCTCTTGTGAAAACCTGTTCTGTTATGCCAGGGATGCGGCAGTCCAAGGACCTTATCTATCCCGTGGTCGACCGAAGAACTAGCTTACTCTCCAGGAGGGATCTTTACCTCCTCGTTGGCTATCTTAGTGTCCATCACACGGTGAACTATCAACTTACTAAAATGCGTCTGTCTTGTGATGCTGAGTGTGGACTCTGCAAATAAGACGATGAGACAACCAGACTTATTCTGTGCGACTCTCCAGCCTTGGTATGGACTAGGAGGAAAGATCTGCACGTGAATACCGCAGGTCCCGAGCATATTGTGCATTTCTCGGCGAAAGATTTGCTTTTGTCTAGTTAGGGAGAGGTTAGGCACAAAAGATCACCATGGTCGCAGTGCCTCGCCCCTTCTTTGCTGGGAAACTTCCTTATTATAATAATACTAATAATAAACTTGTAGCTAACAAAAAGTGGACTGTTCTCTTTTAAGTACAAATTAGTCTTAACTGTGGTCACCATCGACCGTCATACCTCTGCTGGAATATCTCAAGAGACCTGGAAAAGGTCTGCTACCTCAATTAATTGATTCTGTGCTCAAGAATTGTATGTAAGGGTTTTGGGTGCAGTCTCAGCTGACTTTGATTCAGATCTAACTGTGGGACTTTAAGCAATTCGTTATGTTTGTCGAATTCTTATTTGTCTCCCACAAGGATCTTGTTTCAATTTTTATTACTTCACATGCTACGCAACTTTCTATTGACTTTGGATGCCGAGATCAATTATTGGTGACGTGGTTTGGTAGAAGGGTAGTACATATTTGTGCCAGATGAAAATGTATGTAACAGGCAGAAGGCGCCATTTTCGAGCTGATAAAATATATATTTCTGTCTGTCTGATTATCTGCTTGTCCGTCTGTCCGCCGGTCTCTACGAAAATCTTGATTTCAGAGACTATAAAAGCTAAAGTATCCAAATTTGGTGACAATGTGTAGTAATATAGTGAAGCGTACACACATGTCTATGTTGAGAACCTAAACGTACATAAATACATAGTAACATTTTCTGCAATAAATCACAGTCAATCAAATTTGGATATAAGCATTGCGAGTCAGCATGTATTGAAATACGTTATGTGTTTTTTAATAAATGTGGGATAAGTGAACAGACGTGTGTTTTATAATTATTAATAATTAAAAGAAGAAGATCTTTACGATCTCACAATACTAGCGGTAATTACATTACCAGAAACAACTGAAGAAGAAAGTTTAGAGTCTGATACAAATATGAGTATATTAGAAGTAAAAACTGCAACAATGGCCAATTGTGCAGCAACTACAAGGGAATATGTGCCAAAAATTGCGTCCATAATACAAGATATCGATGGCAAAAATGTACATTTAAATAGGTTTCTCACGGCACTCCGTCTGACAGATCTCACAAAAGGAGTTCAGGAAATAAAGACTAACATAATTGGTCCACTGTTATTCAAAGCTGAAAATTAAATCGCCATTATCGAAATTATAAGTGTATTAAAGGCATATATTAAAGGCCAATAGTCTGATATTATTAAAGATAAAATCCTAAATACATAACAGCGCGGTGAAACTGCAGCGAAATACATGACAGAAATAGAAAACCTACGTAGGTCGCCTGAGCCAACTTACATAGACATTGGTCTAGATTCTAATATTGCAGACAACTTCGCTACTAACAAGTAGGAATGGCTACAATCAAGCTTTGACCGTAAGACGTCATGGATTTTAAGCGTAAAAGCGAATAAAAATTATAATAATTATTGGGTAACATAAATTAACTTTTGACACCACACCGCTCGGAAATCGAAACCGTGGTCTACGGAACAGCGGATGGCATAATTCCTCGCTGAACCTCTCAAACATCTTGATGAACCGCACAAATAGCGTAATTAAGTCGAATTCGTATGACAAAACATACAACATTTAAATGTTGTTATTATGTGTTGTAAAACAACACACTTTTAAATATGTATATTTATGTACATTATAAATATTTGGAACAATTAAAGAAATTTCGAGTCTCAAATTTGCCTGAGCGGGGTTCGAACCGCCAACATTCGACCAATGCTCCGCTACTCAACCAATCACCCCGTTATCTCATTTAGATGAGCATGGGTAAAAATGCTCTATGACACATTTACACGTATTACATTATTATTATATAATTACACGTATGTTATAGTAATTGTGAAAAATAAATAAAGTCTGAGCTGAACTGTCTGGAATTTATACTCGGGACCCTTGGGCTACTTTGCTAGTGTATTACTATTTTTTATTGTATTACTTATTCTATATCTTCCATGTTAATCGTCCGCTCTAAATGAATTTTTACCAAACGTCCGCACTAGGATTCATCACATGTGGGTTGTTGTTAGTCTATAATTGTGGCTGTGAATGTGTTTTTAGTGGTTTACAAAGGCGGAAAGTGGCGTGGCCAAACTTCATCTGCCTCCGAAGTTTTTACATGTTTTTCTCCAAATTTGGTAGATCTAGCTTTTATGGTCTTTGAGATCTTGACGTTCATACAGACAGACGGACAGACAGACAGACAGACAAGGCTATGTCGACTCGGCTGTTGATGCTGATCAAGAATATATATACTTTATGAGATCGCAGACGTCTCCTTCTGGCTGTTACGCATATTCGGACAAACGCAAAAGGTCATGAATTTTTCAAAATCCTTGACCTAAAAGAGCGATATTTGCAATGGTTAAGAACTGTGAGCATCCAGAGCTCAAGACCATTTGAAGGCAGGAAATTTCAGTTCAATGAATAGTGAAACTGAAAGTTAATATGCTGATAATAATATAGATAATTGTGTATTATTCTATAATAATAAAGCACACTAGAGAGTCAATAATAACAGAGAAAATTACCAAAACAAAGATAATTGCCGAGGAAATTATAACAACTATAATAACAGTTATAGAGTAGAGATGGTTACTGCGGTACTCAGAACAATAACAGAGTTGGAGGTTAGTATAGAGGTAACCAAAACCAGACAAACAACGATAACAGAAATAATAACGGAAGTGTCCGAAATGTACATACATTTGCAAAACCAACAATCCCCCTTGAGCAACAGCCAGCAGTGGGGCTATATCAAATCAATCTCAATCTTAGCATTTTCATCCGGTTACTAAATATGAATACCAATTCAATGGTAACTCTTCTTATAGACGCTGGTGCAGACATTTCACTGCTGAAATGTAGAAATAATAATTTAAACAATGTAAATTCACTGAAGACTACTAGTATAACGGGCATTGGGCATTGGACAATAAAGGCTTTGGATATTAGGGATTTGGATTTGGGTTTCGCAAACACAGCGATACCATACCAGAAGATGGTATAATTGGCTTTCATTTTATTAAGAAATACAATTGTATTTTAGAATACCATGACAAAGATGGTTGGTTGTGGAATATTCAACTTTCTATTGAAAAATTTGTCTTAATTCCAAAACAGGAATTACAACCTAGAATAATAGTTGCAAGTGCTCTTGTAGACACTATAATACAGACGTGACACACACAATACTAATCATCATCTTAATGATCTCCGAAAATTTGGTTACAATCGGACAAAAAGCAAGGAAGTTATTAACGAATTACTTTTATAAGGCGAAATCGGGTGCAGCTGCACCTGTTCAGCTGGTTGTCACTCAGTGACAAAATTTATTTCGGTATATTTTTAGTATATTATTTATGTTCGCTCTTTATTATTCTTCCATTTAGTAAATTGGGTGACAAGTATCTGACAGTCGAGCAAACTCGACAGTAGCTTTCTTACTTGTTTTACAAAATAAATATAATTTTCATAGTTTTATAACGTTATTAAACCCTGCGTTTTAAGAATATCTTTTATGATGTATCTTCCGCATGAACACTTAAAATCCATGACCTCGTACAGTCAAAGCTTGACTGTAGCCGTTCCTACTTGTTCTTTCTAACGTTTTGTAAGATTGTGTTGCGGTTATCTCACAGTCGTGCAAACTAGACAGTAGCCTTCTTACTTATTTACTATATTTATAATAAATAGAATATTTCGTTCTTGGATTTTGTTGCATTCAGTGAAAATGGGTTACGGCTATTTCACAGTCGAACAAAGTCGACAGAAGTTCTCTGCCTACTTCTACTTTTCGATAACAGTGTAAGACATTTCCTTTTAACGTACTTCATCCTCAGAGACTTGGTGGCAACGCCTATTGAGGTAGCCACTGCGATGTCCGGGAAGTGGTGATCACCTTTGCATATTACCCGGGAACAGTTCTGTCGTTGCAGCAATAAGTTGCTCGTGACCGGCTGTGATGCCAATGCAAATCGCACGATCTGGGGGAGCAGCGATATCAACAAACGTGGTGAGTCCCTCTTAGACTACTTATTGTGCTGCCAATTAGATGTAGCAAACGTAGGGTGTAAACCACTTTTACTATCGCCATTACGGAAGAGGTTTTAGATCTCACCCTGGGCAGCAAATCAATGGCGAGTTCACTTGTCAATTGACGAGTCACAGACGATGTCACTTTGTCAGACCATCAGCACATCAGGTTTGACCTTCCTGGCTAAGTCGAGATTCGCCAGAACTACTTCTGTAACAAAAAGACAAATTGGGAAGGCAGATTTATTGATTAGCATTCCTAAGTCTATCAGTGAGACAAAACTGGCTGCCAATCTGCTCCAAGATTTGCTTATTTCATCCTTCGAGGTCAGCTCAGCCCAAAAGTCGCTAAGGGTCAACCGTAAAATTCCATAGTGGATTGAGGAACTGGTTATAGTAAGAAAGAAGGTAAGGAGCCTATTTAGTAAGGGTAAATGTATCCGTGCAAGTTGGGACGTCTATAGGGACGCTCTCACCAATAACAACAAAAGCATTAGACGAGCTAAACACGATACATGGCGCAGTTACTGTGGTAGCATAGTTACTGCAGGAGGCAGTGAGACTCCATAGAGTACTGGCCAAAGGGTCGGCTAATGGGATAGGGCTACTCAAAAGAGCAGATGGCTTTTTCATCAAGATCATATAGAAAATATTGAGCTTTTGCTGCAAGTTCACTTTCCGGGTTCTGTGGCGAACCCAAATTTCTCTTTAGTTGCGATGTCGCCATTTGACCCGAGAAGTTCAAATGGGCTGTAGATTCTTTCGCTCCCTTAAATGCTCTAGGCGGTGATAAAATCTTCCCAGCTCTTATTCAAAATAGCCTGTCTCATAGCCTTGATCCACTTGTCGTCCTTCTTATAGGTTATTTTATTTTGAGAAAAGTTAATGTGGTATTCATTTCCAAGCAAGGGAATCGTCCGCTTGACCAGCCTAAGTCCTATCGGCCGTTCAGTCTTACTTCTGACGTCCTTCTGTGGTGCGGAATGGTCAACTATTTGGGCTCTCGCGAAAACCTGGGCTGTTAGGTTGACTGATCGCTACTGGTCTGTCCAACCAGGGATGCGGCAAGCCAAGGAGCTTATCAATCCCGTGATCGACCGAAGAACTGGCTTACTCTCCAGGGGGGATCTTCGCCTCCTTGTTGGCTAACTCAGTGGCACCACACGGTGAACTATCACCTCGCTTAAATGCGTCTGTCTTCCGATGCTGATAACTAAAAAAGTGGCGTAAATGTATGCTACAAGACGGGAAAGCAGAATTATGTTGGAAACGCGACAGAATTTAAATGCTTTCAGAATCAAATACTTCATCAGGAAGCAGCGGCCTATGACTACCGGTTGTTCGTCCTCTTTTGCTCAAATACTCGACATCATATTACTTTTAACCATCTCGAATGATGGAATACAAATTAACAAAGGGTAGAAACCGTCAGATAGGTATCAACGCTAGAACCCAGGAAGAAATAAATTCTCTCACAACTTAAGTCAATAAAATCTTTAAACAAACAAAAATGATCGAAATAGATGCAGGACACCTCTATGAGACTTTGCTATCAAGAAAAATAATACTTACGTTAGAAATTCAAAGTCAAATAATGTCGTTAGCAAAGAATCATTGTAAGTCCAGCTATAATAGTTTGAAGGGATTTTAGCCTTGTTAAGTCTTTGCCAGTAAGGCATGCTGTATTTTGTTATACTTTTTCCTAAATCCAAATAAATTTGTAATAAGATAAGTTTGCTTCTTTTCACACACGCTGTCCACATACTTCATCTTGGGGAGAACATCATAGCTGATTGTGATGAAACAATTATAGGAGTGCATCGCCCCAATAGATACGTCTTTTTGCAGAGACACCTTCGCCAAAACCTGCATTCTTCAATCTGGAGCTAAGCCTCACAGAAAAGCGATCTGGCCCCGATTGCAGTAGTCGATGAATGCACCGTAATCATAAATATTCATGCGCTAGCCAGGGTGAGCACTAAAGGCTAGCAAAAAGTCAGTGAATGGCATATACGAGGGTCGTTTGATAAGTCCGTGACTTTTTGTATTTGCCGCGCACCTGCTCTAAATACAACACTGCTCCTGTCAGCAGTTATCGATTAACAGCTGACTGTAAAATTTTGAGAAAGCTGCGTTTTTTGGTTTGCGTTTTATAGGCATTGAAAGCAGACGATCTCGTGAATTTTAACGAAAATGGAAAAAAGTGAATTTCGTGTGCTAATTAAGCATTATTTTTTGCGTAAAAAATCCATCACCGAAACCAAGGAAAGACTTGATAAATATTATGGGGACTCTGCACCATCAATTTCAATGGTTAAGAAATGGTTTACTGAGTTCCGTTGTGGTCGTACCAGTACAAGTGATGCCGAACGTTCAGGTCGCCCAAAAGAGGTCGTCATGCCAGAAATCGTCGACAAAATCCATGGAATGATATTGGATGATCGGAGAATGAAAGTGCGTGAGGTAGCTGAGGCTGTAGGCATCTCAACTGAACGGGTACATCACATTTTACATGAATATTTGGACATGAAAAAGCTTTCCGCGCGATGGGTGCCGCGATTGCTCACACACGACCATAAGCGCAACCGTGTGACCATTTCAAAGGAGTGTTTGGCGATGTTCAACCGCAATCCAAACGAATTTTTGCGCCGTTTCGTTACCGTAGACGAAACATGGATCCACCACACCACACCAGAGACCAAAGAACAATCAAGACAGTGGGTTTCTCCGGGTGAACGTGCACCAAAGAAGGCCAAGGTGGGTCTGTCGGCCAACAAGGTCATGGCCACAGTTTTTTGGGATGCACAAGGTATCATTCACATCGATTACCTTGAAAAGGGTAAAACGATCACCGGCGAATATTATTCAGAGCTTTTGGACAGATTCGATATTGATTTGAAGCAGAAACGACCGCATTTGGCGAAAAAAAAGTGCTGTTCCATCAGGACAATGCACGGGTGCACACGTGTGTAGTCAGCATGGCAAAATTTCATAAATTGGGCTACGAACTGCTACCCCATCCAGCATATTCTCCAGATTTAGCCCCCTGTGACTATTTTTTGTTTCCAAACATGAAGAAATGGCTCGGCGGTAAGAGATTCGGGTCAAATGAAGAGGTCATCACAGAAACAAACGACTATTTTGAGGGCCTTGAGAAAACCTATTATTTGGAAGGAATAAAAAAATTGGAAAAACGCTGGACTAAATGTATAGAGCTAAAAGGAGATTATGTTGAGAAATAAAACGCTTCTTTGACGAAAAAAATATATTTTATTCAAAAAGTCACGGACTTATCAAACGACCCTCGTATCTGGTGACCTAGAGCACTCAGGCCCTATCAATCACAGCAGGCTCAGCAATTTTAATGATTATCCAAAGCAGATTCCCCAGCTTGCATTGTTGGCCCAGATGAATATAACAAGTAACCACTTTGCGCTGAGCCTGTCTTTCCTGCATAAATTAAATGAAGAAAATGTGCAGTAGACACGCACGCAGACCTATATCTATGCGAGCGCTGCAATAATCAAGGAGCGACCTGTAGCTGCATGACGGCTGCAAACAGACGCTGCAAGCAGCGTCAACGACTTAGGGTAGCTCTACTTTTCTTCTTGTCACTTATAACAGTTGGATCTTGAGAGAGCTTGATTAAAGACTATAAATCAAGAAGTGATCGTTGTTCGTTATTCACTATTACAACAACGGACGTTCTAGGGAGTTCGGTTAAGACCCTTCCGTTCACTTGAGCACTAGAATTATTATTGTGCAACTAACTCGATTGACGCGCTGTCAGCTCCAGTTGTTCAAAGGAGTCCAGATTGACAACTGTTGAATCACACCTACAAAGAAATAAAACACAAAATATTTTTTCGATATTTTTTCTGAAAATGATATATTTATATCGTGATATTTTTTTTGCCCAAATATCGATATTGCGATATTTTTTTTGATATTTTGATTTCATGAGCTGCCATAACACCTCCATTGAAAGAGACTTGGAAGATGCAAATAAAGAGAGCAAGGAGCTTAAATTATATTTTAACTTGCCCCAAGCTGCATGGGAAAGTAATCCCCTTGAAGTGTGGAAAGCACACAAGTCAACAATGCCAGACCTTTACCGATTGTCCGTAAGGTACCTGATTACGCCGGGTAGCTCAGTACCTTCAGAGCGGTTGACGTCCGCGATTAAATGTGTAGTTTGTGACGCACGAAGTCGAATGACTGATACACACATAACACAACGAGTCTTCCTGAAATCACTTAACTCAAAGTATTGGAAATAAGTAGCATTATTAAATGCAATTTATAGCCATGAAGTAAAATAAGAAAAATAAAATTAATAAGAAGCTTATATAGTTTTATTGCGGGGGAAACAAAAAAAAATCAAATATATTGATATTTTTTTGTGATATTTTAAATATTATCATCATTTTATTTGATAAAAAAATGCCATTTTTTTTGTGATATTTTAAATATTATCATCATTTTATTTGATAAAAAAATATCATCGATGCGATATTTTCTTAATATCACGACAACCCTACAAAATAATAAAGTACGTAAACGAATTAAGCACATCAGTATCACCACTAACCATATAAGAGATAGACTGGGCTTTTCATGAGAGCCTATTCGGCCACACTATTTTATTGCGATGCTGCCCACGAACATGTTGGGTCGTAGGACGTTGCTGTCCACCGACAAATAACTGCATAAAAACGGTTTTGGTTGCGACGGCGTACGCCGCATTCGAACGTGCACACGTTTGATGTTAGTCGAAGCCCTAGTATGTATGTGTGATTATATGTATAAGCGTTTTGTACTGCAGCCGAGTTCTTGAATATGTTGGTGAATACACAAATGTTTATGCAAAATTCAATTGTGTTGAGCTACATATATACAAATTTTGTGTATTCGATTTGCAGCTAGCACCAATTATTGTTTTTATTTTGGTTTCTTGTCTTGTGCCCTCCCCTTACCATTGTTTTCTTCGACATCGTATTGTGACGAATTGTGTTCTCCTGCTGGTAGTGATTTTGTTGATTTGATTTTATCTCTTGCTGGCGTGTGCCGACTGCACCTGTCGATCTTGTTTGAATATTGTGTTATTATTATCAATTAATAAGTATAGACATATTATATTTAAATTTTAGCATATTTTATTCCGAGTTTATATTTACACATACATATATTCATATATAATAACTCGGAATAAAATATGGTGAAATTTAAATATAAAATGTCTATACTAACTATTTGTTAATAATATCAAGTTATTTCAAAATATTCGAAGACAGGTGTAGTCGGCGCAAGTCACCGAAATAAAACATCAACGACTCAACAAGTGCAGCACCACCAGCAGCAGCACAAATTACGTCATGTCAAAACGACAATCATATCAGTCAAACGATGTTGAAAAGAACATGGGCAAGGGGCGGGAAGCACCACGAGGCGTACTACAATAGCGCTCGGCAGCCGACAAGAAACGAAAATAACAAAAACAATTGGTGTCAGATGCTAAGAAGTCGCCCAAATATCCTAATGACTTGAAAATATCAAAATTAAAGCTATCGGGTACACAAAATTTGTCTACAGCTCAACACATGTGCATTTTGCAATATATGTATGCATGTGTATTCACCAATACATTCAAAGACGCAAGCATTGCCCAGCGTTCCAAATTTTAGCTGTTTATAATATTTCATATGCATGTATGTGTTGGTAAATGCACGTATATGACAAGATACAATAGTATGGGTGGAACTTGTCAATTGAGTGCATTGCCCAGCGTTTCATATTTGTGATTTCTGAATGCCTCATTTGGATAGTTGAATAGTTTATGCTCTTCCTTGTTGCCATATATGTATGTATTGTTCTGGCAATAAAAACTAAGAATGAGTATACTGCTGATAGATATCACCCATTTTGTTTTGATTCTCTTTGACTTCTCAAGTTGTTCTTTTCTGTCCTTTGTTTCATGTTTCATGTATGTACATATACTGTACAACTATTGTTATTGTTGGATGACCTTCGTTTGGCTGTTGCTATTGTTTTTGTTGACGTTTTGGCTGCTGGTGGTGCGTTTGTGGTGTGCTTGCGCCGATTACACCTGTTTAAGTGTTACGCACATAGATAATATTTTCAAACAATTGCTATGGACATATTATATTTAAATTTCAGCAAATTTTATTGTTATTATAATTATTAATATTATTTTTATTATGGTAATTGTTAAATAGCTACTCGTGTAAATTGATTTTTTTAATTTTATTTTTCCTGGATAGAGCTAGATTTATCAAGAATTTTAACGAAAAGCTTTTCTTGCGGAAATGCGTAGTTTTTTTAAAAATTAATTTAAAGTTTTCGAAAATACCATGTATTTTGTTGTTGGCAATTCACTCTATTTTGTATGTACCGGCCGCTGATTGTTCTCTCTCACTTTCCTTTTTTTTCCTACAGTGGCCAAAATCGATTTTATGCAAACCAAATATTGCATACATACAACATATTGCGTTTTTTAATGTGTTGAGGAGGTGAGAAAATAATTCACCCGATATGGAGAAAAATGGGGGGAAGGGAAGAAAGAAATGAGCGCCGCGGTTTGCATAAAATCGATTTTGGCCACTGTAGAAAAAAAAAGGAGAGTGAGAGAGAACAATCAGCGGCCGGTACATACAAAATAGAGTGAATTGCCAACAACAAAATACATGGTATTTTCGAAAACTTTAAATTAATTTTAAAAAAAAACTACGCATTTCCGCAAGAAAAGCTTTTCGTTAAAATTCTTGATAAATCTAGCTCTATCCAGGAAAAATAAAATTAAAAAAATCAATTCACACGAGTAGCTATTTAACAATTACCTTTATTATTATCAGGCAAACTTAAATTAAGAAATGCTTAAATAAATAAAATAATAATAATAATAACAATAAAATTTGCTGAAATTTAAATATAAAATAGCATATAGCAATTATTTTAAAATTATATAAATGTGCGTAACCCTTAAACAGGTGTAATCGGCGCAAGCACAAGGAAATAAAAACCCATATAAACAAACGCACCGCCAGCAGCCCAAAACGTCAACGTCAACCAAAACAATAGCAACAGCCGATCGAAGGCAAAGAAAATAACAAGGGGAAGGTCATCTAACAATAACAACAAATGCATATGATACATGAAACCGAAGGAGAGAAGAGAACAACTTGAGAAGTCAATAAGAAACATTGACACATTGTGAAGTCAAAAAACCGAAAATATGCCGGCAGCTCTTCACACACAATCATATATTAACACATACATACTAGAGCTTCTACTAACATCAAACGTGTGCACGTTCGAATGCGGCGTACGCCGTCGCAACCAAAACCGTTTTTATGCAGTTATTTGTTGTTGGGCAGCAACGTCTTACGACCCAACATGTTCGTGGGCAGCATCGCAGTACTTTTATTTCGATGCTGCCCACCTAAAAGTCCTCATGGAAAGACCAGTCTACGTATTGTATGGCTAGTGAAGAAACGAAAGATTCCGATATTATCGGTATTTTCGTTTTGGCAACACTGAGAGTCGGTTAGAGAGATGCTACCTCTTGTTGTTGGGTGCCGTTGCTTTTGTTTGGTTGGCTATGTACGAGATACAAGTAAGAGAGAGAGCGTTGTATGAAAAGGCGACGTTGCCAGAAAACAGGAAGAATGAAGTGAGAATCAGAGACTGAGGAGCCAGTCTAGCATGAAAAGCAATAAAATAAAGACTGTACAAAATTTGATAGAACGAATAAAATCGTGGCACCAAAAAAAAGACTTTGGGACTCGCTGCTCAAAGTGCATCAGATATGGAAAGGAAAGGCTATTCCGACATTCAGTTAGTGGTCGTATTTGCATCCTTCTGGCTGTTACATACATTTGCACAATACTATTATACCCTCATTTTTAATGGGCACAAGGTATAAGGTGGTGATTAACGGTGACCTTCAGAGCAAAAAAACAAATTTTCAAAACACGCAATAAAATTGTACCGTTAAGTCTAACGAGTCACTACCAATGCAGCGGGAAAGGAAGACATCTGTACGAAAATCGTGACATAATATTCAGGAACGTGATAGCGACTTGCTCTTATGAGAAAAACAATTAGCAAGACAGAACGGGGATCGTTGCTCGAGACCGAAAGTAGAGTGAGAATATTCTTCTTTTTTTGAGAACAAGCCAGATAAGTGCTCATTTTTCATGACATACATTTTTCTTGGTCATAAATATTATGAAAATGGTATATTGCGTAATGACACTAACTATGATGCTATTAAGAAATACCCAGCACCTGCGGACACAAGCAGTGCTTCAATTTTGTAACTATCTATAATAGTCTATGACATTTCATTATAAATTAAATGTACAGCAGATTTCCAGCATGCCTCCGATCATCTTAAAGACACTAATGAAAAACTACAATGAACTCCAATCACTCGAAGCTTACGCATGTATCAGCTTCGTCAAAGGTAAAGGTAACAAATCAACGACAGAAAACGAACTAGCAGCAATATGTTGAGCAATAAATCATTTCGTACCCTACATATATTGAAGACACTTCACTATCCAAACAGATCACAAACCATTAACTTATCTATTCTCAAGAGAACGATACTGATACATAATTGTATCAAGTATCGATAATAATTGAAACTTTTATCCATGTTAATATATAGTTACTTTTTCTATATATGGAATAGAACAATAAATCGACATGTTTTAACACCTCAAAAGTTTCATTCATTATTTAAATTACAAATTAATTAAATTTATATGGTTCAGAATTTGATTCTCAGGACTAGGAAACCGAATTAAATGTCAATTAAAATGTTCAAAATTAAAATATTCCAAAAATTTTGAATATTCAATACTTATACAGTGTAGAATTAAAAATTATCATAATATTCAGGATTATTCAACTTAATTTTCTTGAAAAGTAAAACTTAACGGAATTTTACATACATATGTACATATACTTAAGAATAATTAGTTTCATATCAATTGGTTCTATAATAAAGTGATACCACTAACCATACAATACGTAGACTGGTCTTTTCATGAGGACTTTTAGGTGGGCAGCATCGAAATAAAAGTACTGCGATGCTGCCCACGAACATGTTGGGTCGTAAGACGTTGATGCCCAACAACAAATAACTGCATAAAAACGGTTTTGGTTGCGACGGCGTACGCCGCATTCGAACGTGCACACGTTTGATGTTAGTCGAAGCTCTAGTATGTATGTGTTAATATATGATTGTGTGTGAAGAGCTGCCGGCATATTTTCGGTTTTTTGACTTCACAATGTGTCAATGTTTCTTATTGACTTCTCAAGTTGTTCTCTTCTCTCCTTCGGTTTCATGTATCATATGCATTTGTTGTTATTGTTAGATGACCTTCCCCTTGTTGTTTTCTTTGCCTTCGCTCGGCTGCTGCTATTGTTTTGGTTGACGTTGACGTTTTGGGATGCTAGTGGTGCGTTTGCGATGTGGTTTTTTATTTCCTTGTGCTTGCGCCGATTACACCAAAACATTGAACATTCTAGGTTTAGAATGACGCCTGTAATTCGGTCTTATTAGATTTAGGAAGGGGCGGAAGGGGGCGTGGCCAAAATCAAAAACAAACTTGATCTGTGTGGAACAATGAGACATACGATCCCGAAAAATTTGTTGCTCTATCTCTTATAGTCTCTGAGATCTAGGTGTTCATACGGACGGACAGACGGACATGGCTATATCGTCTCGGCTGTTGACGCTGATCAAGAATATATATACTTTATGGGGTCGGAGATGCTTCCTTCTGCCTGTTACATACATTTTCGGTCGGCACAAAGCCATAATACCCTTCTACCCTTCGGGTAGGCGGGTATAACAACAATTGGTGCTAGCTGCAAATCGAATACACAAAATTTGCGTATAGCTCAACACAATTGAATTTTGCATAAACATTTTTGCATTCACAAACATATTCATGAACGCAGCTGCAGTTCAAAACGCTTATACATATAATCACACATACATACTAGGGTTTCGACTAACATCAAACGTGTGCACGTTCGAATGCGGCGTAAGCCGTCGCAACCAAAACCGTTTTTATGTAGTTATTTGTCGGTAGACAGCAACGTCTTACGACCCAACATGTTCGTGGGCAGCATCGCAATAAAATAGTGTGGCCGAATAGGCTCTCATGAAAAGCCCAGTCTATCTCTTATATGGTTAGTGGTTTCGTCTTTCGTTTATTGCAGACTTCTACCACTAACCATACAATACGTAGATATACCATTTCATACAAGCGTAAACGAACACACTCTTTTCGGCACAGTCAGAGATTGTCCCACACTTTAGTTGCATGTTGGCTCGAGCAAAAATGTGCCAGAAAATTTGGTTGCGTTTAGTCCGTTAGCGGTTGCATTCGAACGTCTAAACGTTTGCTGATTGCCTTGTACAGCTGCTGGGTTCTTGAATATGTTAGTGAATTCATATATGTATAAGGCAAAATGCAAATGTGTTGAGCTGTAGGTAAATTTTGTGTATTCGATTTGCAACTATCACGAATTGTTGTTTTTATTTTGGTTTCTTGTCTTGTGTCCTCCCTCCCCTTACCCTTGTTTTCTTCGACATCGTATTGTGACGTATTGTGTTCTGCTGCTGGTAGTGATTTTGTTGATTTGATTTTTTACTTTTGCTGGCGTATGCCGACTGCACCTGTCGATCTTGTTTGAATATTGTATTATTATTATCAATTAATTAGTATAGACATATTATATTTAAATTTCAGCATATTTTATTGCGAGTTTATATATGTACATATATTCATATGTATATAATAACTCGGAATAAAATATGCTAAAATTTAAATATAATACATATGTTCATACTAATTATTTGCTAGTAATATCAAGTTATGTCAAAATATTCAGAGACAGGTGTAATCGGCGCAAGTCACCGAAATAAAACAACAACGACTTAACAAGTGCAGCACCACCAGCAGCAGCACAAACGACGTCATGTCAAAAAGACAATCACATCAGTCAAACGATGTTGAAAAGAACATTGGCAAGGGGAGGGAGGCAACACGAAGCGTACGACAATTGCGCTCGGCAGCCGACAAGAAACGAAAATAACAAAAACAATTGGTGTGAATTGCAAAGAAGTCGCCCAAATATCCTAATGAGACTCGAAAATATCAAAATTAAAGCAATCGAATACACAAAATTTGCCTACAGCTCAACACATTTGTATTTTGTCATATATGTGTATTCACCAATATATTCAAAGGCGCAAGCATTGCCCAGCGTTTCAAATTTAAGCTGTTTTGATTTTTAGAATATTTCATATGCATGAATGTGTTGGTAAATGCATGTACATATATGACAACATACAATAGTATGGGTGGAGCTTGTCAATTTGAATGCATTGCCCAGCGTTTCATATTTGTGATTTCTGAATGCCACATTCGGATAGTTGAATAGTTTATGCTCTTCCTTGTTGCCATATATTGCTCTGGCATCAAAAACATAGAAATTGTAGGCAAGAGTATACAGCTGATTAATAACACGCTGTTTTTGTTCTGTTGTTGTTTTCTTCCGATTCATATGCATTGCTTGGATTGTTATTATTTTATGACCTTCGCCATTTCGGTGTTCTCTTTTCTACTTCTTTTGATTTCGTTCGCGTTGATAGTTATGCTGCTGTTGGTGCACTTGTTGAGTCGTTGTTGTTTTATTTCGGTGACTTGCGCCGATTACACCTGTCTCTGAATATTTTGACATAACTTGATATTACTAGCAAATAATTAGTATGAACATATGTATTATATTTAAATTTTAGCATATTTTATTCCGAGTTATTATATACATATGAATATATGTACATATATAAACTCGCAATAAAATATGCTGAAATTTAAATATAATATGTCTATACTAATTAATTGATAATAATAATACAATATTCAAACAAGATCGACAGGTGCAGTCGGCATACGCCAGCAAAAGTAAAAAATCAAATCAACAAAATCACTACCAGCAGCAGAACACAATACGTCACAATACGATGTCGAAGAAAACAAGGGTAAGGGGAGGGAGGACACAAGACAAGAAACCAAAATAAAAACAACAATTCGTGATAGTTGCAAATCGAATACACAAAATTTGCCTACAGCTCAACACATTTGCATTTTGCCTTATACATATATGAATTCACTAACATATTCAAGAACCCAGCAGCTGTACAAGGCAATCAGCAAACGTTTAGACGTTCGAATGCAACCGCTAACGGACTAAACGCAACCAAATTTTCTGGCACATTTTTGCTCGAGCCAACATGCAACTAAAGTGTGGGTCAATCTCTGACTGTGCCGAAAAGAGTGTGTTCGTTCACGCTTGTATGAAATGGTATATCTACGTATTGTATGGTTAGTGCTTCTACTTTACATTTCATGCATAGCTTAATTTCTCTCCCTCAACATAGACATACATATATATTCTTGATCAGCATGAACAGCCAAGTCTATCTGCTCGTCCGTGTATTAGAAACTGCAAAACTTAGAATGTCCAACTTTATGTAGGTATGTAGGTTCCTATGTGACGTACACGGATCAAGTTTATTTTCAATCTTCAGTACATTTTTCAGTTTAATGAAGACAACAAAAATTCGTATTTTTAAAGATAGCAGCAAATACTTTAGCTAGTATTTAAAAAATGCCATTTTATATTACTGTTCCAAATTTCATTGATCGGTCCCTAAATATAGAAGATATTGATGGTAAATTAGAGTGCAAAAGATAAGAAACTGCATACTTTTTTGTATTTCAATACAAATTTATTATAATTAATCAAATAACAACAAATATAATAGAAAATAAAAAAAAATAACAGGAGGCAAGAATTTATGGATAGGAGTAAGCAAAGATTGGGTGAAGTTATGTTACCGGGGCGAGTTTGTTTGCCCGGGGTAAGCTGAATGGACTGCCGCTAGGTAATGCTTCTCGAGCTTATCTCCGCTCCGTTCTGGGTGTCAATACTCAAAAAAGTGTATGGTTTTCGCTAAAAAAAAAGGAACTCCCTCCATTTGAGCAGTCGCCAAAAGCGAACTGTATTGGTCTAACGATTGACTTAAGGCTGACATTTCGCGACCATATAGCCAACAAAATTGCGACGTGCACCGCAAATGGAGCAAGCTATATTCGTTGCAGAACACAAGATGCAAATTGGTATTTTGATGTAAGCGGCTGATCTATTAGTAAATCATAGAATCGACTTGGATTTATGCACTTCAAATCTGGGGTACTGCGGCAGCCTTCCAATAGTAAATTTATTCAAACGACACAAAATAATATTTCAAAAATATAATGGAAATCATACTAAAAATATACCGAAATTAATTTTGTTCTAAATGATTAGCTTGGTAGCACTTTATTGTGTTTATTGAACACTATTATTATGTCATTGAGTGACAACTAGCTGAACAGGTGCAGCTGCACCCCATTTCGCCTTATAAAAGTAATTCGTTAATAACATCTGTGTTTTTTACCCAATTGTAACCAAATTTCATAGATCATTAAGGTGATGATAAGTATAGTGTGTGCCGAAACTGAACGTTCTAGCTTTAACATGATGCTTGGAAATCGTTTTTTTTTCGATTTACGGGGGCGGAAGGGGGCTTGGTCAACATCTAAGATAAACCTGATCTGCTGCCCAAGTTTTTACATGTTGTCTTCAAATTTGGTAGCTCTAGCCTTTATAGTCTCTGAGATCTCGACAGATCTTATACAGACAGACAGGGCTATATCGTCTCGGCTGTTGATTCTGATCAAGAATATATATAGTTTATGTTACGCACATTCGGACAAACATAAAAGGTCATGATTTTTTTAAAATGCATGACTTAAAAATAATAAAAATTATAATAATAATTATACTTAACTACGAGATAAATTTTGTAAAAGTAAGGTTTGCAACTTAAAGGTAGTGTTAGTATTGCAAATCACATTAGAAAATTTATTGTAATTTATACACAAAATATGAAGAGGATTATGACAGGCATAGTTAGTACTACAACGGAAAAGAGAGAGAGAGAAAGAAAATTTGTAGTCGTTCTGACCGGAATCGCAAAAGCTAATCTGGCTTGTCAACTGCGAAACTGTAGAAACACTACACATAGCATAGTTCTACAATCAGAAAAGAGAAGGAAGGTTGAGTAACAAAAGTCTACTACGATACGAAGGCAATCTAACAGTAGGATTCCAGTTAAGACTACGAAGAGCAAAGAGAATACATTTTTTCTGCACTGATTAAAAAAAAAGGATACCTTAATCACTTAATGGCTATTCGCTCAAGTTGAAATTTCATTAAGATGGTAATTGTTTATATGAGGAATGCCCCTAAAAAATGACATAAGTCTACATTGATTGCAATTAAGATTTAATACATTAATAGTACACCGTGAATGAAAACAATCAAGGTCAGATTGCAATCTGAGACTATAAAAGGAATTATTAAAAGGCAGACAAATCTTAACATCATCCGCATACAGAATATATGATATAACGGACGATAAATCATTGATGAATAATGTAAACCGCAAGGATTAGGGAAAGAACACAACAGATAATTCAAATAGAGTTCTGCACAGAACCTAAGGAACTCCGTCCGGACCAGTGGAAAAACTGCTTTACTAGATTTAATTTCACGCAAGAGTAAACTTTCAGAAATTAAGGGACCAAAAATGCAATTCGATTGGTTTATTGATACGGATAAGGCAGGGCTCTGTGGAAAATTGATGTGGAATAGGTCGTTTGAAAAAAAAACAGCAAACTGATCTGCAAAGCCATGATCATTAAAAGCTGTATTTTTTCAAACTATAATGTAGAAGTGTTGTCTTCGAATTGACGAAGTCATAAAAGCGTTATAAATTTCTGCCAACCGATCATGTATGTAACAGGCAGAAAGAAGGATCTCCGACTCCATAAAGTATATTCTTGGTCAGCGTCAACGACCGAGACGATATAGCTATGTACGTCTGTCCGTATGAACATCTAGATCTCAGAGACTATAAGAGACAGAGCAACAAATTTTTTCGGGATAGTGTGTCTTGTTGTTGGACGTAGATCAAGTTTGTTTTAGATTTTTGCCACGCCAACTTCCGTCCTCGTATTGCAAGCGTAATTTAAACATGGAAAGTTCAATTTTAATGAAAATTTGGTTGCAATGGGACAAAAAAACATAGAAGTTATTAACGAATTACTTTTATAAGGCGTAATGAGGTGCAGCTTTTGCTATGTCACTCAGTCACTCTTTTGCTATGTCACTCAGTGACATTGTTCAATGCTACCGCTGTCAAGAATATGGACATACAAAATCGTATTGCGCCAAGTCCTATAGATGTGTAAAATGCTCTCTAAGGCACCCAAGCAATTCTTGCCCTAAAGATAAGGAGCTTCCAGCCAAATGCGCCAATTACCTAGAGGAACACGCTGCCAGCTACAAAGGGTGTAGAGTATACCAAGAACTTATGTCTAAAAAATCTGCAAATTTTCGCCAAAATCAAAACAACTCAAAAAATCAATATAATAGCCATGAAATACCACAATCTTTTGCCCCACCACATACGTTTTCACCCAGTCAAAAACCAAGTGAATACCCATCCTATGCACAAGTCACGTCAGAAAATAATACAGATAAGTCACTCAAAAGAATCGAGCAACTTTTAGAAAAACAATTTGAGCTCACTAATAATCTACTTACCATGCTTATGTCCTTAGTAAACAAATTATGCAAATAAATCTCAACTTAGGAATATGGAATGCAACGGTCTTTCCAACCATGAAAACGAAATAAAAGTATTTTTGCATATAAACGAAATAGACATCATGTTAATTTCTGAAACTCATTTCACTAATAAATCATATATTAAAATAGCTGGATACGATATTATCAGAGCTGACCATCCGACAGGCAGAGGTCACGGTGGAGCAGCTATCATCATTAAAAACAATATGAAGTATAAAGTGATGAACAGTATCAGAGAAAATGCCATCCAGGCAGCTACAATAGAAATCAAATGCATGCACACAGACATATCGATAACTGCCATTTACCTACCTCCAAGATTCGCGCTCAAAGAAAACGATTTCAAGGGAGTGTTTCAAAAACTCGGACCAGATTAGCAAAGCCAAAGGGAAATGAGCTATACAAATGTATACAAAACAATAATATAAATACTCTTTCAACTGGCAAGCCTAGATACTGGCCCACTGATAATCGAAAAATACCGGATTTGATGGATTTCATAGCCTTCATTGGAATCCCACAATCGCACTTGCACATTACGGAAAGTTTTGACCTGAGTTCGAATCACTCACCATTTATTGTGACATATAGTGCAATAGCTCAAACCTTGGTTAGACCATACAAGGTCAAACCTAACAGCACAAACATACATGATTTCAAATGTTATTTGGAGGCATACACCAGTCTGGAAATCCCACTTAAGACAGAGGATGAAATCGACTCCGCTGTGGAACTTTTGACCAGCCAAATTCACAAAGCTAGCAACCGTTAAAGCAGCTTTATCTCCCAGCTGAAATCCGGCGAAAAATACAAAATAATCGGAATATCAGGAAAAGATGGCAGGAAACACGTTACCCTGGTGACAAAAGAATATACAACAAGGCGGCATCCACCCTTAAGAAAATTTTATCAGATTTAAGAAATTAATCTCTAGCTGCTTATCTCAAAGGTCTTGATCCACGTTCTAGCAACCATGAATACAACCTGTGGAGGGCTACAAAATACCTAAAACGACCCACAAGAAGAAACACAAGAGTTCGCAAAAGCAATGGCGTATGGTGCAGGTCTGACGACGAACAAGCTAAAGCATTTGCCCAGCATTTACATTCCGTATTTCAACTAAATGATATTGCTAACCATTCAGCAGAGGATATAGATAACTTCCTTGACTCACCCTGCCAAATGAGCTTACCAATTCGCAAAATCAGCATTAATGAAGTCAAGTTACAAATAAAAGAGTTGAACAACAAAAAAGCACCAGGCCCAAACAAAATTAATGCCATAACTTTGAAAAATCTTCCAATAAAATGGAATCAATTCAAACCTTGATCTCAGAGACTGTAAGAGCTAGAGCAACCAATTTATCGAGGTACTAGCTGTTATATTTGCACGCAGATCTCCTCCGGCAAATCGAAAAAAAGGCGAATAGCAAGCATCATATTAAACCTAGAACGTTTATTTTTGGATACACAGAATATAAATCATTTGTTCATGAACATAAGTCGTAAATAATAAGTCACAAATGTCAACTGTGTTCAAGTGTGTAGCCGGCGATTATCGTAGGATCGCTGAGTGGGTCTTGAACACATTTCATGTATGTGGGGTTGATGACTTAATATAAGGCATACACACACTATCGCTTTATAAGTGACAGCATTATATTTAAGGGATGATTATGAGTGAGTCAGGGTATATGAAACCAGGCTAAGCCAAATAAAAATCAGTGAATTATTCAAACTTGAAGTACATACTCAACATTTGGTCCTTAGACTATATCTTTGCTACTATATTTTAACAAAAGTACATAACAAGCGTTTCTGTGCACTTTAAAACAACAGTTAGTGTGAAAATACAGTGCTACGGTAAAATATTCATTGGCTTACAAAATCAACCTGTGAGTCGAGGCACAGCACGATCAACCAGGCGATCAAAACAAAAATACATCAAACGCGTTAATCTAAATAAAAAGAAAAGAATCACCGTAGAATATGCTGTAGAAAAAAATACTGGAGTTGTTGAAAAATCTAAAATCTACTATGAAACTTGGCGAGTAATATCGGCAAAGGGAGCATTGTCAGTCACTGAGCCTTTGGTACTAAAACTCACTGCCAATCATACATTGCTGGAGGAAATTGGATTATCGTCGACCATTAAAATTTTAAACAGAAAATATATGATGACACCATGGGAAGCATCAGGTCGAAGATGCCGACCAAGCCAAGGCGAACGAAGAACCAAGGCCAGAAAACAACACTGATAGGAAATGCAACCAGGAATATCTAGAGGAGAACATATGTTTCGGGAGAAAATGTTTTAACAAAGAAGCTCAAGCCCAATGGACATAATGGTAGATCTTGTCGACAAAAGGACAGAAGATAAATCAGCACATAAGTGATGTGTATGCCTACCTATAATACAGTAACCAGGAGGAGATCTTTGATCTCAAAGACAAATTTAATTTCTTTTGGACTAAAGTGCAGACTACGATCAGTGATTTAGAGGTGCGTTATGAAAAACTTGACTTTAACATTGACGAAATCAATGAATTATAGTCCAAAGTCAACTCACTATCCAAGAAATTGGATTGAAAAATAAGTGACTGGCACGAAGTTAAAGAAGAGGTGCCAGAACTACCCAAAGTGGATCTTTCTCATTTTAATGGAAGTCCCAAAGAGTGACCAACGTTCTTCGAGCTGCTCTCTGAGGTGATTCACAACAGGAGAGATACAGCGATCGAAGGAAGCTGAGCTACCTAAAATCATGGCTCAAAGGAGAAGCCAAAATGGTCGTCGGCCATTTATTAATTGGTTGGTGCTATCTACAACGCAGCGTGCGAGTTAATGTGCAACCGCTTCGATTATAAGAGCAAAAAATTTGCCAGCTGCGTAAACCAGCTCTTGGACATGGAACTGCTGCAGAACAATGATGCAGATAGTATCCGCAAGTTCTTAGACACAATGACCTAGTGCATCTATATTATTAAATGTAGCTTATTGAGTAACTATACAACCCCAGAGACTCAGGACAAAAGAATGACCCTAATACAGAAGCCAAGAAAACGAGTTACAAACAAGTAAGAAAACTACTGTCCACTTTGCTCGACTGTGAGATACCCGCCACCCAATTTTACCATTACCAAAATATACTGGAAAATATACTAAAAATATACCAAAAAAAATATACCAAAATTTTCTTTGTTCGAAATTTCGAAAAATTTGTTGCTCTATCTCTTATAGTCTCTGAGATATAGGTGTTCATACGGACGGACTGACGGACATGGCTATATCGTCTCGGCTGTTGACGCTAATCAAAAATATATATATTTTATGGGGTCGAAGATGCTTCCTTCTGCCTGTTACATACATTTTCGGTCGGCACAAAGCTATAATACCCGTCTACCCTTTGGGTAGGCGTTTATAAAAAGGGCGTTAATGCCAACACGGTGGCCATGATACTACGAGATGTTAAAAATTTAAAAGTGGGACCATTAAAAGAAATTCGTATTTAAAAATTTGTTATATTCTAATTTGCTTGTGCACTCATATCGTCGAAGATTGCAGAAAGCATTGGACGTGCAATCGATGCTCAAAAGCTCACAACAGTAAGTAATTGCCTTAAGAAAAATAAAGGGCAAGATAGGTTACTAGCCACGGCGCTCATTCAAGTTCAAAATAAATTTGGAATGCCTGAACAGCAGAGCCCTTATTGATGGTGGCACGAAGAAAACGTTTATTTCGGAAGTAGCTTCATAATAGCTGAAACTTCGAAAAACTAAAAAGGAATGTGGAGGTGCAAGGAATTTCACAGTACGTGGAAATTTAAAATAACAGCGTTTGCTTAACGAATTTGTAATCACAACGCTGGCACTTGTGTTGCTATAACTCGCCGCGCTGCCGAGCAAGAAAAATGACATGGATGTCAGGATGGATAGGCTGCTAGCTCGCAGACCCGTTATTCAATGAGCATAGCCGAATAGAGGTTATCATTGGCTTGATTTACTCCCTCTAATTATGTAAGAAAAAGTAAAAAATCAATGAAGCTCTGGGACAAAAGGCTGAACTTGGATGGATTGAGTGTTATAGCCTATTATTACGCAAAACTGTGAGGGAAAAAGCAGCAGTCGACTTATCTCACCGTCGATGTACAAAATAAGGCCAAAACAGCCGTAGTTAAATTACAAGGTCAACTTGTCTTATTAAAACATGAAATACGTACCCAGATAGATGGGCCATGGGAAATATATCTAAAACTGTTAGAGGACAAGATGATAAGGTTCGCGTAGTGACAATAAAAAGAAATTCTGGTGAAGTCGAAAGATCGATAAATAAGATCTGTCTACTGCCAATTCACGACAAAGATGATCAAAACGACAACTAAGGAGATCGGATCAAGATAAGAGTAGCTAAAACAACGCAAGGGAATGTGACGATTTTTAGCCTGCTAATCATTCAGTAGATATCAAGTACTACTATGATACCTGCCACAAAAACAAGCACGGTGAAAATCCAGAACATAGATCAACAACACTGTAAAGTTGAAAATAAATAACATAAGGAAGAAAAACAAAATATTCACTCAAGCATCGGAAAGGAAAAAGAGGTTTAAAATGTTTCTCGACATTGGCACTTAATATTGAAAAAAATACGCAAACTATAATTTAAAACGAGAAACGCTTAAATGAATACGCCAGCAACCAAACCTCGATCATCAATACAACATCAAACTTGATGCGATCTATTACAGAACAAGTGAATAAAAACTTTGGAGAGGTCACGAAAGAAATATACAAGATAGCGAACCCAATGAAAGAGAACTTCTTCATCTTTTAGGAATCTATAAAATTTTTCGTGTTAATTACTCAAGTAGAAAACTAGATTGATAAATCCAAAGCCCTTCAGTCAACAGTCATTTCCCTTGTAACGAAGGAAGCGCTCATCCTTCCATGGTTGAGCCAAACAAAATGTTGACCGAATAAAATGAAATTCAAAAAAAATTAAAAAGAAATCAACTTCTTCCCGGCGGAAATTCATTAAAGAGACTAGAACTAGCGTACAAACTAATGATGACGCAAACGATATTTAAAGTCTACATGCTAATCATAGATGCAAGGCTGTCCATATACAATAATAAACTTTCCAAATATTTTAAAATAATACCGATACCGATACTGATACCGCTAGAACTCAATGGAAGAAGAGTGATTCCGAAAATTAAAACGAAATTTCTTATCTTCAACAAGGCCGTCAGCCGTCAAAGGCAGCAAGTGGATCAACATGTAATCCCAGTATAGGCTGGGGCGCGTGCCGTCCTTGCTCCTACTGTCGGAAGTGCGACTATACTGTCTACGCGAGGGCGGCTGGAAGCAGACCCCTAGCACGGTCATGTCTCTGCTAGAGGTGCTGACTAATTGTGGTCGGGCGAAGATCGTGAATCTATAAATCCCCCCAATCCAACGTGGAACAGCATACGCTGATGGATGGCCGGGGGGTAACCCGGTCTCTAGTATGCAGAATCTGGATACCTGTCGCCCTCCAGTTTCATTTAGACTTTCCACGGTATGCGGGCTATGCCGTGAATGACCTTCCCTTCCCGCCTACTCGTGGGATCAACTTTATGGATCAAAATTTAAAAATAGAAAAGTCTGATACGGCTTCAATAGTATCATACCTGGGCGATGCCTTCACGGCTGACCCCTACACCAGCACTGCAGCCAGTGGGCTGCTGGCTTCCACCCCTAATACTACGGGTCTCGACTCAAGTATTTTGGGGGACCCGGATAGGCTACGAACTCCCTTGGACACAGGGTTCGCTAGTGCTGAACTTCCGTCCAATAGCGGTTCAGTCCGGCAGCAACACGTCGAGGTATTGTCCTCCGACGAGGAAACTGACTGCGACCGAATCAGCTTTGCTAAGGCTAAACGGACGCGCGCTGACGATTCCATCGCCGAGCCCAGTAGCTCTTCAATGAGGCCCAAAAAGTCTCATAAGGAGTCCACGAAGCCACTCTTCAGCCAAGTGGTAAGTAGCGTGAAATTGGGTTTCACCTTGGGCTGATTCTTCCAAACCCCTCTCAGCGGAGCAGTTGGCTACCTTGAAGTCCAGCATTTTAAAGGCGGTGCTGTTGCACTCCACACCAGATGTTAGCCCAGGTTTTGAGGGTTGTATACCCCGAAACGAGTGGCTACTTCTGTGTGTGCGAGGATAAGAGCACTGCTAATTGGGTCAGGGGAGCTGTTGGACACATCAGCCATTGGTCCATCAGCGCCCTTGACGTAAAACTGCTGGAGGAAACTGAGTTTCCCAAGGTTCGCCTCATTAGAGGTTACGCTGAGTTCACCCGGTAGCGCTGAGTTCACTCCTGCGACTATCCTTGATTAAATTGGACTCCAGAACGCCAGCAGCTTCTCCACGAAGCTGTGGCGGGTGGTGCAGCATAGCCTGAACGGCATAACGACTCACCTCGCAATGTTGGTTGACGAGGAGACGTACAGGGCTCTGACAAAGCTTCCAAAGCCTCCTCCGACACCCCTGCTCCATCCCATCCTCACCCGTTCCATCTCTTGACAGTACCCCACCGGCAACGGCGCCAGTTGTTAGCAGTGGCTGACCCTGTGTGCGGCGGGATTGGTACCCAAGGTTCCTTCCCCTACATCACCGGTCATCGTGGTCACGGCCCCGAAGGCCCCAACTAGGCGTGTAACGTGTGCTCACCGTCAAACAACCATCAGTGGTCAGGCCCACTGCCAGCACCTCGGGACGCAACCCACCCGCAAGGGTGCCTTCCGTGAGCGGTGTCACAAGGCGACCTCCCCTGAGTGGATCATCCAGACCACCGAAGCGCATTCGTGGAAATGACTCTCGGGGGGGGGCAAGGCAAGTGGCATTGTCACGATCGGCATTCGGAAGGAGAATGAGCAGAACCATGGTTGATCGGTGGCCATATACGTGGACTATCATGTGGATCATGTAAGTTGTTTTATGACCGTATGGGAGGTGCTCCTCGCACTGCTATAATTTTGGATGACAGTGTCAGACATTTCTCACTAACTAACTTCATCCACAGAGACCTGGTAGCAACGGATATTGAGGGAGTCACTGCAGTCGGTGTCCGGGAAGTTGTGATCGCCTCCGCATACTTCCCGGGCGATGTGGATGAAGTACCCCCAGCAGAGGTCCAGCGACTAGTTGATTTCTGTCGCCGCAACAACAAGCAGCTCGTGATCGGCTGTGATGCCAATGCACATCCCACGATCTGGGGGAGCAGCGACATCAATAAACGTGGTGATTCCCTCTTAGACTACTTATTGTGCTGTGAATTAGATGTAGCTAACATAGGGTGTAAACCCACTTTTACTAATGCTATTAGGGAAGAGGTTTTAAATCTCACCCTAATCAGCAAGTCGATAGCGAGTTCGCTCGTCAACTGATGGGTTACAGACGAGGCCACCTTATCAGACCATCAGCACATCAGGTTTGACCTTCCTGGCCAAGTCGAAATTCGCCAAAACTCCTTCTGTCCCAAAAAGACGAATTGGGAGCTTTTCAAAGCCTTTGTAGCTTTCAAAGCAGACTTATTAGTTAGTAATTCTAAATCTATCAGTGGCATAGAACTTGCTGCCAATCTGCTCTAAGATGTGCTTATTTCATCCTTCGAGTCAGCTCATCTCGGAAGTTCCCAAAGGTCAACCGTAAAATTCCATGGTGGAATGAGGAACTGGCTGAACTAAGAAAGAAGGTTAGAAGCCTATTTAATAAGGCTAAATGTATCCGTGTTAGTTGGGACGTCTATAATGACGCTCTCACCAACTACAACAAAAACATTAGACGAGCTAAACACGATACATGGCGCAGTTACTGTGGTAGCATAGAATCGTTGCCAGAGGCATCGAGATTCCATAAAGTATTGGCCAAAGGGTCGTCTAATGGAAGAGGGCTTTTCAAAAGAGCAGATGGCTCTTTGACTCATGATCGCAGGGAAACACATGAGCTTCTACTACAAGTCCAATTCCCGGGTTCTGTGGCGAATCCAGAATTCTGCAGTCGCGACGCCATTGTGTCACCGGACTCACGCGGTTTCAGCTTATCTGAATCCATCTTTGACCCCGAAAGGTCAAATGGGCTGTAGATTCTTTTGCTCCTTTCAAAGCCCCATCGGGTGACAAAATCTTATCAGCCCTTATTCAAATCAGCCTGGCTCATCATACCCTTGATCCACTAGTCGGTCTTCTTAGAGCTAGTTTTTCTTGGGGATACATACACAGCTCTTGTAGGAGAGTAAATGTGGTATTCATCCCCAAGCAAGGGAATCGTACGCTTGACCAGCCTAATTCCTATCGGCCGATCAGTCTTACTTCCTTTCTGCTTAAGACGGCGGAAAGGCTTATAGATATGAACATTCGGTGCTCTCTGCAGACGTCGACACCACTGCATCCCACGCAGTTTGCGTACATAGCCGGCAGATCGACGGAGGTCGCTCTCCACAGGTTAGTGGAAAAAATTGAAAGAGCCTTCGTATCCAAGAACATTGCTTCATGCTCTTTTCTGGATATAGAAGGTGCTTTTGATAATACCGGCTACGGGTCAATCTCTACTGCTCTAGAACGTAGAGGAACTGCCTGTCCATTGATCCGGTGGATTGAAGCTACGCTCAAGCACCGGATAATCACTTCCACCCTGGACTCCACGACTGCATGCATTAATGCAGGGGCTGATGCAATCAGCTCTGAACACGGTAAGTAGATGGTGCGCAGATGTTGGTCTTAGGATCAATCCACAAAAAGCTATTATAGTTCCCTTCACTAGGCGCTATTCCGTTGACATTGGTCAACTTTATATCAGCGGCTCCCCTGTGGGGCTATCCAACGAAGTCAAATATCTAGGGGTAACCCTCGATAAAAGACTAAATTGGAACTCCCACCTCAGCAAAACCCTCACAAAGGCGACCCATGCCATGTGGACCTGCAGGAGATTCTTTGGTAGAATCTGGGGTCTTAAATCCTGCACCATCCGGTGGCTTTTTGCCATGATGGTCATACCGATCGTCACCTATGCAGCTATTGTGTGGTGGCCAAATGTTACGCAGGTCACTGCCATCAGTAAAGGCAATAAATTGCACAGGCTGCTGTGCCTCTCACTGACAGGTGCACTTCGTACCTGTCTCACCGCAGCAATGGAATCGATACTAAATCTGACTCCGAAATCTGATATCCAAATTAAAGAAGTCGCATGCTATGAGCCTTCTTAGAATCAAACTCCAATCAGGGCTTCTAGCTACCGAATCAGGACATGCTGGCCTGATCAAAGACATTCCTGGCATATATATGTAGGAGTAGAATTAGGTCTTTCGTTTTTAAATCAAAAACACTCTGGTTCATTCCATTTTTATATATATGAAGTATTGTAAATGTTTATTTAACCAACTTATGATAACATGTTTATTTAATTAAAGTTTCACAAATTAACTTATAGTCTTATTAAGTCGTATTCATTGGACTAATTATTTCTATTCCATAACTTTACTTTTCGTTTAATTTTCACTTTTGCTGCGATCACACGCGTCTGTCTTCACTCAAGTTTCCACTTCTACTACCTTTGTTCTAATTCGCTCACTAGCTTGTTAACTTTACTGATTCACGCTCATCTAGTTCGTTCGCTTTTAATTCTATGTTAATTCATTTCTCTTACAGCTATGTTAATTCTTAATTCCTACATTCGGCCATCCTACATTCATAATCGTCCCGCATTATGGACACCACTCTTTCATATACTCTGCCACAGTATTTGTCTTATTAGGACCCTCCTCTTCTCCAACTTTCTCTACCGCATACCTGCCATGCCTTAGCTTTCTTACGATCTTGTACGGACCTAAGTACTTCTTTTTAAGCTTTAATCCTGGGCCAAACTGCGTTCTTTTGATAGCAACCAAATCATTAATTTCATACTCTTTCTCGTTTTTTCTATTCTTATCAAACGCCTTACGATTCTCTGTCTGAATACTTGCTATATTTTCTTTAGCTACTCTACGGATTTCGTCCTTCTCTTCCGGCCGGCTGTGCCTGTCCGCTCTGCTGGTGCTGCTCCTGCTGTGTGTGAGGATTGCTTTCTTAGAATTCTCGCCACTTGGCGGCCATAAGCATCATTAGCTTGGGTGCCGCAGTTTTGGGATTCTCCTTTTGCAGTATGGGATTCACATGCTGCATGAATGCCTCGTACGTGGTCAGGCTCTGCAGATCGTCCTCACTGTACTCGATCTCCACATCGCACACGCTGAACGCCGAGCACACATCCTCAACAGATGGCATGCCTGAGGATGAAGACTCTTTCTCCTTTTCTTTCTTCTCCTCTTTACTTTTGCGTCCACGTTTGGATGAAGTACTTGGATACTTCACCTCTTCATCGAGCTGCACGAAATCGCTGTCCTCTTGACTTTCATTCTTCTTGCGCTTCTTCTTTTTGCGTCCCTTCTCCTCGCTCTTCTTGGTCTTGCGATTCTTGCCCTTCTTCTTCTTTCCTCGATTATCCTCCGGATCATAAGCATCACCCTCGTCATTATTGGGCTTTAATGAGTTCCCCTTCTTGAACTTGTCGCCAATCTTGGTTTTGGCTTTCCTGCGCACCACAGGCGTGCCATCGTCCTGGTCATCAGTTGATGACGCCTCTGCGGACAGTTTATCTTTCTCCTTGTCCTCTTTTTGCAAATGTGCTAAGTCTATCTGGTGTAAAGCTTCCTGCAAATCTACTTCTTCCAAGCCTAAAGTAATTGCGTCTGCATGGATACCATCATCAACTAGCCCTGACAATTCATTATTTTTGCGACAAAAGGTTGCTCCGTTTTTACCAATCGTGACGTCCACAAACTCAAAAACATCGTTGCCAATAACACCACTATAGAGAGTATCAATATCTCGCACTACATGAAAACATATTCTTATTGGAATACGATCCAACTGTGTGTCAATTTCAAACGATCCTAATGTGTAAATCTTTGAGTTCCCTATACCAACGAGCTCTTTAATATCTGGGTTCAACC
Organism: Drosophila pruinosa; assembly: GCA_018150935.1. Lineage (NCBI taxonomy): Eukaryota > Metazoa > Arthropoda > Insecta > Diptera > Drosophilidae > Drosophila > Drosophila pruinosa. The sequence goes on from JAECWR010000034.1 coordinate 703,474, forward strand.
TGACAGGATAGGCTTTCTTATATAAATTCTCGCTTATGGTACATATATCACTGCCTGTATCTATAACAGCTGATATTGCCTGTTTACCAATTTGCACATCTTTGAAAACTCTGTTAAACATCGCCTGTGTCAACTGCTGTATGTTAGCCTTCGCTTTCCTATCAGAATTCTCCACTTTGGTATACGTAGCATCGCATTGATTTGCCTTATGTCCTGGCTTATGACATTTAAAGCAAACTGGTTCTTTTTGCAATCTCTAGCTAAATGATCTTTGTCTCCGCATTTAAAGCATCTAAACTCTTTTTTTCCACTACCTGAAGTTTCTGCTTTCTCTTGTTTTGGTTCTGGTTTATGTTCCACACTTACAGATATCTTTGAATAAACATTCAATTTCTCTTTCAATTCTTTCAAATCAGTTGATTGATATAGTATCATCTTGTTCTGTTTCGAATCCTGAATACCCTCGATAATGTACTCAATAATGCTCTCTTCATCTAGATTAGATTTTTTAGCAATACCTTTCATTGTATAATAGTATTCTATTAATGATTCATTCGCCTTTTTCTTTCTGTTCTCTAGCTGTTTATGTATCTGCTTGGCTGTCAATTTCACGGTAAACTCCTCTGATAAAGCCTCTTTAAGTGTTGCCCAATTTGTAAGACCATCTTGGCTATTTACAAACAACTTAGCTGCTCCCTTTAACAATTGTCGCCCATATATAAACTTCTGCAACTCGTTCCATTGTACAGTAACAGCTATACTTTCAAAGTCTGTCAGCCAATCAGTGACATTGCTCTGGTTACTGCCGTCAAAATCTGCTAAGGAATCTTGAATATCTTTCAGTGTGAACGACATTGTGTTTATTTTAACTGGCGCTACTCTATCCTCTAAATTATCAGATATAGAATCTTCGTACACTGATTCGTTGAGTCTATCTATTCCAAAATGAGTCAGCAAGCGATTCTGTAACTGCTGCTTTAGTCCTTGGGTTGATAATCCTAACTCTCTAAGCTTAATTCTTAACCCTGCTACTGTTAATTGTGTGATCTCTTCTTGCAGCATTTCTTTTTTACACTTAACTTAAAAATGTTGTTTTAAACCTAGTTATTTACAAAAGAATTAAAATTTACCTTAATGTGTAAATAAAAATAATGTGTAAATAAAAATCAATATCAATAACCTACAAATGATTTAAAATATGCAAACTCTCAATTTAGTATACTTATGTGACTGCGTATTATCGAAGTCTCCTCTATCAACTCTTCGTCTCTCGTCTGCGTGGCAATTACGTCTCTGTTGTTGCGTGCACTCGTCGCACACAATTCCAGCGTTGTATACACACACAGCTAGTGTGTATCACCTCTGCTTCGTAGATTTTCTTTATCCGTTGTGCGCACTTGGTGCACACTTCCCGCCTCTGCTTTGTTCTTCGTCTTTAACAAACTCTGCGTCGCCAAATTTCTAGTCCAGTTTCTGCAGCATAATTACGTCGTTGCAATAAACGAATTCGCCCTGATGTTTCGCTCCCGAAACTTCGTCTTCATTCGCTGTCTCTGATGCGTTGACTTTTCTCTCTTTAGCAATTCTTAGCGTTCTGTCTCGCTTATCGTTGCTATCCTCTGACTCTGCTGTTGAACCGCTACTTTCGTGTGATCTCGGTCGCTCTCATCTATGCCATTTTCTAATGCGTAATTTCGTCAGTACGCATAATTTGTCATCAAATGTCACTGTTGATTTCTAATACATTGCCACACAATTTGATGATTGTGTTCAATGTATTTACACAACTTTCATATATGTAAAATGGATCCTGGACGAGCCTCCAATTATTGTAGGAGTAGCATTAGGTCTTTCGTTTTTAAATCAAAAACACTCTGGTTCATTCCATTTTTATATATATGAAGTATTGTAAATGTTTATTTAACCAACTTATGATAACATGTTTATTTAATTAAAGTTTCACAAATTAACTTATAGTCTTATTAAGTCGTATTCATTGGACTAATTATTTCTATTCCATAACTTTACTTTTCGTTTAATTTTCACTTTTGCTGCGATCACACGCGTCTGTCTTCACTCAAGTTTCCACTTCTACTACCTTTGTTCTAATTCGCTCACTAGCTTGTTAACTTTACTGATTCACGCTCATCTAGTTCGTTCGCTTTTAATTCTATGTTAATTCATTTCTCTTACAGCTATGTTAATTCTTAATTCCTACATATATCTGCACTAGATCATATACTATGACAAAGGAACTTTTCTTTAGTGCTAAATTCTGAACCCTCCTTCCGGACCGGAAGGATTGGGACACTGGCAACCCCATCAGTGACCCCCATGGTATCCACTGGTATACCGACGGGTCAAAAACTGATCAGGGGGTTGAAGCTGGGATCTTTGGACCCAATTCCAAAACCTTAATTGCTATGGGCAAATGGCCCACAGTCTTCCAATCTGAGGTTCATGCCATCGAGTTCTGCTGCCGTCTGATCCTAGAGAAGGGGATTAGAGGAGTGAACATCTACATCTTCTCTGACAGTCAAGCGGCTATCGTAGTGCTCTCTTCTAAAAGAGTAAGCTCTCGACTGGTGGCCGATTGCTGGAACTACCTCCAGAGACTGTCTCTTACTAACAACGTCATCTTTCTATGGGTACGTCTGGTACACTCTGGTATCCAGGGCAATGAGCTGGCGGACGAACTTGCGAGGGCCGGTTCGTCAGCCACTTTTTTCCGGTCCTAAGCCCTTCTGTGGCATGGGTTGGTCAACCATCTCAGCTATTGCGAAAACCTGGCCTGTAGGTTGACTGATCGCTACTGGTCTGTCCAACCAGGGATGCGGCAAGCCAAGGAGCTTATCAATCCCGTTGGCGACCGGAAAACCAGCTTACTTTCCAGGAGGGATCTTCACCTCCTCGTTGGCTTTCTTAGTGGCCATCATACGGTGAACTATCACCTCACCAAAATGCGTCTGTCTTCTGATGCTGAGTGCAGGCTCTGCAAAGAGGACGATGAGACAACCAGACACATTCTGTGCGACTCTCCAGCCTTGGTATGTACTAGAAGGAAACATCTGCACGTGGATACCGCAGGTCCCGAGCATATGGTGCGTTCCTCGACGAAAGATCTGCTCTGCTTCATTAGGGAAGCAGAGCAGCTTTTGTCTAGCTAGGGAGAGCCTTATAGGCACAAAAGACCACCATGGTCGCAGTGCCTCGCCCCTTGTCTTCTGGGAGACTCCCTTTATCATTATTATTATTATTATTATTATTATCCCTACGCTACACGTAACTTTCACCACGTAACTATCACCAACGCGGGAGATACGACGAAATGAATGTAGGTCTGTAAGCGTGTTATAAGTTGAATAAATTAAAGTAAAATGAAGTGCAAATTATTATTGCAAATTGAATCAGTAACTAATAATTGGGAATAAGTAGCATCACACCAAGAAAGATTAACAAATAATTTTCAAATGAAAGTTATAATTAGTAATTAACAATAAGTAAATTTAACTAGGAACAATTAAAAGCATAAAAAAACACACATATTACATCAAAGTCTTTAGCATAATATAACAATGACCACGAAATCAGATGATTTGACATACTCATAGTAAGCAACCAAATCATAGTGAAGTTAGGCAAATGACTACACATAGGTTACCAGCCCTAAGGTCAGGTAGGTTATCAATGGCATCATTCGTGAGATGGTACAACCCATAAAAATTATAATGCAGGAAGTTGACTAATGATGTGTAACCAAATATTATCGAATAGTATCAACACCTGTCTCTTATATTAAATCAAAAAACTCCTCAGAAAGAATACCCTGATACATTCAAAGCATTAACCAACACATATCGCTACAGAAAATTTGATACCTTTATGCCATTATCTTTATCACAGATCTATTGCACCCAGGTTGTGGCAATTGCCCGTACATACCCCATATTTAATTTGGCTTGTTCTATGTACATACGTACATAGAACAAGCCAAATTAAAGGAAGACAATAATTTATATGATCATTACAGAGATATTACATAAACGAAATTTTTACTAGAGTCAACTACAACTAAATCTAACCCCGCTTAGTACGGAGCCTAAAACTAAATAACAATCCATTTATTGCGAACTCTATTGAAGGGAAAAGAGAAATAGATACAGTAAAAAAAATATTCTTAGCGCTTTTTTTTTGCTGAAATTTGAAAAATATTAATCATTACAATAAAAACAAGTTAGAAAGCTACTGTCGAGTTTACTCGACTGTGAGATACCCGCCACCCTATTTTACCATCGAAATATTTTTTTTTCAAACTTATACTGAAAAATATACTGAAAATATACCAAAATAATATATCAACATTTTCTTTGCTCGAAATTATTAGCTTGACGGCATTTTAGTTGGTTTATTGAACACCATTATTATGTCACGGAGTGACATAGCAACTATCTAGGTGCAGCTGCACCTAATTACACCCTATAAAAGTAATTATTTAATAACTTCTGTCTTTTTTATCCGATTGTAACCAAATTTTCAGATATCATTGAGATGATGGTTAGTATTGTGTGTAGGTTTAAAATGACGCTTGGAATTCGGTTGCATTCGATTTACGGCGGCAGAAGAGGGCGTGGCCAAAATCTAAAGCAATCTTGATCTGCGTGCAACAATAAGACACACTGTCCCCGAAATTTGTTGCTCTATCTCTTATAGTCTCTGAGATCTAGGTGTTCATACGGATGGATAGACGGACAGACGGACATGGCTATATCTTCTAGGCTGTTGACGTTGATCAAGAATATATATACTTTATGGTGTCGGAGATGCTTCCTTCTGCCTGTTACATATATTTTCGGTAGGCACAAATTTATAATACCCTTCTACCCTTTGGGTAGGTGGGTATAAAAAAAATTAAATATATGTAACAAATTCTATCAAACACTTACGTATACAAAACAAAACAAAGAAGTCAGATGATAAATGTTGTTTTTGTTTGAAAAATATTGAAGTTATCAAGACATAATACGTTTATATATTAATAATACATAAATTAAAAGACAAACTTACAAATAAATATTTTAACAAATTAATTAAAATTAATGAGTGCAAAACAAATTGGGTTGCTTTTTAAAAATTATTTTGAAGAGCAAATTGCTTCAACAGTATCAACATCGTTATTTCTAAATGCATTCATTTTTAACCTTATCCAAGGCACGATTTCGTTTCAGATTTTAGATTCATGATTTTAATTAAGTAGCTTTTCATTGATTTTCAGTTTTTGAACACGAACTCTCGATACCAGCCTAATAAGAGTGATTAGCACATTATTGGTTATTTGATTTTATTAGGATTGCAGCAATTGCATGAAGTAGATGTGAAAGAACTTAGCTCTTGATATGGTGACCGAGACTCGATTCAACAAGTGCAATTTTAGAATATTGTTATTATTGTATATTGTTGAATGCTGCTTATCAATTCGATTTAGTAACATCGGTTATCTTATATAGTACTATATCTTAAGATAATGATGTTTTCATTATGTTATGAGATACTACTCTGGGCAAAATATAAGGAATAATTTTCAATTTCAACTTCGCTGGCTTAATATTTCGGGCTACTTCTTTTTTCTTGAGTTGGCAGAACTGTCAATGACAGTTGGGCCAACTTTTATGTCAATGTCATTATCAGTGATATACGAGGGCTGCTATATATTTCTGGCCTAGGTAACACTAAGTGTGCCCAGGTGCAATCTGACATTTCCATTGGAAAGTTTGACATTTTTTAGCATAAACGTACTCAGAACGTTTTAACGTACGACTATCATTTGTGTTGTTTACAGTGACTTGAAAGAATCAATTTGGTAAAAAAATGGAATGGCTCGTGAACATTTTCGTGCGATCATTTTTCACAACGTTCGACGTGGATTATCACGACAAGAGTGCATCGATGAACTAAAATCTTTGTATGGCTATGAAGCACCATCCTATAGCACTGTTAAAAACTGGTACAACGAATTCAATTGTGGCCGACGCTCGCTCAAAGACGAATTCCGTGAAGGCCGTCCAAAAACAGCCGTTGTGCCAGAAAATATCGATGCCGTACGTGAACTGGTAATGCAAGAACGTCATGTAATATTCCTTCAGATAGAGGCATGCCTAGGCATTTCTCCCACCAGCATACATTCGATATTGCATGAGCACCTGGCCGTAAAAAAAGGTTTGTTCTCGTTGGATCCCGCACAATTTGACAATCGCTCAAAAAAAGGCTCGTGTGGAAAGGTGTAAAGAAATGTTGAAAAAATACGATCACGGTGCTTCAAAAGACTTTTATAAGATCGTCACAGGTGACGATTCATGGATCTATGCGTATGAGCCCGAAACAAAACAGCAATCGACCGTGTGGGTCTTCCAAGACGAGCCAAATCCAACGAAAGTTGTTCGTGGAAGAAGCACTTCGAAGCAAATGGTCGCCTGTTTCTTCGGCAAAAATGGTCATGTGGCGACTGTTCCGCTTGAGCAAAGTAGGACGGTCAATTCTGAGTGGTACACCAAAAGTCTTCGGAGAAATTCGAAAAATGAACAAGAGAAGACGAATCATTGTGCAGCATGACAATGCGAGCCGTACAGCCCTGACTTGGCACCCAATGCCAAGTTATTTCCACACATCAAGAAAATAATGCGTGGTCAAAGATTTTCGTCGCCAGAAGATGCTGTTGAAGCATTCAAAAACCATGTTTTGGAGGGGTCTCAATCGGAGTGGAAAAAGTGCTTCGAAAATTGGTTTGAGCGCATGCAAAAGTGTATAAATCTTGATGGAGATTATTTTGAAAAACAATAAAACCATTTTCGTTGATAAATATTCGTATTTTCATTATTAGGCCAGAAATATATATAACGGCCCTTGTATAATTTAGTAAATGTGCACATTTTCCATTTTTGATAAAGTATACCCTTTAATTAATTAATTCAGGTTCAGATAAAAACAAGTAAGAAAGCTACAGTCGAGTTTTCTCGACTGTGAGATATCCGCCACCCAATTTTACCTTCAAAATATTGTATTTATATAATAGTATAAAAATATAATGAAAAAATACTTTAAAAATATACACTTAAAATACCAAAATAATATATCAAAATTTTCTTTGTTCGAAATTATTAGCTTGGCGGCACTTTAGTTGGTTTATTGAACACCATTATTATGTTGCGGAGTGTCACAGCAACTAGCTAGGTGCAGCTGCACGTGGTAACGCCTTATAAAAATAATATCTTAATCACTTCTGTGTTTTTTATCCGATTGTAACCAAATTCGCAGAGATCATTAAGATGGTGATTAGTATTGTGCGTACCAAAATTGAACGTTCTAGATTTGCATGGGCGAAAGGGGGCGCGGCCAAAATCAAAAACAAACTTGATCTGCGTGCAACAATAAGACATACTGTCGCGAAAAATTTGTTGCTCTATCTCTTATAGTCTCTGAGATCTAGGTGTTCATACGGACGGACAGACGGACATGGCTATATCGTCTCGGCTGTTGACGCTGATCAAGAATATATATACTTTCTTCTTCTTCTGCCTATTACATACATTTTCGGTGGGCACAAAGCCATAATACCCTTCTACCCTTTGGGTAGGCAGGTATAACTATACATTTTACAATCAAAAACAAAAAAACATCAAAATCAAATAAGAAATACATTCACACAGTATTCGAAAAAATTGGTTTTAAATTGTTCCGATTATATCATCTAAATAATGAGAAAAGTTGTCAATTAAAATTATTTTTAAATAAATTCAAGAACCATCAATATCACGAAAGAAATCATTTAACATTCACAGAAACAATCAAACATCTATTAATCACCACATACAATAAATTCCATATACTTTAAACCAATATCCAATTTTGCAAGTACACGAAATTAAAATAGAAAATCAGTTGCAAGAAATGCTTCAACAGAGATTGATTAGGGAAAGTTATTCAACGTGTGATAGCCTACTAGCAAGAAACTAAAAATGGATGAAATATTTTTATACCCGTCAGCCAAGGGTAGAAGGGTATTATGGCTTTGTGCCCACCGAAAATGTATGTAACAGGCAGAATGAATCATCTCCAACCCCATAAAGTATATATATTCTTGATCAGCTTCAACAGCCGAGACGATATAGCCATTTCCGTCTGTCCGTCTGTCCGTCTGTCCGTCCGTATGAACACCTACATAGATCTCAGAGACTATAAGAGATAGAGCAACAAATTTCGGGGACAGTGTGTCTTATTGTTGCACGCAGATCAAGATTGCTTTAGATTTTGGCCACGCCCCCTTAAGCCACCGTAAATCTAATAAAACCGAATTACAGGCGTCATTTTTATCCTATAATGTTCAATTTTGGTACGTACAATACTTATAACCATCTTAATGATGTCTGCGAATTTAGTTACAATCCGATAAAAAACACAGAAGTTATTAAGAATTTACTTTTATAAGGCGTTACCACGTGCAGCTGCACCTAGTTAATTGCTATGACACTCCGTGACATAATAATGGTGTTCAATAAACCAACTAAAGTGGCGTCAAGCTAATAATTTCGAATAAAGAAAATTTTTGTACATTATTTTGGTATTTTTAGTATATTTTTTTGTAGTATTTTGTCAGTATATTTTTATACTATTATATAAATATAATATTTTGATGGTAAAATTGGGTGGCGGGTATCTCACAGTCGAGCAAACTCGACTGTAGCTTTCTTACTTGTTTTAGTATTTTTTTGAAAAATAAAATATTTTGATGGTAAAATTGGGCGGTGGGTATCTCACAGTCGAGCAAACTCGACAGTAGCTTTCTTTCTTGTTTAAATTAGGAAAGTGCCAGTATTGTACAGCAATAGATGTAACAATAATCAAATAGAAATGGACCCGGAATCAAAATTTACACATTCAGCGAAAAGACGCTCATTGCGATGTATAGTCGCCGATAAAAATCGTTGTGCAATTTCCTTTTCTTTGTATAACGAATTTTTTTTAAGACAAATTAATATAGAACTAAGCCTCGTATTTTAACAATAAGTCAAAACGGAACATTGCGTATTTCTCAATTGTCTCTTCGCAATCCGAAAATATTGCAAACGTTACCCCCAACCGACACGTGAACTTTTGCCAATACCAAACGACAGAGCGCGTTCTTGCTCACCGCCAACATTAACGATGAGCCAAAGTGAACTGACCTTACCTACGACAGCCAAAACGTCGACGTCATTAACCACCGTATTCGCAATGACAATGAATACAGCTACGGTATCGGCCGTACGTACGGTGTCTACTCCAATGCTCATTTCTGCTGAATCATCAATAAAACCAAAAACTATGCTCACCATGAAACATAAAACACTGAGGACCGGATTGGACCGTTATATCCAGATAAAAAGGAAACTTAACCCACAAAATTCGGCGGCAGGAAACAAAAGTTAGATTAATCGGAACAGCCAACTGAGAACCTAGAGTACACCAATAGATTTTGAATATTGGCTGATGATGATGAGGATCTACACTCCATCACTGACGAAGAGCTTAAAAAGAAATTGAAGCCCCCACCTAAATCCATTCGGGAGAAAAGCTCGAATGTTCTAGAAAACAAATTGAGATTGTTGGAAAAGACAACTTTCATATAATACCCCAAAAAAAGGGATCCATACATGAAACCAAGTTCCAAGTAAAAACCGAAGAGAGCTTTAGGGCTCTTGCAAATTATTTAAATGAAAATATTAAAAGCTACTATACTTACCAATTGAAAAGTAGAAACAGCCTTTAAGTCGTTCCCTAGGGTATAATAATAATAATAATAATAATAATAATAAGGGATTCTCCAAGCAGAGAAGGGGCGAGGCACTGCGACCATGGGGATCTTTTGTGCCTATAAGGCTCTCTCTAGCTAGACAAAAGCTGCACTGCTTAATTATGGAATCTTCGTCGAGGAACGCACAATATGCTCAGGACTTGCGGTATCCACGTGCAAATAGACACCGAGATAGCCAAAGAGGAGGTGAAGATCCCTCCTGGAGAGTAAGCTGGTTCTTCGGTCGACCACAAGATTGATAGGTGATAAGCTCCTGATATGGATACCGTGGCGGTCGCTGATGGGGTTGCCAGTGTCAAAGTCCTTCCGGTCCGGGATAAGGGTTCTGAATTTAGCACCAAAGAAAAGTTCCTTTGTCATAGTATCTGATGTAGTGCAGATATTTATGCCAGGAATGTCTTTGATCAGACTAGCATGTCCTGATTCGGCAGCTAGAAGATGCTTAATTCTAAGAAGGCTCATAGCATGCGACTTTTTTAATTTGGATATGCAGCGGAGTCAGATTCAGTATCGGGTGGGACAGCGGTAGGACAGGTACGAAGTGCACCTGTCAGTAAGAGGCACAGCAGCCTGTGCAATTTATTGCATTTGCTGATGGCAGTGACCTGCGTAACCTTTGGCCACCACACAATAGCAGCGTAGGTGACGATGGGTCTGACCATAATGGCAAAAAGCCACCGGATGGTGCGGGATTTAAGACCCCAGATTCTACCAAAGAATCTCCTGCAGGTCCACATGGCATGGGTCGCCTTAATGAGGGTGTTTCTGAGGTGGGAGTTCAAATTTAATCTTTTATTCAGGGTTACCCCTAGATATTTGATCTCGATGGATAGCCCTACAAGGGAGACGCTGATATATAATTGACCAATATCAACGGAATAGCGCTTAGTGAAGAGAACTATAATTGCCGTATGTTGCAGATCAACATCTGCGTGCCATCTTCTTACCATGTTCAGAGCTAATTGTATCAACTCTGTCACGGTTCTGGCATAGTTCCTATTATAGACAGCATATCCGATTGTTTCAACGTCCGGCTCAGAGAGAAAGACTAGTAGTTCGTCAACTAATATGGACCAGAGTAGGGGGATAGAAACCCTCCCTTGGGACGGCCCTTGACTGCATTGATGCATGCAGTCGTGGAGTCCAAGGTGGAAGTGATTATCCGGTATTTGAGCACAGCATCAATCAACCGGATCAAGGGACGCGAAATTTGTCTGCGCTCTATAGCAGTAGAGATGGCCCCGTAGACGGTTTTATCAAAAGCACCTTCTATATCCAGAAAAGAGCATGAAGCAATGTTCTTAGATACGAAGGATCTCTCAATGTTTTCCACTAACCTGTGGAGAGCGACCTCCGTCGATCTACCGGCTATGTACGCAAACTGCGTGGGATGCAGTGGTGTCGACGTTTGCAGAGAGCACCGAATGTGCATATCTGTAAGCCATTCCGCCTTCTTAAGCAGAGAGGAAGTAAGACTGATCGGCTGATAGGACTAGGGATGGTCAAACGGACGATTCCCTTGCTTGGGAATGAATACCACATTTACTCTCCTACAAGAGCTGTGTATGTATCCCCAAGTAAAACTAGGTCTAAGAAGGCCGACCAGTGGATCAAGGGTATGATGAGCCAGGCTGATTTGAATAAGGGTTGATAAGATTTTGTCACCCGATGGGGCTTTGAAAGGAGCAAAAGAATCTACAGCCCATTTGACCTTTCGGGGTCAAAGATGGATTCAGATAAGCTGAAACCGCGTGAGTCCGGTGACACAATGGCGTCGCGACTGCAGAATTCTGGATTCGCCACAGAACTCGGGAATTGGACTTGTAGTAGAAGCTCATGTGTTTCCCTGCGATCATGAGTCAAAGAGCCATCTGCTCTTTTGAAAAGCCCTCTTCCGATCTTAAGTCAAAGAGCCATCTGCTCTTTTGAGAAGCCCTCTTCCATTAGAAGACCCTTTGGCCAATACTTTATGGAGTCTCGATGCCTCTGGCAACGATTCTATGCTACCACAGTAACTGCGCCATGTATCGTGTTTAGCTCGTCTAATGCTTTTGTTGTAGTTGGTGAGAGCGTCCCTATAGACGTCCCAACTAACACGGATACATTTAGCCTTATTAAATAGGCTTCTAACCTTCTTTCTTAGTTCAGCCAGTTCCTTATTCCACCATGGAATTTTACGGTTGACCTTTGGGAACTTCCGAGATGAGCTGACTCGAAGGATGAAATAAGCACATCTTGAAGCAGATTGGCAGCAAGTTCTATGCCACTGATAGATTTAGAATTACTAACTAATAAGTCTGCTTTGAAAGCTACAAAGGCTTTGAAAAGCTCCCAATTCGTCTTTTTGGGACAGAAGGAGTTTTGGCGAATTTCGACTTGACCAGGAAGGTCAAACCTGATGTGCTGATGGTCTGACAAGGTGGCCTCGTCTGTAACCCATCAGTTGACTAGCGAACTTGGTATCGACTTGCTGATTAGGGTGAGATCTAAAACCTCTTCCCTAATAGCATTAGTAAAAGTGGGTTTACACCCTATGTTAGCTACATCTAATTCACAGCACAATAAGTAGTCTAAGAGGGAATCACCACGTTTGTTGATAGCGCTGTTCCCCCAGATCGTGTGATGTGCCATAGCATCACAGCCGATCACGAGCGGCTTGTTGTTGCGGCGACAGAAATTAACCAGTCTCTGGACCTCTGCTGGGGGTACTTCATACACATCGCCCGGGAAGTGTGCAGAGGCGGTCACAACTTCGCGGACACTGTCTGCACCTCAATGGCCGTTGCCACCAGGTCTCTGAGGATGAAGTTGGTTAAAGGGAAATGTCTGACACTGTTACCCAAAAGTATAGCAGTGCGAGGAGCACCTCCCATACGGTCATATAACAACTTACATGATCCACATGATAGTCTACGTATATGGCCACCGATCAACCATGGTTCCTGGACGAGAGCCAGGTTGATTTTATCATCACAGACGACCCTGCACAGTGTGGTCGACGCTCCTCTAGCGTGGTGCAGGTTCGCTTGGAGCACTTTAATTCTGCTCATTTTCCCTCCTAATGGCGGTCGTGACAAGGCCACTTGCCGTGCCCCCACGCGCAGGCACATCGAAGTTAAAAGAACACATTTTAAACTTAAGGCTTGTAGTCTCCATTGGCTTATCAACTTCATCTCTCTGTCTGGACTACGGGTTCATACTCTACAATTCCGTATTAAGACCAATCTGGAGGTAAGTCGCCAAACTATGGGGGTGTGCCAGCAGTAGTAACATTGATGTTATGCAAAGGGCTCATTCGAAGATACTGCGAATTACTGGGGTACCCTGGAATATCCGAAATGAAATATTCACAGAGACCTGAACATCATATCTGTTAGAGATGAGATTACTCAACAAAAAGAAAAGTACAAATTAAGAACAAAATCAACAATTTCCAAACTTGATGAGCAAGCCTCTCTCCGGCATCCGCCACATGCCGGTCAATAGCAAATTCAGCAACAGCTCAGCTTAGGGCAAGAACCCCATTTGTAAAGTTAGTCTAAATTAATCCCAACCAAGCCCAAATTATATTTAACCTCTGCGAATAAACGAATAATAAATCAAGTTAATATAAATTATTTTTTTTTATTTTTAGTAAACATTGCGTTTATTAATTGGCGCCCGAGCAGGGACCGATCGCGTTACAAAAGAGTAAAACAGTTCCACGTACGCGTATCGGTTAACTAAAGTCTAAAGAAAATAACACCGTCGCAGCAGAGCAAAATAGCTTATAAGTGTGTATGCAATTCTGTTGAGGATTAAACACGATAAGGCAAAACACTCTAAAATGCATTAAACATTTTGGTGTGGAGACTCCCGACCTCTTACGGTCGGCACATAAAATTAAAAAATACAAAAAAGAAACGCAACCGTTCCGCTCCGCAGAGCACATCTTTGGCGTATAGAGAGCGGAACCTTAGTAGGGGTCCGAAAAGAAGAAAAAAAATTACCAAAGAGGAAAAAAAATATATATTTTATACCCAAAGGGTAGAAGGGTATTATAACTTTGTGCCGACCGAAAATGAATGTAATAGACAGAAGGAAGCATCTCCGACCCCATAAAGTATATATATTCTCGATCAGCGTCAACAGCCGAGATAATATAGCCATGTCCGTCTGTACGTATGAACACCTAGATATCAGAGACTATAAGAGATAGAACAACAAAAATCGAAAAAAACGAATTTCAAACGTCTTTTTCAATTTTGGCACGCATAATACTAATCACCATTTTAATGATCTCTGAAAATTTGGATACAATCGGATAAAAAACACAGAAGTTATTAAGAAATTACTTTTATAAGCGTTACCACGTGCAGCTGCACCTAGTTAGTTGCTATGACACTCCGTGACATAATAATGGTGTTCAATAAACAAACTAAAGTGCCGCCAAGTTAATAATTTCGAACAAAGAATATTTAAATGTTTTTCTCATATTTTTTATATTTAATAATAATAATATAACAAACTAATTGGGAGATCAACTTTATAATGTAAGAGCAAAATTAAGTCAAATGTTTTGAAAATAAGGGAAAAAAATTATTCAATGCATTCATTTCTTTGCAAAAATAATAGTAAGTCAGCGTTGTTTGCTTTAAGGAGAGCCCAGCGGTTGTAATAAGTCCAGCCTTGTTGAACATTCGCTCAGACTCGGTGGATGTGGCGGGAACACATAAAAATATTGGTACTAAGTTTTTAATATTAGAATCATTATGCTGAAATAAAGAAAATGTTATTTGTGGTTTTCCTAATGGTTAGTGCAAATAGGTATAGTTACCTTTCAGTATTCTAGGGGATCTCCTCTGAGTGCTTCACATTAAAATATTGACGGAGGTTATCAATTGCGTCCGCCCCTTTTGTTTTAGGCAATTCTTTCTTACCAAAATTTCATCAACTTTGTACTCTGTGCTGTTGTCAGTGATTTGAAAAAATTTCACAGCACCATCGATAGGGACGAAAAACAATCGATAGTGGCTCAGAAATGTAAAAATGCGATACCTCGATAGTACCATCGATAGTTTCCCAGCTCTACAACACACATATAACCACGCAAAACATTGTAACCAAGAAAAAATCAAACACAGTGGGCAACATAGTCACAAAAGTTAGTAGAAGCCTTTTTTTATCGTGATTCGGCCGAAAGAATACAATATATTTTGATTAAAAACAGTTAGCGCCAATCTGATAAATATAAGTGGCAAAATTATTATCTTAAATTCATCTTAGTAAAACTGGCAGAGTATTTAACAATATTAAAGGTTCCTATTTAAATCCATGTACACAACATATTTTATAATTACTTCTCCGAACTAATTTTGCACGTAAATTGATATATTTCAATTAATATAAATTGCTGGTAAGCCAACAGAATTGGAATATAATGGAGTAAATTAATCAGGAACAACTCGCAGCTGTCGTCAGTCAAATTTTGGCCCAACAGCTGCCGGTCTTACTTAGACAAAAGTACCAGACATTGTAAAAAGTGTACGTGAATTTTTTGGCGATCCATCTCAGTTCAACTCTTGGAAAAGAGGCGTGGACCGCATCTTGGAGACCAGGGCACACCGAAGTATTTCGGTATTCTGCAAACTATCCGTTACAAGATAACAGATGATGCCGACAGGGCATTAGAAGCGCACAAAACTTCCCTAAATTGGTTAGCTACTTCAAAGTGTTTAACACTCCATTACGCTGACAAGCGCGATGTGACCTCACTTGTGCAAGATCCGAACCAATCGGTTGAAGACTTCTACAAAACTGTTTATAGCCATCTTTCCCTCATTTTAAATAAAATGGCTTCCATAGAGATGGGCGAAGAAGCAGAACAAATAATTACCAATATGTACATAGATAAGGCTCTAGATGCCTTTGTACGAGGGTTGCAGGGCGATTTGTCCCGCTTGTTGGGAATGAAGGAACCGGCAGACTTACCTTCCGCACTACATTTGTGCCTAAAAATGGAAAATCAAAGTTTCCGCTCAAATCATGCAGCTATTAAAGGGCAGAATATAAACTTCAGAACTCAGAACATAAAGCCCATACTGGCCCCAAGAAGTATCCAGTTTATAGGTAGACAAAAACCTTCACTTCCTCCTAGACGTCATTAATACCGACCTCCATACTTCGGATAGCAATAACTAAATATTCCATTCCCGAGACAGTCAATATCAAACGATTTTGGTTTCCGCTAGCAAATTTACAGCCCACAAGGAAACAAAGCATTTAATAGAGGACAACAACTGCTCACACCATCACGTCCTTTAGCACCGAAACCTTTACCACGGCTAGAGCTTATGAATATAGACCAAAGCATTCGGAGTAGATGAATTAATTATATGAATCGACCCAACTTCGAGACTGGAAAACGACCTCCTGCCAACATGGTCTCAACCTCCGACAAAAGACAAAGAAACTGTCACATTGAAAGTAATGAAGACGGAAACAACTACCAAAACAGGACAATGATAGGCTATCAGCAGGCCATGAATAATTATGAGGACGTGAACAATTTTGACGAAACTACCGAAGGGTATCAAGACCAAGCAGAACATGTCCACCCTACCGAAACCCAACAATTTGAATATGCCGATTTAAATTTTTTTGAGTAAACCTTTCCTCGCTGCCTTACTTTGAAGCCAGAATGAGGGGCGGACAAGCTTTGAAAATTCTGATAAACACGGGATCTAATCGCAACTAAATTAAGTCCAACCATGTTTCAGAACCAGTCCCAAACCATAAGTCCTTCGAGGCCATGTCAATTGGTGGCAGCATTAAAATCACGCACCACAACGAAGCCCACTTATTCAATACGACAAATACACCGGTTAAATTATTTGTACTCACTACTTTGAAATCATTCGATGCTATTCTGGGTAACGACAGCTTGAAGGAGTTAAAAGCAATAATTCACACTGACAAAAATTTTATGTTAGTATACAATCAATTCACTATTCCGATTAAAGAAAAATAACTAGAAGCAATAAACAACATTCAGCCAAGATTGGATCATCTAACCAAAAAACAAAAAGAACCATTGCAAATCCTATTTAAAAAATATTTACATCTATTTGCCAACCCACAAGAAAAATTAACTTACACCACAAGCGTGATTGCAGAAACACAAACAAATTTAGAGACTCCCGTTTACTCTAAATTTTACCAATATCCCATGCCTCTTTCAGAACTGTTAGAAGACGGCATAATCCGACCATCTCGGTCTCCATACAACTCACCCGATTGGGTTGTACCAAAAAAATTTGACGCCTCAAACGAAAAAAAGTACAGAGCAGTTATTGACAATAGGAAGCTTAACAAGATAGCAATCGCTGACAAATATCCAATTCCCGAAATAAACGAAGTACTTGCTGAATTGGGAAACAAATAAGTTTTTTTCTGTACTCGACCTTAAGTGTGGATTCCACCAAATTAAATGAAAAAAGTCCGACATAGAAAAGACTGAATTTTCAATTAACAACGCAAAATACGAATTCACACGACTGCCTTTCGGGATGAAGAACGCCCCTTCCATTTTCCAGCGCGCCTTGGACGACATCCTTAGTGAACACATAGGGAAGATCTGCTACATCTACATAGATGATATAATTATCTTCAGTAGGGACGAGGGATCACATCTTAAAAGTATCGAAACTTTATTCAATACCCTGCAAAAGACACATATTAAGTGTCAGCTGAATACGAAGATGGAGGATGAGGCGAAGATGGATATGTCAGTAAGAGGTATTCTATGACTAAGGCGGTCAAACTCGATCAAGAGGCAATACAGGCATTTAAAAAAATTAAGAGCGCATTAATATCAAGCGAAGTAATTCTGACATACCCTGATTTTAGTAAGGAGTTTCACCTTACCACAGACGCATCAAACTTTGCGATAAGTGCCGTCTTATCGCAGAACAATCAGCCATATCTTTCGTATTTAAAACAAGGCAGAGGAAAATTACGCGGCCAACGAGAAAGAAATGTTAGCCATAGTGTGGGCTCTTAAAGTGCTAAGAAACTATTTATATGGTAGAGCCAAAGTAAAAATATTCACTGACCACCAACCCCTCACCCATTCACTGAGTAGCTGGAATGATAACCCTAGAATTAAAATATCGAAAGCGTATCTTGAGGAGTTTGACTACGAATTGTTGTACAAACCAGGAAAATATAACATAGTAGCAGATGCTCTGTCCCGCATAGCCAATTCTGTTCAGTAAGTACCCACTCTGTTCAGTAAGTACCCATTATAGCGACGAGAGTTCTAGCCCCAATTAACGCCTTTTAAAACCAAATATTCATCCATAAAGCAGAATCTCCCGAATACAAGTTCAGCATACCTTTTGCCACATTCCATACGCATGACGTATACCGACAATCTTACGACTCAGATGATCTAGTGATTATCCTAAAGAAATACCTTAACCCATCGGTCATTAACGGAATAAACACTACGGAGGACATAATGGGAAAAATCCAATCCATCTATCCTACACATTTCAACAGCTTTAAAATAATATTTTCGCAAAATATAATAAAAGACTTGACAAACGAAGTACAAGAAGAGGAAGAGATTCTTAAAACACACAATAGGGCCCATCGTTATGGTTTAGAGAACAAAGTCCAATTGGCCGAAACGTTCTACTTCCCGAAGATGAAACGAAAAATATATACTTTAGTAAAACAGTGCACAACCTGTAAGGAACAGAAATACGATCGACATCCAACAAACCCCAAACTGAAAGAAACTCATATTGCTGAATACCCAGGCCACATAGTCCACATAGACATATATGCAACAGAGGGAAAGTTAGTCCTGACTGCCATTGACAAATTTTCTAAGCTGGCGCAGAAGAGAGTCATAAATTCAAGATCTATTGAGGATATCCGATCCCCGCTGAGGGAACTTATCTTCTATTTTGCGTCCCCAACTACCTTGTCATGGATAACGAAAAATCCCTAAGCTCGGCTTCGATAAGGTTTATGCTTGCGGATCAACTTAGAATCGAAATTTTTTTAGCGCCTCCCTTAAGCACAGTGAATGGTCAAATCGAAAGAGTCCATTCCAATTATGCGTCTTATAAAAAATGATAAGATTCACAGAACGTTCGAAGAGCTAGTGGACAGAGCGATTTACGAGTATAATTACATATTTCACTCTGCCACAAACAGAATGAAATGTTCTTCGGAAGAACAATCACTATCGACCCAGAACAGTACGAAAAGACTCGACTAGACAACATCGACCGACTCAAAGAAAAACAAAAAGTTGATTTGGAATTCCATAACAAAAATAGAAAACCCCTGAAAACATATCAACCTGGTGACGACATATTCGTCAAAATTAACACTAGACTCGAATCAAAGTTGTCCCCAAGATTCAAAAAGGAAATTGTGAAAGAAAACCAAGAAACAACCATAATTACAATAGCAGGCAGAAAAGTTCACAAAAACAATATCAAAAACATCCAATTTCAGGAAACGGATATATATATATATATATATACGAACGCACAAACGGCAACAATCTATAAGGCACTAGGGAAAAAACGAATGACAACAACGAGGATCAGTCATATCATCGACCTAAAATAAATAGAAACCACATTGGACAAACTTAGATTTCATACAGAACGAGACCTAAAATTTAGCAGCCATTATCACACCTTACACCACGAAATATACCAGACATATTTTATTTATTTTATTTATTTATTTTATTTATTTTATTTATTTTATTTATTTTATTTATTTTATTTATTTTATTTATTTTATTTATTTTATTTATTTTATTTATTTTATTTATTTTATTTATTTTATTTATTTTATTTATTTTATTTATTTTATTTATTTTATTTATTTTATTTATTTTATTTATTTTATTTATTTTATTTAGTTTATTTATTTTATTTATTTTATTTACCTTATTTATCTTATTTATTTTATTTATTTTTTTATTTTTATTCTAACAATCACTCAATGAACGATGCACAGCGAATGAAAAAACATACACGTATAATTTCGATTTCGGATTTATTTATTTTATTATTTTTATTCCAATAATAATCACTCAATGAACGATGCACAGCGAATGAAGAAACATACACGTATAATTTCGATTTCGGAGATTTCAGAGCCTCCTTTGGTGTTGGCGTTTTTGCTAAAAACGATTTTTTATATTTAATTTCAGAGCCTGCTTTGGTGTTGGCGTTTGCTAAAAACAGTTTTTTCTATTTTCAGGTTTTTGCAAAGATTTTCACGGGATAAAAAGTATCCTATGTCCTTCTCCTGGCTCTAAACTATCTCATTGCCAATTTTCAGCTAAATCGGTTCAGCCGTTCTTGAGTTATAAGTTTTCGTAGTTTTTCGTGTTGTTATTTTATATATGTATATAGATATAGATATAGAATATAGAATATAGATACTCATAACATCATTATCTAATAACTTCTTCTTTTGGAGGAGGAAACCGAGTCATTTAAAAACATCGTAATATACGGGTCAGAAGAAATAAATTCTGCATGTGCCAATGCAAGACGCATTGTGTTTATTCGCGAATCTTTGCAAATATTCCTTGCCTTTAGAGCCTCTTCTAGAAGGTTTTTATACCCGCCTACTCAAAGGGTAGAAGGGTATTATGGCTTTGTGCCGACCGAAAATGTATGTAACAGGCAGAAGGAAGCTTCTCCGACCCCATAAAGTATATATATTATTGATCAGCGTCAACAGCCGAGACGATATAGCCATGTCCGTCTGTCCGTCTGTCTGTCCGTATGAACACCTAGATCTCAGAGACTATAAGAGACAGAGCAATAAATTTTTCGCGACAGTATGTCTTATTGTTGCACGCAGATCAAGTTTGTTTTTGATTTTGGCCACACCCCCTCCCGCCCCCGTAAATCGAATAAAACTGATTTGCAAGTGTCGTTTTAAACGTAGAACGTTCAATTTTGGTACGCACAATACTAATCACCATCTTAATGATCTCTGCGAATTTGGTTACAATTGGATAAAAAACACACAAGTTATTAAGATATTACTTTTATAAGGCGTTACCACGTGCAACTGCTAGTGCTGCCTAGTTAGTTGCTATGACACTCCGCGACATAATAATGGTGTTCAATAAACCAACTAAAGTGCCGCCAAGCTAATAATTTCGAACAAAGAAAAAGTTGATATATTATTTTGGTATTTTTTAGTATATTTTTTTAAGTATTTTTTCAGTATATTTAGAAAAATATAATATTTTGATGGTAAAATTGGGTGGCAGGTATCTCACAGTCGAGCAAACTCGACTGTAGCTTTCTTACTTGTTTTTATATGACTCATTTGCTTTATTTTGGAATATTAAAATAAACAATTTAGCCCAAATACATTCAGCGAAAAGACGCTCATTTCGATGTATGCACGCTGATAAAAATCGTTGTGAAATTTCCATTCCTTTGTACAACTATTTTATTGCTGATTGAGCGTTCTAGCTTTAACATGATGCTTGGAAATACTTTTTTTCGATATACGGTGGCGGAAGGGGGCATTGCCAACATCTAAAATAAACCTCATCTGCCCATCAAGTTTGTATATGTTGTCTCCAAACTTGGTAGCTATAGCTTTTATAGTCTCTGAGATCTCGATGGTCATACAGGCAGACGGACAGACAGACAGGGCTATATCGTCTCGGCTGTTGATGCTGATCAAGAACATATATACTTTATGGGGTCGCAGACGCCTCCTTTTGCCTGTTAAGCACATTCGGACAAACATAAAAGGTCATGAATTTTTTAAAATCCATAACCTAAAAATTACCGAAAATATACCAAAATAATATACCGAAATTAACTTTGTTCAAAATGATTAGCTTGATAGTACTTCATTATGTTTATTGAACACCATTACTGTGTCACTGAGTGACCGCAAAATTTTACAATCGCTCAAAAAAGGCTCGTGTGGATTGGTGTAAAGAAATGCTGAAAAAATACGATCGCGGTGCTTCAAAAGACTTTTATAAGATCGTCACAGGTGACGAATCACGGATCTATGCGTATGAGCCCGAAACAAAACAGCAATCGACCGTGTGGGTCTTCCAAGACGAGCCAAATCCAACGAAAGTTGTTCGTGGAAGAAGCACTTCGAAGCAAATGGTCGCCTGTTTCTTCGGCAAAACTGGTCATGTGGCGACTGTTCCGCTTGAGCAAAGTAGGACGGTCAATTCTGAGTGGTACACCACCATTTGTTTGGTGGTTGGCTGACTTTTCGTCCAATAGCGGTTCAGTCCGGCAGCAAACCGTCGAGGTATTATCCTCCGACGCGGAAGCTGACTCACGGAAGAAGTTTCTCAGATCCAGTTGCTGTGGCTGGAATCGAAGGACGCCTTTGTCAAATTGAAAAGCAGCGAAAAGAAGCTTTTTAAAGCTATACTTGCGAAAGATTCCAGCCGAGCTGAAGCTCTCGCTATCGCCACTGCGTCAAACCGGATGTTAGCCCAGGTTTTTAGGGTTTTATACCCCGAAACGCGTGGCCGCTCTTGGTGTGCGAGCATAACAGCACTGCTAATTGCTAATCAGCATAGCTGTTCACCATGTGGCCTTCAGAAGCGCTCCTGGCGAAAAGGCATTAAAGGGCCTTTGCCCCACTCCACCGGCCATCGGGGTCATGGCTTGCAAAGCAGCGAAGGGCTCAACTAGACCTGTGTTTGATAGCGATCACCTACAGGCAACAGCCATGGGAGCCACGGCCAGGCCCACTGCCAGCGCCTCGGGTCGCAACCCACTCCCACGGGTACCTTGCGCAAGCGGGGTCGCAAGGTGACCTTCACCGAGCAGCTCCTCTAGGCCTCTATAGAGCGCCCGTGCTAACGACTCTCGGGCAAGTTGGCAAGTTGCCTTGTTATCATCGCCATAAGTAGGGAAAATGAGCGCAAGTAAGATGCTCCAGGCGAACCTGCACCACGCCAAAGGAGCGTCGGCCACACTGTTGTGGGTCGTCTGTGATGATCAAATCAAACTGACTCTCGTCCAGGAACCAACGTTGATCGGTGGTCAAATACGTGGACTATTATGCAGATCATGTAGGATTTTATATGACCATATAGAAGGTGTCCCTCACACTGCTATACTTTAGATAACAGTTTAAGGCATTTTCTTTTAACGAACTTCATCCTCAGAGACCTGGTGGCAACGGCTATTGAGGTAGCCACTGAGAACGGTGACCTGGAAGTGGTGATCGCCTCTGCATATTACCCGGGTGAAGTATATAAGGTACCCCCAGCAGAGGTCCAGCGGCTGGTATAGTTCTGTCGGCTGTGATGTCAATGCACATCACACGATCTGGGGGAGTAGAAGTCAACAAACGTGGTGAGTCTATCTTAGACTACTTATTGTGTCAATCATATGTAGCTAACATATGGTGTAAGCCCACTATTACTAACGTCATTAGGGAAGAGGGTTTAGATCTCACCCTTATCAGTAACTCAATTGCGAGTTCAACTATCAACTGACGAGTCACAGACGAAGTCACCTTGTCAGGCCATCAGCACATCAGGTTTGACCTTCCTGGCCAAGTCGAGATTCGCCAGAACTCCTTCTATCCGAAAATGACGAATTGGGACATTTTGAAAGCCTCTGTCGCTTTCAATGCAGATTTATTGATTAGCAATCCTAAGGAATGAGAAACTGACTGTACTAAGAAGGAAGGCTAGAAGTCTTTTAATTTTAATTCAAAATAGCCTGGCTTCCTGGCATACCCTCGATCCACTGGTCGGCCTTCTTAGAGCTACTTTTATTTGGGGATACATACTCAGCTCTTGGATTAAAGTTAATGTGCTATTTATTTCCAAGCAAAGGAATCGTCCGTTTGATCAACCTAAGTCCAATTGGACGATCAGTCTTACTTAGTTTATGCTTAGGATGGCGGAAAGGCTGATAGACATGCACATTCGGTACTCTATGAAGACGTCGACACCTCTGCATCCCACGCAGTTTGCGTACATAGCCGGAAGATCGACGGAGGTCGCTCTCCACAGGTAAGTCAGGAAAATTGATAGAGCCTTAATATCTAAGAACATTGCTTTATACTCTTTTCTGGATATAGAAGGTGTTTTTGACAATACCGGCTACGGGTCCATCTCTACTGCTCTAGAAAGCAGACAAATTGCCCGTCAATTGATCTTAATGCTACACCGGATAATCACTTCCACCAGAGAAGAACCAGAACAGATCTTTCGTCGAGGAACGCACAATATGCTCGGAACCTGCGGTATCCATGTGTAAATGTTTCGTCCTGGTCCACACCAAGGCTGGACAGCCGCACAGAATGTGTCTGGTTGTCTCATCGTCCTCTTTGTAGAGTCTACACTCAGCATCGGAAGACAGACGCATTTTAGTGAGGTGATAGTTCACCGTATGATGGCCACTAAGATAGACAACGAGGAGGTGAAGATCCCTCCTGGAAAGTAAGCTGGTTTTCCGGTCGCCAACGGGATTGATAAGCTCCTTGACTTGTCGCATCCCTGGTTGGACAGACCAGTAGCGATCAGTCAACCTACAGGCCAGGTTTTCGCAATGGCTGAGATGGTTGACCAACCCACGCCACAGAAGGGCTCAGAGCCGGAAAAAGTGGCTGACGAACCGGCCCTCGCAAGTTCGTCCGCCAGCTCATTGCCCTGGATACCAGAGTGTACCAGACGTACCCATAGAAAGATGACGTAGTTAGTAAGAGACAGTCTCTGGAGGCAGTACCAGCAATCGGCCACCAGTCGAGAGCTTACTCTTTCAGAAGAGAGGTCTAAGATGGCCGCTTGACTGTCAGAGAAGATGTAGATATTCGCACCTCTTATCCCCTTCTCTAGAATCAGACGGCAGCAGAACTCGATGGCATGAACCTCAGATTGGAAGACTGTGGGCCATTTGCCCATAGAAATTGAGGTTTTGGAATTGAGTCCAAAGATCCCAGCCCCCTGATCAGTTTTTGACTCGTCGGTATACCAGTGGATACCGTGGGGGCTGATGAGGTTGCCAGTGTCCGAGTCCTTCCGTGATGAGGATTCTGAATTTAGCACCAAAGAAAAGTTTCTTAGTCATAGTATCTGATCTAGTGCAGATATCTATGCCAGGAATGTCTTTCATCAGACTAGCATGTCCTCATTCGGTAGCTAGAAGATGCGTGATTCTAAGAAGGCTCATAGCAGCGACTTCTTTAATTTGGATATGCAGCGGAGTTAGATTCAGTATCGATTCCATTGCTGCGGTGGGACAGGTACGAAGTGCACCTGTCAGTGAGAGGCATAGCAGCCTGTGCAATTTATTGCATTTGCTGATGACAGTGACCTGCGTAACCTTTGGCCACCACACAATAGCAGCGTAGGTGACGATGGGTCTGACCATAATGGCGAAAAGCCACCGGATGGTGCAGGATTTAAGACCCCAGATTCTACCAAAGAATCTCCTGCAGGTCCACATGGCATGGGTCGCCTTTGTGAGGGTGTTGCTGAGGTGGGAGTTCCAATTTAGTCTTTTATCGAGGGTTACCCCTAGATATTTGACATCGTTGGATAGCCCCACAGGGGAGCCGCTGGTATATAGTTGACCAATGTCAACGGAATAGCGCCTAGTGAAGGGAACTATAATAACTCTTTGTGGATTGATGCTAAGACCAACATCTGCGCACCATCTACTAACCGTGTTCAGAGCTGATTGCATCAACTCTGTCACGGTACTGGCATAGTTCCCGGTCACTATTAGAGCCAGGTCCTCAGAAAAGCCGATCGCGTCAACGCCCTGCTCGGAGAGTAAGAGTAAGTAGTTCGTCAACTACTAAGGACCAGAGTAGGGGCGATAGAACCCTAGAAATAGATATTCCTTGACTGCATTGATGCATGCAGTCGTGGAGTCCAAGGTGAAAGTCATGATCCGGTGCTTGAGCATAGATTCAATCCACCGGATCAAGGGACGGGCAGTTCGTCTGCACTCTAGAGCAGTAGAGATGGACCCGTAGCCGTTATTGTCAAAAGCACCTTCTATATCCAGAAAAGAGCAAAATGCAATAATCTGGGATTCGAAGGGTCTCTCGTTATTCCACACTAAGCTGTGGAGAGCGACCTCCATCGATCTACCGGCTATGTACGCAAACTGCGTGGGATGCAAAGGTGTCGACGTCTGCAGAGAGCACCGAATGTGCATATCTATTAGCCTTTCCGCCGTTTTAAGCAGAAACGAGGTAAGACTGATCGGCCGATAGGACTTAGGCTGGTCAAGCGGACGATTCCCTTGCTTGGGGATGAATACCACATTTACTCTCCTACAAGAGCTGTGCATGTATCCCTAAGTAAAACTAGCTCTAAGAAGGCCGATCAGTGGATCAAGGGTATGATGAGCCAGGCTGATTTGATTAAGGGCTGGGAAGATTTTGTCACCCGATGGGGCTTTGAAAGGAGCAAAAGAATCTACAGCCCATTTGACCTTTCGGGGTCAAAGATGGATTCAGATAAGCTGAACCCGCGTGAGTCCGGTGACATAATGGCGTCATCGCGACTGCAGAATTCTGGATTCGCCTCAGAACCCGGGAATTGGACTTGTAGTAGAAGCTCATGTGTTTCCCTGCGATCATGAGTCAAAGAGCCATCTGCTCTTTTGAAAAGCTGATTAGGGTGAGATTTAAAACCTCTTTCTTAATAGCATTAGTAAAAGTGGGTTTACACCCTATGTTAGCTACATCTAATTGACAGCACAATAAGTAGTCTAAGAGGGAATCACCACGTTTGTTGATGGTGCTGCTCCCCCAGATCGTGTGATGTGCCATAGCATCACAGCCGATCACGAGCGGCTTGTTGTTGCGGCGACAGAAATTAACCAGTCTCTGGACCTCTGCTGGGGGTACTTCATCCACATCGCCCGGGAAGTATGCGGAGGCGATCACAACTTCGTGGACACTGTCCGTAGTGGCTACCACAATAGGCGTTACCACCAGGTCTCTAAGGATGAAGTTGGTTAAAGGGAAATGTCTTACACTGTTATCTAAAAGTATAGCAGTGCGTGGGGCACCTCCCATACGGTCATATAACAACTTGCATGATCCACATGATAGTCCACGTATGTGGCCACCGATCAACCGTGATTCTGCTCATTCTCCTTCTTAATGCCGATCGTGACAAGGACTTCGGTGCTCTTCGGTGGTCTGGATGATCCACTCAGGGGAGGTTGCCTTGCAACCCTGCTCCCGGGAGGCACCCTTGCGGGTGGGTTGCGGCCCGAGGTACTGTCAGACGGTGACCACAATTCACACGCCTAGTTGGGCCCTTCGCGGCCGTGACCACGATGGCTGGAGGAGTTGGAGAAGGATCCTTGGTGGAAGCCATAGGGTCAGCCACTGCTAATATCTCGGAAGGAACCACTGGCGCCGTTGCCGGAGGGGCACTGGATGGAGAGAGAACGGGTGAGGATGGGGATGGAGCAGGGGTAGCGGAGGAGGCTGTGAGAGCTGATTTCTTTAGGATCAGCTTGACCCTGCCAAAGCAGAATTTCACCCTCCCTTGGCATTCCGTCAGAGCTCTGTACGACTCCTCGTCAACCAACATTGCGAGGTGAGTCGTAGTGCCGTTCAGGCTATGTTGCACCACCCGCCACAGCTTCGGAGAGAAACTGCTGGCGTTCTGGAGCCCAATATAATCAAGGATAGTCGCAGGAGTGAACTCAGCGCTACCGGTAAAGTAACCTCCAATGAGGTGAAACTTGGGAAACTCCGTTTCCTCCAGCAGTTTTACGTCAAGGGCGCTAATGGACCAATGGCTGATGTGTCCAACAGTTCCCCCGACCCAATTAGCAGTGCTGTTATCCTCGCACTCAAAGAAGCAGCCACTCGTTTCGGGGTATACAACCTTCAAAGGCTGGGCTAACATCTGGTGTGGCACTCCACACAACAGCACCGCCTTTAGTATGCTGGACTTCAAGGTAGCCAACTGCTCCGCTGAGAGGGGTTTGGAAGAATCAGCCGAAGTGAAGCCCAATTTCACGCTGCTTATCTCTTGGCTAAAGAGTGGCTTCGTGGACTCCTTATGAGTCTTTTTGGGCCTCTTTGACGAGCTAGTGGGCTCGGCGATGGTATCATCAGCGCGCGTCCGTTTTGCCTTGGTGTAAACGGGGGCCGCAGTGGCGATAGCAAGAGCTTCCACTCGGTTTGAACCCTTCAATGTTACAAAGGCGGC
The DNA here is from genome assembly GCA_018150935.1 of Drosophila pruinosa. NCBI lineage: Eukaryota > Metazoa > Arthropoda > Insecta > Diptera > Drosophilidae > Drosophila > Drosophila pruinosa. Next base: position 731,547 of record JAECWR010000034.1, read on the forward strand.
CTAAGATTCCAGCCGCAGCAACTGCCGCAACGTCGTCAGCAAAGCTGATTCGGTCGCAGTCAGCTTCCTCGTCGGAGGACAATACCTCAACGAGTTGCTGCCGGACTGAACCGCTATTGGACGGAAGTTCAGCACTAGCGAACCCTGTGTCCAAGGGAGTTCGTGGCCTATCCAGGTCACCTAAATTACTACAGTCGAAACCCGTAGTATTGGGAGTCGAAGCCAGTAGCCCACTGGCTGTAGTGCTGGTGTTGGGGTCAGCCGTGAAGCCATCGCCCATGGATGATACTATCGAAGTCGCATCAGACTTTTCTAAATTTTTTGATAGATCCATAAAACTTGATCCCACGAGTTGGCGGGAAGGGAAGGTCATCCACGGCATAGGCCGCATACCGTGGAAAGTCTAAATGAAACTGGAGGGTGACAGGTATCCAGATTCTGCATCATGAGACATGACCACGCTAGGGGTCTGCTTCAAGCCGCTCTCGCGTGGAGAGTATAGCCGCCCTTCCGACAGTAGGAGCAAGGACAGCACGTGTCCCAGCCAATACTGGGATTACATGTTGATCCCCTTGCTGCCTCTGACGGCTGATGGTCGAAAAAAAAACAATTGCATAACGCCATCATAGAAGCAAATAGAAAACGTGACTACGTCTCTTCAGGCAAACTATCGTACTGGCCAACCGACCCCAACAAAATTCCTGACCTAATTAACGTTGCAATCGCTAAAAATATCCCTCGAAACCTTATTAGTGCCGAATCTCTCCCGGACCTATCATCTAACCACTCGCCAGTCCTTTCAAACCTGAATCTCCTCCAATGCACTGAGACTACAAAGCAGACTAGTAGATTAACATCAGAGAGAACAAGTACTGAAAATATATAAGTTGATTGTGCACCAAAATCCCTCGAGAGTTCCATAGCTACAACTGCCCGCATCTCTACACCTCAAATGAAAAGTGCAACTCGCCAACCTGGGATGACAAACCTGGAAATTGATCGACTTGTCTATAAAAAACGACGGATACGGCGGGAGTGGCAAGTCCATAGGTCGCCACTCGCAAAGCAAAGACTAAAGGACGCTTCGTGAAAACTACAACATGCTCTCAAGCAAGAAAATAAAAACGGCCACCGTCGCTATATAGAACAACTATCAAAATCTGGCGGTAAAAACTCACTGTGGAAAGCTCTTCCCAATTTCAACACTCCGGCAGAAACTATTCCACCTTTAAGAAACATCGCAAGTGGATGGGCTCGAAGCGATAAAGAAAGAGCGACCACATTCGCAACGCACCTTCAACATGTGCTCCAGCCGAACCCCGGTACAAGTTCGTTTATATTACCGGCACTAACAGACGACGACCAAGTACCACAACTCTCTCGTCATTTAGTGGCCGTGGAGAAGTGGCTTTCCGATTAGCGAATCAAAATAAACGAACAACAATGTTAGCATGTAACATTTACTCTGAACAGGCAAGACTGCCACTCGATCACCTTAAACAACACTGTACTTCCGAAAGCAAATGAAGTTACTTATCTTGGAGTGCACTTCGACCGAAGACTCACCTGGCGCAGGCATATCGAAGTTAAAAGAACACATCTTAAACTTAAGGCTTGTAGTCTCCATTGGCTCATCAACTTCATCTCTCTGTCTGGACTACAGGGTCATACTCTACAGCCAATCTGGAGGTAAGTCTCCAAACTATGGGGGAGTGCCTGCAGTAGTAACATTGATGCTATGAAAAGGGTTTAATTGAAAATACTGCGAATTACTGGGGTACCCTGGAATATCCGAAATGAAATATTCACAGAAACCTTAACATCATATCCGTTAGAGATGAGATAACTCAACAAAAAGAAAAGTACATATGCAAAATAACATCACATCCTAACCACCTCACGAGAGGATAAACACGGGTTTGCGACCGAACTTGTTTTCACCGCAATGACCTTCCGACCCACCGCTCATCATTAGGTCCGTTCCTCCACAATACAGTTGAAAAGATTGTTAAATATATAAAATATATAAAAATTGAATACAAGTTAATACAAATTTTGGAAATTTTATAACTCGAGAACGGCTGAACGGATTTATCTTATCTTAGTCTTGAAATGTTCGTGGTGGTCTAGGAAAGGTTTAAGTGGTGAGAAAAAATCGAATAATTTCCGCGAAAACCCTAAAAACAGCCCTTTTCCCATACATAAGAAGTGTTGCCTACCCAAAGAACAATTTAGGGCAGCAAAAAAGTCGAACGAAAAGTAGGCTGCGTTCATCAAGCCTGGACAAAAAAATCTAACGACAAGCAAGCCTGGATATTTTAATTGGAAATCGTAATACGGATTTGCAACACTCATGCTTCATTGAATTCTACGATTTTGTGAGATTTTAGTCGTACTTCTACATACATATATAAAAATTGACAAATTTTATTTGGAAAAAAATTGACAAATTTTATTTGGAAATTTTATTTTGGAATATTATTTTCGTATTACGGATTTTCGAACGACAAGCAAGCCTGGATATTTTTATTTTTGGAAATCGTATTACGGATTTTCGAACGACAAGCAGGCCTGGATGTTTTTATCTTATTTGGAAATCGTATTACGGATTTTCGAACGACAAGCAAGCCTGGGTATTTTATTTGGAAATCGTATTACGGATTTGCTGCACACGTGCTTCATTGAATTCTACGATTTTGTGAGATTTCAATCGTGCTTCATACGTCTTCTCGAATTCGTTCATCAATCAGTTCACGTGCATAGCAAAATAAAATGCCACGACTAGGGCGTGCTAATAATGCTTCTTCTTTATCGTCGAATAGAAGATTGCAAAGTGAGGAACAGCGTGCACAAATTAATGCCGATAACAGAGATTAATATGCACGAAATCGAAATTCACCCCGAAATCGGCCAATGCGAGCGGGAGTTCGAGTTTTGCAGCAAACGCTCTTGCTGCTTTTAATTACGATAGTGCGATTGATTACGGTGCATATGGCTGTATTGGTGGAATGACGGTGAGATGTGCACATTGTGATGTCAAATTTGCAAATAAAACAGATGGCATGTGCTGTGCTAACGGCAAAGTGAAATAGCCACAATTTGAATCTCCCCCGATCCACTACGTTCGCTGATTTTTGGAATGTCATCAACACATTTTTTGTCTCATATTCAAGAATACAATGGATCATTTCAAATGACTTCTTTTGGCCCAACAGGAGTTGGCCTGTTCAAGAGTTGGCATTCCAAACTCTTTATTTGTGTCGCTCCAAATGGACAGACAAAAAATATAGCTTATCCAAATGTTTTGGATTGAAAATAAAAATTTTAAAACAAAATTCTGGGATTTCTCATTGCATATTATGACTGCATGCGGAGATGCGGCGAAGCGAAGGGATCTACTAGTATTTAAATAAGATTTGAAAATTTATTGTTAGTCTCATAATTTCAGAGAAACAAGTAAGAAAGCTACTATCGAGTTTGCTCGGCTGTGAGATACCCGCCACCCAATTTTACGAACAAAATATTATATTTTTCAAAAATATACGGAAAAAATATAAAAAAATATACCAAAATAATATATCAAAATTTTCTTTTTTCGAAATTATTAGCTTAGCGGCACTTTAGTTGGTTTATTGAACACCATTATTATGTCACGGAGTGACATAGCAACCAGGTGCAGCTGCACGTGATTACGCCTTTTAAAAGTAATTTCTTAACAGTGTTTTTTATCCGATTGTAACCAAATTTTCAGAGATCATTAAGATGGTAATTAGTACTGTGCATACCAAAATTATAGGTTTAAAACGACGCTTGCAATTCGTTTTTTTTCAATTTGCATGGACGGAAGGAGACGTGACCAAAATCAAAAACAAACTTGATCTGCGTGCAATAATAAGACATACTATCCCGAAAAGTTGGTAGCTCTAGGTCTTATAGTCTCTGAGATCTAGGTGTTCATACGGACAGACGGACAGGCGGACATGGCTATATCGTCTCACCTGTTGACGCTGATCAAGAATATATATACTTTGTGGGGTCAGAGATGCTTCCTTCTGCGTGTTACATACATTTTCGGTTGGCACAAAGTTATAATACGCTTCTACCCTTTCTGTAGGCGAGTATAAAAAAAGCCTGGAACATTAATTTTTGGTCAAACAATACTAATCACCATTTGAGTGATCTCTGAAAATTTGGTTACAATCGGACAAAAAACGTAAAAGTTAATTTTTCTAGTGTATTACATTTAAAGGGCGAAATCAGGTGCAGCTGCTGCTGTTCAATATTCAATATTTAGTTTTTCATTTTTGTTGTATTCAGTAAAAATGGATAAAGCGTATTTCACAGTTGATCAAACTTGAAAGTATCTGTTTATTTGTTTTTATTGTAAATTATGAGATACACGCGGTCTACGAAAATCCAGTCTTGACTGTAGCCGTTTCTACTTGTTTTTTTTAAATGTAAGTAATTTTTTGATCTACTCTGCATCTGTAGAGTAAATTTAATATCTAAGATGCATCATTACTTCTATAATATCTAAGTAAGAGTCTTACTACTATAATATTATACTCATAACATCAGTATGTAGTAACTTCTTCTCTTTGAGGAGGAAACCGAGTCATTTGAAAGCATCGTAATATACGGGTCAGAAGAAATAAATACTGCATCTGTCAATGCAAGTTGCATTGTGTTTATTCGCGAATTTTTGCAAATATGGCTCAATTTGAATTTTTAAATATCTATATTGCTTGCCTTTAAAGCCTCTTCTGAAATGCTTTTTTTTTATGCCACATTTGCGTTATTTTGGAATATTAAAATAAAATAATTTCTGTAAGTTATTTAATTTTTCATTTGTAAAGATTTAATAAATATCTAATCTTTGTTAATTGCAAGTTGGAGCTTTATATAAGCGCCATGCATTTATATATGAGTTATCAATGGAGTTAATCAAAGTGCAGATACGGCAGCAGCGACAACAGCAGCAGCGGCAACGGCGACAACGGCAGTAACGGTATTTAAATTAACTCTTAAATTGTTTAAGCTTTTAGTTCTAATTAACAACTCAAATAAATCGGTTCGATTTTTTTTTAAAGAAAAACAACCCGTCTTCTTAATTGGCGCCCGAGCAGGAACCCGTTCAACGCGTCGTGTAGTTTACCTCAAGTATCTAAGTTGCCACTGTGAAAGTGTCTAAATCACACTAGTTATCATCCGCGAGTAATAGTGCCGAATAAAATATAAAATAACAATTTGGTGCCGCGAAAACGAACGGGTCAAACATCACCGCTGTAAAGTATACGAAAAATAATTAAGAAAAAAAAATTCAAAATTTGAATTTAGAAAAGTGTGGAACATTTAACAAAAAAAAAAAAACCGATTGAAAACAATTTTTCTTTAAGTTAGGTAAATAATTTTTAAAAATTGACAAAAATAATAATAACAAGTTTTCGATATTAATTATAATATAAAACCTATATTACCATATTACTATATTACGCTATATTACACAATTTTACACTATATTGCACCATATTACACTATATTACACAATATTTTATCACAATCAACATGAATCAAACGATAACAAAACCTAAAATCATAAAACATTATAAAAATTACCAACCGCAATATAACATACTCCAATTCTGGGAATCCCACTTGACCCGCCAGGATAGAGGGAGCGATCCAGCCACTGGATCTAATACAATAAAAAACTGTTACACATTTCCAAGTCTCCAATCGTCCCGATTTTATAAAGTTTAGAAATGCAAGAAAAATTGTCAGAGGCAATGGCAGGAATGAGTTTAATAGTATGCTAGGGCCACCCCACACAGCAGCCAGTTCACCAATAGCCAGTCCTGAGCTCAAGGACGTAATAGTGACATTAATTAAGGACGCCCTCCAAGGAGTTGAAATCATTAGACATGAATTATGTAGGTGTAGACGGTGAAGAAGAGTATTCAGACGTAACATACACTCCTACTGAAAGCAGTCAATATAATGACAAAGTACCCGACTTCACCCGTCTAATTAAAGAATTCTCTGGCGACAGAACTTTTTTCGGATCGTGGAAGAAGACCGTTGACAGAGTAATGGCTATATTTAAAGGATAAGAACAAACATATAAATACTACCTAGTCAGGTTAGCCATACGTGGATTCCATACTCCCTTGAACTAGATGTCTCACTGAACATTTCGCAGATAAATGAGATCTAAAAACTCTTGAATATTAGATGTTCTCTCTGACTCAGGGTCGGTTGTCCGTTATGGAATTCTACCACGCAGTCTACCACCAATTATCCTTGATACTCAATCAAGTTGGTGTAAAAGAAGACTCACCTGATTCCATTAGGTCATGGACGAGTAATTATAGAGGCAAAGCTCTCGATACCTTCGTCAGAGGTCTCATTGGAGACCTTCCACGTCTTTTGGCTGTGAAAGAGCCAGAGGATCTTAGCCAGCACTGCATTTGTGCAACCTGCTTGATAATCAGGACCATCTATGTTCGTACCAACAATTGCCGAACATAGCCAACCAATTTCAACTTTTTCAACAATGTATACTACTTCAGATAGACCGAACCGAGGTTGTAGACCCCCGAATACATGGCCAAAGACGCCTACTCAACCGAGTCCATATATACCCTTCCCACGGTGGCCGTATGGGCCATTGCCACAGCAGACTACATATAGGCAAACCTTCACGGCCCCACGGTCCCAATTTGTTCCAAAACCAGAGCCTAGACCAGTGCCAATGGAAATAGATCAATTTATTCGATCTAAGCTCTAAAACTACATGAACAGCCCTTCAGATAACGATATGATAGGTAAACGACCTCCAATACTAATAGCCACAGGGCCACTGCAAAATATGCAAAGACACCTTAACATTGAGACTGGTGCAGTGGCGAAAAATTTGGAACAGGCAACAGTCGTGAATGAATATCCAACAATGTCTGAAGAAGAATATTACTTAGAACACATCGAATCAGAAGGAAGTAACGAATTGTATGGCCAAGATATATCATAAGAAGATCAGAGTTATGCCATAAGCCCCACTGACTCAACGGACGTTTTTTATACCCGCATACCCAAAGGGTAGAAGGGTATTATAGCTTTGTGCCGACCGAAAATGTATGTAACAGGCAGAAGGAAGCATCTCCGACCCCATAAAGTATATATATTCTTGATCAGCGTCAACAGCCGAGACGATATAGCCATGTCCGTCTGTCCGTCCGTATGAACACCTAGATCTCAGAGACTATAAGAGATAGAGCAACAAATTTTTCGCGACAGTATGTCTTATTATATATATATATATATATATTTAAATATATATATAAATATATTTATATATATATATATATATTTTTTTTTTAGTATTTTTATCAGTATATTTTTGAAAAATATAATATTTTCATGTTAAAATTGGGTGGCGGGTCTCTCACAGTCGAGCAAACTCGACTGTAGCTTTCTTACTTGTTTTTAGATTAAACAGTTCCTCGCTATGTTCAATGTGTAACGAGGGACGGTTCACAATTGAAGTTTCTAATAGATACAGGATCCATTACATTCAGCCATACTTAGTAAAATATCCAAAATCAAACGAACAACCATTCTCCCCAACTACGGTTGGTAGAAAAATATAAATAACGCACCACACTCTCTTAAACCTATTCGGTATTATAGACTTACTTTGAAAGTTTTTTTTATTACCCACTTTATCCCTTTATCATGATGATGCCGGTTTTTTGTACTGGATAGATATTTGAAAATTAAAAATACAATTCTTTTTAGTTTTTCCAGATTTTGATTTTTAGCCGATTTATTGAAGAATATAAATTTGTTGCACATATGCATCAAATATGCTTTCAGGGAAAAAAATACTAAGTATATCCAGCAATTAAACAAGTATATAATTTTTTTTGCGTATGTTGCATATGTACATATATCCAACCCAGCCTAATGAAGGGTTAAAGACATTTCATGGCATAATAAGAAACGACACTTTGAAAAAGTTAGATGCAGTGATAGACATAAAAACTGACACACTAGTGATAAGAGGCGGAAGTAAAATTGAAATTTTTCCACTCCAAGCGCAAGCAGTCAACATCATCAATATCCGGTCCGATCATATGACACTTGCACAAAAAAACAAGTAAGAAAGCTACTGTCGAGTGTACTCGACTGTGAGATACCCGCCACCCAGTTTTACGATCGAAATATTATAGTTTTCAAAAATATACTGAAAAAATATACTAACAAGTAAGAAAGCTACTGTCGAGTTTGTCCGACTGTGAGATACCCGTCAACCAATTTTTCCATCGAAATATTATATTTTTTAAAAATAAACTGAAAAATATACCCATGTTATTATATATAAACACATTATAACTAAGACCCACTACACCGAAGAAGACTGAATTTAAATTCTAAGGGCAAGACTAGGCCCCAAAATATTAAATGGGATAGTCCTACGGACTTGCATAACTACAAGATAAGGTACACAAGAAAACAAGTAACGGACGTACCCAATGAAAACGAACAGACAGAGATAGCGACTAGAGAACACATACGAGATCACAGAAACCCATTAATTAGGTAATGTAGTACTCACAGCCATAGATAAGTTTTCAAAATACTCACAAGTCAAGACCTGAAACACCCCCTTTGCGAAATAATGATTGCGTTCGGCATGCCACAGTCAGTTGTCATAGACAATGAAAAAGCAATGAACGCAGCTTCACTAAAATTTCTGTTGGGAGACCAACTCAGTGCAAAAGTCTACACAACACCGCCTTATCACTCCACCAGTAATGGATAGGTGGAAAGATTTCATTTGGCTCTCACAGAGATCATGAGATGCTTTAAAAAGGAAGACGAAGGGTCAAACTTCGAAAACATTATTTTCAAAGCAGTCCAAGTTTACAACGAATCCATCCATTCTACCATTAAAAAGAAACCAATAGAAGCATTCTTTGATATTAGAGTAACAACTGATCCACAAAAATTGAAAAGAGCTACAGAAGAGATTAGCAATAAAATCACTTAAAAACAGGACGAAGATCCTACATACATATATAATGCAGAACAGAAAGCTATAAAAGACTACAGTCAAGGGGATGTCATCTATGACAGGATACACAAAAGGTTAAGCCCAAAATTACCACCAAAATTCAATAAGGAAGTTGTACTGGAAAATAGGAACACCACAGTAAAAACACAGTCAGGAACAATTATTCATAAAAATAATTATATTACAAATTGGTATCTGTCCACAGATTTTTCTTGCCATTGTGCCATGGGTTAGTCACAATCCTAGACTACTCCAATTCGAAGCCAATTAACACCTGCGTAACAGCAATACAAAACGGAGTTTTTAGAGTACTCCATGTTTTCAACGTAGAAGTATATGAAAACGCAACATGGAAACTAGAAGAGGCATTTACCAATGTGAGTCGCTTACACCAGCTTTTCCTATTTCTTGAATATGAGCTCCAGAAAATTAAAAATTATCTGCGTCGTCTAAGACCAACACAAAAAGCGAACAGATCAATCGATATATTAGGGAGAGCTTATAAATGGTTGTCCGGCACTCCGGACAAAAATGATAATAAGGCTATAACCTTAAATATCAACGAACAAATAGAATATATTAATAACTAAATACAAGAATAAATGAAATCAGCATAAGAACAAATAACGTAATAAGAACAACAATAGAACAAACAGAGTTCAATGAACTAATAATATCCGGTTTAAAATATACATAAGTTACAAATTTTCAAAGACGAATTGTCTAACTTAATACACGCTATCGGGCTAAAACAAATACAATAGACTCAATAATTTTGTCCGAAATAGAAGTAAACAAAATAGAACAAATGTTAGAAATTGAAAAAACAATGTTATGTAGAAGAATTATTAGAATTTACAAAAACAAAAATAGCTACTAATGGCAAAGAAATATTGTATTTGATAAACATTCCAATAATTAGAAAAGAATTATGTACATCATGTTAATTAAGCTAACAAATAGAAACAAAACAGTAAATGCAATTAAATTCGAATATATTTTAAAATGCAATAATATTTGGTATGCCCAGAGAAATAAATGTGAAGCCCACAACGATATAACTATTTTTAACAGAGAAAATATAATAGACTTAAGTAACGACACATGTATAACACCTCTTTTAATCAATTTAAAGTCATATTGTGATACGGTAAATAGCCAACATATCTTGAACCAGAGCAGAGGAAGTGTTATCGCTACAAATGCTTAATGCAAGGCAGATCAACAATACAAAGAAATTGAAAAAGCTGAAGATCGTAAATTTCACGATGACAACATCCAGTTTCTCCATCTCTGGAATTATAATAGCATTGTTGTTGGCTATTGGCTTATGGACTCTGAAACAAAAAGTTCAATGGCCCCCACAAGACAACTCATGAAGTGACATATCGGAGGCAGCAAAAAAAGGCAAGACTAAATACCTGCGGGGGTATGCGCTTATAAATTGCAGGTGTATCTGCACTTTGATGAACTCCGTTGTTAACTCCTCCTCCTTTCAACGCTGAATTCCTCAGATGCGATGTATCATCGCAATCTTAGATTGTTTAAGTTTTTAGTTCTAATAAACAACGCAAATAAATCAGTTTGGGTTTTTTGTATCCAGATGATAAGGTTCTTAATATATCGCTAAAACAGTTAATTATACCCGCCTACCCAAAGGGTAGAAGGGTATTATAACTTTGTGCTGACCGAAAATGCATCTAACAGGCAGAAGGAAGCATCTCCGACCTCATAAAGTATATATATTCTTGATCTTGATTCTTGGTCCGTCTGTCCATCTGTCTGTCCGTATGAACACCTAGATCTCAGAGACTATAAAAGATAGAGCAACCAAATTTTTGGTATAGTGTGTGTTATTATTGCACGCAGATCAAGATTGTTTTGGATTTTGGCCACAACCTCTTCCGCCCATGCAAATCGAAAAAATTGCAAGCGTCGCTTAAAACCTAGAACATTTAATTTTAGTACGCACAATACTAATCACCTTCTTAATGATCTCTGAAAATTTGATTACAACCGGATAAATAACACAGAAGTTGTTAAGAAATTACTTTATAAGGCGTAATCAATAATGGTGTTCAATAAGCCAACTAAAGTGCCACCAAGCTAATAATTTCGAACAAAGAAAATTTTGGAAATTTCAATTTTATTCGATTTACGGTGGCGGGAGGGGGCGTGGCCAAAATCAAAAACAAACTTGATCTGCGTGCAACAATAAGACAATAATACTGTCGCGAAAAATTTGTGGCTCTATATCCTATATTCTCTGAGATCTAGGTGTTCCTACGGACAGACAGACGGACAGACGGACATGGCTATATCGTCTCGGCTGTTGACGCTGATCAAGATTATATATACTTTATGGGGTCGGAGAAGCTTCCTTCTGCCTGTTACATACATTTTCGGTCGGCACAAAGCCATAATACCCTTCTATCCTTTGGGTAGGCGGGTATAAAAATATACTAAACAAGTAAGAAAGCTACAGTCGAGTTTGCTCGACTGTGAGATACCCGCCACCCAATTTTACCATCAAAATATTATATTTATATAATAGTATAAAAAAAACACTGAAAAAATACTAAAAAAAATATAATAAAAATACCAAAATAATACATCAAAATTTTCTTTGTTCGAAATTATTAGCTTGGCGACACTTTAGTTGGTTTATTGGACACCATTATTATGTCGCGGAGTGTCATATCAACTAGCTAGGCAGCACTAGCAGTTGCACGTGGTAATGCCTTATAAAAGTAATATCTTAATAACTTCTGTGTTTTTTATCCGATTGTAACCAAATTCGCAGAGATCATTAAGATGGTGATTGGTATTGTGCGTACCAAAATTGAACGTTCTAGGTTTAAAACGACGCTTGCAATTCAGTTTTTTTCCATTTTCATGGGCGGAAGGGGGCGTGGCAAAAATCTAAAGCAAACTTGATCTGCGTGCAACAATAAGACATACGGTCGCGAAAAATTTGTTGCTCTATCTCTTATAGTCTCTGAGATCTAGGTGTGCAAATTAACCAACTCGAGAACGCGGGTTGGAAAAAAATATTTTTTTGTAGGAAGAACACTTCCGATTTATTTGATCGCAAAATTAAGACTAATGTTACAAAAATCTTCTTAAGCTAAGGGTGGTTAAAGTCATGTCAAAGCTTCTCTCGGAAAGCTTAAAGCTTTTGGGGATCGAGAGCTTGTCGTGGTGAAATTGTTGTTGCGCGTGGGCGAAGGGATATTTGTTTACAATGGTGCGTTGGGACGCAGGCCAAGAGAACGATGTTTACGCTACGCTCTTGATCGAGAATTTTGTTGACACCTAAGCCGTTCCACCTAAAGTGGGGGCAGATTTGTTTACAGCATTCGGCTGCGTGGGATAAGTGACCAAGGGGTCAATATTTATGTTTTTAGCTGCGCAGTCTTTTGGAAAAAAGTTGTTTTTGTTTATTGGGCAGTAAATACTGAGAAGAGTGGCTCGAGACCGCTGACAGGCTTTGGATATTGTTTATGCTCTTAGGAGAATGGCGCAAGAGTGTGAAGAGATTTCCTGACAGGAATGACGCAATAGTACAGGAGCGAGGGTTATGAAAGTTGCTTAAAATTTCCATAGAAAATACAGAGGGATTGAGGGTGATAACTCCCCTCTTTCTTAAGATGAATCGTCCCCGATTCTAATGGGTATTTGTTAGTTGGTCAATTTTATCGTTTAATGATTTTAGAACATATGGGTCAACTTCAGGTATATGATTTATGTTACGTTTAGTAACTGGGTTTAATTTTATAAGATTTCCAATGGTTGGAAATATATTGGGGAAAAATTGTTAAGAAGCTTTAACATGATAAATACAAAAATAATTAAAATTATTACTAGTGTTATTTGAACATGGTTGTTTTTAATAGGAATAATTATTGGTGATAATATATTTGTATTTTCAAATCTTAGTTCAGTATTGTTGCTTTGCAGATATTCGGATATTAAGAAGTTTGTAAATCTATTGTTTTCGATGTAATTTAACAATTTTTGTTTAGTATTGGTGTATGTGATTTCATTTATATTGACAATGGTTTCAAAGGTAATAACGTAAGTTCCTGTAATTAAAGTGTGATTGACATAATTTGTGCCAGACACTAAAATAGCGCCGTCTGTTATAATTTCTAAAGGTCTGTTTTTTTCATTTATTTTTTTACAGCTTGCAAATTTTTTATTTAGTAAGTCTGCAAAGCAATTGTTTTTGTTTTGTATTTGTGCAAAATTATTGTATATTTCTTTTTGAAAAATTTTAATGGGGTAATATGTGTTGTTACATTTTGCGACTTTGTCGTCTATTAATAATTTTCCGTCTTTTTGGGATATGGCTTTAGCATGGTATAACTTACAACTATTTTTGACAATAGGATATTTTATGTAAAAAATAATTAAACCTTTATAAGATACAATAGAAAAAATAGAAACATCTATCAAATCTATTAAAGTTATGTTGAATTTTTCATGTGTAAATATGTCTGCCGTATCGTGGTTACTTAGAATTTTTGAATACAGAATGTGGGCTTTCGAGAATGTAATTGCATCTCGCATAGTTTGTAGATCTAATGACAACAGTTTTAATCTATGTTTTTTAACTATAAATTCTTGGTCAAGTTTAAGGTTTTGTAGCAAGTTGGTAACTTTTTCTATTTCTTTGAAAATTGCAGAATTAATTTGATTTTGTTTATTATTGTTGGTTATAAGATCATTAACTTTGTTTTGTATTGTAACCATATCATCATGATCTGGTGTACCTGTGATCCATTTAAAAATAGTACCAAGTTCATTAATACCTCGTTTTATTATTTTGTGTGGTGTAAGTTGTGTCAAAAGGGAGCTGGCTAGTTTCAATTGTAAATAAAAATCCCAATCAGTTGTGATGTTTCTATCTTTAATATATTTTATTTCTTCATCAATAATAACTTTATAAAAAGTTAAATTAGTTACGTGGAATAGTTCTCCATAAGTTTCGTATAAAAAGATGTTATCTGTGTCCTCAAGTAAAACGTAATCCTCGTTAGAATAATTAATAATATTGTAAGTGGCTGAACCCAGTAATAAATGTGTGAATAATATATATAAAATATACATGCTAGAAAAACATGGGAAAAAAATGTAAGAAAATTGGTTAAAACTTTATGTTGTCTTTATGAATAATACGATTTTTTTTATTAATTATAACTTTATCTTTTAAATTTTGTTTAACTATTTGTTTTTTATATCTTGGCTGAAGTTTGTTGCGTTCTCCGTGTTTTTTCTCATAAATGACATCTCCTGTTTGATAATTTTTGGGTACTCTGTTTTGATTGTGATACTCTAACATTTTTGCTTGAACTGGTTCTAATCTGTTTGGTAAATTTGAATGATCTGTCTTATTGAACAAAATGTCATAAGGTTTTTGCTGTGTGGATGACTGTATTGAAAGATTATATTCTTTAACTGCGCGATAAATAATTTCACTGTAGTCTAATAGTTGGTATTCTTCTTGGATGCAGCGGGCAATTTCTATTATGGTTGAATGAACTCTTTCTACTTGGCCGTTAGTTATACTATGCCTGGGGTCTGCGTAATATATTGTTAAACCAGAACGTGCTATTGTCGATTTGAATTGAACAGAGGAGAAACTTGGTTCATTGTCCATCATGATTGATTTAGCGAAAGGGAATGGTTGGATTAATTCTAAAATTTTAGACTCCATGTTTGATTTGTTTTTTATTTCTTTGATTACTAAGTATTTAGAATATGCATCTATGCAAGTAAGGAATATCAATTTTTGGGCATAAAAAATGTCAATATGAAGTTGTTCACCTTCTTTATCTGGAATAGGTGCTTTCGATATTGGGATCTGTTTAGAGTGTCTATTGTATTTATTTTTGTTACAAATATCGCAATTTCGAATATGTTGTTTAAGTTTTTCATAAAGTTTAGGCCAGTAATAATATTTTAAGATTTGTTTAAGGTTTTCATCAAAACCTCTATGAGCGCGAGCATGTGTTTCTTCGATTATTATTTCCTGATCGTTTTTGTTTATGATGTCAGTAATAAACTTTTTGGTATGTAAGAATTTGTTCGTAAATGTGTTTTTAAGTGGGGTTTGGATTTCAAATAAATCTTCTGGAGTGCAGTGAATACCCGCAACGAAATTAGGTTGAAGGAATTCCTTTAGTATTGTTATTAAGTTCTCTACCGTATCATACTCTATTATATGCCTGGTTTTGTTGAATATTTCAATTTTTTCATGAATGGTAAATTTATTTTTTAAAATCAGCAATTGTTGCTTAAACTGATTCAATGGTTTATTGGTTTCTTCTATTACTATTTCATAGCTACTTTCAGCGGAATGAATTGTTTCATTATCGGATGAGTTATCCGATATATGATTTAGGTGTGTGGTGTTATTAATTTGAACTCTAGATAGTGCATCTGCAACTACATTTGTTTTTCCTGGTTTGTAAAATATTTTAGGAGAATACTCTTCTATAAAAGCATGCCATCTTTTCATTTTGGAATTGGGGTTTCGTGCAGAAACTGCAAAAGAAAGTGGTTGATGGTCTGTGTGGATTTCTAAATTAGTTACTCCATACAAATAATTTCTAAGGTTTTTCAATGCCCATACTATGGCATATAAATTATAAAACTTAGTTTTGTTTTATATAAAAAAATAATTCTTTATTTAAATTTTTTCTTCCCAATGGGTTTCTTAAGACTACCTTATAATTATTCGACGTTCCCTATTTATTCCTGACCGCTGCTGCCCGCTCGCTGCTGCTGTTGTCGCTGCAGCCGCTGTTGACGTCGCTGCCTTTGTTATCTAATTTTTTGAGTGCTTGGTTGCACCCAAAGTGTCTCACGGTGGTGCCGTTGGAATTTGCTGACTCCATGGCACGTGTAGTTGGTGCACTTGGCCGTTGATTTTGGCCAGTGTGGGAATGGATGTTGCGTAAGGTGCAAAACTTAGCTTGCACTTGTCTTTTGGGAACGGATGTTGCGTAAGGTGTTCTTCGTTCTAAACTCTGTTCTTAACTCCTCCCCTTTAAACGCAGACGTCCTCGGATGCGATGTAAAAGTGTTTGGTTGTTGCGACTTCCTCCGTTGCTCTTGTCTTTGGGCTGTTTTCTGGCGTTGTTATTTCTCGAGTTTTTCTGGTGCATTTCTCTCTCAATACTTGCCTGCCTTGCTATGCCTGCCATTACTATCAGCATCAGTATTCCAGTCAAAGTGAAGTTTATGGTGGTGGTCGTCTCATTGTCTTCTTTAAGTTCTTCTATGCGGTTGGTGTTATTTATGTCGACCTCCTTCAACATCTGTAACGACAAAATTTCTTCGGTTCTTGCTCCTTCTCTTAGAATCTGGAGCAGTGGTGGCAACGCTTCCGCATAAGTCGTCGTCTTAGATTGGTACAAGTCTTTGTTTATTTTGATTGTAGAGTTTTCGAACTGTAGCAAATAGGTTCCCCTCAGCTGTATTGATCTCTCATCGATCTGTATTTCTCCTTCGAAGTCGTTTAGCAGCAATGTTCCGTCTATTATTTCTTCGTGGTCTGGGATGTGCTGGCTGTTGATGATTCTGCAGCTTGGCACTTGGCTTCTCATGAGCGGCGTTATGCAGGTGTCATTTTCTAAATCTCCTAACTTATTTCTATTACAAATTGTTTTGTCATTATGTGATTCGCATGGGCTTTCCATTGCGAATAATTTCTCTTTACATTTAATTATCTCTTTATATAATATTTCATTTATTTTGTTTTTTCTTTTTATGCCTTTTAGCATTAATTTTGTGCAAATTTCGTTCTTTATTAGTGGAACGTCTATAATATAAAGTAAATTCTTTTTATTGATAGCAATTTTTATTCTGGCAAATTCTAAAAGTTCTTCGATATTAAAAAATAATATTTTTTCGTTACTTAAAATATTGTCCAATATCTTTGTTTCGTTCTCTGATAGTATAATTGAGTTTATTGTACTTGTTTTTGCAAAGTCTATTGCTTGAATTACATTTTTTATTTCTTCTCTTAATAGTTCTATTTTATACTTAAAGGTAATTATTTTTTCATTTTCTGTTCTTTGGATATCTTGTGCATATTTTAAAACCTGATTCGTTTTTTCATTCATTTCGTTCATTTTTTCTTTGAATATTTTATTTATTATTAACTGTCTGTTATTATTTTTCAGTTGTTCATTCGTCTTCTCGATTAGAATATTGTGATCGTTATAGTCCGGCGTGCCGGCTATCCATTTCCAAATAGTTCCTAATTCATTTATTGCCCTGGCTTTCCGGGTTATTAGTAATTTTCTCAAGTCATTTTTAATTTTTTCAATCTCGTATTTAAGTAGTGGATACATGGAATGTGTCTTATTAAAACTATTTAGGTCTTCCTCTAGTTTATCAAGTGTATTTTTATATTCTTCTAGTTCAAAAATGTGTATGATTTTAAATGATCCGTTTTGGACAGCTGCAGCTCCTGTTTTTATTGATACCATTTGGGAATGCGAGTAGTCCAGTATAGTTGATAAACCCAAACATGTTGGTAACAGTAGTCTGTAAATTAGTGTCGTTTTTTTAAATTATTTTTGTGAATAATTTTGCCTGATTGTGTTTTTATGGTGGTATTCCTATCTTCGGCTACAATCTCCTTTTTATATTTCGGTGTGAGTTTTGAACCTAATCTTTTATTTATTTTGGCATAAACTGTCTCTCCTGCGTTGTATTTTTCCGGTGGCCTTTTCTTTTTGTTATGGTATTCCCTATCTTCTGTTTGCTTTTTTTCTATTGATTCGCTTATTATTTTTCTTTCTTTTTCTAGCTCTGTTGGGTCGCTAATTTTCTTTTGGGCAAAAAAGACATCTATTGGCCTTTTCTTTATAGTGGAGTGAATGGATTGGTTATATTCTTGTACTGCTCTTAATATCAATTCGTTGAAATTTATGTCTACTTCGTCCCTTTTTAAACATCTCATAATTTCTGTGAGGGTAGAGTGGAATCTTTCCACTTGCCCGTTGCTTGTCGATGAGTATGGTGGAGTTGTGAAAGTTTTTGCTTTCAGTTTATTTTGTAAAAGGAATTTTATGGATGTCGAATTCAAGGATTTCTCGTTATCCATTACTACTAGTTTCGGCATTCCGAACGCAATCATGATTTCTTGTAATGGATACTTAAGATCTTCTGTAGCTTTAGAGTTTAGTAATCTTATTTGGGCGTACTTTGAGAATTTATCTATTGCTGTGAGAACTAATTTTCCCTGGGTAGTATAGAAGTCAACATGGATTATTTGTCCTGGGTATGATGGAATAGGTGTCGCTTGAATATCCACTTTCGGTGGATGCCTGTCGTATTTTGTTACTTTACAAGTTTCACAACTTTTGGTGATGGTCTCTATCTTCCTAATCATTTTTGGGAAAAAATATTTACTGAGAATTTGAATTTTGTTTTCTATCGGGTTTCTGTGCGCTCTTGTGTGTTCTGTGATAATTATGTCGTTCTGTTCGGATTCTGAGGCTATGTCTATTACTTTCTTTTGGGTGTACCTTACTTTGTAATTAGCGAAATGATCAGGGTAAAATTCCTGAATTTTTCCCATAATTCTTTCTGTCGTGTAAAGACCGTTTACGAGATTAGGGTCAAGTCTTTCTTTGAAAATCTTTATTAGATCTTCCTCATTGTACTCTCGTTTTTTTACTACGTGTCTATGGTAAGATGGGAATGGCAGTTGAAATTCGTATGAGTCGTGATCGGCGGTGAGTAGGAACAATTGGTTTTTGAAAACATTTATTGGTACTTCCATAACAGGAATAAGATTGTGGGAAGAGCTCTCGTCGCTATGGACCGTTGCGGATGTACTATTTATCTGTGCCATTGGGGGGTTTCTGGAAAGCGTATCTGCAACTACATTTGTTGTTCCTGGTTTGTATCGAAGCTCATAATTGTATTCTTCTAAATAACTCTTCCATCGTTTTAATTTCCCGTTGTGATTTTTGTTGCTTAATGCAAACGTAAGTGGCTGATGGTCTGTATGTATTACTACTTTAGATTTACCGTAAAGGTACATACGGAGACTTTGTAAAGCCCACACTATGGCTAACATCTCCTTCTCGTTAGTAGCATATCCTTCTTCTGTTTTTGAAAGCGTTCTCGATATGAAAGTAATGGGTCTGCCTTTTTGTTCTAAAACTGCTCCGATGGCTACGTTTGAGGCATCGGTTGTTAGGTGGAATTCAGTTCCGAAATCTGGGTAGGCTAGGATTACATCTTGTGAGGCAAGAGTGTTTTTTATTTTCTCGAAAGCTTCTATGGTGTCCCTATTGAAGTTGATCAGTACTTTATTCGAAATATTTTTAGAAACTCGACCGTTTTCTCCCCGAAGTAAACTGGTCAATGGTTTGGCTATTTTCGCGTAATCACGAATAAATCTTCTGTAATAGCTTGACATTCCCAAGAAAGAGCGGAGGTCTTTTAAAGTTTTTGGTATCGGAAAATTCTTGATGGCTCGAACTTTATCTTCGTTCGTTTTTACACCCTTGTCTGATATAGTGAACCCAAGGAAATCGACTTCAGTTTTAAAGAATTCGCATTTGTCTTTCTGAATCTTCATATTAGCCTTTGCCAATGTGTCAAATACTTCTTCTAGATCCCTGGCATGTTGTGTTTCGGTTGGACTAAACACGATTATGTCGTCGATGTAGACGTAACATTTTTTGGTAATGTGTTCTCTTAAAATATCGTCTAATGCTCTTTGAAAAATAGCAGGGGAATTTTTTAAGCCAAATGGCAGTCTGGTGAATTCGAATTTCCCTCCGTTTACAGCAAATGCTGTTTTCTCGATATCTTTTTCGGCTAAGTGTATCTGATGAAAGCCACTTTTAAGGTCGAGTACGGAGAAATATTTATTTCTGCCTAGTTGAGCAAGAATCTCGCCTATCTCTGGTATTGGATATTTATCCGAAATTGTGACTGAATTGAGTTTCCTATAGTCTATGACCATACGATACTTCTTTTTCCTGACGCATCCAGTTTTTTTGGTACTACCCATACTGGTGCGTTATAAGGCGAACGTGAAGGTCTGATAATACCATCACGTAGTAGTTCTTGTATTTGGCTCTCGACTTCATCTTTTAAAGATGCTGGGTAAGGATAGTGTTTGCTATAAACAGGTGTGTCGGAAGAAGTTCTAATGTTTCCGATTACTTTTGTCGTGTACGTGAGTTTTTTGTCAGGGTTAGCAAATAATTCTCTGTGGTTGGTGATGATATTTTCCATCAATTCTATTTGTCTTTCGTTCATATGTTCTATTCTAATGTTTATATTATTTACTGCTCTTGTTTTTAATTGATGTATTTTTATACGATAATTTCCTATTGTCATAATGTCGTTTCCTGAATCTACTATTGCTTTTAACTCTTTCATTGTGTTGTTCCCTAAAATAGCGTGAAAAGTTTTTAATGAAGACAACAAAAAAAATTTGATTGGATAGTTTTTATTGCCAAATAAGGCAAGATGGGTATGGTGCGTTACTTTGGTGTTTCCTCCTGTCGAAGCTGCATAAAAGGTGTGCTCATTTTGTTTTGGATTTTTGATCAGTTGGGGTTGAATATAATTCTGATCAGAACCGGTATCGATTAGAATGTTGTAATATGTACCGTTCCCCGCATTACAACGAAAGTATGGTAGCGAGGAACCGTTTAGCCTAAAAAATGGATATCTGAGGCATCCACGGCATCGCTTTCGCATTCTTGATTGTATGCTTTAGGTAAATATTCAACCTCTTCTTCCGCTAATGTAGCTTGGTATGCATATTCATTTACTTCCCTAGTTTGACCATCATCGAATACAACTTCGGGTTTTAGTTCTTCAGTCGTTGTAGTTGCAATATGAAAGTGCTTCTGGAACTTCTGTGGTGGTCCATTGTAGTCTGACTGAATTGGGTGTTTTCCAACCAGATCATTAGCTTGGGGTCTGTTCATGTAATTTATATTTCGTGTCCTAACCGACTGATCTATGTCCATGGGGACTGGCCTAGGTTGAGGTTTTGGTGCGAATGGCCTTGGTGGAGCTCCAAAATTTGGGTTACCTCCAAAGTTTGGTCTTGGGACAAAAGGTGATTGATAATTCTGGTGTTGATTAAATGGTCTTTGGTAATTGGTGGGCCACTGATTGGGTCGGACCATTTGCTGTTGGTTGTTCGGTGGGTGGTATAAACGTGGATCGAAATTTCTCCAGTTGGTGTTGTTATTATTAACTGGTTTCGGAATTGATCTTGCAAAGAAACTACCCTGAACCTGTCTTGGTGGTAATGCGGGTGCCTGGTATTTGAATCTCGCAGTAAACAAATTTCTGTGTTCTTGGTTTTTGACCAACTCGCACAGGTGTAACGCGTGACTCAGATCTCTTGGCTCTTTAATAGCCAAAAGTCGAGGCAAATCGCCATTTAGACCCCTAATAAAGGTGTCTAAGGCTTTTTCGCGATAACTTGCGGTCATGGAGCGTATACTCTCTGGCGCATGCTCTTGGATACTTATTTGATTAAGTATCAATGAAAGTTGATGATACACTGCTTGGTAGAATTCGTTTACCGATAACCTTCCCTGTGACAAAGAGAAGAGTTGATACTCTAGAGTTTTCAAATCTCTCTTGTCCGCGAAATGCCCTGTGAGACATTTGGCAATTGCCCTCCAATTCATGGGGGTGTTATAAGATTCTAACACTGTATCTGCTTCTCCTATGACTTTGTTGCGTATGGCCAGTGTAATCAAATAGTAGTTGTAAGTATTTTCTTGACCTTCGTAGATGATCATAACTCTGTCCACATTTTTCTTCCAAGACCCAAACGTAGTTCTATCCCCAGAAAAATCTCTTATGAGTTTTACTACTTCTGGAATCCTATGATTCTCTTCTCCCCTTGGTCTCACTAATGGAATATCTTCTAGCATATCCCTGTTATCCTGTCCCGCTAGTACCTCTTTTATCATGTCGGCTATAATTTCTTTGAGTTCGGGGCTAGCTCTAGGGGTGCTCGTGACTGGACGACTTGGTCGATTTGTTGTTGGACGTGGGTTACCCTGAAGACTTAGGCCCGCTAGGGCGTCGGCTATTTCTTCTTGCATGGTTTTTTATTCGGACAACTTATTTAGGAGTTTAAAAAGAATATTCGAGTCGAGAGGACGTGAATCAAATGTAGAGGACAATGTAAATATTGTGTTTTAAATGTGTTAAGGTGACTTAAGTATAAATATTTTCAGTGTATTAATAATTCTTATTATATTGTTTTCTTAAAGTTATTCGATAAATTTTTCCCTCAAAAAATATTTTTTAAATTTCCCTTTTTAAAATTTGCACTTAAAAATTTTTCTTTAATATTTTCTTTTATTAAAATTTTTCCTTTTCACTTTTTCTTTTCCTCTTTACAATTTGTACTTAAAAATTTGTTCTTTATTATTTTCTTTAATTTAAAATCTTTCTTATAAATTTTCCTTTTCTTCTTTAAATTTGCACTTAATTATTTATCAATAAAAACAAATTAGCTTACAATAAAAACAGCATTCCGGCGACTCTCCAGTTTTGGCTTCTTGGATGTCTTCCTTTTCCTCCTGTGGCGGTGCGGCTTAGCGGCGTGGCGACAGGCTACTCGGGATCCTCTGATAGCTCTTTTTTTCACTGTTGTCCGCGAACGGATACGACGGACTTGGTCGGCGGTGGTGTGTACCGGCTCACTAAAGTTGAAAGGTCGAAAGTTCGTCTTTTGCGCGTGTGTGGCTACTTTAGGCACTTTTCTTTGCGCGTTTTTGACGGTTGCGATTGATCGGACTTGGTCGTGTGGTGGCTACTTAAGGCACTCTGTATAATCGCGGCAAACTTTTTTGTGACGGGTTTTTTGTTCACTTTGTTCAATTGCGATTTCGACTCGGTCGCGTTGTGGCTATTTGAGGCACTTAGTCAATCACTCTTTCTTCACCTTTGTTTGTTCACTTTAATGGCCGGTCCCTGCTCGGGCGCCAATTATAAAACTTAGTTTTGTTTTATATAAAAAAATAATTCTTTATTTAAATTTTTTCTTCCCAATGGGTTTCTTAAGACTACCTTATAATTATTCGACGTTCCCTATTTATTCCTGACCGCTGCTGCCCGCTCGCTGCTGCTGTTGTCGCTGCAGCCGCTGTTGACGTCGCTGCCTTTGTTATCTAATTTTTTGAGTGCTTGGTTGCACCCAAAGTGTCTCACGGTGGTGCCGTTGGAATTTGCTGACTCCATGGCACGTGTAGTTGGTGCACTTGGCCGTTGATTTTGGCCAGTGTGGGAATGGATGTTGCGTAAGGTGCAAAACTTAGCTTGCACTTGTCTTTTGGGAACGGATGTTGCGTAAGGTGTTCTTCGTTCTAAACTCTGTTCTTAACTTATAATTCTCTCTCGTTTGTGGCATAATTTTGTTCTGTGCTGTTAAGTGTTTTTGAAATAAAGGTAATTGGTTTGTTATCCTGTGAAAGCACAGCGCCTATAGCTATGTCTGACGCATCAGTAGTAAGGGTAAATTTCTTTGAATAATCTGGTTGCGTTAATTCGATCTGTGAAATTAAATGTGATTTAAGATCCTCAAAAGCTGAAGTGCTTTCATCATCCAATGTTATTTTTATTTTTTTAGACATATGTTTAGATACCATGCCATCATGGCCTTGTAACAATTTAGTAAGGGGCTTGGCTATAGAAGCGTAGTTTTGAACGAATTTTCTATAGTATCCGGTTAAACCTAGGAAACCACGCAACTCTCTTATGTTGCGGGGAGGTGGATATTCAACTATAGTTTTTATCTTTTGTGGGTCAGTTTTTATGATTTTGTATGACACTAAGTATCCTAAGAATTCAGTTTCTTTTCTAAAAAACTTGGATTTTTCTAAAGAAATTTTCATATTTGCTGTAAAAAGTATTTCAATGATCTCTTGTAAATCATATAAATGTTGTTCTGCTGTTTCAGAGAAAACGATAATATCGTCGACATAAATGTGACAGGTCTTTCCAATTTTTTCACGTAAAATGTTGTCCATTGCTCTTTGAAATATACGAGGTGCATTAGCCAATCCAAAGGGCAACCTAAGAAATTCATACTTTCCGTTATTGATGGAAAACGCAGTTTTTCTATGTCTCCATCCTTCATTAGGATCTGATGAAAACCTGACTCTAAGTCAATTGTTGAAAAGTAACGTGCTCTTCCTAAGTTAGATAATATTACTGACGGGTCAGGCATTGGATACCTATCGGGAACCGTGTTTTCGTTAATTTTCTTGTAATCGATAACTAATCGATTTTTCCTAGTACCATCTTCATTATGGCCCTTTTTTTCTACAACCCAGACTGGGGAATTGTAAGGACTTTTACTGGGTTGTATAATATTTTCTTGCAACATCCTGCTTACTTCCTGGTTAACAAAGTTATTAACTGAATATGGATAAGGATATTGTTTACTGTAAATAGCATTGTCATTCAACGTTCTTATCTCGCCTTTGATATCAGTTCTAAAAGGCAAACACGTTTGAATTTGGGAATGCTTCGAAATTATTTCTTGAACAACTTGTTGCTCAAGATAATTTAAATCCTCCGTAGCGTTGACGGAGAAATTTACCTTGCATAATACAGGAGAACTGGTGTTAGAGGATGCTAACGCTTTCCGGCGTCTGCTTTTTTTAACCATTTTCCTTTTTTTTGGTTTACTAACGATTTTATTATCGTCTGTAAATTGGCATTCAGCGTCACTTGATGACGATGATTCATTAACGTCGGACACTTGGAATAAGGATAATACTGTACCATTATTCCCTTTTTGAGAGTCCAAGTAAGTGGCAATGTTCAAATCAACATCTGAACACTGTAGATTACCAACTGTATCTTCAGCTGTGTTTTCATAATTAATCTTTTCTATTTTATCATTGTAAACAAGCGTTTCTTTTGATAGGTCAATGATGGCGTTTATACCTTTCAAAAGGTTATAGCCGACCAATAGATCCGCATCTAAATTTTTTATTTCGTAAAACCTTTGATTTTTCCCGAATATCGTGATATTATGAAAATGGGTTATCATAGTATAACCATTTACTGTCTTTATTCTTTTCTTAATAACTAGTTCTTGAGGATTATTATAAATACCGTGCTTAATGTAACACGCAGTAGCACCGGTATCAATTAAAATTTTAAGTTTTTTATTTAATTTTCTGTCTGTTCGGAAGATGTAGGGGAGCTCTCCCCCTCTTCCTCTAAAAAATGTTCTTCATTTAAATTATTAACATGCATTGTCTTTTGCGGCTGTCGTTGAGTTGAAGACGGTGGGTGTTCGCGCTTCAAGTGTTGATAATAATTTTGGTTTCTATTATTTTGGGGTTTATTTTGTATCTGGAGGGACCTATCGATGTCCATCGGTACTGGTGGGGTTGTATGGTGTTATTGCCTGGAGCAAAAACATTTCTTGTTGATTGTTGGTTGGTGTTTGGATTTCGATTTACCTGATTGAATCGTAAGTTATTATTATTGCTATTGTTGTTTGGGTTATCAGGCTTTTTTTGCTGGTTTTTGTTGTCATTGGAATTATTGTTCCGTTGAGAACGTGTAAAGTAATTATAAGCGAAATATGCTCTTTGGTTATTTGCTTCAAGCTCTTGAGCTTTTGCTAAAGCATTGGGTAAGTTTTCAGGTCTTAAAGAGAATAGGATTTCAGATAAAGAACCATTCAAGCCTGTGATAAAGATACGCAACGCGTTATCCCTGTTTTCGTTGTTCATTTCTGTGATCACATTGGCTTTATTGCCATATGTCATTATTGTTTTGTTTATTAAAAGAGTAAGTTTTTTGTTGACTAAGTTGTAATATTCAAGAACCGTCATGTTACCCTGTCTAAGTACACTTAGTTCCTGTTCAATTATATAAATTGGACGCCTGTCGCTATAGGCAAAGTCCAATCTTGCTAAAATAGCTTCAAAATTTAATACTGTGCCATGATTTGTTAGTGTATCATTGGCTTTTCCTGTTACTTTGTTTCTCAATATTGTCAAAGCACCTACGTACTTCCTACTTCCTTCTTTATACATTCTCATGGCGCAGCATGCTGCTTCACGCCAACTAACATAATTTGCGTAGCTACCTGTAAATTCGGGTATGGACTTGATAACATCAAATGATTCATCACATTTGATTAAGTCATTAATTTGGGTTGCTTGGTATTCTTGAACTGTACTTGTGTTAGAATTTATTTGTAACTTTAATGCTGCAATTTCTTCAGATAAAGTTTTTGTTTTATTTGCTATTAGTTCAGCGATTAAATCTGCTGTCAAAGTTTGATTATGAGCCATGTTTAATTTTTGAAAGTTACTTATAAGGTCGTCCAGTTTTTTTGAATTTAATTAATATTTTTTTTTTTTTAAAAGAGTAATATAAAACTTAAATAATATATGTTGTTTAAAATGTACTATATTGTATATTAAAAGTAAGATGATGAGTCTCACGTGGATCTTCTTAGATTGGGGGTTGCGTCTTCTTGGTTTAGGGGTCTTCCTTCTGCACCTGGTGGGTCTTCCTTCTTTAATTGTGGTTTAATTTTGTTGTTGTGGTTTGAAGTTAATTGTTGTTTATTGTTGTGTCCATTTATTTAACACCTTGAGGATGCCTTTTTATTGCTTTCAGGTCCTCTTTAAAATGTTAAATTTTTATAAATCCACTTCACTGTTTAAGTCGTTGTACAATTTGAGGATAACCTTTTTATTTCTTTTGGGTCCCCGTTATATGTAGCACTGTTACAGTTTAACGTTGTGGAATTGCAAGTGAGTTCCTAACGGCTTTTTCAAATATTTGCCGCTTTGCTTAAATAATCGGGTTTTGGTTCACTCGTGACACTGTTGATATTGTGGGTTTTAATATCTTAAGTGCGTTTTTTTTAAACTTTACACGAGTCCCACGTTTGGGCGCCAATTAACCAACTCGAGAACGCGGGTTGGAAAAAAATATTTTTTTGTAGGAAGAACACTTCCGATTTATTTGATCGCAAAATTAAGACTAATGTTACAAAAATCTTCTTAAGCTAAGGGTGGTTAAAGTCATGTCAAAGCTTCTCTCGGAAAGCTTAAGGCTTTTGGGGATCGAGAGCTTGTCGTGGTGAAATTGTTGTTGCGCGTGGGCGAAGGGATATTTGTTTACAATGGTGCGTTGGGACGCAGGCCAAGAGAACGATGTTTACGCTACGCTCTTGATCGAGAATTTTGTTGACACCTAAGCCGTTCCACCTAAAGTGGGGGCAGATTTGTTTACAGCATTCGGCTGCGTGGGATAAGTGACCAAGGGGTCAATATTTATGTTTTTAGCTGCGCAGTCTTTTGGAAAAAAGTTGTTTTTGTTTATTGGGCAGTAAATACTGAGAAGAGTGGCTCGAGACCGCTGACAGGCTTTGGATATTGTTTATGCTCTTAGGAGAATGGCGCAAGAGTGTGAAGAGATTTCCTGACAGGAATGACGCAATAGTACAGGAGCGAGGGTTATGAAAGTTGCTTAAAATTTCCATAGAAAATACAGAGGGATTGAGGGTGATAACTTGCATACGGACAGACGGACATGGCTATATCGTCTCGGCTGTTGACGCTAATCAAGAATATATATACTTTATGGGGTCGGAGATGCTTCCTTCTGCCTGTTACATAAATTTTAGGTTGGCACAAACTTAGAATACAAAGTTATAATACAAGTAAGATACGGTCGAGTTTGTTCGATTGCGAGACCGCCACCCATTTTTACTGAATGGATCAAAAATTATATTTTTCGAAAATATGTTTAAAAAAATATACTAAATATATACCAAAAAATATACCTAAACAAACTTTGGTCAAATATATTTGGTTTGTGCCAAAATTTAACATTCAAGGTTTATAATGACTATTGCATTTCGGTTTTTTTCGGTTTGTGGGGTCGGAAGGTGGCGTAGCTAAAAACTAAAATAAACTTGATCTGAATACAAAAGTAAGACATACTATCACTATAATTTAGTTGCCCTATCTCTTATAATCTCTGAGATCTAGAATAAAATAATAAAACAAGTAAGTATTTGTCTTACAGACATCAACTTAGTTGCCGTTCAAACATAGTATTAAATCATGTAACGAGTCATCGTTACAACGGTTGATGTAATGCGATTCGATATTTCCAGTACTTCCAGCTGATCTAAATATATGTATATAAATAGCCGGCTCGCTGCACAACTCTCTCTCTATTATATTTCTAATACCAAGCAAGTATATTACATCGAAAAACCTTTATTTTATATTTTGGCTAGGTTTCGGTATAATCGGTTTGAGTGCGGTTTTGGTGTTGCGGATCATTGCAAATCGTTGCAATAATCCCATCTAGCGATATTATAGCAGTCACTATATTATCCAAGCTGCTTCAGCGCATTTTGGCGCCAAGCACGATTTTGGTAGACCAAGCCCGTCTCAGCCCAGCTGCACATACATACATACGTATACTCCACGTACATGTATGTATACGTGCGCACACTTGGTACTAGTTCCAATAGTTGTAATCGCGCTATCGCCTCGTCCGTTGTTCGTTGGAACCGTTAACGAAATCCGGCGCAATTGATTCGTTTTCGCTGCAATACAGTGGTACCTCAGTATAAACACTACAGTGATAGAAGCGCCCACTGGCAGTCGTATCCCGTTGCCGCCCAGCGAGCTTGACTTTCTAAAAGCCAAGACTTCAGGTGTTAGGCGCCAGCTTAAGGCATTTAACACTTTCTGAGTTGAAGAGCACGGCACCTTTGATGAATCAGATCTACAAGTGCGCCTGGAAACATTTGAAGGCATGAAAGTGGATTTTGAGACATCGCAATCCAACCTTGAGAAGTTGGACCTAGAGTAGCTTGCAGGCAACGCAAGATCGGATTTTTCACAGCTTTATTGGCAGGCTAAGTCGCATCTGTCTTGTAAACTTGACGTTCTGAGGAACTCCCGCGATAACTGTGCAAATTCAACGGCAGTGGGTGACCATCATTTTGGAAATCATAGCACATCGAACCCGCATGTTCGACGATCGCGTTTGCCGGAGCTGCAGCTGCCTAATTTCAGCGGCTCACATGAGGATTTCTTCGCAACTTTCGACACCGTGATAGGAAAGAATGAGGATTTGAGTAAGCTCGAAAAATTCCAGCACTTGCGTTCATGTTTGGATGGTGCTGCACTAAGCACAATAAAATCACTCGACCCCTCTGACGCGAACGATAAGGCGTTGGAGTTGCTTCTGTCACGATTTGATAACCAACTCTTGCGTTTCCAGGCACACACAAGGGCTATGTTCGGGCTAGCAAGTGTTGAGACGGGAGTGGCAAATGGACTACGTGAGCTTAGCGAAAAAATCAACTCGCATATCGAGCGTTGAGCACAATGGTAAACACCGCGGAACTCGCAGACGGTTTACTTATCCACATCATCAGTCATAAGCTGGATCAACGTAAGAGGGAAAAGTGGGAGTAGTCATTGGCAGCAGACAGATTTCCCACGTGGACAGATATGTCGAAGTTTCTGGAGAAGAGATGCCGTATGATCGAGAGATCTTGGAGAGCGCTGTGACTGACACCCCCAGCCAGAATGTGATCAGATTTTCATCCAAATAGACGCGGAGCACGCTTATTCCGTCATCCAATCAGTCGTCACGCCCTTTATGCGCATCTAAAGATCACTTTCTCGTAAAATGCGCAAAGTTTCTTAGCATGCCACCGCACTTGCGTCATAAGGAAGCAAAACGTCTGCATCTCTGTTTAAATTGTCTACGAAAAGGTCATGGCTTGCAGCAATGTAAGTCAGGCTATTGTAAGCATTGCCAATTTAAGCACCACTCGCTGCTCCACATGGATGCAATCCAGCCATCTCAAGCTGCGCAGCAGATAACCACGTCGCAATCGTCAAGCTCAGCCATTCTTGTCACGACTTCAAACACTGCTTCGCCTAAAGCTTTGAATCATAAGTCTATGGATTATGTGTTGTTGCCAACTATCATAATTCTTGTAAAGACACGATCTGGATCCTTTGTGCCATGTCGAGCATTGTTGGACTCCGCATCGCAACTAAATTTCATTACTACGGGCTTTGCAAATCAACTTCAGCTCAAGTTTCACAGATCGAACATTTCTATTTCGGGCTTTGGTGAATCTTCACTGTCTGCAAACAATTTGGTTGAAATAGCAGCTCAGTCGCACCTCATTCTCAGTAATTGTTACTCGCTCAATAACTGACTATCAACCTCACTTAAATCTAGACCTCACTTAAATCTGGACGTTGCCGGATGGAATATTCCAAAAAACATCAAATTGTCTGATCCTTCGTTTTCTAAGTCACAGCGCATCGATCTTTTGCGTGGTGCCGGATTATTCTTCGATTTAATGTGCGTGAGTCAAACCCGTATAGCAAATCACTTGCCATCATTCCAAAAGACAAGGCTTGGTTGGGTCGTTTGCGGCGGCTTATCGCATGCATTCAAATTCTCGTGGCTAGCTGCCATGAACCAACCCGAACCATCTTCGGTTGATGAGTCATTAATCGACGTTGTGAGGCGTTTCTGGGAAATCGACAGCTGTACTGGATCTTCTCCGGTTTGGACAGATGATGATGAATTATGTCAGAAACTCTTCGTAGAAGGATGCACTCGGCTACAGAATGTGCAGTATTCTGTGCGCCTTCCGGCTAAATCCAATTTTGATGCTTTGGGTGACTCATATCGTCCCGTATTAAGGCGCTTCAAGTCATTGGAAGTCAAACTTGAAAGAAACCCATGCATGAAAGATCAATATGCAGCATTCTTACAGGAGTACGTCGATTTGGGGCATATGTCCTTGTCAAGTGATCATCCAAACATTCCTCGTTTCTTTTTAGCTCATCATTGCGTGCAGAAGCCCAACAGCACAGCGACGAAACTGGGTGTCGTTTTTGATGGTTCCGCAAAGTCATCAACTGGAGTATCCTTGAACGATTTGCTACTAGCTAGGCCGTCCATTCAGCCTAAGTTATTCAATATTTTAATTCGATTTCATCTATTTAGGGTCGCTTTATGCGGAGATATTTGCAAAATGTATAGATGCCTTCGCATAGCGCATCCCAATGAGTATCTGCAGTGCACCTTGAGGAGAAGCAACTTAGCAACTGAGGAAGTTAAAACGTATACGTTAAACACCATTACATAAGGAACAAAACCTGCCGCATTTCTTGCCATTCGCGCAATGCATCAGCTAGCGAACGATGAGGAGGTAAACTTCTCGCACGCTTCCGAAATTATTCATCAGGATTTTTACGTGGATGACTTAATATCTGGAGGCGATTCTATAGATGAAGTTCTTAAACTACGGAATCAAGTCAAGGATCTGCTAATGAGAGGAGGGTTCCCAATTCGCAAGAGGTGCTCAAATGACCCCGCAGTACTTGACGGCGAATCCGAAGATGATTGTGAGAACCTGATAAATTTTCATGATGGTACCGACATCACTAAAGCGCTCGGATTAGCATGGGATCCAGCACCAGACGATCTGCTGTTTAACTTTTCTTATATAGCTACCGAGAAGCATGGTACCAAGAGAAGCATTTTGTCTACAATTGCCAAACTGTACGACCCCCTGGGATTAATCGCGCCTGTCGTCACAAGGATGAAGATATTCATGCAAGCGCTGTGGAAGGAGCAGCTAAATTGGGACGATTGTCTGCCGCAAGGGCTCCACTCTGCTTAGGAAGAGCTAACTTCGCAACTATCATTGGTTAGTAGTTTGAGATTTCCACGCTACGCAATGCGTCCTTTTGCGAAATGGGAAATACATGCATTTTGTGATGCAAGCATGGTCGCTTATGGTGCTTGCATATACCTTCGCTCTGAGCTTGGAAATTCATTTGCCTCGACGCTTCTTTCTTCAAAGTCCAGGGTTGCACCGTTAAAATCATTAACAATTCCGAAATTGTAGCTCTCGGATGCTCTACTGTTATCGGAGCTTGTCGCCAATATCAGCAAAACCATTACGTTCGAATGCTCATTTCATTGCTGGAGCGATTCAACTGTGGCTTTGGCTTGGATACGGGACACGCCCACTAACTTTTTGTCTCTAATAGGGTCTCACAGATTCAAGAGATGACCTAGGGAATGTTTAGGCACCATGTTTCAACGCTAATGAATCCAGCCGATATTCTGTCGCGGGGGTCTACACCCAAGGAGCTGCTGAATTCGCTTCTCTGGAGTTAAGATCCGGACCTCCTGCAACGCAACAATTCGGCGTGGCCTCAAGCAGCCGCATTGCCGATGGATCTACCTGAGCGCCGTTGCATTGTATTAATCTCATCCTCCCAAGTCGATCTCTCATCAAATTGCAAATTTCATAATGCATTCGGAAGGCTTCAGCGCGTTTTCGCATTCTTGGATCGCTTCATAAGAATGTGCAAAAAGGATTCGTTCGCAACAAGGGGTCCGCTAACCGTCGAGGACATTAAGCGTGGAACTCATATGTTCATCAAGAGTATTCAAATGGTGCACTTTGCCGACGACTTCAAGGCATTGCTCAAGGGCAAGCCACTTGCGGCAAAAAGCAAGCTTCGTTCTTTGATGCCCATTATTGATGTGATCGGCTTGATGCGTGTCGGAGGACGACTTCAAAACTCATCGTTGGACTACGAGGCAAAGCATCCGCTTCTGTTGCCTAAGCGGCACCCAGTCACTGATGCAATTATCATGTTTTACCATCGCAAGTTTCTACATGCTGGACCCCAGAGCTTGCTGGTTGCCTTAAGGCAAAGATTCTGGCCAAGTGGAGGTCTCATGGCGAATGCAGCAGTCATCAATAAATGCATTCAATGATTTCGGCTGCGTCCAAAGCTTCGAGGGCACCTTATGGCGCCTCTTCTGTCCGAGCGAGTGCAGCCAAGCCCTGCTTTATACGTTACCGGAGTGGATTTCTGTGGGCCATTCTACTACAAGCCTGATGTAAGGAGTAGACCACCCGTCAAGGCTTACATCTGCATATTTGTTTGCTTTGCCACCAAGGCAACGCATCTGGAGTTAGTAGAAGACCTTTCCACAGCTTCATTTATGGCATCATTAAAGACATTCGTCAGCGTATGCGGAAAACCGCATACAATGTGGTCTGATAATGGAGCTAAAAATGAGTTGGCAGAACTTTTTTTTTTTTTTTTTTATACTTTGCTTTTATTTACTGAATCTTCTCATTTTTGAGACTAACAATAAGTGTATCAAATCTTATACTATAACCTAGCTAACAGTCATGTAGACTGCAACATTAAAAATGGCCCTGACAAATTATGGCTGGGTTGGAAGGTCGGTACGTTGCAGGCGGGATCGGTTGGAAACCCGAGTCAAGACCCTTGCGGGGGGATTTGGGTGGACAGAGAGTTTTTCATTATAGGATGCTTTGTGCTTGTCTATTTCATCTTTTACTGCGAAAAAGCCGAGGTCCCTGTGGATGTTTTGGTTTCGAATATACCATGGTGCCCCAGTGATAGTTCGCAGGATCTTTGATTGAGCGTTCCCCCAAAGCTGGGAGCCATACGTCCAGATTGGCTTAAGAGTGGAGTTCTAGAGCAGGACCTTATAGTCCAGACACAAGGGCGATCGGGCGTTAATAATCCAGTGGAGGCTGCTGGCTTTCAGCTTTAGGTGTAGTTTCTTGCATTCGATATGTCTACGCCATGTTAGACGTCTGTCGAGATGGATGCCGAGATACGTTACTTCATTGACTTGGGGGATCTGCGTGCTATTTAGGCAGAGCGGAGGGCAAGTTTGCCTGTTAAGCGTAAACGTTACGTGTTTTCACTTTTGTTCGTTTATTTTGATACGCCAGTCAGATAGCCACTTCTCGACTACCATGAGATGTTTGGCGAGTTGGGTTGATGCACGGACTAGGCATCTGGAGCGGTTAAGGATCGCAGTGTCGTCTGCAAAGGTGGATGTTTTTAGTCGGTCACTCGTGGGATTATCCGCTGTGTAGAGGACGAATAGAGTTGGCCCAAGTGCGTTGCCTTGTTGGACTCTAGCTTCGATAGTGTAGTTGTCGGATATTGTTGTGTTGCACCTCACTGCAAAGGCTCTGTTGTAGAGGTAAGATTCAAGGAGTTTATGAGTGTACCCAGGCAAGTGTGTTTTAATTATATGCACAAGACCTTTGAGCCAGACGCGGTCGAATGCTTGAGATACATCCAGAAATATCGCGCTACAGTATTCTCTAAGCTCGAAGACTGTGCGAATCTCTGATGTTATTCTGTTAACTTGCTCGATAGTTCCGTGTTTTTCTCTGAAGCCAAATTAATGGGCTGAGATAATGTTGTGAGCTTCCATATATGGTATTATGCGCGTTAGAAGGCATTTTTCGAATAGTTTGGACAGGCATGATAATAAACTTATTGGTCTGTAAGATGACGGGATCGTGTGATCTTTTCCAGGCTTCGGTATCATTATTATAATTGATTTTTTCCATTTACTTGGGTAGAAGCCGAGATTTATGATACCATTGAAGAGCTTACAGAGGACCTCAACAGCACAGTACGGAAGTTCCATTATCATTTTTGTAGTTATTAGGTCCTGGCCTGGATCCTTTTTTGGTTTTAGCTCCCTAATGACTTTTGTAATCTCGTTCGGCCGAAATAAAGTTGGCGTTGATTCCGTTTCGGAGTGGATTTGCGGAAGAACATGAGCATTTGCTGAGGGGTTCGGCTGGAAGACGCCTCTGAGATGTAAGGCAAATGTTTCGGCTCTGTCTTTGTCGCTGCGGGCCCAGCAACCTGAAGAATTTCTTATCGGGGTGACGGTTTCAAACGGAGAGCTTAGATTTGGGTAAGCCCTCCACAAGGGATGCTTTGTACTAGTTGGCGAGAGTTTTTCTATATATTTTAGTTGTGCATTTTCAGCATCTTCCTTCAGAGCCCGATTTAGTTTGCGGGTGGCTTCATTAAGACGTTGCTTTGAGCATGGTGACCTGCTGGTTTGCCACGCCCGTCGCAGACGCCTTTTTTCCAGAACCAGCTGTTTAATTTGCAGGCTCGTTTTGAACCTCTTCCAGAGCGGCGGTAGAGTAGTCGATGTCCGATTCGATATTTAGTTGAGGAGTTAGCTCAATGTGGGAACTCACATACTTTCTGTATTTCATCCAGTTGGTGTTGTGCGACGTCAGCCTATGGGGGTGGTCCGTAATTTCTGGGCTTTGAAGAAGGCTTAACAACAAGGGCGAGTGGTCGGATGAGAGATCCGGCAGGGCCATGGCGCCTATTAGATCACGTGGGATGTTTTTCGTCACTGCGAAATCAAATAGATCTGGGATCTATCTGAGGTCTGCAGGCCAATGTGTGGGGCTACCAGGAGAGACGTAGTCCAATTTATTGCTCATTTTTATAAGTGCGTTATACAGTTGCCTTCCCTTGGGCGTCACGAGGCGTGATCCTTAGTGCGTGTGTTTGGCATTGTAGTCTCCTGCAGCTATGAAGTGATCCCCCAGTGTGTTATAGAAGTCCATGAATTCACCTTTAGAGATAGTAAATCGAGGTGGGCAGTAGACAGCGACAATGCAAAGCTTGCCGTTTCCTGACTGCACATTTTTGGACGTGGCTTGCAAGTAATTTGTTGCAAACCTTTGGTGAAAGTGGTGTTTGATGCGTTCTATGATTAAGATACCGGTTCTGCTGTGGCTTTGCCATCCGTATGATCTGTGCGGTAGAAGGTATAACCTCTTATATTGAAGTTATATCTCCCAGTGAGGTGCGTTTCAACCAGCAGCATGGCGTCGATGTGATTTACATTTAGCAATTGCGTTATTTCCAATTTATGCCGTGAAATGCCGTTGGCATTCCACATGGATATACGTAGATTAGACATTTATTATTTGGACTGTTGTGCTACAAGCAACTGAATCACCAAGTTCTGGTTCTGAACAAGGGTTTGCATAGTTGTTTTCATAAATGACATGAGTTCCATCATACTTTGTAGCATGGTAAACATCATAGTTTTCAGATTGCTTTGCGGCTGCATCGGGACCTGCTGAGTGTTTTCTAAACGTGGCTGGAGTGGATTTTTCATGCCTGTTCGTAGTGCTTCGGCGTAGGAGAAGCCCTTAGTGGTATTTATCGAACCGAATGATGATCTGGCTGCCTTGGCGAAAAATACATCTTCTTTGTTTGAGGGGCCGTTTACGGAGTTGTGGAAGTCTTCGCAGACTACGCAGACTGCCCGAAGTCTGCAGTATGTCTTTGTGTGTCCATGGCAGTTTGTGCATTGTAGAGGGCCGTTGCGTTTGTGTGGTTCTTACACGGTGATCCTTCGATGCAGTAAGAGCTGCAGCTTGTAGATCGGGTGCACTTCGTTTTTCTTTAAGGCTTTGCTATCTGGTTCCAGCTCGAACTTGAAGAGTGGTTGCGGCTTTTTATTTCTGTTGCTAATGTTGCTAACATTTGTGGCACAGAAGCCTTTGGCTTTAAGGGCTTCTTGAATCTCAGAGGGGGCGACGTCGGGTTCGATTCCTTTAAGTACAACTTGCAGTCCCTTGCTGCTTTTTAGTTGGTAGGTGTAGAAGTTCTTTTTTGTTTCTTCCAGGTACTTCGACACAGCTCGAAAGTGGGTTTCGTGGATGTTCCCTTTAATAAGCGGAACAACATGAAAATTTTCATTCCCGACCAGCACAACAATTTTGTTGACCAGGGCGTTAGAGCTTTTTTCCCTTATATAAATAGGTGGGGGCTTTGGTTTCTTTTGGGTCTCCTGCCCCAGCTCTGCTTGGTTGTTCTCCGCCTCTGTTAAAATGGAAAAACGGTTATCATTGGAACTCCTAGTTTGGTCGTTGCTTTTGTTGGTACGGTTGATCTTTGGTTTATTTCCAACCGTGTTTAGTGGACTAAGCTTACGCTTAATCTGGATGTGGCGATCCATACCGATCTGTATAGCCGGGACCGCTTGTTGCTTATCGAAGCTTACGGTTTTTGTTAACATTGCAATTTGCTCTGCGGCCGTTGGCACCGAATTCGCAATATTGGTAGTTGGTTTAGTTGTTGGTGGTGCTTTTGCTGCGACTGCAGAAATTGTAGCGCTGCTTGTTGTTGGAGCTTCTTCCATAGAAACCAGCGGTGGTGGGGTTGGGCATTGGTAGCTCCACGATGTAGGAGTTGGGGTGAGAAGAGTGGGAGAGCAAGAGCTCTCTCTCTTACTGTCGATGGTCAGTAGAGCCGGGTTGCACTTTGTTGACTTGCTTTCTTCAACGATATCGCGTGTTGAGAAGTAAGGGTAACAATCAGAACTATCAAATCTTTTTTTTTTCTTAAGCGACCCCAGCCGCAACCAAATATATTAGGATTGTGTCGCCCTAGGAATAAACTGGCGTTGCTTTCCGCCACGGTCTCCTCACTTTGGCGGACTATGGGAAGCCGCGGTCAAGGCGACGAAGTATCACTTGCTGGAAAATCTACGTTTTCATTGTAGCAGCTTCGTACTCCCGTCTGCCAGATCTCTGCAATGTTGAACTCGCGACCTGTCTGGGCCATTTGAAAAAATGCTGACCTGGAAGTACTCACTCCTGGTCATTTTCTTTAGGGCAAAGCTAGCGTCACTATCGACGAGTCTGATGTGACTCATAAACATTTCTAATACCAAGCAAGTATATTATATCGAAAAACCGACAAGGGAAAAAATAAAGTGCAACGCAAACATAACCTCGCGGCTTTTTAATAATGAATGTCTACGAAAGGTGATGCAAAACAGCATCTCCTCGCAACACCGATGAAAAGTTGGAAATCAAAACCAAACATTTGTAGATTGGTACACTTTTTAAACATAATTGTAGCAATAATGCTCATAAGCCAATTTTTAAGAATGTTTAAAATTCCTAATAAATGTTTGAATAAAAAGTAATAAAATAAATTAGATAGGATATAAATACGATCAAAAATTTGAACTTGTTATTCATAAAGATAATCAATTTAATGAATGATAAGATTAACAACATTTATGATTGACAGAGGTATTTAATTTCGGCATACTGAACGAAAATAAAATAAATAATGTCAAAGACTCTGTTCTGTCCTGAATTTGAAGCAGAAAGCTCAATGGACCAAAATCAAGAAATCAAAAGTCTTATCTACATTCAAAGAGATTTTATTATTATTATTATTATAGAGTAAAGGAGTTTCCCAACAGAGAAGGGGTGAGGTCCTGCGACCAAGGTGAACTTTTGTACCTATAAAGCTCTCTCTATCTAGACAAAAGCTGATCTGCTTTCCTGATGAAGAAAAGCAAACTTTTCGTTGAGGAACGCACAACATGCTCGGGACCTGCGGTATCGGGTTTTTTTTGTTCGATCACGGGATTGATAAGCTTCTTGGCTTGTCGAATTCCTGGTTGGACAGACCAGTAGCGATCAGTCAACCTAACAGCTCAGGCTTTCGCGAAAGCCCAAATAGTTGACCCCGCGCTACAGAAGGGCGTAAGAAGTAAGACTGATCGGCCAATAGGACTTAGGCTGGTCAAGCGAACGATTCCCTTGCTTGGAAATTAATACCACAAGAGCTGGATATGTATCCCCAAATAAAAGTAGCTATAAGAAGGCCGACAAGTGGATCAAGGGTATGAGACAGGCTATTTTGAATAAGGGCTGGGAAAATTTTGTCACCCCCTGCGGCTTTGAAGGGAGCGAAAGAATCTACAGCCCATTTGACCATTTGGCCATGTATCGTGTTTAGCTCGTCTAAATTAGTTGTCGTCTCGCATTGTGACTGGCTGTGTTTTTGACTGTGCTCAGTGTTTTTCGTTAATTTATCTTGTTTTTTACATTCTAACTTTGTTTAATTTTGTCTAATTTGATCAATAACTTGCGGGCTTTATCATAATATTAATCTTTTTTTATTATTTTGTGTCTGTGTGGTGCAAATCAATTGCAATTTATTTGCTTATTGATTTGATTAACTCTGTGCTAGTCCATTTTGTTGTTGTCAGTTTTTTTTTTTTGCGTTCATTGTTCAGCCTGTTCTTAGCAGTGGTTTTGTCTTGCTTATCGTTCGTTCTCCGTTTTAGCTCTGTGCAAGTGTATTTTGTTGTTGCCCGTTTTTGTTTCGGCGCATTGTCTGTGCAGTGCTTGGGTTAGATTTGCGCATTCTCTGTTCCGTTTTTGTAGTTAACTGCAGTGCCTAATTTTTGTTTGTGTTTAACCTAGCGTTGTTTTCTTTCTCTATTTTCTTATTTTAAAGTGCAGTGTTCTCTTTTTGTGCCCTACATTTTTTTCGTTACTCAATTATTAAATCATGTTTGTCTGCTCAATGAAAAATTGTAAGTGTCAGTCCGATCCTAAGGCTGAATTTATTGACTGTTGGTTGTGTGATAACGTTGCGCATGTGAAGTGCGCTGGTTACACGCAACGCATCAAAGATTGTTTATCCAATAAGTCCGGTCTTAGATGGAGCTGTTTGTCTTGTCGCCAGTCTGAAGTGGACATTTAAATGTTCATGAGACAGACAAGGGAGGGCTTTTGTGCATTACGTAGCTCTTTTAATAAGCTACTATCAGAGTTTGAGACCATGGAGTCTCAGTTCAATAATTTGAAGTTATTGAATGCGCCATCGGTGACTATTGACGTTCCGTCATCTTCTAATGTGGTACAACCCTTGTGCCCATTATTGTTGCCTACTCCAGTTACCCCGATTAATAGTGCTCGCCCAGAGGCTCAACTCATGGGCTTCAACACTCCGGCCTCTCCGTCATGTTCTCCTTCTGTGGCAATCGAAACATTGCCAGTTATCTCTTGTACCCCTCCTCCAGGTTCAGTGACAACTAACTTGGGTGCAAAACCTCTTTCTGCTGTTCCCTTAAAGAAACAGCTTTTTGTCTCTCGTTTTAATCCAGACACGTCATCTGAAGATGTAAAATCATATATACAATCGAATCTTCCCGATCATGTTAATGTAACTGTCGAGAAATTTAAATTTAATTATGCCAGGGAGATCTCCTCTTTTAAAATTGGTTGTTCGGCTAAAGTTTTTAAGTCTATTGCTTTGGCTACTTTTTGGCCGCAACACCTAATTGTAAAAGAGTATGTATCAAAAAAAAAGAATCGGTCTCCGATTGCACTGCCTCCTATCACTGGTATTGCCTCTTCCTCTAATGTTAACCCAAAAAACTAACTCCATCCTTCCTTCTAGCGTATCAAAACGTTAGAGGTCTTAATTCTAAACTTTCCCAAGTATTTGTTGATTGTTTTTCTTTTGAGTTTGATGTCATTATCTTTTTCGAAACCTGGTTAAAGCCAGATATTACTAATTTTTCTTTGTTTTCTGATAAATACACCTCTTTTAGATGTGACCGTGTTTCACGTGTCGGAGGTGGCGTTTTAATTGCTGTTAATTCTCACCTTCCGTCTGAATTAATTTCTTCTCGATGGCATGTTGACATCGAATTTGTAGGTGTAAAAATTGCATTCAATAATTTTTCAATTTTTATCAGCTGTTCGTATATTCCTCCCCAATCTGATATGGCCATTTACAATGAACACCTTTTTGCAATTAAATATATTTCTTCTCTTCTTTCGGATAGAGACTTTTTATTTGTCTTTAGTGATTTTAATTTGCCCTACGTTGTTAGACACACCTAATGTGTTGACCCCATCTAGTTCCCATGAATTTATTAATTCGTTGTTTGATATCTCTTTGACGCAAGTTAACCTGGTGCGTAACTGTAATGGTCGTATGCTTGACCTTGTCTTTCTTTTGACCCAGCTTGTAGTTATACTAAACAAATTCCTCCTCTAGTCACTCCTGAAGACCTCCACCATCCCACTTTAGAACTTACTTTCAATTTACAAAATTTCAATGCAACTGCTTTAGAGAGTTCATATTCGTATGTTCGCTGTTTTCGTAGAACAGATTTCATTAAACTCAATAGTCTTATAAATCTTACTGACTGGTCTCAACTGTACTTTTGTACTGACATAAACAGTGCTTCTTCTATTTTTTATAATATTCTTAATTCAATTTTTGAGCAATGTGTGCCTCGTGTTAAACTTGTGAGGACGAACCGTCCACCTTGGTTTACAAGTGACTTGATGCGCTTAAAAAATTTGAAATCTCGATATTATAAAAAATTCAAGAGTTCGGGAAACTCTTCTGATTTCTCTCGTTATGTTATTGCCAGATCTAATTTTGTCTCGTATAACTCGCGATGTTATAAAAATTATCTAAATCGCTGTCGTTTACAATTTGCTCATAATCCACGACAGTTCTATAATTTTGTAAATATGAAACGTAAATCCTCTTCTCTACCCTCTTCTGTCATTCTTGGAGATATGAAAGCAAATTCTGATCAGGCCTCTGCCGATTTATTTGCAGATTTTTTCCAATCCACTTATACTGTTTCTGTATTACCTACTTTGCCTTATCAATATCGTATTCAAACATCTAATTGCATTTTTGATCCTGTCATCATAGAAAGTTCGGTTCTTAACGAACTTAATTTAATCAAGCCTGTGTACTCACCAGGTCCTGATGGAGTGCCAGGATGTGTACTCAGGTACTGTGCTGGTTCTCTTTGTAAACCCCTTCATAAATTATTTGACTTGTCTGTTAACTCCTGCTCTTTACCTCCAATTTGGAAGGAATCGTTTATTGTTCCTCTTCATAAGAAAGGTTCAAAGTCCGAGGTCAAGAATTATAGAGGCATTTCTAAGTTGTCTGCTATTCCTAAGGTGTTGGAGAAAATGATTACTTGTCAGCTCCAACATTCATGTAGTTCTATTATTTCACCTTATCAACATGGTTTTGTGAAAGTAAGATCTATTACCACTAACCTTCTTGATTTTACCTTGTTTGTGATAGCAGGATTCCATAATAAAATGCAGACTGATGTTGTATATACTGACTCTAGTAAGGCCTTTGATTCTGTAAACCACTGTCTTTTGCTAAATAAACTACAGCTTTCTGGATTTCCACATAGTCTTCTTATGTGGATTTTTAACTATCTTAGTTCGAGAACTCAAAAAGTTCTCTTTAAATCTTGTTTTTCAAAGCCCATTTTTGCTACTTCTGGTGTACCTCAAGGTAGTCATCTTGGTCCTCTTCTTTTTAATCTTTTTATTAATGATCTTCCTTCTATTATTCCCAATTCCAAAGTGTTAATGTATGCTGACGATGTGAAGTTGTGTTTCTCGTACAATGATATTAGCTCTCACTGCCTTTTGCAAACAGATCTTAATCTGCTTTCAAATTGGTGTAGTGACAACATGTTGCAACTTAATTGTTCAAAATGTAATGTTATGTCATTTTATAGAACCTCACCACATATCGTTACTTACAGTCTCGAGCAGGTTAACATTGAGAGATTGAATAACACTAAAGATTTAGGTATTTTCCTAGATCATAAGTTGAAATTTGACCACCATATTTCTTTTGCTGTCAATAAGGCGACTCAAGTTCTTGGCTTCTTTAAACGATGGTCCAAAGAGTTTGATGACCCTTATACGACAAAATTACTTTACACTTCTCTTGTTCGTCCGATTTTGGAATACGGTTCTTATGTCTGGTCCCCACAATATTCTGTCCACCAAGACAGAATTGAATCAGTGCAAAAGAAGTTTTTACTTTTTGCCCTCCGTCGCTTTAACTGGGTTTCTGGTTCTGATTTGCCTTCTTACTCTAGTAGACTTCTTTTAATTAATCTTCCATCTCTAACTAATCGTCGTGTTTGGTGGGTATTGTTTTTATTCATAAACTAATTGGTGGCTTTATTGATTCTTCTGTGTTATTAAATCAAATTTGCTTCACTGTTCCCTTTAGAAGAACTCGTAATTTTAGACCCTTGTCATTAAATACATGTTCCTCTAATTATTTGTTGCATGAACCTTTTCGTGTGCTCTGTGTCGATTACAATAGAACTTCTCATGTTTTCGCCACAGAGTTCTCCTTGTTTATAATTAAGAAACTAATTTTAAACTTTCTAATCAGTAGTTATAGTAATTAATACTAACACAGTGATCTGATTGGGTTTTTCTGGGTTTTCCCCAATTTTTGCAACAAATGTTGGATCACTTTATATTGAACTTTGTATACCCCAGTTTTACATACATTTTACATACATTTTACATACTTTTAAATTCTTTAAATATTGGTTTTAATATCATTTTATTTTTAAATTATAATTTTAATTTATCTTTCTTTAATTTGTTTATTAATCTGTTCGGCTGCCTTTAGCTGACTTAAATAAATAAATAATGCGTTTGTTGTAGTTGGTGAGAGCGTCCCTATAGACATCCTAACTTTCACGGATACATATAGCCTTACTAAATAGGCTTCTAACCTTCTTTCTTAGTTCAGCCAGTTTCTCACTCCACCATGGAATTTTATGGTTGACCTTTAGGGACTTCCGAGCTGAGCTGACCTTGAAGGATGAAATAAGCACATCTTGAAGTAGATTGGCAACAAGTTCTATCTTACTAATAGACTTAGAATTGCTAATCAATAAATCTGCCTTAAAAGCTACAGATGCTTTGAAAAGTTCCCAATTCGTCTTTTTAAGACAGAAGGAGTTCTGGCGAATCTCGTCTTAGCCAAGAAGGTCAAACCTGATGTGCTGATGGTCTGACAAGGTGACATTGTCTGTGACCCGTCAGTTGGCAAGTGAACTCGCCATTGAGTTGCTGCTTAGGGTAAGATCAAAAACCTCTTCCCTAATGGCGTTAGTAAAAGTGGATTTACACCTCATGCTTTCTACCTTTAATTGGCAGCACAATAAGTAGTCTAAGAGGGACTCACCACATTTGTTGACGTCGCTGCTCCCCCAGATCGTGTGATTTGCATTGGCATCACAGCTAATCACTTGCGGCTTGTTGCTGCAACGACAGAACTGTACCAGTCGCTGGACCTCTGCTGGGGGTACCCCATCCACGTCACCTGGGTAATATGCAGAGGCGATCACCACT
The DNA here is from genome assembly GCA_018150935.1 of Drosophila pruinosa. Lineage (NCBI taxonomy): Eukaryota > Metazoa > Arthropoda > Insecta > Diptera > Drosophilidae > Drosophila > Drosophila pruinosa. Next base: position 775,568 of record JAECWR010000034.1, read on the forward strand.
TCCCGGACTCCGTTCGCAGTGGCTACCTCAATAGTCGTTGTCACCAGGTCTCTGAGGATGAAGTTCGCTAAAAAGAAAATTCTTACACTGTTATCTAAAAGTACGCTATCCAAATGGATATATAACACCTTGCAGGATTCGCATGATAGTCCACGTATTTGGCCACCGATCAACGATGGTTTTTGGACGAGAGCCAGGTTGGTTTGATTATCACAGATGACCCTGCACAGTGTGACCCACGCTCCTTTAGCGTGGTGCAGGTTTTGCAGCTCTTTAATTGCGCTAATTTTCCCTCCTTAAGGCCGAGAGTTGTTACCACGAACGCTCTTTAGAGGCCTAGAGGAGCTGTTCGGCGGAGGTCGCGTTGCGAATACGCCCGGGGATTGCCTAAAGGCAACCGCTACCAGACACGGGCCTAGTTGAGCCCATCGCTGCTGCAAGCCGTGACCGAGGGTGGGGGAAGGGTCCTTCGATCCCTTTGCGGCCGCAGCGCTGGTGGAGGCCACAGGGTGAACAGCCATTGCTGACGCTCCGGTGGGGACCACGGGCGCAGTTGTCGGAGGGGCACTGGCTGGAGAGAGAACGGGTGGGGAAGGGGATTAAGCAGGGCTGGTGGAGGAAGCTTTGGTAGCTGAATTCTTAAGCTTTACTTGTTGACAATACGTCGGATAAGACGTACGTGTTTTAATTGTGCTCCCCAAAAAAAAATAAGTAAGAAAGCTATCGTCGAGTTTTCTCGACTGTGAGATACCCGCCACACAATTTTATCATCGAAATATTATATTTTTAAAAAAATATACTGGAAAATATACTAAAAAATATACTAAAAATATACCAAAATTATTTACCAAAATTTTCTTTGTTTGAAATTATTAACTTGGCGGCACTTAAGTAGTTTTATTGAACAACATTATTATGTCAGTGAGTGACGTAGCAACTGAACAGGCGCAGCTGCACCTGATATTGCCCAATAAAAGTAATTCGATAATAACGTCTGTATATTTTTTCCGATTGTAACCAAATTTTCAGAGATTCATTAAGATTCGTAATATAATTAATTCTAATTAATTCAAGATTGAAAATAACAACTTAATCTGCGTGCAACATAAATACATTCTTTTATTTTGAAACCAAATTTTCAGAGATCAATCAGATACTGATTAGTATTGTGTCTGCCAAAACTGAACATTCTAGCTTTAAATGACGCTTACAATTCGGGTTTTTTCGATTTACGGGGGCGGAAAGGTTCGTGGTCAACATCTAAAACAAACTTGATCTGTGGGCAACAATAAGACATGCTGTCCTGAAAAATTTGTTGCTCTATCTCTTAGAGTCTTTAAGATCTAGGTGTTCATATGGACAGACGGATAGACGGACATGGCAAAACCGTCTCGGCTGTTAAAGCTGATCAAGAATATATTTACTTTATGGGGTCGGAGATGCTTCCTTCTGCCTATTACATACCTTTTCGGTTGGCACAAAGTTATAATACCCTTCTACCCTTTGGGTAGGCTATAAAGCTGATTACCTAATTCCAATCCTCACAAAATTTTTATCACCTAATAAGAGTGTTATTACCTATTATTATGCTTTATAGCAAAATTGCGAGGGAAAAAGCCGCAGTCGACTTACCTTATCCTCGATATATTAAATGAGGCCAAAATAACCGTTGTTAAATTTTAACAACAGCTTGATTTTTGTCATGAAATTAATGTGCTGAAAGCTGAAAAAACTGTGAAAGCGAATAGTAATTTGCAATCAAATAACCTCTTTCTAGAGGGATATGGAGTATTAAGCGTGGAATGTCGTCATGAAAATGCAGTGGCACCGTATGACGTAAAGCACCCAATTTTAGTGAGAAAATCTGGGTTTACTTGGCTAAAAATAAACAACGCTCATAAAGAAACCTTACCGCGGACTGAAGCTGATGAGGAATATCATTGAAAGCGAATTATGGATCTTTGGCTTACGCAAAATGGGTGAATTCGAAAAATACTGTACAACAGAGAGCACTGTAAAGTTGAAAATAAACAACATAGGGCAGATAAACAAAATATTCACTCAAACATCGGAAAGGAAAAAAAAGGTTTAAAATGTTTCTCGACATTTGCACAGCATTTAATATTGAAGAAAACATGCAAACTATAATTTAAATCGAGAAACGCCTAAATGAATACGCCAGCAACCAAACCTCGATCATCAATGCAACATCAAACTTGATGCGATCTACTACAGAACAAGTGAATAACAACTTTGGAGAGGTCACGAAGGAAATAAACAAGATAGCGAACCCAATGAAAGAGAACTTCTTCATCTTTTAGGAATCTATAAAATTTTTCGTGTTAATTACTCAAGTAGAAAACTAGATTGATAAATCCAAAGCCCTTCAGTCAACAGTCATTTCCCTTGTAACGAAGGAAGCGTTCATCCTTCCATGGTTGAGCCAAACAAAATGTTGACCGAATAAAATGAAATTCAAAAAAAATTAAAAAGAAATCAACTTCTTCCCGGCGGAAATTCACTAAAGAGACTACAATTAGCGTACAAAATAATGAAGGCATAAACGATATTTAAACACACTAATCATCAACATACTAATCATAGATGCAAGGCTGCCCATATACATTGATAAACATGCCAATATTTTCAAAACAATCCCGATACTGCTAGAACTCAACGAAAGAAGAGTGATTCAAAAAATTAAAATGAAATTTCTTATCTTCAACAACGAGATAAATGCATACAACTCAATGACCGAAACTGAAGTAAGTCGGTGTCGCCATGAAGACCAGGACACGTGGCTATGGAAAGACGACCAGAGCTGTGAAATATTACCCGCCAAGCCGAGCAACAAGCAGCCATGCAACATGATCGAGTACGAAGACGACACCTTTTAAAAAAAAACTAAATAGTAAAAATCGGTGTGCGTTTAAGGTATTTGAAAAGGCATCAGCTCATATAATATGTGGAAACTACCAAGAGATAACTCTATTGCCTAGCCAAGGCAGAATTGAACTTTAAAATCACCATCATAACATCATAAACCACAACAATACATGGGTACCGACACCACTTCACCTCATTGTTGTATAAATGGTACAGATCATGGATTATTTCACACAATAAATGGACATCGTTATCATTAACAATAACAAGTAAGAAAGCTACAGTCGAGTTTGCTCGACTGTGAGATACCCGCCACCCAATTTTACCATCAAAATATATTTTTCAAAATATACTGAAAAAATACTAAAAAAATATATACTAAAAAATACCAAAATAATATATCAACATTTTCTTTGTTCGAAATTATTAGCTTGGCGGCACTTTAGTTGGTTTATTGAACACCATTATTATGTCGCGGAGTGTCATAGCAACTAACTAGGCAGCACTAGTGGTAACGCATTATAAAAGTAATATCTTAATAACTTCTGTGTTTTTTATCCGATTGTGACCAAATTCGCAGAGATCATTAAGATAGTGATTAGTATTGTGCGTACCAAAATTCTAGGTTTAAAACAAAGCTTGCAATTCGGTTTTATTCGATTTACGGGGACGGGAGGGGGCGTGGCCAAAATCAAAAACAAACTTGATCTGCGTGCAACAATAAGACATACTGTCGCGAAAAATTTGTTGCTGTATCTCTTATAGTCTCTGAGATCTAGGTGTTCATACGGACAGACAAACGGACAGACAAACGGACAGACGGACATGGCTATATAGTCTCGGCTGTTGACGCTGATCAAGAATATATATACTTTATGGGGTCGGAGATGCTTCCTTCTGCCTGTTACATACATTTTCGGTCGGCACAAAGCCATAATACCCTTCTACCCTTTGGGTAGGCGGGTATAATAATAATAATTGCCATCTACATATTGAAGAGGAGACACCAGAGGCGTCAATTGCTGGCTGTCATATTATCTGGTAAAATGTTCAAGCATGAAAATAGATCATAAATAATAAGTCATAAATGTCAACCAACTGTGTTCAAGTGTGAATCCGGCGAGAATCGTAGGATCGCTGCGTGGATCTTGAACACATTTCAAATACGTCTTGATGACTTCTAATATTACATACAATTTACTTACAATATTATATATTATATTACTTACAATTTTTGTGGATAGGGTAATTGTTTTGCTGGTCTCTTCTAAAGTTTCATGTAGTTTGGTCACTCTGTTTAATTTTCATGCTTTTTCTTGTGTGATAATATTAGCGAGTTCGCAAAAATTTCCAACTTGAAATTTCGTGTTGTAATTAGATTTCTGGGTTTAAAAAAGAAATCAAATATTGAGATAAAAGTTGATCTTACGACCCAAGAAAATGTCCACAAAATTTTCGAAATGGTATTGAATAATCGGTGAGTATAGGTGCTCGAAATTGCTGTAGCTGTCACCATCTTGTTTGAAAGACTTGAAATTATTTAAACAATCATTTAAATGTGAAAGAGCGTTCCTCGAAATAGATGCCGCATTTACTTATGGTGCAAAATAAAGAAGATCGGGAGGCCACATCAAAGGCTGGCTTGACTATACTAAACGAAACCGAAAATTCTTCTTCTTCTTCTTTTCTTATCTTCTTTCGTTCTATAGTGGTATCAATGTTTCGCATATCTAATAAATCTCCAGCTGAAAATGTAACATGATTCTAATGCGTGTTTTTAAAATATTCGGAATACTTTAACGGAATTTTGTTTCGGATGGAGTAATATTAAGATAATTTATTAATATAAGTAAACGACCTACTCTTGCGCTTCCCCATTGCCACCTCTTCTGTCATACTATGACCTATGCGACACCTTTAAACCAACGAAACAACAATTATAGTCATCGTCATCATCTCACCAGCGAGGTGCCAACAACAAACATCCACACGTGCCCGCAACCGCCAGCAAAGCGCAGCATAAGCGACAAACAGCGGATTTTGCGAAATGGGTACAGCGACGACTTAACCCGCAACTCAGCATTGGGGGCGGAAAATGTGGTACTGGGTCAGGATATATACCATCCATCCAAGCCATCGAGTCAAGGCAGTGGCACACTTGTCGTGACTTAGAACTGTAACAGTCAGCCATTCCCACTGCGTTTTTTTGGCTTTGGGGTGCTCCTGGGGGGCGATCTCTGTACGTTGACCCCTGTACAATAGGCACCTGACCTCGGTGCTAAACCGGCGTTTCTTTTTTTTTCAGATCGTCACGTACCCATTGTAGTTCCGCAGTGGCGTCGTTGTCTTCACATCCCACCAATGCCTGCACCTTGCGACGGAGTTGTTGACGCAGTATTCCCTTCTGCCTCGCGGGTCTCTCCACTTACTGCCGCCTGCTTCCCGTGAACTGGGTTGCGGCTTCTCCTCGTCGCTTCCAGGTGTCCGATGTTCGGTCGATGGATTCGGCCGTGCCTTCTCATCGTCGGTCATTCTGTCCCGTCTCTATCTCCCTTCTTCTTCCAATCAATCGTTTCGCTGGACCTATAGTCTACTCATGGGTCATACTCTCCGCTGAGACAAAAGTCAGCACGATAACAGTTTACTCTTGCATCTTTTCTTGTTAGCTTCTTGTTTGCGATTTATGTTTGCGTTCGAAGAAAATAACAGTAATAATTTACAGAGATTATAGCGGCTTTTATTTAATTGTTGCTCCCTCTGTAAAAGGTGAGGGCGAAGACGTCTTTGTTTGGACCTCTGTATCGTCCGTTTCCCTGGCCTTATGATCTTTTAGGTGGCCATTATCCGCGACTTTTATCCTTCGTTCAGACGACTTTTTTTAGACGCACTACATTGAAACAAAACGAAATGCATTTCACCTTCCTATATATTCCGTCGAATTTCGATGTCAACTTTACTGCGAATCCCTCCACCGCATTCTACAGTTGATGACGTTTTACTTATATCAGCGTATTCAGCCTAGGATGTCACTCCCTTATCCCTATGTTGTATTACCTATTCTGATCCATGGATGCTTGCTGTAAACTGTTGCGCACTACTTCAAAGACTTCATTCTTCCTATGACTGTGCAATTTATTGAACTTTCTAATGGCAGTGTAGATGACGATGGGTCTGACCATCATGGCAAAGAGCGACCAAATGGTGCAGGATGTGCAACCCCAGATTTTACCAAAGATTGTGTTCCAATTTACGCTTTTATTAAGGGTTATTTCTAGATATTTGACCTCTTTGGATAGTCCCACAGGGGAGCCGCTAATATGTAGTTGACCAATGTCAATGGAGTAGCGCCTAGTGAAGTAAACCATAATTGCCATTCATTGATTGATGCTAAGGAAAACGGAGTAGGGAGGATAGAACTACTCGCTGGGGACAGTCTCTGACTGCATTAAATGCATGCAGTCGTGGAATCAAAGGTGGAAGTTATTATCCGGTGTTTAAGCATAGTATCTATCCATCGGATCAATGACGGGCAGTTCGTTTGCGCTCTAGAGCAGTAGAGATGGACCCGCATAAATTATTGAGCATAAATGTTGTTAGATAGGAAAGCTCTCTCAGTTTTCCCCACTAACCTGTGGAGAGCGCCCTCCGTCGATCTACACGAACTGCGTGGGATGGAGAGGAATCGAAGTCTGCAGAAAGCACCCAATATGCATATCTATCAGCGTTTCCGCCGTCTGCAGCAGATTGTCAAGCGGACAATTCCCTTGCTTGGGAATGAATGCAACATTTACTTTCATGCCTGAGCTGGGTGTGGTTCCCAAAGTAAAACAAGCTCAAACAAGGCCGACCAGTGGATCAAGGGTATGACCCAGGCTATTTGGAATGCGGCCTGGGAAGATTTTATTACCCTTTGAAAGGAGCGAAAGAATCTGCAGCACATTTTAGCTTTTCGGGGTCGAAAAGGAACCAGATAAACGGAGCCTGCGTGAGTCCGGTGACAAAATGGTGTCATCGCAACTGGAGAGATCTGGGTATGCCACAGAACCCGGGAAGTACACTTGCAGTAGAAGCTCAAGTGTTTTCCTGCAATCTTGAGTGAAAGAGCCATCTGCTCTTTTAAGAAGCCCTATTCCATTAGACGACCCTTTGGCCAGTACTCTATGGAGTCTCGCTGCCTCCTGCAACGATTCTATGTTACCACAGTAACTGCGCCATGTATCGCGTTTAGCTCATCTAATGCTTTTGTTGTAGTTAGTGAGAACGTCCCTATAGACGTCCCAACTAGCACGGTTAGATTTAGCCTTATTAAAAAGGCTTCTAACCCTTCTTCTAAGTACATCCAGCTCCTCATTCCACCATGGAATTTTACGATTGACCCTTAGGGACTTCTAGATTGAGCTGTCCTCGAACGATGAGATAAGCACATCTTGGAGCAGATTGGCAGCGAGTTCTATGTCACTGATAGATTTAGGATTGCTAACCAAAAAGTCTGCTTTGAAAGATACAGAGGCTTTGAAACCCTCCCAATTCGCCTTTTGGGATAGAAAGAGTTTTGGCGAATTTCGACTTGGCCAGGACAACCCTGATGTGCTGATAGTCTGACAAGGTGGCTTCGTCTGTAACGCGCCAGTTAACTCCTCTGCTAATCTCATTAGTAAAAGTGGGTTTACACCCCTTATATTAGCTACATCTAATTGACAGCACAATAAGTGCGACAACAGAAATTAACCAGTCGCTGGACCTCTGATGGGGGTATTTCATCAACATCAGCTAACATCCCAGGGGCAACCACTGGCGCCGTTGCCGGAGGGGCACTGGATGGAGAGGGAACGGGTGAGGATGGGGATAGAGCAGGGCTGGCGGAGGAGGCTTTGGGAGCTGATTTCTTAAGGATCGGCTTGACCCTGCTAAAGCCGAATTTCACCCTCCCTTGGCACTCTGTCCAAGCCCTGTACGACTCCTCGTCAACCAACATTGCGAGGTGAGTCGTAGTGCCATTCAGGCTATGCTGCACCACCCGCCACAGCTTCGTGGAGAAGCTACTGGCGTGCTGGAGCCCAATATAGTCCAGGATAGTCGCAGGAGTGAACTCAGCGCTACCGGTAAAGTAACCTCTAATGAGGAGAACCTTGGGAAACTCTGTTTCCTCCAGCAATTTTACGTCAAGGGCGCTGATGGACCTGATCTATCCAACAGCTCCCTTGACCCAATTGGCAGTACTGTTATCCTCGCACACCAGAAGCAGCTACTCATTTCGGGGTATACAACCTTCCAAACATGGGCTCGCAAATGGTGTGGATTGCAACGGTACCGCCTTTAGTATACTGGACTTCAAGGTAGCCAATTGCTCCGCTTAGAGGGGTTTGGAAGAATCAGCCGAAGTGAAGCCCAATTTCACGCTGCTTATCACTTGGTTGAAGAGTGGCTTCGTGGACTCCTTTTGAGTCTTTTTGGGCCTCTTTGAAGAGCTAGTAGGCTCAGCGATAGTATCATTATCGCGCGTCCGTTTTGCCTTGGTGCAGACGGGGGCCGCAGTGACGATAGCAAGAGCTTCCACTCGGTTTGAACCCTTCAATGTTACAAAGGCGGCCTACGATTCCAGCCGCAGCAACTGCAGCAACGTCGTCAGCAAAGCTGATTCGGTCGTAGTCAGCTTCCTCGTCGGAGGACAATACCTCGACGAGTTGCTGCCGGACTGAACCGCTATTGGACGGAAGTTCAGCACTAGCAAACCCTGTGTGCAAGGGAGTTCGTGGCCTATCCGGGACCCCTAAAATACTAGAGTCGAGATCCGTGGTATTGGGGGTGGAAGCCAGCAGACCATTGGCTGCAGTGCTGGTCTATGGGTCAGCCGTGGCATCGCCCGCCTCAGACTTTTCTATATTAATATTTTGACCCATAAAAATTGTGCCCACGAGTGGGCGGGAAGGGAAGGTCATCCAAGGCATAGCCCGCATACCGTGGAAAGTCTAAATGAAACTGGAGGACGACAGGTATCTAGAGTCCGCATACTAGAGACCGGTCTAACCCCGGCCATGCATCCATCAACGTATGCTGATCCACCTTGGATTGGAGTGATTTATAGATTTACGATCTTCGCTCGACTACAATTAGTCAGCACCTCTAGCAGAGACATGACCATGCTAGGGGTCTGCTTCCAGCCGCCCTCGCGTGGAGAGTATAGTCGCACTTTCGACAGTAGGAGCAAGGACGGCACGTGCCCCAGCCAATACTGGGATTACATGTTGATCCCCTTGCTGCCTCTGACGGCTGACGGCCTATATCACTGATAGTCATTGGATTGTTAACCAATAAATCTGCCTTGAAAGCTATAGAGGTTTTGAAAGGCTTCCAAGTCGTTTTTTTGGGACAGAAAGAGTTTTGGCGAAACTCGACGTGGGCAGGAAGCTCAATCATAATGTGCTGATAGGCTGACAACGTGAATTCGTCTGTACCCGCCAGTTCACAAGTGAACTCGCTATTGTGTTCCTGATTACGGTAAGATCTAAAACCTCTTTCCTAATGGCGTTAGTAAAAGTGGGTTTATACCCTACGTTAGCTACATCTAATTGGCAGCATAATAAGTAGTCTAAGAGGGACTCACCACGTTTGTTAACTTCGCTGCTCCACCAGATAGTGTGATGTGCATTGGCATCTTGATGTTGCGTCGTCAGAAATGAACTAGCCGCTGGACCTCTGATGGGGTTTATTCATCCACGTCATCTGGGAAGTACGCAGAGGCGATCACCACTTCCCGGACACCGTTCGCAGTAGCTAACTCAATAGCCGTTGCTACCAGGTCTCCAAAAATGAAGTTGGTTAAATGGTTAAAGGTTACACTGTTATCCAAAAGTAAAGAAGTGCGAGGGGCATCTCCGAAATTGATATATAACAACTTCCATTTGGCCACCGATCAACCATAATTCTTGGATCAGAGCCAGGTAGATTTCATCTTTACAGACGACCATGCACAGTGTCCCGACTAGGTTTACAATCGGCGGTGAAATGAGCTCGACTATTCCGAGCTATTAGGGAACAACACAACATTCAATTATCGGAGTTTCATCTATGAACACACTCTCAGCCCGTATTGGCGTGGATGAATTGTAATTCAAGGCAATACTTACTCTTTGTGATGACTGAAGTCAATGAGCTCACTTACACTGGAGATAGAGTCTTTTGGTTTAAAGGTCACCGACATTGCGACAAAAAGGGTCCTGACTCCTATCAACAGTGGTTCAATGGTCTGAATTTTTAAGATCCACACCTGCAAATTGCCCATCCAATACCTGAAATGACCACGAAGTTAAGGAGGATCTGCGGTCTTGATTCACGTAGGGAAGTCTTCTTCAGACTAGAAAAGATTATACGCAAACAACCGGGCCAATGCGCCTAACTGTAAACCACATCGTGCGTGCTCGCATCATTGTTTTCCGAGTTTTACAAATGAAGAATTTTCCTTACGAATTTGCCCCAATTTCCAAGTCAAGACAAGCGTGTCGAAGTTGTAATCTTGGGAGTCTACAGCTATACATGGACGAAGACATGACCTGGTAATCCTACCGAATGTTGCCGATTAATACAGAAATTAGCCTTGCCTTTTTGGAGCAGCATCGCAGAAAAATAAAAACTGTTCTTAACATACCGTTTAGTGTATTCTCTTTTAAGCGATATTCGCGATTACAGCGTAATCTGACTGAAAGGAAAGTTTAGTTAAAGATTGTATTTAGTAGCGGAAGCGCGCAAGTACATTTTAAGCGTGCGCAAGCAAGCCTTAGGCTGATTAAATAATATTAGTGCCCGCGGCATTTAAAAAAAGAGCTAGAAATCAGAAATAAACCATCTTCAACAATTTCATTAAACTTAATATATATCATTAGTTTTCTAAAGCAATAAATTTGAGCTACATTGATTCCACTAAAATTATTTAAATTTTGCGACTAATTTATATTAGTGTAAGGCACTTTTAAAATTTGGATTAAATTAATTGGACTTCCCGTTTCGAATATGGCAGAAAGGAAAATCAAATTAGGTTGAAGCGTCTTATCAGTGTAAATATATGTTTCTAAGTTGTTGAATGTTACCATGAAGCATTACTCTTCACCGCCAGAAGTGGAACTATGGAAACTATGATTTTTACCATGCAACAAAGTATGGTGGAACTCATGTCATTTATGAAAACAACTATGCAAACCCTTGTTCAGAACCAGAACTTGGTGATTCAGTTGCTTGTAGCACAACAATCCAAATAATAAATGTCTAACCTACGTATATCCATATGGAATGCCAACGGCATTTCATGATATAAACTGGAAATAACGCAATTCCTAAATGTAAATAACATCGTCGCCATCGATGCTGCTTTTTGAAACGCACCTCGCAGGGATATATAACTTCCATATAAGAGGTTACACCTTCTACCGCACAGACCATCCGGATGGCAAAGCCCAGGACGGAACCGGCATCTTAATCAGAGAACGCAATAAACAAACGCACTTATAAAAGTGAGCAATAAATTGGACTACGTCTCTCCTGGTAGCCCCACATATTGGCCTAAAGATCCCAGATCTAATTGATTTCGCGGTGACAAAAAACATCTCACGCTATCTAATAAGCGCCATGGCCCTACCGGATCTCTCATCCGACCACTCGCCTTTGTTGTTAACCCTTCTTCAAAGCCCAGAAATTACGGACCACCCCCATAGGCTGACGTCGCACAACACCAACTGGCGTCTGCGACGGGCGTGTCGAACCATGCTCAAAGCAACGTCATACTGAAGCCACACGCAAACTAAACCGGGCTCTGAAGGAAGATGCTGAAAATGCGCAACTAAAATATATAGAAAAACTCTCACCAATTAGTACAAAGCTCCTCTTGTGGAGGGCTCACCCAAATCTAAGCTCTCCGACTGAAACCGTCACCCCGATAAGAAATTCATCAGGTTGCTGGGTCCGCAGCAACAAAGACAGAGCTGAAACATTTGTCTTACATCTCAGAGGCGTCTTCCAGCCGAACCCCGCAGCAAATGCATATGTTCTTCCGCAAATTCACTCCGAAACGGAATTAACGCCAACTTCATTTCGGCCGAACGAGATTACAAAAGTCATTAGGGAGCTAAAACCAAAAAAGGCTTCCGGCGGTGACCTATTAACTATAAAAATGATAATGGAACTTCCGTATTGTACTGTTGAAAAAAAAACATCCACAGGGACCTCGGCATTTTCACAGTAAATGATGAAATAGACAAGCAAAAAGCGTCCTACAATGAAAAATTCTCTGCCCACCCAATTCACCTCGCAAGGGTTTTGAGAGATATCTAAAAAATATTGAGTTAATAAATAATACGATAACACTGTTGAATAAATGTTAATCTTCCATTCTCTTTGAAGCTTTCAGATGAGACTTGTGAAATTTAGGACATTAATATGTCAGATTTAAAAATATAAAAAAAATAAATAATCATTTTACAGAATTATTTTTTAAAGCCGGCGATAAATTAATGAACATAAAACTGTAGTTCATAATATTAAAACCATAACACAACAGCCAAGTAATTCCTAAATCTTAATTATTATCAAGAACTTTAATAAACATAAGAACGAATATATGGCAACTGACAAAGAATTTTTGGCCATTGTTTATGCAATAAAATAAATCTGGCAAAATATAACAAAAATTCAATAAAAATAGAATGTAATAACAATGAAACATCACAAAGAAAAAATCCATAAATTTAAATTGATATTTTTCACATTAGACACAGATTATTTGTAACAGACATCGATAATCTCACTAAATTTGCCAAAGCAAATAATATCAAGGACAGAAACTGGGGAGCAATGATACAGATCATAATTGAAAAATTTGCAAGGTTAAGTAAGCCTAAGATCTCTAAGGACAAAACCAAATGGACATGAAGGAAACGCAGTCATAGTAGAATGGGTTCATTCGACCTTGATCGAGGTAGCTAATTTCATAGATTAGGACATCCCAATACAAAAATTCAAGTCCCAAGAGGAACATATATATAACATAACATAAAAGATACCACACCACAACTCACCACAATACACCACATGATAAAACAATTAGGAACGGCTACAGACAAGCTTTGACTGTACGAGGTCATGGATTTTAAGAGTACATGCGGAAGTTAGAGCATAAAAGAAGATATTCTTGAGACGCAGTCTTTAATAATGTTATAAAATTATGAAAATTACATATTGGGTAAAACAAGTAAGAAAGCTACTGTCGAGTTTGCTCGACTGTGAGATACCCGTCACTCAATTTTACTGAATGGAAGAATAATATAGGGCAACCATCGAAATATTATATTTTCAATAATTTACTATATACTACAAAAATATACTAGAAATATACCAAAAAATATACCGAAATAAAGTTTGTTCAAAATGATTAGCTTGGTAGTGCTTTATTATGTTTATTGGACACCATTAATATGTTACTGAGTGACATACCAGCTGAACAGGTGCTGTTGCACCTCATTTTCTCTTATAAAACTCTTTGTTTAATAACTTCTGTATCCGATTATAACCAAATTTTCAGAGATCATTATGACGATGATTAGTATTGTGCGTGCCAAGATTGAACGTTCTAGCTTTAAAATGACGCTTGCAATTCGGTTTTTTTCGATTTACGGCTCTATTATTAGTATTATTAGTTTATGTGAGATCTAGATGTTCATACGAACGGACAGTCGGACGGTCGGGGTATAAAAATACACTTGCTCAGAGCTAAAACGGAAAACAATTGCAATTGAATTTTACCATGCAGACGGAAAATAATAAATCATAAGATAATTATTATTTGTACAGAAACTATTATGAGTACAGTCAAAAACACAACCAGTCTTAATTACAACCAGTTTTAATTACATACGATACAGTCACGATTGAATGTCTTTGTATAGTTTTCTGTTATTTTATTAGAAGCCTTGTTAGCCCTGTTTGAATTTATAATACTAATACCTGTGGATTCAATGTCCAGCAGAATCAAAAATAGGCTTTCCTCAATAGTTCCTTCAATAAAAATCTTTCGTTAGTCAGAGGCTTCCGGGTCAAAAAACGTTCGGCTTCTCACACACTCTGTTCTGACCCACTTATCGCCCAGCTTCATGGATACGACGTCGGCATTTTACACTAAGATGCGCAGCGGCACGTAATAAGGTTTCCTGTGCTTGGATCGTAGTGAGCAGATGAAGAATCTGCTCCTCTTGCTATATCTCTTGTTGCTGCTACACAATCGTTTAGTTCCAACTGCTTTTTTTGGAACACGCGGGAGAAGTTAAAGCTTTCATTAAACGACTTCAGAATGGCTTTAATGTTACTTGTGGCGTCTGTGGAGTACTGGAGTGTATCCCATGCAGTCCTTTACCCTGCCTTCTTCGAATTAAGTAAACCAATCTAATTGCATTTTTCCCTTAATTACAGAAAGTTTACTCTTACGTAAACTTAAGTCCTCTAAAGTAGTCTTATCTACTAGTCCTGACGGAGTTGCTAGTTGTGTGCTTAGTTAACCAATCTTAAAATGATTTGAATTGTCTATAGAGTTGTGCTCTTTCCCTAATATTTGGAAAGAGTCTTATATTATTCCTCTCTTAAAAAAAGAAAATAAATCTGTGTCAAAATTATAGAGGTATCTCTAAGTTTTCTACTATTTCCAAAGCATTTGAGAAACTAATAACTTATTAACCGCAGCACTGCTGTAAATCTATAATTTACTCTACCATCATGGGTTTGTGAAATGTGGGTTTACTACCACTAACTTATTAGAATTCTCATCAATTGTTATTGAAGGGTTCCAATCAAAAATGGAAACGGATGTTATTTACACTTATTTCAGTAAGGCTTTAGACTCCGTCAACCATAGTCTTTTATTATATAAGCTCAATCTTCTTGGATTTTCACAAAACTTAATTTTGTGGATATCGTCATGTCATGTGGAATTCCAAAGGTATTTTACAAGGGCTCTGTGTCTAAGACCGTCTATGTCACTTCCGGCATGCCTCAAGGAAGTCATTTAGGCCCCTTACTGTGTACATTATTCATATTTGATTTTCCATCCGTTAGATCATACTCTCGCATACTTATGTATGTGGATGATGTTAAGATTTGTCTTTTAATGATCCCATATATTGCCTCAGATTGACCTGACCATGATTGTTTTCAAATAAATGTAATAAAAGTAAACCTATATCATTTTTCAGGCGCATTCCCCATTTAAGCAATTATCGTGTTAATGAGACACAACTTAAGAATATAGAGACTTGATTCAAAATTAAAATTTGATAAGCATATTTTGTCTGCTTTCAATAAAGCCAATGTTGGTCAAAAGAATTTAAGGATCCCTATATAACAAAACATTTTTTTATCTTCCTGGTTCGTCCTATACTTAAGTAGAGATTTAATATCTGATTGCCGCAGTAAGGGTTCATCAAGATAGGCTTGAATCAGTGCAGAAACAATTTCTTCTTTTTGCTCTTCGTAGTCTTAGCTGAAATCCCACTATTAGATTGCCTTCGTATCGTAGTACAGTTTTATTACTAAACCTTCCTTCTCTTTCTGACCGTAGAACTATGCTAGGTGTAGTGTTTCTACAAAGACTAATCATTGGTGAAATTGACTCCTTGCAGTTGCCAATCTAAATTAGCTATGACGTTCCGGTCAGAACGACTGGAAATTTTCTTTCTCTCTCTCTTTTCCGTTGTAGTACTTACTATGGTAGACACAATCCTTTTAGTATTTTGAGTGTAAATTACCGTAAATTTTCTAATGTGAATTGCAATACTAGCACTATCCTTAAGATGAAAAACTTACATTTGCAAAACTTATTTCGTAGTTAAGTATAGTTCTTATTATTCTTATTATTATTATTCTTACTATTTTATTGTAATGTCTCTCTGGCTGTCAGCCGACAGAGGCAGCAAAGGGATCAACATGTAATCCCAGTATTGTCTGGGGCACGTGCCGTCCTTGCTCCTACTGTCGGAAGTGCGACTATACTCTCCACGCGAGGGCGGCTGGAAGCAGGCCCCTAGCAAGTTCATGTCTGTGGTAGTGGTGCTGACTAATTGTAGTCTGGCGAAGATCGTGAATCTATAAATCACCCCAATCCAAGGCGGAACAGCTTACGCCCGGTCATTAGAATGCGGACTCTGGATTCCTGTTGCCCTCCAGTTTTCTTTAGACTTTCCTCGGTACGCGGGCTATGCCGTGGATGGCCTTCCCTTAACGCCTACTCGTGGGATAAATATTTATGGATCTATCAATACTAAAAATACTACGGGTCTCGACTCTAGTAATTAAGGGGTCCCGGATAGACCACGAACTCCCTTGCACACAGGGTTTGCTAGTGCTGACCTTCCGTCCAATAGCGGTTCAGTTCGGCAGCAACCCGTCGACGTATTTTCCTCCGACGAGGAAGCTGAGTGCGACTGGATCAGTTTTGATGACGACGCTTCCGTGGCCTCTCAGAGGTCAGGCCTTACGGAAGCAGGCTCTCAGATACAGTTGCTGCGGCTGGAATCGAAAGACGCCTTTGTAAAATTAAAGAGCCTAGAAGAAGCTTTTTAAATATGCACTAGAAGAAGCTTTTTAAAGCTGCACTCGCAAAGGGTTCAAACCGAGCGGAAGGTCTTGCTATCGTCACTGCGCCCCCCGTCTACACCAAGGCAAAACGGCAAAACTAGCTCTTCAAAGAGGCCTAAAAAGACTCATAAGGAGTCCACGAAGCCACTCTTCAGCCAAGTGATAAGCAGCGTGAAATTGGGCTTCACTTCGGCTGATTCATCCAAACCCCTCTCAGCGGAGCAGTTGACCACGTTGAAGTCCAGCATACTAAAGGTTCTGTTTCACTCCACACCAGATGTTAGCCCAGGTTTTGAAGGTTGTATACCCCGAAGTGAGTGGCTGCTTCTGGTGTGCGAAGTTAACAGCACTGCCAATTGGGTCAGGGGAGTTGTTGGATACATCAGGTCCATCAGCGCCCTTGACGTAAAATTGCTGGAGGAAACGGAGTTTCCAAGGCTCACCTCATTAGAGATTACTTTCCCGGTAGCGCTGAGTTCACTTCTGCGACTATCCTGGACTACATTGGGCTCCAGCACGCCAGCAGCTTATCCACGAAGCTGTGGCGGGTGGTGCAGCATAGCCTGAACGGCACTACAACTCACCTCGCAATGTTGGTTGACGAGGAGTCGTACAGGGCTCGGACGGAGTGCCAAGGGAGGGTGAAATTCGGCTTTGGCAGGGTCAAGCTGATCCTAAAGAATCCAGCTGTGGCCTTGCCACGACCGCCATTAGGAGGGAGAATGAGCAGAATTAATGTGCTCTAGGCGAACCTGCACCATGCCAGAGGAGCATCGGACACACTGTGCAGGGTTGTCTGTGATGATCAAATCAACCTGGCTCTCGTCCAAGAACCATGGTTAATCGGTGGCCATATACGTGGACTATCATGTGGATCATGTAAGTTGTTATATGACCGGATGGGAGGTGCGCCTCGCACTGCTATACTTTTGCATAACAGTGTAAGACGATTCCTTTTAACTAATTTCATCCTCAGAGACCTGGTGGTAACGGCTATTGAGGTAGCGGACGGTGTCCGGGAAGTTGTGATCGCCTCTGCATACTTCCCGGGCGATGTTGAAGAAATACCCCCAGCAGAGGTCCAGCGACTGGTTGATTTCTGTTGTCGCAACATCAAGCCGCTCGTGATCGGCTGTGAGGCTAATGTACATCACATTTTGGGGGAGCACCGACATCAACAAACGTGGTGAGTCCTTCTAAGACTACTTATTGTGTTGTTAATTAGATGTTGCTAACATAGGGTGCAAACCCACTTTTATTAATGCTATTAGGAGAGGTTTCAGATCTTACCCTAATCACAAAATCGATAGCGAGTTCGCTTGTCAGACCATCAGCACATCAGGTTTGACCTTCCTGGCCAAGTCAAAATTCGTCAGAACTCCTTCTATCCCAAAAAGACAAATTGAGAGCTTTTCAAAGACTCTGTAGCTTTCAAAGCAGACCTATTGGTTACCAATCCTAACTCTATCAGTGAGATAGAACTCGCTGCCAATCTGCTCCAAGATGTGCTTATCTCATCATCGAGGACAGCTCAGTCCAGAAGACCCTAAGGGTCAATCGAAAAATTCCGTGGAATGAGGAACTGACTGTACTTAGAAGGAGGGTTAGAAGCCTTTTTAATAAGGCTAAATCTAACCGTGCTAGTTGGGATGTCTATTGGGACGCTCTCACCAACTACAACAAAAGCATTAGACGAGCTAAACGCGATACATGGCGCAGCTATTGTGGTAGTTTAGAATCGTTGCCAGAGGCAGCGAGACTCCATAAAGTATTGGCCAAAGGGTCGTCTAATGGAATAAGGCTTCTTAAAAGAACAGATGGCTGTTTCACTTAAGATTGTAGGGAAACACTTGAGCTTCTACTATAAGTCCACTTCCCGGGCTTTATGGCAAACCCAGATCTCTCCAGTTGCGATGACTCCATTTTGTCACCGGACTCACGCGGGTTCAGCTTATCTGGATCCATATTCGACCCCGAAAAAGTCAAATGGGCTGTAGATTCTTTCGCTCCTTTCAAAGCTCCAGGGGGTGATAAAATCTTTCCAGCCCTTATTCAAAACAGCTTGGCTCATATTCTTGCTCGGCCTTCTCACAGCTAGTTTTACTTGGGGATACATGCCCAGCTCTTAGATGAGAGTAAATGTGGAATTCAATCCCAAGCAAGGTAATCGTCCGCTTGACCAGCCTAAGTCCATCGGCTAATCAGTCTTACCTCGTTTTTGCTTAAGACGGCGGAAATGCTGATAGATATAAACATTCGGTGCTCTCTGCAGTCGTCGACACGTCTGCATCATACGCAGTTTGCGTACATAGCCGTTAGATCGACGGGGGACGCTAGGTTAGCGGGGAAAATTGAGAGAGCCTTCGAATCCAAAAGCATTCCGGCTACGGGTCTACTCTACTGCTCTAGAGCGCAGATGAACTGCCCGTCCCTTGAACCGGTGGATTGGAGCTATGCTCAAGCATCGGATAATCACTTTCACCTTGGACTCCACGACTGCATGCATTAATGCAGTCAAAGGCTGTCCCTAGAGAGGGGTTCTATCCACTCTACTCTGGTCTCTAGTAGTTGACGAACTACTAGTCTTACTCTCCGAGCAGGGCGTTGAAGCGATCGGCTATGCTGACGACCTGGCTCTAATAGTGACCGGGAACTATACCAGCACCGTGACAGAGTTGATGCAATCAGATCTGAACACGGTAAGTAGATGGTGCGCAGATATTGGTCTTAGCATCAATCCACAAAAAGCTATTATAGTTCCCTTCACTATGTGCTATTCCGTTGACATTGGTCAACTTTATATCAGCGGCTCCCCTGTGGGGCTATCCAATGAAGTCAAATATCTAGGGGTAACCCTCGATAAAAGACTAAATTGGAACTCCCACCTCAGCAACACCCTCACAAAGGCGACCCATGCCATGTGGGCCTGCAGGAGATTCTTTGGTAGAATCTGGCGTCTTAAATCCTGCACCATCCGGTTGCTTTTTACCATGATGGTCAGACCGATCGTCACCTACGCTGCTATTGTGTGGTGGCCAAAGGTTACGCAGGTCACTGCCATCAGCAAAAGCAATAAATTGCACAGTCTGCTGTGCCTCTCACTGACAGGTGCACTGTCCCACCGCAGCAATTGAATCGATACTGAATCTGACTCCGCTGCATATCCAAATTAAAGAAGTCACTGCTATGAGCCTTCTTAGAACCAAGCTCCAATCCGGGCCTCTAGCTACCGAATCAGGACATGCTAGTCTAATCAAAGAGATGGCATAGATATCTGTCCTACATCAGCTACTATGCCAAGGTAACTTTTCTTTGGTGCTAAATTCAGAACCCTCATCCCGGACCGGAAGGACTGGGACACTGGCAACCCCATCAGCGACCCCTACGGTATTCACTGGTATACCGACGGGTCAAAAACTGATCAGGGGGTTGGAGCTGGGATCTGTGGACCCAATTCCAAAACCTCAATTGCTATGGGCAAATGGCCCACAACCCTCCAATCTGAGGTTCATGCCATCGAGCTCTGCTGCCGTCTGATCCTAGAGAAGGGGATTAGAGGAGTGAACATCTACATCTTCTCTGACAGTCAAGCCGCCATCTTAGCCCTCTCCTCCAAAAGAGTAAGGTCTCGACTGGTGGCCGATTGCTGGAACTGCCTCCAGAGACTGTCCTTTATTAACAATGTCACCCTGCTATGGGTACCTGGGCACTCTGGTATCCAGGGCAATGAGCTGGCGGACGAACTTGAGAGGGCCTGTTCGTCGGCCAATTTTTCCGGCCCTGAGCCCTTCTGTAGCGTGGGTTGGTCAACCATCACAGCTATTGTGAAAACCTGGGCTGTTAGATTGACTGATCGCTACTGGTCGGTCCAACCAGGGATGCGGCAAGCCAAGGAGCTTATCAATCCCGTGGTCGATTGAAAAACTAGCTTACTTTTCAGGAGGGCTCTTCACCTCCTCGTTGGCTATCTTAGTGGCCATCATACGGTGAACTATCACCTCACCAAAATGCGTCTGTCTTCTGATGCTGAGTGCAGACTCTGCAAAGAGGACGATGAGACAACCAGACACATTCTGTGCTACTGTGCAGCCTTGGTATGGACTAGGAGCAAACATCTGCAAGTGGATACCGCAGGTCCCGAGCATATTGTGCGTTCCTCGACGAAAGATCTGCTCTGCTTCATTAGAGAAGCATACTCGTATTCGTACTCTCGCATACTTATTATGTATGCAGATGATGTTAAGATTTGTCTGAATTTTAGTTTTTTAATTTTTGCAATAAATGTAAACTTACGACATTTTTCTGGGGCATTCCCCATTTAAATAATTATCATCTTAATGATACACAACTTGAGCGAATAGAGTTAGTAACTGATTTTAGGTATCCTTCTTGATTCAAAATTAAAGTTTGATAAGCATATTTTGTCTGCTTCTTATAGAGCAATGGGTGTTCTTGGATTTATAAAACGTTGGTCAAAGAACAAAACATATATACATCTCACTGGTTCATCATTTTCTTGAGTGTGGATCTAATATCTGGTTTCCCCAGTATAGGGTTCATCAAGATAGGCTTGAATCAGTGCAGAAACAATGCGTGTGTTTGGCATTGTAGTCTCCTGCAGCTATGAAGCGATCCCCCAGTGTGTTGTAGAAGTCCATGAATTGACCTTCAGAGATAGTAAATCGAGGTGGGCAGTAGACAGCGGCAATGCAAAGGTTGCCGTTTCCAGACTGCACATTTATGGACGTGGCTTGTAAGTAATTTGTTGCAAACCTTTGGTGAAAGTGGTGTTTGATGCGTTCTCTGATTAAGATGCCGGTTCCATGCCGGTATGGAAGTTATATCTCCCTGTGAGGTGCGTTTCAACCAGCAGCATGGCGTCGATGTGATTTATATTTAGGAATTGCGTTATTTCCAGTTTATGCCGTGAAATGCCGTTGGCATTCCACATAGATATACGTAGGTTAGACATTTATTATTTGGACTGTTGAGCTACAAGCAACTACAAGCAACCATGTTCTGATTCTGAACAAGGGTTTGCATATTTGTTTTCATGAATGACATGAGTTCCATCATACTTTGTTGCATGGTATACATCATAGATTCCAAATTGGTTTGCGGCTGCATCGGGACCTGCTGCGTGTTTTCTGAGTGTGGCTGAAGTGGATTTTCCATGCCTGATCGTAGTGCTTCGGCGTATGAGAAGCCCTTAGTGGCATTTAGCGGACCGAATGATGATCTGGCTGCCTTGGCGAAAAATACGTCTGACGTACTTCTTGAGTTATAATACGCATTTTGCGTATTTTGTTGACGCGTAGCTGTCGGTCGTTGCATGCGACTCTTCAGCTCCTTGTAGACCTCACAGCCTCTGTAGTTTGCCGTATGGTTTCCTCCACAGTTGCCACATTTTTTCTTTAAGGGGTCTTCTTTGTTTGCGGGGCAGTTTACGGAGTTGTGGAAGTCTCCGCAGACTACGCAGACTGCCCGAAGTGTGCATTATGTCTTTGTGTGTCCATACTCCTGGCAGGTTGTGCATTGTAAAGGGCCGATGCGTTTGTGTGGTTCTTCCACGCTGATTGTTCGATGCAATAACAGCTGCAGCTTGTAGATTGGGTGCACTTCGTTTTTCTTTAAGGCTTTGCTATCGAGCTCGACCTTGAAGAGTGGTTGCGGTTTTTTATTCCTGTTGATAATGTTGCTGACATTTTTGGCATAGAAGCCCTTGGCTTTAAGGGCTTCTTGAATCTCAGAGGGGGCGACGTCGGGTTCAATTCCTTTAAGTACAACTTGCAGTCCCTTGCTGCTTTTTAGTTGGTAGGTGTAGAAGTTCTTTTTTGTTTCCTCCAGGTACTTAGACACAGCCCGGAAGTGTTCTTCGGACTTCGTTTGAACTTTAGTTTCGTGGATGTTCCCTTTAATAAGCGGAACAACATGAAAATTATCGTTCCCGACCAGCGCAACAATTTTGTTGACCAGGGCGTTAGAGCTTTTTTCCCTTATATAAATAGGGGGGGGGCTTTGGTTTCTTTTGGGTATCCTGCCCCAGCTCTGCTTGGTTGTTCTCCGCCTCTGCTAAGATGGAAAAACGGTTATCATTGGAACTTCTAGTTTGGTCATTGCTTTTGTTGATACGGTTGATCTTTGGTTTATTACCAACCGTGTTTACTGGACTAAGCTTACGCTTAATCTGGATGTAGCGATCCATACCGTTCTGTATAGCCGGGACCGCTTGTTGCTTATCGAAGCTTACGGTTTTTGTTGACATTGCAATTTGCTCTGCGACCGTTGGCACCGAATTCGCAATATTGGTAGTTGGTTTTGTTGTTGGTGGTGCTTTTGCTGCGACTGCGGAAATTGTAGCGCTGCTTGTTGTTGGAGCTTCTTCTATAGAAGCCGGCGGTGGTGGGGTTGGGCATTGGTAGCTCCATGATGTAGGAGTTGGGGTGAGTAAAGTGGGTGAGCAAGAGCTCGCTCTCTTGCTGTCGACGGTCAGTAGAGCCGGGTTGCAATTTGTTGACTTGCTTTCTTCAACGATATCGCGTGTTGAGAAGTAAGAGTAACAAGCGTTTCTTGGATTTACGGAGCTTCTACGCTCATTCTTTGGAACGCTGCTCATTTTTTGAGCTTATAACGCGTGGCACTTATTTAATTAAGTCAAATATATACTTGAACTATCATAACACCAGTTATAATTATATATATTTTTCTTTGGCGTTACTTCGCGCAAGCTGCCTGTCAATTGTTATTCATGTAGTTTAGACTACTGATTTCAAATTCGTTACTTTTTCTCCACTTTAGATTTGTTAGGTCTTATTTTCACTGACAAAAGACGGAGAACACCGACCGACGAAGCCTCGCACTAAAAAACGCGTCCAACTCGTACAACGGTCAACGGTCAACGGCTTGTTGTTGCGACGACAGAATTCCACCATCCTCTGGACCTCTGCTGGTGGTACATCATCCACATAGCACGGGAAGTATGCGGAGGCGATCATAACTTCCCGGACACCGTCTGCAGTGGCTATCTCAACAGCTGTTGCCACCAGGTCTCTGAGGATGAAAGGTTAAAGGGAAATGTCTTACACTGTTATGCTTCTCTGGCGTGGTGCAGATTCGCCTGGAGCACTTTAAGTCTGCTCGTTCTCCCTCCTGCTGGCGTTCTGGAGCCCAATGTATTCCAGGATAGTCGCAGGAGTAAACTCTGCGCTACTTGGAAAGTAATGAGGTGAGCCTTGGGAAACTCCGTTTCCTTCAGCAATTTAACGTCAAGGGCGCTGATAGACCTGATATGTCCACAAGCTCCCCTGACCCAATTGGCAGTTCTGCTATCCTCGCACACCAGCAGCAGCCACTAATTTCGGGGTTTACAGCCCTCGAAACCTGGGCTAACATCTGGTGTGGAGTGAAACAGAACCGCCTTTAGTATGCTGGACATCAACGTAACCAACTGCTCCGAAGTGAAGTCCAATCTTACGCTGCTTATCACTTGGCTGAAGAGTGGCTTCGTGGACTCCTTATGAGTCTTGTTGGGCCTCTTTGAAGAGCTAGTGGGCTCGGCGATGGTATCGTCAGCGCGTGTCCGTTTTGCCTTGGTGTAGACGGGGGCGCAGTGGCGATAGCAAGAGCTTCCGCTCGGTTTGAACCCTTTGCGAGTGCAGCTTTAAAAAGGTTCTTCTCGCGGCTCTTCAGTTTAACAAAGGCGTCATTAGAGTCCAGCCGCAGCAACTGGATCTGAGAGTCTGCTTCTGTAAGGCCTGACCTGGCGGTCTCAGTTAGCTTTCTCGTCCGAGAACAATACCTTGAAGGGTTTCTGCCGGACTGAACCGCTACTGGCCGGAAGTTCAGCACTACCGAACCCTGTTTCCAAGGGAGTTCGTGGCCTATCCGGGTCCCCTAAAATACTAGAGTCGAGACCCGTAGTATTGGGGGTGAAAGCCAGCAGCCCACTGGCTGCAGTGCTGGTGTTGGGGTCAGCCGTGAAGGCATCGCCCAGGGATGATACTTTTGAAGCTGTGTCCGACTTTTCAAAAATTTGTTGCTGATCCATAAAGTTGATCCCACGAGTAGGCGGGAAGGGAAGGTCATCCACGGCATAGCCCGCATACCGTGGAAAGTCTAAATGAAACTGGAGGACGACAGGTATCCAGAGTTCGCATACTAGAGACCGGGCTACTCCCCGGCTATGCATTCATCAGCGTATGCTGTTCCACCTTGGATTGAGGTGATTTATAGATTCACGATCTCCACCCGACTATAATTAGTCAGCACCTCTAGCAGAGACATGACCGTACTAGGCGTCTGCTTCCAGCTGAGTATAGTCGCACTTCCGATAGTAGGAGCAAGGAAGGCACGTCCCCCAGCCAATACTGGGATTACATGTTGATCTCCTTGCTTCCTCTGATGGCTGACGGCCAAAAAACTGACTGACTTCTACATGAAAGATATGATATATCCACATAATTAAGTTTTGTGGAAATCCAAGATTGAGCTTATATAATAAAACACTATTTTTGACGGAATCAAAAGCCTTACTGAAATAAGTGTAAATGACAACCGTTTGCATTTTTGATTGGAACCCTTCAATAACAATTGATGAGAATTCTAATAAGATAGTGGTAGTAGAACTACATTTCACAACCGTATGCTGGTAGAGTGAAATTATAGATTTAAAGCTGTGTTGCAATTGAGAAGTTTCTCTCAAATGCTTTGGGAATAGCAGGTAATTTAGAGATACCTCTAAAGTTTTGAATTTTAGATTTAATTCCTTTTTTCAAGAGAGGAATAATATAAGACTCTTTCCAAATATTAGGAAAAGAGCACAACTCTACAGATAATTCAAATAATTTTAAAAATGGTTTACAGAGTCCCTCTGCACAGAACCTAAGCATGCAATTGATTCTGGCCACGCCCCCTTCCGCCTATGCTAATCGAAAAAAAACAAATTGCAAGTGTCGTTTGAAACCTAGAACGTTCAATTTTGGTACGCACGGTACTAATCACCATCTTGATTATCTCTAAGAATTTAGTTACAATCGGATAAAAAACACACAAGTCATTAAGAAATTATTTTAATAAGGCGTAATCACATGCAGCTGCACCTGGTTAGTTGCTATGTCATTCCATAACATAATAATGGTGTTCAATAAACCTACTTAAGTGCCGCCAAGCTAAAAATTTCGAACAAAGAAAATTTTGGTCTACTATTTTGGTATATTTTTAGTATATTTTTTTATATTTTTTCAGTATATTTTCGAAAAATATAATATTTCGATGGTAAAATTGGGTCGCGGGTATCTCACAGTCGAGCAAACTCGATAGTAGCATTCTTACTTCTTAGGTCATGGATTTTAAAAAAATCATGGTCTTTTACGTTTGTCCGAATATGCGTAACAAGCAGAAGGAGGCGTCTGCGACACCATAAACTAAATATATTCTTGATCAGCATCAACAGCCGAGTCGATGTAGTATATATGTAGAAACTTGGTGCTCAGATCAAGTTTATTTTAGATGTTGGCCACGCCCCCTTCCGCCCCTGTAAATCGAAAAATACGATTTCCAAGCATAATGTTAAAGCTAGAATGTTCAGTTTTGGCGCACACAATACTAATCATCATCTTAATGATCTCTAAAAATTTGGTTACAATCGGACAAAAACACAGAAGTTATTAATGAATTACTTTTATAAGGCGAAATTGGGTGCAGCTGCACCCGATCAGCTAGTTGTCACTCAGTGACATAATAATGGTGTTCAATAAACATAATGAGGTGCTACCAAGCTAATCATTTAGAACAAAATTAATTTCGGTATATTTTTTTCGGTATATCTTTAGTATATTTTTAGTATATTTTCCAGTATATTTTTGAAAAATATAATATTTCACTGGTCACTCTTTAATATTATTCCATGTGGAATAGGACGAGCTAAACAAATAAATGCAGTACTCAGTGTGTTTTTACCGAAGTGATCTTATTGATATTCGATTCTCTAGTGACTATTGTTATTTTATAATGCTGAGACGTTCAATTCCATTTCAACTTGGTTGTTAGGAGTTGGTGTGAATGTTTATGTTTACTTAAAGAGGCTTGATAGCCCGGCTGCTTAATTAAATGTGTTGACCTATTCTGAGACTGCAGTGGTGAAAAACATAGTTGTGACAATTGAATAACTAGCGCGATACCAAATATATTTGCAATCCTGTGATATATCTAAACATAGATAACTTTCACACATTTATATGAATATCTAATATAGCATCTGATCAATTAATTAGATATATATATAAACAAAGGACATGCCAATCTTTCGAATCCGGTAAATCCCTTGATCTATGATTATTTTCAACGTCTGCTTCCTTAGAATCCGCGTGAAGCCAAGTAAATTTGAAATCCGTGAAAATATTGAAATATCATATATATTTCGAAATTATGCAACACACACATCGTATTCTTCAATTAAAAATGTTTTATTTTATCATGAAATCAAAGTTACTTAAAATCACGAAATTTAAACATTTTTACAGCTGAGGTTTGCATTGACCCGCGTATGCAAGTTGACGCGACAACACTCAGCTCCGTTGACGAGCCAACAAAGGCCACGGAGCAAGCGATGCGATGCGCATAAGTTACGATCTAAGCAATAAACGAATTGTGTAACGAGGCCTTAGGCGCCGGCTCGTCACATGTATATTATATTTAAATAATAAGTAGATAATAAATAGTTAAAGAAATAATTTAAGTTATATTTGTTATAAAGTAGAGATTAAAACTACGGGTGAACAGTGGGTGGAGAGAGCTCGGGCAGCAGCGGCAAAAGCTTACTCAAAAAGCACACGAGCGGCAACAGAAGCTTCAGCGAAGAGTGCACAGGTAACGACAGAGCAGGGTCTATATTGCAAAGGAGAGCAACGGTGGCGGGCCGAAGTGGTTCGACTTTTGGCCTGCAAAGTAGTGAAAATCAGAGCTCGCAAATAACAGTTAGCCGTTTCTTGCAGTCACCAAATAACCTTTTTTTCCGCACCACTGCGCAAAAAGTCAGACAAGAGCCGTTCACCAGTGTCTCTTCAACGAACGGTCTGTGCTCAACCAAAAACCAATTTCGTGTTTCCCTTTTGCTCTGCTCATTCGCTGACCGTTTTGCAACGAGCGAAGAAAATAAAAGTCTTTTGCATTTGTATGAGTGTATATGCGAATGATTAGTTTACTTGTATGTAAATCACACTTGCTTTTGTGGATTCGGTGCGTTTGGTGTGTTATAATTTTTGTGCCAAAAATGGGTCGCGACCACAACCAAAAAGTGCACTTTTTTTTCAATTTAATGCAGAAGACAATAAGTCTATGTGCAATGTGTACGGCGTGAAGTTAGCAGGCTCCCACGTAACAAATTTAAAACGACATTTAATTGCAAAACATGCGGAAGTATTTAATGAACTCGATATTGACGACGACGAAATTCAACAAAATATGAAAAAAAGAAAAATTTCATATGAAGCCAGTGAAGAATTAATCGTCTCTTCGATTATAAAGATTGTGACCACCGAGGGAAAGCCTTTTTTATTTCTGGATAGCCAAGGGATTCGACAGATATTAAACCCAATTTATAACGCGCTTTCGATGAATCCCATAACTTCTCGAAATGTTATGGAATATGTGACTGTCAAAGAGCAGACCATTAAAGAAAATATAAAAACGCTTGTAAAGGGAAAGCTTGTATCACTCAAAATAGATGTCGCTACAAGAATGGATAAGGCTATTTTGGGCGTGAATTTACAGATGATACAATCTACTATGTCTAAATCTGAGATCGTCATCAAGACTTTAGGCATGATACAGCTTCGTCATTCGCACACTGGAATGTACATTAAAGAAAAAGTTATGGAGATCATAAATGACTACGGAATAACCTTCGATCAAGTCTTCAGGTAAAATCTTAATTGCAAAATATGTTTTAAATGACTGTTATTGAAAATCTAAAACTATAACCACAGCATTACATCGGATAATGGAAAAAACATGATAAAAGCCATTCAAATTTTAAATAATGATTCGGAGTCTCTTTTTGACGATGACGTACACGATGACATTAACGGTGAAAATGTGATGGAAAAACTTGATACCATACAGCTGGCGAATATTCACCTTGTAAGGTGTGCTGTGCACTCACTTCAACTGTGCGTAATCGACATCAACAAGCGAGATGAGATCAGCGAAAAGTTTCATCATGTCGCAAAATTTGCAAGTTATTGCGTACAGAAACGAATAGGTGAGTAAAAACTTAAAATTTTTTAATATTATTTTAAATTTTTAAAAATATTCAACCTGAGCAGACGTTGGTTAAACAAGGGCAAAAAAAACTACCATGTCTCGATGTTGTTACGAGATGGAACTCTACATATTTAATGATATTAAAATTGTTAGACTTAAAAGAGTTCCTTGCTGTACACCCTAGCATTAGTATTGATGCGGACTGGGATTGGATGGAGATATATATTGACGCGTTCAAGGACACATACGAAGCAACCTTAAAGTTGCAGATGGAAAAATTGGTATACAGCGAATTCTTCATAATATGGATGGAGCTTAAGCTAAAGTGCGAGAACAGCCAAAATTATATTAAAAAAAAATTACTAGGGCAGATCAAAATTCGAGAATGTAAGTTACTTGAAAATGATGCGATGTTAGCTGCAATCTACATTGATCCACGCGTCAATTGTATCTTAAATGACCAGCAAAAATGCTTAGCAAAGAAAAATCTAAAAAAAATAGCATATCGTTTATTTGAGCTAAAACTAGTAAGGCTACGTGTGTTTGAAGTTAAGGTCCCGCTTTATTGTTGTTAATTGCTGTTAAATGTTATAGCATAGTATATTGTTCATGTCAAAAACTAACAATTGTTCTAAACTAACATTGCAAAAAACTATGTTCTAACTTAGTTTTTATTTAAGGTGCATTCGCCAACCCAAACTGCGCCATCATGCGAGGTTTATATCCAAGACCAGAAGAAGGAGCTCATATCCGACGGTGATGAATGTGCTGACAAAGAAGAGTCTCTGTTTTCCGCCTATTTGGATGGCGTACAGACAATCTCCAAAACTAAAGAAGAGCCTGCATCTAAAAAACTGGTCCAAATCTATGATGACATAGAAAATTTCGACCTTATGCATGGACGTTTGCCACTAAATGCGAACATTTTGCAGTATTTTACGGACATTAAGCTGCAGTCGCCACACCTGAATGCGCTCGCACACGTTGTACTGGCTACACCGGCGACTCAGGTGTCTGTTGAGAGGGCCTTTTCAGCGCTTCATTACATTTTAAGCGAGCGACGAAGCTCTTTAAGTGCAGAAAATATTATAAAAATAAAATAAAATAAATCTATAAATAAATATAATAAATCTAATGTTAACTTCTAATAAATAAATAAAATGTATGTTAAAATTGTTTCTAAGCTTTGTTTAAAAGGCACTGAAGACAAAAGACCGTTTACGATGAGTTTTTCGTTTTTTCGCTCTTCTGCTGACCCTCAATGAGCGAGCGTTCAGTTGGATTGCTCTCTCTGAGTTGTTGTTGAGTGAGCATAACAAGAACCACGCAACTGAGAGCAGTGAACCGAAAACCAAAACGAAGAGAAACGAAAAGTTCTGTTCAGAACGAGAGCGCGCATCGTCTTTTACGGTTGTTTTAGAGTGCAGACCGCCAAACAAAAGACGATCAACTGTAATTTGCGAGCTCTGGTGAAAATAGTTAGTAACCCAAGAAGCCTGAACAGAAGGAAGACTTTGAATTCGGCTCTCACTCCCAGGTTTTCAACGGAGCCGAAATAGTTAACCACCCCACGCCACAGAAGGGCTTGGGGCCGTCCGCCAGCTCATTGTCCTGGATGACTGGATGCGGTACCCATAGAAGGGTGACTTTGTTATTTAGAGACAGTCTCTGGAGGGAATTCCAGCAATTGACCACCAAGCGAGAGCTTACTTTATTTGAGGAGAGGGCTAGTATGGCCACTTGATTGTCATAGAAGATGTAAATGTTCACTCCTTTATTCGCCTTCTCAAGAATTAGACGGCATCAGATGGCATGAACCTCAAATTGGAAGACTGTGGGACATTTGCTTCTAGCAATTGATCGTTAGCGCGCGTCCGTTTTGCTTTGGTATGAACGGGGGGCGCAGTGGCGATAGCGAGAGCTTCCGCTCGGCTCGATCCCTTCGCAAGTACAGCTTTAAAAAGATTCTTCTCGCTGCTTTTTAATTTGACATAAACGTCCTTCGATTCCAACCGCAGCAACTGGATCTGAGAGTCGCCATCAGCCCTAGAAAGACTGAGATTACATGTTGATCCCGTTGCTGCCTCTGACGGCTGACGGCCAAGAGTGTGCAGATAGCGAATGTTTTATGTCCAATAGCCACAACGCAATTGTGGTTAAGCTAGATTAACACTCGATCGGTCCATCACCCCGAGCCAAGTCTTAAGGACGTAAAAGGTAAATACCCTACACCCGACATTGTTTGCAGAATCTTTTGGCAACCGAATAACATTTGGAAGCGCAGAGCTCGATGTTGAATCTCTACTGGAGTCGACCATCTCAGTTTGCAATACACGCCTGGAGCAAAGGAGACTGCTAAAACAGTTCAAGGAGCCGGTCTACTGGTAGACGGAAAAAATAGCAGAGTTACGACGGAAATGCATCAGTGAAAGGAGGCCGCCACGAAGCCATGAGGCTAGACGCGAGTTGAAGACGACAATCATGAGGAGTAAGACCGAGCGCTTCCTAGAGCTGTGCGATGATGCGGAAAATAACACCTAGGGCATACAGGATTGCTGTCAACAAAATTAAATTTACTCAGAACGGTTGGCATAAAAAATAAGTTCAGTATGAACCTTTGGGGTCACCTTGCCCATACCAGATGGATGAAGACCTCCCCCCTGAATCATTCGACGATACACTAGCAGTCTCAGTAATAGAGATTCTTAGTGCAGTAGCAGCAATGCAGAATACCAATGCCCCTGGCCCTGATGGGATACCAAACACAGCCAAAAGGTTCACAATTAAACTTCGGGCAAAAGTTTTCCAGGAGTTTTTGGGCGCAGCGTTAAGGAAGGAGTATTTGCGAAGAGATGAAAGACGCAGAACTTGGTGCTTATTCCCATGCCAGGTAAGCCTCATCAACCAGTCTGTCTAATTTACTCAGTTATTACAATTCTGGAGTGCATAGTCTGTAACAGACTTGAGTAGGCAATTCAACAAGCTGGAGACAACTTATTCATGCAATTTGGATTTCGGATGCTATCGAAGGCAACAGATGGAAAGACGGCAACATGAAGTACATCAATGGGATGACACTGATGATGATAAACGCGTTCAGCTCGGTAAGTGGAAGCATATAGTTCCGAGGCCACAACCTACCTGCTAAGCATAGTTGGAAATTAACTTAGGAACCAGGTCCTATAGTATAAGACTGCATCCGGCATGGGGACTTCACGGTAACAGGTGGAGTACCCTGGGGATTTGTTGTAGACCCTTTACTCTAGAGCGCAATGTACGACGGTACTCTCAGGCTCTAACTTCCAAACAACATGACGATGGTGGGCTACGCGGGTGATGCTTTAGTTATTACTGTCAAGCAGCTAAACGAAGCGAAGGCACTATGCAGTGCATTGACAGCGATAGTCAGCGACTGGCTAGCTATCCCCAAAAAGGATACAGTCTTGGTTACCAGCCGAAAAGTGGTAGAAGTGGAACGGCTCCACCATCATCTCTAGCAGATCCATTCGATTCCTCGGGGTAATATTGGACACGGGAACGAGTTTTAGAAAGAACCTCAGCTACATGGGACAAAAGGCGGCAGCGGTAGGACAATTACTTAACCGCATCACGCTAAACAGCACAGGTGCAAGCAAGTACGTCGAATTCAGTCGTAGAGCATGGGGAAGGCCATCACTCTTTATGGAGCGCCTATTTCGTCTCAGGCTATGCGGATAAAGTCGTATCGCACAGGGATCCAATCTTGGATCACTTTTAGTTTGGAGTGGATATAGGACCATTTCGAAGGATACGGCGCTGATCATCGCAGGAATGATCCCTATCGAAATTCTAGTATCGGAGCGGGTATGCAACTACTGGGACAAATGCACACTTCTCCAATCGGAGCACAGACAAGCCGCAAACAGGAACCAGAGCCTTAGCACTTGGAGGTCCCAATGGAACGCATTACCGGAGGGCCGATGAACGATGAATATCAGCAAATAGACCAACATCCATCTAACGCATCTACTTAGTGAACATGGCTGCTTCAGGAGTTACCTTCACAGATTTTGACACGAATGGGATCCTTACTGCCGGTGATGCTATCCGTTAAAAGAGGGGACCGCGGAGCGTATACTTACGGATTGTCTGACTATCTTTGCAGTCTTTCCTCTCTTGAATGTTTTGTCTGCATATTTATCATACTACCTATACTATTTTGTACCACTTTTGATTGATAAAAAAAAAAACAGAAAACCCTCCTACCTAAAGTATAGAAGGGTCTTATAACTTTGTGGAGACTACAATGCCAAGCACGGTTAATGGGGCAACTCCAGAGCCTGCGCTAGAGGCAAAATCATTAGGAAGTACTCGCAAACGGCCACTACCAAATTTTATCAACAGGAGAGCCAACATCCTACTTCTCAAACACGCAAGTGACTCCTTTTGCATTAGATTTTTTCGTAACCAAAGGCTTCTCCATGAACATATTCAACATCCGAACGATTTATCATCACACCACATCCCTCTCGTGGCTGATATGCATAATATGCAGCTGACCAAGCCACAACGCCCCCGCTTTCTTTCTCGTGGTACTAATGTCGAGGCTTTCAAAGATTACTTGTCTAAACTGATCGATCTGAACATAGAGATACAAGGAAAAGAGGTATTGACAACGCAGCACTGAGAGCTCCGTGCAATGCGCAAGCTGCCAGTCGTCCCAGTCGTCCCTTCGTCTTAAACGAAAAGTCAGAAAAGAATTTTCAAAAACCAGGAGGTGCCCGAATTCAACAGATCTACAGAAGGTTATCCAATAGAGTCCATTAAGTTCTGACCCCCAGAATGCAGAAACAGATAAACAGAGTCCCTAGACACGCCATTTCAAATTGCACTGCCTGCGGATCCTGTCGTAAAAAAAGTAAGAAAGCTGCTGTCGAGTTTGCTCGACTGTGAGATACCCGCCGCCCAATTTTACCATCAAAATATTAGATTTTTGAAAAATATGCTGAAAAAAAACTAAAAAAAATATACTAAAAAATACCAAAATAATATTGTTTGGTTATGTAGCCCGCCGTCAACAACAGCTCATCATACATTTGATTTATCTCATTATTGTCATTTTTGTACATTGCTCTGTGCAGCAACAGATTCTGCATTCTCCTTTGTGCTGTGTTCCTCTCTCTCCCAATACAGAGTGAGCACCGCTGTTAAATCTTTATTATAGTTACTCTTGCTTATTTACGTATTGATCTCGCCAGTACTGCCGTCGTAAACTTTTGTTTTAATCGCTTCGGTAACGGGCACTGCCGTGCCCGTGTGATGAAAAATCGTTGGTAAATGTAAGAAACTGTTCAAAGTTACAGCCCTGTGTGGCAAGAAATAAATTGAAGTATAAATGGAAATTTAAACTTTTTCGTTTTTTAGTTGCCACACCATTTGTCTAAGTCAGTGATAAAGCTCATTGCCTAAACATATGGTGACCCCGACGTGATCGGTAACATTGTTGTATCGTGAACTCAAAAACATTTAAACAAATTTCGGTGCACTTTGTATGTACATAAGTGGCTGTACTTTTTCGACCCCGCTACTTGACATTCGCCACAAGCATTCTCGCGTAGCGGCAGTTGCACCCTTCTCACTTGCTCTCGTTTTGTTTCGGTTTCTTTGCTTACGCACATAAGCATTCTCGCGTAGCGGCAGTTTGACCCGTCTTGACATTGACACATTGTCTACGATTGCTCGTTTTTACGACCCTCTTGGTCTTATCTGCCCCGTTATAATGAAGTATAAAATCCTGCTGCTGTTGAACTGGAGAGAAAAACTTGACTGGGACGAAAGTTTACCTTCGGCGCTTCATTCTGCTTGGCTAAATTTGTTGATTCGAGACGAGTCGTCACGCTTTTAAATTTTTATTTCTAATCGCATCTCTTTAATCCAGGAGTTGTCAGATGGCATAGAATGGCAATATATTCCCACAGTCTGCAATCTAGCAGACATACTTTCAAGAGGGGCACTTCCTAGTGGGCTAATCGAATTAAATCTTTGGTCTCATGGTCCTGAATATCTTCAAAAAGACAAGTCGCATTGGCCAGAATCTTGTCTCGCTCCAAAGGTTCTCCCTGAGGTAAGGAAGAAGGCCCCCGTCGCTCTCAAGGCCCCTGTCGACATCGACATCCCAGATGTAAATTTGTCAATTCCTGGCAAAAATTGAAGCATGTTTTTGGATACATCTTCAAATTTCGTTATCGTATCAGTCACCCCAGCCTGACTGTTAATCATCTTACCGGAGGCATGAAACTTATCATTCGCTCCATTCAGATGGCACACCTTACTGAGGACTATAATTCCATACTCAACAGTCGACAAGTAAGATCATCGAGCTCAAGACCTATATCTGCATCTTTATCTGTTTTTCTACAAAGGCGGTCCACCTTGAGCTGGTGCAGGATCTCTCCACTTCTGTATTTCTTAATGCATTGCGTCGATTTATACTTACTCGTGGAAAGCCTGCACGCATATGGTCGGATCTCAAGCGTTTGTTCCTGAACACATCTCATCAAACTGCAGTACACGAATTCTTCTTGACTAATAGCATTAAATGGCGATTCATCCCTCCTCGCTCGCCGCATTTTAAAGGCCTTTTGGAGGCGGCTGTAAAAACAGATAAGCATCATTTGTACCGAGCTGTTGACCTTGCCGTTCTGCCTGCTGATGACCTGCATACGTTCATTTGCCACATTGCGGCAATAATTTATTTCAATACCTCTAGTACCTCTCTCAGAACACCCTGGCGATCTTGAAGTACTAACACCAGCGCACTTCTTAGGCACGGCCCCCCTCGCCATGTTTGCTGAGCTCAATCTCACAAATTTAAATCTTGACCGAATGGATCCCTGGCAGCGAATCACCTACTACCAGCAATTATTTCTACAGCAACGTTCCAAATTGCGAATACAGAAGACATACGTTCAAATCGATCATGTCGTTTTAGTAAATGGCCATTAGCGCGAGTAATCAATTTGATCCCTGGATCCGATAGCGTCACACGAGTTGCTGTTCTTAAAACTGCCACTAGAATCTTCAATAGAGCCGTTGCTAAACTTTGCGTTTTACCCAAAGAGGATGATTTTGTCAGCCCGTGTCCTCCAACGGGGGGAGGATGTTTGGTTATGTAGCCCGCCGTCAACAACAGCTCATCATACATTTGATTTATCTCATTATTGTCATTTCTGTACATTGCTCTGTGCAGCAATAGATTCGGCATTTTCCTTTGTGCTGTGTTCCTCTCTCTCCCAATACAGAGTGAGCACCGCTGTTAAATCTTTATTATAGTTACTCTTGCTTATTTGCCTTCTGCATAGCAAAGGCAGTTGCAATTTATGTGTCGATCTCACCAGTACTGCCATCGTACACTTTTGCTTTAATCGCTTCGGTAACGGGCACTGCCGCCGCTTTATAAAATTGTGATTAAAAATCGTTGGTAAATTTAAGAATCTGTTCATCCTGTGTGGCAAGAAATAAATTGAAGTATAAATCGAAATTTAAACTTTAGCGTTTTTTAGTTGCCACACCATTTGTCCAAGTCAGTGAAAAAGCTCATTGCCTAAACAAATATAACTTCTGTGTTTTTTATCCGATTGTATCCAAATTTTCAGAGATCATTAAGATGATAATTGGTATTGTGTGTGACAACGCTACCCTTTGGGTAGGCGGGTATAACAACTGGTATCTATTTTGAAGCCAAAAAAGACATCATGTCATGATCTACTAGGTTCTTCGATTTCTGGTACTCATGTGGTACTCATTGGTTTAGATCATAAATATGTGCTGATTGCGACATATATTGAAGAAACCGCGGTTCCGACGAAAAGCCACACCATTATCGAGGCCTCGAACGCATTACAGAAGTATGGGCAGAGATGTAGAACATGTGCATCAATGAATAAGTATCTGACGCTGTGTCTCACTCATAGGAAGAGTGCTTGACCACAAGTCATCATACAAATACCTCTTGACAGAAGTTCTACTTTCGGGTGTCATGCCACGGCGATACATAAATCATTTAAGACCAAGGTATCTAAAATGACCTGGTTAATTGCTGCTCGCAAAAACTATCGCTCGGCAACAAAGTTAAAATATACAAAACCATATTTGCACCTGGTCTGTTTTATGCAATACTAGTGTTTGGAATTGCTGCCAAAACGCACATGAATAAAATTCGTGTTCCTCAGGCAAAATAGCTGAGAAAGAGGAATGTATATGAGAACGCGATCTGATGCTGCCAAAACTTGGACACAAAATACAACAGATAGTGAAGAAATACATCTAAAGACTAGAGTCGCATCGCAGCCCAAAGAACTGCCAGCCATCGAACAAGGACGAGAAGAAGACTTGTAAATAAGATTAATATTAAGAATAGTTTAAACATAATACTGATTAGATTAAAATGCCCAAAAAGCGAAATAGTACGCTAATTCAATTAAATAAATTTCGTGAAATAAATAATCGCTAATAAATGTTCGCTGAGTCCACTTTAGATGTGAACTTCATTCAAGGTACAACACGTGTGGCAATATAAACGTGGAAAAATATAAAAAAAAACTTTTTCAAGGTGGGATGGAGCAACGCATTTCTAAGTTTCATTGTCACCCCACATGGGACTAAAACGGACGCAGAAAAAGTCAGGTCCATCAATGAATTCCTAGAGCCCGGAAGACGCTTTTCCTTGAGATCATTCTTCGGGTTGGCTAGTTAGTATAGATGTTTCATAAAGCAACCAGACAACTCACAAACATCCTCCAGAAAAACGGGTCACACACATAGGTCTCGCAATATACCGACCGATTTTGATGATAACCAACGCAATGCTGTTAACAGACTCAGAAACATTTTGGCATTTGAGGATGTCATGTAAATATATACGGATCTTAAAATGAACTTTCGACCTTACAACAAACGCCTCAGCATCAGGCCGTGCCGTAGTCTTCCCTCGAAATGATAGACGCATAACTATGATTTCCAGAAACCTTAAATGCGCTGAGCTAAATGACGCAACAAATGAACGCGAGCTCCTAGCGATAGTATAGAAGTTAGGTAATCTAAGGCAATACTTGTACGGCTCCAGATCTGCAGCGCCTGACTTATGCGGTATCGGACAAAAAACCCAGCACCAAAATTATTTAAAAGCCCGGAAAAGAAAAATGTTATGCCTTTTTAAGGTAAGATATCAATGCATTGCAAGAGGACCTCAGGTCAGATGCAGCGACCACTTATCAATCAATCCTTAACCCACACCATTGAGTCCACCGAAAAACCACTTAAGTGTTTCAAAAACAAATCAGAAACTGAGTTCTCTTTGAAAAGAATATTTATACTTTTTATACCCGCCTACCCAAAGGGTAGAAGGGTATTATGGCTTTGTGCCGACCGAAAATGTATGTAACAGGCAGAAGGAAGCATCTCCGACCCCATAACGTATATATATTCTTGATCAGCGTCAACAGCCGAGACGATATATTCATGTCCGTCTGTCTGTTAGAGACTATAAGAGATAGAGCAACAAATTTTTCGCGACAGTATGTCTTATTGTTGCACGCAGATCAAGTTTGTTTTTGATTTTGGCCACATCACCTTCCGCCCATGCAAATTGAAAAAAACTGAATTGCAAGCGTCGTTTTAAAACTAGAACGTTCAATTTTAGTACACACAATACTAATCACCATCTTAATGATCTCTGCGAATTTGGTCACAATCGGATAAAAAACACAGAAGTTATTAAGAAATTACTTTTATAAGGCGTTACCACGTGCTATGACAATCCGCGACATAATAATGGTGTTCAATAAACCAACTAAAGTGCCGCCAAGCTAATAATTTCGAACAAAGAAAATTTTGATATTTTATTTTGGTATTTTTTAGTATATTTTTTTAAGTATTTTTTTCAGCATATTTTTGAAAAATATAATATTTTGATGGTGAAATTGGGTGGCGGGTATCTCACAGTCGAGAAAACTCGACTGTAGCTTTCTTACTTGTTAGGTCATGGATTTAAAAAAATCATGACCTTTTGCGTTTGTCCGAATGTGCGTAACAAGCAGAAGGAGGCATCTGCGACCCCATAAAGTATATAAATTCTTGATCGGCGGGATCAGCAGCCGAGTCGATATTGCCCTGTCTGTCTGTCCGTCTGTCTGTATGAAGAGCTACCAAATTTGGAGACAACATATAAAAACTTGGTGGGCAGATGAAGTTTATTTTGGAATTTAACCACGCCCTCTTCCGCCCCGATTTAAATCTTAAAAAACGATTTCCAAGTAGCATGCTAAAGCTAGAACACACGTGGCATACACAATACTAATCATCATCTTAATGATCTCTGAAAATTTGGTTACAATCGGACAAAAAACAAAGAAGTTATTAACGAACTACTTTTATAAGGCGAAATCGGGTGCAGCTGCACCTGTTCAGCTAGTTGTCACTCAGTGAAATAATAATGGTGTTCAATAAACATAATGAAGTGCTACCAAGCTAATCATTTAGAACAAAATTAATTTCGGTATATTTTTTTGCATATTTTTAGTATATTTTTTATGTTTATTTTTCAGTATATTTTTGAAAAATATAATATTTCGATGGTCACTCTTTATTATTCATCCATTCAGTAAAATTGAGTGACGCGTATCTCACACTCGAGCCAACTCGACAGTACACTAAAAATCCATGACCTCGTACAGTCAAAGTTTGACTGTAGCCGTTTATACTTGTTCGAAACAGAACTCGACAACTTTTTTATTTTACAGATAAAAGCTCAGTGTTTGACGAAAAAAATACGGGGTAAGCCCTAACGTGGTCGGAGCTGCACAAAAAAAATCAAATCTTCAGTACCTACTATATTTATAACATGCAAAAGTTAACGAATGAGATGGTTACGAGCTGCAAGATCTCTTCGAGTGCCAAATATGATACGCACCCAAAAAAACAAGATTTAGGTGTACCTTAAATTACTGCTCGGATAGGGAAACAATTTGACCTTGAAATTTTTTCACGGACAAGACATTTTTCCACACATGCGTTGGTCAATTTTCCAATTCGCTCGCGTTTAATACTCGACACGAAGACACACACTATGCAACTAATAATCATCGGCTAGAACAATATAGAATTAACCCATCAATCAATCAAGATAGGCTGATACCAGCAACCTTTTTCGAAATTTTAGCAATGTGCAATAGAAATCGAAGATGGTAATGTCATGCTCACTATAACTTTTGTAAAATACAATATAGATATCCCTCCACTGATAGACCTTACAGACCTAAAGTCGTTACTCACTAATCAAATTACAGGGACTAAGGTTATAGATGTGTAAGAAGTATCAAATGCTACAGGAGAACTTGAGGATACGCTAATCAAAATCATTTGAAATGAAGGAAAATAACAATCTTTCCTGTCGTCCACAATGAGACGGTCCTACTACTAAACGAAAACCTGGTGGCATTCGCCGAGTATGCCATCATTATTGGAATCATATATATGCTGTCCATCGCTTTCTCGAGACGTTTAAAAGCTGTTCCAAACTCTGCGCTCGTCCGAAGACTGACGAACTTTGAATGGGGGAGCAATTAACACGAATACACTTTGCAGATGAGCCAACGAAGGCCTCAAAGACTTTTGCTACATACTTATACATTTAATAAGATCTTGATTTTTTATTATATTAACATATTTTATTAATATTATCACATTTTGTTTTCATGATTCTTTTGGTCTAGATCTAGGAGATTTCAAAAGTATCTTCTGTGAGTCTTATTGTGTTTTATTGAGGTTGGCCGATGTAGGCGGGAAGGAAGTCTGCTACAATGCAGCATCAATCTTATAATTGCGACTAAATTTTAAGATCTGCCCCTCCACCAGTGATGTGCTGCGTGGACTACAAATTGTACACTTCACAGTTATCGACGTGTCGACTCAACTAAAATGTTACATAATTTCTTGGGCTTGAATGTATGATAGGACCAGCTGCAAAATAAACTTTCTTTTTTTTAATTTTTCAATATGTTTTTCTGCATCAACAAAAAATGCCGGGTTCCAGCAAACGCTAAAATAGGTTCTGTTTACTGCTGTGCGGGCTTCAACGGCCATATTGTTAACCTGATTAGTTCAAAGTCAGGTTTATGGAAGACGTAAGAGTTTTGCAGGATTTCGCCAACGGGAAACTTAATCCATCAATATTAGTGTTTCGGCAGAATACTTTAGTACCATCTGTTGCATAGAATTTTGGCCGCAGCATCTAATTATTAAAGAATACGTACACAAAACGAAAAATCGGCCTCCGATTTTTACTGTCACTATTATTTCTTCTAAGCCAAATTCATCAAAAAACTAATATTTTCTTTGGTTCTTGTTTATCAAGATGTAAGGGGTCTTTGTAGTAAATTAAATAATCTATATTTAAATAAATTATCTTTTCCTTTTCATTTCATTGCACTAACTGAAACTTGGTTAAGGCATGACATTCTTAGTACTGAAATTATGGCCAATACATTTTTAGTTATGGTGTTCTTATCGTTGTCGATGCTGATATCTTCTTCCCTGTGTAATAATAATGATATTGAAGTTTTAGTTGTAAAATTAGTGTTTGATAGTATTAGTGTGTGTATTACCTGTTCCTACATCCCAACAGCATCAGAAAACTCATTATATCAATCTCATTTGTCTGTAATTAATAGTATTTCCGAAATGCTTTCTGATCGTGATTTTTCAATAGTTTTTTGAGATTTTAATATCTCTGGAAACTCATGCCTTTCGTCATGTGAGTCCAATGCATTGAATCCTTCATCAATTCACGTTTTTGTTGATAGCATTTTTGAAATAGCATGGTCTTATTGTCTATTTAAAATACATGATTTGATTTTTGTGTTGGATTCCAATACCTGCACTGTATCTATGTTTAACCCTATTTCCTCACCTGAGAATTTTTATCACCCTAAATAAGAGGTGTTGATTGACTTTCTAAACAGGGTGTTTGGGTTGACTTTTAATGGTTATGGCATTGCCGATCAGTTTGTTGATTTTGTTCTAACAACCTATTCTACATCAACATTTTTACCTTATCCGAATCAAGTAAACCAATCGAATTTCATTTTTGGTCCCTTAATTTCTGAAAGTTTACACTTTTGTCTTGACAAAGTTCCTAGTTGCGTGCTTAGGTTGTGTGCAGAGAAACTCTGTAAACCACTTTTAAAATTACTTGAATTCTCTGTATAGTTGTCTTTTCCTAACCTTTGGAAAGAGTCTTATATTATTCCTTTCTTGAAAAATGAAATAAAACTAAAGTTCTAAGCAATAGAGGTATCTCCAAATTGTCTCTATTTCCAAAGAAACTAATAACTTCTCAACTGCAGCACTGCTGCAAATTTTGTTATTAAAGGGAACTATGCTAGGTATAGTGCTTCTACATAGACTAATTATCGGTGAAATTGACACCTTGTAGATGGTAAGCCAGCTGTGCCCTTCCGGTGAGTTCGACTAAACATTTTCTTCCCATCTTTCTTTTCCGTTGTAGTACTAACTATGCTAGACACAATCCTTTCCAAATTCATGTGTAAATTAAAATAAATTTGGTAATGTGATTTTCAATACTAACACTATCTTTCAAATAAAAACCTTACTTTTACAAAATTTACTCGTAGTTAAAAAAAAGTTCTTATTGTTTTGTCAGTATCGTCTGTGTTGATTGTTCGCTACCTACGTTCCCGTTATGCAGGATGCTCCTCGGATGGAAAAGCATCTGCCTAGGTCAGCGCGTCAAGAGGCTTGGTGTCACTGGCTGTTCAAGAAATAGAATAGCTGCATTTTGATTTTTATACCCGCCTACCCAAAGGGTAGAAGGGTATTATAACTTTGTTCCGACCGAAAATGTATGTAACAGGCAGAAGGAAGCATCTCCGACCCCATAAAGTATATATATTCAGCTTTAACAGCCGAGACGATATAGCCATGTCCGTCTGTCAGTCTGTCCGTCCTTGTGAACACCTAGATCTCAGAGACTATAAGGGATAGAGCAACCAATTTTTCGGGACAGTGTGTCTGATTGTTGCACGCCGATCAAGTTTGTTTTAGGTTTTTCCACGCCCCTTCCGCCACCGTACACCTCCGCAATCTCTGAAAATTTGGTTACAATCGAATAAAAAACACTGAAGTTATTAACGAATTATCTTTATAGGGCGTAATCATGCTGCACTCCGTGACATAATAATAGTGTTCAATAAACCTACTTAAGTGCCGCCAAGCTAATAATTTCTTTTTTTATTATTATTTTCTTCCACTTTAGTAGGACAACCGAAATGTATCCGAGTTGAAGCAAGAAAAATCACAGAGCATTTATGAGAATTAATTTCCTTCTCTTGCGGCATTGTTGTTGTTGTTTATTTATTAACGGGTCTGCACATAATTTCCTGAGAGATTTGAACACACTTTTTTATTTGCGATTCTTTTTGTAGGTTAATTTTTATTTAGTTAGCGTTCTTATAATTTTCTTCGTGTAATACAGTGCAGTGTAATTGGATGAGGAAGGATCGCAGTCACGGCAAGCTAAACCAGAGCATAGTACGCGCTACCGACTCCAACGCACCAAACTTATGTCGAGAAGTAGATAGCCGAATGTTAAACTTCACAATAATATAGG
This sequence comes from Drosophila pruinosa, assembly GCA_018150935.1. Lineage (NCBI taxonomy): Eukaryota > Metazoa > Arthropoda > Insecta > Diptera > Drosophilidae > Drosophila > Drosophila pruinosa. Next base: position 818,988 of record JAECWR010000034.1, read on the forward strand.
CTGCTGATCACTACAAATAAAAATGGCGCCCGAACGTGGACAAGAACAGAAATACGTCTGTGGTGTTTGGTGATGCATTCTATTAAGATCTCTGGATGTAATAAGACGACTTAGGTGTTTTACTTTTACTTAGGTCTTTATTAGTTTACTTTACTTACTGAATCGGACATAGATCCGTTCAGCCTTTGAACACTTAATGAATATCTTAATTCTACTTACAAAGGGTTTTTATACCCAAGGCGAAGGCGTCTTCTGCCGGCAGCATCGCAGTCGGCAGAGACGTCGCTCTTGGTCACATATCCATTTGATATCTTAGAGATAAAGATTTTAGAGAGTCGCGCACACACAGATGGCATGATCGGCATGGTCAAACATGCCTACACTGCACTTTTGGGAACGTTAGGTTCCCATGCATATTTGTGTGGTCTTATTTCATACCACTTGAACTATGTTTATGCCTTCAAGAGGCTAATATAAACATTGCCACGCAATGTGACAATGTTGCACACATAGACTGTGTGTCTTATATCTGTATACGCCACATCTCCCTTCTTTTTTAAAAAAAACGTAATATTATGTAGTTTTTTTTAAGTATTATTTTGATATACATAGGAATTAGTATTATTTTGTATTAAACAAGTAAGAAAGCTAACTGAGATACCCGACACCCAACTTTACCATCAAAATATTATATTTTTCAAAAATATACAGAAAAAAAAACTTTAAAAAAATATACTAAAAAATACCAAAATAATATATCAAAAATTTTATTGTTCGAAATTATTAGCTTGCCGGCACTTTAGTTGGTTTATTAAACACCATTATTATGTCGCGGAGTGTCATAGCAACTAACTAGGCAGCACTTGCAGTTGCACGTGGTAACGCCTTATAAGTAATAATATATGTAAATAATTTCTTAATAACTTCTGTGTTTTTTATCCGATTGTAACCAAATTTTCAGAGATTATTAAAATGATGAATACCAAAATTAAACGTTCTAGGTTTAAAACGACGCTTGCAATTCTTTTTTTTTCGATTTGCATGGGCGGAAGGGGGCGTGACCAAAATCAAAAACAAACTTGATCTGCGTGCAACAATAAGACATACTGTTGCGAAAATTTGGTTGCTATATCTCTTATAGTCTCTGAGATCTAGGTGTTCATACGGACAGACAGACGGACAGACGGACATGGCTATATCGTCTCGGCTGTTGACGCTGATCAAGAATATATATACTTTATAGGAAGCAAGGAGAAGCAAGGGAACCAACATGTAATCCCAGTATTGGCTGGGGCACGTGCCGTCCTTGCTCCTACTGTCGGAAGTGCGACTATACTCTCCACGCGAGGGCGGCTGGAAGCAGACCCCTAGCACGGTCATGTCTCTGCTAGAGGTGCTGACTAATTATAGTCGGGTGAAGATCGTGAATCTATAAATCACCTCAATCCAAGGTGGAACAGCATACGCTGATGGATGCATAGCCGGGGGGTAGCCCGGTCTCTAGTATGCGGACTCTGGATACCTGTCGCCCTCCAGTTTCATTTAGACTTTCCACGGTATGCGGGCTATGCCGTGGATGAACTTCCCTTCCCGCCCACTCGTGGGCACAATTTTTATAGGTCAAAATATTAATATAGAAAAGTCTGAGGCGGGCGATGCCACGGCTGACCCATAGACCAGCACTGCAGCCAATGGTCTGCTGGCTTCCACCCCCAATACTACGGATCTCGACTCTAGTATTTTAGGGGTCCCGGATAGGCCACGAACTCCCTTGGACACAGAGTTCGCTAATGCAGAACTTCCGTCCAGTAGCGGTTCAGTCCGGCAGCAACCCGTCGAGGTATTGTCCTCGGACGAGGAAGCTGACTGCGACCGAATCAGCTTTGCTGACGACGCTTCCGTGGCCTCTCAGAGGTCAGGCCTTACGGAAGCAGACTCTCAGATCCAGTCGCTGCAGCTGGAATCTAAGGACGCCTTCATTAAACTGAAGAGCCTCGAGAAGAAGCTTTTTAAAGCTGCACTCGCAAAGGGTTCTAACAGAGAGGAGGCTCTGGCTATCGCCACTGCGCCCCCCGTTAACACCAAGGCTAAACGGACGCGCGCTGACGATACCATCGTCGAGCCCACCAGCTCACCCTGTGGCCTTGTCTCAACCGCCATCAGGAGGGAAGATGAGTAAACTTAAAGTGCTCCAGGCGAACCTGCACCACGCTAGAGGAGCGTCGGCCACACTGTGCAGGGTCGTCTGTGAAGATCAAATCAACCTGGCTCTCGTCCAAGAACCATGGTTGATCGGTGGCCAAATACGTGGACTTTCATGTGGATCATGTAAGTTGTTATATGACCGTATGGTAGGTGCCCCGCGCACTGCTATACTTATGGATAACAGTGTCACACATTTCTCACTAACTAACTTCATCCACAGAGACCTGGTAGCAACGGCTATTGAGGTAGCCACTGCAGACGGTGACTGGTTCCTCCTTTCTGCTTAAAACGGCGGAAAGGCTAATAGATATGCCCATTCGGTGCTCTCTGCAGACGTCGACACCTCTGCATCCCACGCAGTTTGCGTACATAGCCGGCAGATCGATGGAGGTCGCTCTCCATAGGTTAGTGGGAAAAATTGAAAGAGCCTTCGTATCCAAGAACATTGCTTTGTGCTCTTTTCTGGATATAGAAGGTGCTTTTGATAATTCCGGCTACGGGTCAATCTCTACTGCTCTAGAACGTAGAGGAACTGCCCGTCCATTGATACGGTGGATTGAAGCTATGCTCAAGCACCCGATTATCACTTCCACCCTGGACTCCACGACTGCATGCATTAATGCAGTCAAAGGCTGTCCCTAGGGAGGGGTTCTATCCTCTCTACTCTGGTCTCTAGTAGTTGACGAACTACTAGTCTTACTCTCCGAGCAGGGCGTTGAAGCTCTGAACACGGTAAGTAGATGGTGCGCAGATGTTGGTCTTAGCATCAATCCACAAAAAGCTATTATAGTTCCTTTCACTAGGCGCTATTCCATTGACATTGGTCAACTTTATATCAGCGGCTCCCCTGTGGGGCTATCCAATGAAGTCAAATATCTAGGGGTAACCCTCGATAAAAGACTAAATTGGAACTCCCACCTCAGCAATACCCTCACAAAGGCGACCCATGCCATGTGGGCCTGCAGGAGATTCTTTGGTAGAATCTGGGGTCTTAAATCCTGCACCATCCGGTGGCTTTTTACCATGATGGTCAGACCGATCGTCACCTACGCTGCTATTGTGTGGTGGCCAAAGGTTACGCAGGTCACTGCCAATAGCAAATGCAATAAATTGCACAGGCTGCTGTGCCTCTCACTGACAGGTGAACTTCGCACCTGTCCCACCGCAGCAATGGAATCGATACTGAATCTGACTCCGCTGCATATCCAAATTAAAGAAGTCGCAGCTACGAGCCTTCTTAGTATCAAGCTCCAATCAGGGCTTCTAGCTACCGAATCAGGACATGCTAGCCTGATCAAAGACATTCCTGGCATAGATATCTGCCCTAGATCAGATACTATGACTAAGAAACTTTTCTTTGGTGCCAAATTCAGAACCCTCATCCTGCACCGGAAGGACTGGGACACTGTCAACCCCATCAGCGACCCCTACGGTATTCACTGGTATACCGACGGGTCAAAAACTGATCAGGGGGTTGGAGCTCGGATCTTTGGACCCAACTCTAAAACCTCAATTGCTATGGGCAAATGGCCCACAACCCTCCAATCTGAGGTTCATGCCATCGAGTTCTTCTGCCATCTGATCCTAGAGAAGGGGATTAGAGGAGCGAACATCTACATCTTCTCTGACGGTCAAGCGGCCATCTTAGCCCTCTCCTCCAAAAGAGTAAGCTCTCGACTGGTGGCCGATTGCTGGAACTGCCTCCAGAGACTGTCTCTTATTGACAATGTCACCCTTCTATGGGTACCTGGACACACTGGTATCCAGGGCAATGAGCTGGCGGACGAACCAGAGAGGACCGGTTCGTCACTTACTTTTTCCGGCCCTGAGCCCTTCTGTGGCGTGGGTTGGTCAACCATCTCAGCTATTGTTAAAACCTGGGCTGTTAGGTTGACTGATCGCTACTGGTCGGTCCAACCAGGGATGCGGCAAGCCAAGGAGCTTATCAATAACGTGGTCGACCGGAAAACCAGCTTACTTTCCAGGAGGGATCTTCACCTCCTCGTTGGCTTTCTTAGTGGCCATCATAAGGTGAACTATCACCTCACCAAAATGCGTCTATCTTCTGATGCTGAGTGCAGACTTTGCAAAGAGGACGACGAGACAACCAAACACATTCTGAGCGACTGTCCAGCCTTGGTGTGGACTAGGAGGAAACATCTGCACGTGGATACCGCAGGTCCCGAGCATATTGTGCGTTCCTCGACAAAAGCTCTGCTCTGCTTCATTAGGGAAGCAGAGCATCTTTTGTCTAGCTAGGGAGAGCCTATAGGCACAAAAGACCTCCATGGTCGCAGTGCTTCGCACCTTCCCTGTTGGGAGACTCCTTTTTTTTTTTTTTTTTTTTGTTTCCATTATCTTGGACGTTGACGTACTAACGGCAGTACGATCAAGTGGTCCAGCGACACCAAGCTCGGGCTTGTTAACGCGCGGACCTAGGTAGACACGACCACCCGCCCATCCGACCGAGGGGCAACCGCATAACGTGCGGGAACGGAGGTCGCGAACACTTAACACAGACAAAACAATCAAATTGTAATAACAAAAAGAATAAAATAATAATAATAATACTATTACTACTAATAATAATAATTAGAACTATTCTTAAATACGAGCTAATGTATCTAGGAGTAATGTTTTAATTTCTAAGGTACTGTTAGTATTATTAACTAGACTAGAAAAGTTATTATAATTTACACATAAAATACGGAAAGGATTGTAACTGGCATAGTTAGTACTACAACGGGAAAGTGAGAGGGGAAGGAAATTTCTAGTCGTTCTGACCGGAACGGCAAAGCTAATCTGACTTGTCAACTGCAATGAGTCAATTTCGCCAATGATTAGTCTATGTAGAAACACTACACCTAGCATAGTTCTACGGTCAGAAAGAGAAGGAAGGTTTAGTAATAAAAGTCTACTACGATAAGAAGGCAATCTAATTGTGGGATTCCAGCTAAGACTACGAAGAGCAAAAAGAAGAAATTGTTTCTGCACTGATTCAAGCCTATCTTGATGAACCCTATACTGGGGGAACCAGATATTAGATCCATACTCAAGAATAGGACGAACCAGTGAGATGTACAAGTGTTTAGTAATGTAGGGATCGTTAAATTCTTTTGACCAACGTTTAATAAATCCAAGGACACCCATGGCTCTATTAGAAGCAGCCAAAATATGCTTATCAAACTTTAATTTTGAATCAAGAAGGATACCTAAATCAGTTACTGACTCTATTCGCTCAAGTGGAGTATCATTAAGATGATAATTATTTAAATGGAGAATACCCCTAAAAAATGTCATAAGTTTACATTTATTGCAATTAAGATTTAATAAATTTATAGCACACCACGATTGAAAACAATCAAGGTCAGATTGCAATCTGAGGCTATTTATGGGATCATTAAAAGTCAGACAAATCTTCACATCATCTGCATACATAAGTATGCGAGAGTATGATATAACGGACGGTAGATCATTTATAAATAATGTAAACAATAATGGGCCTAAATGACTTCCTTGGGGTACGCCGGAAGTGACTTGGACAGTCTTGGAAACAGAGCCCTTGTAAAATACTCTTTGAATTCTAAATGAAAGATATGAAGATATCCACAAAATTAAGTTCTGTGGAAATCCAAGAAGATTGAGCTTGTATAATAAGAGACTATGGTTGACAGAATCAAAAGCCTTACTGAAATCAGTGTAAATGACATCCGTTTGCATTTTTGATTGGAACCCTTCAATAACAATTGATGAGAATTCTAATAAGTTAGTGGTAGTAGACCTACATTTCACAAACCCATGCTGGTAGGGTGAAATTATAGATTTACAGCAGTGTTGCAGTTGAGAAGTTATTAGTTTCTCAAATGCTTTGGGAATAGCAGACAACTTGGAGATACCTCTATAGTTTTGAACGTTGGATTTATTTCCTTTTTTCAAGAGAGGAATAATGTAAGACTCTTTCCAAAGATTAGGGAAAGAGCACAACTCTACAGACAATTCAAATAATTTTAAAAGTGGTTTACAAAGTCCCTCTGCACAGAACCTAAGCATGCAACTAGGAACGCCGTCAGGGCCAGGAGAAAAAACTGGTTTACATGACTTAAGTTCACGTAAGAGTAAACTTTCAGACAGTAAGGGACCAAAAATACAATTCGCTTGATTTACTTGATACGGATAAGACTGGGCTCTATAAAAAGTTGATGTGGAATAGGTCGTTTGAAAAAATCAGCAAACAGATCGGCAATGCCACGATCATTAAAAGCTGTCTTTTTTTCATAAAATAATGTTGTTGGAAGTGTTGACGTCTTTCGCTTCGAATTAACGAAGTCATAGAAGCGTTTCGGGTCACGCTGAAACGTAAGTCTGCACTTTCTCAAATAATCCTTGTAGCAAAGATTATTTAGCGTGGAGAAATCGGAACGAGCAACAGTGTAGCGAGAAAAATATAAGAGAGAGCCAGTTTCCTTATATTTTTTATAAAGCTTTGATTTTTTATTCTTTAACTTTGTTAGTTCTTTGGTAAACCATAACGGTCTATTAGACAATTGTGGAGTACCAAAGGGAACACAAGCATCAAACAGAGAGTTTAATGTAGAATAAAAAATTTCAACTGCCTTGTCCAGGTCAATACACGAAGAAAGTTGGGACCAGTCAGTACGTGAAAGAAGCAAATCAAGTTTTTTAAAATCGGTCTTCCGAAAACAGCGAACTCGCTTCTCCGGTAAAACACCTGCAACCGAAACACTTGCTGGTAAGTCAATCAGCACCTCCAGAGTAGGGTGGTAGGGATCCTCAGGTGAGGAAATAGGATTTAATCTGGACACCGTGCAGGTATTGGGATCCAAAACAAAAATCAGATCAAGCATTTTGCCTAGACAATTTGGTATAGAATTGGTTTGAGACAAAGCTATATCAAAAAGGCTATCAACAAAGACATGAGTTGACGAAGGATTCAATACGTTGGACTCACATGACGAAAGCCACGAAATTCCAGAAATATTAAAATCTCCAAGAACTATTAAGAAATCACGATCGGAAAGCTTTTCAGAAATACTATTGATTACAGAAAAATGGGATAAATACAGAGTTATCTGAGGCAGGAGGTATATATGAGCAGGTGATAAAAATACTAAAACTACAATAAATTAGTTTTACAGCTACAAATTCGATATCTAAATCACTACCTAAATCTACATGCTCAGAAGAGATATCAGCATCGACAGCAATAAGTACACCACCACCACGACGCTGCATGCGATCAAGTCTATAGACAGAAAATTTGTTAGTAAAGACTTCAGTATTCAGAATATCATGCCTTAACCAAGTTTCAGTGAAGGCAATGACATGAAAAGGAAAATTTAAGCTATCTAAATAAACATTATTAAGTTTACTACAAAGGCCTCTTACATTTTGATAGCCAAGCAGGAGAGAAGTTAGTTTTTTGAGCTATCAGATGGAGTTTGAGGCTTAGAGGAATTAGTGGTAACATTTGGAAGTAAAATCGGTGGCCGATTTTTCTTTTTATTTACATACTCTTTAATAATTAAGTATTCCGGCCAGAAGTCTTTTGAGCAAACTTTACTAAAATGCTCGGCAGGAACACTTATTTTGAATGATGCGATTTCCCGTTCATATGAGAAGTTAAATTTTTCCACCTTTAATGATGCTTGAATTTTGGACCGAATAAAGGTCCTAATGTCGTCAGATGACGTATTAGGGGCAAGCCTAGAAACAAAAATTTGTTTCATAGGTGGGACACCTACTATAGTGTTCTGAGCAACTGTAGCAGAACTCGGGATAGGAGCATCTGTACTAGCTGGTAGAACGTTAGGTACAGCAGAAGGTTGATCATGTTGAGTTTCTGCAACATTAACAACTACTGCAGGTACCGAGACTGAAACGGGATCAGAACAAATGACATCCATGGGAACAATGTCATTGTTGGCAATCATTGACGCTGACGAGTGTCGAGGGGTGGGAGACGTAAATGACATTAGGTTATTCGGAACAGACGAGTTGTTGACCAGTTCAGGGACATCAAGTTCGTTTGGGCCAATGGACAAACGAGTATTAGCTTTTTTACGCTTTGGAGACTCAGTTAAAAGCTTCATGCCCTTAAACCCAGAGTCCAAAGTTGCGAAACTATCCGCAAGTTTTTTGAAACCTGCGAATAGATCACCAAAGCCTTGCTTCGTCTGACGTATGAATCCCGCAACATCCCTTTCAACATCCCTGCATGACTCACATGTCCATCTTAAACCAGATTTTGAGCCAATTAGGTCGACTATACGGCCGGTGAAGCCAGCACATTTTTCATGTGAAACATTGTCACAGAGCCAGCAGCAAACGAAACCCATTTTTGCGCTTGCTGGTACACGGCATTTTTTATTATAGCAGACAAACATACTGCAGGTTTTTGATGCAAATAAAAATTTAATGAAACCAAAAATTGAAATAAGAATAAAAAAAAATTTGTGTTAATAACAGGGTATTAGTACGCTGATATCTACTTACAGAAAAAACAGCAAGCACAAAATCACAATCGCGGGCGCGACGAAAGCAGAGAAAAGAATAGCCAAAACGGCCAACAACAAAACACAGCACAAAGAGCGCGAGAGCGGAAAGTGCCCGAGATCGGAAAGAGCGCGATATGCAATGATATACCAACAATGTGCCGTGGCAGTTCAAAACAAAACACAAATTTACTGTAAGCTCTCACAAACAGAAAATTAGGCCTCACAAATTGTTGATATATTAAAACACAGAATTAATTGTAAATTATTAAATATTATTACACTGTGACTAAACACTCCGACGTATAGCACAGGTATTGTTAGTTTGCAAACAAAATTATTTAATAACAAGGCGCAGGAAGGGTAAAATAACAAATGTTAGTTGACAGCAAAAAAAACACGTCCGAATGCGAATGCGAATACGAGCGAATTTTATTTATTTTATAAATAACTAGTGAACCGGCGAACTTTGTTCCGCCTTCCTTCCTTGCCAATAAATAAGCATTTGTTTTTAATTGGAAAAAATACAAAAAATATTAAATCTATCTCTATCTGTATCTATCTCTATCTGTATCTATCTCTATCTGTATCTATCTCTATCTGTATCTATCTCTATCTGTATCTATATCTATCTGTATCTATCTATTTATCTCTAAATATCTATCTATCTGTATCTATCTATCTGTATCTATCTATCTGTAGCTATCTGTATCTATCTATCTGTATCTATCTATCTCTATCTATCTATCTGTATCTATCTATATCTCTATCTCTATCTATCTATCTCTATCTCTATCTATCTATCTCTATCTCTATCTATCTGTATCTATCTGTATCTATCTGTATCTATCTGTATCTATCTGTATCTATCTGTATATATCTGTATCTATATATCTCTATCTATCTCAATCTATCTCAATCTATCTCTATCTATCTCTATCTATCTATCTCTATCTATCTGTATCTATCTATCTCTCTGCATCTATCTGTATCTATCTATCTCTATCTATCTGTATCTATCTGTGTCTATCTATCTCTATCTATCTGTATCTATCTATCTCTATCTATCAGTATCTATCTATCTCTATCTATCTGTATCTATCTATCTGTATCTATCTGAAAAAAAATTAAATATATTATTTATTTATTTTATTTATCTATCTCTATCTATCTCCATCTATCTATCTCTGTCTATCTCCATCTATCTATCTCTATCTATCTCTATCTCTATCTATATCTATCATAAAAAATAAATAAAATAAATAAGATAAATAAAATAAATAAAATAAATAAAATAAATTACAGATTTTCACGGGATAAAAAGTATCCTATGTCCTTCTCCTGGCTCTAAACTGCCTCTCTGCCAATTTTCAGCTAAATCGGTTCAGCCGTTCTTGAGTTATAAGTTTTCGTAATTTTTCGTGTTGGTCTTTTATATATATAGATAATAATAATCTCACAGTCGAGCAAACTCGACTGTAGCTTTCTTACTTGTTTTTTTTTTTCTTTTTTTACTTTTTTTTACAGTGTCTATTAAAACAGTATCAAAAGCTGTGTCAGGTGTATTGGTTATTACCATTGAAGCTCTTGTATGTGTTGTTACTTTTGCTCGTTGGCACTTTTCACAATTTTTCACATATTTTGTTATAACCTGATTCATTCCAGGCCAAAAGTAAAATTTTTTAATTTTCAATAGGGTTCGCGAAATCCCTGTGTGGCCTCCTTCTAATGGATCGTCATGGTATTTTCACAGGATAGCATTTATATGACTTGTGTCATTTTTGACTATGTTGGTCCCCTTTGTTAATAGCGCTACTTTTATACTCAATTTCTTATTGCCCATAGTTATACCCGCCTACCCAAAGGGTAGAAGGGTATTATGGCTGTGTGCCGACCAAAAATGTATGTAACAGGCAGAAGGAAGCATCTCCGACCCCATAAAGTATATATATTCTTGATCAGCGTCAACAGCCGAGACGATATAGCCATGTCCGTCTGTCCGTTCGTCAGTATGAACATCTAGCTCTCAGAGACTATAAGACCTAGAGCAACCAAATTTTCGGAATAGTTTGTGTAATTATTGCACGCAGATCAAGTTTGTTTTGATTGATTTTGGCCACGCCTCCTTCCGCCTCCGTAAATCTAATAAAACCGAATTACAGGCGTCATTTTAATCCTAGAATGTTAAATTTTGGTACGCACAATACTAATAATCATCTTAATGATCTCTGCGAATTTGGTTACAATCGAATAAAAAACACAGAAGTTATTAAGTTATTATTATTACTTTTATAAGGCGTTACCACGTGCAGCTGCACCTAGTTAATTGCTATGACACTCCGTGATATAATAATGGTGTTCAATAAACCAACTAAAGTGCCGCCAAGTTAATAATTTCGATCAAAGAAAATTTTGTTATTTTATTTTAGTATATTTTTTAAAGTATTTTTTTAGTATATTTTTGAAAAATATAATATTTTGATGGTAAAATTGGGCGGCAGGTATCTCACAGTCGAGCAAACTCGACAGTAGCTTTCTTACTTGTTTTAAATTCATTTAGTGATACATACTCGAAAATATGTTCACTTGGTGACAACATTACGTTAGCGACTTTGTGCACCCCGGCTTCTGAATTAAGCTTAGTCAAGAATTGACCTAAGTCAAACTTTTCTTCAGAATTCAAGTCGTTAACTGGGAATTGTGAAATAACTCTTTTGCCGTGTTTGAACTGGCATTTAAGGTTATTAATTTTTAAACTCACATATTTCTTTAAGTCATTCTTATTAATGACTTCATAGATTTTGGGCTCGTTATTCTCATTTTGCAATTTTTCTTTATTATCTGACAAGATATTTGCCTGTCTTTTGGATGATCTCGTTTGGACCATAAATATTTTTCTGTTTAAATCTTTTAAATTTTTGATACTTATCCGTGATAATGCATCTGCTACGTAATTATTTTTCCCCTTGAGGTACTCGACCGTAAAATCATATTCTTCGAGATCCAACCTCATTCTTGTCAGTTTGGAGCTGGGATTTTTCATCGCGACCATATGGTCGCTTAAAACTAAAAAATGGCTACCATATACATATGGTCTGAAGTGATTTATTGCCCAAAGTATTGCTGCTAGTTCTTGTTCTGTTGTGGACTTATTACTTTCGCATTGTGTAAAGGTTCTTGAAGCGTATGCCACAGGTAGTTGTTGACCGTTATGGTCTTGAGATAGTACCGCTCCACATGCTTGTTTACTAGCATCTGTGGTTATGCAAAATTGTTTGCTGAAATCTGGGTACTGAAGTAATGTAGGTTTCATCAAAGCTTTCCTTAAATATTTAAATGCCTTATTGCATTCTTCTGTCCATTCAAATGGTACACATTTTTTTTACAGAGCCTCGTTAAGTGGCGTGATTGATCTGAAAAATTTTTGATAAATATTCTGTAATAGTTGCAGAATGAAACGAATCTCCTAGCTTCATCTGCATTCTTTGGCTGCGGATAATTTTTGATGACGTCATATTTAGTGTCATCAGGCAATATACCTTTATCTGTACATTTGTGTCTTAGATAAGTTACTTCCTTCATAAAGAAAGTGCACTTTTCTGGATGTAATTTAAGATTAACTTGAAGATAACTTGAAGAACATCTGTTAAGTTCTTTAGCATGTGCTATTTTGAACAGCCGATTACTACTAAATCATCCATGTACAAAAAGGGTTGCGAAGGTTGTAGGCCTGTGAATGCAAGTGTCATCATCCTTTGGAATGAATTCGGGGCCATTTTTAACCCAAATGGAAGTCGCGTGTAGCGATATGAACCTGTCGTGGTTGAAAAAGATGTGAGAATGTGAGAGATGTGAGAGATGTGAGATCCAGAATATCTTCTATTCTTGGAAGTGGAAATTTATCTGCTAGCAGTTTTTTATTGATCTGACGATAGTCCACTACTAATCGCCATCTCTTAGTTGCCGAATTAGGCAATGACTTCTTGGGAACCAAGAGAAGTGGGCTATTGTATTCTGATATAGATGGCTTTACGATGCCATCTTTTATCAATTTGTCTACTTGCCTTTGAATTTCTGGCTTTTGACTTTGTGGCATTCTATATTTCTTGATATATACGGGGTTCTTATCATTTAATCTCAACTTTTGCTTATAAAAATGATTACCAGATATGGTTTCTGTTTCGAGACCAAAAATATAGCTATATTCGGTGCATAATTTATTTAAATCATTTTTAAATAAAAATGGAAATTTTAGAAGTTTAATACTTCTGAAGTTCTTTCTACTGTATTTACGGCATTTGCTTCATAAACCTCATAATCTTCTATTGATTCGCTTTTTATTGTTGCGCTATTCACTCTAGCGTCTTTATTTGTTGTATTTATTATTCGAATCAATATATTATGAGTATTTACCAGAGCACTTGCTACTATTATTCCAGGTTTTAATTCCTGGTTGGGAATAAGCATATGTTTATTGCTGGATGTAAAATGAATTTTTCGAATCACCTAATCTAGCTGGCAATACTATTTCGTTATCTAACGAATGTATTATAGGAATGTTTATATTCCTGAAGTTGTGGGGTCTTAATGTGAACCAATCTTCATGGTATTGAAAGTCCAAAATACAATTGTATTTCTTAATGAAATCTAAATCAATTATACCATCGCCTGGTATAGGAAAATTGTCGGGCACGATCTGGAATTCATAGGCTATTGCCGTATTTGCAATGCCCATATCCAGATCTATAGTGCCGAGAGACTGTATTGTCCCTTCCCCAATGCCTGATATAGTTGTTATGATATCTGGATTTAAATTTTCTTTTTTATTATTTTTACATTTTAGGAATGAAATATCTGCACCAGTGTCTATTAAGAGAGTTACCATCGAATTGGTACTCATGTTTAACAATCGGACGAATATGCTAAGGTTGAGATTGATGTTGTAGATGTTTACTGTTGTTGTTCGTTGCTCAAGGGGGTCTGCTGGTTTTCCGTTTGTATATTTCGGACGCTCCTATTATTGTAATTATTATTTTTTGTCTGGTTTTGGTTACCCCTCTGTTAACCTCCACTTCGGTTGTTATTCTGGTTACCGCCGCGTCCTCTATATCCTCCGCGGTAACCCCCTCAGCCTCTGTTATTGTTATAATTTCCTCGGCCATTACCTCTGTTGTGGTAATTTCCTCGGTTATTATTTGCTCTATTATTGCATCCTCTACCATTAAGGGAAAGAACACTGTTAGTATTGCCGGTCATCTCTGTGCAGCAGTGTATATATTTTTCAATTACACCATCCATGGTAGTGAAATTTGCTGCTTCTAGTATGGCTTTGATTTTGCCATGGTCACAGTTTTTAGTCATTGCAGATATCGCTTCTTTAGTTGTGAATCTTTCTGCATTATTGTTGCTTAGGCCATCATCACATAGGCTGTCTCAAGCGACCTATGTAGATTTTCCATCTCTGTAGTGTATTGAGTGGCTGTTTTGCCGAGATGTTGTGTATTAAGGAGCTTTGCCTTAATGACATCGGACGATTCGCCATTAACTGAAGTCTTTAACATGTCTATGATTCCGGTAATGGTATTTTCATTATCAATTTTATATGACAATGGACTCATTACTTTTGTTTTGATTACCTCGATGAATAACCTGTCTTGATCTCCCTTTGTTAGATTTGTTAGTCGAAGGGTATTAAGGAATCTATGCAAGTTTGCCTTTTTTCCGTCAAATTCGGGTATCAGCGGAGTCTGTCATGTTTATTTGTTCCTGTTCCGATTGTAATTCTTTTGGTAATGTAATTACCTCTGGTATTGCCAGATCGTGAAGATCTTCTTCTTTGAACTCTATTTCCGGGTCTTCTATGCGGCTGCTTCAAATTTGAACTAGTGGACTGTATTGCTTGTCATACATGTCCATATATGTTGTTTCGAACTCATATACGCTTATCGGCGTACGAAATTGGCTCAGTACTTTAATTGCTCGTAATATGAATAAAGGTTCCGTATCAATTGTTTTGGTTATGACATCAGTCATTTAAATTTTTTATTCTCTTCAAAAAAATTTTTTTTTTTGTTGTTTAGATTTTCTCTAGATCGTTTGCCCTGCTCAGGTAGCGTTTCTTTATAATTTTGGTATGTTTAATATTATATATAATGTTAAAAGAAACTGAGCTACGGACACTATTGTCAGTATCAAGAGCAGTATCCACAGTGATTGAATATCCTCTGTGTGATCGACAATCTTGACATTGTTTACGACGCTAGCCGTATTATCCTTTGTCTGACTATCGTCAGAACCAAACCACCCCATTTTTATCTAATGTTTTCTTAAATTGAAGTTCTGTTTTTGTGCATAAATACACGAAACTATTTACTGTAAAATTGTTGTTCGAAACTATTAATGGAAAAATTGAAATATGTGTTAGTATATAGCCTTTCAGAGGTTAGTGTTCCAAATGTAGCGTTTTCACGCATCCGCTTTTGTTTAAAGGTCTTAATATTATGGCAATTAGAGCTGTCGGGAGCAGCAGCAGCAACATTAAATATCATCATTAAATAATTCAAAATATAACGTAACGTTAACACAATCAGCTGTTTTGTTTGCATTTCTTCACATTGTACTCTGTTAATAATTATCTACATATTTATCTTATTGCATTGTACTCTGTCCCTATGTTCACAACACATATGTATGTAGGTACGCAAGCGCATCGTCTGCACGTGATTGTCGCACTTGCAGTCAGTTGTCTTTTCGTCATCTCTCTTTGCGCATCGCTAATTCTAAATACCCTAAAACTAAATAAAGTTATATAGGTGGCATAAACTAATGCCCTTCCTCAAAACAATTTGGTGACCCCGACGTGATTATATATTTGTTATTCGCAATCATATAGTTCGAGACTATTTCTACAATTCGGTAGTCAAATAGTCAAACACACAAACATTTAGCTCAAAACTATTTCTACAATTCGGTAGTCATATAGTTTTAAGCATTCGTATAATTAATCTATTTTCTACAATTCGGTAGTGAAATAGAAACAAAAGAAATAGACAACAAAAGGCAATTGCAATTGGCAAACCTTTTTACATTTCGGTAAAAACAAATATACACATATTACATACAGTTTTCGTATTCGCGCGTTTGATTGCCTTGCACTTGCACAAAACATTACGGTGTTTAATCTCGCATGCAAAGAGAGCGTAGCAACGCTCCAAAATTTGTGCACAAAAGAAACAGCGGATAAATAGATAAGCGCGGTTTCTTTTGGCGGCATTTCGTGTGTCCGTTGTTCTTGAATTCGTTATACTTTCGCCAAGTTCGCTGACCTGTTACTGCTGCATTTTCCAAAACATTTTGTGGCATTTTATGATCACATACCCTATCGTTTCAAATCATGACCGAAAATCAATTAAATTCGGAAAGTTCTTCGGTTGCCAGCAGAGAGTTTTACAAAGAAGAGGCACTCTCAGTGGCCCGACAAATGGCCGCACTTAATGATTTTTTCGGCTCTGAAAATGCAGCTGCTCTCGATGAGCAAGATTTGCAAGTGCGACTCGAGCTCGTTGATCGAATGTATTCAGAGTTTGATAAATATCAAACAACATTAGAAAAGTTAAACATAGCGGAAATGTCGAGTAATGATCGGTTAAACTTTATCAATAGTTTTTGCCAAGTGAAATCAAGCATAACTCGTGAACTTGCAAAACATCAATTGGCAGCGCGCAGTCCAAGGGCGCGTCGTGAATCTCCAGGCTACCGGAATTCCGTCTTCCGCGTTTCAATGGCACATACATCGACTGGCCTGACTTCTTCGCCATGTTCAACACCATGGTTGGCAACATTGATGAGCTGACCAATGTGGAAAATTTCCAGCACCTTCGCTCCTGCCTGGAAGGCGTTGCTTTGGACACAATTCGTGCGCTTAAACCAACAAACAATAACTATATCAGAGCAATCGAAATACTAGTCGCACGATTTGATAATAAACTTTTGCATTTTCAGGCACACATACGGTCTATCTTTGGTTTATCAGGTGTAGAGAAAGGATCCGCTAGCAGCATTCGACAGCTTAGCGACAGCATGAATTCTCATCTGCGAGCGCCATTGGGAACTCATGAGGATATTTTGAACGGCATGCTTATTCACCTGGTTAAATCGAAATCCACAAGCACAGGAAAAATGGGGAGAAAGTTTGGAAACCGACAGACTGGTCAAGTGGACAGACATGGCTCGATTTCTGGAAAAAAGATGTCGCACTATGGAAAATGTAAAGAATGCTATGGTAACACATACACCTAGCGATTCGGTGAGCAAATCGAAAACCAATAAATCGACTCACACTGCATTATTAGCTTCGTCCTCTGGCCCCCAATGTGCATTTTGTAACTCTGCGGATCATTACATATCCAAGTGTTCTCAATTTTTGAATCGCAGCCCTACAGATCGATACAAAGAAGCCAAACGACTGCATCTATGTTTAAATTGCTTACGAAAAGGCCACAGCTTGCAACAATGCAAGTCTGGAACTTGCAAGCATTGTCGCTCAAAACACCATTCTTTGCTTCATCTCGTTCCAAATCCCATGGCTGTTCCATCGCAAGCATCAGTCGAACTTACTTCGCATACTTCTGCAACACTCTTGGCATCGTCTAATTCTTCGCCTCAACTTCCACCTGTAGCCTTAGATAAACAAACCGATTATGTGTTGCTTGCTACCGCAATAGTTTACGTCAGAAATCGATCTGGCACTCTAGTAGCATGCAGAGCATTGCTTGACTTCTGCTCGCAAGTTAATCTTGTCCCCTCTCGATTCGTGAGCCAGCTGCAACTTCCCACTCATCATTCGCCTATTCGCCAGTCTCAGGGATATGTGAATCATCGCACATATCGCACATATAGGCATTACATTGTCGCAGGCAAATCAGTCTACTTTGGCTATAACCACTAAACCAAACACTGACTTGGTGGACACTCCATTATCAGACATTGTTAAGCGTTTTTGGGAAATTGATAACGATTGTGGATCTTCAGTAATCGCAACGGAAGAGGACATCCTATGTGAGCAGTTATTTTTGGATAATTACTCTCGCCTCGAATCAGGACAATATTCAGTTCACCTTCCTGCCAAATTTAGCTTTTGATCCGCTTGGAGACTCCTATAGTCGAGCGCTTAGTCGATTCAAATCATTGGAAAGTAAACTTTCCAGAAACCCAATGATGAAATCCCAATAAGCAGCATTTGTAAAGTAATACATTGATTTAGTCCAGCCAACAGTCATCGTTTCTTCGATTCTTCTCGCCTCACCATTGCGTTCAGAAATTAGATAGCTCAACTACAAAGCTCAGAGTGGTCTTCGATGGATCTGCCAAATCAGCATCTGGGTACTCATTAAATGACTTACTTTTCGCCGGAGCCTCAACTAAACCTACTATCTTCTGCACTCTTCTCCGCTTTCGATTTCATAAAATTGCATTATGTGGAGACATCTGTAAGATGTATCGCTGTGTTCGAGTAACGCCCCCAGACCAACACTTACAATGCATCTTATGGGGCAACAACCCGTATAAGGACATAAAGGTCTATACACTTGACACCGTTACTTACGGTACAAAGCCTGCAGCCTTTTTAGCAATTCGTGCTATGCAGCAGCTCTCATACGACGACAACAATAAATTTCCTTCGGGCTCTCAAATAATTCGCAGGGATTTCTATGTTGATGATCTGATCTCTGGAGGTGATTCTATCGAAGAAGTCACACAAATACGGCAAGAAGTCAAAGCCCTTTTACAAAGGGGTCAGTTTCCAATCAGGAAATGGTGTTCCAATGAACCAGCTGCTTTAGATGGCGAAACAGAATCTGATCGAGAGAAAAAACTTAGATTTCATGACGGAACAGATGTTTTGAAGACGCTAGGCTTATATTGGGATACCAACTCTGACAATCTTTTATTCAGTTTCTCTGAATTTTCGGCAGAAAATTCAGCAACGAAGCGATCAATCTTGTCAACAGTTGCCAAATTTTGCGACCCACTTGGATTGATTGCTCCAATCATAATCAGCCTGAAGATCTTTTTGTAAATTTTATGGAAGAATAAACTTGACTGGGATGAATCGCTACCGCAGTCTCTGCAAACCTTATGGTTGGAACACATGGAGCAGATTTCAGCATTTAGCCATCTAAAATTTCCACGCTTCGTCAAACAACAGAACTCATCGCTGGAAATACATGCCTTTTGCGATGCAAGTATAGCCGCATATGGAGCTTGCATCTACATTCGATCTGAAGCGCATGGCATAGTCTCAACACAAATACTTTGCTCCAAGTCCAGAGTCTCACCATTAAGAACTCTGACAATACCAAAATTGGAACTATGCGCAGCACACTTACTATCAGAGCTCGTTTCAAATGTAGTTAAATCTCTCTCTCTTACTTGCCCGATCAGGACCAAACAAAGAACATGACATGGCGACATATTCCGACGCGTCTAAATCCGGCTGATATATTGTCAAGAGGATGCACTCCACTTGAGCTGCTGGAATCTAAACTATGGCGAGAAGGGCCTTCGTTCCTTCGTCTGGACATATCATACTGGCCAGCTCAAGTACCTTCGGTACTAGAGTTGCCGGAACGTCGTCATCGCGTCTTACTCACATCTCAGGATCAAGACATCTCCTATAGCTGTAAATACCAAAACTCGTTTGGTAAGATGCAGAGAGTCTTCGGATACATCTACAGATTCCTGCTATCGAAGTCCAAGGATCATATCCGCAAGGGTCCACTCACAGTCAGTGACATCAAAGGCTATATCTACTTATGCGAGGGATTCAGATAAGATGTTTCTCAGAAAAATATAAAGCACTTCAAAAAGGGAAGCCAGTATCATCAAAGAGCAAAGAGCAAGCTATTCTCATTAAATCCCTTTATCGATGATACAGGATTGCTACGCGTAGGTGGACGTCTTCAAAACTCGCTGTTGGATTACATGGAAGTTTTCCAGCAAAAGGCAGTGATCGGCCGGTGTCACATGTGTTATAACGGCCGGCATCGCCATGAAGTGAATTGTCAAAGAGCTTGTGTTGCTCCGGCCGTCAATCGTCACCGTCTCATTGACGTATTGCACATGAATGATCCCGTTAAATGGTACTCACTCGAACCAGATTTTAACGTGCCGTTTAAGTTTGTCAAAAAGACAGTTCTATCGTCGATTGCTGAGACGGCATGTTCATCCTTCAGCAGGCTAGGTATGCATCAGTGTTCATTCAGTTTGGTCATTTCCTATTCTTGGCAAACCATTATGTTGCCAATGGAAAGATAGTCTCCCAGTACCGCGTAAGTCTTGTTAGGACTTATTGCCAAATTGTGGTGTTTCATAACCACTTGCTTATCTCAGTGTATCGTCGGGTTAACGTGAACGAGGCAATATCTCTCAGCAGTGAGATTGGTTAACGCTAGTATATAAAGTTGCAAAGTTCCATTGTTCATAATGGTTGCGCGAAGAATTCTATAGCCTCTATCACATTTTGATATGTCAGGATTTCGACTTCAAAGAGGATGGCTTCGATTTCTCCATAATCAAAAAGGTTTCAATTGGTGATTCTAGCTTTTGCCAGCTTTTGTCTCGTGACTTCGGCCCGCCGTACCGCCGTTATTGCATGAAGATCTCCGTCAATCGCGTTTATTTATCCAATATCGTATTCATCTGCTGTATCGACTCGTTGCGTTCCAGTCGGCCGCATCTGGTGATTCAGTTACTCATTCCCAAGTTGCACCCATCCAGTCTATGGAGCGCGGCCTTCGTTTTGGGACGTGTCCTATCCGGCTTTTAGTAATAAGACACCAAAGCTTCTACCCTCTTGTCTGCCAAAGTAACTTTTTTATTCGCGGTTTCCTCCGTGAGTTGCCGTTAAACCTACAAATGTCGCTGCGTTACATTTGGACTACCAGACCATCATATTTGTAAATATGGACCGCCCCTAATGAGTGGGCAAAAGCCAAGCTTACAAAAAATAAAGTGGTATTCTGTTATTACATTGTACGTTTTTCTTATATCGTTTCGCTTTATAATAGTTTTTGTTGTTTTCTTATTTTTATTTTCTTATATTTCCTATGAGCGTGTGGTTTATGTTGGTGTATAGAATTGTACTCGTTTGTTTTTTTTTTGTTGTTTCATTTAATCCTTTTCATTGTGTATTTTTATGTTTCGTAGTTTATTTAGTGTTTTTCACTATATATTTTTATGTTTCATGTGCTTATTTGCTATTCTTACATGAGCGAATGAAAAATATTGTTGTTATTGTTTTTAGTTTTTTTTAATAATTTCTTATATTTCTTTTATGGAAGATTTTTCCCGATTTTGTTTTTACCGTCACCTCGCTATCTTCAAGGACCTCTTCGACCTTAAACCTTGCTTTCTCCTTGACCTAAATTTGTTTGTCTTACTACCAAGATTTTATCACCTTGGTCATAGGTGATGGGCTCTTCCCTAGCCTTGTTATGTCTTCTCTTTGTCAGGGCCTGTTTATCTTCGATCAGGTCTCTAACATCTTCTAGGACTTGTCACTTAAAGTCGGACAACCCCTGGTAGTTGATTCGTGACGTACGATCGAAAAAAATATTGGCTGGTTTCTTGTTCGTAACTGAATGAACAGAGTTGCTGTACCAGTCCACAGCTATAGGAACCGACTCCATACTCTTAAAAGCGGAGTACTATTATATAGAAAGTGGTGTCAAACTTTTCGGTCTGGCCATTAACTTCGTTTTTTTCCATCGGAGTGTGATACAGTTCTATTTGTAGTGTTCGTAAATAATTGAAAATGGATGTGCAAAGGAGACCACTTTCGTTATCGAGACAATCATGTTAGGCACTGTGAAATAGTGGATTGCCTCGAGTAGTCGTTCTTGCAAGTGTAGGGACGATTTTGACTCTAGAGGAAAGAGTTTTGCAAATTTTAGTAAATTTGTCGATGCAGCTTAGGTAAATCCTTTTTCCCAATGTAAACTCGTCGATGTGAAGTAGTTCACAAAGGTAGCTTGGGATCGGAGTGTGTTCATTCTGCGGAAAAATAATCTTGCTAGGATCTCTCGGTCTGCTATGTACCCTGCTATGCTCTTTATGCCCGCCTACCCAAAGGGTAGGTAGGTAGGGTATTATGGCTTTGTGCCGACCGAAAATGTATGTAACAGGCAGAAGGAAGCATCTCCGACCCCATAAAGTATATATATTCTTGATCAGCGTCAACAGCCGAGACGATATAGCCATGTCCGTCTGTCCGTCTGTCTGTCCGTATGAACACCTAGATCTCAGAGACACAGAGCAACAAATTTTTCGCGACAGTGTGTCTTATTGTTGCACGCAGATCAAGTTTGTTTTAGATTTTTGCCACGCCCCCTTCCGCCCATGCAAATTGAAAAAAACTGAATTGCAAGCGTCGTTTTAAACCTAGAACGTTCAATTTTGGTACGCACAATATCACAATATCAATCACCATCTTAATGATCTCTGCGAATTTGGTTACAATCGGAGAAAAACACAGAAGTTATTAAGATATTACTTTTATAAGGCATTACCACGTGCAACTGCTAGTGCTGCCTAGCTAGTTGCTATGACACTCCGCGACATAATAATGGTGTTCAAAAAACCAACTAAAGTGTTGCCAAGCTAATAATTTCGAACAAAGAAAATTTTGATATATTATTTTGGTATTTTTAGTATATTTTTTTAGTATTTTTTCAGTGTTTTTTTTATACTATTATGTAAATATAATATTTTGATGGTAAAATTGGGTGGCGGGTATCTCACAGTCGAGCAAACTCGACTGTAGCTTTCTTGTTTTCAATTAGGAACATCCACTGGGAAGGTATTCGTACGCATATTCCGACCGTATATGATGAGGTGTGACGAATCCTCGCCCTCGGAAGTCGCGTCTATTTCACACGTCGAATCATAGTAATCATTTAAGTGCGTATTTCGCGAAAGAGCATCGGCTAAAACGTTTGACCTTCCCGGCTTGTATATTAATTCAATCCTCGAAATCGATATTTTTATACCCGACTACCCAAAGGGTAGAAGGGAATTATCGCTTTGTGCCGACCGAAAATGTATGTAACAGGCAGAAGGAATCATCTCCGACCCCATAAAGTATATATATTCTTGATCAGCGTCAACAGCCGAGACGACATAGCCATGTCCGTCTGTCTGTCCGTATGAACACCTAGATCTCAGAGACTATAAGACATAGAGCAACAAATTTTTCGCGACAGTATGTCTTATTGTTGCACGCAGATCAAGTTTGTTTTTGATTTTGGCCACGCCTCCTCCCGCCCCCGTAAATCGAATAAAACCGAATTGCAAGCGTCGTTTTAAACCTAGAACGTTCAATTTTGGTACGCACAATACTAATCACCATCTCAATGATCTCTGCGAATTTGGTTACAATCGGATAAAAAACACAGAAGTTATTAAGAGATTACTTTTATAAGGCGTTACCACGTGCAACTGCTAGTGCTGCCTAGTTAGTTGCTATGACACTCCGCGACATAATAATAGTGTTCAATAAACCAACTAAAGTGCCGCTAAGCTAATAATTTCAAACAAAAAAAAAAAGGTTGATATATTATTTTGGTATTTTTTGGTATATTTTTTTTTTAGTATTTTTGCAGTATATTTTGAAAAATATAATATTTGGATGGTAAAATTGGGTAGCGGGTATCTCACAGCCGAGCAAACTCGACTGTAGCTTTTTTCAATTAACGTTTCTGTTGTCCAACGCAAAGGTGAGTAGTGGAAGGTTTGTGTAAATTCTAATTTTTCGTGCTCCATATAAAAAGGTTCGAAGGTTATCTAACGCCTAAACTATCGCATTTCTTTCTCGTTCATGGCGTTATCTTCCGTTCTACTTAACGAATGAGAGATATAAGGAATGGATCGGTCCGTGCTCGGTCATCTTGGAAAGGTACCGCCCCAGCTGACCTAAAATAGATGTCCACCAAAACAAATTGATTGGCATTTAATATGATTCGCAAGTAAAGCAGCAGTACTTGGTAATATCAAATTTCTTGGCATATTAAAACTCAAAATAAATAATATTAATAATAGAAACACGTGTTCTTATAGTTCTAGTTCTTACTAATGAACTTATTTTGCAAGGCTCTCTGCGGTCTGTTTTAGAATTCGAAGGAACCAAATGCTTCAATCAGAATCTCGTGGGACACCTGAAAATATTTTACTTTTGGTTAGTTTAAATTGTTGCCCCATTTAACTTCTCTAAATTAATCCTTTTTAGGTCATGGATTTTAAAAAAATCATGACCTTTTACGTTTGTCCGAATGTGCGTAGAAGGCAGAAGGAGGCGTCTGCGACCCCATAAACTATATATATTCTTGATCAGCATCAATAGTCTAGTCGATATAGCCTGTCTGTCTGTCCGTCTATTTGTATGAACATCGCGATCTTAGAGACCATAAAAGCTAGAACTACCAAATTTGGAGACAACAATTAAAAACTTTGGCGGCAGATCAAGTTTATTTTAGATGTTGGCCACGCCTCTTTCCGCTTCTGTAAGCCACTAAAAATACATTTACAGCCAAAATTATAGACATAGAGTGCTTGTCTTGTTTTACAACCCACATGTGAATAATCCGTTGTGGTGAAAATTTCATTAAAATCGTGAAAGATATAGCAGTTTTAATACAGTTAGAAAAAATAGCACACTAGCAAAGAAGCCCGGGTCAATTGGGCCACTTTGCTAATAGTTCAAATACCGGACAGTTCAAGTCAGACTTTTTTCCACAATTATTATTTTAATTTTATATAGTATTTCTCGTAATTAGAATTTTGTCATAATGCATTTTTATCTACGTTCATCAAAATGAGGTGGTGGCGTGATTGGTTATGTAGCGGAGAGTTGATTGAATGTTGCCAGTTATTATTATAACCGCTTACCCAAAGGGTAGAAGGGTATTATAGCTTTGTGCCGACCGAAAATGTATGTAACAGGCAGAAGGAATCATCTCCGACCCCATAAAGTATAAATATTCTTGATCAGCGTTAACAGCCGAGACGATATAGTATGTCCGTCTGCCCGTCTGTCCGTATGAACACCTAGATCTCAAAGACTATAAGGGATAGAGCAACCAAATTTTCGGAATAGTGTGTCTTATTATTGCACGCAGATCAAGATTGCCACGCCCTTTTCCGCCCATGCAAATTGAAAAATTGCAAGCGTCGTTTTAAACCTAGAACGCACAATACTAACCACCATTTTAGTGATCTCTTTAGTTACAATTGGACAAAAAACACAGAAGTTATTAAGAAATTACTTTTATAAGGCGTAATCAGGTGCATCTGCCCCTAGTTAATTGCTATGACACTCCGTGACATAGTTAATTGCTATGACACTCCGTGACATAATAATGGTGTTCAAGAAGCCAACTAAAGTGCCGCCAAGCTAAGGATTTCCAACAAATAAAATTTTGATATATTATTTTGGTATTTTTTAGTGTATTTTTTTGAAAAATATAATATTTTGATGGTAAAATTGGGCGGCGGGTATCTCACAGTCGAGCAAACTCGACAGTAGCTTTCTTACTTGTTTAGTATATTTTTTTAAAGTATTTTTATACCCGCCTACCCAAAGGGTAGAAGGGTATTGTGGCTTTGTGCCGACCGGAAATGTATGTAACAGGCAGAACGAAGCATCTCCGACCCCATAAAGTATATATATTCTTGATCAGCGTCAACAGCCGAGACGATATAGCCATGTCCGTATGTCCGTCTGTCCGCTCCTCCGTATGACACCTAGATCACAGAGACTATAAGAGATAGAGCAACAAATTTTTCGCGACAGTATGTCTTATTGTTGCACGCATATCAAGTTTGTTTTTGATTTTGGCCACGCCCCCTCCCGCCACCGTAAATCGAATAAAACCGAATTGCAAGCGTCGTTTTAAACCCAGAAATTTCAATTTTGGTACGCACAATACTAATCACCATCTTAATTTTCTTACTTGGACGTTGACATACTAACGGCAGTACGATCAAGTGGCCCAGCGACACCAAGCTCGGGCTTGTTAACGCGCGGACCTAGGCAGACACGACCACCCGCCCATCCGACCGAGGGGCAACCGCATAACGTGCGGGAACGGAGGTCTCGAACAAATTAACACAGACAAAACAACCAAAATTGTATTAACAAAAAGAATAAAATAATAATAATAATACTATTACTACTAACAAGTAAGAAAGCTACAGTCGAGTTTGCTCGACTGTGAGATACCCGCCACCTAATTTTACCATCCAAATATTATATTTTTCAAAATATACTGAAAAAATACTACAAAAAATATACTAAAAAATACCAAAATAATATATCAACATTTTCTTTGTTCGAAAGTATTAGCTTGGCGACACTTTAGTTGGTTTATTGAACACCATTATTATGTCGCGGAGTGTCATAGCAACTAGCTAGGTGCAGCTGCTCGTGGTAACGCCTTATAAAAGTAATATCTTAATAACTTCTGTGTTTTTTATCCGATTGTAACCAAATTCGCAGAGATCATTAAGATGGTGATTAGTATTGTGCGTACCAAAATTGAACGTTCTAGGTTTAAAACGACGCCTGCAATTCGGTTTTATTCGATTTACGGGGGCGGGAGGGGGCGTGGCCAAAATCAAAAACAAACTTGATCTGCGTGCAACAATAAGACATACTGTCGCGAAAAATTTGTTGCTCTATCTCTTATAGTCTCTGAGATCTAGGTGTTCATACGGACAGACGGACATACGGGCATGGCTATATCGTCTCGGCTGTTGACGCTGATCAAGAATATATATACTTTATGGGGTCGGAGATGCTTCCTTCTGCCTGTTATATACATTTTCGGTCGGCACAAAGCCATAATACCCTTCTACCCTTTGGGTAGGCGGGTATGATAATAATAATTAGAACTATTCTTAAATAATTAATGATCTCTTTGGTTACAATCGGATAAAAAACACAGAAGTTATTAAGAAATTACTTTTATAAACCGTTACCACGTGCAGATGCCCCTAGTTAATTGCTATGACACTCCGTGACATAGTTAATTGCTATGACACATAATAATGGTGTTCAATAAACCAACTAAAGTGCCGCCAAGCTAATAATTTCGAACAAAGAAAATTTTGGTATATTACTCGTTTGGTATATTTTTAGTATATTTTGCAGTATATTTTTAAAAATATAATATTTCGATGATCGCTCTTTATTATTCTTCCATTCAGTAAATATGATTGACACGTACCTCACAGTCGAGCCAACTCGACAGTAGCTTTCTTACTTGTTTTACCCAATAATTATTACAATTTTCATAATTTTATAACATTATTAAACAATAATGTACTCTCGTCTGCAAATAGTGGTCCGGTATATATACTGGGAATAAATGTGAGTAAGAGGGTTCATCCTAGTAAGTGCGAGTGAGATGACTATACAGTGTATTGATCATACGTCTGTCCGTATGAACATCTAAATCTCAGAGACTATAAGAGATAGAGCAACCAAATTTGCGGGAAAGTGTATTATTATTGCACGTAGATCAAGTTTGTTTTAGATTTTTTCTACTCCCCCGTAAATCGAAAAAAACGATTTTCAAGCGTCATTTTAAACCTAGAACGTTCAAATTGGCACGCAAAATACTTATCACCGCCGAAATCGCCGCAAAATGGCCTCACATGAAGCGGAAAAATGTTTTGTTTATGCAAGACAATGCGCCGGCGCACAAGAGCATCACAACCATGGCTAAAATCAATATCTTAGGGCTCCAATTGCTTCCGCATCCACCGTATTCGTCCGATTTGGCTCTCTCGGCATATTATCTCTTCCCAAACCTCAAAAGAATGCTCATCAATAAAAAATTCAGCTCAGCCGAGAAAATTATCGACGCCTCAGAGGAGTATTTTGCAGACCTTCCGGAAAATTATAATAAGTGTATTGAGCTACATTGAGTAAAATAAGAAAACAGTTAACAAAAATTTATTTTATTCCCAAGGAAGTTACTTTTCACTCCACCTAGTACAATTTCCTCCACTCCTTAAAATCTTTTAGATACCTGCCCTTTCTTTTTTACCGACTTTCACTCCTTAGCATTAAAATGCATTTCACAAATTTTTGAGAAATCACCAAGGCTGCATATCAGACATTGCTTCCGCAACTTTTTCAATATTAAACTTTTCGGTGCATTCGTAAATTTTACATAGTGTTTTTGAAAAAAACTGCAATAATTAATTTTTCTTTTTTCGACGAATAATGATAAATAATTTGGAAAAAAATGTGCAACTCAATCTACGAGTCACATAGTGGATCTGTCCATGTTTTTTTTTTAAAACACAGTGCACTTACTCTTTAATTAAAAAATAGGTGTGAGTCTTAAGGTCCAAGTACGGGCTCTTATACCTTTTGGAGTTCCCATTTTTTTTTACCCTTTTTGGCAATCGTAGTATTTTGTAGGTCATGGATTTTAAAAAAAATCATGACCTTCTAAGTTTGTCGGAATGCGCGTAACAGGCAGAAGGAGGCGTCTGCGACCCCATAAACAATATAGTACATATATTCTTGATCAGCATCAACAGCCGATATATCCCTGTCTGTCTAAAGACATACAGTGTTTGTTTTACAACCCACATGTGAATAATCCTATCGCGGACGTTTGGCGAAAATTTCATTAAAATCGGACTATAAACGTGGAAGATATAGCAGTTTTAATACAGTTAGAAATAGTAGCACACTAGCAAAGTAGCCCGGGTCAATTGGGCCACTTTGCTGATAGTTCAAATACCGGACAGTTCAGCTCAGACTTTTTTTTCAAAATTATTATTTTAATGTTATATATTATTTCTCGTAACTAGAATTCTGTCATAATGCATTTTTATCTACGTTTATCAAAATGAGATGGTGGCGTGATTGGTGAAGAAGCGGAGCGATGATCGAATGTTGGAGGTTCGATGCCCGCTTGGGCAAGTTTAACACTCGATTTTGTTTAATTGATCCAACTATTTATAATATACATAAATACACATTTTTAAAAGTGTGTTGTTGTACAACACATAATAACATGACATTTAAGTGTTTTATGTTTTTATACCCGCCTACCCAAAGGGTAGAAGGGTATTATGGCTTTGTGCTGACCGAAAATGTATGTAACAGGCAGAAGGAAGCATCTCCGACCCCATAAAGTATATATATTCTTGATCAGCGTCAACAGCCGAGACGATATAACCATGTCCGTCTGTCCGTCCGTCCGTCTGTCCGTCCGTATGAACACCTAGATCTCAGAGACTATAAGACATAGAGCAACAAATTTTTCGCGACAGTATGTCTTGTTGTTGCACGCAGATCAAGTTTATTTTTGATTTTGGCCACGCCCCCTTCCGCCCATGCAAATTGAAAAAAACTGAATTGCAAGCGTCGTTTTAAACCTGGAACGTTCAATTTTGGTATGCTCAATATTAATCACCATCTTAATGATCTCTACGAATTTGGTTACAATCGGATAAAAAACACAGAAGTTATTAAGATATTACTTTTATAAGGCGTTACCACGTGCAGCTGCACCTAGCTAGTTGCTATGACACTCCGCGACATAATAATGGTGTTCAATAAACCAACTAAAGTCCCGCCAAGCTAATAATTTCGAACAAAGAAAATGTTGATATATTATTTTGGTATTTTTAGTATATTTTTTTTTAGTATTTTTTCAGTATATTTTTATACTATTATATAAATATAATATTTTGATGGTAAAATTGGGTGGCGGGTATCTCACAGTCGAGCAAACTCGACTGTAGCTTTCTTACTTGTTTTTTCTTTTTTTTAATTTTTATTTTATTTGTTGGATCTTCTCTTCATAATTGATACTAACAACAAGTTATAAAATCTTAAGTTAATATTATAACTAAGAATCCATTTTAGCGATGGGTTCAGTTTTAAATACGGCTCTAATTATATCGGGACCGAGCGAGTGGATGATCGGAACGTTGAAGTCTACTCCAATTGTAAGTTCTCGTTAGCGAGCGTACAAGAGGATTTGGATGAAATGTTAGTTTAGCTTTGTGTTTTACTTTTTGCTGTAAAATTTTGTCAGAAAAGGTGTTTATATTTAAATCTAAATGAATATTTTCGTTCCTTATATACCAAGGAGCACCAGTGATGAGCCTAAGTGTCTTTGATTGAACTCTTTGAATTACTTCGATGTTATTATACTGGCATTTCCCCAAAGTTCAGAGCCGTATTTCCATATTGGCTTGATCTCGGTGTTGTAGAGAAGTATTTTGTATTCAAGGCAAAGGGGGGATTGAAAGTTGATTAGCCAATGGAGCTTGGTGGTCTTCAACTTTAGTTGAGTTTTTTTGGCTGCTATGTGCGAGCACCACGTGAGTCTCCTGTCAAGATGGATACCCAAATATGTGACGGTATTTGCCTAGGATAGGGCTGTCTGTTTCAGTAGGTTCACTGAGACTGCGCGTTGGAGAGAGCTGTTCGATGGATTGGTGTTGTGCGAGTTTCTCTTCTTGTTTCAGTACTCTAGAGAGTTTTCGAGTTGCAGCTTTTAATTTCGCTTTGCTTGCTGGTGATCTGTGTTTTTCCCACTCTCGTCGTTAATGTAGTTTTTCTAAAAGCATCTGTTTAATTTGCCTATTTGTACGGTACTGATGTGTTACTTTTGGTTTCGTTTGAGGCGTAGATACGCGTGCAGCAGTGGTGAGAATGAATTCTAAGGCAGTTATAGAATTATCAATGTCAGCCTCGTTGTGCAGTGTTGGGCTTAACTCAATGTGTGAGCTTATATATTTTTTGAAGCGAAGCCAGTTTGTTTGGTTGGATGTAAGCATATCAGGCCGTTCCAACGTATGTTTCGGGTTATAGCAAAGTCTATAAGATCAGGTTTTTTGTTGGGATCAGCTGGCCAATATGTAGGCCTACCCGGAGATATGAAGTCAAGTTTATTTGATCTTGTTATTAGAGCTATGTATAATTGCCTTCCTTTTGAATGAATTTGTAAAACGGGAGCCCCTGTGCGTGTGTTTGGCATTATAATCGCCTGCTGATATGAAGTAGGCCCCTAGTTGGTTGAAGTATTCCATGAAGTCTTCTCCCGAGATGGAAAACCGTGGTGGACAGTATATTGAGGCAATACTAAGACTGCCGAAGGACACTTTAATGCTTATAGACGTAGCTTGCAAGTAATTGGTTGCGAATGGCTGCAATTGATGGTGCTTGATGTGTCTCTTGATAAGGATGCCTGTTCCGCCATGAGCTTTGCTTTCTGGATGATTCGTTGAGTAAAAAGTATACTCGCTGAGAAAGAAGTTATTAATTTCGCATGAGGTCTTGCATTGTAGATTGCATAAACTTCATAAATTCCATCATGCTTTTTTGAAGTGAAATAATAAGTGATTCAATTCTAGTTGTAAGCTGTTCTAAGGTGTGTTGTTTTTCTGGTGGTGTTAATTGGGCAGCTTGTAGAACTGTTCGTGCTTATGAATATCTAGACCAAGTTGTGATCTGTTCTGAATGCTAACACGAAGAAGATCGTGGTAATGACTTGATTTGGAATTTCGGATTAGAAAATCAACAATCTGCTTTTCAGCTATATTTTATATATATCGACGATATCTTCCATGGCGAAGGTGAAAATCATCGAAAGATTTGTTTTCTCTCTGTGGCCTTTTGCTTATCTTCTCCCAAATCTCTAGGACAGTTTCGCAACCTCTAAATCTTCTGCGGAAGAGATTTCCAACAGAAATTTTCATTGTTGCGATACAATTTCCAATACCAGTCGCTGGCTTTACCAGAGAACAGTAAGTACAGATGATGATACAGGATCTAATAATTATTGCCCAAATTTTGTTTAGGAAGAGAACCCACTCGGTAGAGAAACTTATTCCTTGTTTTATTCCATTAAATTTAATACGAAAATTCTGTATGATAGCAGAAACTATTTCTGGATTAATAGAGATGTTTGATCCGACCGAATCTCCATCCAATCGGTGATTTTTCACGCTCCCATTCGTTTTCTAAGCTGTTTGTTAAAATGGAATCAAGTCATCTGGTGAATTCGGACTGTAAGTGATTATACCCGCCCAAAGGTTAGAAGGGTATTATAACTTTGTGCCGACCGAAAATGTATGTATCATGCAGAAGGAAGCATCTCCGACTCCATAAAGTATATATATACTTGATCAGCGTCAACAGTCGAGACGATATAGCCATGTCTGTCTGTCCGAATGAATATCTCAATCTCAGAGACTATAAGACCTAGAGCAATCAATTTTCGGAATAGTATGTCTTATTATTGCATGAAGATCAAGTTTGTTTTAGATTTTGGCCGCCCACGCAAATCAAAAAAAATCGAATTGCGTCGTTTTAAGCCTATAACGTTTAATTTTGGTATGCACAATACTAATCACCATCTTAATGATCTCCGAAAATTTAGTTACAATCGGATAAAAAACACAGAAGTTATTAAGAGATTACTTTTATAAGGCGTTACCACGTGCAACTGCTAGTGCTGCCTAGTTAGTTGCTATGACACTCCGCGACATAATAATGGTGTTCAATAAACCAATTAAAGTGCCACCAAGCTAATAATTTCGAACAAAGAAAATTTTGATTTATTATTTTGGTATTTTTTAGTATATTTTTTAAAGTATTTTTTTCAGTATATTTTTGAAAAATATAATATTTTGATGGTAAAATTGGGTGGCGGGTATCTCACAGTCGAGCAAACTCGACTGTAGCTTTCTTACTTGTTTTATATTGCTTATTAATACTTAGCATTAATCGTTATTTGGAATTACAGTTCATTGCAGTTATTCATAGACTATCCCATATTCTTCAAAAGGTTAAAAATATACCAAAATAATATACCAACATTTTCTTTGTTCGAAATTATTAGCTTGGCGGCACTTTAGTTGGTTTATTGAACACTATTATTATGTCACGGAGTGACATAGCAACCAGGTGCAGCTACATGTCATTACGCCTTAAAAAAATAATTCGTTATAAACTTCTTCTTCTTTCATTAAAATTATGATTGATTGCCAAAATTGATTCGGTTTTTTTTTGATTTGAGTGGGCGGAAAGGGGCCAAAATCTAAAACAAACTTGATCTGCGTGCAATAATAAGACACACAATTCCGAAAATTTGGTTGCTCTAGGTCTTATAGTCTCTGAGATCTAAGTGTTCATACGGGCAGACGGATAAACGGACGGACGGAGAGGGCTATATCGTCTCGGCTGTTGACGCTGATCAAGAATATATGGGGTCGGAGGTCGGTGATGCTTCCTTCGGCCTGTTACATACATTTTCGGTTGGCACAAAGTTATAATACTCTTCTACCCTTTGGGTAGGCGGGTGTAACAAAAAAGTGAATAAATGTACAACTTTGGAACTAAGAAACACAAAAATGACGAACTAAGAAAAATATATTTATCTCTAAAAAGTTGACTTAAAATTCAAAATATAAAGTACTAAAATCTAAAATTGTTATAAAATAAAAATATCGACAAAATGACAAGCAACAACAGAGCATGCAACCCAAAACCTTTACTATCGGAAAGCAACATGATCCATTTTAAATAATACTGCAAGTTCAACACAAGCAGTATAATGCTTCCAAGGCGACCCGAATGCTCATAAACACCATCGACTCATTCTGGCTTTGTATCACACCGTCGACGCACGACAATAAATCATCTTTGGACATATCAAGAGGAATTTTATTGGTGATGTCATATGTACATATGTACCCTGGGCGTCTCGAACTTAACCACCTGGACTGATCTTCGCAAGCAACTCTTATCAACTACTTGAGGATGTTCGAAATACGCAGTATAGAGGTAATGTTAAAACATTTTTAAAAGATGCAGAATATTTTTTATTTTTTTTAGTATATTTTCGATGGTCGCTTTTTATTATTCTTCCATTCAGTGAAATAGAGTGACGGGTATCTCACAGTCGAGCAAACTCGAGAGTAGCTTTCTTACTTGTTTTACCCAATAATTATTATAATTTTCATAATCTTATAACATTATTAAACGCTGCGCATGTACACCAAAAATCCGTGACCTCGTACAGTCAAAGCTTGACTGTAGCCGTTACTATTTGTTCAGTATATTTTCCAGTATATTTTTGAAAAATATAATATTTCGATAATCATTTTTTATAATTCTTCCATTCAGTAAAATTGAGTGACGGGTATCTCACAGACAAAGCTTGACTGTAGCCGTTCCTACCATTTTCATGAATATCCCAAATTTCAAGGAAACTTTAATTCGTATAAATCATTTAAATATAGAAGAAAATTTTAAGTTGTAAGTGTATGGGGTATGTTGGCTGTCAGCCTTCAGAGGAAGCAAGGGGATCAACATGTAATCCCAGTATTGGCTGGGGCACGTGCCGTCCTTGCTCCTACTGTCGGAAGTGCGACTATACTCTCCACATGAGGGCGACTGGAAGCAGACCCCTGGCACGGTCATGTCTCCGCTAGAGGTGCTGACTAATTGCAGTTCCAATCCAAGGTGGAACAGCATGCGCTGATGGATGCATGGTCTCTAGTGGACTCTGGATACCTGTCGTCCTCCAGTTTCATTTAGACTTTAAACGGTATGCGGGCTATGCCGTGGATGCCCTTCCCTTCCCGCCTACTCGTGGGATCTTTAATCATGGATAAAATTCAAATCAATTCAAAATCAAAAAAAACTAATAAGTGTGATACGGCTTATCATCTCTGGGCGATGCCTTCACGGCTGACTCCTACACCAGCACTGCAGCCAGTGGGCTGCTGGCTTCCACCCCAATACTACGGGTCTCGACTTTAGTATTCTAGGGGACCCGGATAGGCCACGAGCTCCCTTGGAGACAGGGTTCGCTAGTGCCGAACTTCCGTCCAGTAGCGGTTCAGTCCGGCAGCAACCCGTCAAGGTATTGTCCTCGGACGAGGAAGCTGACCGAATCAGCTTTGCTGACGACGTTTACGGAAGCAGGCTCTCAGATCCAGTTGCTGCGGCTGGAATCTAAGGACGCCTTTGTATAACTGAAGAGCCGCGAGAAGAAGCTTTTTAAAGCTGCACTCGCAAAGGGTTCTAACAGAGAGGAGGCTCTAGCTGTCGCCACTGCGCCCCCCGTTAACACCAAGGCTAAACAGACGCGCGCTGACGATACCATCGTCGAGCCCACTAGCTCTTTAAAGAGGCCCAAAAAGACTCATAAGGAGTCCACGAAACCACTCTCCAGCCAAGTGGTTAGCAGCGTGAAATTGGGCTTCACTTCGGCTGATTCAACCAAACCCCTCTCAGCGGAGCAGTTGGCTACGTTGAAATCCAGCATCCTAAAGGCGGTGCTGTTGCACTCCACACCAGATGTTAGTCCAGGTTTCGAGGGCTGTATACCCCGAAATGAGTGGCTGCTTCTGGTGTGCGAGGATAGCAGCACTGTCAATTGGGTCAGGGGAGCTGTTGGACACATCAGGTCCATCAGCGCCCTTGACGTCAAATTGCTGGAGGAAACGGAGTTCCCCAAGGCTCATTTCATCAGAGGTTACTTTCCCAGTAGTGCTGAGATTACTCCTGCAACCATCCTGGAGTACATTGGGCTCCAGAACGCCAGCAGCTTCTCCACGAAGCTGTGGCGGGTGGTGCAGCACAGCCTGAACGGCACTACGACTCACCTCGCAATGTTGGTTGACGAGGAGTCGTACAGGGCTCTGACGGATTGCCAAGGGAGGGTGAAATTCTGCTTTGGCAGGGTCAAATTGATCCTTAAGAATTCAGCTCCCAAAGCCTCCTCCGCCACCCCTGCTCCATCCACATTCTCACCCGCTCCCTCTCCTGCCAGTGCCGCTCCGGCAACGGTGCCAGTGGTTCCCTCAGGGATTCCAGCATTGGCTGATCCTGTGGCCTCCACGAGCGCTGCGGCCGGATCGGTACCTAAGGTTCCTTCCCCCACCCCACCGGCCATCGTGGTCACGGCCCCGACGTGTGACGTATGGTTACCGCCTAACAACCGTCAGAGGTGCCTCGGTCAGGCTCACTGCCAGCACCTCGGGCCGCAACCCACCCGCAAGGGTGCCTCCCGTAAGTGGGGTCGCAAGGTGACCTCCCCCGAGTGTCTCGTCGTGACCGCCGAAGGGCATTCGCGGTAACGATTCTCGGGGGGGCAAGGCAAGTGGCCTTGTCTCGACCGCCATCAGGAGAGAAAATGA
Organism: Drosophila pruinosa; assembly: GCA_018150935.1. Lineage (NCBI taxonomy): Eukaryota > Metazoa > Arthropoda > Insecta > Diptera > Drosophilidae > Drosophila > Drosophila pruinosa. The sequence continues at coordinate 854,945 of JAECWR010000034.1, forward strand.
GCAAACTTAAAGTGCTCCAAAACCATGGTTGATCGGTGGCCAAATACGTGGACTATCATGTGGATCATGAAAGCTGTTATGTGGGAGGTGCCCCGCGCACTGCTATACTTTTGGATAACAGTGTCAGACATTTCCCACTAACTAACTTCATCCTCAGAGACCTGGTGGCAACGGCTGTTGAGATAGCCACTGCAGACGGTGTCCGGGAAGTTATGATCGCCTCCGCATACTTCCCGTATGATGTGGATGATGTACCCCCAGCAGAGGTCCAGAGGATGGTGGAATTCTGTCGTCGCAACAACAAGCCGCTCACGATCGGCTGTGATAGAAAGGCACATCACACGATCTGGGGGAGCAGCGACATCAACAAACGTGGTGAGTCTCTCTTAGACTACTTATTGTGTTGTCAATTAGATGTAGCTACCATAGGGTGCAAACCCACTTTTGTTAATGCTATTAGGGAAGAGGTTTTAGATCTTACCCTAATCAGCACCTCGATAGCGAGTTCGCTTGTTAATCATCAGCACATCAGGTTTGACCTTCCTGGCCAAGTCGAAATTCGCCAAAACTCCTTTTGTCCGAAAAAGACAAATTGGGAGCTTTTTAAAGCCTCTGTAGCTTTCAAATCAGACCTATTGGTTAGCAGTCCTAACTCTATCAGTGAGATAGATCTCGCTGCCAATCTGCTCCAAGATTTGCTTATCTCATCCTTCGAGGACAGCTCAGTACAGAAGACCCTAAGGGTCAATCGGAAAATTCCGTGGTGGAATGAGGAACTGGCTGTACTTAGAAGGAGGGTTAGAAGCCTTTTTAATAAAGCTAAATCTAACCGTGCTAGTTGGGACGTCTATAGGGACGCTCTCACCAACTACAACAAAAGAATTAGACGAGCTAAACGCGATACATGGCGCAGCTACTGTGGTAGCCTAGAATCGTTGCCAGCGAGGCAGCGGGGCTCCATTAAGTATTGGCTAAAGGATCATCTAATGGAATATGGCTTCTTAAAAAAACAGATGGCACTTTCACTCAAGATCGCAGGGAAAAACTTGAGCCTCTACTTCAAGTCCACTTCCCGGGTTCTGTGGCGAATCCAGATTTCTCCAGTCGCGATGACGCCACTTTGTCACCGGACTCACGCGGATTCAGCCTATCTGGATCCATTTTCGACCCCGAAAAGGTCAAATGAGCTGTAGATTCTTTCGCTCCTTTCAAAGCCCCAGGGGGTGACAAAATCTTCCCAGCCCTTATTCAAAACAGCATGGCTCATATTCTTGATCCACTGGTCGGCCTTCTTAGAGCTAGTACTTGGGGATACATACCCATCTCTTGGAGGAGAGTAAATGTGGTATTCATCCCCAAGCAAGGGAATCGTCCGCTTGACCAGCCTAAGTCCTATCGGCCGATCAGTCTTACCTCGTTTCTGCTTAAAACGGCGGAGAGGCTAATAAATATGCACATTCGGTGCTCTCTGCAGACGTCGACACCTCTGCATCCCACGCAGTTTGCGTACATAGCCGGCAGATCGACGGAGGTCGCTCTCCATAGGTTAGTGGGAAAAATTGAAAGAGCCTTCGTATCCAAGAACATTGCTTTGTGCTCTTTTCTGGATATAGAAGGTGCTTTTGATAATACCGGCTACGGGTCAATCTCTACTGCTCTAGAACGTAGAGGAACTGTCCGTCCCTTGATCCGGTGGATTGAGGCTATGCTCAAACACCGGATAATCACTTCCATCCTGGACTCCACGACTGCATGCATTAATGCAGTCAGAGGCTGTTCCCAGGGAGGGGTTTTATCCCCCCTACTCTGGTCCCTAGTAATTGACGAGCTACTAGTCTTACTCTCCGAGCAGGGCGTTGAAGCAATCGGCTATGCTGACGACCTGGCTCTAATAGTAACCGAGAACTATACCAGCACCGTTTCAGAGTTGATGCAATCAGCTCTGAACACGGTAAGTAAATGGTGCGCATATGTTGGTCTTAGCATCAATCCACAAAAAGCTATTATAGTTCCCTTCACTAGGCGCTATTACGTTGACATTGGTCAACTTTATATCAGCGGCTCCCCTGTGGGGCTATTCAACGAAGTCAAATATCTAGGGGTAACCCTTGATAAAAGACTAAATTGGAACTCCCACCTCAGCAACATCCTCACAAAGGTGACCCATGCCATGTGGGCCTGCAGTAGATTCTTTGGTAGAATCTGCGGTTTCAAATCCTGCACCATCCGGTGGCTTTTTGCCATGATGGTCAGACCCATCGTCACCTACACAGCTATTGTGTGATGGCCAAAGGTTACGCAGGTCCCTGCCATCAGCAAGTGCAATAGATTGCATAGGCTGCTGTGTCTCTCACTGACGGGTGCACTTCGTACCTGTCCCACTGCAGCAATGGAATCGATACTGAATCTAACTTCGCTGCATATCCAAATTAAAGAAGTCGCCGCTATGAGCCTTCTTAGAATTAAGTTCCAATCCGGGCTTCTAGTTACCGAATCAGAGTATGCTAGTCTGATCAAAGACATTCGTGGCATAGTATCTGCACTAGATCAGATATTATGACAAAGGGACTTTTCTTTGGTGCTAAATTCAGAACCCTCATCCCGGACCGGAAGGACTGGGACACTGGCAACCCCATCAGCGATCCGTACGGGATCCACTGGTATACCGACGGGTCAAAGACTGATCAGGGGGTTGGAGCTGGGTTCTATGGACCCAGAATGAATGAGATTAGTGAAGTGAACATCTACATCTTCTCTGACAGTCAAGCGGCCATATTAGTCCTCTCCTCTAACAGAGTAAGCTCTCGATTGGTGGCCGATTACTGGAACTGCCTCCAGACTCTATCTCTAATTAATAACATCACCCTTCTATGGGAAGTTTGACACTCTGGTATCCAGGGCAATGAGCTTGTGGAAGAACTTGCGAGGGCCGGCTCGTCAGCCACTTTTTCCGGCCCTGAGCCGATCTGTGATATGGGGTGGTCAACTATTTCGGCTCTTTTGAAAACCTAGGCTGTTAGGTTTACTGATCGCTACTGGTCTGTTCAACCAGGGATGCGGCAAGCCAAGGAGCTGATCAATCCCATGATCGACCGAAGAACTAGCTTACTCTCCAGGAGGGATCTTCACCTCCTTGTTGGCTATCTTAGCGGCCACCACACGGTGAACTATCACCCCACTAAAATGCGTGTGTGTAGACTATGCTGAGTGTAGACTCTCAACGAAAACGATGAAACAACCAGACATATTTTGTGCGACTGTCCAGCCTTGGTATGGACTAGGAGGACACATCTGCACGTGGATACCGCAGTTCCCGAGCATATTGTCCATTCCTCGACGAAAGAATTGCTCTGATTCATTAGGGAAGCAGATCAGAATTTGTCTAGTTAGGGAGAGCCTTATAGGCACAAAAGATCACCATGGTAGCAGTGCCTCGCCCCTTCTCTGCTGGGAGACTTCCTTATTACAATAATAATAATAATAAATAATAATGAATGTTGACTTCAGAAAGTATCCCTTCGATTTCTCCATAAGGTTGGAATTGATGATTCCAGCTTTTGCCAGCTGGCAGGCTCTCGTTACTTCGGAGACCTGATTTGCCAGGATTTGCGATGTCACGAGATGCCACATGCCGGTTTAACTCGATGCATTCCATAACTTTATCGGTATTCGTTGTCACAGGACTGCCGCCGGTTGGCTTATCCTTGGTGTCGTTTTCTCCGGTTCTGAATCGTCGAAACCATTCCTCCGCGGTTCGAATTCATAGAGTACCATCCCCCAAAACTCCATCGATCTCGCGGAACATTTCTCTAGCGGATTTGCCTTTTACGAAGGAAAACTTTAAAATAGCTCGAATTTCGGCCTTTTAGAACTCCATGTTTACAAGTCGATAACTTTTGAACGCAATATTCAAACTAACCATGCGTAGCGTCATTTTGTTAGGGTTGTCAAGATATATAATATTGTCCCATACGAGCTCTGTACGCTTAAAAGTCAAAAAAATGATTACAGTTGTAGTCGATTTAAGTGTGTACTGTCAGTTCAATAATATTTTAAATATGAAGCACAAATTCTCATTTTACCTTCTTCTGTAATTTAATATCACATAAAAACACATTCTGATTGGCCTCTCCCGATTTATTTGCAGATTTCTTCCAATCTACATATTTTTCCATTATATTGACCATATTTAATCATCAATATAGTATATAGTTCAAACATCGGAAAGCATTTTAATTCAGTGGTCACGTAAAGTTCGATACTTAACGAACTTAATTTAATGAAACCTGTGTACTCACTAGATCATGATGAAGTACCAGGATATGTCTATTGGTACTGTATTGGTTAGCTACGCAAGTCCCTTCTTAAAATATTTGAGTTGTCTGTCAATTCCTGATTTTTGCCTTCAATTGGGAAGGAATCGTTAATTATTCCTTTTCATCCAGATCTATCAATTCTCACTATTAACATGGTTTTGTGAAATCGTGAAATATAAATATGAAATATGTATAACATCCTGGGATTTACTTCTTTATTGATTAGAGAGTCTCAAAACAAAATGCAGACTGATGCTATATATTCCGAAAGACAGATATAGTTTTGGTTTTTACACCCGCCTAAATATACCAAAATATTATACCAACATTTTCTTAGTTCGAAATAATTAGCTTGGCGGCACTATTGTAGGTTTATTGAACACCATTATTGTGTCACGGAGTGACATAGCAACTAACCAGGTGCATCTGCACATTTCGACTTATAAAAATAATTCTGTGTTTTTCTGTGTTTTTCAGCCGATTATAACCAAATTTTCAGAAATCATTAAGATGGTGATTAGTATTGTGTACCAAAATTGAACGTTCTAGTTTTAAACTAACGCTTGTGTTTGGCTATGCAGCCCGCTGCCAACAACAGCTATTCATAAATTTGTTTTATTTCAATATTGTAATTTTTGTAGAATGCTGTGTGCAGCAATAGATTTTGCATTCTCGTTTGTGCCGTGTTCTTCTCTCTCCCAATAGAGAGCGAGCACAGCCGTTAAATCTTATTTTAGTTACTCTTGCTTATTTGCCTTCTGCATAGCAAAGGTACTTACAATTTACTTGTTGATCTCGCCAGTACTCCCGTCGTACACTTTTGCTTTAATCGCTTCGCCCACGGCCACTGCCGCCGCTTTATAAAATTGTGATTAAAAATCGTTGGTAAAGTTAAGAAACTGTTCATCTCACCCCCCAAAGTAACAGCCCTGTGTGGCAAGAAATAAACTGAATTATAAATTGAAATTTAAACTTTAGCGTTTTTTAGTTGCCACACCATATGTCCAAGTCAGTGAAAAAGCTCATTGCCTAAACAGCTTGTAATTCGGTTTTTTTGATTGGCGTAGGCGGAAGTGGTCTTCACTATCCCGAAAATTAGTTTGCTTTAGCTCTTATAGTCTGTGAGATCTAGGTGTTCATACGGACAGACGGGCAGACGGACATGGCTATATCGTCTCAGTTGTTGACGCTGATTAAGAATATATATACTTCATGCGGTGGAGATGCTTTCTTCTACCTGTTACATACATTTTCGATTTGCACAAAGTTATAATACCCTGATACCTTTCGGGTAGGGTATAAGTACTGCAGACGATCTTAACTTAAATAATATGCAAATAATAAATTAATCAATGCTGGCATAAATTTCCACCATCAACAAACATGTTTTTAATACTCTAAACATTGGTAAGAACATTGGTACTGCATTTCAAATGTTGGAGATTTAAAAATACAGAGACATTCATGTTAACAGAAAGTCGTCAAACACAAGGTAGTCGCACTCAATGCCGATAACGCGGCAAGGTGGGGAACCATAATTTATTGGTGGCATAATCATTATCATTCCATATCGCGCTCTTTCCGATCTCGCGCACTTTCCGCTCTCGCGCTCTTTGTGCGCTTTGTGCGCGCTGTGTTTTGTTGTTGGCCGTTTTGGCTATTCTTTTCTCTGCTTTCGTCGCGCCCGCGATTGTGATTTTGTGCTGCTGTTTTTCTGTAAGTAGATATCAGCATGCTAATACCCTATTATTACCACAAATTTTATTCCTATTTTAAATTTTTGGTTTCATTTAATTTTTATTTACTTTAACAACCTGCAGTATGTTTGTCTGCTCTAATAAAAAATGCCGTGTACCAGCAAGCGCAAAAATGGGTTTCGTTTGCTGCTGGCTCTGTGACAATGTTTCACATGAAAAATGTGCTGGCTTCACCGGCCGTATAATCAACCTAATTGGCTCAAAATTTGGTTTAAGATGGACATGTGAGTCATGCAGGGATGTTGCGGGATTCATACGTCAGACGAAGCAAGGCTTTGGTGATCTATTCGCATGTTTCAAAAAACTTGCGGATAGTTTTGCAACTATGGATTCAGGGTTTAAGGGCATGAAGCTTTTAGCCGAGTCTCCAAAGCGTAAAAAAGCTAATACTCGTTTGTCCATTGGCCCAAACGAAGTTGTTGTCCCTGAACCGGTCAACAACTCGTCCGTTCCAAATAATCTAATGTAATTTACGTCTCCCACCCCTCGACACTCCTCAGCGTCAATGATTGCCGACAATAACATTGTTCCCATGGATGTCATTTGTTCTGATCTCGTTTCAGTCTCGGTACCTGCAGTAGTTGTTAGTGTTACATAAACTGAACATGATCAACCTTCTGCTGTACCTAATGTTCTACCAGCTAGTACAGATGCTCCTATCTCGACTTCTGCTACAGTTGCTCAGAACACAATAGTAGGTGTCCCACCTATGAAAAGAATTTTTGTTTCTAGGCTTGCCATTAATACGTCATCTGACGACATTAGGACCTTTATTCGGTCCAAAATTCAAGCATCATTAAAGGTGGAAAAATTTAATTTCTCATATGAAGTGGAAATCGCATCTTTCAAAATAAGTGTTCCTGCTGAGCATTTTAGCAAAGTTTGCTCAAAAGACTTCTGGCTGAAATACTTAGTTATTAAAGAATATGTAAATAAAAAGAAAAATCGGCCACCGATTTTACTTCCAAATCCTACCGCTAATTCCTCTAAGCCTCAAACTCCATCTGATAGCTCAAAAAACGAACTTCTCTCCTGCTTGGCTATCAAAATGTACGAGGCCTTTGTAGTAAACTTAATAATATTTAAATTTTACTTTTCATGTCATTGCCTTCACTGAAACTTGGTTAAGGCATGATATTCTGAATACTGAAATCTTTACTAACAAATTTTCTGTCTATAGACGTGATCGCATGCAGCGTCGTGGTGGTGGTGTACTTATCGCTGTCGATGCTGATATCTCTTCTGAGCACGTAGATTTAGGTAGTGATTTAGATATCGAATTTGTAGCTGTAAAACTAATTTATTGTAGTTTTAGAATCTTTATCACCTGCTCATATATACCTCGTGCCTCAGATAACTCTCTATATTTATCCAATTTTTCTGTAATCAATAGTATTTCTGAAATGCTTTCGGATCGTGATTTTTTAATAGTTCTTTTAGATTTTAATATTTCTGGAATTTCGTGGCTTTCGTCATGTGAGTCCAACGTATTGAATCCTTCGTCAACTCATGTCTTTGTTGATAGCCTTTTTGATATAGCTTTGTCTCAAACCAATTCTATACCAAATTGTCTAGGCAAAATGTTTGATCTGATTTTTGATTTCCCAATACCTGCACGATGGCCAAATCAAATCCCATATTCTCACCTGAGGATCCCTACCACCCTACTCTGGAGCTGTTGATTGACTTACCAACAAGTTTTTCGGATGCAGGTGTTTTACCGGAGAAGCGAGTTCGTTGTATTCGGAAGACCGATTTTAAAAAACTTTCTTTGCTTCTTTCGCTTACTGACTGGTCCCAACTTTCTTCGTGTGTTGACCTGGACAAGGCAGTTGAAATTTTTTATTCTACATTAAACTCTCTGTTTGATGCTTGTGTTCCCCTTGGCACTCCACAATTGTCTAATAGACCGTTATGGTTTAGCAAGGAACTAACAAAGTTAAAGAATAAAAAATCAAAGCTTTATAAAAAATATAAGGAAACTGGCTCTCTCTTATATTTTTCTCGCTACTCTGTTGCTCGTTCCTATTTCTCCACGCTAAATAATCTTTGCTACAAGGATTATTTGAGAAAGTGCAGACTAACGTTTCAGCGTGACCCGAAATGCTTCTATGACTTCGTCAATTCGAAGCGGAAGACGTCAAGACTTCCAACAACATTATTTATTGATAAAAAGAGAGCTTTTAATGATCGTGGCATTGCCGATCTGTTTGCTGATTTTTTTCAAACGACCTATTCCACATCAACTTTTTATGGAGCTCAGTCTTATCCGTATCAAGTAAACCAAGTGAATTGCATTTTTGGTCCCTTACTTTCTGAAAGTTTACTTTTACGTGAACTTAAGTCATGTAAACCAGTTTTTGCTCCTGGCTCTGACGGAGTTCCTAGTTGCATGTTTGGGTTCTGTGCAGATGGACTTTGTAAACCACTCTTAAAACTATTTGAATTGTCTGTAGAGTTGTGTTCTTTCCCTAATCTTTGGAAAGAGTCTTATATGAATCCTCTCTTGAAAAAAGGAAATAAATCCAACGTTCAAAACTATAGAGGTATCTCTAAGTTGTCTGCCATTCCCAAAGTATTTGAGAAACTAATAACTTCTCAACTGCAACACTGTTGTAAATCTAGAATTTCACCCTACCAGCATGGGTTTGTGAAATGTAGGTCTACTACCACTAACTTATAAGAATTCTCATCAATTGTTATTGAAGGGTTCCAATCAAAATTGCAAACGGATGTCATTTACACTGATTTCACTAAGGCTTTTTATTCTGTCAACCATAATCTCTTATTATATAAGCTCAATCTTCTTGGATTACCACAGGACATAATTTTGTGGATATCTTCATATCTTACATGTAGAATTCAAAGCGTATTTTACAAGGACTATGTGTCCAAGACTGTCGAAGTCACTTCTGGTGTACTCCAAGGAAATCATTTAGGCCCATTGCTGTACTACTTATGTACGCAGATGATGTTAAGATTTGTCTGACTTTTAATGATCCCATATATAGCCTCAGATTGCAATCTGACCTAAATTGTTTTCAATCGTGGTGTGATATAAATTTATTAAATCTTAATTGCAATAAATGTAAACTTATGACATTTTTTAGGGGTATTCTCCATTTAAATAATTATCATCTTAATGATACTCCACTTGAGTGAATAGAGTCAGTAACTGATTTAGGTATCCTTCTTGATTCAAAATTAAAGTTTGATAAGCATATTTTGTCTGCTTCTAATAGAGCCATGGGTGTCCTTGGATTTATTAAACGTTGGTCAAAAGAATTTAACGATCCCTACATTACTAAACACTTGTACATCTCACTGGTTCGTCTTATTCTGGAGTATGGATCTAATATTTGGTTCCCCCAGTATAGGGTTCATCAAGATAGGCTTGGATCAGTGCAGAAACAATTTCTTCTTTTTGCTCTTCGTAGTCTTAGCTGGAATCCCACAATTAGATTGTGTTCGTATCGTAGTAGACTTTTATTACTAAACCTTCCTTCTCTTTCTGACCGTAGAACTAAGCTAGTCGTAGTGTTTCTACATAGACTAATCATTGGTGAAATTGACTCCTTGCAGTTGACAAGCCAGATTAGCTTTGCCGTTCCGGTCAGAACGACTAGAAATTTCCTCTTCCTCTCTCTTTCCCGTCGTAGTACTTAGTATGCCAGTCACAATCCTTTTCGTATTTTATGTGTAAATTATAATAAATTTTCTAATCTTGTTAATAATACTAACACTACCTTAGAAATAAAAACATTACTCCTACATACATTAGTTCGTATTTAAGAATAGTTCTATTTATTATTATTAGTAGTATTAGTATTATTATTTTATTCTTTTTATTAATACTATTTTGTTGTTTTGTCTGTGTTAATTGTTCGCGACCTCCGTTCCCGCACGTTATGCGGTTGCCCCTCGGTAGGATGGGCGGGTGGTCGTGTCTGCCTAGGTCCGCGTTTTAACAAGCCCGAGCTTGGTGTCGCTGGGCCACTTGATCGTACTGCCGTTAGTACGTCAACGTCCAAGAAAAGTGAGAAAAAAAAATAATACGTGGACTATCAAGCGAATCGTGTTAATTGTGATATGACCATATGGGAGGTGCCCCTCCCACTGCTATACTTAGATAACAATGTAAGACATTTTCCTTTTACCAACTTCATCCTCAGAGACCTGGTGGCAACGGCTATTGAAGTAGCCACTGCGGACGATGTCCGGGAAGTTGTGATCGCCTCTACATACTTCTCGGTTGACATGGACCCCCAGCAGAGGTCCAGCGACTGGTAGACTTCTGTCGTTGCATCAACAAGCCGCTCGTGATGCCAATGCACATCACACGATCTGGGGGAGCAGCGACATCAACAAACGTGGTGAGTCTACTACTTATTGTGTATGTAGAGTTCGCTTGTCAACTGGTGGGTCACAGATGAAGCCACCTTCTCAGACTATCAGCACATCAGGTTTGACCATCCTGGCCAAGTCGAAATTCGCCAAAGCTACTAGTCCCTACTAGTGGAATGAGGAACTGGCTGTACTAAGAAGGAGGGTTAGAAGTCTATTTAATAAGGCTTAATCTAACCGTGCAAGCTGGGACGTCTATAGGGACGCTCTCACCAACTACAGCAAAGGCATTAGACGAGCTAAACGCGATGCATGGCGCAGTTACCGTGGTAGCATAGAATCGTTGCCAGAGGCAGCGATACTCCATAAAGTAGTGACCAAAGGGTCGTCTGATGAGATAGGGCTTCTCTAAAGAGAAGATGGATCTTTCACTCAAGATCGTTGGGATACACTTGAGCCTTTGCTACAAGTTCCAACAACTTCCTAAGTTCTGTAGCGAACCCAGATCTCTCCAGTCGCGATGACTCCATTTTGTCACCGGACTCACGCGGTTTCAGCTTATCTGGTTTCATTTTCGACCCCGAAAAGGTCAAATAGGCTGTAGATTCTTTCGCTCCCTTTAAAGTCCCAGGTGGTGATAAAATCTTCCGATACAATGGCCGAATACGCCGTCCAATATTTGGTTGTCTAGGCATTATTAAAAACAAACAAAAAATGGTGGCGAATATGCGTGCAATTAAAGTGAACTGTAATTACCTTTTTGTAGATTTTAGATTAGAACAGGCGTCTGGTCAATTCAAGTTCAATTTTCACACACAAATATTATAAATACTAACTAAAATGAACGAAAATATTCCAACGATTGAATTTTCGTCGCTAACTGAAAACAGCTTGTTATTCAGTTGTATACGATGAGTGAAAGCTCATTTTTTTTCGGCTTTTGCGAACTTTCCCATTTTTCCAAAAATGTTCTTACAATCTGACAATATGGTATTTTTGAACAACTTAAAAAAAAAACAAGTATGAAAGCTACTGTCGAGTGTGCTCGACCGTAAGATACCCGCCGCCCAATCTTACCATCAAAATATTATATTTTTCTAAAATATACTGAAAAAATACTTAAAAAAATATACTAAAATTATACCAAAATAATATACCAAAATTTTCTTTGTGCGAAATTATTAGCATGGCGTCACTTTAGTTGGTTTATTGAACACCATTATTATGTCACGGAGTGTCATAGCAATTAACTATGTCACGGAGTGTCATAGCAATTAATTAGGTGCAGATGCACGTGGTAACGCCCTATAAAAGTAATTTCTTTATAACTTCTGTGTTTTTTATCCGATTTTAATCAAATTCGCAGAGATAATTAAGATGGTGAACATTCTAGGATTAAAATGACGCCTGTAATTCGGTTTTATTAGATTTACGGGGGCGGAAGGGGGCGTGGCCAAAATCAAAAACAAACTTGATTTGCGTGCAATAATTACACACACTATTCCGAAAATTTGGTTGCTCTGTCTCTTATAGTCTCTGAGATCTAGGTGTTCATACGGACGGACGGACAGACGGACCTGGCTATATCGTCTCAGTTGTTGACGCTGATCAAGAATATATATACTTTATGGAGTTGGAGATGCTTCCTTCTGCCTGTTACATACATTTTCGGTCGGCACAAAGCCATAATACCCTTCTACCCTTTGGGTAGGCGGGTATAATAATACATTATATAATATATGTTAACTACCTGCTCGTGCACTTCCCCATTGCCCCTTCTGTCATACTCTTCATCACCTTAGTGACACCTTCAAGCAAACGTAACAGAAATCATAGTCAGCGTCGTCAGCGCCCAGAGGCGCACGAATAACAACAACAAACTTCCACACGTGCCTGCAAAGCCAGCACAATTCTTAGTGCAGCATACACGACAACAGCCAATGTTGCGGAACGGTCACAGCAACGATTGAACCCGAGGCTCTGCATTGCGACTGGAACGTGTGTTGCTGGCACCTATGCCATCGAACCAAGACCTCTTGGGTCGTGGGCAAGCTAGCGCAGCGTCACTCTAGTTTGGACTGTGAAGAGCGACAGTTGTACTATCTGCTAAGTTTCGTTAAACCCAAGATTAAGAAATTAAATAAACCAATCAACTGAAACTCACAATCAAAAATTTCCTTCATCCGCGGCACTGAAAGTTCTGCATCCTGCACTATTCCTATTGTCAAGCCGAATCATCAGAATCGTACCAAGGTAACCACCGCAGTGACATGGACTGCGTTAACTTATATGAACCAAAAAATACAATTACGTTTAAAATTATTGGCTTGATAACACCATATTAGGTTTATTGAACACTATTATTATGTGAGAGACATAACAAGTTAACAGGTGCGCTGTGATTTCCCCTATAAAAATATTTCTCGAATAACTTCTGTCTTTATTAACTGATAGTAATTACATTTTCAGAAATCATTAAGATAGAGATTAATATTGTGTGTACCAAAATTGAACGCTCTAGGTTTAAGACGACGCTCTCAGTTCGGTTTTTTCTGCAATGAAAAATAAGACACACTCGTCTCGGATGTTAACGCTGATCTAGAATTTATGTACATATATGTCGGAGTCTGATGGTCAGACTTAACCATTTCAACCTCCTGTGCCTCTCGGATTGTGACCTTGCGTTTCCTCGACGACATTTTAACTGTCTTCTTTCAGCTTCAGTTTTTGACTGACTCGAATTTCTAAATTATGCTAGCCCAATACATAGACACAGTATAGGCACGCGTCCTCTTGACGCCAGTTGGTAATTGCGCAATGATTGCAATTATTGCATCTGTAGTCTTTTAAAATATATACCGATATATATATCGATTACTGTGATAATAGCTTTAGTATTTTAGCATTAAGTTTATAGTATTAACAAAAAGGTGGATACACTTATGAAAAAGGCGCGAAGCTGCAAGTATATTTTGTAAAAGAACAAATTAAAATAAAATCAAGGAAAAAATAAAGAAGGATTAAAAATCAGGTGTGGGGTATCTCAAATCAATGTTAATATGAAATACACGGAAATATTGCATTTAAGCAAACCTGAGTTGCTGCAGCTGCTCAGCGAGACGCAAGTGCCGGTTGACGCTGCTGCTACGATTTTAGAGCTGCGATCTTTGGTCAGAGCCGTAATGCCCGATGAGATGGGACATGATGACCTGGAAGATGGAGCTAGTGGTGTAGACGAGTTAGCGCTGGCAAACTGTTTCGCAACCTTGTGAAATTAGTGAGGCTACGCAGATGACGCCTAATAACAAAATGGCTACTTCGCATGAAATTGCGCCGTTGGTATTGAATGATGCAAATGCTTCTGGGCATTCTGACGAAATCGTTGCAAACGATGATGATTTTATTTCATTGGAAAATCGAGACCGGGAGTCCGTACTGTCGTTTGACTTGGAAATGGCACGTGAGCACATTAAGCAATTGGAATTATCTATTGCCAATCTAAAAGGGGTGACACCAACACCACCCTGTAAGCGAAGAATAGATTTGAGTGACATAGCCTCAATGATGCCACCATTCTCAGCAGATGATGCCCTGATGTCTGTCCATGTTTGGATTTCTGAAATGGAAAGAGCTACTGAAATTTACAAGCTGACCATATCTGAATGCTTTTCCCTTGGCATTCGATTGCTCCGCGGGTCAGCTAAAGCTTATATCGTGTATGAAGCTGTTGACAATTGGCAAGTGTTAAAAGAAATCCTGGTAGATGTCTTTGGATGCAAGATGACCAACCGCGATGTTGCCAAATTAGTCGCACGTTGGGAAACGGAGAGTCTGTTTTACAATACTTTATCACTATGCGAAATATTTCCAAACAAGGCCAGTTTCAAGACGCTGATGTGATCAAGTACATTGTGGATGGACTAGGAGACCGTTCTGGTTGAGCATCAGTGCTTTATTTTAGCACTTCATTGGATGAGCTGCTTCAGAAGCTAGTACGTTTCCAAGCAGTACAACCGGTAGTGGAATGTAAGCCTGCAGAAGGAAACCTCAAGGACAAAACAGCAACTACTCCAGTAGCGTCTTCACGGATGGGCACACCAGATGAGTTGCGTTATTTTAATTGTCGGCGTTATGGACATGTTGCTGCCAAATGTCAGAAGCCGAAGAGACCGCTGAATGGGTGCTTCAATTGTTTTGAGGAGGGACACCATTACCGTGAATGTCCGAAACGAACTGTTGGTATGGTTGATACTGATGCTTCTAAGGCCGATGGTGAATCATTTATTCGAAATGTAAGTTTTAAATTGATATACGAAAGGGTATGCACAGATTATACAAATGTATTTGCTTTATTAGATACCGGCAGCCCGGTAAGCTTTATTAACCAATCTTGTGTTCCGGAGCAGTGTTACGAGAGGAATTTAAAAAAAAGTGGATTTCGAGGGCTTAGTGGCAGCCCAATAAGTACATACGGAAAAGTACAATGTTTAGTTAAATTAGATAATGTAGTTAAGGAAATACATTGTTATGTTATTCAAGATTTAATTTTACCAGCACCTTTGTTGCTTGGCAGAGATGCTCTGAAAATATTCAATATTAAACTCATAAGAGAAACCAATGAAGTTGAAAATAAAGTTAGCAAAAATCTGAAAATTAATGAAATAACCTCAGTTTATAAATCTATCTGTGCATCCATCTTCGCTAAAATATCAAAACTTGTAGATGAAATTAATGTTGATGAAATTGTAAACAATAATGTATCTACGGCTGAGTTGAATCCACACACCTACTGGCTATTAGAAATGCAAAATGTTTGTAGTGCATCGCAAGCTGACAATCTTCTCAATATCGGTCATGAATTTGATAGAATGACCAGGGAAGAATGCTGTAGAGTAGTTCATGAGAATTATGTACAGAAAGTGTTCTTGGGCATTGGTGAGCCTCGATGTTCAATGGAAATTCGTTTAACGGATACTACACCATTTCATTGTTCAGCAGGAAGATTGTCTTATTATGAGAGAGGTATTGTTAGTGACACTGTTAGTGAATTGTTATCTTTAAATATTATTAGGCCTAGTCAATCCCCATTTGCTTCCCCTATTGTATTAGTAAAAAAGAAATCAGTAGAGATAAGGATGTGTGAAGATTACCATGGGTTAAATAAAGTTAGTGTACGTGATAACTTTCCATTGCCCTTAATAGAAGACTGTTTAGAATATTTGGAAGGAAAGTCTATATTCTCGGTTGTAGACCTTAAAAGTAGCTTTCATCAGGTGGCAATGACGGAAAATTCAATTAAGTATACTGCTTTCATAATACCTGATTGGTATTACGAATATTTAAGAATGCCGTTTGGATTAAAAAATGGACCGGCTGTATTTCAAAGATTTATATCTACCACATTGCATGACATGATAAGGAGTCGACAAATTTCCGTATACTTGAATGATATAATTATGAATAATTAGCTACAAATACAGTAGAAGAGCATTTAGAACTTTTGGCAAAGCTGTTAAGCCGACTAGTCGAAAACAACCTAGAGATCAATTATAAGAAAAGTATGTTTTTGCAGAAACAAATAGATTATTTGGGCTATAGTGTCAGTTCAAAAGGAATCCTGCCAAATAATGCACATCTGAAAGCTATACAAGACTATCCAGAGCCATTGAATAGTAAGTCGTTGCATTCTTGTATAGGTTTGTTTTCGTATTTCCGTAAATTTGTACCTTCATTTGCGAGTATTGCGAAGCCTCTAACTGAACTTCTTAAAAACGGTGGACCTTTTCCAATGAGAAATCTTGAGAAACAAGCGTTTGCCACGTTAAGGACTGCCTTATCGAATCCTCCGGTCCTTGCTTTATAGAATCCTGAACTTGAAACTGAATTACATACTGACGCTAGCTCCCATGGATTTGGAGCAGTACTTATGCAAAGACAAAAATATGGTAAATTGCATCCTGTGTTCTTCTACTCTAGAAAAGCTACTGCTTGTGAGTCTCGTTATCATAGTTTCGAGCTTGAAACCTTAGCCATTATTTATGCATTGCGTAGATTCCATATTTATTTGGTACACCGTCCGTTTTTACTAGTGACAGATTGTAACGCTTTGGTGCAAACACTCGAGAAAAAATCCCTAAATCCTCGTATATCTCGATGGGCATTAGAAATAGATGGTTATGATTGTAAGAAAACTCATTGTCCAGGTCCAAGTATGTGTCATGTGGATGCGCTTAGTAGACAAACTGAATTGTTACAGCTATATCGGCTATATCGTCTCGGTTGTTGACGCTGATCAAGAATATATATACTTTATGGAGTTGGAGATGCTTCCTTCTGCCTGTTACATACATTTTCGGTCGGCACAAAGCCATAATACCCTTCTACCCTTTGGGTAGGCGGGTATAATAATACATTATATAATATATGTTAACTACCTGCTCGTGCACTTCCCCATTGCCCCTTCTGTCATACTCTTCATCACCTTAGTGACACCTTCAAGCAAACGTAACAGAAATCATAGTCAGCGTCGTCAGCGCCCAGAGGCGCACGAATAACAACAACAAACTTCCACACGTGCCTGCAAAGCCAGCACAATTCTTAGTGCAGCATACACGACAACAGCCAATGTTGCGGAACGGTCACAGCAACGATTGAACCCGAGGCTCTGCATTGCGACCGGAACGTGTGTTGCTGGGTCAGCACCTATGCCATCGAACCAAGACCTCTTGGGTCGTGGGCAAGCTAGCGCAGCGTCACTCTAGTTTGGACTGTGAAGAGCGACAGTTGTACTATCTGCTAAGTTTCGTTAAACCCAAGATTAAGAAATTAAATAAACCAATCAACTGAAACTCACAATCAAAAATTTCCTTCATCCGCGGCACTGAAAGTTCTGCATCCTGCACTATTCCTATTGTCAAGCCGAATCATCAGAATCGTACCAAGGTAACCACCGCAGTGACATGGACTGCGTTAACTTATATGAACCAAAAAAATACAATTACGTTTAAAATTATTGGCTTGATAACACCATATTAGGTTTATTGAACACTATTATTATGTGAGAGACATAACAAGTTAACAGGTGCGCTGTGATTTCCCCCTATAAAAATATTTCTCGAATAACTTCTGTCTTTATTAACTGATAGTAATTACATTTTCAGAAATCATTAAGATAGAGATTAATATTGTGTGTACCAAAATTGAACGCTCTAGGTTTAAGACGACGCTCTCAGTTCGGTTTTTTCTGCAATGAAAAATAAGACACACTCGTCTCGGATGTTAACGCTGATCTAGAATTTATGTACATATATGTCGGAGTCTGATGGTCAGACTTAACCATTTCAACCTCCTGTGCCTCTCGGATTGTGACCTTGCGTTTCCTCGACGACATTTTAACTGTCTTCTTTCAGCTTCAGTTTTTGACTGACTCGAATTTCTAAATTATGCTAGCCCAATACATAGACACAGTATAGGCACGCGTCCTCTTGACGCCAGTTGGTAATTGCGCAATGATTGCAATTATTGCATCTGTAGTCTTTTAAAATATATACCGATATATATATCGATTACTGTGATAATAGCTTTAGTATTTTAGCATTAAGTTTATGGTATTAACAAAAAGGTGGACACACTTATGAAAAAGGCGCGAAGCTGCAAGTATATTTTGTAAAAGAACAAATTAAAATAAAATCAAGGAAAAAATAAAGAAGGATTAAAAATCAGGTGTGGGGTATCTCAAATCAATGTTAATATGAAATACACGGAAATATTGCATTTAAGCAAACCTGAGTTGCTGCAGCTGCTCAGCGAGAAGCAAGTGCCGGTTGACGCTGCTGCTACGATTTTAGAGCTGCGATCTTTGGTCAGAGCCGTAATGCCCGATGAGATGGGACATGATGACCTGGAAGATGGAGCTAGTGGTGTAGACGAGTTAGCGCTGGCAACTGTTGGGTTGGATTTGCAAACTGTTTCGCAACCTTGTGAAATTAGTGAGGCTACGCAGATGACGCCTAATAACAAAATGGCTACTTCGCATGAAATTGCGCCGTTGGTATTGAATGATGCAAATGCTTCTGGGCATTCTGACGAAATCGTTGCAAACGATGATGATTTTATTTCATTGGAAAATCGAGACCGGGAGTCCGTACTGTCGTTTGACTTGGAAATGGCACGTGAGCACATTAAGCAATTGGAATTATCTATTGCCAATCTAAAAGGGGTGACACCAACACCACCCTGTAAGCGAAGAATAGATTTGAGTGACATAGCCTCAATGATGCCACCATTCTCAGCAGATGATGCCCTGATGTCTGTCCATGTTTGGATTTCTGAAATGGAAAGAGCTACTGAAATTTACAAGCTGACCATATCTGAATGCTTTTCCCTTGGCATTCGATTGCTCCGCGGGTCAGCTAAAGCTTATATCATGTATGAAGCTGTTGACAATTGGCAAGTGTTAAAAGAAATCCTGGTAGATGTCTTTGGATGCAAGATGACCAACCGCGATGTTGCCAAATTAGTCGCACGTTGGGAAACGGAGAGTCTGTTTTACAATACTTTATCACTATGCGAAATATTTCCAAACAAGGCCAGTTTCAAGACGCTGATGTGATCAAGTACATTGTGGATGGACTAGGAGACCGTTCTGGTTGAGCATCAGTGCTTTATTTTAGCACTTCATTGGATGAGCTGCTTCAGAAGCTAGTACGTTTCCAAGCAGTACAACCGGTAGTGGAATGTAAGCCTGCAGAAGGAAACCTCAAGGACAAAACAGCAACTACTCCAGTAGCGTCTTCACGGATGGGCACACCAGATGAGTTGCGTTATTTTAATTGTCGGCGTTATGGACATGTTGCTGCCAAATGTCAGAAGCCGAAGAGACCGCTGAATGGGTGCTTCAATTGTTTTGAGGAGGGACACCATTACCGTGAATGTCCGAAACGAACTGTTGGTATGGTTGATACTGATGCTTCTAAGGCCGATGGTGAATCATTTATTCGAAATGTAAGTTTTAAATTGATATACGAAAGGGTATGCACAGATTATACAAATGTATTTGCTTTATTAGATACCGGCAGCCCGGTAAGCTTTATTAACCAATCTTGTGTTCCGGAGCAGTGTTACGAGAGGAATTTAAAAAAAAGTGGATTTCGAGGGCTTAGTGGCAGCCCAATAAGTACATACGGAAAAGTACAATGTTTAGTTAAATTAGATAATGTAGTTAAGGAAATACATTGTTATGTTATTCAAGATTTAATTTTACCAGCACCTTTGTTGCTTGGCAGAGATGCTCTGAAAATATTCAATATTAAACTCATAAGAGAAACCAATGAAGTTGAAAATAAAGTTAGCAAAAATCTGAAAATTAATGAAATAACCTCAGTTTATAAATCTATCTGTGCATCCATCTTCGCTAAAATATCAAAACTTGTAGATGAAATTAATGTTGATGAAATTGTAAACAATAATGTATCTACGGCTGAGTTGAATCCACACACCTACTGGCTATTAGAAATGCAAAATGTTTGTAGTGCATCGCAAGCTGACAATCTTCTCAATATCGGTCATGAATTTGATAGAATGACCAGGGAAGAATGCTGTAGAGTAGTTCATGAGAATTATGTACAAAAAGTGTTCTTGGGCATTGGTGAGCCTCGATGTTCAATGGAAATTCGTTTAACGGATACTACACCATTTCATTGTTCAGCAAGAAGATTGTCTTATTATGAGAGAGGTATTGTTAGTGACACTGTTAGTGAATTGTTATCTTTAAATATTATTAGGCCTAGTCAATCCCCATTTGCTTCCCCTATTGTATTAGTAAAAAAGAAATCAGTAGAGATAAGGATGTGTGAAGATTACCATGGGTTAAATAAAGTTAGTGTACGTGATAACTTTCCATTGCCCTTAATAGAAGACTGTTTAGAATATTTGGAAGGAAAGTCTATATTCTCGGTTGTAGACCTTAAAAGTAGCTTTCATCAGGTGGCAATGACGGAAAATTCAATTAAGTATACTGCTTTCATAATACCTGATTGGTATTACGAATATTTAAGAATGCCGTTTGGATTAAAAAATGGACCGGCTGTATTTCAAAGATTTATATCTACCACATTGCATGACATGATAAGGAGTCGACAAATTTCCGTATACTTGAATGATATAATTATTAATAATTAGCTACAAATACAGTAGAAGAGCATTTAGAACTTTTGGCAAAGCTGTTAAGCCGACTAGTCGAAAACAACCTAGAGATCAATTATAAGAAAAGTATGTTTTTGCAGAAACAAATAGATTATTTGGGCTATAGTGTCAGTTCAAAAGGAATCCTGCCAAATAATGCACATCTGAAAGCTATACAAGACTATCCAGAGCCATTGAATAGTAAGTCGTTGCATTCTTGTATAGGTTTGTTTTCGTATTTCCGTAAATTTGTACCTTCATTTGCGAGTATTGCGAAGCCTCTAACTGAACTTCTTAAAAACGGTGGACCTTTTCCAATGAGAAATCTTGAGAAACAAGCGTTTGCCACGTTAAGGACTGCCTTATCGAATCCTCCGGTCCTTGCTTTATAGAATCCTGAACTTGAAACTAAATTACATACTGACGCTAGCTCCCATGGATTTGGAGCAGTACTTATGCAAAGACAAAAATATGGTAAATTGCATCCTGTGTTCTTCTACTCTAGAAAAGCTACTGCTTGTGAGTCTCGTTATCATAGTTTCGAGCTTGAAACCTTAGCCATTATTTATGCATTGCGTAGATTCCATATTTATTTGGTACACCGTCCGTTTTTACTAATGACAGATTGTAACGCTTTGGTGCAAACACTCGAGAAAAAATCCCTAAATCCTCGTATATCTCGATGGGCATTAGAAATAGATGGTTATGATTGTAAGAAAACTCATCGTCCAGGTCCAAGTATGTGTCATGTGGATGCGCTTAGTAGACAAACTGAATTGTTACAGCCCGAAGTGACTTGTATAGCTGACCCTTGTGTAATTATGGATGATTCGTTAGAAAACCGTTCCGTTAGTCCGTTAGAAAACCGTTCCGTTAGTCCGTTAGAAAACCGTTCTGTAGAGTCGTTGGCATCTCGTTCAGTAAACCTTTTGGAAAATCAGCCTGTAGTGTTATCAGATACAAGTAGTGGACTTGTAGGAATTGTTGGTGCACATCCTGATGATATTGACCTATTGTTCCAAGCAGAGCAAATGCGAGATTCCGAGATATGTAAACTCCGTGAAAGATTAGAGAATGAAATGGTTGAAGATTTTACCTTGGTTGATGGAATTGTGTATAAGTTAGACAAACAAAAACAGCGACAATTATATGCACCTACAATACTGCAAGATCAATTGATTCGCACGTGTCACGAGAAGTTGGGACACCTTTCTGCGGACAAGTGTATAGATGATCTTAAAGTGAACTATTGGTTTCCATGTATGAGAAGCAAAGTAGAACTATTTATCAAAAACTGTTTACCATGTATTTTACATTCTGTTTCTAGAAGTGTACACCATCGAACGTTACATAGCATTCCAAAACTCGCCGTACTGTTTGATACTATCCATATTGACCATTTGGGTCCTTTACCCAGTATAATATCCAAAAGGAAACATCTATTGGTCGTAGTTGACGCTTTTACTAAACACGTCAAATTATATCCTGTAAATTCTACAAGTACTCGTGAGGTGAAAGATTCATTAAGTAAATACTTTGACTATTATAGCCGCCCTCGCAGAATAATTTCCGATCGAGGCGATTGTTTTACTTCCCTTGAGTTTACTTCCTTTTTAAGTGATCGTAACATTGAGCATATCAAAGTCGCTACCGCTGCCCCTCAAGCTAATGGAACGCGTGAATAGAGTGCTAACTCCAATGTTGGGAAAACTTTCTGAGCCAATAGAACAATCCGATTGGTTAAGACTTGTCAACAGTGTCGAATTTGCATTGAATAATTCTGTTCAGAAAAGTACAGGGAAGACGCCATGTAAGTTACTATTTGGTTCTGAGCAGCGTGGACCCGTTATAGATGAACTGATGGAGTATTTAGTGAATAAATTAAATTCTAATTGTATTCATGACCTTGAGTCTATTAGACAACAAGCTGCCCACAAAATAAGACATTCTCAAGAAATGAATGAAATGCGTCATGCACTTAAGCACTTAATGCGTCATGCCTTTGCGATATCAGACTAACGACTTTGTGGCAATTCGAAATGTTGATAACTCGTCGGGATCTTGTAAAAAGTTTGTACCTAAGTACCGTGGTCCATATAAAATTAGTCGTGTTCTGCCAAATGACCGCTACGAAGTAACTGATATTGAGGATTGTCAACTGACACAAATGCCGTACAGAGGAATTTTAGAAGCCGCTAGACTCAAACCGTGGATGCATTATTGTAAAAAATCGTTGAATTATGATTAGATCGAGGTCGATCTATGTTGTCAGATTGGCCGAATGTAGTCTTTTAAAATATATACCGATATATATATCGATTACTGTGATAATAGCTTTAGTATTTAAGCATTAAGTTTATGGTATTAACAAAAAGGTGGACACACTTATGAAAAAGGCGCGAAGCTGCAAGTAAATTTTGTAAAAGAACAAATTAAAATAAAATCAAGGAAAAAATAAAGAAGGATTAAACATCATCCTTTCTTTTACGCCCGATATTTGACCCTCTCTAACGCATTGTCAGATTGTGGATCGTGTGCAAGAGAAGGCACAAGTAGGAAGAGGATGGATGAGAATGTCAGATATAGATATAGATAATCTTCCTATTCTTTTTACTCATTCTTTATTAGTGATGACATTCATTATATGATAATGATTTCTATTAGTGATGGTACTTAACGACTAATGAAATTAAAAATAATATCGATGCCACATACATATATATATACATACTATGGGGTCGACATGCTTCTTCCTGCCTGTTACATTCATTTTCGGTTGGCACAAAGTTACAATACTCTTCTATTCTTTGGGTATGCGGGTAAAATAATAATGAATGAAATAAATTAATTGCGCAGTTTTTAGTATAAATTTATCATCGTTCTATCGGGAAAAATAGAGCGAAGAACATTTATCTTGGTGAAAACTTCTTTCACGATGAATGTGGAATGAAATCTGAATGTGTGCAGATTGACACGGTTTCAATTGAGCTCTCAGACATTTTTCCTTTTTCATAATTATTATTTTTATATCAGCCTACCCAAAGGGTAGAAGGGTATTATAATTTTGTGCCGACCGAAAATGTATGTGACAGGCAGAAGGAAGCATCTCCGACCCATATATTCTTGAACAGCGTCAACAGCCGAGACGATATAGCCATGAACACCTAGATCTTAGAGGCTATAAGAGATAGAACAACCAAATTTTTCGGGACAGTGTGTCCTATTGTTACACGCAGATCAAGCTTGTTTTAGATTTTGGCCACACCCGCTTCCGCCGACGCAAATCAAAAAAACCGAATCATTTTAAACCCAGGCACGCACAATACTTATCATCTTAATGATCTCTGAAAAGCTGGTTACAATCGCATAAAAAACACAGAAGTTATTAAAGAACTACTTTTATAAGGCGTAATCACATGCAGCTGCACCTGGTTAATTGCTATGATACTCCGTGACATAGTTAATTGCTATGACACTCCGTGACATAATAATGGTGTTCAATAAACCAACTAAAGTGCCGCCAAGCTAATAATTTCGAACAAAGAAAATTTTAGTATATTATTTTGACATAATTTTAGTATATTTTTTTAGTATTTTTTCAGTATATTTTTGAAAAATATAATATTTTGATGGTCAAATTGGGTGGCGGATATCTCACAGTCGAGCAAACTCTACAGTAGCTTTATTACTTGTTTTCATTACTTTCCATATTTTATATATTTGTTTCCTCATTACAAAATTTTTTTTATTAACATTATTATTCGTTTCGGGTGCAATACCATTTTC
The DNA here is from genome assembly GCA_018150935.1 of Drosophila pruinosa. Lineage (NCBI taxonomy): Eukaryota > Metazoa > Arthropoda > Insecta > Diptera > Drosophilidae > Drosophila > Drosophila pruinosa. The sequence continues at coordinate 879,330 of JAECWR010000034.1, forward strand.
TAAATTATGACTTTTTCCAATATTTTCAATTTCCAGACTTTCATCATAGCTTATTATACCCTTATCAGCCAGGTCTGACCAGTTCTTATACATTTGATAATCCATAATCGATTCACCATCTTTCTATTCATTTTTTGTTTTTCTAATAAGTCTTCTATTTCGTCTATAGAAGTTATTATTTCTGTCTTTTAGAACGTACGATCGTTCATTTACCCTTTTCTCGATTGTTGCATAAGTCCACTCATTAGGTTTTTTTTTTAAACGTTACTTTTTCGCCTAAGAAACACGGCTTCAGTAGTTTCGCATTACGATCGTAGTATTGTTTTTGTTTCGATCGTTAGTTTTCTATTATTGTTTTGATATCCTTTTCCTCTATAGTGCTGCTGCATAAAATAGACTTGGCAATTGGCAGCTTTGTCTTACAGTTTCTTCCAAAAAATAGCTGACGAGGTGAGCAGTCGCATTGTAACCGAATCTATATCTTTATTAACCAATACTTTGTAAAGAAGCGTCTATAGCTGGGGTGTACTCGGCCACGCCCAGGGCCACTTACAATAATATTTGTGAAGTGCATGGACTCTGGGGAGATTTAAATGGGTCCAACAGTAATGGACACAAACCGATTTGCCACTGCCTTGGCCTATCGACCGAAACTTGTCTTGGTGGTTGTGGAACACACACCCCCACAATAGGACTCGTAACGTTGTCTTCGGCGCTGGCCTGTTGGCTATGACCCCACGGTCGGCTTTGGCAGATCGAGATTAACCCAAAACGAACTGTCAATGCCTTGACCTACTGATCGAAACTTGCCTTGGTGGTTGTGGAACACACACGCCCCACACTTGGTCTTCGGCACAGGGTTTTATAGTTTGATCACTGTCGGCCACGAATTCGACATCACACTCACTTTAGAAGGGATAAGAAGGGTTGTTGTTATTTCTTGTTCTAGATGTTTTATTTGATCTTTATAAAAGGCTTTAAATCTATTACGTATAATTTCCCTAACCGCACTTATCGTCCGTTAATCTGTAATCCTTGGCTAGCTCACCCAAAGTGCTCCTCCACTTGTCGAAAATATTTCACCGCTGTTGTTGTTGACTCTGGTATTCGCTGGGCTCCGGCTCTTCGAATGGATATTTTTTCTGCCTGCAGCTACTGATCTCCTTCGGTTCTTTGGGGGTGGGTTTTCGTTTTGATTTGCGCGCGTTGTCTTTCTGAGCTCTCCCTCTCTCTCTCTCTCTTTGATATTCAGTCTTATCTTGCTTTGATCTTGAGTTGTGTCTTTGAGCTCTCTCTCTCTTTGCTGTTCAGTCTTATCTTGTTTTGGTCCGTTATCCCCCTGGGCTGAATTAACGTGGGCGCGTTGCGTTTAGAAAAGGCACTTTTGGGTTTTTGCGTAGCTGGCTTCGCGTCAAGGTTAATTATAATTAGGAACTTACGGCGACGGTTTAATTCTAATAATGATAACAACTTAATACTAATAATGAAAATAACTTAATACTAATAACCTAATACTAATGATGACAACTTAATACTAATAATGAATACTACTAATACTACTAGTAATGGAAATAAAATAAACGAATTAAAATAGAAAATGTGGGAGGGGGTTACCCCACCTCCTCACACTCCCCCTCACTTCGGCGGAATTGAGGAGACCGCTACCCTGCGAATTTTGGTGGTGGTCACTCTGAATATAGTGTCGTCTATTTGTTGGATCTTTCGCGTTCTCTTGTGGACTCCTCCTTTCCGGCTGTTTTCCTCTGCCTGCCTTGTGTGCTCTGTAACTTGACAATGGTGGGTGCAATAAACTTTATTATCTTGTATAGGCCGTCATATTTAGGTGCCAGTTTCGCCGCAAAACCTTCGGCTCCTTTGGATAAGTGGTGTTGCTTGAGCAGCACCAAGTCTCCGATTGTGGCCCTCCACTCTCTTCGACGCAGGTCGTAATGCTTCCTCTAGACTTGAGAATCTTGCTGGGTGTTATTCTGGACCACCGAGAATATTTATTGTAGCTTGTCTGCCTTGGTTTTCGGGTCTTCGGCTTCCCTGGTTACTTCTGGGGTTACCTCTTCATACAGGGCTCCTGGTAGTCGTGGTTCCCTGTACTGGACTAGGAAAGCTGGGCTATATCCGGTTGTATCCGAGGTGTTGCTATTTATTGCCAGGCTGAGCTCGGGTAAAAGTTCGTCCAAAGTGTTTTGCTTGTCCTGCATGTACTGTGCCACCATTGTCTTTACGGTTCATCCGTTCTGTCGGGTTCTGTTGGGGGGTGTATGGGGCGGTAAACTCCAGTTCCATACCGGCCTGCTGGCAGAATGACTTGAACGACCAACTTGTAAACTTTGTGCCGTTGTCGCAGACGAAATTCCTTGGGACTCCAAAACGGCAGGGGATACTCTCGCCTTCTCCAACTGGGCTGTGCGGGCTTTTCGCAATGATGATGAGCTCAACCCATTTGGTAAAAAGGTCCAAAAACACCAGGAGCATCGTGTTGCCACTCTTTCAGCACATAGAGAGTCAAACGGTCGATCGACCTGACGGGTGAACATTTTCCCTGATGGTTTTTGTTGGCTCACCTTGAATTTCTGGCAGGCCTCACACTGCCGTACGTACCGCACCACCAGTTTTCACGGGATGTCCTCGTCGATATTGGGGCGTCGGAGTAGGTGGCAATAGAGTTGCCCATTGTCCAGGTGATAGTCTGGGGAATCATTCGGCCGTTGCCCGACTCCTTGGTACATCCGTTCCCACCATGGACATGAGGTGGCAGCCAGCTGCAAGCGTTGTAGCACATCCAGAGGCTGGCAGGACAGGGCATCCGCTATAATGTTTTCGTTTCCTTTCCGGTATTACACGCCGGTAGGATTTTCGATCGCATTCAACCATTTCAGCGCTTGATGGTCCGTGACGACGTCAAACCGGTATCCCTCCAGGTAACAGAGATGTTTCCGGATCACACAAATGATAGCCAAACACTCCTTTTCTGTAGCCGAGTAGTTATCCTCGGCTTTCAGAAGTCGGCGCCTGGCGTAGGCGATAACGCATTCCTCGTCTTGTATACGCTAGGTGAGGACTGCTCCCAGACCGTAGTCGCTGGCATCCATTTGGAGTATAAAACGTTCCTTGAAGTCCGGGCACGCTAGTACCGGGGCCTTGGTTAGCTTCTGTTTGAGTTGCTGAAATGCTCCCTCCTGCTCGTCCGTCCACATCCACTTCTGTCCTTTTTTCAAAAGCCCAGTCAGGGGCAGAGCTATTGTTGAGAAGTTTGTCACGAAGCGGCGAAACCATGACGCGACTCCAAGACAGCGTCGCAGTTCCTTGATGGTCATAGGAGGGTGTAACTGCTCGATGGCAGCAATCTTGTCTGGGTCCGTGTAAATCCCTGTTTCGATAATTATGTGTCCCAAGTAGACCATGTTTTTCTTGAAAAAACTGCACTTTGCTCGGTTTAGCCTGAGATTTGAAGGCGCTTAAAAACTTCTCGTAGGTTTCTCACGTGGACCTCCTACGTGGCTCCAATGACGATAATGTCGTCGAGGTAAGCAAATCCATGTCTGGGAGCCGAATGTAGCCCAAACGGCATCACCTTCCACTGGAAAAGTCCTCTGCCAGGTGCGGTGAATGCCGTGCACTCACGGCTCGCTGCCGCAACAGGGATTTGCCAGTAGCCATTTTTCAGGTCCAGGTCGTTGTCTGGTCTGGCTGTGGTGCCGACCATGGGCACACCAATGGTACTCAGGCTCTCTGTGCTTGGTTGCGTTTGTTCCAGGCTTTGTAGTTTTCGGCACGTTTCTCTCGTGGGGTGTTTCCGCCGGCGACGTTTCCTGGGTTTCTGCGTGGGTTCGCATATTTGGGCGGCCTCCACGATGTTGCCAAGTTCAACTAGTGGTGCACGATGGTCATCTCGTGTCCCAGTGGCAGCCAAACCAGGTTGAACTTGTGCAGCTCGGAGTTCGCCTTGCGCTTCAGCTGCGGGTTTCTCCGCCTGGGCGTGGTTGTAGGGCCCCGTGGGCCTCACTGGAGTTGGTTTCTGTGTCGCTGTGTGGGATCTCCATGGTCTTTGCGTGAATCTCAGACAGGCGCGACCGCATTGGGGGTGGCTTGAATCCCACAGAGGAAATCCACACCCAGGATCACTTCGTCCATCATGGTGGGCAAGACCAGGAACGATAGCTCCGTTTCTTTCTGATCCAAGGTTACCCAGATGACTAAAGCTCAGGTGATTTTCCTCTGCGTTCCGTCTGCTAGGCTGCAGGTGGCGCTGGTGTCCACGGTATATTTAAACGGGACACCTCCAATGGTCACCAGTGCCACGATTCACCCGTCTTCAAATGCTAGTGGATTTACTGGCTGGGTGGGTGGCCGTCAGTCGTCAGAGGAAGCAAGGGGACCAACATGTAATCCCAGTATTGGCTGGGGCACGTGCCGTCCTTGCTCCTACTGTCGGAAGTGCGACTATACTCTCCACGCGAGGGCGGCTGGAAGCAGCACGGTCATGTCTCTGCTAGAGGTGCTGACTAATTGTAGTCGGGCGAAGATCGTGAATCTATAAATCACCCCAATCCAAGGTGGAACAGCATACGCTGATGGATGCATGGCCGGGGGGTAGCCCGGTCTCTAGTATGCGGACTCTGGATACCTGTCGCCCTCCAGTTTCATTTAGACTTTCCACGGTATGCGGGCTATGCCGTGGATGACCTTCCCTTCCCGCCTACTCGTGGGATCTTAATTAATGGATCAATTTTTAAAAATAGAAAAGTCTGATACGGCTTTAAAAGTATCATCTCCGGGCGATGCCTTCACGGCCGACCCCTACACCAGCACTGCAGCCAGTGGGCTGCTGGCTTCCACCTCCAATACTATGGGTCTCGACTCTAGTATTCTAGGGGACCCGGATAGGCCACGAACTCCCTTGGACACAGGGTTCGCTAGTGCTGAACTTCCGTCCAGTAGCGGTTCAGTCCGTCAGCAACCCGTCGAGGTATTGTCCTCAGACGAGGAAGCTAACTGCGACCGAATCAGCTTTGCTGACGACGCTTCCGTGGCCTCTCAGAGGTCAGGCCTTACGGAAGCAGGCTCTTAGATCCAGTTGCTGCGGCTGGAATCTAAGGACGCCTTTATTAAATTGAAGAGCCTCGAGAAGAAGCTTTTTAAAGCTGCACTCGCAAAGGGTTCTAACAGAGAGGAGGCTCTGGCTATCGCCACTGCGCCCCCCGTTAACACCATGGCTAAACGGACGCGCGCTGACGATACCATCGTCGAGCCCACCAGCTCTTCAAAGAGGTCCAAAAAGACTCATAAGGAGTCCACGAAACCACTCTTCAGCCAAGTGGTTAGCAGCGTGAAATTGGGCTTCACTTCGGCTGATCCTACCAAACCCCTCTCAGCGGAGCAGTTGGCTACGTTGAAATCCAGCATTCTAAAGGCGGTGCTGTTGCACTCTTCACCAACGGTTAGTCCACGTTTCGAGGGCTGTATACCCCGAAATGAGTGGCTGCTTTTGGTGTGCGAGGATAACAGCACTGCCAATTGGGTCAGGGGAGCTGTTGGACACATCAGGTCCATCAGCGCCCTCGACGTCAAATTGCTGGAGGAAACGGAGTTCCCCAAGGCTCACCTCATCAGAGGTTACTTCCCCAGTAGTGCTGAGTACACTTCTGCAACCATCCTGGAATTCATTGGGCTCCAGAACGCCAGCAGCTTCTCCACGAAGCTGTGGCGGGTGGTGCAGCACAGCCTGAACCGCACAACGACTCACCTCGCAATGTTGGTTGACGAAGAGTCGTACAGGGCTCTGACGGAGTGCCAAGGGAGGGTGAAATTCTGCTTTGGCAGGGTCAAACTGATCCTAAAGAATTCAGCTCCCAAAGCCTCCTCCGCCACCCCTGCTTCATCCACATCCTCACCCGCTCCCTCTCTTGCCAGTGCCGCTCCGGCTACGGCGCCAGTGGTTCCCTCAGGGATTTCAGCATTGGCTGACCCTGTGGCCTCCACGAGCGCTGCGGCCGGATTGGTACCCAAGGTTCCTTCCCCCACCCCACCGGCCATTGTGGTCACAGCCCCGAAGGGCCCAACTAGACGGGTGACAAGTGGTCACCGTCCGTCAACCGTCAGAGGTGCCTCGGCCAGGCCCACTGCCAGCACCTCAGGCCGCAACCCACCCGCAAGGGCACCTCCCACGAGCGGGGTCGCAAGGCGACCTCCCCCGAGTGACTCGTCCCGACCGCCGAAGGGCATTCGCGGAAACGACTCTCGGGGGGCAAGGCAAGTGGCCTTGTCTCAACCGCCATCATGAGGGAAGATGAGCAAGCTTAAAGTGCTCCAGGCGAACCTGCACCACGCTAGAGGAGCGTCGGCCACACTGTGCAGGGTCGTCTGTGAAGATCTAATCAACCTGGCTCTCGTCCAAGAACCATGGTTGATCGATGACCAAATACGTGGACTTTCATGTGGATCATGTAAGTTGTTATATGACCGTATGGGAGGTGCCCCGCGCACTGCTATACTTATGGATAACCGTGTCAGACATTTCCCACTAACTAACTTCATCCACAGAGACCTAGTAGCAACGGCTATTGAGGTAGCCACTGCAGACGGTGTCCGGGAAGTTGTGATCGCCTCCGCATACTTCCCGGGCGATGTGGATGATGTACCCCCAGCAAAGGTCCAGCGGCTGGTGGAATTCTGTCGCCGCAACAACAAGCCGCTCGTGATCGGCTGTGATGCCAATGCACATCACACGATCTGGGGGAGCAGCGACATCAACAAACGTGGTGAGTCCCTCTTAGACTACTTATTGTGTTGTCAATTAGATGTAGCTAACATAGGGTGCAAACCCACTTTTATAAATGCTATTAGGGAAGAGGTTTTAGATCTCACTCTAATCAGCACGTCGATAGCAAGTTCGATTGTTAATTGGCGAGTCACAGACGAAGCCACTTTGTCAGACCATCAGCACATCAGGTTTGACCTCCCTGGCCAAGTCGAAATTCGCCAAAACTCCTTCTGTCCCAAAAAGACAAATTGGGAGCTCTTTAAAGCCTCTGTAGCTTTCAAAGCAGACCTATTGGTCAGCAATCCTAGCTCTATCAGTGAGATAGAACTGGCTGCCAATCTGCTCCAAGATGTGCTTGTCTCATCCTTCGAGGACAGCTCAGTCCAGAAGACCCTAAGGGTCAATCGAAAAATTCCGTGGTGGAATGAGGAACTGGCTGTCCTTAGAAGGAGGGTTAGAAGCCTTTTTAATAAGGCTAAATCTAACCGTACTAGTTGGGACGTCTATAGGGACGCTCTTACCAACTACAACAAAAGCATTAGACGAGCTAAACGCGATACATGGCGCAGCTACTGTGGTAGCTTAGAATCGCTGCCAGAGGCAGCGAGGCTTCACAAAGTATTGGCTAAAGGGTCGTCTAATGGAATAGGGCTTCTTAAAAGAGCAGATGGCTCTTTCACTCAAGAGGCGAATCCAGATCTCTCCGGTCGCGATGACGCCACTTTGTCACCGGACTCACGCGGATTCAGCCTATCTGGATCCATCTTCGACCCCGAAGAGGTCAAATGGGCTGTAGATTCTTTTGCTCCTTTTAAAGTCCCAGGGGGTGACAAAATCTTCCCAGCCCTTATTCAAAACAGCATGGCTCATATTCTTGATCCACTGGTCGGCCTTCTTAGAGCTAGTTTTACTTGGGGATACATACCCATCTCTTGGAGGAGAGTTAATGTAGTATTCATCCCCAAGCAAGGGAATCGTCCGCTTGACCAGCCTAAGTCCTATCGGCTTATAGACTTATAGATATGCACATTCGGTGCTCTCTGCAGACGTCGACACCTCTGCATCCCACGCAGTTTGCGTACATAGCCGGCAGATCGACGGAGGTCGCTCTCCACAGGTTAGTGGGAAAAATTGAAAGAGCCTTTGTATCCAAGAACATTGCTTTGTGCTCTTTTCTGGATATAGAAGGTGCTTTTGATAATACCGGCTACGGGTCAATCTCTACTGCTCTAGAACGTAGAGGAACTGCCCGTCCATTGATCCGGTGGATTGAAGCTATGCTCAAACACCGGATTATCACTTCCACCCTGGACTCCACGACTGCATGCATTAATGCAGTCAAAGGCTGTCCCCAGGGAGGGGTTCTATCCCCCCTACTCTGGTCCTTAGTAGTTGACGAACTACTAGTCTTACTCTCCGAGCAGGGCGTTGAAGCTATCGGCTATGCTGACGACCTGGCTCTAATAGTGACCGGGAACTATACCAGCACCGTGACAGAGTTGATGCAATCAGCTCTGAACACGGTAAGTAGATGGCGCGCAGATGTTGGTCTTAGCATCAATCCACAAAAAGCTATTATAGTTCCTTTCACTAGGCGCTATTCCGTTGACATTGGTCAACTTTATATCAGCGGCTCCCCTGTGGGGCTATCCAACGAAGTCAAATATCTAGGGGTGACCCTCGATAAAAGACTAAATTGGAACTCCCATCTCAGCAACACCCTCACAAAGGCGACCCATGCCATGTGGGCCTGCAGGAGATTCTTTGGTAGAATTTGGGGTCTTAAATCCTGCACCATCCGGTGGCTTTTTGCCATAATGGTCAGACCGATCGTCACCTATGCTGCTATTGTGTGGTGGCCAAAGGTTACGCAGGTCACTGCCATCAGCAAATGCAATAAATTGCACAGGCTGCTGTGCCTCTCACTGACAGGTGCACTTCGTACCTGTCCCACCGCAGCAATGGAATCGATACTGAATCTGACTCCGCTGCACATCAAAATTAAAGAAGTCGCTGCTTTGAGCCTTCTTAGTATCAAGCTCCAATCAGGGCTTCTAGCTACCGAATCAGGACATGCTAGCCTAATCAAAGATATTCCAGGCATAGATATCTGCACTAGATCAGATACTATGACTAAGGAACTGTTCTTTGGTGCTAAATTCAGAACCCTCATCCCGGACCGGAAGGACTGGGACACTGGCAATCCCATCGGTATTCACTGGTATACCGACGGGTCTAAAACTGATCAGGGGGTTGGAGCTGGGATCTTTGGACCCAACTCTAAAACCTCAATTGCTATGGGCAAATGGCCCACAGTCTTCCAATCGGAGGTTCATGCCATCGAGTTCTGCCATCTGGAGGCTCTGGCTATCGCCACTGCGCCCCCCGTTAACACCAAGGCTAAACGGACGCGCGCTGACGATACCATCGTCGAGCCCACCAGCTCTTCAAAGAGGTCCAAAAAGACTCATAAGGAGTCCACGAAACCACTCTTCAGCCAAGTGGTTAGCAGCGTGAAATTGGGCTTCACTTCGGCTGATCCTACCAAACCCCTCTCAGCGGAGCAGTTGGCTAAGTTGAAATCAAGCATTCTAAAGGCGGTGCTGTTGCACTCTTCACCAACGGTTAGTCCACGTTTCGAGGGCTGTATACCCCGAAATGAGTGGCTGCTTTTGGTGTGCGAGGATAACAGCACTGCCAATTGGGTCAGGGGAGCTGTTGGACACATCAGGTCCATCAGCGCCCTCGACGTCAAATTGCTGGAGGAAACGGAGTTCCCCAAGGCTCACCTCATCAGAGGTTACTTCCCCAGTAGTGCTGAGTACACTCCTGCAACCATCCTGGAATTCATTGGGCTCCAGAACGCCAGCAGCTTCTCCACGAAGCTGTGGCGGGTGGTGCAGCACAGCCTGAACCGCACAACGACTCACCTCGCAATGTTGGTTGACGAGGAGTCGTACAGGGCTCTGACGGAGTGCCAAGGGAGGGTGAAATTCTGCTTTGGCAGGGTCAAACTGATCCTAAAGAATTCAGCTCCCAAAGCCTCCTCCGCCACCCCTGCTTCATCCACATCCTCACCCGCTCCCTCTCTTGCCAGTGCCGCTCCGGCTACGGCGCCAGTGGTTCCCTCAGGGATTCCAGCATTGGCTGACCCTGTGGCCTCCACGAGCGCTGCGGCCGGATTGGTACCCAAGGTTCCTTCCCCCACCCCACCGGCCATTGTGGTCACAGCCCCGAAGGGCCCAACTAGACGGGTGACAAGTGGTCACCGTCCGTCAACCGTCAGAGGTGCCTCGGCCAGGCCCACTGCCAGCACCTCAGGCCGCAACCCACCCGCAAGGGCACCTCCCACGAGCGGGGTCGCAAGGCGACCTCCCCCGAGTGACTCGTCCCGACCGCCGAAGGGCATTCGCGGAAACGACTCTCGGGGGGCAAGGCAAGTGGCCTTGTCTCAACCGCCATCATGAGGGAAGATGAGCAAGCTTAAAGTGCTCCAGGCGAACCTGCACCACGCTAGAGGAGCGTCGGCCACACTGTGCAGGGTCGTCTGTGAAGATCTAATCAACCTGGCTCTCGTCCAAGAACCATGGTTGATCGATGACCAAATACGTGGACTTTCATGTGGATCATGTAAGTTGTTATATGACCGTATGGGAGGTGCCCCGCGCACTGCTATACTTATGGATAACCGTGTCAGACATTTCCCACTAACTAACTTCATCCACAGAGACCTAGTAGCAACGGCTATTGAGGTAGCCACTGCAGACGGTGTCCGGGAAGTTGTGATCGCCTCCGCATACTTCCCGGGCGATGTGGATGATGTACCCCCAGCAAAGGTCCAGCGGCTGGTGGAATTCTGTCGCCGCAACAACAAGCCGCTCGTGATCGGCTGTGATGCCAATGCACATCACACGATCTGGGGGAGCAGCGACATCAACAAACGTGGTGAGTCCCTCTTAGACTACTTATTGTGTTGTCAATTAGATGTAGCTAACATAGGGTGCAAACCCACTTTTATAAATGCTATTAGGGAAGAGGTTTTAGATCTCACTCTAATCAGCACGTCGATAGCAAGTTCGATTGTTAATTGGCGAGTCACAGACGAAGCCACTTTGTCAGACCATCAGCACATCAGGTTTGACCTCCCTGGCCAAGTCGAAATTCGCCAAAACTCCTTCTGTCCCAAAAAAGACAAATTGGGAGCTCTTTAAAGCCTCTGTAGCTTTCAAAGCAGACCTATTGGTCAGCAATCCTAGCTCTATCAGTGAGATAGAACTGGCTGCCAATCTGCTCCAAGATGTGCTTGTCTCATCCTTCGAGGACAGCTCAGTCCAGAAGACCCTAAGGGTCAATCGAAAAATTCCGTGGTGGAATGAGGAACTGGCTGTCCTTAGAAGGAGGGTTAGAAGCCTTTTTAATAAGGCTAAATCTAACCGTACTAGTTGGGACGTCTATAGGGACGCTCTTACCAACTACAACAAAAGCATTAGACGAGCTAAACGCGATACATGGCGCAGCTACTGTGGTAGCTTAGAATCGCTGCCAGAGGCAGCGAGGCTTCACAAAGTATTGGCTAAAGGGTCGTCTAATGGAATAGGGCTTCTTAAAAGAGCAGATGGCTCTTTCACTCAAGAGGCGAATCCAGATCTCTCCGGTCGCGATGACGCCACTTTGTCACCGGACTCACGCGGATTCAGCCTATCTGGATCCATCTTCGACCCCGAAAAGGTCAAATGGGCTGTAGATTCTTTTGCTCCTTTTAAAGTCCCAGGGGGTGACAAAATCTTCCCAGCCCTTATTCAAAACAGCATGGCTCATATTCTTGATCCACTGGTCGGCCTTCTTAGAGCTAGTTTTACTTGGGGATACATACCCATCTCTTGGAGGAGAGTTAATGTAGTATTCATCCCCAAGCAAGGGAATCGTCCGCTTGACCAGCCTAAGTCCTATCGGCTTATAGACTTATAGATATGCACATTCGGTGCTCTCTGCAGACGTCGACACCTCTGCATCCCACGCAGTTTGCGTACATAGCCGGCAGATCGACGGAGGTCGCTCTCCACAGGTTAGTGGGAAAAATTGAAAGAGCCTTTGTATCCAAGAACATTGCTTTGTGCTCTTTTCTGGATATAGAAGGTGCTTTTGATAATACCGGCTACGGGTCAATCTCTACTGCTCTAGAACGTAGAGGAACTGCCCGTCCATTGATCCGGTGGATTGAAGCTATGCTCAAACACCGGATTATCACTTCCACCCTGGACTCCACGACTGCATGCATTAATGCAGTCAAAGGCTGTCCCCAGGGAGGGGTTCTATCCCCCTACTCTGGTCCTTAGTAGTTGACGAACTACTAGTCTTACTCTCCGAGCAGGGCGTTGAAGCTATCGGCTATGCTGACGACCTGGCTCTAATAGTGACCGGGAACTATACCAGCACCGTGACAGAGTTGATGCAATCAGCTCTGAACACGGTAAGTAGATGGCGCGCAGATGTTGGTCTTAGCATCAATCCACAAAAAGCTATTATAGTTCCTTTCACTAGGCGCTATTCCGTTGACATTGGTCAACTTTATATCAGCGGCTCCCCTGTGGGGCTATCCAACGAAGTCAAATATCTAGGGGTGACCCTCGATAAAAGACTAAATTGGAACTCCCATCTCAGCAACACCCTCACAAAGGCGACCCATGCCATGTGGGCCTGCAGGAGATTCTTTGGTAGAATTTGGGGTCTTAAATCCTGCACCATCCGGTGGCTTTTTGCCATAATGGTCAGACCGATCGTCACCTATGCTGCTATTGTGTGGTGGCCAAAGGTTACGCAGGTCACTGCCATCAGCAAATGCAATAAATTGCACAGGCTGCTGTGCCTCTCACTGACAGGTGTACTTCGTACCTGTCCCACCGCAGCAATGGAATCGATACTGAATCTGACTCCGCTGCACATCAAAATTAAAGAAGTCGCTGCTTTGAGCCTTCTTAGTATCAAGCTCCAATCAGGGCTTCTAGCTACCGAATCAGGACATGCTAGCCTAATCAAAGATATTCCAGGCATAGATATCTGCACTAGATCAGATACTATGACTAAGGAACTGTTCTTTGGTGCTAAATTCAGAACCCTCATCCCGGACCGGAAGGACTGGGACACTGGCAATCCCATCGGTATTCACTGGTATACCGACGGGTCTAAAACTGATCAGGGGGTTGGAGCTGGGATCTTTGGACCCAACTCTAAAACCTCAATTGCTATGGGCAAATGGCCCACAGTCTTCCAATCGGAGGTTCATGCCATCGAGTTCTGCTGCCGGCTGATCCTAAAGAAGGGGATTAGAGGAGCGAACATCTATATCTTCTCTGACAGTCAAGCCGCCATCTTAGCCCTCTCCTCCAAAAGAGTAAGCTCTCGACTGGTGGCCGATTGCTGGAACTGCCTCCAGAGACTGTCTCTTACTAACAACGTCACCCTTCTATGGGTACCTGGACACTCTGGTATCCAGGGCAATGAGCTGGCGGACGAACTTGCTAGGGCCGGTTCGTCAGCTACTTTTTCCGGCCCTGAGCCCTTCTGTGGCTTGGGTTGGTCAACCATCTCAGCTATTGTTAAAACCTGGGCTGTTAGGTTGACTGATCGCTACTGGTCGGTCCAACCAGGGATGCGGCAAGCCAAGGAGCTTATCAGCTTACTCTCCAGGAGGGATCTTCACCTCCTCGTTGGCTATCTTAGTGGCCATCACACGGTGAACTATCACCTCACTAAAATGCGTCTGTCTTCTGATGCTGAGTGCAGACTTTGCAAAGAGGACGACGAGACAACCAAACACATTCTGTGCGACTGTCCAGCCTTGGTGTGGACTAGGAGGACACATCTGCACGTGGATACCGCAGGTCCCGAGCATATTGTGCGTTCCTCGACAAAAGATCTGCTCTGCTTCATTAGGGAAGCAGAGCTACTTTTGTCTAGCTAGGGAGAGCCTACAGGCACAAAAGACCTCCATGGTCGCAGTGCCTCGCACCTTCTCTATTGGGAGACTCCCTTTCTCAAATAATAATAAAATAATAATACTGGCTGGGTGGGATTCTGCTGGCCGCCTCGGATCGCTCCCACTGAGATCGAAGGCCCTGGGAGTTTCCCGAGTTGCGAACGCGACAACAATCTACTGTCCAGGTTCCGTGGCGACCGCGCACCCAACAGAATAAAACCTGTCGGTCTCTGCAGTCCTTGGCCATAGGTCCATAGGTCTTCGGTGCAGTTTTGGCAAGCTCGGCTCGGATTAACGACTTGCGGGGCTTCTCTCTGCATGGTCCGGTTTGCTTCGGGCTCCCTTGTTGGTGGGGTTGCTGTTAGTCTGGGTGCAACATATCTGGGGATGCCACGGCCTATAGTTATTTCGTAATTTTTAATTAGCTGGGTCAGTGCTCCGAGCGTTGTAAAATCCTGTCTGCGGGTGAACAGCTGGTACTCTGGTAGGAGATTTTCGTATATCTTCTCCAGCTCAGCCTCCTTGGTGAATCGTGCTAGTTGCATCATGAGCCTTAGGTCCACCAGATAGTCCTTGTATGCTTCTCCTGGGAAAATACCGAGGCGGTAGAAAGAAGTCCAAGGATTCGGTTTTGAATTCTTCCCAGCCGTTTGCCTTCATATTAAAGCTTGGAACCAGCCTTCGGCTCGGCCCGACAGTAGGCCTGACACGGCTAGGGGCATTCCATTGAAATCCACCCGGTATGATGCGGCGCGCTCTTCCAATCGCACTATAAAATGCAGTGGATCCGATTGGCCGTCGAAAGAAATTCCCCAGTTTCGTAGTTTTTCCGACAGCGCTGCACACGAGATTTCACCCTTGGTAACGCCTTGGAGTTGGTCTTCGGCCGTGTCTCCTTGTTCCGCAGGTGTAGCTATGGCCATTGGTTTGGCATCCAGGACTGGTACCGCTAGTTGGTGAGTGCGTATTGGGCTGGTGTTCCGAGGTGAGGGTGAGCGGTCTGTGGGCGCCTCCGGGTGGAGGGCCTCCAGCTCTGCTAGGCGTGCCTGGATTTCCTCGGGGTACTCGCCTCTTGATATAAATGCCGAAATGCGGCCTCGCAGCTCGCCTAGTCCTAGCTCAGTAACTATTGCTTGCAGGTCATCTTTTCGTCGGTACTTGGTACCCATGTTGGTGTTGTTGTGTTCCTTGATTTGGTAACTGTGTTTCGTTGTCGTTGCTTTCCTTGATTTGGTATCTTTGTTTCGTTGTCGTTGCTTTCCTTGATTTGGTATCTTTGTTAAGTTGTCGTTGCTTTCCTTTGCTTTATTGCTATGCACGTGTCTTGTTCACTCTATGCCGGTTGATCGCTCACTGTCCTGGTATCCGTCTTGCCTGCTGTTTATATAGCCATCTCCGCTAGCGGCGGCTGCGCAGCTAGCGTTGGCGGTTTATAGCGGCGTAACTCCTCTGCTGGCAGCGACGTAGATTCTCTGCTGGTAATAACGCGGCTTCGCTGCTTAGCAACAGGGCGGTTTCTCCGTATGGCAACGGCGCGATTTTCGCCGTTACTCTTGGCGAAAGGAAATATCGCTAGGAAAATGGGGCCAACCTCAGGCTTACTTCAATATCAGGCTTTCTGGTTCGGCATAAAACTACCTCAGTGTGGGAGAAATCTCGTTGCCCTATATTCTCCTCTGTAAAGAAGTGTCTATAGCTGGGGTGTACTCGGCCACGCCCAGGGCCACTTACAATAATATTTGTGAAGTGCATGGACTCTGGGGAGATTTTAATGGGTCCGACAGTGATGGACACAGACCGATTTGTCACTGCCTTGGTCTATCGACCGAAACTTGTGGAACAATGTGTCTCTTGAATATCAATGAAACAGTGTTTCTGGTTGAGTTTTAAAATTGTGACTTCTTTATTCTTACAAATCCTAGGTGTTATATACTAACAGAAGATCTGGCGTAGACCTGCTGTCGATGTATTATGGCCACCAAGTCGTAATCTTATGATTATTTAGGGTGTTTGTCATTCTTATCTTTTTATGTGAGATATGGTTCGCGTGGATCATTTTACAATCTTGAGCGACCACATGCGCCTTATCTATTTAATGTCTTGCAGCTGCCTGCAGTTTGGTACAATATAAGAATTGTTTACGTATAGTTGCCGAACATCAAGTGAGGTTCGGTTCGTACTGTGTTCATTTATGAACATTCTGCCAGGGTCAAAATGTCGTCTGGGGTTGTGAATACATGTTTTATTTATATTTAATACTAATTATTGATATGTTCTTCGAGTGGACTGTATGTCATTATATATTATATTTTGATATGTTCTTCGAGTGGACTGTATAAAATAATATCTTACAATATATGATTTCATATTACATTTTTCTCTTATTATGTTACATTATTTCTTATCTTCAAATACAATGTTTAAATTAGTACTAAATACTTTTTTAGTTTTTTTTATTAAGAATACTTGTATGTATTTAAAATTAGTTAAATGTTTATATTGGAATAGGAGCTGAAAAAACTATTGATTGTAACCTACGATTCGTAATAGTCCTTTTGACTCCATATGTTACTATGATTATGATTAGTATTATTGTAATCAAGAGAGAGGCATGAGCGGATACATGATGGAAATGTAAACCCTTAAGTTCTGGAAGATTATTTTGTTTTATTTTCATCCTTTATCTATTTCTAATAATGGACATATCTTACTAATCGGCCTTGTTATATCTCCTTCCTGAGTTTTTACTTTAGCTACACTTACTTTATTATCTTGGCCCGTATAGACTGTTTCAATTTTTTCTGGTGCCATCTTGCGGGATGAGAATTTTCATCTTTTAATAATACTATTTGTCCTATTTCGAGAATTTTTCTTTCTACCTTCCACTTATTTCTTTGTTGATGTGTAGGTAGGTAGGTGTAGGTAGTCTTCCTTCCATTTCTTCTAAAAATCCTTTCGTAATTTTTTGGATTAGTCTCCACATATCTAGGTTTCCTATTTTCTCTTCCCCCTCAGATTCTACTATCCCAATTGTTGGTCTTCCTTTTAGGAAGTGTCCGGGTGTTAATACCTCATTGTCGTCGATATCTTCGCCTGACGAATATAGGAGGAGAGAGTTTAATATTGCTTCAATCTGGCATAATAATGTCGCCATTTCTTCTATGTTTTCTACACCTGTTAGTAGATGCGCAACCATGTTTTTGGCATCACCTCGTAAGGAGGCCTTTAAATAATTAAATTTTAGAGCGGGACTTAAGTCTTCTCTTTAGTCAATTATTTCCAAAAATAATTCTGAATATAAGTCCCACTCTGTGTTATTGCCACAAAAGTGGGGACTTCTATTTTTGGGAGAACGGCCAAGTTATTTATTGAGCTATTTTCACACTTTTGTGAAGAGTTTGTAGCTTCTAAAATTTTTAAGGTTTCATGGACTTATTTGCATTTTATTCCGTAGCCTTTTAAGTTTCTGGCTTCTTAATGAAAATAAACCTATTTTGCTTGCTCCAATTTCGTCTTGGACATCTTTAAGAAATGTCTTCCAATGACTTTCCCATAATACCAATGTCGTCAATATAAACTATTACATTTGGTATATCTCCAAATTTTTCACCATATATCTCTGAAACATTTCTCGGGAGTTATTTATGCCAAATACGACTCTATTAAATTTATATCTTTCGAACGGGGTCATGAATGCAGTTAGGTGTGCGCTTTTCTCATCCAGTTCCATTTGCCAAAATCCCTTTGACAAAGCTAATACCGTGGAAAAATTTTTTTTTACATGAATAACAATTGATAGGCAGCTTGCGCGAAGTAACGCCAAAGAAAAATATATATAATTGTAACTGGTGTTATGATAGTGCAAGTGTATATTTGACTTAAATTAATAAGTGCCACGCGTAATAAGCTCGAAAAATGAGCAGCGATCCAAAGAATGAGCGTAGAAGCTCCCTAAATCCAAGAAACGCTTGTTACTCTTACTTCTCAACACGAGATATCGACGAAGAAAGCAAGGCAAGAAAGTGCAACCCGGCTCTACTGACCGTCGACAGCAAGAGAGCGTGCTCTTGCTCACCCACTCTGCTCACCCCAACTCCAACCCCAACCAATGCCAAACCCCACCACCGCACACTGGGCACTCCCATAGGCCATAAATAAAAAAATCGAAGTCAAAATATTTCGGTGCAAACTAACCAAATTGGTTCCAAAATGTACAAACTTTTCGATGTCAAGCCGGTTTTTACCGTAAACCTAACGGTACTTTCTAAAAATAGAACTAAAGTTGCGAGCTTTTGTTGTTTTGCTGCGCGCAAATGTACGAAGAGCATTTCACAACAGACAATTGCAAACTTCAAAACATTGAAGCTCAGGCTATAATTGTTCAAATTCTAAAATTTAAAATGGTTTTGAAAGTTGAAGGTATTTACTTTATTAAATTATTTTTGTAATATTTTTTCTATTGGTAATACATTTATGTGACATTTAATTAAATTTAACCTTTTTTGTGCATTTTGTGAACGTCTTTTATATGTTTTGTTAAAGTTTTAGTTGTGTTCCCCCCCGATTCCCTTAGTGAAACCTTAACTAGTGTATTCGTCTATGTTTTTTGATAAAAGAAAAACTTAAGACTTTTGCCCTTTTTTGCTCCAAAGTACTCAAAAATTAAAATTACCAATGCCGTCTCCCTTCATTCCAAGGTCTAATTTATAGTTGCTGAGCTGCATTTGGTTTGGTTCGCGACGCGTCGTTTGGGACGTGTTTTGTTTTGTGTTTTTTTAGTGTTGTTATGCACAATTGATTATAATTCGTTAAAAATTTATTATTTTAAAAACATTTTAATTTATAAACTTTAGAAAAAAAATTTGAAGCATGCTTTTAGGTGGATTTTGTGTTTTTCCCTTGCATTGTGCACTGTGCACCGCACAGTGGTCGAGCTTATATGGAGAGAGCGGTCAAAAATACTTCCAGTAGACATATCGTTCTAAGATTTTAACTGAAATGGAGAAATGCAGGAAAATGTGCGTGGTCGCTAGTATTTACGCCCTCAGCGGGAAAAACACAAAAACCACCTAAAAGTATGCTTCAATTTTTTTTTTTGGTTAAGTTTATAAATTAAAATGCTTTAATGTTATGAAGAAAAAACAAAACAAAACAATAATACATATATGTATGTATTTACAAAAACAATAAATATTTAGAAATACAAAGCAATATTGTTTTCGAACTTAGATATAAAGCAAACGTTTAAGTAGAGTCGTACATAATAAAGTTACAATAGCAAATCGAAAACAAATTTATTTAAAACTGGTTTGTGTTTAGATGGCAGTTTTCGCTGATCTCATACAAAAGGATCTAAAGTAATTAAAAGGCGATAAACAAATCGGTGGTGGTCGTCACTCGAGAATATTTTCGTGTGTGCTGCAGACGCTATTTTTTCATATCCTTGTTTCTGGATTCAGCAGCTTCCTCTGACAACTCCCCAATCGATACCAGAGCATTTTTTATTATAGCAGGACCGTGTATTAAAATTTTATGAACTATCGGGGGCAGGTAATACCAAGAATAAGTGGTCGTAAGTTCATTGGCTCTATTTAGTGCAAACGACTTTAATTTTTCAGTATTAATATTGTAACCTGAAGAAAGCGCCTGGAGTAATGTAGCACATCTTTCTATAATTTCTTTACCGATTCCTGTTATTTCAGCTGATAAGACTGCGTTATTGAAAAATTCCCTGTCAGTATTTCCATCATTTAATGTGCCACTTCCACCAACCTTTTGCTTGTCAACGATTAAACCCATTTTCGTTCGAAACTCCTTTTGAATTTTATCTTTCCTTTCCATCATTTGGGCTCTTCCGTCGAGAGTTCTAATTTGGCAAACTTTTGACTCAAGCCTATATGAGATGTGCAATAAATACTCAAAAAATCGTATGTATGCATGAAGAGGCGACAATCCGAATTCAAATGTATCCTTCTGAACTTCTCCTTGCAAGCATTCCTCAATGTTGTTCATCTGAGTCGGTTTTGCGTTGCATGTATAACATTTCGAAGACACAGTTCCAGTTAGGGCATTACAAAATTTTCCATCGACCATGGTAAGTTGCAAGACATGATGGATACATAATGCTCTATTACCAATAGTTATTTCTGTTGGAAGAAGCATCTCAATTTTTTTCTTGAAGTAATTTTTCTCACAAACGCTCAGTGCGGTTGTTTCTTTTTTAAACTGAAATCGAATGGGACGACAATATCGAGTGGAAGATGATCGTGGATTTTTCCAGATTATTTTTGGACTATCCGAAATGTCTTCAGTGAATACAACAAGTGGAACATATGATGTGACAAATAAATGACTGCCCTCCAAATTATTGTTCTCCACCTTCTGTTTATACTCACTGTGTCCGGAACTACCATCGAAACCCCATTTTCCTATAAGTTTAAGGTTATTAACAATAATGCGCTTAGCGGTGTGGTCCAATAAACTTTCTAGCTCTACTTCTGCGTGTGATTCGCTAATAGTTATATCTTCTAGATAACTTTTCTTCTTTTCATTTAAATTGTATCATAAGAAGGAAAAAGGTCAGTTGAAGTTTTACTGTTCACAAATGCCCTGATAAGTAAATATTGATGCTTCGATAAATTCGTTTCCATAAGAAGTGAAATAAGATCATTTGCAGTTGCGGCTGAAGTGGGCTTTCCATTTTCTTCTTCTGTAACAGAACGTAAAAAATCAGCAGAAATGCAAGTTCTGGGCCGACCTGTAACAACAATACTTTCAGATTTAAGAATATTATTCCATAAAAATGATTCTTGTGCCGCTAGCCAGCCTGAGTGCTTTTCCAAAACGGCTGATCGCTTTCGATGACATTGACACCAAATTAATGAAATGTTAATGCATCAGAAATTAATGCGCTGTTCCATGCGCTCCAAAACATCAGTTCCAATAACAGCGCCAGATTTACCGATTTCCAATTTAACTATCAATATTTAAATTTTTGTTAATTTTTCGACTTTTGTACCTGTCTCGGAACACCAATTTTCAAATATGAACCTCCGACTAAAAACACAGTCAAATAAAGCCTATAGCAGAAATTAAAATTCATTGTTTATAATCACTTGTGCATAAGAACATTAAGAAACACAAAACAAAAGTGGTCCCAAGCAACAGAACAAAGAAAATCACAGTTAAACAGATAAAGAATATGAAAACAAAAACAAACACGGAAACGAAATCAGCGAGGCTGCATTGCTCTTTGTAAGATAACTCAGCCATCTGCAAGCTTCTGCAGCTGAAACTTATTACAACATAATCTACAAACATTGACAAATATTTTAAAATGAAATTCATCATCCAGACAGATCCAGATCACTTTCGAAAGTCTAAGTGAAAAGTTAGTTTAAGAATTATTGCCAAAAAGATCAAAGTTCGCAATAATTTAATAAAACCAAAATAGCACGCCAGAAACTCCTAAACTTCGAAAAATTATAGTAAATACCTTTATTTACAATATTATATTGTTCCATTGCAAAAATACTTTCTTTTTAACGCGTTATAATATTTTAATTGCGACCGTCACTTGCAAGATGTGCACGCTGCCAAGCCAAAAAAATTTTATGTTCTCTCTTTCACACTCATTTTCTTAGATAATAGTTAGTATAAAGCAAAACCAATAATACATTTTAATAGCTAGATCAATTTTGAGGGTTGACACAGTTTTTGTCAATATTTTGACTCTGATTTTTTTATTTTTGGCCTATGGGGCCGACCACTGTGCACCGCCGGCTTCTACGGAAGAAGGTCCAACAAATAGCAGCGCTACAATTTCTGCAGCAAAAGCACCACCAACAATTAAACCTACTACCAATGTTGCGAATTCGGTGCCAACGGTCGCAGAGCAAAATACAATGTCAACAAAAACAGTAAGCTTCGATAAGCAACAAGCGGTCCCGGCTATACAGACCGGTATGTATCGCTACATCCAGATTAAGCGTAAGCTTAGTCCACTAAACACGGTGGTAATAAACCAAAGATCAACCGTACCAACAAAAGCAACGACCATGCTAGGAGTTCCAATGATAACCGTTTTTCCATCTTAGCAGAGGCGGAGAACAAACAAGCAGAGTTGGGGCAGGAGACCCAAAAGAAACCAAAGCCCCCACCTATTTATATACAACAAAACAACAACATTGTTGTGCTGGTCGTGGACGATAATTTCCATGTTGTTCCGCTTATTAAAGGGAACATCCACGAAACCAAAGTTCAAACGAAGTCCGAAGAAAACTTCCGAGCTGTGTCTAAGCACCTGGAGGAAACAAAAAAGAACTTCTACACCTACCAACTAAAAAGCAGCAAGGGACTGCAAGTTGTACTTAAAGGAATCGAACCCGACGTCGCCCCCTATGAGATTCAAGAAGCCCTTAAAACCAAAGGCTTCTGTGCCAGAAATGTTAGCAACATTATCAACAGAAATAAAAAGCCGCAACCACTCTTCAAGGTCGAGCTCGAACCAGATAGCAAAGCCTTAAAGAAAAACGAAGTGCTCTCGATCTACAAGCTGCAGCTCTTACTGCATCGAACAATCACCGTGGAAGAACAACACAAACGCAACGGCCCTTTACAATGCACAACCTGCCAGGAGTATGGACACACAAAGACATAATGCACACTTCGGGCAGTCTGCGTAGTCTGCGGAGACTTTCACAACTCCGTAAACTGTCCCGCAAACAAAGAAGACCTCTTAAAGAAAAAAATGTGGCAACTGTGGAGGAAACCATACGGCAAACTACAGAGGCTGTGCGGTCTACAAGGAGTTGAAGAGTCGCATGCAACGAGCGACAGCTACGTGTCAACAAAATACGCAAAATGCGTATTATAACTCAAAAAGTACGTCAGACGTATTTTTCGCCAAGGCAGCCAGATCATCATTCGGTCCGATAAATACCACTAAGGGCTTCTCCTACGCCGAACCACTACATGGAAAATCCACTCCAGCCACGTTTAGAAAACACTCAGCAGGTCCCGATGCAGCCGCAAAGCAATCTGGAAACTATGATGTTTACCATGCAACAAAGTATGATGGAACTCATGTCATTTATGAAAACAACTATGCAAACCCTTGTTCAGAACCAGAACTTGGTGATTCAGTTGCTTGTAGCACAACAGTCCAAATAATAAATGTCTAACCTACGTATATCCATGTGAAATGCCAACGGCATTTCACGGCATAAACTGGAAATAACGCAATTGCTAAATGTAAATCACATCGACGCCATGCTGCTGGTTGAAACGCACCTCACTGGGAGATATAACTTCCATATAAGAGGTTATACCTTCTACAGCACAGATCATTCGGATGGCAAAGCCCACAGCGGAACCGGTATCTTAATCAGAAAACGCATCAAACACCACTTTCACCAAAGGTTTGCAACAAATTACTTACAAGCCACGTCCATAAATGTGCAGTCTGGAAACGGCAACCTTTGCATTGTCTACTGCCCACCTCGATTTACTATCTCTGAAGGTCAATTCATGGACTTCTACAACACACTGGGGGATCGCTTCGTAGCTGCAAGAGACTACAATGCCAAACACACGCACTGAGGATCACGCCTCGTGACACCCAAGGGAAGGCAACTTTATAACGCACATATAAAAGTGAGCAATAAATTGGACTACGACTCTCCTGGTAGCCCCACATATTGGCCTGCAGACCCCAGATAGATCCCAGATCTATTTGATTTCGCGGTGACAAAAAACATCTCACGCTATCTAATAAGCGCCATGGCCCTACCGGATCTCTCATCCGACCACTCGCCCTTGTTGTTAACCCTTCTTCAAAGCCCAGAAATTACGGATCACCTCTATAGGCTGACGTCGCACAACACTAACTAGATGAAATATAGAAAGTATGTGAGTTCTCACATTGAGCTAACTCCTCAACTAAATATCGAATCGGACATCGACTACTCTACCGCCGCTCTGAAAGAGGTACTCGTCACAGCAGCCAGGATCTCAACACCAAAACGGAAGGATGTGGAAATTAAGACGTTCAAAACCAGCCTGCAAATTGAACATCTGGTTCTAGAAAAAGGCGTATGCGACGGTCGTGGCAAACCAGCAGGTCACCATGCTCAAAGCAACGTTTTACTGAAGCCACCCGCAAACTAAACCGGGCTCTGAAGGAAGATGCTGAAAATGCACAACTAAAAAATATTTAAAAACTCTCGCCAACTAATACAAAGCATCTCTTGTGGAGGGCTCACCCAAATCTAAGCTCTCCGTTTGAAACCGTCACCCCGAAAAGAAAGTCTTCCGGTTGCTGGGCCCGCAGCGACAAAGACAGAGCCGAAACATTTGCCTTACATCTCAGAGGCGTCTTCCAGCCGAACCCCGCAGCAAATGCATATGTTCTTTCGCAAATTCACTCCGAAACGGAATTAACGCCAATTTCATTTCGGCCGAACGAGATTACAAAAGTCATTAGGCAGCTAAAACCAAAAAAGGCTCCAGGTGATGACTTAATAGCTACAAAAATTATAACGGAACTTCCGTATTGTATTGTTGAGGTCATCTATAAGCTCTTTAATGGAATCATAAATCTCGGCTACTACCCAAGTAAATGAAAAATTCAATTATAATAATGATACCGAAGCCTGGAAAAGACAACATGATTCCATCATCTTACAGACCAATAAGTTTATTATCATGCCTGTCTAAACTATTTGAAAAATGCCTTCTAACGCGCATAATACCATATATGGAAGCTCACAACATTATCTCAGCCCATCAATTTGGCTTCAGAGAAAAACACGGAACTATCGAGCAAGATAACAGAATTACATCAGAGATTCGCACAGCCTTCGAGCTTAGAGAATACTGCAGTGCGATATTCTTTCATGGATGCTGCGAACTATCATTGGGGCCCCATGGTATATTCACAACTAAAACATCCACAGGGATCTCGGCATTCTCGCAGTAAAAGGTGAAATAGACAAGCAAAAAGCGTCCTACAATGAAAAACTCTCTGCTCTCCCAAATCCCATCGCAAGGGTCTTGACTCGAGTTTCCAACCGATCCCGCCTGCAATGTACCGACCTTCCAACTCAGCCATAATTTGTCAGTGCCATTTCTACTGTTCCAATCTACATGACTGCTATTTAGGTTATAGTATAAGATTTGATACACTTATTGTTAGTCTCGAAATTGAGAATATTCTATAAATAAAAGCAAAGTATAAAATAAAAAATAAATTGTGCTATAAGGTCTTCGATTATTTAACGGCTTAGGATCCAAACATAACCTTAGCTTTTCGTTTGATTTATATTATATTTAAACATCTTATTAGTTCAAGTTTTGCTGAAGTCTCCAGACCCAATATAGTTCACATATGGGGCTTACAACTAAAAAAGATATATTATGCATGACATTATGACATTAGTCTTTTCATCTAAGCATTTTGACAGAACTATGCCGTAATTCATAATTTTGGCATTATTGTAATCAAAAATTGTTAGTACACCCACACCTCGCTTAACGGCCTAGTTTGGTTCCACAGAAATTAGCCGTAAAGCGAAGTGCCGTATAACGAATCAACAATTTTAATACAAATTCATACAAATTCTATGGGTTCGGTTCCAAAAATTTAAAAATGTACCATATTCTATAGTTAAAAATGGATTTTATCCTTTTGTTTTATTAAATTTAAATCAAAAATACATAACAGTTCATTCATTTGTACATAAAACAAAAATAATTCCAATAATCTTAAAACAAAAATAAAATAAATTCAAAAAATAAAACATAATTTTAAAGTCTTTTTCTGAAAACCCTTCAAATTACTGTCGTCATCATTTGTGGCTGTTAAGGATGGACCTGGCTTAAAAAAATTGTCCAACGTTGTTTTTTTGCTTTCTTGTCGATATCATTATTAATTGATTTATAGCAGCTAATGGCTGAGTTAATTGCTTGTGAAACTTTGGTACTACGTTCGTTGTCGGGATCCTTTTCGAGGAGCTTGTCTATTCCTTTTTCGAAACAAGAGAAAAAAAATTTTTCGTTGTTAGCTTTTTTTCCATGGTGGGATCTGCCTCTTGCTCAACTGTCGGTTCTGCTTGCAGCTGGATGAGTTCCTCATATGAAAGGGGTTGCCTATCAGCTTCAATAAGACTAACATGTTGTGACAAGATTTTAGCCGTTATAGCGAAACATTTTAAGCCGTAAAGCGAAAACGCGCCATAATTGAATGGGGCCGTTATAGCGAAAGGCCGTATAAAGAGCGGCCGTATAGCGAGGTATGGGTGTACTTCATTTTGTTTCTTAATATTAATGTCTTTAATAAAGTTCAAAGGGATACAGTTATGACAGCACCCGTGTCTATTTTGAATGTACGTGTATATACTCGTAGTCTGCCATTCATTTTTAAGGATTTTTTCCATCTACTATTCCCGAATCCACAACTGACTTATTCTATAATAATGGTTTTTGTTAGAATCTGATACTGTTATTTTTTTTGTTTAATTTATACCTTCTGTATTCCACTTCGCTGTGGACTTTTTATTTTTTCTTGCTTTTGCAGAACTTGATAAAATGGTTTGTCTTTTCACAATTGAAACATTTGACTTCTTTGGCTTTGCACTCTTTTAGATGACCCCTTGTTAAACATGCCTCCACAGTTGTAGCACTTTCGTGTTGATACGCTGTTAATCCAGTTATTTTCCTGTTTATCCACTGCAGCTTCACCCCCATTAGCAACTCCACTCTTCAGTAAGATTTCCGCGTTCTTTGTAGATGCTTCGAACGCCTTGCACTCCTGCAAAACCTCATTCAGTCCCTTATTTTTGCTGTCCAATAGCTTCATCTGTAGCCGCTTGTCAAAAATTCCAATAATCAGCCGATCCAGCATCCTATTTTGAAACGATTTTCCACATTCGCAATTAAAATTGCAAAAATTAGCTTATTTGAAAATCAGTAATTTGTTGATTTTCTTGCTGCACCATGCTGTTGAATTTGAAAGTCTCCATGGTGATATTTTTAAGTGGCATTTCGTACACATCCAGCGCCTTGATGACATCGTCAAGTTTGTGTACAAGTGACGCATCTGTACCTGTTTCTGGTATGCCACGCATCATGCTGCTGGCACTTCGGTCATTTGGATATATAGTATTATATATGTGGGTTACTCAAGGTCAAGCCAACCATAAAAATGTTGCAATTTTCTTCGGCTCCGGCAAGCTATCTTTTTCCGAAGCCATCTTGTACATTAAAAATGCACTTTTCCATTTTAGCCACTCATATATGAGCGAGGAGCAGTCAAGTTCCGGCAATACTCGTTCCGACATTAATTAAGGTTTGTACTTAATTATTTTAACTTCTGACACCATGAAACAAGCATTATTATTATATATATTTTAGATTTAATTTGTACAGATCATCTCATGCTTGCTCACGCTACCGGCTCGATCACCGAAGTAAATCGATATATTTCTTTTGGTGACTTAATCTAAAATTAGAGAGTTGATCTTAAAAATGTATATCGATAACTTAATCTAGGAGTTTTTGTACTGAGACATAACTCTACCATATCCGGTGATCACATAATAGGTGCTGGTTAAAGGGGAATTTGAAAGGGATGTTATGGGTTTTCAAACTCTTGCGGATAGCTTCTCAACTTTAGTCTCTTGGTTTAAGGGTATAAAAAAATGACTGAGTCCCCAAAGCGTAAAAAAGCTAATACTCGTTTGACAATTGGTCCAAGCGAACTTATGTTCCTAAACACCAACCTGAACCTGTTCTTACATTCCATCTTCCTCAAATTAATCTGTATATGAATATATCCCATTCTTCAGTAACTAATCTCAAATTTTAACTGATCGTGATTTCTTAATAGTTCTTGGCGATTTAAAAAATGCCAGAGTCTCATGGTATTTCACTTATGACATCGTTGATAGCCTTTTTGAAATAGCATTGTTTTTAATTATTGATATGCCAAATCGTTTGGATCTCAATTTCTGAACGGTGTCCATATCTAATCCTATTTCCTCATCTGAGTATCCCTACCACCATAAACTGGAGGTAATGATTGACCTTTCAACAATAGTTTCTGGTCTGAACATTTTATTGAAGAAACAAGTTCGTTGTTTTCGGAAGACCGAACATTTTGTGAAGACAAAACTTTATCAGCTTGTTTAACAAACTGACTCGTCCCAACATTTTTGGTTTGAAGATTTGAGTAATGCAATTGAGTCTTTTTATTCTACATTAATCTTGCTAATCGATGTTCGTATTTCTTTTGGTGCTACCCATTTGTACGGAATGCAACAAACATTAAAAAGGAACTCCGGAATATACTATTTTTTCAGAATACTAAAATACTCTCCAAACTTTTAGCTTGGGTGCATTTTACTAGGTTTATTAAATAGTTTAATTGAATCACTTTATCAATTTGCAGAGCGCATAGGGACTTAACCAAATTCCAAAATAAGCAATTCCAAAATTAATAGAAGCTAAATTACTAGCTACCAAATTTGGTGGCTATAGTTTTAATAGTTTGTCAAATTCAGATTTTCTTACGGAGAGATGTATAGACGAACAGACAGACGGATAATGCAGTATCGTCTCGCCTGTTGACGCTGATCAAGAACACACAAGAGATATAATAGCCTTCTACCCTTTGGTTAGAAGGGTGTAAACATATCAAACAAGTAGTAACGGCTACAATCAAGCTTTGACTGTACGAAATCATGGATTTAAGTGTTCATGCGGAAGTTAGAGCATAAAAGAAGATAATCTTGAACCGCAGGGTTTAATAATGTTATACAATTATGAAAATTATAATAATTATTGGGTAAAACAAATAAGAAAGCTACTGTCGAGTTTTCTCGACTGTGAGATACACGTCACACAATTTTACTGAATGGAAGAATAATAAAGAGCGACCATCGAAATATTATATTTTTCAAAAATATACTGGAAAATATACTAAAAAATATATTGAAAATATACAGAAATAAATTTTTTTCAAAATGATTAGCTGGGTAGCACTTCATTATATTTATTGAACATTATTATTATGTCACATACAAATAGCTGAACAGGTGCAGCTGCACCCGATTTCACCTTATAAAAGTAATTCGTTAATAACTTCTGTGATTTTTGTCCGATTGTAACCAATTTACAGAGATCATTAAGATGATGATTAGTATTGTGTGTGGATTTTAAGAAAAGCATGATCTTTTGCGTTTGTCCGAATGTATGTAACAGGCAGAAGGAGGCGTCTGCGACCCCATAAACTATATGTATTCTTGATCAGCATCAACAGCGTAGACAATATAGCCCTGTCTGTCTGTCCGTCTTTCCGTCTGTTTCTATGAACATTGAGATCTCAGAGACTATAAAAGCTACAGCTACCAAATTTAGAGGTAACATAAAAAAGCTCGGTGGGCAGATGAAATTTATTTTAGATGTTGGCCACACCTCCTTCCGCCCCCGTAAATCAAAAAATCTATAATCTATTTACAAGCATCATTTTAAAGCTAGAATGTTCAGTTTTTTCACACACAATACTAATCACCTTAATGATCTGTTTGGTTACAATCGGACAAAAAACACAGAAGTTATTATCGAATTACTTTTATAGGGCGAAATCGGTCGCAGCTGCACCTGTTCAGCTAGTTGTCACTCAGGGACATAAAATTTGTGTTCAATAAACATAATGAACTGCTACCAAGCTAACCATTTAGAACAAAATTAATTTCGGTATATTTTTATACCCGCCTACCCAAATAGTAGAAGGGTATTATGGCTTTGTGCCGACCGAAAATGTATGTAACAGGCAGAAGAAATCATCTCCGACCCCATAAAGTATATATATTCTTGATCAGTGTCAACAGCCGAGACGATATAGCCATGTCCGTCTGTCCGTCCGTCCGTATGAACACCTAGATCTCAGAGACTATAAGAGATAGAGCATCCAAATTTCCGGGACAGTATGTCTTATTGTTGCACGCAGATCAAGTTTGTTTTTGATTTTGGCCACGCCCCTTCCCGCCCCCGTTAATCGAATAAAACCGAATTGCAAGCGTTTTAAACCTAGAACGTTCAATCGAGGTTCGACTGTAGCTTTCATACTTGTTTGGTATATTTTTAGTATATTTTGCAGTATATTTTTGAAAAATATAATATTTCGATGATCGCTCTTTATTATTCTTCCATTCAGTAAATATGATTGACACGTACCTCACAGTCGAGCCAACTCGACAGTAGCTTTCTTACTTGTTTTACCCAATAATTATTATAATTTTCATAATTTTATAACATTATTAAACAATAATGTGCTCTCGTCTGCAAATAGTGGTCCGGTATATATACTGGGAATAAGTGTGAGTAAGAGGTTTCATCCTAGTAAGTACGAGTGAGATGACTATACAGTGTATTGATCATACGTCTGTCCATGTGAACACCTAAATCTCAGAGACTATAAGTGATAGAGCAACCAAATTTGCGGGAAAGTGTATTATTATTGCACGCAGATCAAGTTTGTTTTAGATTTTCCCGTAAATCGAAAAAAACGATTTTCAAGCGTCATTTTAAACCTAGAACGTTCAAATTGGAACGCAAAATACTTATCACTGCCGAAATCACCGCAGAACGGCACATGAAGCGGAAAAATGTTTTGTTTATGCAAGACAATGCGGCGGCGCACAAGAGTATCACAACCATGGATAAAATCAATAACTTAGAGCTCCAATTGCTTCCGCATCCACCGTATTCGTCCGATTTGGCTCTCTCGGCATATTATCTCTTCCCAAACCTCAAAAGAATGCTCATCAATAAAAAATTCAGCTCAGCCGAGAAAATTATCGACGCCTCGGAGGAGTATTTTGCAGACCTTCCGGAAAATTATAATAAGTGTATCGAGCTACATTGAGTAAAATAAGAAAACAGTTAACAAAAATTTATTTTATTCCCAAGGAAGTTACTTTTCACTCCACCTAGTACAATTTCCTCCACTCCTTAATATCTTTTAGATACCTGCCCTTTCTTTTTTACCGACTTTCACTCCTTAGCATTAAAATGCATTTCACAAATTTTTGAGAAATCACCAAGGCTGCATATCAGACATTGCTTCCGCAACTTTTTCAATATTAAACTTTTCGGTGCATTCGTAAATTTTACATAGTGTTTTTGAAAAAAACTGCAATAATTAATTTTTCTTTTTTCGACGAATAATGATAAATAATTTGGAAAAAAATGTGCAACTCAATCTACGAGTCACATAGTGGATCTGTCCATGTTTTTTTTTTAAAACACAGTGCACTTACTCTTTAATTAAACGAGTAAGAAAGCTACAGTCGAGTTTGCTCGACTGTGAGATACCCGCCACCCAATTTTACCATCCAAATATTATATTTTTCAAAATATACTGAAAAAATACTAAAAAAAAAATAAACTAAAAAATACCAAAATAATATATCAACATTTTCATTGTTCGAAATTATTAGCTTGGCGGCACTTTAGTTGGTTTATTGAACACCATTATTATGTCGCGAAGTGTCATAGCATCTAACTAGGCAGCACTAGCAGTTGCACGTGGTAACGCCTTATAAAAGTAATATCTTAATAACTTCTGTGTTTTTTATCCGATTGTAACCAAATTCGCAGAGATCATTAAGATGGTGATTAGTATTGTGCGTACGTTCTAGTGAACGTTCTAGGTTTAACGACGCCTGCAATTCGGTTTTATTCGATTTACGGGGGCGGGAGGGGACATGGCCAAAATCAAAAACAAACTTGATCTGTGTGCAACAATAAGACATACTGTCGCGAAAAATTTGTTGCTCTATCTCTTATAGTCTCTGAGATCTAGGTGTTCATACGGACGGACGGACAGACGGACATGGCTATATCGTCTCGGCTGTTGACGCTGATCAAGAATATATATACTTTATGGGGTCGGAGATGCTTCCTTCTGCCTGTTACATACATTTTCGGTCGGCACAAAGCCATAATACCCTTCTACCCTTTGAGTAGGCGGGTATAAAAAGAGGTGTGAGACTTAAGGTCCAAGTACGGGCTCTTATACCTTTTGGAGTTCCCATTTTTGTTTACCCTTTTTGGCGATCGTAGTATTTTGTAGGTCATAAATTTAAAAAAAAATCATGTCCTTCTAAGTTTGTCGAAATGCGCGTAACAGGCAGAAGGAGGCGTCTGCGACCCCATAAACAATATAGTACATATATTCTCGATCAGCATCAACAGCCGATATATCCCTGTCTGTCTAAAGACATACAGTGTTTGTTTTACAACCCACATGTGAATAATCCTATCGCGGACGTTTGCGAAATTTTCATTAAAATCGGACTATAAACGTGGAAGATATAGCAGTTTTAATACAGTTAGAAATAGTAGCACACTAGCAAAGTAGCCCGGGTCAATTGGGCCACTTTGCTGATAGTTCAAATACCGGACAGTTCAGCTCAGACTTTTTTTTTCAAAATTATTATTTTAATGTTATATATTATTTCTCGTAATTAGAATTCTGTCATAATGCAATTTTATCTACGTTCATCAAAATGAGATGGTGGCGTGATTGGTTAAGAAGCGGAGCGTTGATCGAATGTTGGCGGTTCGATGCCCGCTCGGGCAAGTTTAACACTCGATTTTTTTTAATTGATCCAACTATTTATAATATACATAAATACACATTTTTAAAAGTGTGTTGTTGTACAACACATAATAACATGACATTTAAGTGTTTTATGTTTTTTCCTACGAATATGACACTTGATTTAATATCACAATTTGTGTCATTAATCAAGATGTTTGAGTGGTTCAGCAAGGAGTTGATCCGCCGTTCGGTAGACCGCTGGTTCGATTCCCGGGCGGTGCGGTGTTAAAAGTTAATTTTTTTTACCCAATTCAATAATTTTTATAATTTTTGTTTATTTAAAGCTTTTTTCATTTGTTTAAATATTTTAGAAATTAGAAATTGAATTTAAAAGCATGTATCAGTGTATTGTGTAATATTTTTGTTAAAATACTTTTATAATACAATTCAGCTAGTTACCAATAGGAAGTGTTAGTGATCTCTATTTGTTCGACGGGCTTTCTTGGGTTAAATTTATTTATTTCTTTTGTTGTTTGTTTTTAGGTCATGGATTTAAAAAAAATCATGACCTTTTGCATTTGTCTGAATGTGCGTACAATGTAGAAGGAGGCGTCTGCGATCCCATAAACTATATATATTCTTGATCAGCATCAACAGCCGAGTCGATATACCCCTGTCTGTATGTCTGTCTGTCCGTTGTCAGTTGTGGCACACACAATACTAATCAGCATCTTAGTGATCTCTGAAAATTTGGTTATAATCGGACAACAAACACAGAAGTTATTAACGAATTACTTTTATTAGGCGAAATCGGGCGCAGCTGCACCTGTTCAACTAGTTGTCACTCAGTGACATAATAATGGTGTTCAATAAACATAATGAACTGTTACCAATCTAATCAATTAGAACAAAATTAATTTCGGTATATTTTTGGTATATTTGCAGTATATTTTCTAGTATATTTTCCAGTATATTTTTGAAAAATATAATATTTCTTTATTACTCAGCTTTTCAGCTGTCCTCAGTCACTAAGCAATGAGCAAAATAATAATAATACACACGACACGACACATACATACGTCATTATACCCGCCTACCCAAAAGCTAGAAGGGTATTATGGCTTTGTGCCGACCGAAAATGTATGTAACAGGCAGAAGAAAGCATCTCCGACCCCATAAAGTATATATATTTTTGACCAACGTCAACAGCCGAGACGATATAGCCATGTCCGTCTGTCCGTATGGGTAACCAAATTTTCGGAAGAGTGTGTCTTATTATTACACGCAGATCAAGTTTGGTTTAGATTTTGGCCACGTCCCCTTCCGCCCATGCAAATCAAAAAAATCCGAATTGCAAGTGTCGTTTTAAACTTAGAACGTTTAATTTTGGTACGCACAATACTAATCACTATCTTAATGGTCCATTGGCAAGAAGGGCACCTTCTGCCAAGGCAAGTAAATGTTCAAAATCTTACAGCTTAACCTGAACCATTGCGTAGCCGCCCATAATCTACTCCGCCAAACAGTTGGCGATCTGTCAGTGGATGTGGCGCTGCTGTGCGAGCCTTACAAGCGGGTTTAAGACGCAAGGTATGCGGCAGATACGAGTGGACGTGCAGCGATATGGATATGCGACACTCGGCAGCCCAACGTAGAGCAAATTCACTCCTCGAAAGGATTCGTGCGAGGGAAATTGGGTGACGTTTGGCTGTATAGCTGCTATTTGGCTCCTAGCCTACAGCTACGAGAGTTCACTGGGATTTTGGAGGACATCGCCGATAAGACTTCAATGCATGGTCGGAATAAAGGGGTAGCGCATCAACAAACGCAAGAGGACGCTTCACTGGACGTGGCACTCCTTAATAGTGGAAGAAAATACACCTTCACGAGAGTGGGAAAGGGGTCCATCATCAACCTGACATTCTCCAGCTGTTCGCTCTGCCCGCAGGCAGAATGGGCCATCAGCGATGTCTATGTGGCTAGTGACCATAATGCCATTGTTGAGAAACTGGGCCTCAACCCGGGACATCTGCAGCTTGGGATCCACGCCCGCAAGGCGTACAGGGCCAACACCTTGAACCAAGCGGCATTTATACAATCATTCGGCGGACTGACCTTGGAAGGAAGCGCAAAGCAAGGAGCAGAAGACCTCATGGACTCTATCACCGAAGTCTGCAATGCTAGTATGCAGCAGGGGTGGGCATCAAGCCAGCACAGGAAGCCCGTTTACTGGTGGTCAAAGGACATCGCCGAGACGAGAAGAAACTGCAACAAGGCTTGGCGCATACTGCAGCGTTCCAGAGTCCGTTCAGACTGGGATGCAAGAAGACTGGAATACTGTGCCCGTAGACGCGAACTCAAGAAGGCCATAAAAGATAGTAAGACAGCCCGATTTCTGGTGTGGACGGAAAGATGTGGAAACGATGAAGGAAATAGTCACCGAACTCTTCCTTGGAGCGCCATCCCCTTTTGAATCGGACGGAGAAGTCCTCCTACAATCCTTCAATGAAGCCCCTGAGGTATCAATAACGAAGTATGTGATCGCTGTAGCAGGAATCCAGTAATCCCCAGTAGGTGGAAAATCCAGAACCTGGTACTGATTGCTAAACCAAAGAAACCCCCGGCTACACTCCTCGTACAGTCCCACATGCCTCATCCACACGGCAGGCAAGCTATTGGAACGAAAATTTCTAACAGACTGGAGGAAGCGATTAGGCAAGCTGGTGACCTTTCGCCCAGACAATTTGGATTTCGGAAGGCCCGTTCTACGATGGACGCCATTAAAATGGTCACAGACACGGCTAAGGGCGCCATCGAGGGCAGCAGATGGCGTGGCGGAGGTAAGGAATATTGTATAATAATGACGCTGGTCGTCAAAAACGCCTTCAATTCGACGAGATGGGACCGAATCTTGGACACTCTGAGGAATTTCGGGATCCCCGCCAGCATTGTAGGAAGTTATTTCAGCAACCGGATCTTGCGATACGAAACATCGGTAAAAACGGGGACCTTTAAAGTCACTGTTGGGGTGCCGCAAGGATCAGTTCTCGGCCCATTACTCTGGATCACGATGTATGACGGGATTCTACGGCTGCAACTACCACAAAAAATTCTTGCAATTCAGTTTTCTTCAATTTGCATGGGCGGAAGGGGGCGTGGCCAAAATCAAAAACAAACTTGATCTGCGTTCAATAATAGGACACACTATCCCGAAAATTTGGTTGCTCTATCTCTTATAGTCTCTGAGATCTAGGTGTTCATACGGACAGACGGATATGGCTATATCGTCTCGGCTGTTGACACTGATCAAGAATATATATACTTTATGGGGTCGGAGATGCTTCCTTCTGCCTGTTATATACATTTTCGGTTGGCACAAAGTTATAATACCGTTCTACCCTTTGGGTAGGCGGGTACAATATTTTTTGTTTTTTTTTATACGATTGTAACCAAATTTACAGAGATCATTAAGATGGTAATTAGTATTGTGCGCACCAAAATTTAACATTCTTGGCTTAAAATGACGCTTGCAATTCGGTTTTTTTCGATTTGCGTGGACGGAAGGGGGCGCGACTAAAATCAAAAACAAACTTGATCTGCGTGCAATAATGAGACACACTATTCCGAAAATTTGGTTGCTCTATCTCTTATAGTCTCTGAGATCTAGGTGTTCATACTGACAAACGGACAGACGGACAGACGGACATGGCTATATCGTCTCGGCTGTTGACGCTGGTCAAGAATATATATACTTTATGGGGTCGGTATTTTTATACCCATTTGGTAGGCGAATATAAAAATACCAAAAAATATACCGAAATTAACTTTGTTCACTTTGCTGTGATTATTGAACAGGCTGCAGCTGCACCTGATTTCACCCTATACCAGTAAATCTTTAATAACTTCTGTGTTTTTTGTTCGATTGTAACAAAGTAATCATTAAGATGGTGATTAGTATTGTGTATACCAAACTGTTCTATGTTTAAAATTACGTTTGCAATTCGGGGCGGAAGGAGGTGTGGCCAAAATATATCATACTATCTAATCACTGAGATCTAGGTGTTCATACGGTCGGACGGACAGACGGACAAACCGACATGGCTATATCGTCTCGGCTGTTGACACTGACCAAGAATATAAATACTTTGTGGGGTCGGAGATGCTTCTGCCTGTTGCTTACATTTTGGGTAAGCGAATATAAAAACATTTTTAATACGCGGTCTGATTGATAAGTCTGTGACTTTTTTAATTGACAGCGCAGTTACTGCAAATGCAACACTGCTATCGTCAACTGTTTTTTATTAATAGACTGCTGTAAAATATTGAGCAAGCACCGACATTTACTTTGTGTTTGACAGCCATTGAAAGCAGACGACCTCGTGAATTTTAACGAAAATTTAAAAAAGTGGTTGAGAAGTGGATTAATAAGTTGCCAGTACAAGGGAAGCCGAACGTTCAAGTCGCCCAAAAGAGGTCGTCCCTCTAGAAATCGTCGATAAAATCCATGAAATAATATTGGACCATCGGAGAATGAAAGTGAAGTGGTTGAGGCATCTCAACTGAGCGGATACATCACATGAATATTTTGACATGAAAAAGCTATCCGCGCTATGGGTGCCGCGATTGCTTAGGAGTGTTTGGCGATGTTAAACTGTAATCCGAACGCATTTTTGCGCCGTTAAGTTACCGTAGACGAAATATGGATCCACCACACCACACCAGAGACCAAAGAACAATCAAGGCAGTGGATTTCTGTGGGTGAACGTGCACCAAAGAAGGCCAAGGTAGGTCTGTCGACCAACAAGGTCATTGCCACAGTTTTTTGGGATGCACGAAGTTTCAAACACATTGATTACCTTGAAAAGGGTAAAACGATAACCGGCGAATATTATTCACAGCTTTTGGACAGATTTGATATTGATTTGAAGCAGAAAAGAATACATTTGGCGAAAGAAAAAGTGCGGTTCCATCAGGACAATGCACGGGTGCGCACGTGTGCAGTCACCATGGTAAAAATTCATAAAATGGGCTACGAACTGCAACGCCGTCCAGCATATTCTAAAGATTTAGCCCCCTAAAGAAATGACTAGGTGGTAAAAGATTCGGGTCGAATAAACAGGTCGTCACAGAAACAAACGCCTATTTTGAGGGCCTTGAGAAAACCCATTATTTGGAAGGAATAATAAATATGGAAAAACGCTGTGCTAAATGTAGAGAGCTAAAAGGAGATTATGTTGAGAAATAAAACGCTTATTTGCCGAAAAAAATATATGTATTTTAATAAAAAGTCACTGACTGCCTTAGTATTAACAAATATGTATCATTTGAGAGCGAGGAGGGGATTCCATTTTCGTAACTTAAATCAATATTTTTAGGCAAATACGACTCTCAACAGGTCACTATTAGAACAATAAAATAAAAGGTCATTATATTATTTATTACATAAAATGAGTTATATAGTACTTACCCATGTTTTCAGTATTCAATATAATTTACGATGATTAAACGTGATTTAATATTATTGTATAACATATATACATACATACAAATATCGACATACATTTGTAGATAATCACCTGTCGGTTTCCAGCTACCCAGCTGTAGCCTTATCAGTTGAAATCGATTTTTGTAGATATGTATGCGCTTGCGCGAATAGGCTCACTCTGAGAGCAGACAAAAAAGAGAGAGTAAGTGATGTATATAGAAAGCTTATGGACTGTCCCTTGTTTTGGTGCTGCTTTTGCTAATGGCTTGTCCAAAATTTTCATTTAATAATCAGTCAAGCTCATCGTGAGTCTTAGTTCAGTTGCCAAACTTTCGACAACGTATTTTTGTAAAGTTATTTTATTCCAGCAGACCAGTCCCAAAAGTATGAGCAATTGTATTAAGGTTTGATAAAATTCTGTTGGAAGAATAAGAATATAATTATATTGTCAAATAAAATAATCATATATGATACAAATTAAAAGTGTGGTTGGCAAGGCTCTTTCCTATGCGTCCTTACAACGACATTTTTTGCAGCCTCCCATAACATGAAAACCTACACAAGTGTTGCCTTATGTATAGTGATGTTTATTATTTAAGAAAAATTTTAAAAATTCGATTCTGGCACACATTTGTTTATAAATATACAGAAATTTAAAAAGAAAAAAAAAACCCTTATTAAAAGTAACCTTGTACAAATCATCTCTAATCACACATAATGTACATGTGATATGTACATAAATACACACAATCACAAAAACATATCTATGTGTGAATACATTCGTAAGGGATTTTCATATCCTAAATAATAAACAATGTTGCTAATAAGAATAAGATGTCCAAATAAACTTAAATTAATATAAACTTCAAGTCAAACGCCAATAAATGCCATCCAAATAATTCAAGATATACTTAGTAAGTAAGCTACAGTAAAGTTTTGCTCGACTTTGAGAGACCCGCCACCCATTTTTACTGAATGCAACAAACATTAAAAACGAGTTCCGGAATATTGTTTTTTTTGAGAATGCACTACAATACATCAAAAACTATATCGCAATCTACCACCATCGCTGCATTTTACTAGGATTATTGAATACTATTATTACATCACACAGTGGCATAGCCACTGAACATGTTCACATGATTTCTTGAATAACTTCTGAGTTTTTTCCCGATAGTCAACAACTACTTACAGAAATCATTAAGATAGTATGTGCCAAAAATTAACACTCTAGCTTGAAAAGCACAATTTAAATTCATCTTTGTCGATTTGCGGAGTGTAAAGGGGCACTTCCAAATTTTAAAATAAACTCGATAGAATGGCTATAAAACTACATATCGTCACCATATTTGGTTGGTCTAGCACTTATAGCCTCTGAAATCCAAATTTTCATACAGACAGTTGCATAGACAGATAGACGAACACATGGCTTTATAGTCGCGGCTGTTGATGCTGATCAAAAAAATATATATTTCATGGAGTCGGAGATGCCTCCTTCTATCTTTTAAAAAAATTTTCCATTCTACCCTTTGCATAGACGGGTATAAGTTTTTAATGCTTGTTG
Source organism: Drosophila pruinosa (assembly GCA_018150935.1). Lineage (NCBI taxonomy): Eukaryota > Metazoa > Arthropoda > Insecta > Diptera > Drosophilidae > Drosophila > Drosophila pruinosa. Next base: position 918,737 of record JAECWR010000034.1, read on the forward strand.
CATTCGGTAAATATGGACGGCAGGTGTCTTATAGTGGACGAAACTTGATTGTAGCTTTCTTACTTTTTTTTTTATATATTTTCGCTAGTTTACATGAAAACATATCTAAACATCCCAAGCATGAAAGCTTAACTAAGAAACTTATCAGAATTATTAAAAAAACAAGTATGAAAGCTACTGTCGAGTGTCCTCGACCGTGAGATACCCGCCCCCCAATTTTATCATCAAAATATTTTATTTTTCAAAAATATACTGAAAAAATACAAAAAAAATATACTAAATGTATACCAAAATAATATACCAAAATTTTCTTTGTTCGAAATTATTAGCACTTTAGTTGGCTTATTGAACACTATTATTATGTCACGGAGTTTCATAGCAATTAACTATGTCACGGAGTGTCACAGCAATTAGCTAGGTGCAGCTGCAAGTGGTAACGCCTAATAAAAGTAATTTCTTAATAACTTCTGTGTTTTTTATCCGATTGTAACCAAATTCACAGAGATCATTAAGATGGTAATTAGTATTGTGCGTACCAAAATTGAACGTTCTAGGTTTAAAACGACGCCTGCAATTCGGTTTTATTAGATTTACGGGGGCGTGGCCAAAATCAAAAACAAACTTGATCTGCGTGCAATAATTACACACACTATTCCGAAAATTTGGTCGCTCTATCTCTTATAGTCTCTGAGATCTAGGTGTTCATACGGACAGACGGACATGGCTATATCGTCGCGGCTGTTGACACTGATCAAGAATATATATACTTTATGGGATCGGAGATGATTTCTTCTGCCTGTTACATACATTTTCGGTCGGCACAAAGCCATAATACCCTTCTACCCTTTCGGTAGGCGGGTATAAAAACAAGTAAGAAAGCTACTGTCGAGTTTGCTCGACTGTGAGATAAAAGTAATTCTTTAATAACTTCTGTGTTTTTTATCCGATTGTAACCAAATTTCAGAGATCATTAAAATGATGATTAGTATTGTACATACGTGCCAAAATTGTACGCTCTAGGTTTAAAATGACGCTTACAATTCGTTTTTATACCCGCCTACCCAAAGGGTAGAAGGGTATTATGGCTTTGTGCCGACCGAAAATGTATGTAACAGGCAGAAGGAAGCATCTCCGACCCCATAAAGTATATATATTCTTGATCAGCGTCAACAGCCGAGACAATATAGCCATGTCCGTCTACCCGTATGAACATCTAGATTTCAGAGACTATAGGACCTAGGGCAACCAAATTTTCGGAATAGTGTGTCTTATTGCACGCAGATCAAGTTTATTTTAGATTTTGGCCACGCCCCCTTCCGCCCACGCAAATCGAAAAAATCCGAATTGCAAGCGTCATTTTAAACCTAGAAAATTTGGCACGTACAATACTAATTCCTCTTTGTTCGAAATCATTAGCTTGGGGGCCTTTTATAAGGTTTATTGAACACCATTATTATGTCACTGAGTGACAGCAAATGAACAGGTGCAGCTGCCCCTGATTACGCATTTTCTTCTTTAATAACTTCTGTGTTTTTTATCCGATTATATCCAACTCTTCAGAGAACGTGGTGATTAGTATTGTACATACAGTCTGTGATTACAATTTGACCTTGATTGTTTTCAACCTTGGTGTGCTATAAATTTTTTAAATCTCAATTGCAACAAGAGCACTCTAATGTAATTTATAAGGTGCATTCCCCATTTAAACAATTATCATCTTAACAAGTTTAAGCTTGAGCAAATAGAGTTAGTAACTGATTTAGGTATCCTTTTTGATTCACAATTAAAGTTTGTTAAGAATATTTTTTCTGCTGTCCTTGGATCCAAATAATTTACCGATAAAGAATTTTTTCTCTTTGCTCTTCATAGTCTTAACTTGAATCTTATTATTAGATTGCCTTTGTGTCGTAGTAGAATTTTATTACTAAACCTTCCTTTTCTTTCTGACCGTTGAACTATGCTAGGTGTAGTATTTCTAGATGGACTAATTATTGGTGAAATTGACAAGCTAGATTAGCTTCAGCGTTTAGGTTAGAGCGACTAGAAATTTTCTTTCCCTACTAATTTTGGTAGTCACAATAATTTTCGTATATTGTGTGCAAATTACAATAATTTTTGTTAAGTGATTTCAATAGTAATACTACTTTTCTTTCGGTATTCTTCTCTTTCGCAGACCGTTAGCAGGTGAACAAAAGTATTTTCACATTTGCGCTCTTTAGCTTGTGAAGCTTGAAGTGCTGATAAAAATATTTTTACTTAATAGTTTTGCTTACTATGGTTAATAAAACCGAATTAAGTTAAGTTGTTGAAAAGTAATAGTTGTAAAAAGTTGGTGAAGGTGATGGTGTATACCTCCGGTATTTTCATACCAAATATCAGTAAGCTGTACAAAATAGCACGCCAAACGGTGTATCACTAAATTAACAAATATTAAAAGCTATACTACAAAAAACATAGCATGTTGTGAATGACCTCGTAAGACAACAGAATAAGCCGATCAATTAACTTTACGGATATTTAAAATAAATCCGTTAGAAACACTTAAACCAACCAACTGACGAATCATACAATCATTAATGTTAGTGATAGGACAGTTCGGAGACGATTAAGAGAAGCTGATTATTGCACCTACAAAGCCACAGATTAAGCGACTCCAATGTGCAATAAGATATATTGACAAGTCCTCATCTGTTTGCAGAATGTTTTGTGGACTGATGTAAACTCTTTTAATTATCATCACTCAAAAAAAAAAGGTTTCTCGTAAAAATGTCAACAACAACAAAAAAAAAAAAATATGCCTGTTTGTGAAAGTATAAGTCTTGGTAGTGGATCAGTCATGTTTTGGGGATCTTTATCATATGCTTTCGTAGGCAACCAAGTGAAACATTGGACAGAAACAGACATTTACATATCCTAAGTAATTACGCTTTTCGGAGAAAATTGTATACCCCAAAAGGCCAACGCACGGTGCAACAAGCCAAAATCGGTTACTGATTTTTTAAATAAAGTAGGGGTAATCCCTTTGGCTTGGCCACCCCTAAGTCCAGACAATTATTTTATTATTTATTTATTAATTGTAAAAGCGAGTCTCCCAACAGAGAAGGTGCGAGGCACTGCGACCATGGAGGTCTTTTGTGCCTATAGGCTCTCCCTAGCTAGACAAAAGTTGCTCTGCTTCCCTAATGAAGCACAGCAGATCTTTTGTCGAGGAACGCACAATATGCTTGGGACCTGCGGTATCCACGTGCAGATGTTTCCTCCTAGTCCACACCAAGGCTGGACAGTCGCACAGAATGTGTTTGGTTGTCTCGTCGTCCTCTTTGCAAAGTCTGCACTCAGCATCAGAAGACAGACGCATTTTGGTGAGGTGATAGTTCACCGTATGATGGCCACTAAGAAAGCCAACGAGGAGGTGAAGATCCTTCAACCTAACAGCCCAGGTTTTAACAATAGCTGAGATGGTTGACCAACCCATGCCACAGAAGGGCTCAGGGCCGGAAAAAGTAGCTGACGAACCGGCCCTAGCAAGTTCGTCCGCCAGCTCATTGCCCTGGATACCAGAGTGTCCAGGTACCCATAGAAGGGTGACGTTGTTAGTAAGAGACAGTCTCTGGAGGCAGTTCCAGCAATCGGCCACCATTCGAGAGCTTACTCTTTTGGAGGAGAGGGCTAAGATGGCCGCTTGACTGTCAGAGAAGATGTAGATGTTCGCTCCTCTAATCCCCTTCTCTAGGATCAGACGGCAGCAGAACTCGATGGCAAGAACCTCAGATTGGAAGACTGTGGGCCATTTGCCCATAGCAATTGAGGTTTTAGAGTTGGGTCCAAAGATCCCAGCTTCAACCCCCTGATCAGTTTTTGACCCGTCGGTATACCAGTGAATACCGTTGCCAGTGTCCCAGTCCTTCCGGTCCGGGATGAGGGTTCTGAACTTAGCACCAAAGAAAAGTTCCTTAGTCATAGTATCTGATCTAGAGCAGATATCTATGCCAGGAATGTCTTTGATCAGGCTAGCATGTCCTGATTCGGTAGCTAGAAGCCCTGATTGGAGCTTGATTCTAAGAAGGCTCATAGCAGCGACTTCTTTAATTTGGATATGCAGCGGAGTCAGATTCAGTATCGATTCCATTGCTGCGGTGGGACAGGTACGAAGTGCACCTGTCAGTGAGAGGCACAGCAGCCTGTGCAATTTATTGCATTTGCTGATGGCAGTGACCTGCGTAACCTTTGGCCACCATACAATAGCAGCATAGGTGACGATCGGTCTGACCATCATGGCAAAAAGCCACCGAATGGTGCAGGACTTAAGACCCCAGATTCTACCAAAGAATCTCCTGCAGGCCCACATGGCATGGGTCGCCTTTGTGAGGGTGTTGCTGAGGTGGGAGTTCCAATTTAGTCTTTTATCGAGGGTTACCCCTAGATATTTGACTTCGTTGGATAGCCCCACAGGGGAGCCGCTGATATAAAGTTGACCAATGTCAACGGAATAGCACATAGTGAAGGGAACTATAATAGCTTTTTTGTGGATTGATGCTAAGACCAACATCTGCGCACCATCTACTTACCGTGTTCAGAGCTGATTGCGTCAACTCTGTCACGGTGCTGGTATAGTTCCCGGTCACTATTAGAGCCAGGTCATCAGCATAGCCGATAGCTTCAATGCCCTGCTCGGAGAGTAAGACTAGTAGTTCGTCAACTACTAAGGACCAGAGTAGGGGGGATAAAACCCCTCCCTGGGAACAGCCTCTGACTGCATTAATGCATGCAGTCGTGGAGTCCAGGATGGAAGTGATTATCCGGTGTTTGAGCATAGCCTCAATCCACCGGATCAAGGGACGGACAGTTCCTCTACGTTCTAGAGCAGTAGAGATTGACCCGTAGCCGGTATTATCAAAAGCACCTTCTATATCCAGAAAAGAGCACAAAGCAATGTTCTTGGATACGAAGGCTCTTTCAATTTTTCCCACTAACCTATGGAGAGCGACCTCCGTCGATCTGCCGGCTATGTACGCAAACTGCGTGGGATGCAGAGGTGTCGACGTCTGCAGAGAGCACCGAATGTGCATATTTATTAGCCTATCCGCCGTTTTAAGCAGAAACGAGGTAAGACTGATCGGCCGATAGGACTTAGGCTGGTCAAGCGGACGATTCCCTTGCTTGGGGATGAATACCACATTTACTCTCCTCCAAGAGATGGGTATGTATCCCCAAGTACTAGCTCTAAGAAGGCCGACCAGTGGATCAAGAATATGAGCCATGCTGTTTTGAATAAGGGCTGGGAAGATTTTGTCACCCCCTGGGGCTTTGAAAGGAGCAAAACAATCTACAGCCCATTTGACCTTTTCGGGGTCGAAGATGGATCCAGATAGGCTGAATCCGCGTGAGTCCGGTGACAAAGTGGCGTCATCGCGACCGGAGAGATCTGGATTGGCCACAGAACCCGGGAAGTGGACTTGCAGTAGAAGCCCAAGTGTTTCCCTACGATCTTGAGTGAAAGTGTCATCTGCTCTTTTAAGAAGCCCTATTCCATTAGACGACCCTTTAGCCAATACTTTATGAAGCCTCGCTGCCTCTGGCAACGATTCTAAGCTACTGTGGTAGCTGCGCCATGTATTGCGTTTAGCTCGTCTAATGCTTTTGTTGTAGTTAGCAAGAGCGTCCCTATAGACGTCCCAACTAGCACGGTTAGATTTAGCCTTATTAAAAAGGCTTCTAATCCTCCTTCTAAGGACAGCCAGTTCCTCATTCCACCACGGAATTTTCCGATTGACCCTTACGGCCTTCTGGACTGAGCTGTCCTCGAAGGATGAGATAAGCACATCTTGGAGCAGATTGGCAGCGAGTTCTATCTCACTGATAGAGCTAGGATTGCTGACCAATAGGTCTGCTTTGAAAGCTACAGAGGCTTTAAAGAGCTCCCAATTTGTCTTTTTGGGACAGAAGGAGTTTTGGCGAATTTCGACTTGGCCAGGAAGGTCAATCCTGATGTGCTGATGGTCTGACAAAGTGGCTTCGTCTGTGACCCGCCAATTAACAAGCGAACTCGGTATCGAGATGCTGATTAGGGTGAGATCTAAAACCTCTTCCCTAATAGCATTAATAAAAGTGGGTTTCCACCCTATGTTAGCTACATCTAATTAGCAACACAATAAGTTGTCTAAGAGGGACTCACCACGTTTATTGATGTCGCTGTTCCCCCAGATCGTGTGATGTGCATTGGCATCACAGCCGATCACGAGCGGCTTGTTGTTGCGGCGACAGAATTCCACCAGCCGCTGGACCTCTGCTGGGGGTACATCATCCACATCGCCCGGGAATTATGCGGAGGCTATCACAACTTCCCGGACACCGTCTGCAGTGGCTACCTCAATAGCCGTTGCTTCCAGGTCTCTGTGGATAAAGTTAGTTAGTGGGAAATCTCTGACACTGGTATCCATAAGTATAGCAGTGCGCGGGGCACCTCCCATACGGTCATATAACAACTTACATGATCCACATGAAAGTCCACGTATTTGGTCATCGATCAACCATGGTTCTTGGACGAGAGCCAGGTTGATTTGATCATCACAGACGACCCTGCACAGTGTGGCCGACGCTCCTCTGGCGTGGTACAGGTTCGCCTGGAGCACTTTAAGTTTGCTCATCTTCCCTCCAGATGGCGGTTGAGACAAGGCCACTTGCCTTGCCCCCCCGAGAGTCCTTACCGCGAATGCCCTTCGGCGGTCGGGACGAGCCACTCGGGGGAGGTCGCCTTGCGACCCCGCTCGCGGGAGGTCCCGTTGCGGGTGGGTTGCGGCCTGAGGTGCTGGCAGTGGGCCTGGCCGAGGCACCTCTGATGGTTGACGGACGGTGACCACTTGTCACACGTCTTGTTGGGCCCTTCGGGGCGGTGACCACAATGGCCGGTGGGGTGAGGGAAGGAACCTTGGGTACCAATACGGCCGTAGCGCTCATGGAGGCCACAGGGTCAGCCAATGCTGGAATCCCTGAGGGAACCACTGGCACCGTTGCCGGAGCGGCGCTGGCAGGAGAGGGAGCGGGTAAGGATCTGGATGGAGCAGGGGTGGCGGAGGAGGCTTTGGGAGCTGAATTCTTTAGGATCAATTTGACCCTGCCAAAGCAGAATTTCACCCTCCCTTGGCACTCCGTCAGAGCCCTGTACGACTCCTCGTCAACCAACATTGCGAGGTGAGTCGTTGTGCGGTTCAGGCTGTGCTGCACCACCCGCCACAGCTTCGTGGAGAAGCTGCTGGCGTTCTGGAGCCCAATGAATTCCAGGATGGTTGCAGGAGTATAGTCAGCACTACTGGGAAAGTAACCTCTGATGAGGTGAGCCATGGGGAACTCCGTTTCCTCCAGCAATTTGACGTCAAGTGCGCTGATGGACCTGATGTGTCCAACAGCTCCCCTGACCCAATTGGCAGTGCTGCTATCCTCGCACACCAGCAACAGCCACTCATTTCGGGGTATACAGCCCTCGAAACCTGGACTTTAATATGCTGGATTTCAACGTAGCCAACTGCTCCGCTGAGAGGGGTTTGGTTGAATCAGCCGAAGTGAAGCCCAATTTCACGCTGCTAACCACTTGGCTGAAGAGTGGTTTCGTGAACTCCTTATGAGTCTTTTTGGACTTCTTTGAAGAGCTGGTGGGCTCGACGATGGTATCGTCAGCGCGCGTCCGTTTAGCCTTGGTGTTAACGGGGGGCGCAATGGCGACAGCTAGAGCCTCCTCTCTGTTAGAACCCTTTGCGAGTGCAGCTCTAAAAAGCTTCTTCTCGCGGCTCTTCAGTTTTACAAAGGCGTCCTTAGATTCCAGCCGCAGCGACTGGATCTGAGAGCCTACTTCCGTAAGGCCTGACCTCTAAGAGGCCACGGAAGCGTCTTCAGCAAAGCTGATTCGGTCGCAGTTAGCTTCCTCGTCCGAGGACAATACCTCGACGGGTTGCTGACGGACTGAACCGCTACTGGACGGAAGTTCAGCACTAGCGAACCCTGTGTCCAAGGGAGTTCGTGGCCTATCCGGGTCCCCTAGAATACTAGAGTCGAGACCCATAGTATTGGGGGTGGAAGCCAGCAGCCCACTGGCTGCAGTGCTGGTGTAGGGGTCAGCCGTGAAGGCATCGCCCAGAGATGATACTTTCAAAGCCGTATCAGACTTTTCTATTTTGAAATTTTGATCCATGAATTAAAGATGCCACGAGTAGGCGGGAAGGGAAGGTCATCCACGGCATAGCCCGCATACCGTGGAAAGTCTAAATGAAACTGGAGGACGACAGGTATCCAGAGTCCGCATACTAGAGACCGGGCTACCCCCCGGCTATGCATCCATCAGCGTATGCTGTTCCACCTTGGATTGGGGTGACTTATAGATTCACGATCTTCGCCCGACTACAATTAGTCAGCACCTCTAGCAGAGACATGACCGTGCTAGGGGTCTGCTTCCAGCCGCCTTCGCGTGGAGAGTATAGTCGCACTTCCGACAGTAGGAGGAAGGACGGCACGTGCCCCAGCCAATACTGGGATTACATGTTGGTCCCCTTGCTTCCTCTGACGGCTGACGGCCCGGACAAAGGTATAATAAAAAATATATGGGCTTATATAAGCGAAAATTATATTTCATATGAATACATCATAATATTAATAGATTCTCTTCACCGTCGATTACAAAGGTTGTAAGTGCCAAGTGGTATTTTATTCATTATTAATATTTGATTAAATTATCTAAAAACAAATAAGAAAGCTACCGTCGAGCTTGCTTGACTGTAAGACACCCGCCACCCATTTTTACTGAATAGAACAAAAAGCTATATTATTTTTTTCGAAATTATAATAAACATGTAGGAACGGCTACAGTCAAGCTTTGACTGTACGATGTCATGGATTTTACGTGTACATGCGGAAGTTAAAGCATAAAAGAAGATATTCTTGAAACGCAGCGTTTAATAATGTTATAAACTTATGAAAGTTATAATAATTATTGGGTAAAACAAGTAAGAAAGCTACTGTCGAGTTCGCTCGACTGTGAGATATCCGTCACCCAATTTTACTGAATGGAAGAATAATAAAGAACAACCATCCAAATACTATATATTTTTCTACTAAAAATATACTAAAAATATACCAAAAAATATTCCGAAATAAATTGTATTCAAAATGAATATCTTGGTAGCACTTCATTATGTTTATTGAACACCATTATTATGTCACTGAGTGGCCGTGGCCAACATCTAAAATAAACTTCATCTGCCCATCAAGCTTGTATATGTTGTCTCCAAATTTAGTAGCCCTAGCTTTTATAGTCTCGATATTCATACAGACAGACGGACAGACAGACAGGGCTATATCGACTCGGCTGTTGATGCTGATCAATAATATATATAGTTTAATATATATAGTTATCGCAGACCCCTCCTTCTATATAAATAAAAAATATACTAAAACAAGTAAGAAAGCTACAGTCGAGTTTGCTCGACTGTGAGATACCCGCCACCCAATTTTACCATCAAAATATTATATTTTTAAAAAATATTCTGAAAAAATACTTTAAAAAATATACTAAAAAATACCTAAATAATATATGAACATTTTTTTTGTTCGAAATTATTAACTTGGCGGCACTTTAGTTGGTTTTTGAACACCATTATTATGTCGCGGAGTGCACGTGGTAACGCCTTATAAAAGTAATATCTTAATAATGTTTTTTATCCGATTGTAACCAAATTGGCAGAGATCATGAAGATGGTGATTAGTATTGTGCACACCAAAATTTAAAGTTCTAGGTTTAAAACGACGCTTGCAATTCAGTTTTTTCCAATTTGCATGGGCGGAAGGAGGCGTCGCCAAAATCAAAAACAAACTTGATCTGCGTGCAACAATAAGACATACTGTCCCGAAAAATTTGTTGCTCTATCTTTTATAGTCTCTGAGATCTAGGTGTTCATACGGACAGACAGACGGACAGACGGACGGATGGACAGACGGACATGGCTATATCGTCTGGGCTGTTGACGCTCATCAAGAATATATATACTTTATGGGGTAGGAGAGGCTTCCTTCTGCCTGTTACATACATTTTCGGTCGGCACAAAGCCATAATACCCTTGTACCCTTTGGGTAGGCGGGTATAAAAACCTAATAAAGTGCTACCAAACAATAGTTTTCTATATTTTTTTAGTATACTTTCCAACACATACAGTACATAAACAAATTTAATATTTTGATAGTCGCTCTTATTTTTGCTTCCAGTCAATAAAATTGACTGGCGGAAATCTTACAGTCGATGAAACTCATCATGACCTTTCTAACTTGTTATACCCGCCTACCCAAAGGGTAGAAGGGTATTATAACTTTGTGCCGATCGAAAATGTAACAGGTGGAAGGAAGCATCTCCGACCCCATAAAGTGTATATATTCTTGGTCAGCGTCAATAGACAAGACAATATAGCCATGTCCCTCTGTCCGTCCGTATGAACACCTAGATCTCAGAGACTATAAGAGATAGAGCAAACAATAAATCGAAATAAACGAATTTCAAGCGTCGCCTAGAACGTTCATTTTAATGATTTCTATAAATTTGTTTACAATCGGATAAAAAACATAGAAGTTATTAAAGAATTGTTTTTATAAGGCGTAATCAGGTGCAGCTGCACCTAGTTAGTTGTTGTGTTACTCTGTGACATAATAATGGTGTTCAATAAACCTACCCAAGTGCCGCCAAGCTAATAATTTCGAACAAAGAAAATTTTGGTATATTATTTTGGATATATTTATTGTTCTTTTTTTAGTATATTTTTCAGTATATTTTTTAAAAATATAATATTTTGAAACTCGACAGTAGCTTTGTTACTTGTTTTTTTTTTGCGATTGAAACTCTAATAAGTAAGAACACGTTGGGTATACGTTGGTAATGTGTCTATGTAAATAGAAATACTTTGCTATTGAGCTTTTTGGCGCTTTGTTGGAGCAGTAACACTTGGGCACACAACCTCTTACTCTTTCTCGGCCCTGACTTGATGCTCTCGTAATGCTGTCTGTTTCGTTCGAACAAAAACATTCGAAGTTATATATTACATATAATTGTTGTACGACAAAACACTTTTCTACATTTATTATACCCGCTTACCCAAATGGTAGAAGGGTATTATTACTTTGTGCCGACCGAAAATGAATGTAGCAGGTAGAAGGAGAACGGAGAGATTATTTTAGAACGTTCAGTTTTGCACATACAATACTAGTCATCATTCTAATTATCTTTGAAAATGTAGTTACAATTGCATTTGTAAGGCGATATCAAGTGCAGCCGCACCTGTTAAGCTGGTATGTCACTCTGTGATATAATATTGGTGTTCAATAAACACATTAACGTACTACCAAGCTAATTATGTTGAACACAGTTAATTTCAATTTCATCTTCCTCGTTTTCATCTGCATCTTTATCATTGTTGTCGCATTCTACTGACTTATTAAGTTCTTCATCAGGAGCTTCCAAAAGACGATGCTTTAGTTTTTTCAATCACGTTAAAATATACGGTAGGCTGTATGTTCAAGTAGACTCTGTAATGATACTTCTACTTTCGATTCAGAGTAAATAATTGCCTTTAGTCTGCAACTTAAATTTATCGATCTCTGAATAAGGTGAAAAGATGTCACACCCATGCTTCTTACTTATGGCTTTAATGTTGATATTTTGCTGTTTTGTCAACGAATTTTCAATAAGAAACTCCAATGCTTTATCCTTACTTATTGGCAATTCATAATTTTGTTCAGTTTTGTTTCTCAAGCTAGACCGATTATCGTTGCTCACCGATTTAAAAAAAAAAATTATAAAATTCATATGCAACTGAAGCTTGTATGTTTTACGACAAACGGGTAAAAAAAATATATAATTTAATCTCTCTGTTATATATAAAAGTTTTCTGCTCCTCCTCCTCCTCCTCCGGGAATCATTTTAAAACATACTTAAAAAATACCAAAGACGGCCTCATTCCCGGAGGAGGAATCATTTTAAAATATACTAAAAAATACCAAAGAGGGCATCATTTTAAAATATACTAAAAAATACCAAAGAGGGCATCATTTTAAAATATACTTAAAAATACCAAAGAGGTGAGAGAGCGAAGCGAGCTTTCCGGAACGCAGCGCAGCGTAGCGGAGCTCTCTCTATTACATATAAAAGTTTTCTGCTCCTCCTACGGGAATCATTTTAAAATATTCTAAAAAAATACCAAAGAGGGCATCATTTTAAAATATAATAAAAAATACCAAAGAGGTGAGCGAGCGAAGCGAGCTTTCCGAAACGCAGCGCACCATACCGGAGCTCTCTCTATTATATATAAAAGTTTTCTGCTCCTCCTCCTTCTTCCGGAATCATTTTAAAATATACTAATAAATAACAAACAGGGCATAATTTTAAAATATACTAAAAAATACCAAAGAGGTCATCATTTTAACATATATTTAAAAATACCAAAGAGGTGAGTGAGCGAAGCGAGCTTTCCGGAGCGCAGCGCAGCGTAGCGGAGCGAAGTGGAGGACACGTCGCAGCTCCGTGGGGGCGGAAGAGGTGAGCGAGCGAAGCGACCGATCCTCTCCTCCTCCAGGAATAATTTTAAAATATACTAAAAAAAAAAAATACCAAAGAGGTGAGCTCCTCCTACGGGCATAATTTTAAATATACTAAAAAATACCAAAGAGGTGAGCGACCGAAGCATACTATCTCTCTTTCTCTCTATCTCTTATATATAAATGAGCGCAAGTGGCGTGGAGGGAGTGGGGATACGGTGGCGTGGGGGAATACGCGCGCGCAGCTCCATGGGGGAAGAGGTGGGGCGAGCGATGCGAGCGTTCCTCCACGCACCTCTGCGTAGCGGATCGAAGTGGAGGACACCTCGTTTTTTATAGTTTTTTTAATAACTTCAATGTAAAAAAGTTAAATTCTATGGAAATCACAAACACAATTATTAGTTGGCACCTACAAAAACCACAACAACACATTAAACAATTAGATAAGAAAATATTTTTGGCCTTCTAAAGTATTCATAAATATTAAGTTAAGCAATTTTTTAATTCGGAACAACAAAAAAGTTGTATTTATGTCAAAAATGTCAACTTTTTGCACATAGTGCAGTGATGGTAGTCACTTGTAACCGTTTTATCAGCCACTCTTGTATTCCATGCAACGTGTAGCAAAATTGGGAGACAATCTCGTCTTGACCAAATGCATGAACGCTTCTGTGAGACGAAAGATGCTTAAATTTTATTTTCCGTTAAATATTTTATTAATCTCTCATGATCGCTTAAAGCCAAATTTTAATTGTACCAAATCATATCTCTTCAGTTTGTAGAGCTGACTATTTCATAAATAATAAAAAGGACGCAGAGGAAATTGCCATGGTTAATTAATTAAAAAACGCTGATAACATTTGATTTGACAAGAATTTCCAACATGCCAGAAGAGAAGGCTACATCAGAATCAACTGGCAATCTTGAAAATGGTCAGATACCGGTATCACCTACTCCCAGCAAAGCCAAGCGCAAAAAGACGACCAGTCACAGTCGACCTCCACACAATGAAGATACGGTTGCTGGCGGAATGAGCATCACAGGTGGAGGAGTAGTTATCCTACCACAACATGTTCTTAATGAACTCTACCACAATTACTCGATCAAGCAGCGCCGAAGTGGCCTAAAATGGTTTTTACTTGCTGCAGTACTGTTTAATGTTTGGACTGTTTGTATTCCTTGGGATCAGGCATATCCAATAAGGAGTGAGTTGACCCTAATTTTTTAATTGATTCTCTTCTCGATTTTGAAATACATTCTTTATAAACTATCATTTATAATTTTGTTACAACCGAAATCGTATGTGACAGGCAGAAAAACCCATCTCCGACCCCCAAAAACTATACATGTTCTTGATTAGCGTCAACAGCCGAAATGATATAGCCGTAAACGTCTGTTCCACTTCCTTCCACCACCTCAAATTAAAAAAATGTATTAGCAAGCGTAATTTTAAATTTCTGAAAATTTTTAGGATATAATAAACTTCCTAATTGCCTTTGACATTTACTAAATACTGTTAAATTCCGTTTTCAACTCCGATGTTTAGTTGATAATTGCAGCGTGTTAGGTGCCTACTTTGCCCTGACGACTCTAATGCACATTGGTCATCACTCGGAAAAGTCATCATTAAGACGGGAAGGGTTTTAAAATTTTGCAACTACCGAAAACGTATGTAACAGGCACAAAAAGCCATCTCCGACCCCCAAAAACTATATATATTCTTGATTAGCGTCAACAGCCGAAATGATATAGCAGTGGACGTCTATTCCGCTTCCTTCCGCCCCGTCAAATTGAAAAAATTTATTAGCAAGTGCCATTTTAAATTTCTGAAAATTTCTAAGATATAATAAACTTCCTAATTGCCTCTGATATTTACTAAATACTGTTAAATTGCGTTTTCGACTCCGATGTTTAGTTGTTAATTGCAGCATGTTAGGTGCCTACTTTGCCCTGACGACTCTAATGCACATTGGTCATCGCTCGGAAAAGCCATCACTTAGACGTCTTCATCATTCACTTTTAACAATTGTTCCGCGAGCCATGTGGTTGCTTTCCATGTTACATTTTGCAGCCTATGTAATGCTTCAATCAAGTTTTTCGCCACGGTAAGTTGACGTAAATACTCATCTAGAACTAAACTCATTAGTATTATTTTTAATCTTAAAGAGATGTGCTTGGATGGGCTATTCTGATAAATTTCCTAATCTATGTGACATTGCCATTGCCCTTAATATTCCTTGGCCTAGTAATTGGTTTTTGCACGTACTTTAATTGCCTAAGTCTACCAGTGGGCTTTTCACGTCCAGACGCGCAAATTTCGGAACAAGCAGCAGCTAATGCAGTTCTCATAGCGTCATCGGCTTTAATTGGCTTGTTATACTACTTCATGGGTGAAGCTAAACAGAAACGAGCCTTTTTGGAGGCCAAAAAAAGCTTAGAGGTAAAGATGGTCATTGAGGAGCAGTCGGCAGAACAGGTATTCACAAGCAATTAATAACATAGCTCAGTTGATTTAAAAAATATTTATTATCCTAAAGGAGCGCTTACTACTATCTGTATTACCCAAACATGTTGCTATTAAAATGCGTGAGGACTTGGGCTCATCCAGATCAGAGGCTTTTAAAAAAATATACATGAGTCGGCATGAAAATGTGAGGCAAGTTTTACAATCAACCAATAAAGTGTTACAATTACCATCAAGTTACATTCAAGTACACTCCATTTAAGTTTTTCTTGCTACTAAATAAATATAAACAAAAAATCTTTTTAATTGTTCAATTTAAAAGTTTGCAAGTTATTAAAACAATCGTACTGTATTATACGTGCTTCCAACTCGATCTAACCCTGTACCCGAATTGATATTTATTTATAATTTAATGATTTAATGATGTAATGATATAATTTGAAAATAGTTTTTTATGAGTTATCTCAGTGTGCGAACAATGGAATATTACTATCTCTAATAAATAAGTAAGCTTCTTTTTTGTTATTTATTCCTCCAACAAAAGCATTCTCTACGCGGATATTGTTGGCTTTACTGCCATCTCATCGACGTATAGCGCCCAAGATCTTGTGAAAATGCTAAACGAACTCTTCGCACGCTTTGACAGACTTGCTGAGGTAACGAATAAACGTGTTGAACATAAAAACGATCCCGTTGTTTTGTAAGAGTTTTGTAAAATTTTCCAAATGATAGCGATACCATGGTAATTTTAAAATAATATCCAATAATAATCAAAGTTATGGTTTTGGTCGATGTTTTAAAAGACAAATTTCACGCAAAAATTTAAAATTATTTGTTTTTATACCCGCCTACCCAAAGGGTAGAAGGGTATTATGGCCTTGTACCGACCGAAAACGTATGTAACCGGCAGAAGGAAGCATCTCTGACCCCATAAAGTATATATATTCTTGATCAGCGTCAACAGCCAAGACGATATAGCCATGTCCGTCTGTCCGTCCGTATGAACACCTAGATCTCTGAGACTATAAGAGATAGAGCAAACAAATTTTCGGGACAGTATGTCTTATTGTTGCACGCAGATCAAGTTTATTTTTTATTTTGGCCACGCCCCTTTCCGCCCATGCAAGTTGAAAAAAACTGAATTGCAAGCGTCGTCCTAAACCGAGAACGTTCAATTTTGGCACGCACAATACTAATCACCATCTTAATAAATCTCTGAAAATTTGGTTATAATCGGAAATAAAACATAGAAGTTATCGTTAATCGCTCGTATTCGCATTCGCATTCGGACGTGTTTTTTTTTGCTGTCAACTAACATTTGTTATTTTACCCTTCCTGCGCCTTGTTATTAAATAATTTTGTTTGCAAACTAACAATACCTGTGCTATACGTCGGAGTGTTTAGTCACAGTGTAATAATATTTAATAATTTACAATTAATTCTGTGTTTTAATATATCAACAATTTGTGAGGCCTAATTTTCTGTTTGTGAGAGCTTACAGTAAATTTGTGTTTTGTTTTGAACTGCCACGGCACATTGTTGGTATATCATTGCATATCGCGCTCTTTCCGATCTCGGGCACTTTCCGCTCTCGCGCTCTTTGTGCTGTGTTTTGTTGTTGGCCGTTTTGGCTATTCTTTTCTCTGCTTTCGTCGCGCCCGCGATTGTGATTTTGTGCTTGCTGTTTTTTCTGTAAGTAGATATCAGCGTACTAATACCCTGTTATTAACACAAATTTTTTTTTTATTCTTATTTCAATTTTTGGTTTCATTAAATTTTTATTTGCATCAAAAACCTGCAGTATGTTTGTCTGCTATAATAAAAAATGCCGTGTACCAGCAAGCGCAAAAATGGGTTTCGTTTGCTGTCATTTGTTCTGATCCCGTTTCAGTCTCGGTACCTGCAGTAGTTGTTAATGTTGCAGAAACTCAACATGATCAACCTTCTGCTGTACCTAACGTTCTACCAGCTAGTACAGATGCTCCTATCCCGAGTTCTGCTACAGTTGCTCAGAACACTATAGTAGGTGTCCCACCTATGAAACAAATTTTTGTTTCTAGGCTTGCCCCTAATACGTCATTTGACGACATTAGGACCTTTATTCGGTCCAAAATTCAAGCATCATTAAAGGTGGAAAAATTTAACTTCTCATATGAACGGGAAATCGCATCATTCAAAATAAGTGTTCCTGTCGAGCATTTTAGTAAAGTTTGCTCAAAAGACTTCTGGCCGGAATACTTAATTATTAAAGAGTATGTAAATAAAAAGAAAAATCGGCCACCGATTTTACTTCCAAATGTTACCACTAATTCCTCTAAGCCTCAAACTCCATCTGATAGCTCAAAAAACTAACTTCTCTCCTGCTTGGCTATCAAAATGTAAGAGGCCTTTGTAGTAAACTTAATAATGTTTATTTAGATAGCTTAAATTTTCCTTTTCATGTCATTGCCTTCACTGAAACTTGGTTAAGGCATGATATTCTGAATACTGAAGTCTTTACTAACAAATTTTCTGTCTATAGACGTGATCGCATGCAGCGTCGTGGTGGTGGTGTACTTATTGCTGTCGATGCTGATATCTCTTCTGAGCATGTAGATTTAGGTAGTGATTTAGATATCGAATTTGTAGCTGTAAAACTAATTTATTGTAGTTTTAGTATTTTTATCACCTGCTCATATATACCTCCTGCCTCAGATAACTCTCTGTATTTATCCCATTTTTCTGTAATCAATAGTATTTCTGAAAAGCTTTCCGATCGTGATTTCTTAATAGTTCTTGGAGATTTTAATATTTCTGGAATTTCGTGGCTTTCGTCATGTGAGTCCAACGTATTAAATCCTTCGTCAACTCATGTCTTTGTTGATAGCCTTTTTGATATAGCTTTGTCTCAAACCAATTCTATACCAAATTGTCTAGGCAAAATGCTTGATCTGATTTTTGTTTTGGAGTGTTTCGGTTGCAGGTGTTTTACCGGAGAAGCGAGTTCGTTGTTTTCGGAAGACCGATTTTAAAAAACTTTCTTTGCTTCTTTCACGTACTGACTGGTCCCAACTTTCTTCGTGTATTGACCTGGACAAGGCAGTTGAAATTTTTTATTCTACATTAAACTCTCTGTTTGATGCTTGTGTTCCCTTTGGTACTCCACAATTGTCTAATAGACCGTTATGGTTTACCAAAGAACTAACAAAGTTAAAGAATAAAAAATCAAAGCTTTATAAAAAATATAAGGAAACTGGCTCTCTCTTATATTTTTCTCGCTACACTGTTGCTCGTTCCGATTTCTCCACGCTAAATAATCTTTGCTACAAGGATTATTTGAGAAAGTGCAGACTTACGTTTCAGCGTGACCCGAAACGCTTCTATGACTTCGTTAATTCGAAGCGAAAGACGTCAACACTTCCAACAACATTATTTTATGAAAAAAGACAGCTTTTAATGATCGTGGCATTGCCGATCTGTTTGCTGATTTTTTTCAAACGACCTATTCCACATCAACTTTTTATAGAGCCCAGTCTTATCCGTATCAAGTAAATCAAGCGAATTGTATTTTTGGTCCCTTACTGTCTGAAAGTTTACTCTTACGTGAACTTAAGTCATGTAAACCAGTTTTTTCTCCTGGCCCTGACGGCGTTCCTAGTTGCATGCTTAGGTTCTGTGCAGAGGGACTTTGTAAACCACTTTTAACATTATTTGAATTGTCTGTAGAGTTGTGCTCTTTCCCTAATCTTTGGAAAGAGTCTTACATTATTCCTCTCTTGAAAAAAGGAAATAAATCCAACGTTCAAAACTATAGAGGTATCTCCAAGTTGTCTGCTATTCCCAAAGCATTTGAGAAACTAATAACTTCTCAACTGCAACACTGCTGTAAATCTATAATTTCACCCTACCAGCATGGGTTTGTGAAATGTAGGTCTACTACCACTAACTTATTAGAATTCTCATCAATTGTTATTGAAGGGTTCCAATCAAAAATGCAAACGGATGTCATTTACACTGATTTCAGTAAGGCTTTTGATTCTGTCAACCATAGTCTCTTATTATACAAGCTCAATCTTCTTGGATTTCCACAGAACTTAATTTTGTGGATATCTTCATATCTTTCATTTAGAATTCAAAGAGTATTTTACAAGGGCTCTGTTTCCAAGACTGTCCAAGTCACTTCCGGCGTACCCCAAGGAAGTCATTTAGGCCCATTACTGTTTACATTATTTATAAATGATCTACCGTCCGTTATATCATACTCTCGCATACTTATGTATGCAGATGATGTGAAGATTTGTCTGACTTTTAATGATCCCATAAATAGCCTCAGATTGCAATCTGACCTTGATTGTTTTCAATCGTGGTGTGCTATAAATTTATTAAATCTTAATTGCAATAAATGTAAACTTATGACATTTTTTAGGGGTATTCTCCATTTAAATAATTATCATCTTAATGATACTCCACTTGAGCGAATAGAGTCAGTAACTGATTTACGAGGGTCGTTTGATAAGTCCGTGACTTTTTGTATTTGCCGCGCACCTGCTCTAAATACAACACTGCTCCTGTCAGCAGTTATCGATTAACAGCTGACTGTAAAATTTTGAGAAAGCTGCGTTTTTTGGTTTGCGTTTTATAGGCATTGAAAGCAGACGATCTCGTGAATTTTAACGAAAATGGAAAAAAGTGAATTTCGTGTGCTAATTAAGCATTATTTTTTGCGTAAAAAATCCATCACCGAAACCAAGGAAAGACTTGATAAATATTATGGGGACTCTGCACCATCAATTTCAATGGTTAAGAAATGGTTTACTGAGTTCCGTTGTGGTCGTACCAGTACAAGTGATGCCGAACGTTCAGGTCGCCCAAAAGAGGTCGTCATGCCAGAAATCGTCGACAAAATCCATGGAATGATATTGGATGATCGGAGAATGAAAGTGCGTGAGGTAGCTGAGGCTGTAGGCATCTCAACTGAACGGGTACATCACATTTTACATGAATATTTGGACATGAAAAAGCTTTCCGCGCGATGGGTGCCGCGATTGCTCACACACGACCATAAGCGCAACCGTGTGACCATTTCAAAGGAGTGTTTGGCGATGTTCAACCGCAATCCAAACGAATTTTTGCGCCGTTTCGTTACCGTAGACGAAACATGGATCCACCACACCACACCAGAGACCAAAGAACAATCAAGACAGTGGGTTTCTCCGGGTGAACGTGCACCAAAGAAGGCCAAGGTGGGTCTGTCGGCCAACAAGGTCATGGCCACAGTTTTTTGGGATGCACAAGGTATCATTCACATCGATTACCTTGAAAAGGGTAAAACGATCACCGGCGAATATTATTCAGAGCTTTTGGACAGATTCGATATTGATTTGAAGCAGAAACGACCGCATTTGGCGAAAAAAAAGTGCTGTTCCATCAGGACAATGCACGGGTGCACACGTGTGTAGTCAGCATGGCAAAATTTCATAAATTGGGCTACGAACTGCTACCCCATCCAGCATATTCTCCAGATTTAGCCCCCTGTGACTATTTTTTGTTTCCAAACATGAAGAAATGGCTCGGCGGTAAGAGATTCGGGTCAAATGAAGAGGTCATCACAGAAACAAACGACTATTTTGAGGGCCTTGAGAAAACCTATTATTTGGAAGGAATAAAAAAATTGGAAAAACGCTGGACTAAATGTATAGAGCTAAAAGGAGATTATGTTGAGAAATAAAACGCTTCTTTGACGAAAAAAATATATTTTATTCAAAAAGTCACGGACTTATCAAACGACCCTCGTAGGTATCCTTCTTGATTCAAAATTAAAGTTTGATAAGCATATTTTGGCTGCTTCTAATAGAGCCATGGGTGTCCTTGGATTTATTAAACGTTGGTCAAAAGAATTTAACGATCCCTACATTACTAAACACTTGTACATCTCACTGGTTCGTCCTATTCTTGAGTATGGATCTAATATCTGGTTCCCCCAGTATAGGGTTCATCAAGATAGGCTTGAATCAGTGCAGAAACAATTTCTTCTTTTTGCTCTTCGTAGTCTTAGCTGGAATCCCACAATTAGATTGCCTTCTTATCGTAGTAGACTTTTATTACTAAACCTTCCTTCTCTTTCTGACCGTAGAACTATGCTAGGTGTAGTGTTTCTACATAGACTAATCATTGGCGAAATTGACTCATTGCAGTTGACAAGTCAGATTAGCTTTGCCGTTCCGGTCAGAACGACTAGAAATTTCCTTCCCCTCTCACTTTCCCGTTGTAGTACTAACTATGCCAGTCACAATCCTTTCCGTATTTTATGTGTAAATTATAATAACTTTTCTAGTCTAGTTAATAATACTAACAGTACCTTAGAAATTAAAACATTACTCCTAGATACATTAGCTCGTATTTAAGAATAGTTCTAATTATTATTATTAGTAGTAATAGTATTATTATTATTATTTTATTCTTTTTGTTATTACAATTTGATTGTTTTGTCTGTGTTAAGTGTTCGCGACCTCCGTTCCCGCACGTTATGCGGTTGCCCCTCGGTCGGATGGGCGGGTGGTCGTGTCTACCTAGGTCCGCGCGTTAACAAGCCCGAACTTGGTGTCGCTGGACCACTTGATCGTACTGCCGTTAGTACGTCAACGTCCAAGATAACAGAAATTACTTTTATAGGGCGTTACCACGTGCAACTGCTAGTGGTGCCTAGTTAGTTGCTATGACACTCCGCGACATAATAATGGTGTTCAATAAGCCAACTAAAGTGCCGCCAAGCTAATAATTTCGAACAAAGAAAATTTTGATATATTATTTTGGTATTTTTTAGTATATTTTTATGTATTTTGTCAGTATATTTTTGAAAAATATAATATTTTGATGGTAAAATTGGGTGGCGGGTATCTCACAGTCGAGCAAACTCAACTGTAGCTTTCTTACTTGTTTTTCTTCAACTTTGCGTGTTTTTTAGAAAGAATTTTATATATTTCTTATTTTAAATTCTAAAATATAAATAAATGCATAAATAGAGCTTAAATAGAGCTTACAAAGCATTCAGACAACTGAAAGTTTCATTTAAAACCACTTTCATAACATATTAACAAGTAAGAGAGCTACTGTCGTTTGCTCGACTGTGAGATACCCGACACCCAATTTTACTGAATGAAAGAATAAATAAAAGCGACCATCGAAATAATATATTTTACAAAAATATACTGAAAATATACTAAATATACCAAAATCAATTTTGTGCAAAAATGGTTAGTTTGGTAGTACTTTTATGTCACTGAATGACATCAGCTGATCAAGTGCAGCTGCACCTGATTTGGCCTTAAAGAAGTAATTCTTTAATACCTTGTGAGATCATTAAGGTGATGATTAGTATTGTGTGTGCTAAAACTGAACGTTCTAACTTTAACATGACGCTTGGATATAGTTTATTTCGATGTACGGGACGGAAGGGGGCGTGGCTAAAATCCAAAACAAACTTGATCTGCGTGCAATAATAATACATACCATTCCGAAAAATTGTTTGCTCTATCTCTTATAGTCTCTGAGATCTAGGTGTTCATACGGACGGACAGAGGGACATGGCTATATTGTCTTGTCTATTGACGCTGACCAAGAATATATACACTTTATGGGGTCGGAGATGCTTCCTTCCACCTGTTACATTTTCGATCGGCACAAAGTTATAATACCCTTCTACCCTTTGGGTAGGCGGGTATAACAAGTTAGAAAGGTCATGATGAGTTTCATCGACTGTAAGATTTCCGCCAGTCAATTTTATTGACTGGAAGCAAAAATAAGAGCGACTATCAAAATATTAAATTTGTTTATGTACTGTATGTGTTGGAAAGTATACTAAAAAAATATAGAAAACTATTGTTTGGTAGCACTTTATTAGGTTTTTATACCCGCCTACCCAAAGGGTACAAGGGTATTATGGCTTTGTGCCGACCGAAAATGTATGTAACAGGCAGAAGGAAGCCTCTCCTACCCCATAAAGTATATATATTCTTGATGAGCGTCAACAGCCCAGACGATATAGCCATGTCTGTCTGTCCATCCGTCCGTCTGTCCGTCTGTCTGTCCGTATGAACACCTAGATCTCAGAGACTATAAAAGATAGAGCAACAAATTTTTCGGGACAGTATGTCTTATTGTTGCACGCAGATCAAGTTTGTTTTTGATTTTGGCGACGCCTCCTTCCGCCCATGCAAATTGGAAAAAACTGAATTGCAAGCGTCGTTTTAAACCTAGAACTTTAAATTTTGGTGTGCACAATACTAATCACCATCTTCATGATCTCTGCCAATTTGGTTACAATCGGATAAAAAACATTATTAAGATATTACTTTTATAAGGCGTTACCACGTGCACTCCGCGACATAATAATGGTGTTCAAAAACCAACTAAAGTGCCGCCAAGTTAATAATTTCGAACAAAAAAAATGTTGATATATTATTTAGGTATTTTTTAGTATATTTTTTAAAGTATTTTTTCAGAATATTTTTTAAAAATATAATATTTTGATGGTAAAATTGGGTGGCGGGTATCTCACAGTCGAGCAAACTCGACTGTAGCTTTCTTACTTGTTTTAGTATATTTTTTATTTATATAGAAGGAGGGGTCTGCGATAACTATATATATTAAACTATATATATTATTGATCAGCATCAACAGCCGAGTCGATATAGCCCTGTCTGTCTGTCCGTCTGTCTGTATGAATATCGAGACTCTAAAAGCTAGAGATAGTGCCAGAGCTAGTGAATTTGGACACAACATATAAAAACTCCGTCGGCAGATGAAGTGTATTTTAGATGTTGGCCACGCCCCTTTCCGCCTCTCTAAACCACTAAAAACACATTCACAACAATTCACACAATTATAGATATACAGCGTTTGTTGTACGACCCAAATGTGAAAAATCCTATGGCGGATGTTTGGTGAAAATTCATTAAAATCGGACGATAAACTAGGAAGATATAGAAGTAGTAATACAATATTATTATTATTACTTAAAAAAAGGGAGTCTCCCAACAGAGAAGGTGCGAGGCACTGCGACCATGGAGGTCTTTTGTGCCTATAGGCTCTCCCTAGCTGCTTCCCTAATGAAGCAGAGCAGATCTTTTGTCGAGGAACGCACCATATGCTTGGGACCTGCGGTATCCACGTGCAGATGTTTCCTCCTAGTCCACACCAAGGCTGGACAGTCGCACAGAATGCGTTTGGTTGTCTCGTCGTCCTCTTTGCAAAGTCTGCACTCAGCATCAGAAGACAGACGCATTTTGGTGAGGTGATAATTCACCGTATGATGGCCACTAAGAAAGCCAACGAGGAGGTGAAGATCCTTCAACCTAACAGCCCAGGTTTTAACAATAGCTGAGATGGTTGACCAACCCATGCCACAGAAGGGCTCAGGGCCGGAAAAAGTAGCTGACGAACCGGCCCTAGCAAGTTCGTCCGCCAGCTCATTGCCCTGGATACCAGAGTGTCCAGGTACCCATAGAAGGGTGACGTTGTTAGTAAGAGACAGTCTCTGGAGGCAGTTCCAGCAATCGGCCACCATTCGAGAGCTTACTCTTTTGGAGGAGAGGGCTAAGATGGCCGCTTGACTGTCAGAGAAGATGTAGATGTTCGCTCCTCTAATCCCCTTCTCTAGGATCAGACGGCAGCAGAACTCGATGGCATGAACCTCAGATTGGAAGACTGTGGGCCATTTGCCCATAGCAATTGAGGTTTTAGAGTTGGGTCCAAAGATCACAGCTTCAACCCCTGATTGGAGCTTGATTCTAAGAAGGCTCATAGCAGCGACTTCTTTAATTTGGATATGCAGCGGAGTCAGATTCAGTATCGATTCCATTGCTGCGGTGGGACAGGTACGAAGTGCACCTGTCAGTGAGAGGCACAGCAGCCTGTGCAATTTATTGCATTTGCTGATGGCAGTGACCTGCGTAACCTTTGGCCACCATACAATAGCAGCATAGGTGACGATCGGTCTGACCATCATGGCAAAAAGCCACCGAATGGTGCAGGACTTAAGACCCCAGATTCTACCAAAGAATCTCCTGCAGGCCCACATGGCATGGGTCGCCTTTGTGAGGGTGTTGCTGAGGTGGGAGTTCCAATTTAGTCTTTTATCGAGGGTTACCCCTAGATATTTGACTTCGTTGGATAGCCCCACAGGGGAGCCGCTGATATAAAGTTGACCAATGTCAACGGAATAGCACATAGTGAAGGGAACTATAATAGCTTTTTTGTGGATTGATGCTAAGACCAACATCTGCGCACCATCTACTTACCGTGTTCAGAGCTGATTGCGTCAACTCTGTCACGGTGCTGGTATAGTTCCCGGTCACTATTAGAGCCAGGTCGTCAGCATAGCCGATAGCTTCAACGCCCTGCTCGGAGAGTAAGACTAGTAGTTCGTCAACTACTAGGGACCAGAGTAGGGGGGATAGAGCCCCTCCCTGGGGACAGCCTTTGACTGCATTAATGCATGCAGTCGTGGAGTCCAGGGTGGAAGTGATAATCGGGTGCTTGAGCATAGCTTCAATCCACCGTATCAATGGACGGGCAGTTCGTCTACGTTCTAGAGCAGTAGAGATTTACCCGTAGCCGGTATTATCAAAAGCACCTTCTATATCCAGAAAAGAGCACAAAGCAATGTTCTTGGATACGAAGGCTCTTTCAATTTTTCCCACTAACCTGTGGAGAGCGACCTCCGTCGATCTGCCGGCTATGTACGCAAACTGCGTGGGATGCAGAGGTGTCGACGTCTGCAGAGAGCACCGAATGTGCATATCTATAAGCTTTCCCGCCGTTTTAAGTAGAAAAGAGGTAAGACTGATCGGCCGATAGGACTTAGGCTGGTCAAGCGGACGATTCCCTTGCTTGGGGATGAATACCACATTAACTCGCCTCCAAGAGATGGGTGTGTATCCCCAAGTGAAACTAGCTCTAAGAAGGCCGACCAGTGGATCAAGAATATGAGCCATGCTGTTTTGAATAAGGGCTGGGAAGATTTTGTCACCCCCTGGGGCTTTGAAAGGAGCAAAAGAATCTACAGCCCATTTGACCTTTTCGGGGTCGAAGATGGATCCAGATAGGCTGAATCCGCGTGAGTCCGGTGACAAAGTGGCGTCATCGCGACCGGAGAGATCTGGATTGGCCACAGAACCCGGGAAGCGAACTTGCAGTAGAAGCTCAAGTGTTTCCCTGCGATCTTGAGTGAAAGAGCCATCTGCTCTTTTAAGAAGCCCTTTTCCATTAGACGACCCTTTACTTTATGAAGCCTCGCTGCCTCTGGCAACGATTCTAAGCTACTGTGGTAGCTGCGCCATGTATTGCGTTTAGCTCGTCTAATGCTTTTGTTGTAGATAGCAAGAGCGTGCCTATAGACGTCCCAACTAGCACGGTTAGATTTAGCCTTATTAAAAAAGCTTCTAATCCTCATTCTAAGGACAACCAGTTTCTCATACCACCACGGAATTTTCCGATTGACCCTTAGGGTCTTCTGTACTGAGCAGTCTTCGAAGAATGAGATAAGCACATCTTGGAGCAGATTGGCAGCGAGATCTCACTAATAGAGTTAGGATTGCTGACCAATAAGTCTGCTTTGAAAGCTACAGAGGCTTTAAAGAGCTCCCAATTTGTCTTTTTCTGACAGAAGGAGTTTTGGCGAATTTCGACTTGGCCAGGAAGGTCAAACCTGATGTGCTGATGGTCTGACAAAGTGACTTCGTCTGTGACCCGCCAATTAATAAGCGAACTCGCTATCGAGGTGCTGATTAGGGTGAGATCTAAAACCTCTTCCCTAATAGCATTAATAAAATGATGACGGTTGAGACAAGGCCACTTGCCTTGCCCGCCCGAGAGATTCGTTACCGCGAATGCCCTTCGGCGGTCGGGACGAGCCACTCGGGGGAGGTCGTCTCGGGACCCCTCAGCAGGTCCCGAGGCAGCCGCAAAGTAATCTGGAAACTATGATGTTTACCATGCAAAAAAGTATGGTGGAACTCATGTCATTTATGAAAACAACTATGCAAACCCTTGTTCAGAACCAGAACTTGGTGATTCAGTTGCTTGTAGCACAACAGTCCAAATAATAAATGTCTAACCTACGTATATCCATGTGGAATGCCAACGGCATTTCACGGCATAAACTGGAAATAACTCAATTGCTAAATGTAAATCACATCGACGCCATGCTGCTGGTTGAAACGCACCTCACTGGGAGATATAACTTCCATATAAGAGGTTATACCTTCTACTGCACAGATCATTCGGATGGCAAAGCTCACAGCGGAACCGGTATCTTAATCAGAGAACGCATCAACACCACTTTCACCAAAGGTTTGCAACAAATTACTTGCACGCCACGTCCATAAATGTGCAGTCAGGAAACGGCAACCTTTGCATTGCCGCTGTCTACTGCCCACCTCGATTTACTATCTCTGAAGGTCAATTCATGGACTTCTACAACACACTGGGGGATCGCTTCGTAGCTGCAAGAGACTACAATGCCAAACACACGCACTGAGGATCACGCCTCGTGACACCCAAGGGAAGGCAACTGTATAACGCACATATAAAAGTGAGCAATAAATTGGACTACGACTCTCCTGGTAGACCCACATATTGGCCTGCAGACCCCAGATAGATCCCAGATCTATTTGATTTCGCGGTGACAAAAAACATCTCACGCTATCTAATAAGCGCCATGGCCCTACCGGATCTCTCATCCGACCACTCGCCTTTGTTGTTAACCCTTCTTCAAAGCCCAGAAATTACGGATCACCTCTATAGGCTGACGTCGCACAACACTAACTAGATGAAATATAGAAAGTATGTGAGTTCTCACATTGAGCTAACTCCTCAACTAAATATCGAATCGGACATCGACTACTCTACCGCCGCTCTGAAAGAGGTACTCGTCACAGCAGCCAGGATCTCAACACCAAAACGGAAGGATGTGGAAATTAAGACGTTCAAAACCAGCCTGCAAATTGAACATCTGGTTCTAGAAAAAGGCGTATGCGACGGTCGTGGCTAACCAGCAGGTCACCATGCTCAAAGCAACGTTTTACTGAAGCCACCCGCAAACTAAACCGGGCTCTGAAGGAAGATGCTGAAAATGCACAACTAAAAAATATTTAAAAACTCTCGCCAACTAATACAAAGCATCTCTTGTGGAGGGCTCACCCAAATCTAAGCTCTCCGTTTGAAACCGTCACCCCGAAAAGAAAGTCTTCCGGTTGCTGGGCCCGCAGCGACAAAGACAGAGCCGAAACATTTGCCTTACATCTCAGAGGCGTCTTCCAGCCGAACTCCGCAGCAAATGCTTATGTTCTTCTAGGCAGCTAAAACCAAACAAGGCTCCAGGCGATGACTTAATAACTACAAAAATTATAATGGACCTTCCGTATTGTGCTGTTGAGGTCATCTCTAAACTCTTCAATGGTATCATAAATCTCGGCTTCTACCCAAGTAAATGGAAAAAATCAATTATAATAATGATACCGAAGCCTGGAAAAGATCACACGATCCCGTCATCTTACAGACCAATAAGTTTATTATCATGCCTGTCCAAACTATTCGAAAAATGCCTTCTAACGCGCATAATACCATATATGGAAGCTCACAACATTATTTCAGCCTATCAATTTGGCTTCAGAGAAAAACACGGAACTATCGAGCAAGTCAACAGAATAACATCAGAGATTCGCACAGCCTTCGAGCTTAGAGAATACTGCAGTGCGATATTTCTTGATGTATCTCAAGCATTCGACCGCATTTGGCTCAAAGGTCTTGTGCATATAATTAAAACACACTTGCCTGGGTACACTCATAAACGCCTTGAATCGTACCTCTACAACAGAGCCTTCGCAGTGCGGTGCAACACAACAATATCCGACAACTACACTATCGAAGCTGAAGTCCCACAAGGCAGCGCACTTGGGCCAACTCTATTCGTCCTTTACACAGCGGATAATCCCACGAGTGACCGACTAACAACATCCACCTTTGCTGACGACACTGCGGTCCTTAGCCGCTCCAGATGCCCAGTCCGTGCAACAACCCAACTCGCCAACCACCTCATGGTAATCGAGAAGTAGCTATCTTACTGGCGTATCAAAATAAACGAACAAAAGTGTAAACACGTTTACTCTTAACAGACAAACTTGCCCTTCGATCTGCCTGAATAGCATGCAGATCCCCCAAGTCAATGAAGTAAAGTATCTCGGGGTCCACCTCGACAGACGTTTAATATGACGTGGACATATCGAATGCAAGAAACTACACGTAAAGCTGAAAGCCAGCAGCCTCCACTGGAATTTAAACGCCCGATCGCCCTTGTATCTGGATTACACGATCCTGCTCTAGAACTCCACTCTTAAGCCAATCTGGACGTATAGCTCCCAGCTTTAGGGGAACGCGAGCAGAATCAACATAGATATCATACAGCGCTTTCAATCAAAGATCCTGCGAACTATCACTGGGGCACCATGGTATATTCGAAACCAAAACATCCACAGGGACCTCGGCATTTTCGCAGTAAAAGATGAAATAGACAAGTAAAAAGCGTCCTACAATGAAAAACCCTCTGCCCACCCAAATCCTCTCGCAAGGGTCTTGACTCGGGTCTCCAACCGAACCCGTCTGCAACGTACCGACCTTCCAACCCAGCCATAATTTGTCAGGGCCATTTCTACTGTTGCAGTATACATGACTGGTTAGGGTATAGTATAAGATTTTATACACTTATTGTTAATCCGGAAAATGAGAAAATTCATTAAATAAAAGCAAAGTATAAAAAAAAAAAAAAAAAAAAGAGCCACAATTATAGACAAACAGCGTTTGTTCAAATACCGCACAGTTCATCTCAGACTTTTTTTTCACAATTATTTTTTTAATGTTATATATTATATTATTTCGTAATTAGAATTGTGTCATAATGCATTTTTACCCACGTTCATCAAAATGAGATGATGGCGTGATTGGTTAAGTTGCGGAGCGTTGATCAAATGTTGGCGGTTCGAACCTCGCTCGGACTAATTTAAGACTCGAGATTTTTATACCCGCCTACCCAAAGGGTAGAAGGGTATTATGGCTTTGTGCCGACCGAAAATGTATGTAACAGGCAGAAGGAAGCATCTCCGACCCCATAAAGTATATATATTCTTGATCAGCGTCAACAGCCGAGACGATATAGCGGGACAGTGTGTCTTATTGTTGCACGCAGATCAAGTTTGTTTCAGATTTTTGCTAGTTGCTATGACACTCCGTGACATAAACAAGAATCGTAATTTTTGGTACACACAATCATAATAACCTTCTTAATGATTTTTGGAAATTTACAAACGGCCGGATAACAACCACAGAAGTTCGTAAAGAAATAAAATACTGAAGGTGAAATCTGTTGGAGATGTCCCTGTTCAATTGCTATATCAATCAGTGATATTATAATGACATTCAATAAACCTTACAAAATGCAGCCAAGTTATTATTTATGAAAGTGTTATATTTTTGTATCTTTTTAGTATATTCTT
Organism: Drosophila pruinosa; assembly: GCA_018150935.1. NCBI lineage: Eukaryota > Metazoa > Arthropoda > Insecta > Diptera > Drosophilidae > Drosophila > Drosophila pruinosa. The sequence goes on from JAECWR010000034.1 coordinate 949,292, forward strand.
GAAAAATAGTACGTTTTAGTGTAGCTTAATAAGAAATTATGTTCCTCTTTTGATTACACATTAGTAGAAGGCAACCTAGCCAATTAAGCTATTTTGAGAAACCATATTGCTTTGTGGGACCGAAAACATTTCTAGAAAGTATGCCCCATATATAATTTATTAGAGGATTGGGCTAATAGCCGGCCAGTCAGGCAACTCATTCTTCCTTTCCTCAACAAATGGTTTTGTCTACCTTGTGACATGGATCGGTGCGTTATCCTGCCGGAAACAAATTGGAAAATCGCATTATTCATAGCATGAGTTATGCACCTCAATATTTACTATTTTTGGGGATGGCGGACACCACTATAACATTTATGGTGTCTGTTGGGACCATTAAAATTTCATAATTTATTTATTTATTCATCACTGAAGAATTTATATTTATTGTTGAGAGCTTAGGCATGGATTGGGAACCTCGTAATGATGATTGACTTGAAAGTTAAATTCCGTGTTAATTTTAAAGAAACCCATCATATCCACGCTTATTGTTTGGGCTTCCTTTAGAATTTTTTAAAAAGTTTCCGAATGAGTTTCAGTGCCGATTGGTTCTCCCAGCATTTGTGCATTTTTTATGCCACATTCACAAATAGTTTTAAAAGCTAATATTGCTTTTAAACTATTGGTAAGATCGAAACACTGAATTTGGACACAGCCATTTGCACATTGCACTGTACATTGAATATTTTTCTTCTGAAAAATGTTTTAGATTTTACTATTTATTTCGATTATGAGATCATTTATTAACCTCGAAAATGAATTTTCATAATTGCTTTACAATAATTTTACAAAAAACAAATTGAATGTTTGATAAAAAAGTTTCATTTTAAATATTTTAAACTTATACCACATTATAAAAATAATAATGTTCAATTTGCTATATCCACTCACAGAAATATCAACAATTGCGCATCAAAATTCTCGGTGATTGCTATTATTGCATTAGTGGAGCTCCTGACGAGCGGGCAGACCACGCCGTGCTCTGTGTGCACATGGGACTTTCCATGGTAAAGGCAATAAAGTAAGTTGTAGAAAGAAATGGCGCCACATCATCACATATGATAGTTCTATTTTTATACCCGCCTACCCAGGTAGAAGAGTATTATAACTGTCGACCGAAAATGTATGTAACAAGCAGAAAGAGGCATCTCCAACTCTATAAAGTATATTCTTGATCAGCGTCAATCAAGACAGCCATTTCCGCTTGTCCGTCTGTCTGTCAGTACAAAAATCTGGATTTCAGAAACTATAAGTGGTGGAGCCAACTAAATAAAATGCAGTCAAGCCATCTGTCCATCTGTCTGTCCGTGTGAACACCTAGATCTCAGAGACTATAAGAGATAGAGCAACCAAATTTTCGGAATAGTGTGTCTCATTATTGCACGCAGATCAAGTTTGTTTCAGATTTTTACCACGCCCCCTTGCGCCCCCGTAAATCGAAAAAAACGAATTTCAAGCGTAAATTTAAACCTAGAACGTTCAGTTTTTGCACGCACAATACTAATCATCATCTTAATGATCTCTGAAAATTTGGTTACAATCGGATAAAAAACATAGAAGTTATTAAGAAAATATTTTTGTAAGGCGTTACCACGTGCAGCTGCACCTAGTTGGTTGCTATGACACTCCGTGACAAAATAATGGTGTTCCATAAACCTGCTAAAGTGCCGCAAAGCTAATAATTTTGAACAAAGAAAGTTTGGGTATATAATTTTGGAAAACTTTTAGTATATTTTTTCAGTATATTTTTCAGTATATTTTTGAAAAATATAATATTTCGATGGTGAAATTGGGTGGCGGGTATCTCACTGTGGAGCACACTCGACAGTAGCTTTTTTACTTGTTGATATATATTATTTTGGTATTTTTTAGTATATTTTGGTTAAGTTTTTTTTCAGTATATTTTTGAAAAATATAATATTTTGATGGTAAAGTTGGGTGGCGGGTATCTCACAGTCGAGCAAGCTCGACTTTAGCTTTCTTACTTGTTTAGAGTATTCTTGAAAAATTGTATATTTCTAAGCTCGCTGTTAATGGTTGTTGTATTCAGTAAAAAAGGGTGGCGGGTATCTCATAGTCGAGCAAACTCGACTATATCTTTTTTCTTGTTTCAGATAAAAATAACCATGTTTCTCCTGGTTTAGATATGTTCAACAGAAAGCGAACTCACCTGTTGACATGCGCGTTGGCATACACACGGGAGCTGTTCTGGCTGGGGTTCTTGGTCAACGACAGTGGCAATTTGATGTTTACTCCAAGGATGTGGAGCTGGCTAATAAAATGGAATCTAGTGGCAAGGCTGGGTAAAAATTCATAGTAAATTGTTATCTTAACTTTAAATTGAAACCATTGATTGGGTTGATGGTTCGTAGCAGGAAGCGTCTTTAACTGAAATTTATTATTCTTTTTCAAAACTTTTGTTCGTAGACGTGTTCACATATCTGACAAAACTCTAATGTTTTTAAATGGTGAATTTGATGTAGAGCCAGCATTTGGCGAAAAACGCGAAGAGTTGCTCCGTATAGCCGGCCTAAAAACGTACTTTATAACAAAAGTGGTCAAGCCCGTAAGTTAAACTAATGAAACAACTTTAAAACTGAGACTTTCATAAACACAGTTAAATTACACAATATCTTATTTGCTTGTGTCAAGATATGGCACGCTCGTATCATTTTCATTTTCACTTTTCGACATAAACTTATCACTCCTCCTTATTCACTCCTTATTGAAGTGCTGCAATTGCTTGAAAAGCCAAACTCGCTTGTTTAACATATTATCAATCAATTAACTATTCACAGTTCACTTCGCTAAGTAACACGAAAATTAATGACTTACATCCGGAAAATATTAACGGAAACCACAGTCCTGTCGATTCTAATATCTCTAGTGACAATAACGATAGCAACGAAAATGGCGCTGGTAACGACACTGATGCCACTTTAGATGACGCGGAGCTTCTATCGCAGAGGGCTGCAACCAATAGACGTAAAGTAACTAGAATCGGAGAACAGGAGGAGCAGATAAAATTGGAGAGTTTTAAACAGCGCTTGAAAGATGAGCTCGTCACACGTGATGGACATGAGTATGTCGGCTTGGGAATCTACCATAAGAAGGGAGGACATTTGTTTTTTTTTAACTAACCAGTCAAATTTGTTTTATTTTAGAAATCTGATCAAGGATACAAATATCTTTTTACGCTTTAAGAATCCACAACTAGAACAAGCTTATGCTGTATATAGAGAACCGTATAGCTCACTTCCATTGCTAGCAGCATTGTTTGTGCAGTGCATCGATGTATTTTACTCGTACTTGGTGCTGCCCCGTTCTACATTACACTTTATTAATATAGCAGCACCGCTGGTGCCCATTGCAATGCTGGTGGCTGTTAGCATAGCAGAAAGCTTTAGCGGAATGCTTCCCAAGTTCTTTGTGGATATAAGTAAAAGATTTAATGATATAAGCTTCGTACGCGAGTTGGCGGCAATAATTATAGCGCTTACAATAGGCCTTAGCAATGTCATCGACATGGTTAGTACTGTTACACCAAATTACCAAATTGGCAAAGTCCTTATTGATTTGAATACTTGCAGTTCTTCTTTGTCACGTTCGTGCGCATAGAACACATTGTTAGTGAAAGTGACTTTAATGATACACTAGAGTTAGAGGATGATGTCGAGCAGCTTCTACCTGAATCGTTCGTAAAGCAAATGCGTGATGCTGTGCCCACAAAGCCGGTCCTATATCCATCATATTTGAGCAACTTCAGTATTCTTATTTTAATCGCGATTGCAGTGATTGCTCAGCTCACGCACTTAACGAAAATTGTTCTTCTAGTGTCTATAACAGGTAATATAAAAAGTAAAAAAAATTATTTGTTATATTTGTCTTATACCCGCTACCCAATGGCCAGAAGTGCCAACACAAAATAAACAGAACTTGCAAATAACAATTCACCTTTCCGTGGTTCGTAAAAACTTTATTTTACGGATTGTTTGAGAATACTCTCTTAGACAGTAATTCTAAATGGAATGTAATAAACTTAAATAGTACCGGCAGGTAAATTTTAGTGGATACTTTTTTCTGTGGATACTTTTTTCTGTGGATACTTTTTTCTGTGGGGTTTGTACACTATATGACGCACCATGTCACACAAGTAATTTATTTAAAATTATATTTGAAGTCACTCAATTTAAGATTTTAAAGATGGAAAAAAGAAAAAGCACTGAGCGTATACTCATCTGACTCTCATTATCTAATCGGAAATTCGTTTCGTTTCGTTTTGCTTAGCAAAAGTTATTGTTAAATAGTGCAATACGTAAACCTCGGAAAACCCAAAAGAAGAAAAACGGAGTGTTACGCTCTAAGGGAAAGTGATCACGCATAGTTATTTCGATATTGTTCGAAAACAGAGCGCTAGGGTTATAACTCTTGTTTGCAAGCTTTCCAAATAAATCTCAAACAGAAGGAGCCAGTTTTCTGTCCGCCCGTCCGTGAACTGATCGATTACGATCAATTTGAGGGAAAAATATTTTAATGTTTGGGCATGCTCCTTTGTGACCTCGCAAATAGACAAATAATATGAAATAAATAACGTTAATGTTTGCTATGTACAAAAACAATCACCATTCAATTGATTTCTGAATATATATACCTATTAAGGAGCAACCCGGCATATATAATTAAAATATGGCTTATAAAATAAATATTTTTTTGTTTACATGGTTCATTCCCCACAAGTAGGTAGCGGGTATCTCACAGTCGAGCAGACTAGACTACAGCTTTCTTACTTGTTGTTTTTGATTTTCTTACAGCTTTGCATTGTTACTTCAATGTTTGCATCATGCAGGACTTATACGAACTGGAAGATGGTCTAGCTCGTCATCCGTAAATATATCGTTTCAAAAAAAGAGTGTTAGGGCCTTTCATTTGTAATAAATTTCGCATTGAATTTTTAGTAGCATTTCTATGCCAATGATATAATATAATCTAAGGAACACTCACTTAGAGCTATAATTCAGTCATGCAAGGGTTGCTAAAATGTGTGAAACAGGCAGAAGGAGCCATCTCACATCACACAACATATTCATATTTTTGATCAGCATCAATAGTCGAGTGGATATAACGTAAAGTCAGTTGTCTGTCTAATTTAGAAGATTTTTTGCATGCAATGGGTGGCGGGTATCTAACAGTGGAGCAACCTTGAATGTAGGTTTCTTACATATTTATATATACAATAATGATCACGGATAGTTAACGTATTGGGTGAAATCAGGTATAGCTGTACCTGTTTAGTTGCTATTAAATATTTTCCTATTAAAGTGCACCCAAGACGTTGCGATAGGATAATAATCATAGAAGTTGTTCAAGTTATTCAATTACTATTAATGCATGTAATCAATTTAACCGTAGCTGTTCAGTTCTTATTAAATATCGCATATTTTAATTTTGAATGAGCTATCTTTCGGTGTATTTTTTTGTTTAAGTTGGTAAATTTTTTGTAAAATAATATATTTTATATTTTAACCTAACGCATTTCTCAAAACAGTGTGTAACAGGTTTCTCTCAGCCTTACTTGTTATTAAATTAATTTTCAGAATTATATCAACACGTTATAGTACTTCTGGTCTGCTACTTGTTGCTGCAATGTCTCTCAGCTTTCTAGCCCGATATGTAAGAAACAAAGTATATATATATCCAAAGTATTCATTACACTTCCTTTTATAATTTATTTTAAAACCTATTTTCATTTTTATACCCTGTATATATTATTATAAGGTATTATATTATAAGGTATTCCATAATCGTACCCGACACACAAATTCAGATATAATATATTTAAAAATTAAAAAAAAAATTAAATAAATTGATAATAAACAGAAACAACCACGGGTTCAAATGTTCATAAAATTTAGTCTGATTTTTTTTTAAACTTGATGGTATTCACAATCACATCAAACCGGCAGTAGTTTTTTTATTTGTTCAAAATAAATATTAACTTTGCTTAACAATATTCAATGAATAATAAAAACTCATACTTTAAATAGATGGACCACGAGGATCGGGTAATCTTTAAATGGAAGACCGAAGTAGCTGAACAAAAAGAAACAGCCAATGATATGCGTCAGCGTAATGAGGCGTTGGTATACAATGTACTCCCAGTACATGTGGCAGAACACTTTATGAAGAACACCATGCGCTCCCACGATGATCTCTATTCACAAAGTTATGCTGAGGTGGGGGTATTATTCGCCAGTATGCCCAACTTTTCTGGTATTTTCCAGTATTATATATTTGACAATCGAAGAAAATATCATGGAAATTTTTTTCTTATAGATTTTTACTCGGAAGAAACCGTTAACAACCAGGGTCTGGAATGTCTTCGTTTTCTTAACGAAGTAATCTCCGATTTCGATGCAGTGAGTCTTTATATAGTTTACAAGTTTCTATGTTTTAAATTAAAATTTATCTGCAGCTACTGGAGCTTCCGCAATTTCAAGATATTATTAAAATCAAGACCATAGGCTCGACGTATATGGCTGCTAGTGGAATTAATCTTCTACGAACTATACCCAACGATGCAACGATTAGCGAACGTTGGTCTCATCTAGCCGTGCTTGTTGAATTTGCCTTGGAGCTAAAGCATGCACTGCAGAGCATAAATGAGCAGTCCTTTAATCATTTTGTGCTAAAAATGGGCATCAATCATGGTCCCATTACAGCTGGTGTTATCGGGGCTCGAAAACCACATTATGACATCTGGGGTAACACCGTAAATGTGGCATCGCGCATGGAGAGTACCGGCAAGGCAGGTGCCGTTCAGGTCACCGAGGAGACCTGCAAAATTCTTGACCAATTCGGTTACAAATTCTTGCAGCGCGGCCTTGTAGCTGTCAAAGGCAAGGGTCAGCTTATGACCTACTATTTGCAAGTAAGTTAATATAAGTCCATCTTACTTATTTTGTGCTTAAATTCTTTTAAACGTTTGTCCGCAGGGTAAATCGGAATATAGCCCAGCTAACCCTAAAGTAGCCATAGAGCTACATGAGCCGGAATCAACATTAGTAGGTCTGGAGTGTACCGTGGAACTAGAGGTGGATATCAAGACCCCTCTACTTAAGATAAAGACACACGACACCTCCATAGAGGGCTCCACGCAATCGTGCTTGGATAATGGTGCAGTGGGGGAAGCTCAATCATTGTTGAACTAAATGAAAACTTTTAGCATTAGATTCAAGACATCTCAAAATGTACGTATAGTGAATGTGTGTGTTCGAAGAGTGTCAGTATGAAACAAGTAAGAACGGCTACAGTCAAGTTTTGACTGTACGAGGTCATGGATTTTAAGTGTACATGCCTAAGTTAGAAAATAGAAAAAGACAAAATTATAATAACTTTTAGAAAATTGATTTTTGACATCGCACCGCCCGGGAATCGAACCCGAACAGCGAATGGCACAACTCCTCTCTGAACCACTCAAACATCTTAATCAATGACCGCACAAATTGTGCTTTTAAGTCAAATTGTCATATTCGAATGAAAAACAAGTAAGAAAGCTACTGTCGAGTTTGCTCGACTGTGAGATACCCGCCACCCAATTTTACTGAATGGAAGATTAAGCAAGAGCGACCATCAAAATATTATATTTTACAAAAATATACTGAAAAATATACCAAAAATATACAGAAATTAACTTTGTTCAAAATGATTAGCTTGGTAGTACTTTAATATGTTTATTAAACACCATTATAATGTCACTGAGTGGCATACCAGCTTAACAGGTGCAGCTGCACCTGATTTTGCCTTATAAAAGTAATTCTTTAGTTTGTGTGTGCCAAAACTTTCTTGCTTTAAAATTACGCTTGCAATTTGTTGCTCTATCTTTTATAGTCTCTGAGATCTAGGTGATCATACGGACAAACGGACATGGCTATATCGTCTCGGCTATTGACGCTGATTAAGAATATATATACTTTATGGGGCCGGAGTTAATTCCTTCTGTCTGTTACATACATTTTCAGTCGGCACAAAGTAATAATATCCTTCTACCATTTGGGTAGGCGGGTATAAACATACAACATTTAAATTTTGTGTTATTATGTATTGTACAACAACTTCGATCCACTCTCCGCTACTTAACCACCAACTCATTTTGATGTACTTGGTTAAAAATGCATTATGACACAATTATAATTACGCGAAGTAATATATGACATTAAAATATTAATTGTGAAAAAAAAGTCTGAACTGTCCGGTATTTGAACTCGGAACCCTTGGGCTATTTTCTAAAGTTCATCTGCCTACGGGGTTTTTTATGCTGTCTCCAAATTTGGTAGCTCTAGCTTTTATAGACAGACAGACCAACAGACGGACAGAGCGACAGGGCTATATCGACTCACCTGTTGATGCTGATCAATAAAATGAATTTTTTAAAATCCATGACCTAAAAACAAGTAAAACCCAAATACAACTTTTCTACATGCTGCACATAGTTCTTCTATATTTGTGTGATGCTATGTGACAAGTAAAAAACAAACAAGTAAGAAAGCTAGTGTGGTCTCACAGCTCGACTGTGAGATTCCCGCCAGCCAATTTTATTATGAACTAGCGAACCCGGAGGACGTTGTTCCTCCCTTGAAGGTTGAATGCAAAGTTTTTGCAAAGATTTTGCGGAATTTTCTCATAGCCTATTCTTTAATCCCAGAAAATAGGAATCCAACAAAAAAAAACCCATCCAAATCGGACTTCTGGAAGTCGAGTTATAAGTCTTTAAACATTTACCAACTTTGTTTTATTTATATAGATATCGAAAATATACTGGAAAATATAATTCTACAAATATAATTCTACAAATATATGTCGGAGCGCGACTCCTGGAATTTTGGGAATCGTTTCCATGATTTCACATTCTGATGAAATTGTAGCAATTTGGTGAAATTCTATGATTTCACATTCTGATGAAATTGTAGCATTGTGGTGAAATTCTGACTAGCACTGCAGCAGAGTGAGGTCCGATCTGGTTGTCATAAATAAGGTGTTAGAGAGGGATGACAATATAGTGAACGCCAGTGTTGTGTATAGACTTAATAGAATATGAGGAAGATTGGTAAAAGAAGAAAATCATCTCAGTGAAGTTTGACTGGTGGAATTGATCGGAACTTCCTGTGCTGCTGCACCAAAATTACAAAACTTATAAATAAAATTGATAAGACTCCCCTATTGCCGACATCAGAAGTGGGATCGCCTTCACCACAAGAGCCCAGCTCTGATCAGTATATGGCTACGTTGGAAACACAAAACCGTAACCTCATGGAAATAATAAAAACCATGCGCGCACCGAGAGCACCGGCGTCAGATGAAAAGTCTTTGCACGTCACACTGCCAAAATTCTGCGCTGACAGCGCTGGAGCGGATCCATCTGCATGGTGCACCACGGTGGACTTAATCTTTGCAGATAATGCGCTTGTAGGCAGTGCGCTCTTAATAGCGTTGAACAAAGCGCTAGAAGGCAGCGCGTCGCAATGGCTGTCGCAGATATGCTTCGCTTGCATCACATGGCCGCAGTTTAAGGAACTGTTCATACAGCGATTCGTAGGGATTGAGACGACGGCTGCCATTCCCATGAACGTTTTGAATGGACGTCCAAAACCTGGAGAGAGCTTTGCCCAGTATGAAGGTCGCATTGTCACCTTGTTGCTGTCTAAGTGGAAGGCCAAGGATTTGGAGGAGATTGCGGTATCGGTAGCGTTGGCTCACATGGCACAAATCGATAATAATTTGTTGCATTGGGTGTTTACGACAAATGTGGCTACGCGCAATGAGCTTCAGCAACAGCTGCATGCTTACGCCATCAAGAAACGTAACAACGAAGATGATTCTGCCCCAGAAAAGAAGAAGTCAAGAATGCAGTCGCAGACTAAGTGCCATTTTTGTGCGAAAGTTGGCCACAAATTCGCCGAATGCCGCGCTCGAAATGAAGGTATATCAAACACAAAAGGAAGAAGCTACAGCGGTAGCAACACACCTGGGTCAAAAGATCGTTCGAACATAAAATGTTTTAAATGCGACGAAATGGGACATGTGGGCTCTGTATGTCCCAAAGGCAACAACAAATACAAATACAAATACAACAAAGCGAGTTGACGTATGCAAATTAAGTGGATTATTCTTTCAATCGGGTGAGCCCTTTGCATTCTTTTTCGATTCGGGAGCCAAATGTTCCTTGGTAAAAGAAAAATTAAGTAACAAATTAGCTGGCAAGAGAAGTAATCATCTAGTTATTTTAAGAGGAATTGGTGACAATATAGTTAAGAGCCACTTGCAAATACTATCAACACTCCAAATGTCTCAATTTAATTTAGAAATTTTGTTTCATGTTGTAGTGGATAACTATTTAAAGCACGACTTAATGATTGGCCAAGACATATTAAAGCTTGGTTTCGGTGTATTGATTGAATCTGATAAATTTAGTATTTACAAATCCAAAATTATTAATGCCGTTCAAAATAATGCACCTGAGAACACTTTGGAAATATTTTTTGACACCAATACAGAATTAAGTGATAATGATAAATGTAAATTAAGAAATATATTGGAAAAGTATGCCGATAGATCCGTTATTGGGATACCAAATAAGTGTGTAATCACAGGTGCATTGGAAATTCGTTTAATTGATAAGAATAAAACTGTTCAAAGGCGCCCATATCGACTCAGCACAGATGAGAAGCTATTAGTTAGAGAAAAGATAGAACAAATGCTTGAATCTAATGTAATTCGTCCCAGCAGTTCTCCATTTGCAAGTGCAATGTTATTAGTTAAAAGAAGGACGATTTCTGATAAGTTTCCATTGCCACAGATTTCAGAACAAATAGATCATTTGCGGGGTGGTAAATATTTTTCCATTTTAGACATGGCCAGCGGATTTTATCAAATACCGATTCATCCAGATTCTATAGAAAAACAGCATTTGTGACTACAGAGGGTCAGTACGAATTTGTGGCCATTCCATTTGGTCTATAGAATGCGTCGTTTATTTTTCAACGTCCTATTGTTCAAGCTTTGGGGGACTTAGCCTATTCTTATGCAGTTGTTTACATAGACGATGGGCTGGTAGTAGCGAATACAGTGTTAAAAGCGTTATCAGAGGCAGGGTTCTCGTTCAATATAAAAAAATGTAATTTTCTTTGTACAGGAATAGAGTACCTAGGATTCTACATCAAGGATGGAGAAATTAAACCAAATCCTCGTAAGATAGAAGCTCTTTCTGTTTTATCTCAGCCAACCTCGGCAACGCAGTTAAGGCAGTTTATAGGTCTGGCATCGTATTTCAGACAATTTGTTCCACGATTCTCAGAGAAGATGAAGCCACTCTATCAGTTAACCTCTAAGCTGAATGCTTTTGTTTTGAAGGAGGAACACGAGAAGATATGGCAGGATATTACCAAAGTGCTTACATGTGACCCTGTACTGACCATATTCGACCCTGAGCTTCCAATTGAATTGCATACTGATACCAGTGCAGATGGCTACGGCGCTATGCTCATGCATAAAATAGAAGGGAAACACAGAGTAATCGAATATTATAGCAAATGCACGTCAATATCAGAAGCCAAATATCACTCGTATGAGTTAGAGACGCTAGCTGTCTATAATGCAGTAAGACATTTTAGACATTATTTGCACGGTAGAAAATTTGTTGTGTATACTGATTGCAATTCGTTGAAAGCTAGTCGTACAAAGGCCGAGTTGACCCCAAGAGTACACCGCTGGTGGGCGTACATACAGGCATTTGACTTTAGTGTAGAATATCGCAAGGGCAGCTAAATGGCTCACGTGGATTTTTTATCGCGAAATCCGATTCCCACAGTTTCAAGTGCCATAATCAAAGCAGATGAAGTTCGTGTTGATCTGGCGACAATAACAGATAATTGGCTATTAGTCGAACAGCAACGAGATAAGGGCATAAACAGAATCTTGGCTCAATTGAATAACGAAGACATGGAGGCAAATATCGATAAAACATATGAGGTCCGAACTGGATTACTATATCGCAAAATACAGCGTAATAGCAAGACTCGTTGCCTACCAGTAATCCCTAAAGCGTTTAGGTGGTCCGTTATAAATCATGTACACGAAGCTGTAATGCATATGGGGTGGCAGAAAACTTTAGACAAGGTCTACGAGAAATATTGGTTTGAGCATATGACCAAATATGTAAGAAAATTTGTGGAAAATTGCATGACATGCAAATTATCCAAGACTTCATCAGGCAAAATGCAAATTGCAATGCACCCAATTCCCAAGATTGACATACCGTGGCATACCACTCACGTAGATATAAGTATATATATAGCGGATCAAGGCAGAAGTTTTGCCAGCAACAAGTTCCGTGAGTTTTGTTCAACAAACAGAATTGAGTTGCACTTAATAGCTACAGGTGCCAGTAGAGCAAATGGGCAGGTTGAAAGAGTGATGTATTCTTTTATGTATTCTTGAACGTTGACGTACTAATGGCAGTACGATCAAGTGGCCCAGCGTCACCAAGCTCGGGCTTGTTAACGCGCGGACCTAGGCAGACACGACCACCCGCCCATCTGACCGCGGGGCAACCGCATAAGGTGCGGGAATGGAGGTCGCAAACAATTAACCCAGACAAAACAACCAAATTGTATTAATAATGAACAAAATAATAATAATAATACTATTACTAATAATAATAATAATTAGAACTATTCTTAAATACGAGCTAATGTATCTAGGAGTAATGTTTTAATTTCTAAGGTAGTGTTAGTATTATTAACAAGACTAGAAAAGTTATTATAATTTACACATAAAATACGGAAAGGATTGTGACTGGCATAGTTAGTACTACAACGGGAAAGTGAGAGGGGAAGGAAATTTCTAGTCGTTCTGTCCGGAACGGCAAAGCTAATCTGACTTGTCAACTGCAATGAGTCAATTTCGCCAATGATTAGTCTATGTAGAAACACTACACCTAGCATAGTTCTACGGTCAGAAAGAGAAGGAAGGTTTAGTAATAAAAGTCTACTACGATACGAAGGCAATCTAATAGTGGGATTCCAGCTAAGACTACGAAGAGCAAAAAGAAGAAATTGTTTCTGCACTGATTCAAGCCTATCTTGATGAACCCTATACTGGGGGAACCAGATATTAGATCCATACTCAAGAATAGGACGAACCAGTGAGATGTACAAGTGTTTAGTAATGTAGGGATCGTTAAATTCTTTTGACCAACGTTTAATAAATCCAAGGACACCCATGGCTCTATTAGAAGCAGACAAAATATGCTTATCAAACTTTAATTTTGAATCAAGAAGGATACCTAAATCAGTTACTGACTCTATTCACTCAAGTGGAGTATCATTAAGATGATAATTATTTAAATGGAGAATACTCCTAAAAAATGTCATAAGTTTACATTTATTGCAATTAAGATTTAATAAATTTATAGCACACCACGATTGAAAACAATCAAGGTCAGATTGCAATCTGAGGCTATTTATGGGATCATTAAAAGTCAGACAAATCTTAACATCATTTGCATACATAAGTATGCGAGAGTATGATATAACGGACGATAGATCATTTATAAATAATGTGAACAGCAATGGGCCCAAATGACTTCCTTGGAGTACGCCGGAAGTGACTTGGACAGTCTTGGACACAGAGCCCTTGTAAAATACTCTTTGAATTCTAAATGAAAGATATGAAGATATCCACAAAATTAAGTTCTGTGGAAATCTAAGAAGATTGAGCTTGTATAATAAGAGACTATGGTTGACAGAATCAAAAGCCTTACTGAAATCAGTGTAAATGACATCCGTTTGCATTTTTGATTGGAACCCTCAATAACAATTGATGAGAATTCTAATAAGTTAGTGGTAGTAGACCTACATTTCAAAAACCCATGCTGGTAGTGTGAAATTATAGATTTACAGCAGTGTTGCAGTTGAGAAGCTATTAGTTTCTCAAATACTTTGGTAATGGCAGACAACTGAGAGATACCTCTATAGTTTTGAACGTTGGAAATATTATCTTTTTTCAAGAGAGGAATAATGTAAGACTCTTTCCAAAGATTAGGGAAAGAACACAACTCTTAGACAATTCAAATAATTTTAAAAGTGGTTTACAAAGTCCCTCTGCACAGAACCTATGCATGCAACTAGGAACTCCGTCAGGGCCAGGAGAAAAAACTGGTTTACATGACTTAAGTTCACGTAAGAGTAAACTTTCAGAAAGTAAGGGACTAAAAATGCAATTCGCTAGGTTTACTTGATACGGATAAGACTGGGCTCTATAAAAAATTGATGTGGAATAGGTCGTTTAAAAAAAAATCAGCAAACAGATCGAAAATGCCACGATCATTAAAAGCTTTCTTTTTATCAAAAAATAATGTTGTTGGAAGTGTTGACGTCTTTCGTTTCGAATTAACGAAGTCATAGAAGCGTTTCGGATCACGTTGAAACATTAGTCTGCAAATTCTCAAATAATCCTTGTAGCAGAGATTATTTAGCGTGGAGAAATCGGAACGAGCAACAGTGTAGCGAGAAAAATATAAGAGAGAGCCAGTTTCCTTATATTTTTTATAAAGCTTTGATTTTTTATTGTTTAACTTTGTTAGTTCCTTGCTAAACCATAACGGTCTATTAGATAATAGTGGAGTACCAAGGGGAACACAAGCATCAAACAGAGAGTTTAATGTAGAATAAAAAATTTCAACTGCCTTGTCCAGGTCAACACACGAAGAAAGTTGGGACCAGTCAGTACGCGAAAGAAGCAAATAAAGTTTTTTAAAATCGGTCTTCCGAAAACAACGAACTCGCGTCTCCGGTAAAACACCTACATCCAAAACACTTGTTGCTAAGTCAATCAGCACCTCCAGAGTAGGGTGGTAGGGATCCTCAGGTGAGGAAATAGAATTTAATCTGGACACCGTGCAGGTATTGGGATCCAAAACAAAAATCAGATCAAGCATTTTACCTATAAAGCTATATAAAGCTATATCAAAAAGGCTATCAACAAAGACATGAGTTGACGAAGGATTCAATACGTTGGACTCACATGACGAAAGCCACGAAATTCCAGAAATATTAAAATCTCCAAGAACTATTAAGAAATCACGATCAGAAAGCATTTCAGAAATACTATTGATTACAGAAAAATTGGATAAATACAGAGAGTTATCTGAAGCAGGAGGTATATATGAGCAGGTGATAAAGATACTAAAACTACAATAAATTAGTTTTACAGCTACAAATTCGATATCAAAATCACTACCTAAATCTACGTGCTCAGAAGAGATTTCAGCATCGACAGCAATAAGTACACCACCACCACGACGCTGCATGCGATCACGTCTATAGACAGAAAATTTGTTAGTAAAGATTTCAGTATTCAAAATACCATGCCTTAACCAAGTTTCAGTGAAGGCAATGACATGAAAAGGAAAATTTAAGCTATCTAAATAAACATTACTAAGTTTACTACAAAGGCCTCTTACATTTTGATAGCCAAGCAGGAGAGAAGTTAGTTTTTTGAGCTATCAGATGGAGTTTGAGGCTTAGAGGAATTAGTGGTAACATTTGGAAGTAAAATCGGTGGCCGATTTTTCTTTTTATTTACATGCTCTTTAATAATTAAGTATTCCGGCCAGAAGTCTTTTGAGCAAACTTTGCTAAAGGTAAATAAAGGTCCTAATATCGTCAGATGACGTATTAGGGGCAAGCCTAGAAACAAAAATTCTTTTCATAGGTAGGACACCTACTATAGTGTTCTGAGCAACTGTGGCAGAAGTCGAGATAGGAGCATCTGTACTAGCTGGTAGAACGTTAGGTACAGCAGAAGGTTGATCATGTTGAGTCTCTGCAACATTAACAACTACTGCAGGTACCGAGACTGAAACGGGATCAGAACAAATGACATCCATGGGAACAATATCATTGTCGGCAATCATTGACGCTGAGGAGTGTCGAGGGGTGGGAGACGTAAATGACATTAGATTATTTGGAACGGACCAGTTGACCAGTTCAGGGACATCAAGTTCGTTTGGGCCAATGGACAAACGAGTATTAGCTTTTTTACGCTTTGGAGACTCGGTTAAAAGCTTCATGCCCTTAAACCCAGTGTTCAAAGTTGCGAAACTATCCGCAAGCTTTTTGAAACCTGCGAATAGATCACCAAAGCCTTGCTTCGTCTGACGTATGAATCCCGCAACATCCCTTTTAACATCCCTGCATGATTCACATGTCCATCTTAAACCAGATTTTGAGCCAATTAGATCGAGTATACGGCCGGTGAAGCCAGCATGTGCTCATGTGCTCTTGCTGGTACACGGAATTTTTTATTATAGCAGACAAACATACTGCAGGTTTTAAAGTAAATAAAAATTAAATGAAACCAAAAATTTAAATAAGAATAAAATTTGTGTTAATAACAGGGTATTAGTACGCTGATATCTACTTACAGAAAAACAGCAAGCACAAAATCACAATCGCTGGCGCGACGAAAGCAGAGAAAAGAATAGCCAAAACGGCCTTCAACAAAACACAGCACAAAGAGCACGAGAGCGGAAAGTGCGCGAGATCGGAAAGAGCGCGATATGTAATGATATACCCACAATGTGCTGTAGCAGTTCAAAACAAAACACAAATTTCCTGTAAGCTGCAAACAGAAAATTAGGCCTCACAAATTGTTGATATATTAAAACACAAAATTAATTGTAAATTATTAAATGTTATTACACTGTGACTAAACACTCCGACGTATAGCACAGGTATTGTTAGTTTGCAAAAAAAATTATTTGATAACAAGGCGCAGGAAGGGTAAAATAACAAATGTTAGTTTGACAGCAAAAAAAACACGTCCGAATGCGAATGCGAATACGAGTCCCCAAATTGAAGGGCCCATTTCAGGTAATTAATGTACTAGATGGTGATCGATACGAGTTGAAGTCGTTAGTTAATAAATGGCGTGTGTTCAAAAAGAGTAATGACCGCACTATAACAGCTATCTCGCAGGTACGAAAAGTGTTATGGCGGGGGTCAAGAGATTGGGTGTGAGAGAAGACACGCCAATGTTGATATGTGAAATTAAAGTTATGAAAAATGTGAATAGTTTGAAGTTTGAAGTAAGCAGCTCTATAAGTTAATAAATGTAAGAGAGAAATACATTGAAGTTTGTTAAATAAATTGGAATTAAGTTGATGAAATTGTATGATTTGGACTTGAGTGGTGGATTAGACACACGACGACGTGTGATAGGTCAGGAAGGCCGTGTCGGAGTGCGACTCCTAGAATTTTGGGAATCGTTTCCATGATTTCACATTCTGATGAAATTGTAGCATTATGGTGAAATTCTGACAAGCACTGCAGCAGAGGCGCAGACGGCCTCTGCAGCTGAGTGAGGTCCGATCTGGTTGTCATAAATAGTGTGTTAGAGAGGGATGACAATATAGTGAACGCCAGTGTTGTGTATAGACTTAATAGAATATGAGGAAGATTGGTAAAAGAAGAAAATCATCTCAGTGAAGTTTGACTGGTGGAATTGATCGGAACTTCCTGTGCGCCTGCACCAAAATTACGAAACTTATAAATAAAGTGGATAAGACTCCCCAATTGCCGACATATACAAAAAAAAACCTACCAAACATTTTTGTCATATTTGAAAAAATGCAGCTCAGGTTGCTAAAAAGTTACGTGATGTGTATGGTGACAAAGCCTTAAAAGAAGCACAGTGTCAAAGTTGGTTTGTCAAATTCCATTTGGGAGATTTTTCACTCAAAGACAAGCCACCTTCAGGTCGGCCAAGGGCAGTTGATGATGACGTTATCAAAGCTTTAATCGAATCGGATCGTCATGTAACTGAGCGTGAGATTGGAGAGAAGTTAAATATACCACAATCTACCATACATGATCAAATACGACGTCTTGGGATGGTAGAAAAACTTGATATTTGGGTACCACATGAATTGAAAGAAATTCATTTAACAAATCGCTTAAACGTTTGTGATATGCATCTTAAATGCAATGAAAATTATCCGTTTTTGAAGCAAATCATAACTGAAGATGAATAATGGATTGTTTACAATAACGTCAATCGAAAACGAAAATCATGGTGCAAGCATGATGAAGCGCCACAAACCACTCCAAAGGCTGATATTCACCAAAAGAAGATTATGCTGTCAGATTGGTGGGATTGAAAGGGTGTGGAATATTTTGAGCTGCTTAAAAGGAACCAAACGATTAATTCGGATGACTACTGTGAGCAACTGGACAATTTGAATACAGCCATCAAGGAGAAGCGACCAAAATTGGTCAATCGTAAAGGTGTCATATTCGACAGACAGGACAACGCTAGACCGCACACATCTTTGGTCATTCGTCAAAATCTGATTGAACTTGGCTGGGAACTTTTGATGCATCCACCATATAGCCCTGACCTTGCACCCTCAGACTACCATTTGTTTCGGTCTTTGCAAAACTCTTTGAATGGTAAAACTTTTGATAAGGACGAGAACATAAAATTACACTTGCTTAAGTTTTTTGCAGCTAATGGACAGAATTTCTATGAGCGTGGAATAATGAATTTAAAGGAAAGGCGGCGAAAGGTCATCCAGCAAAATGGAAAATATATAATTGATTAAAGCTCATTCTAAAACTCAAAAAATTTTTTTTACTTTTTTTGAAAAAATCACCGATTTCTTTTCGGTCAACCCAATACATATATGCAAGTTATGAGCCATAAAGAAAAATTATCTAAGAAAATGTTTATTATACTTGCATTACGGCAATGGGGTTGATGTATAAGTTGCCGACACGTTCGACATTTAAAAATGTATACCCACACAATTATCAGCTTCTTAATGATTTCTGAAAATTTAGTTACTATCGGACATAGAAGTTCTCCAACAACAACTTTAAATGCGAAATTAGATGCAGTTCAATTGTCACGTAACTCTGTGAAATAACAATAATATTCAATAAATATACAGTGCAATACAGTGGTGTATATTTGTTGGTATATTTTTACTATATTTTGTAGTATATTTTCCAGTATATTTTTGAAAAATATAATTGATGGTCGCTCAAATTTAGTCTTCCATTCAGTAAAATTGGGTGGCGGGTATCTCAAAGTCGAGCAAACTCGACAATAGCTTTAATACTTGTTCATTACAAGAGCGGGTGTTCCAATTCAATCAGCTACGACCCTGTCATAACATTTTGAGTGCCGGTTTCTCGTGTTTTCACCAAGGTTGAGTAATACATCGAAAACTTAAAAACACTTTAATGTTGTATGATGCACATAAAATTAATTTTCAAATTTTGGATTTCAGGATCTTAAAAACTCATCGCTGTCGTATCGTATACAAAAGGACATATAAACTAGCCAAATCGATTCGGATGTTGAAACTCATCAAGAATATAAGTACCATAAAGTTTTTAGGGCTTATAGAGATTAATTGTTTTGTCTATTACAAAAACATATAAAATTTATTTTTTAATCAAAATTTAATTGCTTTTGAAACCTTTGAAAATGTATTACCACTACTATCTACATTGTATGATATTAAATTTTTTTTATAATGCCAACATTTTTCCGGATTTTGTTTGCAATATGTGAAGTTGAATCATGATTAACAATTTAATTGATTACCTTTACTATGAATAGTAAACTACATAGCAGGAAAATTAATCTTAAACTGTAATATTTAATTGAAATGTAATTTAAAATATTTAAATAATAAATAAATACATTATATTTGCCACCTCACAAAATGCGACCCACTACTAACTCCAAAAACAAAAAAAACAAAAAACAATTAATTATCCGAAAAGATTTTGTTAATAGTATAAAGCCGATTCCTACCTGTGAAATATATAGTGATTACCAGAAAAATTATTCAAAATTTACAAGTATTATGTACGTATCCTATAAATGTATAGAAAAAGTCGAAATGTTCCATGTACATATATTTTAGACTCTAATGACATTAAGTATACATATATTATGTACATACATATGTATGTTATGTACATAGTACATTAAAACATCGCATGCTTACTGATAAACTTCAACGAATTGAAAGAGAATCAAATTACAAACGAAATTATTTAAATGAGTAAGCTAAAAAAAAATATTAAACTAATTGTTATTAGTTTTTAATAGCTTCAGTTAATTTTGCGAATTCTTTGTTAAACAGATACTTTTTTTTTATTTATATTAATTTTTGATGCAGTTAAAATGTAAAAAAAAGAATTATATTCTAGTTTTACGAAAAGTCTATCTATTTATTTGTATATATTGTTTCTTCTTTAAAATTGTTCTTTGACATGACCATTTGTCGACAATGTGCGTGTACTCTATGCGTAAGCATATTATTGCATGACCCATTTATTGCCAACGAAATTGCAAACAAAAAGATTCGTATTTGATGAGTTGGAGGAACTCTAATTTCTTTACATCTATAAAAAGGGACGATTTAATGAAGGCACCAATTTTATTTCAAATCAGTCAGTCAATCAGAACAGTCATATAATTTTCATAGAGAATATTTTAAAAATTAGTTATAGTAATACAATCCCTTTCATTATATTCAAAGCTTTACGCCTGATAATTATTGGTTGACATAAAATTACTGGTGAAATATACACCCAGAGCGGTGACAAGCCGTCACAGCACTAAACAATTCTTGAAAAGCCAACTACAAAATACATGGAATTTTCATAAGCCTTAGAAATCATGCGAAGATAGTTCTTTCACTTAAATTCTAGATATACAGAACCGTATCCATAAAGAAATACAAATTTCGTTTGTTAATAAATTTAAGCTTGACAATCGGCGAATAATTTTTAAAGTTCAGGCATAAAGAATGATTGATTAATTGTGACTAATCCTTAAACATGTTCTATTTAACTTTAGATTTAAGTCAGTTTCTCATTAATTATTGTTATTTAATATTAACTAAATAATACAATTTTAATAATTAATATCATTAAGTTTTCAATATTATGCCTTAAGCTACTAACTGTAAATTTTACGTGGTATTTTTGTATAATTTATTTAATAACATACAAACAAGCAAATAGAAAAAAGATATGGATGTATATACATATATGTCAAAAAAAATACACATTTGGCTTTCTCATATACATTCATTTCTAAAGGCGGCTTTTTGCTTTTAGTGTAATAGTTTGCTACATAAAGGGGGTTTATCGAGAATTAAACAGAATTCTGAAATGTTGCTGGTATGAACTTATACACATTTGGTATTTTTTCGATTTTTAAGCAGTTTTGAGTCTGTTAAGTGCACTATTATTATTAATTAGCTGTCTATATATACAAATCAAACAAATAATAAAGCTGCAGTCTAGTTTGATCTTTAACTTTGCGATACGCGCCAACAATTTTTACTGAATGCAAAAAAAAACAAGTAAGAAAGCTACAGTCGAGTTTGCTCGACTGTGAGGTACCCGCCACCCAATTTTACCATCAAAATATTATATTTATATAACAGTATAAAAATATACTGAAAAAATACTAAAAAAAATATACTAAAAATACCAAAATAATATATAAAAATTTTCTTTGTTTGAAGTTATTAGATTGGCGGCACTTTAGTTGGCTTATTGAACACCATTATTATGTCGCGGAGTGTCGTAGCAACTAGCTAGGCAGCACTAGCAGTTGCACGTGGCAACGCCTTATAAAAGTAATATCTTAATAACTTCTGTGTTTTTTATCCGATTGTAACCAAATTTGCAGAGATCATTAACATGGTGATTAGTATTGTGCATACCAAAATTGAACGTTCTAGGTTTAAAACGACGCTTGCAATTCGGTTTTATTCGATTTACGGGGGCGGGAGGGGGCGTGGCCAAAATCAAAAACAAACTTGATCTGCGTGCAACAATAAGACATACTGTCGCGAAAAATTTGTTGCTCTATCTCTTATAGTCTCTGAGATCTAGGTGTTCATACGGACGGACAGACGGACAGACGGACGGACGGACAGACGGACATGGCTATATCGTCTCGGCTGTTGACGCTGATCAAGAATATATATACTTTATGGGGTCGGAGATGCTTACTTCTGCCTGTTACATACATTTTCGGTCGGCACAAAGCCATAATACCCTTCTACCCTTTGGGTAGGCGGGTATAACAAGTAAGAAAGCTACAGTCGAGTTTGCTCGTCTGTGAGATACCCGCCACCCAATGTTATCAACAAAATATTATATTTTTCAAAAATATACTGAAAAAATACTTTTAAAAATATACATACTAAAAAATACCAAAATAATATATCAAAATTTTCATTGTTCGAAATTATTAGCTTGCCGGCACTTTAGTGTTTATTGAACACCATTATTATATCGCGGAGTGTCATAGCAACTAACTAGGCAGCACTACCAGTTGCACGTGGTAACGCCTTATAAAAGTAATATCTTAATAACTTCTGTGTTTTTTATCCGATTATAACCAAATTCGCAGAGATCATTAAGATGGTGATTAGTATTGTGCGTACCAAAATTCGTTCTAGGTTTAAAACGACGCTTGCAATTCAGTCTTTTTTCAATTTGCATAGGCGGAAGGGGGCGTGGCCAAAATAAAAAACAAACTTGATCTGCGTGCAACAATAAGACATACTGTAGCGAAAAATTTGTTGCTCTATCTCTTATAGTCTCTGAGATCATACGGACGGACAGACGAACATGGCTATATCGTCTCGGCTGTTGACGTTGATCAAGAATATATATACTTTATGGGGTCGGAGATGCTTCCTTCTACCTGTTACATACATTTTCGGTCGGCACAAAGCCATAATACCCTTCTACCCTTTGGGTAGGCGGGTATAATGACGCTATCCTGAAAGTTTGGTTGCTCTATCTTTTATAGTCTCTGAGATCTATATTATATAGATTATATATTATTAGATTATATAAGCTCAATCTTCTTGGATTTCAACAAAACTTAATTTTGTGGATACTTTCATAACTTTCATGTAGAATTCAAAGAGTATTTTACAAGGGTTCTGTGTCTAAGACCGTCCAAGTCACTTCTGGTGTACCCCACCGAAGTCATTTAGGCCCATTGCTGTTTGCATTATTCATAAATGATCCGTTATATCATACTCTCGCATACTTATGTATGCAGATGATGTTTAGATTTGTCTGACTTTTAATGATCTCATATATAGCCTCAGATTGAAATCTGATCTTGATTGTTTTCAACCATGGTGTGCTAGAAATTTTTTAAGTCTAAATTTCAATAAATATAAACTTAAGTCCATTTTTAGGGGCATACTCTTATACAAAATTGTCATCGTCATTATAATGAAATACAACATGATCGAATAGAATCAGTAACTACATAATTTAAATTTGACAACTATACTTTGTCTGCTTTCAATAGATCTATTAGTGACCTTGGATTTATTAAGCAATGGTCAAAAGAATTTAACGATATATATGTAACAAAACATTGTTATATCTCACAGGTTCATCCTATACTTGAGTATGGATCTAATATCGAATTTCCCCAGAATAGGGTATATTCTGAACTGGAATCCTACTATTGCCTTCGTAAAGTAGTAGTAGTAGTAGTAGTAGTAGTTTTATTACTAAACCATCCTGCTAGTTGTAGTGTTTCGACACTGACTAATTATTTGTGAAATTAACTTCTGGCAGTTGACAATCCAGTTTAGCTTTGCAGTTCCGGTCAGGAAGACTAGAAATTTTCGTCCTCTCTCTCTTTGTCGATGTAGTACTAACTATGCTAGTCACAATCCATTTCGTAATTTGTGTGCAAATTACAATTATTTTTCTCTAGCGATTTGCAATACTAACATTATCTTTCAAATAAAAACATTTTTTTAACAACACTTGTCTCGCAGTTAGTATAATTCTTTTTGTTTTGTCTGTATCGTCCGCGTTAACTGTTTACAATATGAATTTTCGCACGTTATGCTGTAAGCCTCTCGGTCGGCTGGGTGGGAGCTAGGTTGTGTCTGCGTAAGACCGCGCGTTATCATGGTGTCGCTGGATCACTTGATCGTACGGCCGTTAGTACGTCAACCTACAAAAGATGTAAAAAAAAGGAATGCAAAAAAATTAAGATTCAGAAAACCATCCTTAACAACGATTAAAATTCTAAGATACATTTTATTATCTAATCGGATTAATTATTCATGTAATAATCCAATAACACTCTTGTATTTAAAATTAGGAGCTATTCGAACAACAAACAAAACAAGGTCACAAAATTCAAATGTAATTCTAGAACCACTTCCAACATTATATCCATCAGTCTTTGCATAATTATGGACATAATAGTGTCCAATAGTACATAGTGTTGGATTCACATTACACTGTAAAAATGTACTCATATTGCACTATCTTATGCACTGTCATTAATGACTAACCAGCAACAGTGACCGCGAAAATTCAAATGGTGCACACAAACATATTATTGAAAGAATATCTTTTTTTTCATAAACATACTTACAAAACCAACTTTTCAAAGATCATTAAAATGATGATTAGTATTGAGCGTGCCAAGATTCTAGGTTTAAAAATACGCTTGAAATTCGTTTTTTTCGATTTACGGGGGCGGAAGGGGGCGTGGCAAAATTCTAAAACAAACTTGATCTGCGTGCAACAATAAGACACGCTGTCCCGAAAAATTTGTTGCTCTATCTCGTATAGTCTCTGAGATCTAGGTGGTCATACGAACGGACAGACGGACAGTCGGACATGGCTATATCGTCTCGGCTGTTGACGCTGATCAAGAATATATATACTTTATGGGGTCGGAGATGCTTCCTTCTGCCTGTTACATACATTTTCGGTCGGCACAAAGTTATAATACCCTTCTACCCTTTGGGTAGGCGGATATAAAAATATACAACTCAAGCAACGAACGTCGTCTCTCTTTAAGAAGAAATAACGCATACTTTGAATTCAAGCGTTTATCGACGTAAGTAAGGCCTCTCAAAAGTTGCAGAGTGACAAGCGTACGAAGCAACGACATTTATGGGAACAACGCCTTTGACTGTGATCTCTAACCCTAGAGAGTGTCAAGGGAAGGGACCAAACACAAGAACTCAACATTTTTCTGAACGGACAAAGTGGGATCGTTATCGGGAATACAAAGTTAATTGGGGCCAATAGACAAACGATTGAAGAAGCCTTTTTTCATATGTCTTAAGAAACGTTCAATGTCCTTTTTAACATGATTCCCCCAAGATTTTAATCCATTCAGAAAAAAAATATAAGTATATAAATAAAAAGTTTATTTTAAAAGTTAGAAATGTAAATGAAAAAATTGTATAGACAGACACACTAGGGATAAAATAGCAATGCTGATATTTCCTTAATACACAAACAAATTTGACACGGAGGGCAAAGGCAGAGAGAAGCACTAAACGCAGGAGCAGTAGTTTATAGAAAGAGAGTATAGAGTATAGAGAGAAAGAGAGAGAACAAAAACAGCGAGAACGTATTAGACCACCAAAAACAAATGTAATGCAATGAAAATGCAATCATGACAGAAATAAATCGTTATGTCGGATATTTGCTTCTGATTAAAAACAAAACTAAGAAATTTAAGCAAAATACACAGTGTCTAAATATTATATAAACGAAAATTAAAATTTTTAAAGTTTGAATATTAATGTTGGTACACACATTAATTAATGAATAAATCAGCTACAATCACAATGATTTTTATAAATTTATAAACGGTCAACATAAAAGTTGTTCAAGAAAGACTTTTACCGTTTCAGTCGATGTGTCACTTAGTTATAACAAAATGGTCTTTAATCAACATATTAAGTGAGGCCAAGCTAATGTTTTTAGTAGTGGTATATTTTATGGTATACTGTCTAGTATCTCTTTAGTATATTCTTGGTTCTCTTTAGTATATTCTTGGGTGACAAGTATCTCAGCTTTCTTAGTTGTAAAAAATAGTATGTTTCGGTGTTAGCTCTTAATATTTGGTGCATTAAGTAAAAATGGTGGAAAAGTGCAGAGCGGTCGAATGACCAAATTATGAGGACCCCCAAGAACAAAAAAATATACAACGGTTGAGTCTAAAATTTATACTGATCTATATTATTTAAGCACAAATATAGGTTTCTATATTATATATAGCTAACTTGAAAAAATTATATTACATTTATCATGATATCCACTTGTACTTTACCCGTTGGTGATATGGTTGACACTATTTCTGAAATAATTTGTATTTAATTCTAAGCATATTGAGTGATTACAATTCTTATATTACCCAGCGCTATTTATTTTTAGAGTTAGCAATTTTAATTTTGAGTAAAACTTTGTTCACGCTTGAAGCATACTAATACCTCATACCAGTATAATCGCCAGCAGACATTGTTATATTTCTTCAAATTCATTTGCATTAGTGCTACTGGCACGCTGCATTTTGATCTAATGAAATTGGAAAAATCATGAAGGAACAACTGAACCCAAAAAGTTCCCAGGCATTCTAAAAAAGTCAATAATAAGATTCCATACTTTGCTCCCTGCAGTATGACAGCTCTTCGACGCAATTACAGGACATGGCCACTATCCAGAGAAATGGAAAAAACATAATGATATCAATGCCAGAAAAAGACCACTCATGTCTTTCAAAAATATTCGAAAAATGTCTGCTAAATAAGATCACTCCATATTTGGGATAACATAATTCCAGCTTATCAATTCGATCCGTTTGACTTGCTAAATAGTTTCGAGCTTTTTACAACAGAAGTACGAGCCATATTTGAGTATCAAGAATACATCACTGCAATATTTTTAGATGTTTCCCAAGCTTTTGATTAAGTCTGGTTGGATGGTCTAATGCATAAAGCACAAGCAATGCTTCCTCAAAACACACACAACCTCCTGAAGTCTAATCTCTATAACAAAGCTTCACAGTGAGATGCAACTTAATCATATCCGATGTTCACATGCTGGAGTTCCTCAAGGAAGTGTAGTTGGTGTAGTTGGTGATTAGTATTGTGCATACCAAAATTGAACGTTCTAGGTTTAAAACGACGCTTGCAATTCGGTTTTATTCGATTTACGGGGGCGGGAGGGGGCGTGGCCAAAATCAAAAACAAACTTGATCTGCGTGCAACAATAAGACATACTGTCGCGAAAAATTTGTTGCTCTATCTCTTATAGTCTCTGAGATCTAGGTGTTCATACGGACGGACAGACGGACAGACGGACAGACGGACGGACGGACAGACGGACATGGCTATATCGTCTCGGCTGTTGACGCTGATCAAGAATATATATACTTTATGGGGTCGGAGATGCTTACTTCTGCCTGTTACATACATTTTCGGTCGGCACAAAGCCATAATACCCTTCTACCCTTTGGGTAGGCGGGTATAACAAGTAAGAAAGCTACAGTCGAGTTTGCTCGTCTGTGAGATACCCGCCACCCAATGTTATCAACAAAATATTATATTTTTCAAAAATATACTGAAAAAATACTTTTAAAAATATACATACTAAAAAATACCAAAATAATATATCAAAATTTTCATTGTTCGAAATTATTAGCTTGCCGGCACTTTAGTGTTTATTGAACACCATTATTATATCGCGGAGTGTCATAGCAACTAACTAGGCAGCACTACCAGTTGCACGTGGTAACGCCTTATAAAAGTAATATCTTAATAACTTCTGTGTTTTTTATCCGATTATAACCAAATTCGCAGAGATCATTAAGATGGTGATTAGTATTGTGCGTACCAAAATTCGTTCTAGGTTTAAAACGACGCTTGCAATTCAGTATTTTTTCAATTTGCATAGGCGGAAGGGGGCGTGGCCAAAATAAAAAACAAACTTGATCTGCGTGCAACAATAAGACATACTGTAGCGAAAAATTTGTTGCTCTATCTCTTATAGTCTCTGAGATCATACGGACGGACAGACGAACATGGCTATATCGTCTCGGCTGTTGACGTTGATCAAGAATATATATACTTTATGGGGTCGGAGATGCTTCCTTCTACCTGTTACATACATTTTCGGTCGGCACAAAGCCATAATACCCTTCTACCCTTTGGGTAGGCGGGTATAATGACGCTATCCTGAAAGTTTGGTTGCTCTATCTTTTATAGTCTCTGAGATCTATATTATATAGATTATATATTATTAGATTATATAAGCTCAATCTTCTTGGATTTCAACAAAACTTAATTTTGTGGATACTTTCATAACTTTCATGTAGAATTCAAAGAGTATTTTACAAGGGTTCTGTGTCTAAGACCGTCCAAGTCACTTCTGGTGTACCCCACGGAAGTCATTTAGGCCCATTGCTGTTTGCATTATTCATAAATGATCCGTTATATCATACTCTCGCATACTTATGTATGCAGATGATGTTTAGATTTGTCTGACTTTTAATGATCTCATATATAGCCTCAGATTGAAATCTGATCTTGATTGTTTTCAACCATGGTGTGCTAGAAATTTTTTAAGTCTAAATTTCAATAAATATAAACTTAAGTCCATTTTTAGGGGCATACTCTTATACAAAATTGTCATCGTCATTATAATGAAATACAACATGATCGAATAGAATCGGTAACTACATAATTTAAATTTGACAACTATACTTTGTCTGCTTTCAATAGATCTATTGGTGACCTTGGATTTATTAAGCAATGGTCAAAAGAATTTAACGATATATATGTAACAAAACATTGTTATATCTCACAGGTTCATCCTATACTTGAGTATGGATCTAATATCGAATTTCCCCAGAATAGGGTATATTCTGAACTGGAATCCTACTATTGCCTTCGTAAAGTAGTAGTAGTAGTAGTAGTTTTATTACTAAACCATCCTGCTAGTTGTAGTGTTTCGACACTGACTAATTATTTGTGAAATTAACTTCTGGCAGTTGACAATCCAGTTTAGCTTTGCAGTTCCGGTCAGGAAGACTAGAAATTTTCGTCCTCTCTCTCTTTGTCGATGTAGTACTAACTATGCTAGTCACAATCCATTTCGTAATTTGTGTGCAAATTACAATTATTTTTCTCTAGCGATTTGCAATACTAACATTATCTTTCAAATAAAAACATTTTTTTAACAACACTTGTCTCGCAGTTAGTATAATTCTTTTTGTTTTGTCTGTATCGTCCGCGTTAACTGTTTACAATATGAATTTTCGCACGTTATGCTGTAAGCCTCTCGGTCGGCTGGGTGGGAGCTAGGTTGTGTCTGCGTAAGACCGCGCGTTATCATTTTGTCGCTGGATCACTTGATCGTACGGCCGTTAGTACGTCAACCTACAAAAGATGTAAAAAAAAGGAATGCAAAAAAATTAAGATTCAGAAAGCCATCCTTCATATTAACAACGATTAAAATTCTAAGATACATTTTATTATCTAATCGGATTAATTATTCATGTAATAATCCAATAACACTCTTGTATTTAAAATTAGGAGCTATTCGAACAACAAACAAAACAAGGTCACAAAATTCAAATGTAATTCTAGAACCACTTCCAACATTATATCCATCAGTCTTTGCATAATTATGGACATAATAGTGTCCAATAGTACATAGTGTTGGATTCACATTACACTGTAAAAATGTACTCATATTGCACTATCTTATGCACTGTCATTAATGACTAACCAGCAACAGTGACCGCGAAAATTCAAATGGTGCACACAAACATATTATTGAAAGAATACATTTTTTTTTCATAAACATACTTACAAAACCAACTTTTCAAAGATCATTAAAATGATGATTAGTATTGAGCGTGCCAAGATTCTAGGTTTAAAAATACGCTTGAAATTCGTTTTTTTCGATTTACGGGGGCGGAAGGGGGCGTGGCAAAATTCTAAAACAAACTTGATCTGCGTGCAACAATAAGACACGCTGTCCCGAAAAATTTGTTGCTCTATCTCGTATAGTCTCTGAGATCTAGGTGGTCATACGAACGGACAGACGGACAGTCGGACATGGCTATATCGTCTCGGCTGTTGACGCTGATCAAGAATATATATACTTTATGGGGTCGGAGATGCTTCCTTCTGCCTGTTACATACATTTTCGGTCGGCACAAAGTTATAATACCCTTCTACCCTTTGGGTAGGCGCATATAAAAATATACAACTCAAGCAACGAACGTCGTCTCTCTTTAAGAAGAAATAACGCATACTTTGAATTCAAGCGTTTATCGACGTAAGTAAGGCCTCTCAAAAGTTGCAGAGTGACAAGCGTACGAAGCAACGACATTTATGGGAACAACGCCTTTGACTGTGATCTCTAACCCTAGAGAGTGTCAAGGGAAGGGACCAAACACAAGAACTCAACATTTTTCTGAACGGACAAAGTGGGATCGTTATCGGGAATACAAAGTTAATTGGGGCCAATAGACAAACGATTGAAGAAGCCTTTTTTCATATGTCTTAAGAAACGTTCAATGTCCTTTTTAACATGATTCCCCCAAGATTTTAATCCATTCAGAAAAAAATATAAGTATATAAATAAAAAGTTTATTTTAAAAGTTAGAAATGTAAATGAAAAAATTGTATAGACAGACACACTAGGGATAAAATAGCAATGCTGATATTTCCTTAATACACAAACAAATTTGACACGGAGGGCAAAGGCAGAGAGAAGCACTAAACGCAGGAGCAGTAGTTTATAGAAAGAGAGTATAGAGTATAGAGAGAAAGAGAGAGAACAAAAACAGCGAGAACGTATTAGACCACCAAAAACAAATGTAATGCAATGAAAATGCAATCATGACAGAAATAAATCGTTATGTCGGATATTTGCTTCTGATTAAAAACAAAACTAAGAAATTTAAGCAAAATACACAGTGTCTAAATATTATATAAACGAAAATTAAAATTTTTAAAGTTTGAATATTAATGTTGGTACACACATTAATTAATGAATAAATCAGCTACAATCACAATGATTTTTATAAATTTATAAACGGTCAACATAAAAGTTGTTCAAGAAAGACTTTTACCGTTTCAGTCGATGTGTCACTTAGTTATAACAAAATGGTCTTTAATCAACATATTAAGTGAGGCCAAGCTAATGTTTTTAGTAGTGGTATATTTTATGGTATACTGTCTAGTATCTCTTTAGTATATTCTTGGTTCTCTTTAGTATATTCTTGGGTGACAGGTATCTCAGCTTTCTTAGTTGTAAAAAATAGTATGTTTCGGTGTTAGCTCTTAATATTTGGTGCATTAAGTAAAAATGGTGGAAAAGTGCAGAGCGGTCGAATGACCAAATTATGAGGACCCCCAAGAACAAAAAAATATACAACGGTTGAGTCTAAAATTTATACTGATCTATATTATTTAAGCACAAATATAGGTTTCTATATTATATATAGCTAACTTGAAAAAATTATATTACATTTATCATGATATCCACTTGTACTTTACCCGTTGGTGATATGGTTGACACTATTTCTGAAATAATTTGTATTTAATTCTAAGCATATTGAGTGATTACAATTCTTATATTACCCAGCGCTATTTATTTTTAGAGTTAGCAATTTTAATTTTGAGTAAAACTTTGTTCACGCTTGAAGCATACTAATACCTCATACCAGTATAATCGCCAGCAGACATTGTTATATTTCTTCAAATTCATTTGCATTAGTGCTACTGGCACGCTGCATTTTGATCTAATGAAATTGGAAAAATCATGAAGGAACAACTGAACCCAAAAAGTTCCCAGGCATTCTAAAAAAGTCAATAATAAGATTCCATACTTTGCTCCCTACAGTATGACAGCTCTTCGACGCAATTACAGGACATGGCCACTATCCAGAGAAATGGAAAAAACATAATGATATCAATGCCAGAAAAAGACCACTCATGTCTTTCAAAAATATTCGAAAAATGTCTGCTAAATAAGATCACTCCATATTTGGGATAACATAATTCCAGCTTATCAATTCGATCCGTTTGACTTGCTAAATAGTTTCGAGCTTTTTACAACAGAAGTACGAGCCATATTTGAGTATCAAGAATACATCACTGCAATATTTTTAGATGTTTCCCAAGCTTTTGATTAAGTCTGGTTGGATGGTCTAATGCATAAAGCACAAGCAATGCTTCCTCA
Organism: Drosophila pruinosa; assembly: GCA_018150935.1. Classification (NCBI taxonomy): domain Eukaryota; kingdom Metazoa; phylum Arthropoda; class Insecta; order Diptera; family Drosophilidae; genus Drosophila; species Drosophila pruinosa. The sequence continues at coordinate 981,472 of JAECWR010000034.1, forward strand.
AAACACACACAACCTCCTGAAGTCTAATCTCTATAACAAAGCTTCACAGTGAGATGCAACTTAATCATATCCGATGTTCACATGCTGGAGTTCCTCAAGGAAGTGTAGTTGGTCCAACACTATACATCATATACACAGCAGACATTCCCGCAAGCGGACGATTAACAACACTTACTTTCAACGATGATACGGCGATTTTATTTCATTCTAAATGCTCAAGCATCAGCGAAATTATCTATCCACCTATTGGACGTGGAAAAATAATTATCTGATTAGGAAATCAAAACAAGCAAAAATGTTAGAAGTTACTTTTACACTCAATGAGCAAGAATACCCACCTATCACATTAAATAATACTGTAATCCTGAAAACAAACGAAGTACACCACGACTCAAGACTTACCTGATGACTCGCAGTTGTAGGGCAATGCCAGAAGTAATAAAATAAATATCCAGTTGAAGATCTTGAGAACAATTACCGGGGTACCCTGCTACATCAGAAACCTGTCCGAACTGAGATATACATGAGAAATACATTGGACCAATTGCCCATAGGAACCGAGGTTTCACAACTAGGTTCATTGATCCCTTAGATCCTTTTTATACCCGCATTCCAAAAGGGTAGAAGCTAGCTTTGTGCCACCAAAAAAAACAGGCAGAAAGAGGAATCTCAGAGCCCATTAAGTATATGATCAGACTCAACAACAGAGACGATAAAGCAACGTCCGTCTGTCTGTACGAAAACCTGGATTTCAGAGACTATAAAAAATAAACCATCCAAATTTGGTGACACTATGTAATAATATAGCCTCGTTGAATGTTTATTTTAGAATTCGGCCATTTTTTAAATTTAAAGCCCATTTTCGGTACACATAACGGCAATCACAATTTTAATGATTTCTGTAAATTTAGTCACAATCGGATAAAAAACGCAGAAGTTATTCAAAAAATACTTTTAAAGGGTGAAATCTGGAGCAGCTCCACCTGTTCAGTGGCTATGCCAATATATTTTGTAATAAAGGTATTCTAGAGACCTAGTAAAAAGCAGACAAGTAAGAAGGCCACTGTCTAGTTTGCTCGACTGTGAGATACCCGCCACCTAATTTATCAAAATAAAAGAAAACATAAGAGCAACCATCGAAATATTATATTTTTCAAAAATGTACTGCAAAATATACTCAAAAAATAATTTAAAAATATACCGAAATTAGCTTTGCTCGAAATTTTTAGCTTACCAGAATTTTATTAGGTTTATTGAACACCATTATTATGTCACTTGGTGATATAGCAACGAAGCTGCACCTGATTTGGCTATATATAAGTAATTCTTTAATAACTTCTATGTTTTTCGACCGATTGTAACCAAATTTTCAGAGATCATTAAGATGGTGATTATGCGTAACGATCTAGGTTTTAAATGATTTCGTTTCTTTCCATTTGTGCAGCGAAAGGGGACGTGACCAAATTCTAAAACAAATTTGATTTGCGTGCAACAATAAGACACACTATTCTAAAAAATTGCTGTTGACGCTGACCAAGATTATATATACTTTGTGGGGTCGGAGATGCTTCCTTCTGTCTGTTACCTACATTAGATTGGCACAAAGTTATAATACCCTTCTACCCTTTGGGTAGGTGGGTGTAAAAAACGGATTGTGGAATGCACGTGGACTAGCTAGAAAATCTGAGGAGCTTCAGATTTTTCTAAAGATAAAGTAAAATATTGATGTCATGTTTGCTACAATAACACATGTGCGGAAAGGATAGCGCATATTTTTACCTGGTTACATCAACTACCTCGCCGTTCACTGCAAAGGAAGCAGCAGACGTGGTGCCATTGTCATATATTTGAATATCAAGTGGCCCAACGACACCAAGGTCGGGCTTGTTAACGCGCGGATCTAGGCAGACACAACCACTCGCCCATCCGACCGAGGGGCGACCGCAACGTGCGGGAACGGAGGTTGCGAATAATTAACACAGACAAAACAGACAAAACAACAAAATAATAATATTAAAAAGAATAAAATAATAATAATAATACTAATACCAATAATAAGAACTATTTTTAACTACAAGCTAAAGTTTGTAGAAGTAATGTTTTTATTTGAAAGGTAGTGTTAGTATTGTTAACAAGATTAGAGAATTCGTTATAATTTACATATAAAATACGAAAGGGATTGTGACTGGCATAGATAGTACTACAACGGGAAAGAGAGAGGGGAAGGAAATTTCTAGTCTGACCGGAACGGCAAAGCTAATCTGGCTGTCAACTGCAAGGAGTCAATTTCGCCAATGATTAGTCTATGTAGAAACACTATGACTAGCATAGTTTTACGGTCAGAAAGAGAGTGAAGGTTTAGTAATAAAAGTCTACTACGATTCGAAGGCAATCTAATAGTGGGATTCCAGCTAAGACTACGAAGAGCAAAAAGAAGAAATTGTTTCTGCACTGATTCAAGCCTATCTTGATGAAACCAATACTGGGAAACCAGATATTAGATCCATACTCAAGGATGAACCAGTGAACCAAGGTTTAATAAATCCCATCACCCAAGGTTCTATTAGAAGCAGACAAAATATGCCTTTAAAACTTTAATTTTGAATGAGGAAGGATACTTTAATCAGTTACTGACTCTTTTCGCTCAAGTTGAGTATCATTAAGATGATAATTATTTAAATGGGGATGAACCAGTGAGATGTACAGATGTTTAGTTATGTAGGGATCGTTAAATTCCTTTGACCAACGTTTAAAAAATCCCATCACCCATGGCTCTATTAGAAGCAAACAAAATATGCCAATCAAACTTTAATTTTGAATCAAGAAGGATACCTTAATCAGTTACTGACTCTTTTCGCTCAAGTTGAGTATCATTAAGATGATAATTATTTTAATGGGGAATGCCCCTAAAAAATGTCATAAGTTTACATTTATTGCAATTCAGATTTAATAAATTTGTAGCACACCACGATTGAAAACAATGGTCAGATTGCAATCTGAGGCTATGTATGAGATCATTAAAAGTCAGACAAATCTTAACATCATCTGCATACATAAGTATGCAAGAGTATGATATAACGGACGGTAGATCATTTATGTATAATGTAAACAGCAATGGGCCTAAATGACTTCCTTGGGGTACACCAGAAGTGACTTGGTCAGTCTTAGATACAGAGCCCTTGTAAAATACTCTTTGCATATATCCACAAATGTAAGTTTTGTTGAAATCCAAGAAGATTGAGCTTATATAATAAGAGACTATGGTTGACAGAATCAAAAGCCTTACTGAAATCAGTGTACATGACATCCGTTTGCATTTTTGATTGGAACCCTTCAATAACAATTGATGAGAATTCTAATAAGTTAGTGGTAGTAGCTACCTACATTTCACAAACCCATGCTCGTAGGGTGAAATTATAGATTTCCAGCAGTGTTGCAGTGTTTTGAGTTGGACGTTGACGTACTAACGGCAGTACGATCAAGTGACCCAGCGACACCAAGCTCGGGCTTGTTAACGCGCGGACCTAGGCAGACACGACCACCCGCCCATCCGACCGAGGGGCAACCGCATAACGTGCGGGAACGGAGGTCGCGAACACTTAACACAGCCAAAACAACCAAATTGTATTAACAAAAAGAATAAAATAATAATAATAATACTATTACTACTAATATTAATAATTAGAACTATTCTTAAATACGAGCTAATGTATCTAGGAGTAACGTTTTAATTTCTAAGGTAGTGTTAGTATTATTAACTAGACTAGAAAAGTTATTATAATTTACACATAAAATACGGAAAGGATTGTGACTGGCATAGTTAGTACTACAACGGGAAAGTGAGAGGGGAAGGAAATTTCTAGTCGTTCTGTCCGGAACGGCAAAGCTAATCTGACTTGTCAACTGCAATGAGTCAATTTCGCCAATGATTAGTCTATGTAGAAACACTACACCTAGCATAGTTCTACGGTCAGAAAGAGAAGGAAGGTTTAGTAATAAAAGTCTACTACGATAAGAAGGCAATCTAATTGTGGGATTCCAGTTAAGACTACGAAGAGCAAAAAGAAGAAATTGTTTCTGCACTGATTCAAGCCTATCTTGATGAACCCTATACTGGGGGAACCAGATATTAGCTCCATACTCAAGAATAGGATGAACCAGTGAGATGTACAAGTGTTTAGTAATGTAGGGATCGTTAAATTCTTTTGACCAACGTTTAATAAATCCAAGGACACCCATGGCTCTATTAGAAGCAGACAAAATATGCTTATCAAACTTTAATTTTGAATCAAGAAGGATACCTAAATCAGTTACTGACTCTATTCACTCAAGTGGAGTATCATTAAGATGATAATTATTTAAATGGAGAATACCCCTAAAAAATGTCATAAGTTTACATTTATTGCAATTAAGATTTAATAAATTTATAGCACACCACGATTGAAAACAATCAAGGTCAGATTGCAATCTGAGGCTATTTATGGGATCATTAAAAGTCAGACAAATCTTAACATCTATTGAGCTTGTATAATAAGAGACTATGGTAGACAGAATCAAAAGCCTTACTGAAATCAGTGTAAATGACATCCGTTTGCATTTTTGATTGGAACCCTTCAGTAACAATTGATGAGAATTCTAATAAGTTAGTGGTAGTAGACTTACATTTCACAAACCCATGCTGGTAGGGTGAAATTATAGATTTACAGCAGTGTTGCAGTTGAGAAGTTATTAGTTTCTCAAATGCTTTGGGAATAGCAGACAACTTCGAGATACCTCTATAGTTTTGAACGTTGGATATATTTACTTTTTTCAAGAGAGGAATAATATAAGACTTCAAAGATTAGGTAAAGAGCACAACTTAACAGACAATTCAAATAATTTTAAAAGTGGTTTACAATTCCCTCTGCTCAGAACCTAAGCATGCAACTAGGAACTCAAAGAAAGTCTTTTAAAATCGGTCTTCCGGAAACAACGAACTCGCTTCTCCGGTAAAACACCTGCATCCGAAAAACTTGTTGGTAGGTCAATCAACACCTCCAGAGTAGGGTGGTAGGGATCCTCAGATGAGGAAATAGGATTTGATCTGGACATCGTGCAGGTATTGAGATAGCAAAAATCAGATCAAGCATTTTACATAGATTTTACGTCTAGAATTTGTTTGAGACAAAGCTATATCAACAAAGACATGAGACGAAGGATTCAATACGTTGGATACACATGACGAAAGGCACGAAATTCCAGAAATATTAAAGTCTCCAAGAACTATTAGGAGATAACGATCAGAAAGCATTTCAGAAATACTATTGAATGCAGAAAAATGAGATAAATACAAAGAGTTATCTGAGGCAGGAGGTATATAAGAGCAGGTGATAAAGATACTAAAGCTACAATAAATTAGTTTTACAGCTACAAATTCGATATCTAAATCACTACATAAATTTACGTGCTCAGACGAGATATCAGCATCGACAGCGATGAGTACACCACCACCACGACGCCGCATGCGATCACGTCTATTGACTAAAAATTATTAGTAAAGATTTCAGTATTAAGAATATCATGCCTTAATCAAGTTTCAGTGAAGGCAATGACATGAAAAGGTAAATTTAAGATACATAAATGAACATTATTAAGTCTACTACGAAGGCCTCTTACATTTTGATAGCCAAGCAGGAGAGAAGTTAGTTTTTTGAGCTATCAGATGTAGTTTGAGGCTTAAAGGAATTAGTGGTAACATTTGGAAGTAAAATCGGTGGCCGATTTTTCTTTTTATTTACATACTCTTTAATAATTAAGTATTCCGGCCAAAAGTCTTTGGAGCAAACTTTACTAAAATGCTCGTCAGGAACACTTATTTTGAAAGATGCAATTTCCCCTTCATATGAGAAATAAAATTTTTCCACCTTTAATGATGCTTGAAGTTTGGACCGAATAAAGGTCCTAATGTCGTCAGATGGCGTATTAGGGGCAAGCCTAGAAACAAAAATTCTTTTCATAGGTGGGACACCTACTATAGTGTTCTGAGCAACTGTAGCAGAAGTCGAGATAGGAGCATTTGTACTAACTGGTAGAGCGTTAGGTACAGCAGAAGGTTGATCATGTTGAGTTTCTGCAACATTAACAACTACTGCAGGTACCGAGACTGAAACGGAATCAGAACAAATGACATCCATGGGAACAATGTCATTGTCGGCAATCATTGACGCTGAGGAGTGTCGATGGGTGGGAGACGTAAATGACATTAGATTATTTGGAACGGACGAGTTGTTGACCAGTTCAGGGACATCAAGTTCGTTTGGGCCAATGGACAAACGAGTATTAGCTTTTTTACGCTTTGGAGACTCGGTTAAAAGCTTCATGCCCTTAAACCCAGAGTCCAAAGTTGCGAAACTATTCGCAAGTTTTTTGAAACCTGCGAATAGATCACCAAAGCCTTGCTTCGTCTGACGTATGAATCCCGCAACATCCTTGTCAACATCCCTGCATGACTCACATGTCCATCTTAAACCAGATTTTGAGCCAATCAGGTCGACTATACTGCCGGTGAAGTCAGCACATTTTTCATGTAAAACATTGTCACAGAGCCAGTAGCAAACCCATTTTTGCGCTTGCTGGTACACGCATTTTTTATTAGAGCAGACAAACATACTGCAGGTTTTTAATGCAAATAAAAATTAAATGAAACCAAAAATTGAAATAAGAATAAAATTTGTGTTAATAACAGTGTATTAGGACGCTGATATCAACTTACTGAAAAAACAGCAAGCACGAAATCACAATTGCGTGTGCGGGCGCGGCGAAAATAGAGAAAAGAATAGCCAAAACGGCCAACAACAAAACACAGCACAAAGAGCGCGAGCGCGGAAAGTGCGCGATATCGGAAAGAGCGCGATATGTAATAATATACCAACAATGTGCTGTAGCAGTTCAAAACAGAACACAAATTTGCTGTAAGCTCTCGCAAACAGAAAATTAGACCTCACAAATTGTTGATATATTAAAACACAAAATTAATTGTAAATTATTAAATTTTATTACACTGTGACTAAACACACCGACGTATAGCACAGGTTTTGTAAGTTAGCAATAAATATTATTTGATAACAAGACACAGGAAGGGTAAAATGACAAATGTTAGTTTGACAGCAAAAAAAAACACGTCCGAATGCGAATGCGAGCGAATAAGAGTACTTATAGTTTCTGAGATCTACGTGTTTGTACGGACAGACGGACATGGCTATATCGTCTCGACTGTTGACGATGACCAAAAATATATATATATGACGGAGACTTGTTGTTTACTTCGTCCATAATCATAATCCTACCCAAAGGGTAGAATGGTATTATGGCTTTGTGCCGACCGAAAATGTATGTAACAGGCAGAAGGAAGCATCTCCGACCCCATAAACTATATATATTCTTGATTAGCGTCAACAGCCGAGACGATATAGCCATGTCCGTCTGTCCGTATATCCGTTCGTATGACCACCTAGATCTCAGAGACTATAAGAGATAGAGCAACAAACTTTTCGGGACAGTGTGTCTTGCTGTTGCGCGCAGATCAAGTTTGTTTTAGATTTTTGCCCCGCCCCCGTAAATCGAAAAAAACTAATTTTAATTTTTAAGCCTATAACGTTCATTTTTGGCACGCACAATACTAATCACCATCTTAACGATCTCTGAAAATTTGGTTACAATCGGATAAAAACACAGAAGTTATTAAGAAAATACTTTTATAAGGCGTTACCACATGCAGCTGCACCTAGTTAGTTGCTATGACACTCCGTGACATAATAATGGTGTTCCATAAACCTGCTAAAGTGCCGCAAAGCTAATAATTTTGAACAAAGAAAGTTTTGGTATATAATTTTGGAAAATTTGTAGTATATTTTTTCAGTATATTTTTGAAAAATAGAATATTTCGATGGTTAAATTGGGTGGCGCGTATCTTACTGTCGAGCACACTCGACAGTAGCTTTCTTACTTGTTTTTGTTCTTCTTACCCACGCTAAGGCAACTCTACCAGGGCTACACACAATCTCAATGTAAATCAAGACTTCACAAATCAAATACAACACTGGCTCTATTATCGAATGGTCCAAAATAAATCATCGATAAGGCGCCTTTTTCAAAACAACATCTCCTTTTAAATCAAATTAGTAATTATTATTTATTAAAAATCTTGTTTCTTCAGTAACATAAACTTCATTATTCATCTTAATACAAATTATCATATTTCATCTTAAATCTTTCTTTTAATAACTCTTTTAATTTTTTTTTTCATTTTTCAACTTAAATACTTCTTGAAATAATTTTTTTAATTTTCATATTTCAACTTAAAAACTTTTTCAAATATTTCATTTTCATCCGTTAAATTCTTTTCATACTCTCTTTTCTTTTGTTTTCAAATAACAAGATTGTCAAAATACCACTTTAGGGTCAGGTACCGCCACGTAGCAATCGACCGTGTATCTCAATACACCTTCCGCCAATCTACTGTCTATTCAACAGCTTCCATTACTGTCTTTTTCAACAGTTTCCATACCGCCTCATTCAACGGCTTCACTACTATCTCTTCCAACAGCTTCCATACCGTCTCTTTCAACGTCTTTATTACTGTCTCTTTCAACAGCTTCATCCGGCGGGCAAACCTCGATCTCCAGCTCGCTTGTCACCTGCCCATTTAGCAATCTTCTTAATCTTTCATGCGCATATTTATACCGTTTGTTACTTTTCATCATTTTTAACGTATATCTGTCGTTCTGCAAAACCTCAGTAATATCGAATGGACTTCTATATTTAGGATCTAATTTAGTGTGGTTTCTTTCACTATTATTAAGCAACACAAAATCTCCAACACTAAATTTTAGTATTTTAGCTCTGAAGAGCAAAATTCAACAAACTTAGCACCTGTTAAACTCCTTACCAGATCAGCCACAATACGAATAGGGACACCGAACAAGGAAATTGAAGATTTGAACGCCTTTACACAAGTTTCTGCACTCAAAGTGGAAGTGTGATAGAGATAGACATACTTGGTAAATGTATCAATCTGTACAATAACATATTATTTTCGATCGCTTTTACCACAAAGTTTGCCTGTTATGTCGATGTGAATAGTATGCCATGGAATGCTTACTTTATGGATAGGATGTAATTCTCAGAAGACGATTTGGTAACTCTTTATGTTATGAAATTTTCTGCAAATCTTCGGACATATTTGGCCATGCCCTCAAACCAATAATAATCATATACTTTGTCAAGCGTTTTTTCCCAGCCCAGATGCATTATGGATTCATGTACTTGGTTAATAACCGACCATCTAAATCCCCGAGGCACTTCTGCAAAGGGTATTTCAATTTCTTTATATAACTCTATACAGAACTCCAGCTCTCAAATCATATGTCTTAGACAACTCCAATGGAAATTCATCATTGTTCATCTTGGAAGTAATATCTACAATAAATTTATCTTTCTGTTGCACTGCGCTAATCCAATCGATTTAATTAATTCATTTAATTCGATTCGCTTTTGAACAACCTTTGCGTATTCAGGAGAATTTCTCGGAGGAAGTGGATTTCTGGAAAAGAAATCAGCATGGCCCATACGCTGGCCTTCTCCATACTGGATGTCAAAATCAAATGTCTGTAAATAAACCCACCAACGGTAGACTCTAGGCAACAACTCAATTACAGTCAGTGAATATTACAAAATATCTACGATATCAGTAGTATCGAAAATGCTAAACAGCATTAACCACAGCTAGTGTTTCCAATTCATATGAGGTATATTTGGATTCACATGAGCTTGTTGTCCTACTGTAGTATTCCACTACATACGGTTTATTTTCAATTCTATGAAGGAGTATATCACCATTTCCGATTGCACTTGAATCGGTGTGCAATTCGATCGGATACTGCGGGTCGAAGATCAAAACCGGCTTATTTGTAAGAATGTGAATAATTTTCTTACGAATCTTCTCATGTTCTATATTCCACTCAAACTTATTTTTCTCTAAAGTGAGAAAATATAGACGCTTCATTAACTGTGAAAATCCGGGAACAAACTGTCGGAAGTACGATGCTAAACCAATAAACTGTCTTAATGTTGTTACCGACCTAGGAGGTGTCAAGGCATTTAGGGATTCTATTTTACGCGAATTTTGACCAATCTCACCCTCTCGCACTTCGAATCCCAAATATTGGACAGAAGTCCTTAAAAAGAATTGAACGAAAACGTATCCTTTCGTAAAATATCCAAAACAATCTTTAGCCTCTCATGTGCGGATTCCTTGGTTGGAGCGGCAATCATTATGTCATCCATGTACACAATGACATACGAATAAGCGATTTTGCCTAGCGCCTTCATGACTGCCCTTTGGAAGGGTTGAGTCTAAATGGCATCGACAGAAACTCGTACTGATCGTACGGAGTGACGAATGCCGTATATTCGATAGAGTTCGGATGCATAGGGACTTGGTAATACTCACTTGCCATGTCCAAACAGGTAAAGAACTTTACGCCGCGAAACCTGCCTATCTGATTAGCTATTAACGGTATCGGAAACTTTTCGGCAACTGTATTTGAATTTAATTCTCTATAGTCCACACAAAGACTGGCTGATCCATTCTTCTTCTTCACCAATAAAACAGGGGGACGACGCAAAAGTGGAACTACTCAGTCGGATAACTTTGCATTCTATTTATTCTTGAACTTTGTTTCGCGCTACATCTCTTTCACGGGGACTCAATCTATATGGTCTTCTCTGTACAGTTTAGTCTCGTCAATCAATCTAATTATCAATTCAAAATTATTTGACATACAGTCAACTATTTCTATTAATTATGACATTAATATCAATTTGTATTGTACTACAAACATAAGCATTTCCAATACCCTTCAAGCTTACATTTATTTTTTTTTTTACCGCTTAACTTGTTTGAAAACCTGTCTTCAACTAATGAGCACTTCGCTTCCGAATCAAAAATAATTGGAACTTTCTCACCTCATAACAGCATAATTGTCTTCGGCTTATTCACCACGCTTAACTCAGCCCCTTTTTGTGGCGCAATCCAACACTACCACTTGCCACGTTTTTCAGGCATTGTGAAGCGATATGACTTTGCTCCAGTGTTCTGCGTTCGGTTTCGGCATTTATTCATTTTGTGCCCTATCTTCCCACAATGGTGGCACTTAATTGAAGCAAACTTGGCTCGTTTCGCTCCAGATTCTTCGTCCACAGAATGATGTGTGCGCTTGTCAAAAGCAAAGAATTGCAACTCAGCCTATATGTCACATCTGTTCTTGATATCGGCAGGGTAATCTTTGTAATCGGTGATCAAAGTTGGCCAAATGTCCCAAATGTGCATTTCCATTTGCTAACAAGTGCTGTCACCATGCGATGCATATATCGCCAGACATTCACCGTTGCTGGGGCGACTGTTTAATAACTAAAACAATGTCGACTGTCGCACACCATTGAGTAGCGTCAGCACCTGGAATGTCGGCTTTAAATTTTGGCAAAATTACAACGCCGTTTTGTGGCGACTCGCGTACCGACGCTTGTAGTGTTTTGCCAATTCCAGAAAACTCTGACTTTGCTGTTCCATCAAGATGCGCCATCTTCCATATTTTGTTGGCGAGAGTTAGCTATCCCACTTCTGATGTCGGAAAGTTGTTGTTTACTTCGTCCATAATTACATCTTTTTGATTTGTGCGGTGAGTAACCGTTTTTGCCTTAATCTTCTTCGACTCGGCCGCCTGTTTTTCTTGTTCTTCTTACCCACGCTCAGGCAACTCTACCAGGGCCACACTCGTTCTCAATATAAATCAAGACTACACAAATCAAATACAACACTGGCTCAATTATCGATAGGTCTAAAGTAAATCATCGATAAGGCGCCCTTTTCAAAACAACATCTTCTTCTCAGACATATATTTTTTGGGGTCGGCCTGTTACATACATTTTCGGTTGGCACAAAGTTATAATACCCTTCTACGCTTTGGGTAGGCGAATCAATAATAAGCAGAGACCGTAACAGTTATAAGTTTTACATATAAAATATTTTTTAGAATATTTTTGGTTTTTGTTAAAAAAAAATGTAAAAAATTGATCATTTTTAAATTTTATAATAAAAATCAATAACAATAATTTTTTTAAATTTTTTATAATAATCAAAAATTATCTTTAAAAATAACTTTGATGTGTAAAACTTACGTTACGATCTCTGCTAATTATAAATTCCCATTTCAAATTTTTCGTTTCAAATTATTTGTTTTCGATATTGAGTGTTCCTAATGTTAGCTCATTTTTAAGACATTTGGGCGTCGCCGCAATCAGCCTTTACCACTTCTGTTATGTAACATTAAAGTTTTATTATTTAAGAACACTGCACTACTAATAATTTGATGAATTAATTAATTTTGAAAAGTACTTTGTCTCAAAAAAGTGCAAAAAGGGATATAGTGGACTCCTTTCGTCCCTGCAAATCGAAACTAAACAAATTGCAAGCCTATTTTCGAGCCTATAATGATCTTTCTTTTCAAGAATGATCACTAGCGTAATGAGTTCAAAAGTTCAAGAAATACTTTTATAGTGAAATAATGTGTAACTGCACCTGCTCAGTTGCTATGCCACTCAGTAACATCAAAATGGTATTCAAAAAACCAAAAAAAGCAAAGCTTATTGTTCTTAAAATTGAACAAATTTGACAGTAGGCTCCTTATTTTTACTTTTATAAGTTTTTAAATAGTTTAGCTTTTAGAAAAACAAATTATCAGGAAAGCACGAATGGAAGCGGATAGCAATTCTGTCGCCTTTGATGGAGTTCGATAGTTCCATATCGCAGCTAAATGGATTTAATAAGTTGAATATTATATTGTTTTTACCAATGAAAGTTCTAGCTTTAAAAATGCGCTTGCATGTCGTTTTTATATTAATAATAAAAATATGTATTAGAATGTTCGTGTCATTTACACATTTTTTATTAAATGATTGCTTTTTCTACAATATATAATACCTATGTATTCTGTGTCTCACTCAAAGAAAGAGTGTTTAACCACCAGTCGTCATATAAATACCTTGGAGTGATTCTAGACAGAAGCTTAACTTTCGGAAGGCATGTAACGCGAAACAGCATTCATTTAAGACCAAGGTTTCTAAAATGTCCTGGTTAATTGCTGCTTGCATCAAACTTTGTCTCGCCAACAAGGCACCTGTAGAAAATTCGGGATCTCTAGGCAAAAATACGTGGGAAAGTCACAAGCGCTCCTTAGTATATGAGGAGCAGAACGCGATCTGAAGGTGCCAAAAAATGAAGACAGAATACAAGAGATATCAAAAAAGTATAACGATAGACTGGAATATCATCAAAATAGCCTAGCTAGGCGACTAAGCATCGCAGCCCAAAGAACTGCCAGCCATCGGACAATAACGAGAATAAGACTTAAACGCCACCACCCTCAAGACCTGATTGACCGGAACTTGATATACATTTTTCGAAATAAACAATTTAGGTATTCGTACCTAATCATTACAGTTTCTGTAATTCTCATTCTTTATAATTTATGTAATGTATGTATAGATATTTGGAATCGTTTAAAATCGAAACAGATTAGATTAAGTTGCCCAAGAATGGTAATAGTACGCTAGTCCGATTAGAAAAATTTCGTTCAAATACAACAAAAAATCGTATTTTTAATGTTTGTTACATTCAGTTATAAAGGGTGCGGGGTAAATCACAAACACGTTCAACTGGTTAGGCTTCCACTTACATAGGTATTATATATTGTAGAAAAAGCAATCATTTAATAAAAAATGTGTAAATGACACGAACATTCTAATACATATTTTTATTATTAATATAAAAACGACATGCAAGCGCATTTTTAAAGCTAGAACTTTCATTGGTAAAAACAATATAATATTCAACTTATTAAATCCATTTAGCTGCGATATGGAACTATCGAACTCCATCAAAGGCGACAGAATTGCTATCCGCTTCCATTCGTGCTTTCCTGATAATTTGTTTTTCTAAAAGCTAAACTATTTAAAAACTTATAAAAGTAAAAATAAGGAGCCTACTGTCAAATTTGTTCAATTTTAAGATCAATAAGCTTTGCTTTTTTTGGTTTTTTGAATACCATTTTGATGTTACTGAGTGGCATAGCAACTGAGCAGGTGCAGTTACACATTATTTCACTATAAAAGTATTTCTTGAACTTTTGAACTCATTACGCTAGTGATCACTCTTGAAAAGAAAGATCATTATAGGCTCGAAAATAGGCTTGCAATTTGTTTAGTTTCGATTTGCAGGGACGAAAGGAGTCCACTATATCCCTTTTTGCACTTTTTTGAGACAAAGTACTTTTCAAAATTAATTAATTCATCAAATTATTAGTAGTGCAGTGTTCTTAAATAATAAAACTTTAATGTTACATAACAGAAGTGGTAAAGGCTGATTGCGGCGACGCCCAAATGTCTTAAAAATGAGCTAACATTAGGAACACTCAATATCAAAAACAAATAATTTGAAACGAAAAATTTGAAATGGGAATTTATAATTAGCAGAGATCGTAACGTAAGTTTTACACATCAAAGTTATTTTTAAAGATAATTTTTGATTATTATAAAAAATTTAAAAAATTATTGTTATTGATTTTTATTATAAAATTTAAAAATGATCAATTTTTTACATTTTTTTAACAAAAACCAAAAATATTCTAAAAAATATTTTATATGTAAAACTTATAACTGTTACGGTCTCTGCTTATTATTGATTCGCCTACCCAAAGCGTAGAAGGGTATTATAACTTTGTGCCAACCGAAAATGTATGTAACAGGCCGACCCCAAAAAATATATGTCTGAGAAGAAGATGTTGTTTTGAAAAGGGCGCCTTATCGATGATTTACTTTAGACCTATCGATAATTGAGCCAGTGTTGTATTTGATTTGTGTAGTCTTGATTTATATTGAGAACGAGTGTGGCCCTGGTAGAGTTGCCTGAGCGTGGGTAAGAAGAACAAGAAAAACAGGCGGCCGAGTCGAAGAAGATTAAGGCAAAAACGGTTACTCACCGCACAAATCAAAAAAGATGTAATTATGGACGAAGTAAACAACAACTTTCCGACATCAGAAGTGGGATAGCTAACTCTCGCCAACAAAATATGGAAGATGGCGCATCTTGATGGAACAGCAAAGTCAGAGTTTTCTGGAATTGGCAAAACACTACAAGCGTCGGTACGCGAGTCGCCACAAAACGGCGTTGTAATTTTGCCAAAATTTAAAGCCGACATTCCAGGTGCTGACGCTACTCAATGGTGTGCGACAGTCGACATTGTTTTAGTTATTAAACAGTCGCCCCAGCAACGGTGAATGTCTGGCGATATATGCATCGCATGGTGACAGCACTTGTTAGCAAATGGAAATGCACATTTGGGACATTTGGCCAACTTTGATCACCGATTACAAAGATTACCCTGCCGATATCAAGAACAGATGTGACATATAGGCTGAGTTGCAATTCTTTGCTTTTGACAAGCGCACACATCATTCTGTGGACGAAGAATCTGGAGCGAAACGAGCCAAGTTTGCTTCAATTAAGTGCCACCATTGTGGGAAGATAGGGCACAAAATGAATAAATGCCGAAACCGAACGCAGAACACTGGAGCAAAGTCATATCGCTTCACAATGCCTGAAAAACGTGGCAAGTGGTAGTGTTGGATTGCGCCACAAAAAGGGGCTGAGTTAAGCGTGGTGAATAAGCCGAAGACAATTATGCTGTTATGAGGTGAGAAAGTTCCAATTATTTTTGATTCGGAAGCGAAGTGCTCATTAGTTGAAGACAGGTTTTCAAACAAGTTAAGCGGTAAAAAAAAAAAATAAATGTAAGCTTGAAGGGTATTGGAAATGCTTATGTTTGTAGTACAATACAAATTGATATTAATGTCATAATTAATAGAAATAGTTGACTGTATGTCAAATAATTTTGAATTGATAATTAGATTGATTGACGAGACTAAACTGTACAGAGAAGACCATATAGATTGAGTCCCCGTGAAAGAGATGTAGCGCGAAACAAAGTTCAAGAATAAATAGAATGCAAAGTTATCCGACTGAGTAGTTCCACTTTTGCGTCGTCCCCCTGTTTTATTGGTGAAGAAGAAGAATGGATCAGCCAGTCTTTGTGTGGACTATAGAGAATTAAATTCAAATGCAGTTGCCGAAAAGTTTCCGATACCGTTAATAGCTAATCAGATAGGCAGGTTTCGCGGCGTAAAGTTCTTTACCTGTTTGGACATGGCAAGTGAGTATTACCAAGTCCCTATGCATCCGAACTCTATCGAATATACGGCATTCGTCACTCCGTACGATCAGTACGAGTTTCTGTCGATGCCATTTAGACTCAACCCTTCCAAAGGGCAGTCATGAAGGCGCTAGGCAAAATCGCTTATTCGTATGTCATTGTGTACATGGATGACATAATGATTGCCGCTCCAACCAAGGAATCCGCACATGAGAGGCTAAAGATTGTTTTGGATATTTTACGAAAGGATACGTTTTCGTTCAATTCTTTTTAAGGACTTCTGTCCAATATTTGGGATTCGAAGTGCGAGAGGGTGAGATTGGTCAAAATTCGCGTAAAATAGAATCCCTAAATGCCTTGACACCTCCTAGGTCGGTAACAACATTAAGACAGTTTATTGGTTTAGCATCGTACTTCCGACAGTTTGTTCCCGGATTTTCACAGTTAATGAAGCGTCTATATTTTCTCACTTTAGAGAAAAATAAGTTTGAGTGGAATATAGAACATGAGAAGATTCGTAAGAAAATTATTCACATTCTTACAAATAAGCCGGTTTTGATCTTCGACCCGCAGTATCCGATCGAATTGCACACCGATTCAAGTGCAATCGGAAATGGTGATATACTCCTTCATAGAATTGAAAATAAACCGTATGTAGTGGAATACTACAGTAGGACAACAAGCTCATGTGAATCCAAATATACCTCATATGAATTGGAAACACTAGCTGTGGTTAATGCTGTTTAGCATTTTCGATACTACTGATATCGTAGATATTTTGTAATATTCACTGACTGTAATTGAGTTGTTGCCTAGAGTCTACCGTTGGTGGGTTTATTTACAGACATTTGATTTTGACATCCAGTATGGAGAAGGCCAGCGTATGGGCCATGCTGATTTCTTTTCCAGAAATCCACTTCCTCCGAGAAATTCTCCTGAATACGCAAAGGTTGTTCAAAAGCGAATCGAATTAAATGAATTAATTAAATCGATTGGATTAGCGCAGTGCAACAGAAAGATAAATTTATTGTAGATATTACTTCCTAGATGAACAATGATGAATTTCCATTGGAGTTGTCTAAGACATATGATTTGAGAGCTGGAGTTTTGTATAGAGTTATATAACCAAGTACATGAATCCATAATGCATCTGGGCTGGGAAAAAAATATTCTAAAAAATATTTTATATGTAAAACTTATAACTGTTACGGTCTCTGCTTATTATTGATTCGCCTACCCAAAGCGTAGAAGGGTATTATAACTTTGTGCCAACCGAAAATGTATGTAACAGGCCGACCCCAAAAAATATATGTCTGAGAAGAAGATGTTGTTTTGAAAAGGGCGCCTTATCGATGATTTACTTTAGACCTATCGATAATTGAGCCAGTGTTGTATTTGATTTGTGTAGTCTTGATTTATATTGAGAACGAGTGTGGCCCTGGTAGAGTTGCCTGAGCGTGGGTAAGAAGAACAAGAAAAACAGGCGGCCGAGTCGAAGAAGATTAAGGCAAAAACGGTTACTCACCGCACAAATCAAAAAAGATGTAATTATGGACGAAGTAAACAACAACTTTCCGACATCAGAAGTGGGATAGCTAACTCTCGCCAACAAAATATGGAAGATGGCGCATCTTGATGGAACAGCAAAGTCAGAGTTTTCTGGAATTGGCAAAACACTACAAGCGTCGGTACGCGAGTCGCCACAAAACGGCGTTGTAATTTTGCCAAAATTTAAAGCCGACATTCCAGGTGCTGACGCTACTCAATGGTGTGCGACAGTCGACATTGTTTTAGTTATTAAACAGTCGCCCCAGCAACGGTGAATGTCTGGCGATATATGCATCGCATGGTGACAGCACTTGTTAGCAAATGGAAATGCACATTTGGGACATTTGGCCAACTTTGATCACCGATTACAAAGATTACCCTGCCGATATCAAGAACAGATGTGACATATAGGCTGAGTTGCAATTCTTTGCTTTTGACAAGCGCACACATCATTCTGTGGACGAAGAATCTGGAGCGAAACGAGCCAAGTTTGCTTCAATTAAGTGCCACCATTGTGGGAAGATAGGGCACAAAATGAATAAATGCCGAAACCGAACGCAGAACACTGGAGCAAAGTCATATCGCTTCACAATGCCTGAAAAACGTGGCAAGTGGTAGTGTTGGATTGCGCCACAAAAAGGGGCTGAGTTAAGCGTGGTGAATAAGCCGAAGACAATTATGCTGTTATGAGGTGAGAAAGTTCCAATTATTTTTGATTCGGAAGCGAAGTGCTCATTAGTTGAAGACAGGTTTTCAAACAAGTTAAGCGGTAAAAAAAAAAAAATAAATGTAAGCTTGAAGGGTATTGGAAATGCTTATGTTTGTAGTACAATACAAATTGATATTAATGTCATAATTAATAGAAATAGTTGACTGTATGTCAAATAATTTTGAATTGATAATTAGATTGATTGACGAGACTAAACTGTACAGAGAAGACCATATAGATTGAGTCCCCGTGAAAGAGATGTAGCGCGAAACAAAGTTCAAGAATAAATAGAATGCAAAGTTATCCGACTGAGTAGTTCCACTTTTGCGTCGTCCCCCTGTTTTATTGGTGAAGAAGAAGAATGGATCAGCCAGTCTTTGTGTGGACTATAGAGAATTAAATTCAAATACAGTTGCCGAAAAGTTTCCGATACCGTTAATAGCTAATCAGATAGGCAGGTTTCGCGGCGTAAAGTTCTTTACCTGTTTGGACATGGCAAGTGAGTATTACCAAGTCCCTATGCATCCGAACTCTATCGAATATACGGCATTCGTCACTCCGTACGATCAGTACGAGTTTCTGTCGATGCCATTTAGACTCAACCCTTCCAAAGGGCAGTCATGAAGGCGCTAGGCAAAATCGCTTATTCGTATGTCATTGTGTACATGGATGACATAATGATTGCCGCTCCAACCAAGGAATCCGCACATGAGAGGCTAAAGATTGTTTTGGATATTTTACGAAAGGATACGTTTTCGTTCAATTCTTTTTAAGGACTTCTGTCCAATATTTGGGATTCGAAGTGCGAGAGGGTGAGATTGGTCAAAATTCGCGTAAAATAGAATCCCTAAATGCCTTGACACCTCCTAGGTCGGTAACAACATTAAGACAGTTTATTGGTTTAGCATCGTACTTCCGACAGTTTGTTCCCGGATTTTCACAGTTAATGAAGCGTCTATATTTTCTCACTTTAGAGAAAAATAAGTTTGAGTGGAATATAGAACATGAGAAGATTCGTAAGAAAATTATTCACATTCTTACAAATAAGCCGGTTTTGATCTTCGACCCGCAGTATCCGATCGAATTGCACACCGATTCAAGTGCAATCGGAAATGGTGATATACTCCTTCATAGAATTGAAAATAAACCGTATGTAGTGGAATACTACAGTAGGACAACAAGCTCATGTGAATCCAAATATACCTCATATGAATTGGAAACACTAGCTGTGGTTAATGCTGTTTAGCATTTTCGATACTACTGATATCGTAGATATTTTGTAATATTCACTGACTGTAATTGAGTTGTTGCCTAGAGTCTACCGTTGGTGGGTTTATTTACAGACATTTGATTTTGACATCCAGTATGGAGAAGGCCAGCGTATGGGCCATGCTGATTTCTTTTCCAGAAATCCACTTCCTCCGAGAAATTCTCCTGAATACGCAAAGGTTGTTCAAAAGCGAATCGAATTAAATGAATTAATTAAATCGATTGGATTAGCGCAGTGCAACAGAAAGATAAATTTATTGTAGATATTACTTCCTAGATGAACAATGATGAATTTCCATTGGAGTTGTCTAAGACATATGATTTGAGAGCTGGAGTTTTGTATAGAGTTATATAACCAAGTACATGAATCCATAATGCATCTGGGCTGGGAAAAAACGCTTGACAAAGTATATGATTATTATTGGTTTGAGGGCACGGCCAAATATGTCCGAAGAAGAAAATTGCATACAATGAAGAGTTACCAAATCATCTTCTGAGAAAATACAAATGGAATTACATCCTATAACGAGAACGACAGATACTCGTTAAAAATGATGAAAAGCAACAGACGGTATAAATATGCGCATGAAAGATTAAGAAGATTGCTGGAGATCGAGGTTAGCCCGCCGGATGAAGCTGTTGAAAGAGACAGTAGTTAAGCCGTTGAAATAGACGGTATGGAAGCTGTTGAAAGAGACAGTAGTGAAACCGTTGAAAGAGACGGTATGGAAGCTGTTGGAGAAGACAGTAGTGAAGCCGTTGAAAGAGACGGTATGGAAACTGTTGAAAGAGACAGTAATGGAAGCTGTTGAATAGACAGTAGATTGGCGGAACGTGTATTGAGATACACGGTTGTCGATTGCTACGTGGCGTGTTATTTGAAAAGAAAAGAAAAGAGAGTATGAAAAGAATTTAACTGATGAAAATGAAATATTTGAAAAAGTTTTTAAGTTGAAAAATTAAAATTAAAAAAATTATTTCAAGAAGTATTTAAGTTGAAAAATGAAAAAAAAAATAAAAGATTTATTTGAAGAAGGATTTAAGATGAAATATTACAATTTGTATTAAGATGAATAATGAAGTTTATGTTACTGAAGAAACAAGATTGTTAGTGAATAATAATTACTAAGTTGATTAAAAAGGAGATGTTGTTTTGAAAAGGGCGCCTTATCGATGATTTATTTTAGACTTATCGATAATAGAACCAGTGTCGTATTTGATTTGTGAAGTCTTGATTTACATTGAGATCGAGTGTAGCCCTGGTAGAGTTGCCTGAGCGTGGGTAAGAAGAACAAGAAAAACATGCGGCCGAATCGAAGAAGAAAAAGGCAAAAACAGGGATTCACTGCACAAATCAAAAAAACATATAATTATGGACGAAGTAAATAACAAGTGTCCGACATATATATATTTTTGGTCAGCGTTAACAGTCGAGACGATATAGCCATATCCGTCTGTCCGTATGAACACCTAGATCTCAGAAACTTTAAGTACTCTTATTCGCTCGCATTCGCATTCGGACGTGTTTTTTTTGCTGTCAAACTAACATTTATCATTTTACCCTTCGTGTGCCTTGTTATCAAATAATATTTATTGCTAACTTACAAGACCTGAGCTATACGTCGGTGTGTTTAGTCACAGTGTAATAACATTTGATAATTTACAATTAATAGTGGTGTTTTAATATATCAACTATTTGTGAGGCTTAATTTTCTGTTTGCGAGAGCTTACAGTAAATTTGTGTTCTGTTTTGAACTGCTACAGCACATTGTTGGTATATTATTACATATCGCGCTCTTTCCGCTCTCGCGCCCTTTGTGCTGTTTTTTGTTGTTGGCCGTTTTGGCTATTCTTTTCTCTATTTTCGCCGCGCCCGAGCCCGCGATTGTGAATTCGTGCTTGCTCTTTTTTCTGTAAGTAGATATCAGCGTCCTAATACACTGTTATTAACACAAATTTTATACTTCTTTCAATTTTTGGTTTCTTATTTAAATTTTTGGTTTCATTTAATTTTTATTTGCTTTAAAAACCTGCAGTATGTTTGTCTGCCCTAATAAAAAATGCAAAAATGGGTTTCGTTTGCTACTGGCTCTGTGACAATGTTTCACATGAAAAATGTGCTGGCTTCACCGGCCGTATAGTCGACCTGATTGGCTCAAAATCTGGTTTAAAATGGGCATGCAAGGCTTTGGTGATCTATTCGCAGGTTTCAAAAAACTTGCGGATAGTTTCGCAACTTTGGATTCTGGGTTTAAGGGCATGAAGCTTTTAACCGAGTCTCCAAAGCGTAAAAAAGCTAATACTCGTTTGTCCATTGGCCCAAACGAACTTGATGTCCCTGAACTGGTCAACAACTCGTCCGTTCCAAATAATCTAATGTCATTTACGTCTCCCACCCATCGACACTCCTCAGCGTCAATGATTGCCGACAATGACATTGTTCCCATGGATGTCATTTGTTCTGATTCCGTTTCAGTCTCGGTACCTGCAGTAGTTGTTAATGTTGCAGAAACTCAACATGATCAACCTTCTGCTGTACCTAACGCTCTACCAGTTAGTACAAATGCTCCTATCTCGACTTCTGCTACAGTTGCTCAGAACACTATAGTAGGTGTCCCACCTATGAAAAGAATTTTTGTTTCTAGGCTTGCCCCTAATACGCCATCTGACGACATTAGGACCTTTATTCGGTCCAAACTTCAAGCATCATTAAAGGTGGAAAAATTTTATTTCTCATATGAAGGGGAAATTGCATCTTTCAAAATAAGTGTTCCTGACGAGCATTTTAGTAAAGTTTGCTCCAAAGACTTTTGGCCGGAATACTTAATTATTAAAGAGTATGTAAATAAAAAGAAAAATCGGCCACCGATTTTACTTCCAAATGTTACCACTAATTCCTTTAAGCCTCAAACTACATCTGATAGCTCAAAAAACTAACTTCTCTCCTGCTTGGCTATCAAAATGTAAGAGGCCTTCGTAGTAGACTTAATAATGTTCATTTATGTATCTTAAATTTACCTTTTCATGTCATTGCTTTCACTGAAACTTGATTAAGGCATGATATTCTTAATACTGAAATCTTTACTAATAATTTTTAGTCAATAGACGTGATCGCATGCGGCGTCGTGGTGGTGGTGTACTCATCGCTGTCGATGCTGATATCTCGTCTGAGCACGTAAATTTATGTAGTGATTTAGATATCGAATTTGTAGCTGTAAAACTAATTTATTGTAGTTTTAGTATCTTTATCACCTGCTCATATATACCTCCTGCCTCAGATAACTCTTTGTATTTATCTCATTTTTCTGTATTCAATAGTATTTCTGAAATGCTTTCTGATCGTTATTTCATAATAGTTCTTGGAGACTTTATTATTTCTGGAATTTCGTGGCTTTCGTCATGTGTGTCCAACGTATTGAATCCTTCGTCAACTCATGTCTTTGTTGATAGCCTTTTTGATATAGCTTTGTCTCAAACCAATTCTATACCAAATTGTCTAAGTAAAATGCTTGATCTGATTTTTGTTTTCCCAATACCTGTACGGTGTCCAGATCAAATCCTATTTCCTCACCTGAGGATCCCCACCACCCTACTCTGGAGGTGTTGATTGACTTACCAACAAGTGTTTCGGATGCAGGTGTTTTACCGGAGACGCGAGTTCGTTGTTTTCGGAAGACCGATTTTAAAAAACTTTCTTTGCTTCTTTCGCGTACTGACTGGTCCCAACTTTCTTCGTGTATTGACCTGGACAATGCAGTTGAATTTTTTTATTCTACATTAAACTCTCTGTTTGATGCTTGTGTTCCCCTTGGTACTTCACAATTGTGTAATAGACCGTTATGGTTTACTAAAGAACTAACAAAGTTAAAGAATAAAAAATCAAAGCTATATAAAAAATATAAGAAAACTGTCTCTCTCTTATATTTTTCTCTCTACTTTTGATTCTGTCAACCATAGTTATTATATATGCTCAATCTTCTTGGATCTCCACACAACTTAATTTTGTGGATATATTCATATCTTACATGTTAAATTCAAAGAGTATTTTACAAGGGCTCTGTGTCTAAGACCTTCCATGTCACTTCTGGTGTACCCCACGGAAATCATTTAGGCCCATTTCTGTTTACATTATTCATAAATGATCTACCGTCCGTTATATCATACTCTCGCATACTTATGTATGCAGATGATGTTAAGATTTGTCTGACTTTTAATGATCTCATACATAGCCTCAGATTGCAATCTGACCATTGTTTTCAATCGTGGTGTGCTACAAATTTATTAAATCTTAATTGCAATAAATGTAAACTTATGACATTTTTTAGGGGTATTCTCCATTTAAATAATTATCATCTTAATGATACTCAACTTGAGCGAATAGAGTCAGTAACTGATTTAGGTATCCTTCTTGATTCAAAAATAAAGTTTGATAAGTATATTTTGTCTGCTTCTAATAGAGCCATGGGTATCCTTGGATTTATTAAACGTTGGTCAAAGGAATTTAACGATCACTACATAACTAAACAACTCACTGGTTCGTCCTATTCTTGAGTATGGATCTAATATCTGGTTTCCCCAGTATAGGTTTCATCAAGATAAGCTTGAATCAGTGCAGAAACAATTTCTTCTTTTTGCTCTTCGTAGTCTTAGCTGGAATCCCACTATTAGATTGCCTTCGTATCGTAGTAGTCTTTTATTACTAAACCTTCTTTCTCTTTCTGACCGTAGAACTACATAGACTAATCATTGGCTAAATAGACTCCTTGCAGTTGACAGCCGGATTAGCTTTGACGTTCCGGTCAGAACGACTAGAAATTTCCTTCGCCTCTCTCTTTCCCGTTGTAGTACTAACTATGCCAGTCACAATCCTTTTCGTATTTTATGTGTAAATTATAATCAATTTTCTAATCTTGTTAATAATACTAACACTACCTTAGAAATAAAAACATTACTTCTACAAACATTAGCTCGTAGTTAAGAATACGTCTTATTATTATTATTAGTATTATTATTATTATGCATTACATTATGCGGTTGCCCCTCGGCCGGATGGGCGGGTGATCATGTCTGCCTAGGTTCGCGCGTTAACAAGCCCGAGTTTGGTGTCGCTGGGCCACTTGATCGTACTGCCGTTAGTACGTCAACGTCCAAGATATATAAAGAAATTAATTTTTCGGGATAGAATGTCTTATTGTTGCAGGCAGATTAATTTTGTTTTAGATTTTGGCCATGCCCCAGTGATCTGTGAAAATTTGGCTACAATCAGACAAAAATCACAGAAGAACTATTTTTATAAGGACAAATTAGATGCAGCTGCACCTGTTTAGTTGGTATGTTACTAAGTGACTTCATAATGGTGTTCAACAAACCTAAGCTAATAATTTCGAACAAGGCTAATTTCGATATATTTATTTGGCATATTTTTAGTATTTTTTAAGAGTATTTTCCAGTATATTTATTTCTTATTTATTCTTTCATATTAAGTAAATTGTGTGGCGGGTAACTCACAGTCTAGCAAACTCGACAGTAGCTTTCTTACTCGTTTTTATTATATTTTATTTTGATTATTTAAAGTCTTCAATACTTGTTATAAAGACTCATATTTTAAAAGTCTTTTTAAGACTTTTATTTTTTTCAGTAGAGTTATATTTTTTATAAAAGCCTGATTTTTTTTTTTGATTTATATTTTTAAAATTCTCTGATATCTGTGATAAATGATTTGTAAAATAAAATTTTTATTTATATTAAAAATTATATATTAAAAATTATATTAAAAATTATTAATAACAATTATTTTTAACTTTTATTTTGAAAAAATAACTTTTAACAGTTATCAAAGACTTTTTTAATAAAAATATGTTTCTCTAGCTTATATACACTCTGGGCCCTCATACAGATATAACTATATCGTCTCGACTGTTGAATCTGATCAAGAAATTATACACTTTGTTGGGTCGGATATGCTTCCTTTGCCAGTTACATACATTTTCGGTTGTTACAAAGTTATAATACTCTTCTATAAAAGTGTAAAAATATTTCTTTAAACAGGTAGAAAGAAAAGAAACCCGAATACTACATACGATAAAGATGCTTTATCACGCAGTAAATCCAATGCTTACTGAATGAATACAAAATAAACAATAAGAATATGCGATAAGAACCTTCTATTTTATTTATAGTTTTTTTCTGAAACCTTCCAGGCTTCCGGCCCAAAAAGTAGAAGTATATTATAACCTTGTGCCAACCGAAAATGTTTGTAAGAGGCAGAAGAAGGCATCTTCGAATCCATAAGGTATATATATTATTGAACATCGTGCGTCTGTCAGTTGGTCTGTACGAAAGTCTGGATATCAGTTATTATAAGAGGTAGAGCAACCAAATTTAACACATTGCAACCATTTTCTTCCCGCAAATCAATAAAAACGAATTTATAGCGTGTTTTTAAAATTTGAGTGTTAATTTTTGTTACATACAATCTTAATACTTACTATAAGAATAGTTACAATCGAAAAAATACACAAAGGTTATTAAATATTTTTAAAAGGTGAAATCAGGTGCAGCTAGACCAGTTCAGTGGTTATGCTACTCTGTGAATTATTCAATAAAGCTAGTACAATTCACCCATGCTAATAATTTGACAGTGGTATATTGCGGCGTATAGCTTTCTTACTTGAAATTGTTTATTCCATTCAATAAAAATGGGTGGTATCTCAGAGTCAAGTAAACTAGACAGTAGCTTTCTTACTTGTCTTTTTTAAACTCCCTTGTAACGGGCGCCTACGCACTCACAGTGTGGTCTGTTCAACCAGTTACTCAATCAAGGCAAATAACTTTATATAAATAGATCTCGAAGATTATTTTAGTTCTGAAACCATTTTTAGCTAACACCTGTGCTGCGGCCACTTACTGATTTTTAGTAGTATATAAAGGAATTCTTTATGGTTTTGTTATTTTGTCGAATTTCTGTAATTATCTTTAATTTTTATTTGAAACTTAACTTCATAAATAGAACCTCTTTTAAAAGGTGATATACAGAAATTATTATTATTACTATAATGGTGTGTTCAGGTATGAACATAAGTCGTATAAAATAAGTCATACTGTGCTCAAGTATACAACACATTTCAAGTACCTGCAGTTGATGACTTAAGACATGTTGTCGCATTATAAACGGCACCATTAGAATAAATAAGTTATCACCTTACAAGACGCCGCATTAGATTACACACGCTATCGCCTTACAAGCAGCAGCGGTAGATTATAGACCTTACAGTGGCAGCTTTAAACTTAAGGGATTATTATGCGTGAGTTAAAGAATATAAACCCTCGCTCAGTCAAATAAAGATAAATACTGAAACTAGAAGTACATTCTTAACATTTGTGCTACTTTAACAAAACCACACATCAAACGTTTCTGTGACCTAAAACAAAAGATAGTGGAGAAATACAGTTCTACGGTGAAAATATTATTTGACTAATCAAATCAATCTGTGAGTTGAGGCGCACAGCACGATCAACCAGGCGATCAAAACAAAAACACTGTTCAAAAAGCAATCTGAAATATATGAGGAAGTCCGGCGTTCAATAAAATAAAAGAGAACGTTGTCGGTTATTGGGAATTTGGCAGTAAATTTCACTGCCAATCGTGCAAGTGAAAATTGCGAGAACGTTGAACCAACGCCAGCAAACAACACTGATAATTTAAAGCAATCTGAGTCATCTGGAGAAAAACATATTCATTTAGTTTTTTGCTAATAAGCCCAAGCCCTGTGGTCATAATGGTAGAACTTTCGAACAAAAGAGCACAGAAGGTAAGGCAGCACATAAGAGAAGTGTGTGCTTGCCTAGAACACAGCATCCAGGAGGATATCCTTGATATTAAGGACAAATCAAACTCTCTGTGAAACAAAGTGCATACAACGGTCAGCGTTTTACCTTGATTAAATCATTGAATTAGAGTTCAAACTTAACTTACTATCCAAGAAGTTGGATAGAAAAATAAGTGACCTGCACGAAATTAAAGAAGAGGTTTCAGAACTACCAACAGTGGGTCTTCCTCATTTTAATGGAATTCCCAAAGAGCAGCCAAAGTTCTTCGAGATGTTATTCACAACAGAAAAGACAAAATGGTTGTCTGCCATTTATTAATTGGATCAGCTGCAAACTACGATGCAGCGTGGGAGCCAATATGCAAGCGCTACGAAAGTAAGTGCAAAATATTTGCTAGCTGCGTAAACCAGCTGGTGGTCTTAGATCTACTTGAGAACAATGATACTGACAGCATCCGCCAGTCCTTGGACAGAGGAATTGTGTTCATCTTTATCATTAAAGAGTATGGACAAGTTTCTAATGATGGGGATGTTTTATATCCTTAGATTTTGCTTCGACGATTCTATACAGAAGGCCTGTAAATTTACGAGCAGCATGTAAAGAAAGCAAGAGAGATTCAATAGTTGAATTAATTAATCAATAGACACGGTGCAAATGAATGGCAATCAGACAGATAATGAACAACAGAAATCGCAACGGAAACAGAGTCATAAATAACTCCAGCGGTACAAGCAATCAGTAGATCAGCTCTTGAACCTGCGCCCAGTGCAGCTGCTGCTATTGTTAGGTCTCTAAGTCCAGCACGCAATCGAGACAGCCATGTGCTCTACATAACCAATTTAGTCAGATCCTTCAACGTACTGCAATTGAATGGTAGACGATGATATCTTCTGGACAGAACGCATGAAGTCCAAGTGCTTTGTTGCTTATGCCTTAGAAGATGAAGCCATTGAAACGAGTATGTTGGACCGCGCTACACAGTCTGAGACACCCAATATCCACAGGATAATACCAGGAATCATCAATACCGGTATGACCGGTAAGCGAATAGGATGTGGGTAAAAATAATCCTACCGATCGCGACAAATCCAGTAATGCCAGGCGCCGCAGCAGCAAGGACCTTGTTGATGCACGTCTGCGGGATTTGGAGCATGGCAGGGGAGCATGTGAAGCTGACCGAAGTGGTCAGGATCGAAAACATTCAAAAGGGTTCGTGGCGTACGCAGGCCGAGCGCAGGAATCATCGTGGCCATGGGCGAAGCAGAAGCGTCTCGCACCATTATATTTTAAAAAATTTACCAAAAAAATGCCGAAATTACCTTTGCTTAAAATTATTAGCTCGGTAATACATTATGTTCATTAAACACTGTTTTTATGTCACTGAGTGCTGCACCTGATTTCGACTTATAAAAGTTATTCTTTAATAACTTCTGTATTTTTTGTCTGATTATAACCAAATTTTTAAAGATCATTAGGATGATGATTAGTATTGAACTGCGGGCAACAATAAGACACACTTTGCCGAAAAATTGGTTGCTCTATCTATAATAGACTTTGAGATCTAGGTGCTCGTACCGACGGATATGGCTATATCGCCTCGGCTGTTGACGCTGATCAAGAATATATACCCTCTATGGGGTTGGAGATACTTCCTTTCGCCTGTTACATACATGTTCGGTCGGCAAAAAGTTATAATACCCTTCTACCCTAGTACTGATCGATTTTCTCAAATTTGTCGATTTTTTGCAGTGACCTGACGATCGTCTTTTATTTTGTATGTGATGTAAAATGCATTCGATTCGCTGTCAATTGTAGACTGTTTAATAAAAACTATTACATGAACAAATATATAAACATCGCCCATTAATTTAGACAGCAGCCTGTGCTTAGTCTGGACATGCACCAGAAGCGTTTGTGGCAACTGAAAAGAGCAGATTGATGCAACAGTGTTGTGCACCTTTACAGAAACAGAAACATAAAAAACTTGTGAGGATCAGCTACTATCACTAAGCAATGAACATAATAGAGTCCGCATATCCAAAAAATACGGTCTGTTTTCATTTTTGATTTTCATAGCCCCCGAGGCAGAGGCCGGGCAGAGGCGCAGCGCTCTCTCCCGTTCGGCTCTCTCTCGAGAACTCGAGCTAGCCGTCGTGTTTTGAATTTTAAAAGCCCCTGAGGCAGAGACGCAACGCTCTCGCACGAAGAAGTGAACATAGAGAACTCGACAATCAATTCAGTCGTAGAACTACGCTGTTTTGATATGTGTGCTTGTGTGCTTAGCGCACATACATATGAAGAAACAAAATGTGTATGCAGTTGCTGCTTGTCCGATTGCTTCAATTTCAATTTTTCAGATTTCAAACTGAGTTTAATTTCAGAAGTGTTTTGCTTGGATAGGGAAAAGTGAATACTCTTCTTCATTTGCATATATTTGCAACAATTCAATTCGTGATGTACACACCGCACCGTTGATGACCTAGACTAGAATTCCTTAGTTATTAGTGATAGAGCAATATATGGAAATGAAGAAGAGTATTCACTTTTCCTAATCCAAGCAAAACACTTCTGAAATGAAACTCAGTTTGAAATCTGAAAAAATAAAATGTAAGCAATCGGACAAGCAGCAACTGCATACACATTATGTTTCTTCATACATATGTATGTATGTGCCGAGACGATATAGCCATGTGCGTCTGTCCGCCTGTTCGTCCGTATGAACACATAGATCTCAGAGTTTATAAGAGATAAACAACCAAATAGGAGCAAGTACGGCACGTGCTTCAGACGAGACTGAGATTACATGTTTTTCCTCTTGCTTACATATAAAAGTTTTCTGCTCCTCCTCCTAGCACACAAGACGTCAATTTAAATACAGAAAATCGCATCAGTCAAACAAAACCGAATCGAACAACAAGGCTCGGCAGCCGGCAATAAACGAAAACAACAACAATTGGTGCCACCAAAAAAGTCGACCAAATATACAAATGAGACTGAAAAATATAAACATTAAAGCAATCGAATGATAAGAACTCCCTTAACACTTGCATTGTGCCATATATATACGAGTATGAGTACTCACCAACACCAAAAGTCAATGGCGCAAGCAACGTACACCCAAGCTTCCAGTTGTGGTGTCAGTCCAAGACTAACAGCAAACGTTATGACGTTCAAATGCTGGCGATAATCGGACTAAACGCAACCGAATTTTCAGGCAGAGTTTTGCTCGAGCCAGCATACAACTAAAGTTTAAAGAATACCGAAGCGAATGTGTGCATGAACGCTTGTACGAGATGCCAAATTTATATACAAGTGGTGCAAGTAATGTGAAAATTCGAAATGTCACATGTGAATTATTTTTCTCAAATATTTATTTTTCCTGGTGGTCGCACCATTTTATAAACTTATTTCTTGTATCTTTAACATAAATTAATTGACTAAGAATATTTACAATAATGAGTCTAATTTTCTTTAGGTCATGGATTTAAAAAAAAAAACCATTGTGCTTCACATGCAGAAGAGGACATCATCTACGACCCCATAAAATACAGCCAAGTCGATGTAGCTCTGTCTATCTGTCCGTCTGTCTGTATAAACACCTAGATCTCAGTTACTAAAGCTAGAACTACGAAATTTGCTGGCAACATGTGAAAACTTTTTAAGCAGATGAAATTTGTTTAAAAATTTGGTTACGCTCGTTCCTGCCTCTGGTAATCAGTAAAAACACGATCTAAGCCATATTACATCCACAATTTTTAACTTATAGCGTCTGATTAACGGCCCACATGTGAAACATTCTAGCGCGGACATTTAGGGACAAATTCATTAAGATCGAGCGACCAATATAGAAAATATTTAAGAAATAATAATACTGATACAAAGTAGCGCAAAGTACCCGAGATCAAGTGACGGACAGTTCAGATATTCAATTTCGTTGAAGTAGTGGTAGTTATTTGAATGCAAGCCGTATCGCATCATCATCATCAAAACTCGATAGTTTTAATTGTTTAAAACAGTGATGATTATGCGCTTGTTTTCGATAATCTCAAATTTTGGTGAACATCGACAAAAATGACGTGAGAGCAGTGACCGTATAAGAAGAAGCACGCGCATGCAGTCAATGAGACCTGACCTAACGCACAAACCACAAACAACTATTATATTTTTCCCTTGTCTTTCATACGTCTTTTTGCGCCGTTTTAGTCTTAAGCACAAGAACATAAATGTGCCAAGGGTCCACTCCACTTTAGGTCTCGAGCGACAATCGCCGCGTCGTTGTTTTTGTGCTTCTCTTGCTCATTACTGAGGTTGTTCTATCTCGTTTCTGCTTACAAGCCCATCGCTATCACATAAGATGGCTACTCCTTCCACTTTTTTGGTAGCGACTCGCAAGCCTCGGACCGTAACGAATAGGAAATTCTGTTGTCTGCTCCGAAGATCAATAATCGTGCTCACCGCTGCTTTAAATTTTTAAAATATACATAAATAAAAACTTTTAAAAATGTGTTGTTGTAAAACCCATAATAATAATGATAAAGGGAGTCTCCCAGCAGAAAAGGGGCGAGGCACTGCGACCATGGTGGTCGTTTGTGCCTATAAGGCTCTCCCTAACTAGATAAAAGCTGCTCTGCTTCCCTAATGAAGCAGAGCAATTCTTTCGTCGAGGAACGCACAATATACTCGGGACCTTCGGTATCCACGTGCAGATGTTTCCCCCTAGTCTATACCAAGGCTGGAGAGTCGCACAGAATGTGTCTGGTTGTCTCATCGTCCTCTTTGCAGAATCTACACTCAGCATCGGAAGACACACGCATTTTAGTGAGGTGATAGTTCACCGTGTGATGGCCACTAAGATATCCAACGAGGATATGAAGATCCCTCCTGGAGAGTAAGCTAGTTTTTCGGTCGACCACGGGATTGATAAGCTCCTTGGCTTGCCGCATCCCTAGTTGGACCGACCAATAGCGATCAGTCAACCTAACAGTCAGGTTTTCACAATAGCTGAGATGGTTGACCAACCCATGCCACAGAAGGGCTCAGGGCCGGAAAAAGTGGCTGACAAACCGGCCCTCGCAAATTCGTCCGCCAGCTCATTGCCCTGGATACCAGAGTATCCAGGTACCCATAAAAGGGTGACGTTGTTAGTTAGAGACAGTCTCTGGAGGCAGTTCAAGCAATCGGCCACCAGTCGAGAGCTTACTCTTTTGGAGGAGAGGGCTAAGATGGCCGCTTGACTGTCAGGGAAGATATAGATGTTCACTCCTCTTATCCTCTTCTCTAGGAACAGACGGCAGCGGAACTCGATGGCATGAACCTCAGATCGGAGATCGACCGTGGGGGTCGCTGATGGGGTTGTCAGTGTCCCAATCCTTCCGGTCCGGGATGAGGATTCTGAATTTAGCACCAAAGAAAAGTTCCTTTGTCATAGTATCTGATCTAGTGCAGATATTTATGCCAGGAATTCGGTAGCTAAAAGCCCTGATTTGAGCTTGATTCTAAGAAAGCTCATAGTAGCGACTTCTTTACTTTGGATATGCAGCTGAGTCAGATTCAGTATCGATTCCATTGCTGCTGTGGGACAGGTACGAAGTGCACCTGTCAGTAAGAGGTACAGCAGCCTGTGCAATTTATTACATTTGATGACAATGACCTGCGTAACCTTTGGCCACCACACAATAGCAGCATAGGTGACGATGGGTCCGACCATCATGGCAAAAAGCCACCGAATGGTACAGTATTTAAGACCCCCGATTCTACCAAAGAATCTCCTGCAGGCCCACATGGCATGGGTCGCCTTAATGAGGGTGTTACTGAGGTGGGAGTTCCAATTTAGTCTTTTATCGAGGGTTACCCCTAGATATTTGACATCGTTGGATAGCCCCACAGGGGAGCCGCTGATATAAAGTTGACCAATGTCAACATAATAGCGCCTAGTGAAGGGAACTATAATAGCTTTTTGTGGATTGATACTAAGACCAACATCTGCGCACCATCTACTTACATTGTTCAGAGCTGATTGCATCAACTCTGTCACGGTGCTGGTACAGTTCCCAGTCACTATTAGAGCCAGGTCGTCAGCATAGCCGATCGCTTCAACGCCCTACTCGGAGAGTAAGACTAGTAGTTCGTCAACTACGCCTTTGACTGCATTAATACATGCAGTCGTGGAGTCCAGGGTGGAAGTGATTATCCGGTGTTTGAGCATAGCTTCAAGGGACGGACAGTTCCTCTGCGCTCTAGAGCAGTAGAGATGGACCCGTAGCCGGTATTATCAAAAGCACCTTCTATATCCAGAAAAGAACATAAGGCAATGTTCTTGAATACGAAGGCTCTTTCAATTTTTCCCACCAACCTGTGGAGAGCGACCTCCGTCGATCTGTCGGCTATGTACGCAAGCTGCGTCGGATGCAGAGGTGTCGACGTCTGCAGAGAGCACCGAATGTGCATATCTATCAGCCTTCCCGCCGTCTTAAGCAGAAAGGAAGTAAGACTGATCGGCCGATAGGACTTAGGCTGGTCAAGCGCATGATTCCCTTGCTTGGAAATGAATACCACATTTACTCCGCTCCAAAAGATGGGCATGTATCCCCAAGTTAAACTAGCTCTAAGAAGGCCGATCAGTGGATCAAGAATATGAGCCATGCTGTTTTGAATAAGGGCTGGGAATATTTTGTCACCCCCTGGGGCTTTGAAAGGAGCGAAAGAATCTAGAGCCCATTTGCCCTTTTCGGGGTCGAAGATAGATCCAAATAGGTTGAACCCGCGTGAGTCCGGTGACAAAATGGCATCATCACGACTGAAGAGATCTGAATTCGCCACAGAACCCGGGAAGTGGACTTGTAGTAGAAGCTCAAGTGTTTCCCTGCGATCATGAGTGAAAAAGCAATCTGCTTTTTTGAGAAGTCGTATTCCATTAGATGACCCTTTGGCCAATACTTTATGGAGTCTCGCTGCCTCTGGCTACAATTTTATGCTACCTCAGGAGCTGCGCCATGTATCGCGTTAAGCTCATTGTTATAATGGATTTGTTGTAATTGGTGAGAACGTCCCTATAGACGTCCCAACTAGCACGGTTAGATTTAGCATTATGAGATAAGCACATCTTGGAGCAGATTGGCAGCATGTTCTACCTCACTGATAGAATTAGGATTGCTGACCAAAAAGTTCTGCTTTGAAAGCTACAGAGGCTTTGAAAAGCTCCCAATTTGTCTTTTTGGGACAGAAGGAGTTTTGGCGAATTTCGACTTGACCAGGAAGGTCAAACTTGATGTGCTGATGGTCTGACAAGGTGTCTTCGTCTGTGACCCGCCAATTAGCAAGCGAACTCGTAATTGAATTGCTGATTAAGGTGAGATCTAAAACCTCTTCCCTAATAGCATTAGTAAAAGTGGGTTTACACCCTATGTTAGCTACATCTAATTGACAACACAATAAGTAGTCTAAGAGGGACTCACCACGTTTGTTGATGTCGCTGCTCCCCCAGATCGTGTGATGTCCATTAGCATCACAGTCGATCACGAGCGGCTTGTTGTTGCGGCGACAGAAATCAACCAGTCGGTGGACCTCTGCTGGGGGTACTTCCTCCACATCGCCCGGGAAGTATGCAGAGGCGATCATAACTTCCTGGACACCGTCCACAATGACTACCTCAATAGCCGCTGCCACCAGGTCTCTGAGCATGAAGTTAGTTAATGGGAAATGTCTTACACTGTTATCCAAAAGTATAGCAGTGCGAGAGGCACCTCCCATGCGGTCATATAACCTCTTACATGATCCACATGATAGTCCACGTATATGGCCACCGATCAACCATGGTTCTTGAACGAGAGCCAGGTTAATTTGATCATCACAGACGACCCTGCACAGAGTGGCCGACGCTCCTCTAGCGTGGTGCAGGTTCGCCTGGAGCACTTGAATTTTGCTCATTCTGCCTCCTAATGGCGGTCGTGACAAGGCCACTTGCCTTGCCCCCCACAAGAGCCATTTCCATGAATGCTCTTCGGTGGTCTTGATGAGCCACTCGGTGGAGGTCGCCTTGCGACCCCGCTCACGGGAGCCACCCTTGCGGGTGTGTTGCGGCCCGAGGTGCTGGCAGTGGGCCTAACCGAGGTAACTCTGACGGTTGTTGGACGGTGACCATACGTCACACGCCTAGTTGGGCCCTTCGGGGCCGTGACTACGATGGCCGGAGGGGTAGGGAAAGGAACCTTGGGTACCGATCCGGCTGCAGCGCTGGTGGAGGCTACAGAGTCAGCCACTGCTTATATCTCAGAGGGAACCACTGGCGCCGTTGCCGGAGGGGCACTGGCAGGAGAGGGAACGGGTGAGGATGGGTATGGAGCAGGGGTGCCGGAGGAGGCTTTGGGAGCTGAATTCTTAAGGATCAGCTTCACCCTGCCAAAGCAGAATTTCACCCTCGTGGAGAAGCTGCTGGCTTTCTGGAGCCCAATGTTGTTCAGGATAGTCGGAGTGAACTCAGCGCTACCGGGAAAGTAACCTATAATGAGGTGAGCCTTGGGAAACTCAGTTTCCTCCAGCAATTTTATGTCATGGGCGCTGATGAACCTGATGTGTTCAACAGCTCCCCTGACCCAATTGGCAGTGCTGTTGTCCTCGCACACCAGAAGCAGCCACTCATTTCGGGGTATACAACCCTCAAAACCTGGGCTAACATCTAGTGTGGAGTGCAACAGCACCGCCTTTAAAATGCTGGACTTCAACGTAGCCAACTGCTCCGCTGAGAGGGTTTGAATGAATCAGCCAAAGTGAAGCCCAATTTCACGCTGCTTACCACTTGGCGGAAGAGTGAAGTGCTAGTGGGCTCGGCGATGGTGTCGTTAGCGCGCGTACGTTTTGCCTTGGTGTTAATGGGGGGCGCAGTGGCGATAGCCAGAGCCTCCTCTCTGTTAGAACCCTTTGCGAGTGCAGCTTTAAAAAGCATCTTCTCGCGGCTATTCAATTTAATAAAGGCGTCGTTAGATTCCAGCCGCAGCAACTGGATCTGAGAGCCTGCTTCCGTAAGGCCTGACCTCTGAGAGGCCACGGAAGCGTCGTCAGCAAAGCTGATTCGGTCGCAGTCAGCTTCCTCATCGGATTACAATACCTCGACGGGTTGCTTCCGGACTGAACCGCTATTGGACGGAAGTACAGCACTAGCGAACCCTGAGTCCAAGGGAGTTTGTGGCCTATCCGGGTCCACGGGTATTATGGCTTTGTGCCGACCGAAAATGTATGTAACAGGCAGAAGGAAGCATCTCCGACCCCATAAAGTATATATATTCTTGATCAGCGTCAACAGCCGAGACGATATAGCCATGTGCGTCTGTCCGCCTGTCCGTCCGTATGAACACCTAGATCGCAGAGACTATAAGAGATAGAGTAACCAAATTTTCGGGACAGTATGTCTTATTGTTGCACGCAGATCAAGTTTGTTTTTGATTTTGGCCACGCCCCCTTCCACACATGCAAATTGAAAAAAAGATGAATTGCAAGCGTCGTTTTAAGCCTAGAACGTTCAATTTGGGTAGGCACAATACTAATCACCGTCCTAATGATCTCTGAAAATTTAGTTACAATCGGATAAAAAACACAGAAGTAATTCAGAAATTACTTTTATAGGCGTTACCACGTGCAACTGCTAGTGCTGCCTAGTTAGTTGCTATGACACTCCGTGACATAATAATGGTGTCCAATAAACCAATTAAAGTGCCGCCAAGTTAATAATTTCGAACAAAGAAAATGTTAATATATTATTTTGGTATTTTTAGTATATTTTTTAAAGTATTTTTTCAGTATATTTTTGAAAAATATATTTCGATGGTAAAATATGGTGGCGGGTATCTCACAGTCGAGCACACTCGACAGTATCTTTCATACTTGCTTTAAGAATATTTTCCAGTATATTTTTGAAAAATATAATATTTCGATGGTCGCTCTTTATTATTCTTCCATTCAGTAAAATTGAGCAACGGGTATCTCACAGTCGAGCAGACTCGACAGTAGCTTTCTTACTTGTTTTACCCAATAATCATTATAATTTTCATAATTTTATACCATTATTAAACGCTGCGTATGTACACTGAAATCTATGACCTCGTACAGTCAAAGCTTGACTGTAGCCGTTCCTACTTGTTTTTTTGGATTTTTATTCATTAATTCATGATATTTTTTTGAAAATAACTTAAAATTAAAGAACTTAAAATTGACTTTAAATTAAACAAGTTGGAACGGCTACAGTCAAGCTTTGACTGTACGAGTCATGGATTTTTAGTGTACGTGCGCAGCTTTTAATAATGTTATAAAATTATGAAAATTATAATAATTATTGGGTAAAACAAGTAAGAAAGCTGATGTCGAGTTTGCTCGACTGTGAGATACCCGTCACTCAATTTTACTGAATGGAAGAATAATAAAAAGCGACAATCGAAATATTATATTTTTCAAAAATATACTGGAAAATATTCCAAAAAATATACCGAAATAAATTTTGTTCTAAATGATTAGCTTGGTAGCTCTCTGAGATCTCGATGTTCATACAGACAGACGGACAAACAGGGCTATATCGACTCGGCTGTTGCTGCTGATCAACAATATATGGAATTTATGGGGTCGCAGACGCCTCTTTCTGCCTATTACGCACATTCGGACAAACGTAAATAGTCATGATTTTTTTAAAATTCATGACCTAAAAATGATATATTGTTATATAAAAATAACAATTTGTCAAGATTATAACTTGACAATCTAGTCCTACGGTCATTAAGGATTTGCCCAGATGTGGAAAATACTCGATCACTAGTAGCTGAACTTGCTGGTATACTTAATATTTTTCTAACGACTAACTGAAGGCCCTTCATGTTGTAAGCCTTTTTCCAAAAAAACAAAACATCTTCACTCGGCAAGGCTTCAGCCGTAAAATAGCGTTCTAACTCTTCATTCGCCTCTGTTTTCTGAATCTTTGCTCTTTTGTTTTGTAGGCTATCCAAAAATTCAGAAAACAGATGAATTGGCGGAGAAGATATTTTATTCGAGGGGTTCGTCAGTCTCCGGAGCATTGTATAAATTGAATTCCAACGTGTCTTTACATATTGTTTTAATGTTTTTGACAACTTGTATTTAACTCGGAGTGCTTAAAATATTTCACTAGTTTCCTACAATTGTCGAGAAGAGATAGAATGCTGCTGGGTGGCTTTTTTTCGAAAACGTCATTCATCACTAAATTAAGCTTATGACATGCATATGATAATCGTTTGTATGAAATAAAAGCAGAAACAACGTTGAATCCATTATCTGTTACTATAACAGAGCTCTTTAGATCTAAATTAAATTGATTAAGAATAGAAGTGACTTGAAAAAATATGTTGGCTGCAGTTTTTTTGTCAAACTCAAATTCTTTAATTCCAAGAATTGCTACTTTAAACTCGAATAACTCTGTGATGTAATGAGTGCTTACTGATATGAAGCTTTTTTGGTTATGTGAACCTGTCCACAAAATTGGTTGTGTATGAGATTTCTTGATCTTTCAGAGTCTGTAGAAGCTTGCATTTAATTTCCGCATATTGCTGCTCCAAATCATCCCTAATGAGAGTTCGCTTGGAGACAATCAGGCTGTCAGTAGGTTGTTTGCCATAATCTGCCCCCAAGTTGATAAGCTCCTGCGCATACACGCGAAAACCAGAGCCTTAAAATATAAATTATATCAAAAACAAAATCTTGAATGAATGAATTTTGACTTTACTTCAATGAATAAGCTTCTGAGAATTAATCTACACTGTATTTACAATTGACTCAACTCACAGAACACAGATCTCAGACATCAAGCGTCCAATGGTACTCACCTTCTGTAACACTTAATGGCAGCAGATCTTTTGCCACAAATGAAATTTGCCTTTTGTCTAAATTATTCAGAACACGCATGGGTATCTCTTGCTTGGCGAATCTTTCCAATGTTGGTTGATTTTTTGTTTGCACTGAAGAGCATTTGTGTGTAATTAAAGCTCTTGTGCCATTTTTCCCAAGTATGTGAACACAATATAGCATCTTACACATCAGACATAGTCAATTAACTTCCTAAACTTTTCAATCAATTAGAATGTTGCCCACACATTGCTTTTCGCACTTTCATTATTAACAAGCGTCTTGAATTTGCAGTTTTTCCATTTTAACGAGAATAAGTGAAGCC
This sequence comes from Drosophila pruinosa, assembly GCA_018150935.1. Taxonomy (NCBI): domain Eukaryota; kingdom Metazoa; phylum Arthropoda; class Insecta; order Diptera; family Drosophilidae; genus Drosophila; species Drosophila pruinosa. Next base: position 1,021,313 of record JAECWR010000034.1, read on the forward strand.
GATAAACTTTGCACTTGTTCAAGATCGGCTTATCGATCGCAGCTCAAACAGCGTCTTTCATGTTGGTATTTATTAGTACTTTTTGAAACATCGATTAAATTCACGACAAGCAACATAAACAATCAATATAACATTTTTTGCAAAAGTACGTGCTATATGGGTTCGTGTTATTTCGTGCCGAATTTCGAAACACGAACACGCACGCCCATGGACCCAATCTTAATTTTGCACACGCACACACATTCGCTCGTCGTGTCATGAAAACATGGTCCATGCGCAACTCTACTCTACAGCTAATTCTACGATCGGAAAGAGAAGGAAGGTTTAGTAATAAAAGTCTACTACAAACCGAAGGCAAGCTAATAGTAGGATTCCAGTTAAGACTACGCAGAGCAAAGAGAAGAAATTGTTTCTGCGCTGATTCAAGCCTATTTTGATGAACCCTATACTATAGAAGCCAAATATTTGATAGGACAAACTAGTGAGATATAAAGATGTTTTGTTATGTAGGGATCGTTAAGTTCCAAAACACTCAAAATTACCTTAGCTTACATTTCTACAATTTAGATTTAATAAATTAATAACACACCACAATTGTAAGCAATCAAGGTAAGATTGCAATCATGTTTTTTTTTTTTTTTTTTGTTTACTTTGCTTTTATTTATGGAATCTTCTTGTATAAGAACTAACATCTAAAATCTAAAATCTAAAATCTTAACGATAACAAATTTTTCTGAACAGTTGTTTTATTTTACCAACTGTTGTATGATTAGACGTCCCTAAAAATTTCTTCGCTGGGTTGGTAGGTCCTTTCGTCAGAGACGGGATCGACTGCTGAGCTGAGTTAGATCTCACGCTAGATGGTTGGGGTGCGAGGAATGCTTGCTATGGTATTTTTTCTTAAGTTCCGTAATTGCATTGATAACTGGTGGAATATTTAGGTCTCTTTGGATGTTTTCATTCCGAACGTACCACGGTGCTTCAGTGATGGTTCTCAGAATCTTTGATTGTGCTCGCTGTATGATGTCAATATTGCTGTTGCTGGCATTGCCCCATAGCTGTGAACCATAGGTCCAGATAGGTTTTAATACAGAATTGTAGAGTAAGACCTTGTGGTCTAGGCTGAGCGGAGAACCAGCGTTGATGAGCCAGTGTAAGTTGTTGGCTTTGAGTTTAAGATGAGTTTTTTTTGGCTTCAATGTGCCTGCGCCATGTGAGTCTTCTGTCAAGGTGTACTCCTAGGTACATTACCTCATCTGCTTTCGGGAGTGTTATGTTGTTCAGCAAGAGTGGTGGGCAATCTTGTCTGTTTAGCGTAAACGTCGCTTGCTTGCATTTTTGCTCGTTTACTTTTATTCGCCAGTCAGAAAGCCACTTCTCAATGTCTATGAGGTGCAATGCCAGCTGTGTTGTATCTTGAATTGGGGACCTTGAACGGCTAAGGATAGCTGTATCGTCGGCAAACGTGGATACCGTTAGACGACTATTTGTAGGAATGTCGGCTGTATAGGTGAGGTATAAAGTAGGCCCAACGCTGCCTTGGGGAACTCCAGCCTCAATTTTATGATCAGTGGAAGTGACAGTGTTGCACCGCACTGCTAACTTTCTGTCATAAAGGTAAGACTTTAGAAGTTTGTATGTGCTATCGGGTAAAGCTATTTTAACTTTAAACATTAACATTATACGTCTAAAAATACTGCTCTTGATTTTCAAATGCAGTTCTTATTTCTGTTGTTATTCGATTCACCTGTTCAATGGTTCCGTGGCTTTCGTGAAATCCTAATTGATGGGCTGAGATTATATTGTGGGTTTTCAGATGTAGATTAAATCGGATCAGCAGACATTTTTCAAATAGTTTCGAAATATATGAGAGTAGACTTATTGGTCTGTAAGATGAAGGGACTGTGTGGTCCTTACCAGGCTTTGGAATCATTATGATGATCGATCTCTTCCATCGTTGTGGAAAGTAACCAAGTTTAGTGATGGCATTAAAGAGCTGGGTTATGTAGCGAACTGCAGGATGTAGCAGCTCGATGATCATTTCCGGTGTTATAAGGTCGCAGCCGGGGGATTTTTTCGGGCTGAGATTGTATTTAATTATTTTAGTTATTTCGTTTGGAGCCTCGTTTGGCGTAAATACATTTTGTAGGTGAGCGGCAAATGTGGTGACTCTGTCTGCATCACTACGGGCCCAGCCGCCTGTGGAATTCCTGAACGGCAGAACGGTTTCAGTCGGTGGGCGAAGAGTTGAGTGGGCTCTCCAAAGTGACTTATGTTATGTGCCTGTTGGTGAAAGTTGCTCTATATATCGGCGCTGACCGTCTTCCTCCTCTTGTTTCAGAGCGTTGGTCAGTTTCCGTGTGGCTATTTTTAGCTTTTGTTTTGCAGATGGGGATCTGGAAGATTGCCATTCTTTACGTAAGCACCTTTTTACGTGGACGAGTTGCTCGATATGAACGTTGGTCTTATTCGGATTAGTTGTAACGTTTGTGATTTTAGGTGTTGCAGTAAGAGCTGCTGCAGTAAGAATGGATTCCAGTGTACCCGTGCAGCTCTCTATGTCAGATTCAGTGTTGAGTTTTGGGTTTAGTTCAATGTGAGAACTTATAAATTTTTTATACCTGAGCCAATTTGTTTTGTGTGAAGTCAATCTGTAGGCGGTTTCATGTTTTCTGCGTACCGGCAGGTGAATTAGTACAGGCGAGTGATCAGATGACGGATCTGGCAGACATTCAGCTTTAACCAAACTGTGAGGAATATTTTTCGTAACTGCGAAGCCGATTAAGTCAGGCAGCTTATTGATATACAGCCGCTAATGTGAGATGAGTGTTGTCCTCCAGCTGTATGTTGATGAATGTGGCCTGAAGATGATTTTTACCAAACTCTTTGTAAAAGTGGTGCTTCATACGGTTGCTTATGAGTATGCCGGTCCCACCGTGTGCTTTACCATCGTTGTGATTTGTACCATAGAAGTGGTAGTATCTCATTTGAAAATTGTATTTGCTTGTAAGATGACTTTCCTAAAGAAGCATTACGTCGATATGCTTCTCATGTAGGAATTGAGCTAGCTCAAGTTTGCGCTGCGAAACGCCATTGGCGGTCAACGTAGCTATGCGTAAGGTAGCCATTATTTATTTTGATTGTTGGGATACAAGCATTTGTATCAAAAGGTTTTGATTACGCCTCATGTCTTGAATGGTGGTTCGCATAAATGTCATAAACTACATCATGCTCTGTTGTAGGGCTTGCATCATAGCTTCAGTGTTTGTTTCTTGCTGCTCAGATGGCCTATAGTTTTGTTGAGTGTCCAATTTTGTGTGCACTTAATGTGGGATATGGAAATTTTGGGTTGGGGGCGTCATACCTGACTTTAAAACGTTGGCAAATGTTATCTTGTTAGTGGTGGGTATAGGCCAAGGAACGGAACGTTCCTTGGTGTGCCCGCGTGTTCATTATTTTGTGAAGACGGCTATTCAGCTCTTTGTAGATTGGACAGCCTCTGTAGTTTGCTGTGTGATTACCTCCACAGTTACCGCACTTTTTCTCGCTTGCATTTTCTTTATTAGCTTGACAGTATGTAGAGTCGTGGAGATCACCACAGACTACGCACACCGGGCGAAGTGTGCAATACGACCTCGTGTTGCCGTGTTCTTCACATTTCGTACATTTTATAGGAGTGTTACGTTTATGGGGCTGTTCTACTATAATCCTACGGTGCAGAAGGAGCTGGAGTTTATTTATTGGGTAAACCTCGTTTTTTTTAAGATGCTTGTTTTCTGGTTCAAGCTCAATCTTAAAGAGTGGTTGCGGCTGCCTATTTATATTTTTGATATTGACCACGCTTTTGGCGCAAAATCCCTTTTCCTTTAGCGACTCAGTTATCTCTTCGGGCGTAACATCAGACTCAATGCCCTTCAGAACTACTTGTAGGCCCTTGCTGCTTTTAAGCTGATAAGTATAGAAGCATATTTTTTGTGCAGTAAGATAGTTTGTGACTTTTCTGTAGTTGTCCTCCGTTTTCGTTTGAAGTTTGATTTCATTAATAGCACCTCGTACGAGGGGAATTAAATAAAAGCTATCTTTTCCCATAAAGCCAAGCAGAGTATTTACCAGACCGCTTTTGCTCTTCTCGCTGATGTAAATTGGGGAAGGTTTTATTTTCTTCGGTTCATTATCGACGGATCCCAGTGGCACGTCCTCAGCGGTATCTGCCAGCAAAGCGAATCTGTTGATATTTGCGGGGGCTGCATTGATGATCAGGGTAGAATTGTCGCGTATATTTTTCGGCTTGTTTTCTGCATCGGAATTTTTTTGGCTAAGCTTTCGCTTTATTGTAATGTAGCGGGCCATTCCAGTCTGCAAGGTCGACCCAATTTTTATACCCGCCTACCCAAAGAGTAGAAGGGTATTATGGCTTTGTGCCGACCGAAAATTTATGTAACAGGCAGAAGGAAGCATAAAGTATATATATTCTTGATCAGCGTCAACATCCGAGACGATATAACCATGTCCGTCTGTCCGTCCGTATGAGCACACAGATCTCAGAGACTATAAGAGATAGAGCAACCAAATTTTCGGGACAGTATGTCTTATTGTTGCACGCAGATCAAGTTTGTTTTTTATTTTAGCCACGCCCCTTTCCGCCCATGCAAATTGAAAAAAACGTATTTGCAAGCTTCGTTTTAAACCTAGAACGTTTACTAGAACGTACGCACAATACTAATCACCATCTTAATGATCTTTGAAAATTTGGTTACAATCGGATAAAAAACACAGAAGTTATTAAGAAATTACTTTTATAAGGCTTTACCACGTGCAACTGCTAGTGCTGCCTAGTTAGTTGCTATGACACTCCGCGACATAATAAAGGTGTTCAATAAACCAACTAAAGTGCCGGCAAGCTAATAATTTCGAACAATGAAAAGTTTGATATATTATTTTGGTATTTTTTAGTATGTATATTTTTTTAAAGTATTTTTTCAGTATATTTTTGAAAAATATAATATTTTGATGGTAAAATTGGGTGGCAGGTATCTCACAGTCGAGCAAACTCGACTGTAGCTTTCTTACTTGTTTTGTTTTCGTTCTGTTTTACTGGTAGTGCAGCAGTATCGTTTGGTGCTTATGCTTTTGTTTTCGCTGACTCAGTGAGAGCGTGAGCGGATGCAGCCGACGACGAGGTAGAGCGGGCTGTCGATATTGCTCCAGCAGTTGTTGTTGGAGATAGCGGAGTTTGTGTCGAAACTAGAAGTGCGGGAGAGCAAGAGCGCAGTCTTTCTTGATTTGTTGATACAAGAAGGTTCGTTGGGTTATAGGTTATTGACCGTTCGCTGTCTGCGTTTGCAGTTGACGGGGAGACATAAGGAAAGTAAGCGTTGTTACATTGAATTGAGAGCCGGCGTTCGTCTTGCTCGCGCTGACGCTGAGCGCGATTGGCGCTCTGACTCATAGTTTTATTATTTAATTAGTTTTTTTTTGTTTTTTTTTAGATAAAGAATCACACTATATATTTGAGCGATCTTGCATCCTGACAACCCGATATCAGAAGTGAGATCCGTGAGCAACAGCATAATTATGATATAATTCTGCAGACATTTAACCCTAATACTGTATGCGTAGAGGTAGCAAAGTGGTGTGCAACTACTGATATTATTCTGATGGAGCAGCCCCTTAAAGGCAGTAAAATGATTATGGCACTGAGCAACTACATGGAGGGTGGCGCATCCCAACGCCAATTTCGTACCATGGTATGAATTGGAAAGATTTCCAGGAACTATTTCTTCAGCGCTTCGAAACCGACAAGACGCCGGCCTCAATGTTTTTAAATTTGCTTAACAGCCGCCCGACTGGCACCGAATGTTACGCTGCGTATGCGAGTCGGTTGGTAACGGCGTTGAATACGAAGTGGCAAATTATGAGAATAGAAGAAATTGCCATTACAACTGTAATTGCGCATATGGCAAACATTGACAGTCCTTTGCAGCGCGTGATTTTCACATTCAATTTGTGCGCTAGAAGCAAGTTATAGGCGAACTTAAAAGCGTTTACGTTCGACAAGAAACGACATGCTCGTGATGAAAATCTTGGACCTGACCAAAATAACCGAAGCGCATCACACGTAATATGTCATTTCTGTGGAAAGCCTGGATATCGAATTGCTGAATATCGAAGTCGACAGGAGGGAGAGGCGAAACCGCAGCGTGACAAATCAAATGTTACTTGTTATCGGTGCGACCAACCGGAGCATTTTCCCAATCAATGTCCAAAAAACTGAAATGCAGCCAAACAAAACATGATTCAACAGAAGACCGTTAACCAATGTTGTGAGGCAGAGCCAAAAAAATTTGCTGCATCGAGATGAGATCTATCTAATTTGTTTCAATTGGCAGTCATAAATGCAATTGGTGGTGGCAGTTGGGTTTGGAAAGACTAAAAACTTATTTAAATGTTCATGCGAAGGCTGGTTTCACCATTAATCTCAATAAATACAGTTTTTTGAAAACAACGGTTCAGTATCTAGGTTATAAAGCACGAGAGGGAGAGATTCGTCTGAATATACGAAAGATAGCTGCATTAAGTTTCTTGCTTCGTTACATGGAGCGATAAGCTTTAAGAAATCAGACTCAAAGTTTTGACGATTCTCACAAATTAACGTGTTCTAGAAATTTTCGACCCACAATATTCTATTGAGTTGCACACTGATGCAAGTGCCTGTGGATATGGAGCAATACTTTTGCATCGAAAAGAAAAAGGACCCCGTGTAATTGAATATTTCAGCAAAACATCTACTTCCGTGGAATCCAGGTACCACTCGTCATTCGTTGTATAAGTTAAGAACAACAATATCCAAACTTGATGAGCCAGCGTCTCTCCGGCATCCGCCACATGCCGAACTAAACGCCCCCCTCAACCCGCTGTCACTTTGTTTTACCAAGAAAACATTGCGACAGCGAGCACCGAAATAGGAAACTGCTGAGACCGCTGACCAAACTAAATGCCGGGTCCCACCGTTGGAGGCGTCGCTACTGCGCCGCTACTGCACCGGTACTGCGCCGCCGACAACAAACTGAAAACACAGCTTAGCTTAGGGCAAAAACCAAATTTGTAAAATCAGTCTTAAGAAATCCCAACTAAGCGCAAGTCTCATTGACCTCTGGGAATAAACGAATAATTACATCAAGTTTATATAAATTCTTTTTTTTTATGAAATAAACATTGTGTTTATTAATTGGCGCCCGAGCAGGGACCGATCGCGTTACAAAAGAGAAAAACAGTTCTACGTTCGCATATCGGTTAACTTTGCCCACGAGAAAACAAAACTGTTTCTAAGTGGAAGAACCTTAGTATAGGTCCTGAAAGAATACAACAGAACACCAAAAAGGAGAAATTCCGCACCATCTGGGATGGCGACCATACACCCTCTAGTAATGTAAGTGAAAAAAAACTAAACAACCAAGCAAAAGGAAAGTTAAGAAAGAAAATGTAAATAAAAAAGCTAAAAATATTTGTTTTATAAATTAAGTGTAAAATAAATTCAATATATCTTATAATATTTTCATTAAAAACAGTTAGCGTTAATCTAATAAATATGTGCGGCAAAACTATATCTTAAATTCATCTTAATAAAACTGGCATAGTATCTTATTTGAATCCATTTATACGACATATTTTTAATTCTCCGAACTAAAATTTGGACGCAAAAATTGACATATTTCAATTAATACAAATTGATGGCAAACCCAAACAACCTTATAAGACCGCCAGTTCTTAACGACGATCAAAGAGTACAGCAAAGACAGATACGAAGAGAATTAGAACACCAACAGAATAGGAATATAATGGAGGGAATTAACCAAGAACAACTCGCAACTGTCGTCTGTCAAATTTTCGCCCAACAGCTACTGGTCTTACTTAGGCAATAAAACGTTCCTGAATACTTTGCCGATGTGCCTGACGTGGGCATTGCCCCAGAACATGTAAGGAACTTGAATAACCTGGACAGAGTACCAGACATTGTAAAAAGTGTACGTGAATTTTCTGGCGATCCATCTCAGTTCAACTCTTGGAAAAGAGGCGTGGACCGCATCTTGGAGACTTACAGTGCATACCAGAGCACACCGAAGTATTTCGGTATTCTGCAAACTATCCGTTACAAAATAACAGATGATGCCGACAAAGCATTAGAAGCTCACAAAACCCCCCTAAATTGGTTAGCTATTTCAAAGTGTTTAACATTCCATTACGCTGACAAGCGCGATGTGAATTCTCTAGAGTACCAGTTGACCTCACTTGTGCAAGGTCCGAACCAATCGGTCGAAGACTTCTACAAAACTGTATGTAGGCATCCCTCCAGCAGAAGCAGAACAAATAATTACCAATATGTACAGAGATATGGCTCTGTATGCCTTTGTGCGAGGGTTGCAGGCGATTTGTCCCGCTGACTGGGAATGAAGGAACCGGCAGACTTACCTTCCTACATTTGTGCCTAAAAATGGAAAACCAAAGTTTCCAATCAAATCATTAAAGGGCAGAATATAAACTTTAGAGCTCAAAACATAAAGCCCATACCGGCCCCAAGAAGTATCCAGTTTATAGGTAGACAACAACCTTCACTTTCTCCTAGACCTCATCAATACCGACCTCCATACTTCGGACAGCAACTACAAAATACCCCATTCCCGAGACAGTCAATATCAAACAATTTTGATTTCCGCCAGCAAATTTACAGCCCACAAGGAAACCTATCATTAAATATAGGGCAACAACCGCTTGCACCACCACGTCTTTTCGCACCTAAACCTTCACCACGGCCATAGCCTATGGACATAGACCAATGCATTGGGAGTAGAAGAATTAATTATATGAATCGACATCCGCCCAACATAGTCTCAACAGCCGACAAAAGACAAAGAAACTATAACATGGAAAGTAATGAAGTCGGAAACAACGCCCAAGATGGGACAATGACAGACTATCAGCAAGCCATGAATAACTATGAGGACGTGAACGATTTCGACGAAACTACCGAAGGGTATCAATACAAAGCAGAACATAACCACCCTACCGACACCCAACAATTTGAACATGCAGATTTGAATTGTTTAGAGTAAACCGTTCCTTTTTTTGAAAATTCTGATCAACACGATATCCAGTCGCAACCACATTAAGTCCAACCATATTTCAGAACCAGTCCCAAACAATAAATCCTTAATAAATCCAGCATTAATATCACGCACCACAAGGTAGCCCATCTTTTCAATATAACAAACACACCGGTTAATTTCTTTGTACTCAATTATCTGATATCATTCGATGCAATTCTGGTTAACGATAGCTTGAAGGAATTAAAAGCAATAATTCACACTGACAAAAATTTCATGTTAGTAAACAATCAATTCACTATCCCGATTAAAGAAAAAAAACTAGAAGCAATAAACAACATTCAGCCTAGATTGGACCACCTAACCAAAAATCAAAAAGAACCGTTGCAAATCCTATTTAAAAAATATTTACATTTATTTGCCAACCCACAAGCAAAATTAACTTATACCACAAACGTGACTGCAGAAATACGAACAAATTCAGTGACTTCTGTTTACTCTAAATTGTACCAATATCCCATGTCTCTTAAAGACGAAGTAAATAAACAAATTTCAGAATTGTTAGTTGTTATAATCCGACCATCTCGGTCTCCATACAACTCACCCATTTGGGTTGTACCAAAAAAAATTGAAAAAAATACAGAGTAGTTATTGACTATAGGAAGATTAACAAGGTAACAATCGCTGACAAATATCCAATTCCCGAAATAAACGAAGTACTTTCCCAATTGGGAAACAATAAGTTTTTTTCTGTACTCGACCTTAAGAGTGGACCAGACTAAATTAAAAGAGTCCGACAGAGAAAAGACTGAATTTTCAATTAACAACGCAAAATACGAATTCATACGACTACTTTTCGGGCTGAAGAACGCCCCTACCATTTTCAGAAGTTCTACTTCCCGAAGATGAAACAAAAAATAGATACTTTAGTAAAACAGTGCACAACCTGTAAGGAACAAGAATACAATCAACATCCAACAAACCCCAGACTGAAAGAAACTCTTATTCCCGAACACCCAGACCAAATAGTCCACATATACATACATGTGGGAAAGTTAGTTCTGACTGACATTGACAAATTTTCTAAACTGGCGCAAGGGAGAGTCATAAAATCAAGATCTATTGAGGACATGCGATTCCTACTGAGGGAACTCATCTTCTATTTTGACGTCCCCGAGTACCTTGTTATGGATAACGAAAAATCCCAAAACTCGGCTTCGATAAGGTTTATGCTCGCGGACCAACTCAAAATCGAAATTTTTTTAGCTCCCCCTATAAAAGCAAAGTGAATGGTCAAATCATAAAAAGGGATAAGATTCACCGAACATTCGAAGAGCTAGTGAACAAGGCGTTTTACGAGTATAATTACACATTTCAATCTACCACAAACAGACGACCAATGTTCTTCGGAAGAACAATCATCACCGACCCAGAAAAGTACGAAAAGACTCGACTAGACAAGATCGACCGACTCGAAGAAAAACAAAAAGCGGACTTGGAATTCCATAACACAAATAGAAAACTTCCAAAAACATATCAACCAGGTGATGAAATATTTGTCAAAATTAACACTAGACTCGGATCAAAGTTGTCCCCAAGATTCAAAAAGGAAATTGTGAAAGAAAACCAAGAAACAACCATAATTACACTAGCAGGCAGAAAAGTTCACAAAAAAAATATCAAAAACATCCAAATTCAGGTTACTAGTAACATGAACTACAACTGGTTCAAATGGATCACTGAACATAACTAATTGTACGAACGCACAAACGGCAACAATCTATAAGGGACTAATGAAAAAACGAATGGCAACAACGAGGATCATCCATATCAAATAGAAACCACATTGGACAAACTCAGATTTCATACAGAACAAGGCCTAAAATTTAGCAGCCATTATCACACCTTACACCACGAAATATACCAGACATACTTCACTTTTCACACTATAACTTCCTCCTTTACAAAAGAAACACCAAAGCTATAAATATGATAGGAACAGCATGAAAATACGTAGCAGGCAACCCTGACAATGACGATTTTGCTCAATTAGAATGACATGTAAACAAAATAATTTCAAATAATAATAAACAAGTAATTATAAACAAACAACTAGAACAGAAAATAGGCAGCATTACGAAAATCACTAACAGCATTACAATTTCCATAAAATAAGAATGATTAAAGGGTAATTGTTAAATAGCTACTCGTGTGAATTGATTTTTTAAATTTTATTTTTCCTGGATAGAGCTAGATTTATCAAGAATTTTAACGAAAAGCTTTTCTTGCGGAAATTCGTAGTTTTTTTTTTTACAGAATTTTAAAGTTTTGGAAAATACCATGTATTTTGTTGTTGGCAATTCACTCTCTTTTGTATGTACCGGCCGCTGGTTGTTCTCTCTCACTCTCCTTTTTTTTCCTACAGTGGCCAAAATCGATTTTATGCAAACTAAATATTGCATACATACAACATGTAGCGTTTTTTAATGTGTTAAGGAGGTGAGAAAATAATTCACGTGATATGGAGAAAAATGGGGGGATGGTGAGAAAGAAATTAGCGCCGCAGTCGAAAAATTTTTGAAAAAAAAATCGCGCGATTTTCTTCTTCTTCTTCTTCATGTTGTATGAATGCAATATTTGGTTTCTATAACATCGATTTTGGCCACTGTAGAAAAAAAAAGGAGAGTGAGAGAGAACAACTAGCGGCCGGTACATACAAAATAGAGTGAATTGCCAACAACAAAATACATGGTATTTTCCAAAACTTTAAAATTCTGTAAAAAAAAAAACTACGCATTTCCGCAAGAAAAGCTTTTCGTTAAAATTCTTGATAAATCTAGCTCTATCCAGGAAAAATTAAATTTAAAAAATCTATTAACACGAGTAGCTATTTAACAATTACCGATTAAAGAGAAAGTTATCAATATAAAGTATGCCATACAATGGGCTAAGCTAAACTTAATAAATACATTTTTACTAGGAGAAAATGAAATACGTGAGATGGATGAAATATTCAAATCCGGAAATATGCCTTCCCTATCAATAGAAGAAATGCTAGAGTTTTCTGACGTTTCAATATTATGCAATAAAACAACACTACTTTATGTAATTAAAATTCCAAACCTCTCAAAAACAGAATATCAAAACATTTTAGTAAAACCAATCATTAAAAATTACGTAATTGTCAAAACAGAATTTGAAAAAATCCTCGAGAGTGGGGAAGATATATACGGAATAATAAAGAATTGCAAAAACTATAATAATATTTAGATATGCGATAAGAAAGAAATTGTAAACCTTAGCAACGCTGACCATGTCGAAAAGATAGAGGAAATCAGCAACGGACTCGTGATGCTCAACAACTTCAACGGGACCCTAACTTCCCACCAAAATAACACAACTCATATAGCGGGAACATACCTCATCTATTTTTGGAAAGAATCCATATCAATTGGAAACAAAATATTCAGCAAAATAGAAACTACAATAGTAAAAACAGGCACTCCAATAATCCAAATCACCCCAACAGCGTTTTTACTCTTGTCTGCATAATACCAATAATCATCTGTATACAATGCCTCTACAAAAAAAAACAACAAAAAATAATACTACAAATGGCACCTCAAGATGAAATAAAACAAGTAAGAAAGATACAGTCGAGTTTGCTCGACTGTGAGATACCCGCCACCCAATTTTACCATCAAAATATAATATTTATATAATAGTATAAAAATACTGAAAAAATACTAAAAAAAATATACTAAAAATACCAAAATAATATATCAAAATTTTCTTTGTTCGAAATTATTAGCTTGGCGGCACTTTAGTTGGTTTATTGAACACCATTTTTATGTCGCGGAGTGTCATAGCAACTAGCTAGGCAGCACTAGCAGTTGCACGTGGTAATGCCTTATAAAAGTAATATCTTAATAACTTCTGTGTTTTTTATCCGATTGTAACCAAATTCGGAGAGATCATTAAGATGGTGATTAGTATTGCGTACCAAAATTGAACGTTCTAGGCTTAAAACGACGCTTGCAATTCAGTTTTTTTCAATTTGCATGGGCGGAAGGGGGCGTGGCCAAAATCAAAAACAAACTTGATCTGCGTGCAGTAATAAGACATACTGTCGCGAAAAATTTGTTGCTCTATCTCTTATAGTCTCTGAGATCTAGGTGTTCATACGGACGGACAGACGGACAGACGGACATGGCTATATCGTCTCGGCTGTTGACGCTGAACAAGAATATATATACTTTATGTGGTCGGAGATGCTTCCTTCTGCCTGTTACATACATTTTCGGTCGGCACAAAGCCATAATACCCTTCTACCCTTTGGGTAGGCGGGTATAAAAAAACCCACAAAAACACCAACTAAAAACCAAGGCCCCACCTATTATCAACGACATACCATTCTTTTAAAAAGCGCTCGAGGACAAGCACAAATTGGAGGGGGAGGAGTTAAGATCAACAATATCAAAACTTAATGAGCAAGCGTCTCTCCGGCATCCGCCACATGCCGAACTAAACGCCCACCTCAACCCGCTATCACTTGATGCACTTTGTTTTACCAAGAAAACATTGCGACAGCGAGCACCGAAATTGGAAACTGCTGAGACCGCTGGCCAAACTAAATGCCGGGTCCCACCGTTGGTAGCTTAGGGCAAGAACCAAATTTGTAAAATCAGACTTAAGAAATCCCAACTAAGCGCAAGTCTCATTGACCTCTGCGGATAAACGAATAATTACATAAAGTTAATATAAATTCGTTTTTTTTATTAAATAAACATTGTGTTTATTAATTTATACACAAATTTAATTCGTTAAAAACTTCTGGCACAAAAATAAATTTAACACCCCGAAATCACCGCTGGTGATCGTTTAATTTACTTACAATCGTTTAATTTTTAGCATAGATAGGGTTAGCGTATAGTGTTTGACGTTGAACAAAATTCCCGAAAAACGATCAAATCTCTCTGAAATTTTAAGTACTTGGCTTCTTGCAGAGCAGCGGTTAGACCCCAAAATAATGAAAATGGCCAATAAATTGGATTCAAATGAGTTGGCCAAAACGTATGATCTGCGAAAATGTGTATTATAATATATCGCAAAGTCTAAAGACGAGTTAGAACAAGTTATTCGACAGTTGTACCCAGAGCTTTCAAATGGTCGGTAATAAATCAAGTTCACAAGTAAATAATTAGGGGCAAAAGATAATTGATAAAATTTTTCAGTATTATTAGTTTGCCAAAATGAATAATTACGCTCGTTTCAAATTTAATTACTTGTAGATCTGTGATTTCATCTTCTGGGAAAGATCAAGCTGAACTTAATTCTATTTCAAAGATAAGTACCATGGCATACGTATATGTTGCCATGGCATACGGTTGACATTGAAAATTGATTGGCAAGAGCGGTTTGGAAGAGTATGTCATTGTTTCGATTGATGCTTGTACGAAGTGCGTTTACTTATATCACACCTTAAGGATTGACCCTGAAAGTTGTGTAAATGCTATGAAATCTTCCGTATCTTTATTTGGAGTACCGAATCGCATCATCACCGATCAGGGCAGATGCTTCACCAGCTCTAAGTTGTCAGAGTTCTGTGTTTCGCAAAAAATTAAACTTCGGTTGATTGCTACGGGAGCGAGCCGTGCAAATAAGCAAGTGAAACAGGTAATGAGTACGTTGTAAAATTGATCGAGTCAATGATCGTGGCAGGACGCACTTGGAGATGTTAATTGGTGTTGAAAATACAAAAGTCACACATATACAAAGTTGTGTGTATGTGAGAATGGTGAAATGAAGAAGATCTTGGAAAGAACGAGCGCTCTCTATCATTGTTCTCTCTCACTCAGTTGTTGTTGCGTCTCACTTTCATGTTCTAGGGTAATCGATTATTCACTTGCAGACAACGAGAGCGTGCTGTTGTATCGGTTGAATTGAATAAAATATAAATAGAAAACAATAAAAGTGTTTTACTGTTTGGCTGGCTGATAAAATACTTGAGTGTATTTTATTATATTAAATTCCATAGGTTATGGGCCCAGTCATGCACAAAAACGACGAACAGCAACGAAAAGTGATTCTAAGAAGCGAAAGCAAACAGAGAAAGAAAAAAAAACAACAGCTAGTTTTATCGTCGCCACGACGCGTTGTTAAAAATCAGAAAAGTCTTAGATAAAGGAAAAAGGAATATAACACCGTTTAACGGTGAAAAATATTCAATTTGGAAGTTCCGAGCAAGGGCGCTGTTAGAGGAAAACGATTTGTAAAATGTAATTAATAAAGAACAAACAGAAATAAGCGAGGAAGTAAAACGGGCAGAAAGAAATGCAAAGAGAGATAGAATATTTGGGTGATTCTTTTTTAAGTTTTGCCAACAATGGAAATACTGCTAAGCAGATTTTTGAAAAATTGGTACTATTTACGAGCGTAAAAGCTTGGCACCTCAACAACAACTAAACTAAAATATTTTCATTGTATGAAATTGGGTCATATAAATAAAGATTGTTTCCTCTTAAAAAAAAAGGCAGGAAACCAGAATGTTCCCGATGAAACTAACTAAAGAGAGAGACCAGCTCAGATGGCGATAGAAACACAGCCAGAACGTGCGATTGCGTTTCTGATGAGTGCAGAATTTAGAGACAGACAGACGCAGAAGGTAGCAATTACACTGAAAAGCCAGACGAAGTAAATTTTATATTAGATTCGGGGGCATCAGATATAGGTGATCTAAATATAAATGGTAAATGATATTAATTTATTTTCTGAGTATGAGAATTTAAACGTGGCGATTTAGATTGCAAAGCATGGAGAATTTGTTTGTGCTACTGCGAAAGGACAAGTTAAGCTTAACTATTCTAAGAACAACATTACATTACACTACGTGCTGTTTTGTAAGGAAATCCCGCACAATTTGCTATCCGTATAGAAGATGCTAGATGCTGGAATGTCCGTCAAGTTTAATACGGATGACATTAAAGTAATCAAGAACTATAACTTGGTATTTCAAGGAATATGTGAGTATAATGTACCGACTGTGAAATTTAATTTAAATAGTAAAGTATATACATACATCTGCAATATCAAATGATGCAGAATATCGCTTGTGGCATGAAAGATTGGGACATAATTAGTGTTGGAAAATTCTTAGAAATTTATCGAGATGGTTTGTTTGTGAACTTATAAAAAACGAAAAAGTAAATATTATAGTAGTGAATTATGTGAGGCGTGTATTAATGGAAAGCAATCAAGACTAAAATTTGAAAAACACAAAAACAAAGAAAATATTGAACGCCCGCTATTTGTAATTCATTCTAATGTATGCGGTCCGATTACGCCCTCAACTAAATATGTAGTATTTATTGATCAATTTACACATTACTGTGTGACGTATTTAATAACTTTTCAATCGGACGTGTTCTTTGTATTTAAAGATTTTGTAGCGAAAAGTGAGGATCATTTCAATTTAAAAATGGTAAATCTATATATTGATAAAGGCAGGGAATATCTCTCTAATGAAATGCGTGAATTTTTTGTCGGAAAAGGTATCAGCTATCATTTAAAGGTTCGTAATACCCCACAACTAAATGGTGTTGCAGAGCGGATGATTAGAACAATCACTAAAAAGCTCGCTCTATGATTAACTGTACTAAACTAAATAAAATTTTTTGGGGAGAAACTGTTTTAACAGCAACATACTTAATTAACAGGTCCCCAAGTAGAGATTTAAAAAATATAAGAAAAACACCATTTAAGATGTGACATAAAAAGAAGCCAATATTGAAATATCTAAAGATATTTGGGTCAAAAGTATATGCACTAAATAAAGTGCGAAAGCGAAAGTTTGACGAGAGATCGATCAAGACTATACTTGTCGGATTTGAGCCAAATGGCTATAAGTTGTGGAATAAGAACTCAAGAAAATTTATGAAAGCTAAAGATGTAGTGGTGGATGAAATAAACATGAAATCAGTGGCGTCAAATGAAAATGACATGTTTTACCTGATGTTTTTGACCAATATTGTGATATTCTTATTGAAGAGAATGAAGAGTCGGATTTTCCATTGCAGGAAAATTGTGAATCTGCGGAATCGAAGTCTGGTAAAAATCTAAATAAAAATTCCACTTGCCTCAAGAATACCGATCCAGTGGCTGAAACTGGTGATAAAATAAAAGAAAATTAAAATCAAGAACAAATTAGACGCAGTGAGAGAATTAAAGATAAACCAAAATTTTCATATATGTAGATTTTTTTAAAAGTGTCTGATAAATACCCAAATATGTTTAAATGATATTCCCAATACATATGAGGAGATTTAATCTCATGATGACAGTACCTTGTGGGAGGATGCCAATAAAGACGAACTTAATTCTCATTTTGTAAATAATGCATGGTGCTTAGAGCAAATGCCTAAGGATAAAAACATAGTAGATTGTAAGTGTGGTGTTAGTATAAAACAAGATGAAAATGGTAATTTACTAAAATATTAGGCAATATTGGTAACCAGAGGATTCACCCAAGAATATAATATGATGGACTATGATGAGGCTTTTGCACCAGTTGAACGAATTTCCAGTTTTAGATGTCTTTTAGCTTTTTCAAATCAATATAATTTACTTATCCATCACATGGATGGCAGTGAAAAATAAGAATTAACAACAAATCTAAAGTGGAGACAAAGTAATGAATTTTAAATCAGTAGTCTAAACTATTGTACATGAATCACAATTAACAGACAACCTGCGCGAAGTAACGCCAAAGAAAAGTATATCCATAACTGGTGTTCTTAATAAGGCAAGTGCATAATTGACTTAAATTAATAAGTGTCACGCATAATAAGCTCGAAAAATGAGCAGCGATCCAAAGAATAAGCGTAGAAGCTCCGTAAATCCAAGAAATGCCTGTTACTTTTACTTCTCAACACGCGATATCGACGAAGAAAGCTAGTCAACAAAGAACAACCCAGCTCTACTGACCGTCGGCAGCAAGAGAACGAACTCTTGCTCACCCACTCTGCTCCCCCCAACTCCTACATCATGAAGCTACCAATGCCAAACCCCACAACCGCCGGCTTCGATGGAACAAGCTCCAACAACTAGCAGCGCTTAAATTCCTGCAGTCGCAGAAAAAGCACCACCAAAAACTAAACCAACTACCAATATTGCTCAGCGGGATAACGGATCAAAGCAAGATAAAACAGAATAGCAAAGAGAGAGAGAGCTCAAAGAGACAACGCGCGCAAAACAAACGAAAACCCACCCCCAAGAAGCGAACGAGATCAGTAGCTGCAAGCAGCAGAAATATTCATTCAAGGAGTCGGAGCCCAGCAGCCAAGCAGAGCAGTCGCACGTAGCGGATAAAGCAAAACGATTCCAGAGTCAACAACAACAACAGCGGTAAAATATTTTCGACAAGCAGAGGAGCAGTTTGGGTGAGCTAGCCAAAGATTACAGATTAACAGACGATAAGTGCGGTTAGGGAAATTATACGTAATAGATTTAAAGCCTTTTATAAAGATCAAATAAAACATCTAGAACAAGAAATAACAACAACCCTTCTTATCCCTTCTAAAGTGAGTGTGATGTCGAATTCGTGGCCGACAGTTATCAAACTATAAAACCCTGTGTCGAAGACCAAGTTACGAGTCCCAGTGTGGGCGTGTGTGTTCCACAACCACCAAGACAAGTTTCGGTCTGTAGGCCAAGGCAGTGGCAAATCGGTTTGTGTCCATCACTGTCGGACCCATTTAAATCTCCTCAGAGTCCATGCACTTTACAAATATTATTGTAAGTGACCCTGGGCGTGGCCGAGTACACCCCAGCTATAGACGCTTCTTTACAATTGGCGCCCGAGCAGGGACTCTCGGATTTTAGGAGACGCCATCTTTCGTGGACTAAAGACCCACAAGTTTACAGATTCACCTCACAATAAATTTACATAACTAATTTTTTTGTACACACACACAAATACACAATGCAATGGGGGAAGAAGTGAATATTTCGTGTGTGCGGACGTGTTTCAGACCGGCTCCGCCAAGATTCTGGAATTCACTAAGAAAACATCAGCAATTAACTAGTCTGGGTACTTCGAGTACTTACACAGGAACATGGACGCGACTGCACAGCGGAGAGCTTGTTTGCCAAGCATTTTCGACGGCAATTTTAAAACTTTAATTTTTGGCATCTTTGCTTTGGTTCTGTAAGTCTGCACTTTTCGCCTAACAGCTGTGAACGAGGGCTGGACTCATTCCGATAGCCGCAGCTGTTGAGTGCGAGTGGGACCAAATCACTAGCTTAAGGCGCTACCCCTGTTGCATACTTCAAGCAGCTGCGTTTTCCTAGGGCATACTTTCAGGAGTAAGCAGTAATTTCCGCTACCATCCAAGCTTTAGAAAGGGTTAAAGGCATAAAGGTCGCGGACAGACTAACAATCAACCTCTCACCATTGCGGTGCCTAAGGAGAGGCTCTGGTGTCCGAAAAGAGGCGTAATAACCTCCATCTGTCCACGCCTAGGAGAAATCCGTGGCCTACGAGGAACCCCCCCTTTCTAAAACTTGGTACTCTATGAGTCGGCAAGAATAACCCGGTGTTGCTGGACCGCAAATGGATAATTCAACGGGGGGCACTGCCCCCAACGGTGACGACCCATTTAGGAGGAGCTCCCGAATGTCAAGGTCTCCCACAAAGGTTGGAATTACGGTGCAGGGAGCTAAAGTCCCGGTGCCTGCGGTGGTGAGGGGTGAGCAAGCAGGCCCCCATACGTCGACTTCGTCGTCTACACCCAGCGGTAGCGGTACCAACAACGCCGAACCAGAAAAAGATCGTCGATCTTATCAGCGTGCCGACGCATAAAATAGCAGCAAAATCCCCGGCTGGCTCGCCAATATGGCCTTTGGACGTGTCGGCGTATAGTAACGAGGACTTGCGCACCATACTCGGCGTGATGAATGCCAAAATAGACATACTGCTGACCGCATTCGAGACGCAGCGCCACGTAACCAAGGAGACAAAAGGCGCAATTACGGACCTGGCCGCACTCAACTCTAGAGCGATCCAGCTGCAGAAGGGTGTTCGCAATGAGGCGCCCTCCCGGAGTGTCGCTAGCCAGACGGAGGCTCAGCAGAAAAAGGACCGCACAGTGGATCCGCCAAGACCAAAAAACGTCCCAGCGAAGCCACCTCTAGGGATGCCCCCTTCTCTCAAACCGGTCAAAATGGCGGTACCTATGGCAAATGAGTCTAAGCCTGTCAGCTACGCGACTGCTGCCATGGACACGACTAATAGGGAGGTGTGGGCTAAGGTGATGCTTAAGCGGTTGCCCAAGAAGCTGGAGGCACTCATACTCAAGAAAACCGGCGAGGCTTCGTACGCAGACATGCTCCGTAAGCTTAAATCGGATCCTGGATTAAGTGACTTTGGCAAGCATGTCAAAAAGATAAGAAGGACTCAGCAGGGGGAGCTACTGCTCGAGGTTGAGGGAAAAGCCTCCGCTAGCGTACCCAAATACATAGGGGCAATAAAAGAGTCGCTCAAAGAAATGGGGGCGGTACGCACGGGCGCGCAGAGAACGGCACTAATATGCAGTGGTATGGATGAGGCAGCGACAGCTGAGGAACTCCAGTGTTCTCTAGCCGCTCAAAACGAAGGCATACTAGTGAAACCGGAGGATGTGCGCGGCTGGCGAAAAATGTTATGCTCAGCTCCAATGATGCCATCACGGTCTTACGAAGGGGTACAGTAACCGTAGGTTGGTCACGGTGTCGTATAGTTCAGGACATACGCCCAACGAGACACTTTAGGTACCTGGAATATGGTCACCGGGCTTCCAACTGCAAGTCAGTCGATCGCTCGGACTGTTGTCTGCGGTGCGGCGAACATGGGCACAAGGCAAAGGGCTGCATAGCCCCGCCAAGATATCTGATCTGCAGCAGCGATGTGGATAAGAACCATGCGACAGGTGGTTTCGCATGCCCCACTTTCAAAGCGAGTGTAAAAGGAGCTACGAGCCATCATAATGAACTTAATTAACATTATACAGCTCAACGTCAACCATTGCGCAGCTGCGCAGAGCCTTTTGGCTCCAACAGCAATGGAGCGCAATGCGGATGTGATACTCCTGAGTGAACCATACCTTCCGGGTATGGGAAACTCAGGGGTGCTCCTAGATGAGTTAGGCAAGGCGGCAATCAAATCCTGCCTTCCTATTGAAGAACGAGATACCTTGCCAATGCGCGGCATCGCATACGCGAAAGTCAACGGAGTTCATCTCTACAGCTGCTATGCTCCACCTAGCGACATCCCGGAGCAATTCGATGACATACTCGGAAAGCTCGTTGACTATGCAAGGGGGCGTAGGTAGTCGTAGGAGGTGACCTAAATGCTTGGGCAGCAGAATGGGGCAGTCGGGTATCCAACCATAGAGGACGAGCGGTTATAGATGCCATCATCTTGCTAGGCCTCGTATTGCTAAACGACGGTCTCAAGCCGACATTCAATAACGACAGAGGTACGTCATACATAGATGTCAGCTTTGTCAGTAGAGCCATAGTGCCCTACGCGAACTGGTCGGTGCAAGATGACGTAACACTGAGCGACCATGCTTTAATCACGTTCAGTGTCCGAACGACGAGGCCGATATCGAGACAGCGGAACCTTAGGTCAAACATGGGACATTCGGAAGCTGGATAACGACATGATGAACTACCAAATTGAGCGTATGGAGACACCAAATAGAGATACGGAGACCATGGTGACAGCGCTCATGGATATGCTCAAATCAACGAGCGATGCAGCGATGCCGAGGAAGAGAAAGTACAATGCGAAACGTAAGCCCCCTGTCTACTGGTGGAGCGCCTCTCTACATCAGCTTCGGACGGAATGCCTCAGGGCAAGGAGGCTAGCGCAGCGAGCCAGAGGGCAACCACATCACGCCCAATGCATTGAGGCCTTCAGAACAAAGCGCGCTGAATTTAGAAATGGCATATATGCAGCCAAAGCGAATGCGTTTAAGGATCTGCTAGCAAGCGTAGACGATGACCCCTGGGGTCTCGCCTACAATATCGCTAGAAAGAAACTGAAAGTTGCTGGAGGGGGAACTTCACAGGACCCAGCCGCTTTGGCCAGCATCGTGTCGGAGCTATTCTTAACACAAGACACGTTATGGCAACCCGCGTCAGAATCCCCTGCCTCAGACTTTCCGTGTGTCACCGTATACGAGGTCATGGAAGCAGCAAAGAGGATTAAGCCGAACAAAGCTCCGGGCCTTGATGGTATTTCGGGAGTAGTGGTTAAAGCAGCTGCTACCGCAAGACCTGAAATCTTCAGGGTCACCTTCCAACAGTGCCTCCTGGACGGAGTCTTCCCCAGGCGTTGGAAGCGAATGAAGCTAGTCCTTCTGCCGAAACGCAAGGGGCCTGCAAACGCAGCTGGCAGCTATCGCCTCTTATGTCTGCTAGACATCGCAGGCAAGCCCTTTGAGCGTATACTTTACGCGCGCATAGAGCTGATCACCGAGAGTCCCACAGGTCTACATAGCCAGCAGTATGGTTTCCGGAACGGGAAAAGTACGCTCGACGCCCTCCCGGCCGAAACGGACGTAGCCAGGAACGTACTCGATGGTGACCGATGGTTAGGCGGCAGTAAGGAGTACTGTGTACTCAGAAACGCGTTCAACACGGCGAGATGGCCCAACATCCTCGACGCAATGCGCAACATGGGCATACCCGATTATATAAGGGTTGCAGTTGTCAGCTACTTCAGGGACCGCTTGTTATGGTACGACACAGAAGCTGGTCCAAGAAGTCACCAAGTCTCTGCAGGTGTTCCACAAGGGTCGGTACTTGGGCCGATCCTGTGGAACATTATGTATGATGGGTTAATGAGTACCAGCATGCCCAGTGGTATGGAGTTGCACTGCTTCGCCGACGACGTTGTAATAACAGTTGTGGCTAAGATAATTCCGGAGCTACAGGCTAACAGCAATCGCTGCGCATAAGACCGAGGTTGTCCTGTTGAACAGCAGAAAGGCCGTCGAGAGCACGCAGGTCGCGGTCAAGGATATACAAATTGTATCTGCAGGAACGCTGAAGTACCTGGGAGTCCTAATAGACCGTAGGCTCTCATTTAAGGACCACGCAATTTATGCCAGCAGGAAGGCCGCAATGACAGCTGCAGCATTGGCACGAATCATGCCCAACGTGGGAGGACCCAGATTGCCGGCTAGGAGGCTACTTGTGGCGGTCACAAAATCAACGCTACTTTACGCTGCGCCTATCTGGAGTAGTGTGACCAGTAAGGTATCTTACATGGATTATGCGCGTGCAGTATCACGGTCATCGGCTCTAAGACTCATCAGAGGCTTTAGAACCATATCTGATGACGCAGCGCATGCACTTGCTGGCATGGCACCGATCGACCTGGAGATAAAGGGCCACTACCTACCAAGAGAAGGGGTTAACCAGGGAGAGATCCGAGAGTGGATCCGAGGAGTCTGGCAGACCAGGTGGCAAGCGTCGCAGCGATGACGATGGCGATGACGACGATGACGACGTATTAACTTATCCCCGATCTAGCGGAATGGGCAGAGTGCGAGCACAATGTGGTAGACTACCACATGACCCATTTCCTCACAGATCACGGCTGTTTCCGAGGGTACCTTTTTAGATTCCGCCATGTGGACTCAGCCCAGTGCCTCTATTGTGCACACGCAGTGGAAACAGCAGAGCACATCCTTCTGCACTGCTCATGGTTCGCCGCGGGCCCAGCGGGCCCAGATCATGGTACTCACCGGATCACCACTCAGCCCGAGAGGCTTGATTGTCGCTATGATGGCGGACAAAGGCGTTTGGGAGAGGGCACACGTGATCATCGTCAATATGATGAAGCGTGTGCGTACGGATGAGATGGCTAACCGTAATGAGGGATGAAGAGTACCCCCGTGTGGTGGCGGGGCAAGAAAATCACCACAGCGGGCTCGGCTTGTCGTAAAAGGCGACTAAAGAGAAAAGAGGATAGATCAAAAATCAAGAAAGGAGTGGCACGCTGCATAGCATCGCACGAATAGAGGGATTGCGACCTGCATCACATCCTGCTCACGGAAGAAATACATTGACTGGCAGTCCCGGTGAGCGCGACAAGGACTGATGAGCGAACGGAGGTTTTTGTTTAGTACGTAGGCATAACCCTGCTTGTAGGGTTATGAATCGTGCATGCCATCTATAAACCGTAGATGGTATCTTTCGAAGATTTTATTTTCCTGCCGTATAACTAATAAAATAAAAAAACAAAATAAATAAAATAAAATAAAAAAAAAAATAAAAAAAAAACAATGCATACACACACAAGTTCTTAGCTTTATAACCCTAACCTAACAAATTTACACGCTGTCCCGAACACATGGTAGACAAATTTTCCTCAGTGGAGACTATAGGAGAGAGAGACTATCTTTCCCACACTGAGGTGGTTTTATGCCGCACCAGAAAGCCTGATATTGAAGTAAGCCTGAGGTTGGCCCCCATTTTCCTAGCGGTATTTCCCTTAGCCAAAAGTAACGCCGAAATTGCACCGAAGAGGGATCTATGGCCAAGAACTGCAGAAACCAATAGGTTTTATTTTGTTGTGAGTGCTGTCGCCAGGGAACCCGGACAATGGATTGATGTCGCGCTCGCAATTCGGGAAACTCCCAGGGCCTCCGATCTCAGTGGGAGCGATCCGAGGCGGCCACCAGAATCCCACCCAGCCAGTAAATCCACTAGCATTTGAAGACGGTCCAATCGTGGCACTGGTGACCATTGGAGGGGTCCCGTTCAAAGATACCGTGGAAGCCGGCTCCACCTGCAGGTTCATTACCGAGCAAGCTGCCCGACAGATACGCATCCAGAGGACGGAGCGAGGAGTCTGCACTGGAGTCACACTAGCAGACGGAACGCAGAGAAAACTCACCTGAGCTTTAGTCACCAGGGTAGCCTTGGATCAGAAAGAAACGGAGCTATCGTTCCTGGTCTTGCCCACCATGATGGACGAAGTGATCCTGGGTCTGGATTCCCTCTGCGGGATTCAAGCCAACCTCCAATGCGGTCGCGCCTGTCTGAGATTCACGCAAAGACCATGGAGATCCCACACAGCGACACAGAAACCAACTCCAGTGAGGCCCACGGGGCCCTACAACCACGCCCAGGCGGAGAAACCCGCAGCTGAAGCGCAAGGCGAACTCCGAACTGCACAAGTTCAACCTGGTTTGGCTGCCACTGGGACACGAGATGACCATCGTGTACCACTAGTTGAACTTGGCAATATCGTGGAGGTCGCCCAAATATGCGAACCAGAACGCAGAAACCCAGGAAACGTCGCTAGCGGAAACACCCCATGAGAGAAACGTGCCGAAAACTACACAGTCTAGAACAAACGCAACCAAGCACAGAAAGCCTGAGTACCATTGGTGTGCCCATGGTCGGCACCACAGCCAGACCAGACAACGAAGCCACAGTACCGCAGCCATCGACGACACCACTAGAGCCATGGGTACAGGAATTCCTGGACAAGGAACTCGCGGGTTTGACGGGTTGAGTGGAGAACACACCATTGTGATGCGAGATGATTGACCCGTGAAACAGCACTATTTCCCAAAGAACCCGGCAATACAAAAAATCATAAGCGACCAAGTGGACGAGCTGCACAAGAAAGACCGCATTGAGCCGTCCAAAAGCCCACACAGCTCTCCCATAATGCTGGTGAAGAAGAAGACCGGAGAGACTCGGATGTGTGTGGACTATCGGGAGCTAAACGCCAGATGCTTACCCAATACCACGTATTAATCACATCCTGGAGGATCTACGTAACGCTCGACTTGAAAAATGGCTACTGGCAAATCCCTGTTGCGACAGCAAGCTGTGAGTGCACGGCATTCACCGCACCTGGCAGAGGACTTTTCCAGTGGAAGGTGATGCCGTTTGGGCTAAGTTCGGCTCCCGCCACGTTCCATAGAGCCCTCGATAGTATTTTCAAGGAAGGTTTTATACTCCAAACGGATGCCAGCGACTACGGCTTGGGAGCAATCCTCACCCAGCGTATACAAGACGAGCAACGCGTTATCGCCTCCCCCAGCCGCCGACTTCTGAAAGCCGATAAGAACTACTCGGCTACAGAAAAGGAGTGTTTGGCTATCATTTTGGCGATCCGGAAACATCTCTGTTACCTGGAGGGATACCGGTTTGACGTCGTCACGGACCATCAAGCGCTGAAATGATTGAATGCGATCGAAAATCCTACCGGCCGCGTAGCGCGATGGGCCCTAGAGTTGCAGCAATACCAATTTGATGTGTAATACCGGAAGGGAAACGAAAACATTATAGCGGATGCCCTGTCCTGCCAACCTCTGGATGTGCTACAACGCTTGCAGCTGGCTGCCACCTCGCGTCCATGGTGGGAACGGATGTACCAAGGAGTTAAGCATCAGCCGAACGATTTCCCAGATTATCACGTGGACAATGGGCAACTCTATCGCCACCTACTCCGACGCCCCAAATTATCGACGAGGACATCCCGTGAAAACTGTGCGTTCCCAGCGGAGACCGAAACCGTGTCCTGGAGGAGTGTCATGCTCATGCCACAGCCGGACATTTCGGGATTCGCAAAACCATAAGCCGAGTGACCACGAGATACTACTGGCCTGGCCTCTTCCGAGATGTGGTGCGGTACGTACGGCAGTGTGAGGCCTGCCAGAAGTTCAAGGTGAGCCAACAAAAACCCGCCAGGTCGATCGACCGTTTGACACTCTATGTACTGACTTTGTGGTCCCATTACCAAAATCAAAGAGTGGCAACACGATGCTCCTGGTGTTTTTGGACCTTTTCACCAAATGGGTTAAGCTCATCATCATTGCGAAAAGCCACCTCAGCCCAGTTGGAAAAGGCGTTCCGCGAGCGCATCCTCAGCCGTTTTGGAGTCCCAAGGAAGTTCGTCTGCGACAACGGCACACAGTTTACAAGTCGGTCGTTCAAGTCTTTCTGTCAGCAGCCCGGTATGGAGCTGGAGTTTACCGCCCCATACACGCCCCAGAAGAACCCGACAGAATGGATGAATCGCACTGTAAAGACAATGGTGGCACAGTACATGCAGGACAAGCAAAACACTTTGGACGAACTTTTACCCGAGCTCAGCCTGGCAATAAATAGCAGCACCTCGGATACAACAAGGATACAAGCCGAAGACCCGAAAACCAAGACAGACAAGCTACAATAAATATTCTCGGTGGTCCAGAATAACACCCAGCAAACTTCTCAAGTCCAGAGGAAGCATTACGACCTGCGCCGAAGAGAGTGGAGGCCCACAATCGGACACTTGGTACTGCTCAAGCAACACCACTTATCCAAAGGAGCCGAAGGTATTGTGGCGAAACTGGCACCTAAATATGACGGCCCATACAAGATAATAAAGTTGCTTGCACACAAGGCACACAAGGCAGGCAGAGGAAAACAGTCGGACTAGCTGACCTGAAACCATTATACAAGGGAGACACCGACGAGCCACCAAAGGAGGAGACGAGAGATGACCCCGCGCCTGGCAGAGAAGAACTATGAGAGACGGTCACTGATCCGGGGGATCCAGAGCGAGCTGGTCCGAGGTGTCCGCAAGAGATCGCGAAGAGTCCACCAAATCGACGACACCATATTCAGAGTAACTACCACCAAAGACCGCAGGGTCAATTCCTCCGAAGTGAGGGGGAGTGTAATGAGGTGGGGTCCCCCCTGCCAAATTTTTATCTCAAAATATTCATTCTTATTACCATTACTATTAGTATTAAGTTGTTTTCATTATTAGCATTCAGCTGTTTTCATTATTAGTATTAAGTTGTTTTCATTATTAGTATAAAGTTCTTTTCATTCTTATAATTAAGCCGGTGTATTATTAGAATTAGGTTCCTTATTAGAATTGGCCTCGGCACGAAGCCAATTAGAATTAAGTCTGGCACGAAGCCAATTAGTTTATTTAAATAAGGCACGAAGCCAGCTACGCGAAAACCCAAAAGTGCCACCTCTAACCAAATACGCCCACGCTAATTCAGCCCAGTGGGATAACGGATCGAAGCAAGGTAAGACGGAATAACAAAGAGAGAGAGAGCTCAAAGAAACAACGCAGTTATGTACGTTAGCCCCCAAGTGGGTGCTCGTATTACGCTTACACTTCCGCTGGTTTATTTATGAATGCATTGCAGCAGAGTGCTACAATTTGTCAGAACGTCATGATTGTGTAATTATGTTCACTGCCCTTAAGGTACAGTGGACATTCAATATGTGTATATGTGTGCACGCTACTTTAAAAAATAACGTAATTTAATGAGTTATTTTAATTTAATTTTAATATTTACTTTTTTTTTATACCCGCCTACCCAAAGGGTAGAAGGGTATTATGGCTTTGTGCCGACCGAAAATGTATGTAACAGGCAGAAGGAAGCATCTCCGACCCCATAAAGTATATATATTCTTGATCAGCGTCAACAGCCGAGACGATATAGCCATGTCCGTCTGTCCGTCTGTCCGTCCGTATGAACACCTAGATCTCAGAGACTATAAGAGATAGAGCAAACAAATTTTTCGCGACAGTATGTCTTATTATTGCACGCAGATCAAGTTTGTTTTTGATTTTGGCCACGCCCCCTTCCGCCCATGCAAATTGAAAAAAACTGAATTGCAAGCGTCGTTTAAAACCTAGAACGTTCAATTTTGGTACGCACAATATCAATCACCATCTTAATGATCTCTGAGAATGGTTGGTTACAATCGGATAAAAAACACAGAAGTTATTAAGAAATTACTTTTATAAGGCGTTACCACGTGCAACTGCTAGTGCTGCCTAGCTAGTTGCTATGACACTCCGCACCATAATAATGGTGTTCAATAAACCAACTAAAATGCCGCCAAGCTAATAACTTCGAACAAAGAAAATTTTGGTATTTTTAGTATATTTTTTTATAGTATTTTTTCAGTATATTTTTATACTATTATATAAATATGATATTTTGATGGTAAAATTGGGTGGCGGGTATCTCACAGTCGAGCAAACTCGACTGTAGCTTTCTTACTTGTTTTTTTGTTGTTTTTAGTTATTATTATTATTATTATTATTATGCGCTTTGTCTAGTATTATTATTATTTTTTTTTATATATACATATATATATATTTTCTTAAATTCTGTACCTTTTTAGCCTATCTTTGTGCACTATTTGTGCCTTATCTTTCTTAGACTTAATTGTTATATTATCTTTTTCTATATCTATCACCGTATACGGTCCTAAATATTGGTTTTCTAACTTATGTCCAGTTTCATTTCTTAATAAAACCTGATCTCCTATATTAATAGCAAAATCTGCTTGCTTCCTATCATAATATTTCTTATTTTTGGCCTTATGTTTTTCTATTTCTAACCTAAACTTAGATTCTTTAGCATAAATCATCCACGTTATATAGTGGGTTAATGGTATTACTTTTATTAAAATCTGTTGGCAAATTACTTTGTTTGCCGAACACTAGTTCATATGGACAATAGTCATGTGCCATAGAAGGTGTTGTATTGAAACAATATGCAAAATATTGAAGCCATACGTCCCAATCAGTTTTATCTACTGATATGTAGGATCGTATATACTCATTAAAGCTTCTATGACTTCTTTCTACTGTTCCAACTGTCTGATGATGATGTGCAGTCGATGTAATATTTTGAATGTTCAGGTATTTGCATATGTCTTTGATAACAGAATTCTTGTATTCAGTTCCCATGTCCGAAATGAACGTCTTCATTGGACCAAACTTTAGAATAAAGGATTCGAATATTGCTGTTGCTACTGTATTTGCATTTTTAATAGGTACTGGTATAGCTACAAGATATTTTATGAGATCACATATTAACGTTATAGCATACTCGTTACCATTTTCTGATTTTGTTAATGGACCTATTGTATCCACTACTACCTTATCGAAAGCATTTAGAGGTGTTTCGGTAATGGTTAAGGGAGTTTTTGTATGCAATGTCGTTTTAGACATTTGACATTTATGACATCTACGTACGTATTCTTTTATTTGTTTTGACATGTCTTTCCAATGGTAATGTCTTTTAATTTTAGCTAACGTTCTTGTTATGCCAGTATGTCCTTCTGTTATTGGGTTATCATGATATGTAGACAATATATTTCTTTTAAATTATTTATTGTGGTCACTGGTTTGAGTAGCGCTACTCGTAATGATTTTAATATAATATTTCCCATATTTTTGAAATCATCTATTGAAATATATTCAAAGATTTTTTCATGCCGTGCCAATTTAACTACGTGAATCTGCTGTATACCGGCCTGCATTTCAAGCCTTTGGAAGAACTGACCTAAGTCTAGAATTCCATTAGTGTACAAATCAGAAACATCTATTCTTGCAATAATTTTATTTCCGTGTTTAAAGAAACATATATTTCCTTTTATTTGCAAGGTTACTACTTTTCGTACGTCGTCATTTTTAATGACTTCGCATACTTTGGGATTCTTTGAAGCTTTACTAAGACCTTGCCTAAGCATAGGTTCTTTTGTTTTTAATTCATCTCCTGGCCAAGATTGTTTCTGTCTACTTTGTTGCTTGGTAGTAACTTTCAGGACTTGATTCTGTAATTCCTTTAATTCTTTTATTGTTATGCGTGACAATGCGTCTGCCACGAAGTTATCTTTTTAAGTACTCTACCGTGAAATCGTACTCTTCTAACTCTAACCGCATACGAGTGAGTTTTGAACTTGGATTGGTCATTGAGAATAAAAAGGTTAATGGTCTGTGGTCTGTTTTCACTATAAAGTGTTTGCCATATACATATATATATATGGTCGAAAATGTGTTATTTCCCAGTAAATTGCTGTCAATTCTTGTTCAGTGGTGCTTTTGTTACTTTCGCCTTTAGTAAACGAACGGGATGCATAAGCTATTGGGAGTTGAATTCCATTATGGTTTTGAGTTAAAACCGCTCCACAAGCTTGTTTGCTTGCATCTGTTATTATGCAAAATTCTTTGCTGAAGTCTGGCTACTGTAGTAGTGTTGGTTGAATGAGCTTTTTCGTTAGGTATTTGAATGCTTTTTGACAATCATTTGTCCATTCAAACCGAACATTCTTTTTACATAATCTTGTTATGTGCCTAGAGTATTCGGCGAAATTCTTAATAAAGCGTCTATAGTAATTGCAAAATGAAGTAAAATTGAGATTGTTTGGCCTGAGGATTCATTTGTCTTCATTTTGAGTATAATCAAGTTGACAATTAAATTTCTTTATGAAGTCAAGGCCTATAATTCCATTGAAACTTGGAATTATGTATTTTCCTGTTTGAAGCTCAACTGATGCTAAGCCTTTGGAGTTTATTACTCCTTCACCTATACCTTGAATGTTAATAACATTATTTTTTTCTATGTCGTTATAGACATCTGCTCCTGTATCTAATAATAGCGTTAGATTTTTCCCAGTTTTTATATTTAATAGCGAAACGAATCTATTATGTACCTCCCAATGGCAGCATCCATGGTGCTGAAGTTCCCTGCGTCTAGTATAGTTTTAAGTCATTATGTTCGCAGTTTTCTATCAACGCAGCTATTGCTTCATGTGCGGTGTATTTTTCTGCGTGAGCAACGTCCAAATGATCAGCTAAATAAGCTGCTACTAAGGATCTGCATAAGTTCTCAATTTCAGTGGTATATTGTGAGGCTGTTTTTTCTATTTGCTTCGTACTATGTAATTTGGCTTTTATTACGTTTGGCGATTCGCCTTTTACGCTAGCCTTTATTAGATCACTGATGTCATTTATTTTTGTCAGTGATTCTACTCTACTTGCCAATGGTCCGCTAATTTTTGTTTTTATTACCTCTACAGCGAGGGACTCTTGGTCACCTTTTGTGAGATTTGGTAATCTCAAGGCTGTGAGGAATTTTGTTAAGTTGTCTATTTTTCCGTCAAATTCCGGTATAGGGGACGAAATTTGTCTCACATAATCGCAAGCTTTTTCGGTTTCAGTAGCCATGTTTGTGCTTCTTAGCAGAGCGGATTGATTGTCTATCAGGTTTTTATCTGTTTCATCTTCTTCTTCAGCTGTCGTTGGGCTATCCTCATTCAATAATATTGTATCATCAAACTTAGCGTCTTCGCTCAGTTTGGTGGGACAATACACGTACAGTGTGTGTCTATCTGAGATATATATTAAATCGTCTCTCAGTTGTCTCAATACGTCCTTAACTTGTGTGTTTTGGACTGAATCTAGATGTATACGATTTTGCCAAAATAATTGACGAACGTCGTTATACGTTCCAATCAATATTCTAATGTGCTTGAGTTTTATTTGCGCTGATATGGTCGCGCTCTTATTCAAGCATTTGAATGACTTCTTGAATTCTTCTCTATGACTTTTTACTTGTGTGACTATTTCCGACCATTTCATTGGTTAGTCGGTATGCCCGTGAGCTTTGTAGGAAAAAGAGAAATTTCTATTAGTGTTGCTGTTTTAATTGTTCTCTATTATGTAGAACCTAAAGGTTCCTATTTCATTAGAGAAACAGCATATGAATGGTAATGATATCATGAAGTACATTTGCACGCGTGTGCCATGTCGAATTGAGAATTGTTCCCCGTTGTCTCATAATAGGCATTTCTTATCTGAGCTAGGGTCATTGTTTGCTGATATGAGTTGCATTGCCGAATTTTAAAAATTACACTTATGTTATCTTGAATTGTCGGATGCTCAATTCTAATTCTTTGGAAATAGTTATCCATTCTAGCCATTGTTCTTCTAATTATTTTTCTTTTCTTCTCTTTTTTTTTTATAATTTCCTCATTAGGTTATTTTTCAGTTGTTTTCGGAGAAAATAAATGCAAATGATATGCTTTGCCTAATACACCCGTAGGTGGAGAGACGTGCCTGACGCCTTGCGGCTTACAATTTCCTACCTAATAGGCGTGTGGCTTTACAGGCCACACTACTAATCGGGCAGAAAAGGTTCTGCTCAATTATACATAATTTATAAATCAATTTTTGTGTTTAGTAATTTAAGTGTGCTTATATGGTTTAATTTTCGTATGTGAGATATTAATTTTAATATAATTGGCCAGCTTGGAACGCATGGCGGGGCCAGTGCTGGACACAGGCTTATTGTTTTATGTTGGGGTGCCGGTGCTGGAGACAGGCTTATTGGTTTATGTTGGGGTGCTGGTACTGGACACAAGCTTATTGTTCCTTTAATCGGCGGGATGTGCATGTACCAATGCAATATAGGCTGAACGGGCCCTCGCAATCCGGTGGGCAGCTTGGTGTGTACTTCGGTAGTTTTTGCTCTACTGGAGGTTTGTGGATATCTTTAGTAATAGTCTTGTTTATAATTGTGTGTATGGAGGAGTGAGTGGAGGATGGGAAATTGATTGTTGTCAATCAAATATTGCTATAAAAGTTCCAGCTCAGAATACATTTTATGGGCAGTTGTCCAACTTGGTGGTGGTGTGTTTTTAAAAAGTACCCATTTTAGATTAGCTATTCTCTTCTGTATTTTTGTTTTTACACCACCCCGATTTTTACCCATCCTCACAACACTACTCACTTAGATTTTCGTATATCCATCCATAGTTGTCCTAAGTCTTCCTGGACTTTACGTCACGGTCGCCATGTAGTAAGAGTAGACTACGATATGTGTTTTTTATTTATATAAGTTAACAACAAAATCATTCAAAGCTACTGCAACAACATCCGGCCGTCAGGTGCAGTAACCCCAATACTGCTGAGCGCAGCGTCTGGACAACTTCCCGCACGCGCAGCCCAAATGCATAAATTCTTGAAATATTTGGCAACAAGTCAGGTGATCCAGAAAAATTGCAACCCCGCTGCCAACGTCGCTGCCAATGCACATAGCTCTCTTAGGTATCTTATTAGCTTAGCTTAAATTAGTCTAAAAATTGTAATAAAGAAGAACAGTCCAATTGGACTTAATAAAGCTTAATTTTTTTATCAAACAAAAACCTTAAAGAAATTAACTTATATGTTTTTATTTATATAAATTTGAGCAGGAAAGGTCCCGCTCTACTTAAAGTCAATTCGTCAATCATCTTAAGTTCTAACATAGAAAGGTTTTATAGTCTAAATTGAAATAGCAGCGCTGCCAGCGTAGCATATCTTATGTATATATAATAATGTAAATCGATAATGTATAATGTATAATTATGCTTGGTAAGCGATCAGCGTTTAGCTAGCGTGAATTAGCTGACCATGCAGTTATGTACGTTAGCCCCCAAGTGGGTGCTCATAGTACGCTTACACCTCCGCTGGTTTATTTATGAATGCATTGCAGCAGAGTGCTACAATGTGTCAGTATGTCATAATTGTGTAATTATGTTCACTGCCCTTAAGGTACAGTGGACATTCAATATGTGTATATGTGTGCACGCTACAGTGTGTTCCACAATCACCAAGACAAGTTTCGGTCAGTAGGTCAAGGCATTGACTGTTCGGTTTGTGTTCATCTCGATCAGCCAAAGCCAACCGTGGGGTCATAGCCAACAGGCCAGCGCCGAAGACCAAGTTACAAGTCCCAGTCTGGGGGTGTGTGCTTCACAACCACCAAGATAAGTTTCAGTCAGTAGGCCAAGGCAGTGGCAAATCAGTTTGTGTCCATCACTGTCGGACCCATTTAAATCTCCTCAGAGTCCATGCACTTTACAAATATTATTGTAAGTGGCCGTGGGCGTGGCTGAGTACACCCCAGCTATAGAAGCTTCTTTACAAATTTTCATTATTATAATTAAGCCGGTGTATTATTAGAATTAAGCTCCTTATTAGAATTAACCTCGGCACGAATCCAATTAGAATTAAATCTGTCACGAAGCCAATTAATTTATTTAAATAAGGCACGAAGTCAGCTACGTGAAAACCCAAAAGTGCCATCTCTAACCAAATACGTCCACGTTAATTCAGCCCAGCGGGATAACGGATCAAAGCAAGATAAGACGAAATAGTAAAGAGAGAGAGAGAGAGAGCTCAAAGAGACAACGCACGAAAACCCACCCCCAAGAAGCGAACGAGATCAGTAGCTGCAAGCAGCAGAAATATTCATTCAGGGAGTCGGAGCCCAGCAGCCAAGCAGAGCAGTCGCACGTAGCGGATAAAGCAAAGCAATTACCAGAGTCAACAACAACAACAGCGGTGAAATATTTTCGACAAGCAGAGGAGCACTTTGGGTGAGCTTGTTCACAATACCTAAAAGAAGACTGACAGACGAAGTACTACAGGGTATACATATATTTAAAGTGTTTGAAAATTGTTCAATTTGCTGGTCCAATATTTATTTTCGAGGATAAGTATATCCAATATTCCTACTTGCCACAAGAGAACTAAGCACATAGATATCAAATATCATTTTACAAGGGAACAAATTGAAAACAAACTAATTTGCGTTATGTATCTTTCCACAGATTTTCAATTGGCTGATATTTTGACAAAGCCACTACCAACTGTCAGATTCACTGCACTGCGGAACCAACCGAGGCTAACCGAATCTTGAATGATGATAAACAACTGAATGAGGAAAAATAAATTTTTATATGAAGTTTGAATCTCTTTATATATATAAATATATATATATATATAACCATAATCAAACCAAAACGATTCCTAGTCTAACCATTACTATGTTTATCTAATCGAATCTTGTTAAATTTTTGTTTGATTGAACTAATTGGGACTTACTGGGATTTCCCAATTCTTTGCAGCAAATGCTGGTCCAAAAAATAAAAAAAGGACCCCCAAGAGAAAAAAAAAGAAAAAAGGAAGAAAGCTACAGTCGAGTTTGCTCGACTGTGCGATCCCCGCCACCCAATTTTACAATCAAAATATTATATTTTTCAAAATATACTGAAAAAATACTAACAAAAAAAAATATATATACTAAAAAATATCAAAATAATATATCAACATTTTCTTTGTTCGAAATTATTAGCTTGGCGGCACTTTAGTTGGTTTATTGAACACCATTATTATGTCGCGGAGTGTCATAGCAACTAACTAGGTGCAGCTGCACGTGGTAACGCCTTATAAAACTAATCTCTTAATAACTTCTGTGTTTTTTATCTGATTGTAACCAAATTCGAAGAGATCATTAAGATGGTGATTAGTATTGTGCGTACCAAAAATGAACGTTCTAGGTTTTAAACGACGCTTGCAATTCAGTTTTTTTCAATTTGCATGGGCGGAAGGGGGCGTGGCCAAAATCAAAAGCAAACTTGATCTGCGTGCAACGATAAGACATACTGTCGCGAAATTTGTTGCTCTATCTCTTATAGTCTCTGAGATCTAGGTGTTCATACGGACAGACGGACAGGCGGACATGGGTATATCGTCTCGGCTGTTGACGCTGATCAAGAATATATATACTTTATGGGATCGGACATGCTTCCTTCTGCCTGTTACATACATTTTCGGTCAGCACAAAGCCATAATACCCTTCTACCCTTTGCGTAGGCGGGTATAATCATTGCTCATAGGCCCAGATAGAGATAGCGAGCAGTACAGACGTTTATTTTTTCAATTAAACAGTTCCACTATACCATACGTTCAATAGATAACGAGGGACAGTTAAAATTCCTAATAGATACAGGTTCCAATGAGCATCCATTCTCTGCGAATTTTGTTGGGAGAAAAATAAAAATATCCCACCATACTCTCCTAAACCTATTCGGTATTAGAGACCTAATTTGCATACTTTAAAAAATGTTGATGCAGTAATAGATATAAAAACCGATACTTTTCGCAAATACCGTCAAAGACTGACCTATACCACACGAGTCGTGGGTGAAATCAGAACTAATTCCGACACACCCGAACTTGGCAAACGTTCCCCATATCCCGCTTCTCTAAGATCAGAGGTAGAAACCCAAGTTTAAAAATTGCTGCGCGACGCCATAATCAGACCTTCACGGTCTCCATATAACGCACCTATTTGAATGCTGCAAAAAAAAGCAGACGCATCGGGACAAAAGAAATTTAGGGTAGTCATTGTTTACCGAAAACTTTATGACGTAAAATTTTGGATCGATTTCTGAGCCCAGAAATAGGTGAAATACTCGCTCAATTGGGAAAAAACAAATACTTTTCAGTATTGGATCCGAATAGTGGCTTACACCAAATCCCACTTTCAAAAAAATATATAGAGAAAACAGCGTTTTCTCTCAATAGGGGAAAATTCGAATTCACATATATTCAGATATTTAACAAAATTAAAATCAAGTTAGATTCAGAGATATTAGATGCATTTAACAAAATCAAGAGAACATTAGTCTCGCAAGACGTAACACTCTGCTTTTTCGATTTTCGGAAGGAATTCCAATTAGCCACCGACGCTTCAAATCATGCTTTTGGAGCTGTTCTCGAATAAAACGGTAATCCTATTACTTTTATATCGCGTACACTCAATAAAACCGAAAAGAACTATGCAACTAATGAGATGGAAATGTTAGTCATAGTATGAGCCTTGCAGAATTTTCGTATGTACCTATATGGAACCACCAAAATAATCATATACACCGATCATCAACCACTGACGTTTGCTCTTAGTAATAAATATCACAATGGAAGACTCAGTGGACTCAGAAGACTAAGTAGTAATTTATTTCCGAACGAACACTTGGCCAAATTCAAGCATGATACCCCAGTCACTTTCATTGTTTCAAAATAAGGTAGCTGTTAATAATCATGATATTCCTCATCAGTTTACTGATTTTTTTCATCATCATCATTTCCAATCTTGGTCCCATAATTTCTGAAAGCTTACTCTTACGTGAACTTAAGTCTTGTAAACCATTTTTTTTTCCTGCTCCTGGCGGAATTTCTACTTGCATGCTTAGGTTCTGTGTAGAGGGACTCTGTAAACCACTTTTAAAATTATTAGAATTGTCTGTAGAGTTGTGCTCTTTCCCCAATCTTTGGAATGAGTCTTATATTATTCATCTCTTGAAAAAATATATAAATCTAACGTTCAAAACTATAGAGGTATCTCCAAGTAGTCTGCTATTCCCAAACCACTTGAGAAACTAATAATTTCTCATACAATTAATTTGTGAAATTTAGGTACTACTAACTTATTAGAATTCTCATCAATTGTAATTGAAGGGTTCCAACCAAGATTCAAACGGATGTCATTAACACTGATTTCATTAAGGATTTTGATTCCGTCAACCATACTCTCTTATTATATAAGCTCAATCTTCTTGGATTTTCACAAAACTTAATTTTATTGATATTTTCATATCTTTCATGTAGAATTCAAAGGTCTCTGTGTTTAAAACCGTCCAAGTCACTTCCGGCGTACCCCAAGGAAGTCATTTAAGCCCATTGCTGTTATTCATAAATGATCTACCGTCCGTTATATCATACTCTCGCATACTTATTTAAGCGGATGATGGTAAGGTTTGTCTGACTTTTAATGAGCCCTTATGTAGTCTCAAGTTGCAATCTGATCTTGATTGTTTTTAATCGTGGTGTACTTTAAATTTATTTAATCTTAATTGCAATAAATGTAAGCTTATGAAATTTTTCAGGGGCATTCCCCATTTAAATAAATATCGTCTTAATGATACACAACTTGAGCGAATAGAGTCAGTAACTGATTTAAAAATCCTTCTTGTTTTATTAAACATTGGTCAAAGGAATTTAACGATCCCTACATACATCTGTATATCTCCCTGATTGGTCCTATACTTGAGTATGGATCTAATATTTGGTTTCCCCAGTATAAGCTTTATCAAGATAGGTTTCAATGAGTGCAGAAATAATTTCTTTTCTTTGTCTTCATAGTCTTAGCTGGAATCCTACTATTAGATTGCCTTCGTATTAACTAATTATTGGTAAAATTGACTCCTTGCAGATGACAAGCCCAATTAGCTATGCCGTTCCGGTCAGAACGACTAGAAATTTTCTTCCTCTCTTTCTTTCCTGTTGTAGTACTAACTTTTCACAATTCTTTTCGTATTTTGTGTGTAAATCATAATTTTATAATTTGATCTGCAATACTAACACCATCTTTAAGATGAAAATCTTATTTTTACAATACTTATATCGTAGTTAAGTAGTAAGTATAGCTCTTTTGTGGGTCCGCGCGTTAACAAGCACGAGCTTGGTGTCGCTGGGCCTCTTGATCATACATACGTCAACATCCAAGGTAAAAAAAAAAGGTGCTCACGAAAACAAGCAATGAATGTACCCAACGAAAATGAGCAGAAATAGCTATTGGGGAGCATGAAAACACTAGAAAACAAACAACAAATTTTGGACAAATATTATTTCCCAGGTTTAGCCAGAAAAACAATTTTGGTTACCAAAACCTGTGAGACCTGCAACCTGGCAAAATACGATAGACTCCAGCAGAATGGTGAAATTCAGGCAACCCCCATTCCCACATACCCCGGTCAGATCATTCATATAGATGTCTACTGCACACAAGGAAATGTAGGTAAGTTTTCAAAGTACGGGCAGGTAAAAATATATAAGTCAAAGGCAGCTGAGGACTTGAAACACCCGCTTCGCGAAATCATGATAGCGTTCGGCATGCCGCAGTCAATTGTCATAGACAACGAAAAAGCTTCTATAAAATTTCTGTTGGAAAATCAATTTAGGGCAAAAGACGACAAATACACGACTCCGCTCACCACTCCACTAGTAATGGTCAAGGAGAAAGATTCCATTCGACTCATACCAAGATCATAAGATACTTTAAAAAGAAGGACGAAGCCGCAAACTTCGAAAGCCCAATTTTCAAAGCAGTCGAAGTGTACAAAAAATCCATCCACTCCACCATTAAAAAGAAACCAATCGAAGAATTTTTGTTATCAGAACGACCCACAACAGACTCACAATTAGAAATAGCCAGAGAAGAGATCAGATAAAAATCAAGAAAAAACAGGAAGAAGAACTCAAAAAAGAAAGCCATAATAACTTACAGCCAAGGGGAAATCACCTATGACCGAATAAACAAAAGGTTAAGCAAAACTATCAGCAAAATTCAAAAGATAAGTAGTGTTAGAGAATAGAAACACCACAGTTAAAACATAGTCAGGGAAAGTAATTCACAAAAATAATATAAAAACCTAATCCACAGATTTTTCTTACCATTGTGCCACAGGTTAGCCACGATATTAGACTACTCGAATTCACAACTAATACCCATTAAAACTGGCGTAGCGGCAATACAGAATGGTGTATATAGAGAAATCCATGTTTTTAATGTGGAAGAATATGAGCCGCTCACACGAACTTTTCCCATTTCTTGAGTACAAAGTAAAGAAAATTACAAATGATTTGCGTAGACTCAAACCAACTAAAAGAGTGATCAGATCAATTGACATATTAGGGACAGCTTGGAAGTACAAAGCCAGCACGCCTGACAAAAACAATCACTAGGTTATAGCCTTGAAAACAAATTAACAATTAGAAAAGAAAAATAGACAGGTCATAATTAATACGGAGTTAAACACAGGGATAAATGAACTCAGCATAAGAACCAGTAATCTAATTAAGACATCCAAAGAACAAACCGAGTTCAAAGAACAAATAGTATCCGTACTAAAATATACTACAAATATTTAAATAAGAGTTGTCTAAACTCATACACGCTATTAACAGAGCGAAAACAAACACTATAAATTCAATAATTTTGTCTGAAATAGAAATAACCATAATTGAGCAAATAACAGCAAACAAACAGATAATGTTCACAAATATAGAAGAACTGTTAGAATTGCCAAGATAAAAATTGGAACCAACGCAAAGACCTGCTGTACATAATAAATATACAAATATAAGGTAAAGAATTATATACAGCAATGATAATTAAGCCGATAAAGAGAAAGAAAATCATAAAGTCTCTCTGCGTAGAATCTAAAGACACAACTAGGAACTCCGTCAGGGCCTGGAGAAAAAACTTCTTTAGAAGAACTAAGGTCACTTAAGAGTAAAGTTTCAGTAATTCAGTGTTGACGTTTCCGATTTGTGTTGACGAAGTCAAACAAGCGTTTCGAAAAACATTTTAAAATAATCTTTGTATTATTTAGGATGGAGCAATTAGACGAGAAATAGAATAGAGAGAAAATATAAGAGGGAGCTAGTTTCCTTAAATTTTGTATATAGCATTGATTTTTATACCCGCCTACCCAAAGGGTAAGGGTGCTATAACTTTGTGCCAACCGAATATGTATGTATGTAACAGACCGAAGGAAGCATCTCCGACTCCATAAAGTATATATATTCTTGGTCAGCGTCAACAGCCATGTCCGTCTGTCCGTCCGTATGAACACCTAAATCTCAGAGACTATAAGAGATAGAGCAACCAAATTTTTATTTTTATAATATTTCGATGGTAAAATTGGGTGGAGGGTATCTCACAGTAGAGCAAACTCGAGAGTAACTTTCTTACTTGTTTTTATCCGATTGTAACCAAATTTTCAGAGATCATTAAGATAGTAATTAGCATTGTGAGTACCAAAATTGAACTTTCTAGGTTTGAAATTACGCTTGCAATTCGGTTTTATTCGATTTATGGAGGCGGAAGGGGGCGTGGAGTGACATGGATAATACAATTGGAAATACCCGCCTACCCAAGGGGTAGAAGGGTATTATAACTTTGTGCCGGCCGAAAATGTATGTAACAGGCAGAAGGAATCATCTCCGACCCCATAAATTATATATATTTTTGATCAGCGTCAACAGCCGAGAGGATATAGCCATCTCCGTTTGTCCGTCCGTATTAACACCTAAATCTCAGAGACTATAAGAGATAGAGCAACAAATTTTTCACAACAGTGTGTCTTATTGTTGCACGCAGATCAAGTTTGTTTTACATTTTTGACACGCCCCCTTCCACCTCCGTAAATCGAAAAAAACCGAATTGCAAACGTCGTTTTAAACCTAGAACCATCTAAATGATTTCTGAAAATTGGTTACAATCGGATAAAAAATACAGAAGTTATTAAAGAATTACTTTTATAAGGCGTAATCAGGTGCCGCTGCACCTAGTTAGTTGCTATGTCACACCGTGACATAATAATGGTATTTAATAAACTAACTAAAGTGCCGCCAAGCTAATAATTTCGAGCAAAGAAAATATTGGTACAATTTTGGTATATTTTTATTATGTTTTTAGTATATTTTTCAGTATATTTTTGAAAAATATAATATTTTGATGGTAAAATCGGGTGGCAAGTATCTCACAGTCGAGCAAACTCGACAGTAGCTTTCTTTTTTGTACTAATAATGTCATGCCTTAACCAAGTTTCAGTTAGTGCAATGACATGAAAATGAAAACATAAACTCTTTTCACTTTGATGACTCAGTCAAGAGTTTTATACCCTTAAACCCAGATTTCAAAGTTGAGAAGCTATCCGTATTTATTAGAAAATAGGCGATTAAATGTTCTTGGATACGGACCCTGCACCTATTGATCGTCTTTCAATATCGTATTCTGTAAATTCTGTATTATGTAAATCTTGCACAAAATATGTGATAGTAAGTAGGCGTACGTTAAGACAAAGATTTTAAAACACTAACTCCAAGTAGTTTAAGTGCAAAGTGAACATTTAATTTTTTCCGAATTATACCTCTTGGTATTTCATGATTTGGTACATTATAATGAAAAGTATAACAATGCCACTAACCATATAGTACATAGATCTAGCATCCCCTACAAGAGTTTGTGTACACACTGTTTTCTGTATTCTCCGAGATTAGGACACATTATAGTTGCATGTTGGCTCAAGCAAAACTGTGCCGGAAAATTCCGTTAGCGTCTGCATATGAACGAACGCCAAAACGTTTGGTGTCAGTCTTGTACTGCTGCTTGCTCATATGTGTATGGCAATATGCAAGTGTGTCGCGCTGTAGGCAAATTTTGCGTATTCGTTTTGCAGCTATCAACAATTGTTGTTGTTATTTTGGTTTCTTGTCTTCTGCCGAGCCTTATTGTCGTGCGGTTTGTTTGTTGTCCTCCCCTTACCCTTGTTTTCATCGGCATCGTTTGACTGCTGCGATTGTTTTGTTGACAAGGCATCTTGTGCTCTGCAGCTAGTGGTAGTTTTGTTGATTTATTTTTTTACTTTTACTGGCGTGTGCCGACTGCACTTTTCGATCTTCTATAAATATTTTGTTATTATTATCAATTAATTAGTATAGACATATTATATTTAAATTTCAGCATATTTCATTGCGAATTTATATATGTACACGTACATATAATAAGAAATATGTTCATAACATACATATCCTTTTTTAAGTCATGATATTAATATGATAAATATTTATACTTTTGAATCTTCGTAAGCAGTTGGCAAACAAGCATATAAATTATCTTTATAGGTCATGGATTTAAAAAAAATCATAACCTTTTGCATTTATTCGAATGTGCATAACAGTCAGAAGGAGGCGTCTGCGACCCCATAAACTATATATATTCTTGATCTTGATCAACAGCCGAGTCGATATAGCCCTGTCTGTCTCTCCGTCTTTCTGTATGAATATTGAGATCTCAGAGACTATAAAAGCTAGAGCTACCAAATTT
Source organism: Drosophila pruinosa (assembly GCA_018150935.1). Classification (NCBI taxonomy): domain Eukaryota; kingdom Metazoa; phylum Arthropoda; class Insecta; order Diptera; family Drosophilidae; genus Drosophila; species Drosophila pruinosa. The sequence continues at coordinate 1,065,009 of JAECWR010000034.1, forward strand.
GGAGACAACATACAAAAACTCGGTGGGCAGACGAAGTTTATTTTAGATGTTGGCCACGCCCCTTTCCGCCCCCGTAAATCAAAAAGAATTTTCATCATGTTAAAGCTATAACGTTCAGTTTTGGCACACACAATACTAATCATAATCTTAATTATCTCTGAAAATTTGGTTACAATCGGACAAAAAACACAGAAATTATTAAAGAATTTCTTTTATAAGGCGAAATCGGGTGCAGCTGCAACAACATTTATTTCGGTATATAATTTGTTATGTTTTTAGTATATTTTTGAAAAATATAATATTTCGATGGTCGCTCTTTATTATTCTTCCATTCAGTAAAATTGGCGGGTATCTCACAGTCGAGCTCAACTCAACTCAACAGTAGCTTTCTTACTTGTTTTACCCAATAATTATTATAATTTTCATAATTTTATAACATTATTTAACACTCCGTTTCATAAATATCTTCTTTTATACTCTAACTTCCGCATGTACACTTAAAATCTATGACCTCGTACAGTCAAAGCTTGACTGTAGCCGTTCCTACTTGTTATACCTGCCTACCCAAAGGGTAGAAGGGTTTTATGGCTTTGTGCCGACCGAAAATGTATGTAACAGGCAGAAGGAAGCATCTCCGACCCCATAAAGTATATATATTCTTGATCAGCGTCAACAGCCGAGACGATATAGCCATGTCCGTCTGTCCGTCTGTCCGTCCGTATGAACACCTAGATCTCAGAGACTATAAGAGATAGAGCAACAAATTTTTCGCGACAGTATGTCTTATTGTTGCACGCAGATCAAGTTTGTTTTTGATTTTAGCCACGCCCCCTCCCGCCCCCGTAAATCGAATAAAACCGAATTGCAAGCGTCGTTTTAAACCTATAACGTTCAATTTTGGTACGCACAATGCTAATCACCATCTTAATGATCTCTGCGAATTTGGTTACAATCGGATAAAAAACACAGAAGTTATTAAGATATTACTTTTATAATGCGTTACCACGTGCAACTGTTAGTGCTGCCTAGTTAGTTGTTATGACACTCCGCGACATAATAATGGTGTTCAATAAACCAACTAAAGTGACGCCAAACTAATAACTTCGAACAAAGAAAATTTTGATATATTACTTTGGTATTTTTAGTATATTTTTTTTTAGTATTTTTTCAGTATATTTTTATACTATTATATAAATATAATATTTTGATGGTAAAATTGGGTGGCGGGTATCTCACAGTCGAGCAAACTCGACTGTAGCTTTCTTACTTGTTTTTAATTAAGATTTATGAAAACATAAACAAATTATGTTTTGTAACAGTGTTTAAATGTTAATGCAAATTATATTAATATAAACATATTATATGTACACACACAGAACATAAGTACACAATTTATGCAACAGATAATTACAATGTATATTCATATTAACATTGAAACATATGTACATATGCATGGGACTGATAGTGATTTATCGAGCGAGTAACAATTGCTGAGAATGAAATGCTGTAATCTTTCTTGTGAGACTGAGCTGCTATTTCAACCAAATCGTCTGCAGAAAATGAAGATTCAACAATGCCCGAAATAGAAATGATCGAATTGTGAAATTTTAGATGAAGTTGATGAAATTTAGTTGAGATGCGGAGTCCAACAATGCTCGACATGACATAAAAGTTCCAGATCAAGTCATTACAAGAATTATGGCAGTTGGCAGCAAAACATAATCCGTGAGCTAATGAGTTATGGGGTTTAGGCGAAACGTTGCTCGAAGTCGTTGAGAAGCGGTTATCTGCCGCGTAGCTTTATATGGCTAAATCGAATTCATGTGAAGGAGCGAGTGGTGCGCATATTGGCAATGCTTACAATGACAAATTAAGCAGCGGTGCAGATGTTTTGCTTCCTTATGACTTAAGTGCGGTGGCACACTGAGGAGTTTGGCACATTTTGCGAGAAAGTGATCCTTGATGTGCAGGCGAGGCGATTGATTGGATAACACAATCAGTGTGTTTTGCATTGATTTGGATGAGAACACACATTCACATTCTGACTGGGGGTGATGGCCACAGGGCTCTCCAAGTTCTTCATCATACGGCATCTCTTCTCCAGAAACTTCGACATGTCTGTCCACTTTGGAAGTCTGTCTTTTGCCAAGGCCTTTTCCCATTTTTCCCTCGTAGGTTGGTTAAGCTTCCGCGGTGGTTGTCATTGTGCCCAATGCTCAATGATGCGAGTTGACTTCGTCGCTTAGCTCACGTCGCTATGATTCCAAAAATGATGGTCACCGAGTGAATTTTCACAACTATCGCGGAATTTGCTCAGCACATTAAGTTTGCGAGACGATTAGCTACGATTTAGCCTTAGAAAGCCAAGTTCGTTGGGAGGCAGCGGGACACGACTGCGCTTCTATGACCGTGGTGTTCATACTGCGGTATAACTGTATAGCCGGTATCACAGTATAACGGCTCCAAAAAGTAACATATAAGACGATAGCGCGATTACAGCTATACTTATATGAGCGTACATAAAAGACTGCGTGGACTATCACTGGAACTGGATATTTACGTGCAGGTATACTAGGCTGAGGTAGGCTTGGTCTACTAAAGTCGTGCTTAGTGCAATTATGCGCTGAAGCAGCTTTCACTATTGCACCGATTTGCAATAATCCGCAACACCAAAACCGCGCTCAGACCGATTATATGCGTGTGTACATATGCCTCCGGAGACACTGCAAGTTGCCATCGACCGAAAGCTTTCAGAATAAAAAAAATATTAAAAATTATTTTAATTGCATGTTGGGTCGAGCAAAACTGTACCAGTAAATTCGGTTCCGTTCAGTCCGTTAACGTCTACTTTCGAAAGTCAAAACGTTTGCTATTAGTCTTGTTCTGCAGCCTGCTTCTTTGAATGTGTATATCGCAAAATGCAAGTGTGTTGAGCTGTATGCAAATTTTTTGTCATATTTTTTATCAGTAGCTTGTCAGTGGCTGTCAATTGGAGAATGAAAGAAAGGAAGGAAGTGCGAGGCTTCCTCGGTCGGTGAAAAATAAGAATTAACAATTAATCTAAAGTGGACACAAATTAAAGAAGCTCCGTAAATCCAAGAAACGCTTGTTACTCTTACTTTTCAACACGCGACGAAGAAAGCAAGTCAACAAAGAACAACCCGACTCTACTGACCGCCGACAGCAAGAAAGCGAACTCTTGCTCACCCACTCTGCTCACCCCAACTCCTACATCATGGAGCTACCAATGCCAAACCCCACCACCGTCGACTTCGATGGAAGAAGCTCCAACAACTAGCAGCGCTACAATTTCTGCAGTCGCAGCAAAAGCACCACCAACAACTAAACCAACTACCAATATTGCAAATTCGGTGCCAACGGCCGCAGAGCAAAATACGATGGCAACAAAAACCGGAAGCTTTGATAAGCAACAAGCGGTCCCGGCTATACAGTCTGGTATGAATCGCTACATCCAGATTAAACGTAAGCTTAGTCCACTAAAACCGGTTGGTAATAAATCAAAGATCAACCGTACCAACAAAAGCAACGATCAAACTAGGAGTTCTAATGATAACCGATTTTCCATCTTAGCAGAGGCGGAGAACAACCAAGCAGAATTGGGGCAGGAGACCCAAAAGAAACCAAAGTCCCACCTATTTATATAAGGGAAAAAAGCTCAAACGCCTTGATCGACAAAATTGTTGCGCTGGTCGGGGACGATAATTTCCATGTTGTTCCGCTTATTAAAAGAAACATCTCGAAACCAAACTTCAAACGAAGTCCGAAGAACACTTCCGATCTTTGTCTAAGTCTTTGTCTACCAACTAAAAAGCAGCAAGGGACTGCAAGTTGTACTAAAAGGAATCGAACCGGACGTCGCCCCCTCTGAGATTCAAGAAGCCCGTAAAGCCAAGGGCTTCTGTGCCAAAAATGTTAACAACATTATTAACAGAAAAAAAAACCGCTACCACTCTTCAAGTTCGAGCTCGAACCAGATACCAAAGCCTTAAATAAAAACGAAGTTCACCCGATCTACAAGTTGCAGCTCTTACTGCATCGAAGGATCACCGTGGAAGAACCACACAAACGCAACGGCCCTGTACAACGCAAAAACTGCCAGGAAAATGGACACACGAAGACATACTATACGGCAAACTACGCGTCAACAAAATACGCAAAATGCGTATTATAACTCAAAAAGTACGCCAGACGTTTTTGTTTGCCATGCAACAAAATATGATGGAACTCATGTCATTTATGAAAACAACTATGCAAACCCTTGTTCAGAACCAGAACATGGTGACTCAGTTGCTTATAGCACAACAGTCCAAATAATAAATGTCTAACCTACGTAAATCCATGTGGAATGCCAACGGCATTTCACGGCATAAACTGGAAATAACGCAATTCCTAAATGTAAATCACATCGATGCCACGGCCTCTGCCACGGGTCTATGAAAACCCAAAACGCAAACTGACCGTATTTATTGTATATGCGGACTCTATTATGTTCATTGCTTAGTGATTATATATAAAAGTTACATAAAAGTTTTCTGCTCCTCCTTCTCTTCCTTCTCCAGGAATCATTTTAAAATATATTAAAAAATCCTCCGGGAATCATTTTAAAATATACTAAAAAATAACAAAGAGGTGAGCGAGCGTCCTCCTCCGGATATCATTTTAAAATATACTAAAAAAAATCCAAAGTGGCGAGCGAGCGAAGCGAGCGTTCCGGAACGCAGCGCAGCGTAGCGGAGCGAAGTGGAGGACACCTCGTATTTAATAAATAAATATATTAATAGATTCAAATATATATATTTTCGTTTTACATTCTAATTCTAATTTAAACACTGATGCAGAACACAAACAAATTATAATGTAAAAAATATCAAAAATGCCATAGATTCATATTGTATGTAGGCTTGGGTCAACTTTATTAATATTAAAAAAAAATATGAATGTAATTGTAAATCCAAAAATTCAATAAAAATCTTGAATTTTAAATAAAATTATTGTTTTCCTTAATAAATTCTAAATATTTTTATAAAACAAACTAAAAGTAAATCAACTAGACATAATAGATAAATATTTCAGTTGAAAGCCTTTGCTAAACTCTGTAAATACCTAATTATACCATTAGCTTTAGTGAAATGTATATAAATTTAAGGGATAAAGCACAAATAACTAAATAAAAAATAAATAAAATTATATATTAAATAAAAAACAATTAAGAAAGCTACTGTCCAAAATTCAATAAAAATCTTGAATTTTAAATAAAATTATATATTAAATAAAAAACAAGTTAGAAAGCTACTGTCGAGTTTGCTCGACTGTGATATACCAGCCACCCAATTTTACCATTGAAATTTTATATTTTTCAAAAATATACTGAATAAATACTAAAAAATACTAAATATATTCCAAAATAATATATTACAATTTTCTTTGTTCGAAATTATTAGCTTGGCGGCACTTCAGTTGGTTTATTGAACACCATTATTATGTCACTAAGTGACAGCAACTAACCAGCTGCAGCTGCACGTGATTACGCCTGTTAAAAGTAATTTCTTAATAACTTCTGTGTTTTTTATCCGATTGTAACCAAATTTTCAGAGATCATTAAGATTGTGATTAGTATTGTGCGTACCACCTACCGTACCGTACCTTTAACTTTCTAGGCTTAAACAACGCATGCAATTTGGTTTTTTTCGATTTGCATGATCGGAAGGGGGCGTGGCCAAAATCAAAGATGTTTCCTTCTGCCTGTTACAGACATTTTCGGTCGGCACAAAGTTATAATATCCTTCTACCCTTTGGGTAGGCGGGTATAAATATGAATGTAATTGTAAATCAAACTACTGTTATATTTGCATATACATACATATGTACATACAATGTACACATGTTATAAACATTTTTGTTATCAAATTTAATATGTCTATATTAGTTAATTGGCTATAATGACAATTTTCATACAAGATCGTCAGATGCTGTCGGTACACATCAGCAAAAATAAAAAAAACAAATCAACAAAACCACTACCAGCAGCAGAACACAAGACGTCATGTCAACAAAAAAACAAACAACAACAATTGATGATAGCTTCAAATCGAATACACAAAATTTTTGTACAATTCAATACGCTTACATTTTGCCATATATATTTATATGGGTGTGCACAAGCATATTCAAAGATGCAAGCAGCAGTACAAGACAGGTTGCAAATGTTTTGACGTTCGAATACAACTGCTAACGGACTGAACGGACTGAATTTTCAGGCACAGTTTTGCTCGAGACAACATTCAACTAACTTGTGTCCTAATCTCTGAGAATACAGAAAACAGTGTGTTAATACACTCTTGTAGGGGATGCCATATCTACGTATTATATGGTTAATGGCATTAAATGTCTTAAATAATTTTACATTTTGGTGTTTTTTTTTTTGCGAAAACAGTATATTTTGAAAATCAACTTAATCACTTTGGGCAATGTTAACTTATAATGGACTGGCAACTCTGACGCTGTAACATAAGAGTTCATTTTGGATTGTATAAAAGTGAAAAACTAAATTTAACGCATAATTTATTAGTATATAGTGTAATTAAAGAACGCGTAAGAGTTATTCTCGATGATTTATTAAAGTTATCCAGACTATTGGAAGTCAATGGCTCACAATGATGCGAACTCACAGTTGTTTCTTATTTGGTCTGCACCCTGCTGATTATGCTACAATCAACATACAATGGGCTACTCAATTTTTACCATATTTATTAGCGAATTTCTGTTAAAGATGTGATGTATTGTTGTGGTTCTAACTAGAGTCTTGGAGTCATAATTATGCCTAAAATCTTATTTTATGTTTAATTTAATAATATTTTCTAATGTTGTCCACCCGTCCAATAACCCAAACAGCAGGGCTCACATCCTTCCACACGAAAGCAGATATGTCACTAAAGCCTAAAATAGTAGAATTTGTTGATGTCTGGCCGCGCTTGCGTTGCATTGCTGAGTCGGTGATAACATTGAGCAAAGTTGAACGTGCCGTGTGGAATACGAGTTTCAGGTAAGTGTCGTTCTATTTTTCGTTGAAAAGTAGGATAGGTACAGCCCGTTACGCACTACAATCATAAGCAAATCTCATTTGTCACAAATATCCATTACGAAAACAAGTAAAAACTGCGGAAATTTAATGGAAGCTGTTGTTCTTTTTTTTTCAAAATAATGCCGTAGAAAAGATGGTTTTATAATGAATTTTTGTGGAGAAAATATTTGTCGAACGTGTTTTTTTTATTAATTATTTCGAAAGTTATTAATAAAATAAAATTTTTTTTATATCAAACTTAAGTAAAACGTTGAGTATACGCACAAAAAAATTGTTTTTTTAATCTTTATCCAAAAACAAAACATCGACAATTATTGTATCACATAAATTCAAGACAAATCGTTTTCTAATGGGTACAAGAATTACCAAAATAAACAATTAAGAAAGCTATTGCCGAAATTGCTTCTCTGCGAGATGACACCCGCCACCCATTTTTACTGAATGCAAAAAAAAACTAGGAGTAACAATCGAAATATTCTATTTTTCGAAAGTATACTGAAAAAATATACTAAAATAAATATACTATATATATACCAAAAAGTATAGCGAAATTAATCGCGCTCAAAATTATTTTTTGCTTTATTGAACACCACTATTATATAGTGATTAACATATCAACTAAACAGGTGCAGCTCCTCTTGTTTTCGCCCTATAAAATTTCTTGAATACTTCTATGATTATTATCTGATTGTTACCAAATTTTCAGTGATCATTAAGGTAGTGATTATTACGCTTGCAATTCGATTTTTTGGCCAAAATCTGAAACAAACTTAATCTGCGTGCATAAATAAAATATAATGTCCCCAAAATATGGATGCTCTAGCTCTTATCGACTCTGAGATCTTGCTGATCAATAAACCTTTAATTTTCGGTTAGCACAAAGTTATAATACGCTTCTACCCTTCTACGCTTCCAAAAATGGAATCAAATTCATTTCAATTGAGGTATTTTTGTATGAGGTTGCTCCACAATTCTGCGTGATTTGCAAAAATTTTCATTGTCAAATGTATATACATGCTAATATATATGTACATACATAAGTATATCTTCTTCATCATAATTACACATACATATGTGCGTTTAGTGATGTTTATACACTGTGCGTGGCGCAGCCAGAACCGATGGCCGATCGACTCTACAATGAGACAAAACACTTCCTAGAGGCTCATGTTCAGGAGATGCTGTCCAAAAAGGTATTGACAGAACATGATACGGACAACGCAAATAATTCTAATAGCAGACCGGATCTGCTTCAACGATACTATACAACTTGGATGGAGTATAGTCAAGGCATCAAGTATCTTCATCAGTTATACATGTATGGAATTAATATTGTCTCACACTTTTTGGTATTTTAATATTACTTACTTCTCTTGTAGCTACTTAAATCAGCAACATATCAAAAAGCAAAAGATTACAGATACGGAATCGTTCTATGGAAATCTGTCTACCGATGCAGCAGAACAAATGGAAATTGGAGAGCTTGGATTGGACATTTGGCGTTTGTATATGATTGAATATCTATCACATGAACTTGTGCGTCACATCCTCGAAGGAATAGCTGCTGATAGGGCCAGCAATGGTACCTTAGACTCTCATCGCGTGCAGGTCATTAGCGGCGTCATTCACAGCTTTGTAGAGGTGCAAGACTATAAGAAGACTTGTTCACTTAAGCTGTATCAAGAACTCTTCGAGGCCCCCATGCTGGAAGCAAGCGGTGCCTACTATACGAATGAAGCAAACAAGCTTCTGCAACGATGCAGCGTATCCCAGTACATGCAGGAGGTAATTAAGATTCTCGACTATGAAAGCAGACGAGCCCAGAAGTTTTTGCACGTGAGCTCGTTGTCCAAATTGCGAAAGCAATGCGAGGAGAAGTTTATCAACGATCGCCTCGGCTTTATATATTCGGAGTGTCGCGATATGGTCGCCGAGGAACGACGCCAGGATCTGCGTAACATGTATATTGTACTGAAGCCAATACCTGATATTTTGAAGTCTGAACTAATACACACGTTTCTCGAGCACATAAAGAATGAGGGTTTAGAAACCGTTTATGCTCTCAAAGGGGAAAACATACATATTGCCTTTGTAGAGAATATGCTTAAGGTGCATCACAAGTATCAAGAGCTAATAGCTGATGTTTTTGAGAACGACTCGCTATTTCTTAGCGCACTAGACAAGGCCTGTGCCAGCGTCATTAATCGACGTCCCAGTGAACGACAACCCTGCCGTAGTGCTGAATATGTGGCCAAATACTGTGATACCCTCTTGAAAAAATCTAAAACCAGCGAAGCGGAAATCGATCAAAAACTCACTAATAATATAACCATATTTAAGTATATTGAGGACAAGGATGTTTATCAAAAGTTCTACAGTAGATTGTTGGCCAAGCGACTTATTCATGAACAAAGTCAGAGTATGGACGCTGAGGAGGGTATGATTAATCGGTTAAAAGTATGTAAAGTAACTTTTGATAGCATCTAAAAATATTAATACATATTTTGCCCCTATTTACAGCAAGCTTGTGGCTATGAGTTCACCAATAAGTTACACCGCATGTTCACGGATATTTCTGTCTCTACAGATTTAAACAATAAGTTCAACAATCATTTAAAGGACAACGACATTGATCTCGGTGAGGCCATTATTAAGTTTAACATTTCTTTTAAATGTTGTCATTGACAATAAATCTCCTTAACAGGCATTAACCTTTCGATTAAGGTGCTACAGGCTGGCGCATGGCCGTTGGGTTCCACACAGGTTATACCATTCGCTGTGCCCCAGGAATTTGAAAAGTCCATTAAAATGGTGCGTTGATATATTTATAATATATTTCGTTATTTACACTTATTCTCAAAACTGGAAAATTCATATCGATAGTTTGAAGATTACTATCACAATCTGTTTAGTGGTCGTAAGCTAACTTGGCTGCATCATATGTGCCATGGCGAACTGAAGATAAGTCATCTTAAGAAGTCCTATATTGTAACAATGCAAACTTATCAAATGGCAATAATTCTGCTATTCGAAACCTGTGACATATTGAGTTGCCGTGAAATACAGAATACGCTGCAACTAAATGATGAAACTTATCAGAAACATATGCAACCAATGATCGAGTCAAAACTACTGCATGCCAACTCAGAGAATCTCTCAGGAGACACGCGAATCGAATTGAACTTGGATTACACAAATAAGCGTACAAAATTTAAGATGAGTTCTTCATTGCAAAAAGAAACTCCGCAAGAAGTAAGTTCAAAATAAGTTATGAATTATATGTAGGTGAAGTTAACTATGTAAGAGTATGTGCTGCTTTAATTTTAAGGTGGAGCATACAATTAATTCGGTGGACGAGGATCGAAAACTATTTCTGCAAGCCGCCATCGTTCGAATAATGAAGGCACGCAAAGTGTTAAAGCACAATGCATTGATACAAGAGGTTAGCAAACATATCTAACCCCGTTATATTTATCTCACGTGTTTCTCAATTAATATTTCACAGGTCCTTTCATTATCGAAAGTTAGTTTTACACCCAACATTGCTATGATTAAGAAATGCGTGGAATCCTTAATTGATAAACAATATATAGAGCGTACAGCGAACACTGGAGATGAGTATAGCTATATGGCCTAGACTTCGCAAAACGGACTGCTGGTAGAGATCACATATTAAATGCCTCCGATAATTGAATTCATAACACAACCCACAACATAGATACATAATTATATTACCTTGTAATACATTTACTCCAAGGCATACTTTGTTATTTGTTTAATAATTCATGACATTACAAAAACAAAATATTAACATCCAAAGTAATTGAGTACAATGTCAATGTCTGCAAATTATGTTAAACCTCCGTGCGATAAGTACGCATAATTGCGGAAATGCAATTTTACATCATTTAATTTTTTTTGTCAATCAATTGGCATATAGAATGTTATTTAATTCTTTAAAACTTAGCAGAGTATTATATTTCATTTATTAAAAGTGTGACCTCTTAAGAAACACGTCTGCACGAGCCGATTATCGACACGCATTTTTATAAAATGTGATTAATATGTGAGACTAGTTATGAAAACTTTACTACTCTTACGGCAACTCTCAGTAGATCAGAAATGCAATTGACGAAGTCAATATACAAATAGGCTGGCAAAAATTGCGTGTCTTAGCTACAGTTAATTATGCAACTTAAGAGAATGGAATAGCAGCTCGTAAAAATTTAAAACGCAAACGCACATTAAACTAAAAATCTGTTCTTAAAAATTGAGTTAGCTGCAGTTAATTATTTTGATAATATACATTTTATATTGTAGTTTTAATGAGCTTAATTAGGTAATAGTTAAAGAGCCGCACAATGTACCCAATTTTTTTAATTTTATATTTTTTGGATTAAGCTAGATTTATCGGAATTTTAAGAAAAAGCTTTTCTTGGGGAAACTCGCAGTTTTTTTTTAATTAATGTAAAGTTTCCGGCGATACATACAGAAAATATTTGCATTACCAATAACAAAATGCATTCTATTTTCATAGAGATGAGAGGGAGAGCCAAGCAACGGCCCGAAAATATTGCGCTGCCAAAAACAAATTACATGGAGAAACTTTAATTAATTAATTAATTAAAAAGCTGCGGGTTTCCCCAAGAAAACCTTTTCACTAAAATTATGGATACATCTAGGTTTATCAATAAAATATAATATTAAACAAGTAAGAAAGCTACTGTCAAGCTTGCTCGACTGTGAGATACCTGCGCCCAATTTTACTGAATGGAAGAATAAATAAAAGCGACCATCGATATATATTTTTCAAAAATATACTGGAAAATATACCAAAGAGTATACCGAATTTAACTTTGATCAAAATGATTAGCTTGGTCGCACTTTATTATTTTTATTGAACACCATTATTATGTCACTAAAGGACATACTAGATGAACAGGTGCAGGTGCACTTGATTTCACCTTATAAAACTAATTCTTTAATAACTTCTGTGGTTTTTGTCCGATTGTAACCAAATCTTCAGAGATCATTAAGATAGTGATTAGTATTGTGCGTACTAAAATTGATTTGTTCTAAGTATAAATTGTCGCTTGCAATTCGCTTTTCGATTTGCGTGGCCGGCAGGGGGCGTGACCAAAATCTAAAACAATCTTGATCTGTGTGCAACAATGAGACACACTGTTCCGAAAAATGTATTGCTCTATCTCTTATATTCTCGGAGATCTGTTCATACGGACCGACAAACGGACATGGGTATATCGTCTCGGCTATTGACGCTGATCAAGAATATCGGAGATGCTTCCTTCTGCCTGTTACATACATTTTCGGTCGGCACAAAGTTATAAAAACCTTCTAGGCGGGTATAAAAAATCGGATACATTGTGCGGCTCTTTAATTATTACCTTAATTAATTCCGTTAAAGCAAAACTTGCATCTGAAATTTAAAAAAAAATATTGCGACCAAGTGGCAAGTAAAAGCACCTGTTAAAGTTTTGGTGCATCATAAAATAACAGAATACATTTTTCACTTTAAATTGTTGTATTTTAATTAAAAATGACTGTTTTTTCATAGGAATGAAAGACCGCGTGTTTAAAATTTGTAGACAAAAAACAACTTATAAAATGGTGTAACCTTTACAAATTAGCAAAATTTGCAATACCAAGAGTTGATACAGTGTCTTTATGTGGAACTTGGCGCCCCATTCTGAATAGATTAGAAGTGGAATTTATTAAAAAGATACATCAATACGCAATGAACAAAGTAAAGTCTCCATAGCCACGAAACGTATTACCATTAACCATACAATACGTAGATATACCATTTCATACAAGCGTAAATGCACACACTTGTTTCGGTATATTCAGAGATTGAGTCACGCTTTAGTTGTATGTTTGCTCGAGCAAAACTGCGCCTAAAAATTCGGTTGCGTTCAGTTCGTTAGCGGTTGCATTCGAACGTCTAAACGTTTGCTGATTGTCTTGGACTGCTGCTGCGTCCTTGAATATGTTACTGAATACACATATATTTATGCAAAATGCAATTGTGTTGAGCTATAGGCAAATTTTGTGAATTCGATTTGCAGCTAGCACCAATTGTTGTTGTTATATTGGTTTCTTGTCTTGTGCCCTCCCCTTACCCTTGTTTTCATCAACATCGTTTGACTGCTGAGATTTTTTTGTTGACATGAAGTATTGTGTTCTGCTGCTTGTAGTAATTTTGTTGATTTGATTTGATTTACTCTTGCTGGTGTGTGCCTGTACCTGTCGATCTTGTATGAATATTGTGTTATTATTATCAATTAATAAGTATAGACATATTATATTTAAATTTCAGCATATTTTATTGCGATTTTATATATGTACATATTCATATATAATAACTCGGAATAAAATATGCTGAAATTTAAATATAATATTTTAATACTAATTATTTGCTAATAATATCAAGTTACATATGGCAAAATATTCAAAGACTAATCGGCGCAAGCCACCAAAATAAAGGAACAACGATTGCGGTCGGACAAACAGCAATTGCGGCGTATACGAGGTGTGTTCAAAAGGTATCGCGAATTTTGAATTTTCGCGGGTTACGTATAATCGAATTTCGTGTTTTTTGTGGCGTTATGTTGGTACTCATGTCTGTCACTTATGCCGACAAGCTCGGCAATTTTGAATGTTCACTTAATTGTTGACAGCTGCTTTGCTTGCACGAGTTTAGTATCGTCTTCGATTTTTACCTATTCAAAAGATGAAGCAAAGAACCTGTATCAAATTTTGTGTGAAAAACGAAATTAAGTGCGCGGATGCATTCCGAATGTTGACTGTGATATACGGAGAAGCTACCTGGGACCGAAGCAACGTTTATCGGTGGTACAAAATGTTCTCAGAAGGCCGAGAAGATGTGAACGACGAAGAGCGTGCCGGACGCCCGAGCACTTCAACAACAGACGAAAAAAAAAATGAAGCGGAGAAAATGGTATTGGCCAATCGTCGAATCACCGCTAGAGAAGTTGCTGACGACCTAAACATATCGATTGGCTCGTGCCATTCGATTTTTTTCAATGATTTGGGCATGAGACGGGTCGCCGCGAAATTCATATCAAAATTGTTCAACTGCGACCAATCGATCGTGGGCTTATGGTTATGACGTGGAAACCAAAGCTTAATCATCTCAATTGAAGCTGCCGCACGAACCAAGACCATAGAAAAGACCTCCAAGTTCGGTCGAATGTGAAAGTTTTGCTGTCAGTTTTCTTCGATTGCAGGGGCGTGGTGCATCATGAGTTCTTGCCACAGGGTAGAACGGTCAATAAGGAATATTACCTGCAAGTTATGCGCAATTTGCGCGAAGCAATCCGCCAGAAACGCCCGGATTTGTGGAAGAACAAAAAATGGCTTTTGCACCACGTGCGCGACTTTTTGGCCAAAAACAACACACTAATGATGTCGCCGTATTCCCCAGATCTGGCCCCCTGTGACTTTTTCTTGTTCCCCAAACTGAAGAGGCCCACGAAAGGACGACGTTACGCTACGATTGACGAGATAAAGACGGCATCGAAGGAGGAGCTGAACAAGATAAAAAACAAGTAAGTGGAGTTTGCTCGACTGTGAGATACCCGCCGCCCAATTTTACCATCAAAATATTATATTTTTAAAAAATATACTAAAATTATACCAAAATTTTCTTTGTTCGAAATTATTAGCTTGGCGGCACTTTAGTTGGTTTATTGAACACCATTATTATGTCACGGAGTGTCATAGAAACTAACTAGGTGCAGCTGCACGAGATTACGCCTGTTAAAAGTAATTTCTTAATAACTTCTGTGTTTTTCATCCGATTATAACCAAATTCGCAGAGATCATTAAGATGGTGATTTGAATTGTACGTACAAAATTGAACATTCTAGGATTAAAATGACGCCTGTAATCAAAAACAAACTTGATCTGCGTGCAATAATTACACACACTATTCCGAAAATGTCGTTGCTCTATCTCTTATAGTCGATCTAGGTGTTCATACGGACAGGCAGACGAACATGGCTATAGCGTCTCGGCTGTTGACGCTGATCAAGAATATATATACTTTATGGGGTAGGAGATGCTTCCATACCATAGATGCCATAATACCCTTCCGCCCTTTGGGTAGGCGGGTATAAAAAACATGAGCTTAACACACATGCACACATATCGTAGCAGCGTCGTTCTACGACTGAATTATGCTCGAGAAGTTTCGTACGCAGAGAGAGAGCGCAGCAATTCGGCATCAGGAGTTTTTATAGCCCAAAAAACGATGTGTGTATATTTCATATGTATGAAGACTCTACTATGCTTAGTGCTTAGTGGCTTCATATAAAAAACAGCTCGTTTGAATAAAAGAAAATATCGATTGATCCTATATGTTGAACCTCATAAACAACTTGTCTCCAATCCAAAAACTTTAGCCCCTAACCATACAATACGTAGATATACCATTTCATACAAGCGTAAACGAACACACTCTTTTCGGCACAGTCAGAGATTGTCCCACACTTTAGTTGCATGTTGGCTCGAGCAAAAATATGCCAGAAAATTTGGTTGCGTTTAGTCCGTTAGCGGTTGCATTCGAACGTCTAAACGTTTGCTGATTGCCTTGTACAGCTGCTGGGTTCTTGAATATGTTAGTGAATTCATATATGTATAAGGCAAAATGCAAATGTGTTGAGCTGTAGGCAAATTTTGTGTATTCGATTTGTTACTATCACGAATTGTTGTTGTTATTTTGGTTTCTTGTCTTGTGCCCTCCCTCCCCTTACCATTGTTTTCTTCGACATCGTGTTGTGACGTATTGTGTTCTGCTGCTGGTAGTGATTTTGTTGATTTGATTTTTTACTTTTGCTGGCGTGTGCCGACTGCACCTGTCGATCTTGTTTGAATATTGTATTATTATTATCAATTAATTAGTATAGACATATTATATTTAAATTTCAGCATATTTTATTGCGAGTTTATATATGTATGTACATATATTCATATAAAATAACTCGAAATAAAATATGCTAAAATTTAAATATAATATGTCCATACTAATTATTTACTAATAATATCAAGTTATGTCAAAATATTCAAAGACAGGTGTAATCGGCGCAAGCCACCGAAATAAAACAACAACGACTCAACAAGTGCAGCACCACCAGCAGCAGCACGAACGACGTCATGTCAAAAAGACCATCACATCAGTCAAACGATGTAGAAAAGAACATTGGCAAGGGGAGGGAGGCAACACGAAGCTTACGACAATAGTGCTCGGCAGCCGACAAGAAACGAAAATGACAAAAACAATTGGTGTCAGTTGCAAAGAAATCGCCCAAATATCCTAATGAGACTTGAAAATATCAAAATTAAAGCATTCGAATACACAAAATTTGTCTACAGCTCAACACAGTTGCATTTTGCCATATGTATATGTGTATTCACCAATCATTCAAAGGCGCAAGCATTGCCCAGCTTTTCAAATTTTAGCTGTTATGATTTTAGAATATTTCATATACATGAATGTGTTGGTAAATGCACGTATGTATATGACAACATACAATAGTATGGGTGGAGCTTGTCAATTTGAGTGCATTGCCCAACGTTTCATATTTGTGATTTCTGAATGTATAGTTGAATAGTTTATGCTCTTCCTTGTTGCCATATATTGCTCTGGCATCAAAAACATAGAAATTATAGGCAAGAGTATACAGCTATTAATAACACGCTGTTTTTGTTCTGTTGGATTGTTATTATTTTATGACCTTCGCCATTTCGGTGTTCTCTTGTCTACTTCTTTCGATTTCGTTCGCGTTGATAGTTGTGCTGCTGGTGCACTTGTTGAGTCGTTGGTGTTTTATTTCGGTGGCTTGCGCCGATTACACCTGTCTTTGAATATTTTGACATAACTTGATATTATTAGTAAATAATTAGTATGGACATATTATATTTAAATTTCAGCATATTTTATTTCGAGTTATTTTATATGAATATATGTACATACATATACATATAAACTCGCAATAAAATATGCTGAAATTTAAATATAATATGTCTATACTAAATAATTGATAATAATAATACAATATTCAAACAAGGTCGACATGTGCAGTCGGCACACGCCAGCAAAAGTAAAAAATCAAATCAACAAAATCACTACCAGCAGCAGAACACAATACGTCACAATACGATGTCGAAGAAAACAAGGGAAAGGGGAGGGAGGGCACAAGACAAGAAACCAAAATAACAACAACAATTCGTGATAGTAACAAATCGAATACACAAAATTTGCCTACAGCTCAACACATTTGCATTTTGCCTTATACATATATGAATTCACTAACATATTCAAGAACCCAGCAGCTGTACAAGGCAATCAGCAAACGTTTAGACGTTCGAATGCAACCGCTAACGGACTAAACGCAACCAAATTTTCTGGCATATTTTTGCTCGAGCCAACATGCAACTAAAGTGTGGGACAATCTCTGACTGTGCCGAAAAGAGTGTGTTCGTTTACGCTTGTATGAAATGGTATATCTACGTATTGTATGGTTAGTGCTTTAGCTTTAAATATTTCTGGCAGTAATTGTAGCAAGTTGGACGCCCAAAATAGGGGAGCATTTATTAGTGCAAAAATGTTATGTTAAATATATATTGGTCCTAAAATTAAATGTCAATTAAAATGTGTAGCAAAAGTGGAGAAAATGAAGAAAACAACGCACGCGATTTTTTTATTTAAAAATTTGTTTGTTTTCAGCGCCAATTCTAACATTTATTTGACCTTTAGAACTTGTCTCATTTCGGTTGAACTGAATTCTTCGTTAAAAATTGTAAAAACAGTGGAAAATTTTAATGTTTGTCACTCATTGTAATGCAAATCATTGCAAATTGTCTCTATGCAGAGGGCCGCTGTTTTTTTCCCAACAGGAATAATTCGTAAACTTTAAAATGCAATTACAAAATCTAAAAGTCTCCCGAAGATAATTTTTTCACCTAATTTCTGGTAAAAGCTAGCTTAATACCTTTATATCTATTGTATATCATTTTTTCGGAAAATGGATAAAAGCATTTTCTCATTAAGTGGCTCAAAATTTATGTTTATTAGCGAACAAATCTTCGAAGACTTAACATCGTTTAACATACCTATTCTGCTCTTTTAAATTTCTTGTTTTCCTGTCTTGTGTGGTTAGTTTGCTTATTTAACAATTTCTTTGCTTTCAAAAGATCCATTATTAAGTACAGAAAAGTCAGTATTTATATTTGAAATTTAAATATAATATGTCTATACTAATTATTTAAACATAATAACACAATAAAAAGTCGATCGACAGGTACAGTCTCCGCATGCAATCAAAAGTAAAAAGTAAGCAAATCAAAAACAGCAACGACAACGACAAAATCAATTGAAACAAACGAGCGAACAGAAGAGAACAACAACGTCACAGGCGGAAACCAACAATTCAATTCGTGATGCACGCACCGCACCGTTGATGACCTAGACTAGAATTCCTTAGTTATTAGTGATAGAAGAATGAAGAAGAGTATTCACTTTTCCCTATCCAAGCAAAACACTTCAGAAATGAAACTCAGTTTGAAATCTGAAAAATTTAAATTTAAGCAATCGGACAAGCAGCAACTGCATACACATTATGTTTCTTCATATGTATGTGCACTAAACACACATACACATATCAAAACAGCGTCGTTCTACGAATGAATTGATGCTCGAGTTCTCTCTGTTCTCTTTTTCAAGTTTCGTACGAACAGAGAGAGAGAGATAGAGCCCAACGTGCGAGAGCGCTGCGTCTCTGCCTCAAAGGTTTTGTTTTCAAAATTCAAAACACGACGGCTAGCTCGAGTTCTTGAGAGAGAGCCGAACGCAAGAGAGCGCTGCGCCTCTGCCACGAGGGTTCTGAAAACCCAAATGCGACAGACCGTATTTTTTTTGGATATGCGGACTTGATTATGTTCATTGCTTAGTGGTGGCGGGTATCTCAGTCAAGCAAACTCGACAGTAGCTTTCTTACTGGTTTTTTACTAAATTCTTTTCATTTTCAGAATATTATTAAAATATATTAAACGCGCCACCGTATTCCCACTCCCTTCACGCCACTTGCGCTTACATAAAAACTCAATGTTTAGTGTAAAGCTTCCTCAAACACAATATTTTTTACTTTCTTTCAATTCAATTTTAATGCCTCCTCCATCTCCATTTCCATCTCCATCTTCTCCATTTCCACCTCCTCATCCTATATTTCCTCCTCCTCCATCTCCATTTCCATCTCCATCTTCTCCATTTCCACCTCCTCATCCTCCATTTCCTCCTCCTTCATTTCCTCCTCCTCCATCTCCTCCTCCTCTATTTCCTCCTCCTCTATTTCCTCCTCCTCCTCCATCTCCTCCTCAT
The DNA here is from genome assembly GCA_018150935.1 of Drosophila pruinosa. Classification (NCBI taxonomy): domain Eukaryota; kingdom Metazoa; phylum Arthropoda; class Insecta; order Diptera; family Drosophilidae; genus Drosophila; species Drosophila pruinosa. The sequence continues at coordinate 1,084,529 of JAECWR010000034.1, forward strand.
CCATCTCCTCCTCCTCCATCTCCTCCTCATCCATCTCCTCCTCCTCCATCTCCTCCTCATCCATCTCCTCCTCCTCCATCTCCTCCTCCTCCATCTCCTCCTCCTCCCTCTCCTCCATCTCCTACTCCTCTCTATCGCCACCATTTCTTCCGCCTCGTCACGCTTTTTTTCTCCAGTTAAATTTTCCACACGCTTTCTCTCACGCTCTATTATATTCTGATTATATTTACGTCTTCGGCTTGCTCTGGAGTTAAATTTTCAACACATCGCCTACTTTTAGATATAATAGAGTCACTTATTATAAAATGATATATAATAAAAAATTTTATAACTTTCTTTCAATTCAATTTTAATGCCTCCTCCATTTCCTCCTCCTCCTCCATTTCCTCCTCTTCCTCCATCTTCCCCATTTCCTCCTCCCCTTTTCCCGGAGAAGGAGGATTATATATAATAAAGAGGTTAAAGGTTTAAAGGTTAGAAGTTAAAGGTTAAGGGTCAAAGATCAAAATGTTTCCCGGAGGAGCAGAAAATTAATATATATAATAGAGAGATAATATTTATACAATAATTGCACATGCAATATAATTAAATATAGTAAGTAATATATTTTAAGTCGTTAATAGTCGTTAGTTTTTGGTGATCTCTTTTTTTTTAATTGCTGCCATTTTTGCATATTCAGTGTGACAATAAAAATAAGTAGATTTTTATTAATTGGTTCTTTTTATTAGTTGATCACTAGCATATGTTTAAAGTTTAATTAACTCTGTTGCTTCATCAGAACTGAATTTTGTTGTTGCAAGAAGCCCTGTTATTCAGAGAAGTTTTTCTTGGTTTATTTTTATTTAATTATTTAATTTTTCAAGAATTAATTTTTATTAATATTGTTTTGCAATTGCAATATTGATATTGTTTTTACTATTATGGACTCAAATAATTAAAGTACCATTTTCTGTTAAAAGGATTAATTATGGTTGTTTGGATATCTATTATTTCCGTTCAGCTAAAAATAGATTTTATTCAATCATCAAATAAATCTTAAATGTTTCTTTTGAAAAATCGATTCTGAGCTACACACATTTATACAAAACGTGATTCATGTGTGAGAAAATGTGAATCATCTATTTTATTAAACCAATTTAATTTCTTGGTAGCTTCCAGACTATTTCGTAACTTTACTGAATTTAGAGTTGATACACTGCCTTTATGCGGAACTCCGTTCTGGGTTGACTAGAAATGAACGAGTTCCATATAAAAAAAACCGCTAACAAAAATCTACTAGCTGATTTTTGTTCGACAACGAAATATGTTATAGAGGCAACAATTAACCAAAAAAGTGATACCCCACGATTTTGCGTTATCGAAACTCAGGTGACCTCACACAAGCTAAATATATATATTCTTGATCAGCCGAGACGTTATAGCCGTGTCCATCTGTCTTCCCGCCCGCATAAACATCTAGAACTCAGAAACTCACAAGTGTTTACGAGACTCAAAGTTTTCGTTATGCGTTCGGTTTTGTTACGCCATGAATATTTCGAGTCGCCCATCGAGTCCAAGCGAATTCAACAAAGACACTGATGAATTTATATTGGAGGGTAGCCAAGCAAACATAAAAGATTTTAATGCAACAATATCTTACTTATACATATGTATATGTAAGAACGAAACGCAACAGATTTTTGTACTATTTAATACACACAGAATTCAAAGCGTATAAAATGCAAGTCAAATGACCCAAGCCAATGCTCTGTATGACAAAATAAAAAGTTACTCCTAAAAAGAAGAATTAAATAATGAAATTAAGAAACCTATTGTTGTTGTGGTTTGACTCTTCATCTCTTCACTTTTTTTGCCACAGTCGTCACAATTAATTTTATTCAAGCAAAATGTATCTTTTTATACTGATTGGTGATAGGGCCGATCGATTGAAAGTGGCCAAGTTTCCTCTTTATTCCGAAGATATTTATTTTACCTAAATTCAGCATAAATCCAGCTTAACCCATAAAGATTAAAATAATAAGAAAATCGAAGTGAGTTGGAGCTATCGAGTAAATGTCTTCATTTCAGATTATTTTGATTTTAAAAAATTAATTGTATTTGTATATGTTACATTAAATTGTGATTTGTTATTATAATTTGTCATTTATTATGGTTAAAAACAATTACATTGAAAATGCTTATTTTCTCTTTAAATTGGTAGCAATTCTCTAAAAATTTTTAAAACTGTTTTGTTATTGGACAAATCTTCGAAAACTTAACATCGTTTAATATAATTTATCTGCGTCTTAAATTTCTTATTTTCCTGTATTATGTGATTAGTTTGCTTTTTTAAAATTTACTTTTCTATTTTGCTCTCAATACATCCAATAATAAGTTCTCAAAAGCTGATAGTTTTGTCGTCTAAATTATTTTCATTTTTAGAATATTCTAAATATATAATATATTCAATAATACCACTAAGCAATGAACATAATAGAGTCCGCATATCCAAAAAATACGGTCTGTTTTCATTTTTGATTTTCATAGCCCCCGTGGCAGAGGCCGGGCAGAGGCGCAGCGCTCTCTCGCTCTCGAGCTAGCCGTCGTGTTTTGAATTTTGAAAGCCCCTGAGGCAGAGACGCAGCGCTATCGCACGAAGAAGTGAACAGAGAGAACTCGAACATCAATTCAGTCGTAGAACTACGCTGTTTGGATATGTGTGTTTAGCGCACATACATATGAAGAAACAAAATGTGTATGCGTATGCAGTTGCTGCTTGTCCGATTGCTTGAATTTTAATTTTTCAGATTTCAAACTGAGTTTCATTTCAGAAGGTTTTGCTTGGATAGGGAAAAGTGAATACTCTTCTTCATTCTTCTATCACTAATAACTAATGAATTCTAGTCTAGGTCATCAACGGTGCGGTGCGTGCATCATGAATTGAATTGTTGGTTTCCGCCTGTGACCTTGTTGTTCTCTTCTGTTCCGCTCGTTTGTTTCAATGGATTTTGTCGTCTGCGTTGATGTTGCTGTTTTTGATTTGCTTACTTTTTACTTTTGATTGCATGCAGAGACTGCAGCTGTTGTTCGACTTTTCATTATGTTATTATGTTTAAATAATTAGTATAGACTAATTATATTTAAATTTCTGCATTTTTTATTACAAGTTAATATAGGCATATATAAAAGGAGTATTTTGATTTTTATTTACATTTATATTTTTATTCATTTTCAGCAGTGTTTAAGCAAATTCACATATACATTTTTTCATACATATGTACATATGAATGTACATACATATGTGAGATAGTATCAATTTGCTAAATTTTAAATTAATTTAAATTTTAAAAAATATAAATGTAAATAAAAATCAAAATACTCCTTTTATATGTGTCTATATTAACTTGCAATAAAAAATGCTGAAATTTAAATATAATATGTCTATACTAATTATTTAAACATAATAACATAATAAAAAGTCGATCAACAGGTGCAGTCTATGCATGCAATCAAAAGTAAAAAGTAAGCAAATCAAAAACAGCAACATCAACGCAGACGACAAAATCAATTGAAACAAACGAGCGGAACAGAAGAGAACAACAAGGTCACAGGCGGAAACCAACAATTCAATTCATGATGCACGCACCGCACCGTTGATGACCTAGACTAGAATTCCTTAGTTATTAGTGATAGAAGAATGAAGAAGAGTATTCACTTTTCCCTATCCAAGCAAAACCTTCTGAAATGAAACTCAGTTTGAAATCTGAAAAATTAAAATTCAAGCAATCGGACAAGCAGCAACTGCATACGCATACACATTTTGTTTCTTCATATGTATGTGCGCTAAACACACATACACACATATCAAAACAGCGTAGTTCTACGACTGAGTTGATGCTCGAGTTCTCTCTGCTCATTTCTTCGTGCGAGAGCGCTGCGTCTCTACCTCAGGGGCTTTCAAAATTCAAAACACGACGGCTAGCTCGAGAGCGAGAGAGCGCTGCGCCTCTGCCCGGCCTCTGCCACGGGGGCTATGAAAATCAAAAATGAAAACAGACCGTATTTTTTGGATATGCGGACTCTATTATGTTCATTGCTTAGTGATAATACTAATACAATAAATGTACATGCAATATAATTAAATATAATAAGTAATCTACCATAATATATTCTAAATCGTTAATAATACTTTGAGCTCGCTTTTAGTGCTCTCATGCTCTAATATTGCAATCATTATTGTAGTGTGACAATAAAAATAATTTTTTATTATTTAATGCAGCTGTGGGCACGAAATTGACCTTCGAAGTAGACAACACAATTTCTTAAATACGCTATAAAATTTTAGCTTTATGGTGCGAGGGTCACTAGTCGCTACTAAAAAAGTGGAAGGAGTAGCCATCTGACGTGGTAGCGACAGGCCTGTGTTCGAGAAAATTACGCTTCTGTAAGCAGAAACAAGACAGGACAACCAGAGTAATAAGCATGACAATGCCAAAAAACAACGTCACGGCGATCGTCGCTCAAGACCGAAAATGAAGTGGAAACCGTGGTTTTTCAGCACTCTTATGATGCCCTCCTGCGTAAGACTGAAACGGTGCAAAATTACGTAGGAAAGACAGGAAACAAAGATATTATTTGTTTGTGTTTTGTGTGTTAGCACGGGTCTCGAGCATTGAATGCATGTGCGTGCTTCTTCTTATACGGTCACAGCCCTTTATTATACTTGTACTTGGTCTTTATCGCTTTTGACCAGCCATAGTGACATTGTGAGCAGCCAAAGCAAAAGCGTGCCCATCGCTGATTTAATGACTAGCATGTTTAAAGAATAACTTACTTCTATTGCTTCATCGGAACTAAGAATTTTCATGGGATGTAAATATTTGATTTTTGGATGAATGCATATTTTTGATATTATTTACCAATTGCAATTTGGATGTGGTTTTCACTATTATGATCTCAAATGAATAAATTATTTATTTTTATTAAGAGGATATTTTTGTCTGCAAGCCTAATTAATTAAGGTAAAAACCTATTTTATACAATCATCAAATAAATCTTAAATGCGTCTCTCGAAAGATCGAGATTTTTTATTAGTTTATTAGGTCATCAAACAATTTAAAGGAATCAATCGTTAAATTGTCTAATTGCGATAGCTTCCAAATTACGTTCCAAATATTTATGAATAATTATTATGTTGTAATTTTTCTTTTCTATTTTGATACTCGTTCTTTTTTGTTGTGTGTTTTGAACGACAGGTTTCATACTAAATAAAAAAATGTAGTTTAACTTATGCCTAATCTACTGCAGCAAATTGTAGATTATTGTATTTTTATTATTTTGAATTCAGTCTTAATTTTATGCAATGTGCATTTGAAATATTGAGTTTTATTCATTATAATATGACTGGTATAAGAGATCCTATTCTACACATTCGAGAGTAGATTATTAGATTGTTTTCTAAAATTAGTTTAATAGCATGGTCACTAAACTATCATAAATAGTTGCATATAAAGTTTTTCAGAAGATCATAGGTTTACCTAGCGACATGAATAGTGCATGGTATACCTTTCACTTGATATATGTATAAATGCATTCTTTAAATCATCCATCGAAGGGGGAAGTACTTGTTGCATCTCTTAAAGTAATTGGCATTACAAAATATAAATGACGGCTTAAGGTCTCGATCTCTCTCTCCGACTCTCTCTATTGATCCAGTGATGTGGTTTTTGTGCGCTTCCAAAGTGTTTTGAACAGACCCTTTTTTTTGGCTTTGGGTGTGGTGCCGACGATGGCAGAGGCATTGTCTTTGCGACTGTTGCTATCTTTCTCCTTGCGATTTGAGGACACTGTAGCAGAATAGAAAAATGCAATACAAATGGTAAATTTTAGATGGTATCAATATTATCTTACCAATTTCAAATTCATAGGCATGCTTGCTGTTGCTATTATCCATTGCTTGATCACTGTGGACCTTTTGTTTGCGCTCCTTATTGTGCTCTATAACCAATATCAAATTGATAAAGAACTTATCGAGAATGTAGTGTTTTTTACTTACTTTTCTTGGTAATCAGCAAACTAGTGACCCTTCGCAGTGCTTCGCGGGGTGAGTTATTTAAAAATGAAGGGGTTAGATTTGGTGGCAGTGTCAGCGGCTTACGGGACTGCCCAGTGCCGGACATGCCTGATGGATTATCCCAGACGCGAACCGAAGCCAATCGATCAATATTCTCCGTAGAAATAGGACGCATATTACGCTGCTTGGGATACCATCCGCGAGCTGGTGCTCCAGTCATGCGAAGCATTTCATTAGAGGCTAAAGCATGATTAATGGATCTTTGCCGACAAATTTGTGATGTGGCATAGGATCCAGCTGTAATGAGAAAATAAGTTCAATAAAATAACTTTTATACCCGTTATTTAAATGACATTTCCGCCGCTAAAAATAGACTAAAACGAATTGGAAGCTTACTTTAAGTCTAAAGTGTTAATTTTAGGTATGCATAATTGTAAACACCATCACAATGTGTTCTGAAAATTTATTTATGGTCGGACAAATAACACTAAAGTATATTTTGAGTCGAGCAGATTGGTATTTAATATTGGTTGGTATTTAATACTTACTTCCTATGCCTAAGATGGAGTTGCCGATACTAATGCTATTCGATGTGGTTGACCTTGGCGCTGTGCGGGATCCGCTGACAGGTACGTGATCAGTTTGACGTCTGTATGGGGTACGTGGGATGTCACAGCTGTATAAATGTAAGGTATAAGTCAAACTGAGAATATTTTGCTTGGTCAATAAGCTTACCCTCTGGCAAATATTGGTGTTTCAGGAAGACTACATGATGTTTGTAAGCGAAGTTCTTCGCGTGGCGACTGTTTTAGGCTGCGTTTGGTACCATAGTTAAGGTATCTGCGCTGATAGGAGCCCGTGCCAACGACAGATCCACCTTCGAAAGAACCTGTCGTGCCTGTGGGAGGCTGAGAAAACTGCGGTATCTGACCAACTCCCGTTGGTGTAGTTATACTGCTGCCACTGCTATATCCAAACAGCTTGGGTGATCTTTTCCGAAATTGGGAGTCAATGCTCCATGAGTTCATTGTGGTGGCCGAATGACCAGCACGATGTGGTGGCACCGCAGGAGGTATCGGTGACCCTGATAAGCCAGGAAATCCTTCAGCAAAGCTTGTCGACTGACAAGCTGGTGCCGGCGGCGGTGACAGGCCATCGTTGTAATGACGCATTGCCGCCATATTTTCACGACTACGTCGCATGTGGCTATTACTATGTACTTCTGCGCCAGATTCCGTAGCATGTACCTCGACGACAGTTGTACCACAATTTGCTGATCTACTTGCTGCCCCCACACTCACAGGCAGATCCAGAGATTTGCGAGAACCTTCCGGCGAAGGTGGCAGCGGTGCATCGTAATTGAACAGATCAGGATGTGAACGATTCGGTGATGATGGCTGTGGTCCAAAACAAATATTTTGTGACAACAGCATCTCTTTGGCGCTCTCCGATTTATGAACTCCCGGACGAAACTCTAGAACGCGTTGGGCGTGCAACTCAGCAGCAGTTGCAGCTGAGGTTACAGATGGCTGTGCATTGTGACTTACTATTGATAGATCCCCACGCAACAGGGCACTAATATTATGTTCGATTTGCTTAAGCGGCGCGCTATTATAGCTAAAATCTGATAGTTCCTCATCCTCCTCTAATGTGGGCGCAAGATCAGTGTGTGGCGTTGTAGCATTGGAGATGCGTTTGTCTGATTCAAAGAGATGAAAATGAAATAAGATTCCTATTTCCATTCCGACTTTCAGTGTCTCACCATTTCCATTGTAGGTGAACAAATCAAAGCCATCGCAATTCAGACGCGCCTCATCGAACTCGCTACTACTAGATCCGTTGTCCGGCATTGAGTCTGCACTCAGCCGCTTTTCAGTAAGAATTACTGTCTTACTTTTCACTGGCGTATTGCTCAGGTGCTCCGCGGCTTCTGCGATAACCAGTGAAAGTGTTTTCCGCTGGGCTAGTCCCATTTCTAGACATCGTCGATTCTGAATCACGTCATCGCATTTTTTATAGATTAGGTTTTGGTCGGAAGGAGCCGGTGGTGGTGGCAATGGTGAATATACACTACGTTCACTGTCACTGTTAAAAAATTCGTTGTAAATAGCTCCTGTGCCCAGAGATGAGCATGGCGGTTTCATTATACTAAAAATATCTGCGGCACTTGGCGACATTTTGGCTGTAGATCGGCGAATAACAAATGTACCTTTTCCTAGCATGCTCTTCTCGTTGTACACTAAGGAGTTACTCAAATCCGCTAGCTGGTTCTCCAATGCCAGTTGTTGCACAATATTAATAATAGTTTTAGGTACACTTGTATCTCAATAATTATGGGAATTTTTACCTACCTTATGTTTCTTCGAAGCATTTTTAATATGGCATTTAAAATGAATTTCCCAGGCGACACCGTTCTTCTTGACCGGCGTTAGGGCGGTAAAGATGGTAGACTCTTCCAATGAGTCCTTAGAATAGAAGTCATGCAGCAGAAGATGCTTTGGAGTAGACTTATTATTATTATTGGATGCAGTTGGAGAGACCTCGCCACTGGATGTGGGCTGCGAACCAGAGGATGAGGTGGAATGTGGATTCAGCTTGTGGCAAACCGTATTGTGTTTCTTCACAGAACTAAGTAACCTATTTGGACGTGCCCCTTCACCAGCCGATTTGACAGATGGTCCTGGATATATAGTCACCGGATGCTCGTTTAAAATTGGTTCAGGCAATTTAGCCAGGTTGCCACGTAGTACGGCGTTGTGCACAGCGTTGATATCAATACCCAGGACATTCCTTTCCTCATTGCAGCTACCTGCACGGATAGACTGCAATCCACTTGAGGAGTTTCTCGTCGAAGAGGCGCTAAAATTGGATGTTTTTGAGCCACAACACGGCAAACTTGAGTAGTTAGATCTGACATCAGGTGTTGAGTTGAAACTTCGAGCCTTAGGCTGGTGTGTATGTAGATAATGGACATTAATTTATTTTGAATTTTATTGTGCACGTGTTCTTGTTATTGTGTACTGACCAGCGTTGTTTGCATAAGTTCGACATTCGCTGGCTGGCTATACACTGCTTCCGATAATTCAATTAAATTTTCTCCCTCAACTTCGTTGGAGCTGGCTTCAGGCACGGTGTCTGTGCTGGGAGTTTGTGGCATATCTTCACAATCTTTTTTGATCATGTTTCTTAAAGTAGTTAAATTTAGTTATTAAACATACTGTACATACATCGTGATTTTAAAGTAATTAAAAGTATTATTGTGTCATATGTCGATGACAACAACCTATCGCCACGTAGATCCATTTTTGTGAACAGAAAAAAATACATATAATATGCGACGTGTAGCATTTAAAATTGAAAATAAGCTTGAACAGCGTTTTAAATGAAGAAATAAAATTTGGAGTGCAATTTTTTATAGTCTCTGAGATCCACGTACTTATACGGACGGACGGACAGACAGACGGACATGGCTAAATCGACTCGGCTATTACGTGTGAGTAATCTGACTGCCTTTCTACAGACGTCATCCAACAGTGCGCACCATCTGGGCAATTCAACCTTGATAGAGGAATTGGTCTCCAAAATACTTATGACCAAGAGACCAGGTAAATCGCCACATTTCTGGCATTTCCGACGATTGTGCCCTTTAGCAACTAGTTATAGAAACTTGCCAACTTGGTGTGCATAATTATGGATGATGTGAACAAAAAACAAAAGCGTCGTGTATTACATGCCAACATTGACTGTAACGACGAACGTAAAATTGGAGTCTACACGACAGTGTCAAATTTGTAAGGAGCAATATTCATTCAAGAACCGCAATGAGTTCAAGTAAGCGAAACCCAACTTCACAGCGAATTTATAAAGATAGCGTATCCAAAAGATCGCTGCAGTTAGCACGCGATCAGGGAAAGCCCCAAAGAAACTTAGGTTGCATTGATCAGTATGAAACATTACTATTTCGATTAGCTTTATATGGGGCAAATTGCAATTAACTGGTTACGTACTCTCTTCTCGACGAGGGGTCTTCTATGACAATGATAGATTCGGAGTTACTGCACGACTTGGATCTACGCGGAGAGCGACAACAATTAAAAATACAATGATTTGGTGGAAGATCCGCCAAAAAACTAACGCAAGTCGTAAACTCGAAATAAGTGGTGCTGGCCAATAAAGGGCTATGGCTATGCTTTACGTAATGTGGTTTTGAATCTGAGCCTACCCATGCAGAGCTTGCGTCGAGCAATCATCGGGAGTGGCAACCGAGATGCTCGACTGCCAATAAAATCATACAGTAACGCTGTGCCAAAGATACGCACTTTGCCATGCCAACGAAAACGAGATGGTTTTCCGAGCGAGGACCATATGCTGTGTCCACTGATCTTGTATGGATCGTTTTTGGGCCAATTATCTGAAAGATGGGTACTCTTCAGTGTTCAGTGTTGTCAAGAGACCGCATTATTACACATTACTGCCGACAGTGCTCTTCCACTTTACGGAAGGAGCCATCGGAGTATGTGGAGACATCAAAGAAATATTTCATTAAGTGCTGATACAACCAAATGATCGATGGGCACAAAGATTTCTATGGCGGGATAGTGATGATCAGCGGAAGCCTGACGTGTATGAGATGATAGTAATGACGTTTGGCACATCTTGTTTGCCAAGTGCTGCGCATTTTATGATGAATATGAACGTACGTACGATATAAACAGATCTTTGCAAACCGGATAGATCGAAGAGTTGAGATGGGTGCCGACAATCGATAACATAGCTGATGACAGCACAAGTGGACTATCTAACGTGGATTTGAGTCTGAATTCACGTTGGTTAAGTGGGCCAGCATTCTTGCCTTGCAGGTAGTTGAGAATTTTTTCACACCAAACTATAATCGATTGTTGAGAATTACTGTATAAGTGCTAAGGTTTACTCGCTGGTGTCGTTTACAATGGGAGGACGTCGAAAAATAAGGACTCAGCAAATGAATGCAAGAACGCTGAGTATCTGTTAATACGCCGAGTTCAATGGGAGTCCTATCCTGATGCGATTCATGCTGCAGTTAACGGAGAAAACGTCGCCTAAAGAAGCGACCTACGAGGGCTGACGCCCTATCTAGGCGATGAAGATATATTTTGCTGAATGGTGGTATAGATGCGGCTTTGGGCTTACCAGGCGAATTTACGGAGCTACTCGTGCACCACTACCATGTCATTAGAAGCATCAAAATGAGGATGCGATTATATGTGAAATACCCAAACGGTACGATAACTATTGTGGAATGTGAGCTCGAGCCGCAGCGAATAAAGACTCGAAAAGGCGCAGCCAGCGCATCCAATGATGGGTCCTTTGCCAGAGAACAGACAGTGCGTGAGCGATCGTTACGCCACACAGTCAAGGGCGTAGCACCTAAGGAGCATGTGATGGTGAGCTGACTCACTGTCTCCCACTGACTAACCTACCGCTGACGGTGAACCAGGAGGAACCACTCTCACCTAATGATTTGCTGAAAGGAGTCGCTTACCATCGAATATTGCCGGAAAGGATGGACAGCTTTCAAAGGAATGTACCATGGCGCATAGCACGCTTAATGATAGAGCGATTCTGGAATCGATGGGTCCACGAGTACCTACCAACGCTTGTACGGCGGGAAAAGTGGTGTGAATCCACTGAGCCATTGAGTTCAAGAGACGTTGTATTTGTAATCGACGCTGCCATGCCAAGAAGGGATTGGCGAAGAGGCGTTGTTGAAAGGGTCTACGCAGGAATTGCGAATGGCGATAGAATCCGTGTTATGGAACGTACAGTCTCCAGGTTAGCGAAACTTGATGTGAGTGATGTGGTCGCATCACGGAAGCGGGGATGTCGGTCGGAACACTTATTCATTGATAATCATCGGCTGTTAACAGCGCATGTGGAATTCGTATATTAATAGAGATTTGCTTGATATTTTGGTCTGATAAGAAGGCAGATACGCAGTAATCAACTTACCCGCCATACTTTTTTCAACCTACATTTTAGTGTAGATTGAGCAAGCGTGCCTTAAGGAAAAACTGCGGTAAGGGTAATTTAGTTTTTAAGTTGAATACTTTATATACATTGTTAAATTTGTTATTAGATTAAAACAAGCGTTATCGATATTGGTCATAAAATTACTAGGAATCTTGATTTGTTAAAGACACCTCTGGGACTCGAGAACCGACATCAAGGAATGCATAAGAATTAATTTACATCAATCTTCCTGATGCTTCATATAGCGAAAATAATGCGCTACCAATAACAGAATACATGCATGAAAAAATTTTTTGTTGGACGAATATTACAAATTATTTGCAAGCCAAGCAACATATGTACATATATATTAAATAAAACAATCAAAAACATAGTTGATAAAATTGATATGCTCTTTATCGATATTCCACACGAATGTGTTGGTATTATTGCTTCGACATGGTGGATACCAATAAATACAAAAATATGGCAGTTAACGAAAACAGATCAGAGATATTGTCAAGTTGTTCAAATGTAAAAGATTTAAATTTATCGCATTGCTTTAGTGTTCTTTATAAAATACCAAATTATGAAATATGAAAAGGGTTTAATTCGGAATATGGAAATGGCCATCATTGGATGTCTGTAGAGAATTTTGCCATTATCACTGGATTGCGGTAGAGAATTTTGCAATCCAAATTAAACTAGTTGCAGCTTGACTTTTTTTAAAACCCCGTCTTAACTACGCCCCACGAAATATTTTGTGATTTTATCGTTGGGGCTATGCTGCGTGGGTCAGCCAGGTGAAATAACTTTTTATATAAAGATAATATATGTGAGTATATATAATATATGTGAGCTTAAATGAGATTGATATTTGTACATTAAATTTAAATATGAATGTGAGAGGACATGTCTACGATAAACACTCACTTTTTGCGACTGAGACTCATATAACCGTCGTCCTCGGATTGATTCTCCCCGCTGTAGCTTTGAAAGGTCACAGTCTCCTCGAACTCGGATATAATGTCATCAAGCACTTTAATAGGCTCAGGTATGTCGTCAACAAAGATGGGCTCTAGTGAGTGCTGCAGTAGCTCGCTGTAAAACCAAAATTAAATAAACATTGAATTTGTTTTGATCACTGATAGAGTATAACATATTTAGAGCTTTAAAATACTTTCGCTTCAGTTGATCGATGGCTATTGTGGCATCCACTAAATTTGACTCTTTGCATTGATAATGCACAGATGGCATTGCTTGTGCTATTGATGCTATCTTTTTATCTGGCTCCAGTTCCAACGCTTCCACAGAACCGAGTGCTAGACAGGATTTAGGTATTGTTGCCATTATGCGTGTTTCATTGAAACAACGGATTTGTTGATTTTTGTAGACGGGTATTTTTTGACCCTGATATTTTTAAGGTTTCTTTTATTTTGTTTAGCTTTTATCCCTTTCGGTCTTCAAAATGACATCAATGCACACACCGGACTTTGATGATGCTTTTCGTTTTTGTATTTGTGGACGGATGTATCAATGTCAATCTATGCCATGCGTTTTTTAAATTCATCAGATGTACAGATGTATGTAGAAGCTGCCAGTCGACCAGAAAAATATGGAATTGTGAAAATTTTTAAGGTAGGTGATGCATCTAAAAGTAAAATAACGCAAAACACTATTCAACTTGACCCTATAAAAGCAGCTGAACGGATCTTAAAAGTTATCGAATTTCGCAAAACAAAGCAATAACTTTTAATGAATATTTTTCTGATAGTTATTATTAAATGATGCGCCTAGCTAGGTGTTTATTTAGAAAGGCAAATAAACCGTCGCATGCAAATCATACACGCCTACTTACGTACATACAGACACATGTATGTACATTTACAAAGTCATGAACCAAATATCCTATGTACATACAATGTACATATGTATGCATGTACATAGGTAGGCTGGCAATTAAAATTTGCATTGACATTTCAAATGTGTCTACATATTTTTAGTGTAAAAAAAGTGTACATGTGTATGTAAATATACATATGTACATATACATATGTACATACAATGTATATATTAATCACTTTCATCTCATTTATGCGCACTTTGCCCTTGCAATTTACTTCGTAAATCTCCAAATTCCTTACTTTTCACACCGCACTGCACGCGTTTCATATCACCAATTATTTCTATATACTGATTTGTTTTTTTGTGTATGATAAGCTCAGGCGCAGTCACACAATCATTCTACACAAGCATAGATAGATTGGTTTTTCCCACGTAGGTAAAACTATTTACATATGTACATACATATGTATATGGAGCTAAACAATCATATATTGTGCAAATTTTCTTTACACATGTGTTATGTGTACATGTGAATGCATCTAAGCAATAATTGCACACATTTTTGCAAGAGGCAATTGCGTCAGCTATCGGTGAAAAATAATAAAAAAAAATTAACTATTTGACGCTGCGTGGCGTAAAAGCCGTTTACTTCTACGGATGTAAAAATAATAATGAACAAAATTTACATTATTTGAATGTTTAATACAGAAAATTTTTCGTTTATTGTATTATAATCCCAGTTTAACTCTTAACTTCACCGACAGGCGACTTCAGATTCCATACAAAATCAAAGTTTGTCGAATTGCTGAAACGGTGGCGATGCGGCAACCACATTGATGCTTTGCTATTTGATTTACTGAATAAAGTTTTCTGACGCGTTGGTTTAGGCAATCTGGCATCGATTTTTTCATGTAGATTGTCACAACCATTTAAACCCACATACACACATGTTCACACACTGAAACTACATTGAAATTTAAAGTTTCCCGTTTTCCTTTTTACATTTTAAATGGAATAATTAAAAAAACAAAAATAATAAAAAATCTTCCAATTCTAAATTTAGAATTATTTTAAATATATCAAAATTGACAGCGTATGCTGAAAAGCCAACCCACCGAGGGCTAGTGTAGTGACTGAATGACGGCCGAGTGGTGGGGAGTATGACAAAAAACAGCAAACAGTCTCGACCATTCAGCGAGGTTTTCTTTATTCATTATGCTAAAATTTTTCACTTGCTTAATTTTATTTAAAATTAGTAGATGGGAGGGAGTTCAAATACTCAAATATATAAAAGTATTTATTGAAATAAAAAAAAACTGTCCATATTGCTCTCATAAAACCCACTTAGATACGTATGTATGTACATATATACGAAGTCTACACGCTTCGAACATAAAAACACGACTGAAGTAAACAGAGGCAAATTTTGATGTTATTGTCTGTTTTTTCTTAATTATATCTTGTGCTTTTTAAATATCTGGCCATTTGTTTTTTTTATATATGTAGATAGCGCTTGTTATTTAAAAAATGTATAAATCGCACAAAACGTTAAATTTGAGTGAGTGCATACTCTTTAATTAAAAAAAACTTGCTCTTGAGACACTGTGCCGTCACACAAAAGAAACCGACACTGGCGCCTCATAGAAATATCCAACACCAAAATACATGGGATTTTCCCAAACTTTATATTACATTTAAAAAAAATTTTTGTTACTAAGATTTACGAAAGGAATATCCTAACTCACGCGGTGAATTTTTAGTTTCTTACGTATTGAATTTGGCACTACACTATACAATGAATATTATATTGATTTCATACATACGAAGCGACACATACTTCGTGTTTTAGTTTTAAGAACTCCGGAGGCCGAGACGATGCACTCTCGTGCTCTCGGCTCTCTCTCTCTCTGCTTATGAAACTTGAAGCAGCGAACAGCGAGAACTCGAGATTCAGTTGCAGAACGACAGTGGGACAATGACTATGAGCAGATTTTTGGTCTGTCTTATATATATGTGTATATGTTTTATGCACGTATATATATTATGAAACGTTATGTGTATTCGTCGATGTTTTTGCTTTTATATACTTTTTTTTTTCTATATATTGCGCAGCCACTAAAAATTTATGATTTGTAGGTTATCAACGGTGCGGTTCGCGTATCACGAATTGAATTTTTCATTATTGCCTGTGATCTTGTTGTCATTGTCTTCTTTTTCGTTAGCCTGCTTTGTCGTCTTTGCTTGGTTGCCGGTTATATATGAAATTTTTGATATTATAGTTATTTTATGTTGAGCATCAGAGTTTAAATGTTAAGGACCAAAAGTAAATAAAAGTGAAGAGAGGGAGCAAGCAACGATCGGCACATAGAGAAATTATTGCGCTGTCTATAACATGCTATTTTCTCAAACCTTAAATGAATTTAATTAAAAAATTACGGCTTTCCCTAAAAAAGCTTTTCACTAAGATTTTGATAAATCTAGCTAACATGAAAAAAGTCGGTTTTATTCGGCTATTTAACGATTACAGAAACGCATATATATTCCGTTTAAAATAAGGATGTTAGCTATTCACATCTAACAAATTTTTTATTTGTTTTTTTTTTATGAAGAGCTCATTAATAAAAAACAGCTACCATAACAGAGTAATAAGCAATTTAATGCATAAAAATACCAAATATTGTTTTATAACAGTAACGCATCGCAACCCCTTTACATTATTTTGTTTTGGTTTTATTTGGTTTGATACGCACTATGACATAAAATTTTTTATCAATTAAAAATTTATGCATGCAAGAAGTTTTGGTTTATAATATTTAAAAAGATCAAATCTCGTTAGTTTTGTTACATTTAAATGGTGAAATCAGCTACAGCTAAACCTGTTCATTTGCAGTGTCATTTAGTGATATAATAATGTTATAAAATTAGAATTGGTAAGATGGGTAAAATCGAATTTATGTCAACTAAAACTTATGCATTCAAGAAGATTCGTTTTTAGTTATAAAAAATTGTAATTACTTTATTTATGTTTCGGAGAGTTTAAAATGTGTGAAAGAAAAGGAAGAACCGGCGCCAAAGAAAACATTTTTTTTCTGCTCCCAAGAGTTTTTTTTTTCATTTCATTCAATCATTCGGATTGTAATTGGTTGGTGACTAGGCTGTTGCTGGTGCGTTTGTTTAGTTGTTTTTCTTTTACTTCCGTGTGTTTATTATTTTAATATAATATTATATTATTTACAAATAACTAGTATTAACAAAATAATAGTATTTAATTTTCAGCATATTTTATTGCAAGTGATATTCATATATAATAACAATTATATATATAACACTTACTTACTATGCATGTATAGTGTACACATACATATAACAGTTTTTATACCCGCCTACCCACAGGATAGAAGGGTTTTAAAACTTTGTGCCAATCGAAAAAGTATGTAACAGACAGAAGGACCCATAAAGTAAATATATTCTTGATCAGCCAAGACGATATAGGTTCCTCTGTGCGACCGTCCGTATGCACACCTCTCGTTCTTGAATATGTTGGTGAATACACAAATGTCAATGCAAAATGCAATTGTGTTGAGCTATAGGCAAATTTTGTGTATTCGATTTGCAGCTAGCACAAATTGTTGTTTTTATTTTTTTTCTTGTTTCTTGTCTTATGCCCTCCCCTTACCTTTGTTTTCTTCGATATCGTATTGTGACGAATTGTGTTCTGCTGCTGGTAGTGATTTTGTTGATTTGATTTTTTACTTTTGCTGGCGTGTGCCGACTGCACATGTCGATCTTGTTTGAATATTGCGTTATTATTATCAATTTAGAAGTATAGACATATTATATTTAAATTTCAGCATATTTTATTGCGAGTTTATATATGTACATATATTCATATATAATGACTCGGAATAAAATATGCTGAAATTTAAATATAATATGTCCATACTAACTATTTGCTAATAATATCAAGTTATGTCAAAATATTCAAACACAGGTGTAATCGGCGCAAGCCACAACAACGACTCAACAAGTGCAGCACCACCAGCAGCAGCACAAATTACGTCATGTCAAAAAGACAATCACATCAGTCAAACGATGTTGAAAAAAACATAGGCAAGGGGAGGGAGGCAACACGAAGCGTACGACAATAGTGCTCGGCAGCCGACAAGAAACGAAAAAAACAAAAACAATTGGTGTCAGTTGCAATGAAGTCGCCCAAATATCCTAATGAGACTTGAAAATATCAAAATTAAAGCATTCGAATACACAAAATTTGTCTACAGCTCAACACAGTTGCATTTTGCCATATATGTGTATTCACCAATACTCTCAAAAGCGCAAGCATTGGCCAGCGTTTCAAATTTTAGCTGTTTTGATTTTAGAATATTTCATATGCATGTATGTGTTGGTAAATGCACATATATGACAAGATACAATAGTATGGGTGGAGCTTGTCAATTTAAGTGCATTGCCCAGCGTTTCATATTTGTGATTTCTGAATGCCTCATTTGGATAGTTGAATAGTTTATGCTCTTCCTTGTTGCCATATACTATGTACATATGTATGTATGTATTGTTCTGGCAATAAAAACTGAGAAAGAGTATACTGCTGGAAGATATTAACCATTTTGTTTTGATTCTCTTTGACTTTTCAAGTTGTTCTTTTCTGTCCTTCGTTTCATGTTTCATGTATGTATACTATGCAATTATTGTTATTGTTGGATGACCTTCGTTTGGCTGTTGCTATTGTTTTTGTTGACGTCTTGGCTGCTGGTGGTGCGTTTGTGGTGTAGTTTTTTATTTCCTTGTGCTTGCGCCGATTACACCTGTTTAAATGTTACGCACATTGATAATATTTTAAAACAATTGCTATGGACATATTATATTTAAATTTCAGCAAATTTTATTGTTATTATTATTATTAATATTATTTTTATTTTTATCAGGCAAGCTTAAATTAAGAAATGCTTAAATAAATAAAATAATAATAATAATAACAATAAAATTTGCTAAAATTTAAATATAATATGTCCCTACCAATTGTTTTAAAATATTATCAATGTGCGTAACACTTAAACAGGTGTAATCGGCGCAAGCACAAGGAAATAAAAAACCACATCAACAAACGCACCGCCAGCACCGCTTTTAGTGATAAGATTCGTATGCGTTCGATCTCTACCGGAGCTATCTGGATAAGTGGTATGCCCGGTTCAGCAATTTGTATTTCTGTATTGCTGAACTCTTTGTCGTTGATGATTATTATCTCGTTCCAGAAGTTAATCAAGTATGTTCCCTTTATCTGCTTCGCATTGCCTGGCCATGTTATGGTGCCCTTGAAGTCGTTTGCTAGGATGATTCCCTCGTCGATCTCCTCTAATTTAGGTATGTGGTCAGCATTGGTGAATTCGCACATTGCCTGCTCTCCTCTAAGTAATTTTGGTAAACAAATATTCTGACTTAAATCTTCTATCTTATTTTTATTACAGATTCTTATATTATATAGAATCTCACATTGATCTTTAATACCAAAAATTTCCTTTTTAATTTTGTTTTCAAATATTTCTCCTGCTGGCAAATTAACAATGCTATTGGATTTTATTATTGGTTTTATTATAGAATTTTGGAAAGTTGTTGTTTCTAATTTTGGTATCTTTATCAAATATATGAGTGTCGTTCCATTATGCAAAATGGAGACATCTGAGAATTCTAACATTTCTTCGGTAGTTAATGGTGGCATATCGCCATTTGTAAACAGACTATTTATTATATTTATTTCGTTTTCGTTTAACAGGAAAGTGTTGATCATATTTAATTTTGACCATTGGATGGCGTATTTTATATAAACAGCTTCTTCTTTAATAAGCCGAACTTGATTTTGAAAACTGATGGCCAGCTCGTTACTCAAAAGTGAGTCTTTTTTAATTGAATTTGCGATATCGTTAAAAATTTTGGTCAGTTTGTTTAGTCTCTCTTCTAGCTGTCTGTTGATTATTACCTGTTTATTATTATTGGTCGTAAGTTTGTCTATACTATCTGTTATTAAAATTAAATCGTTATGATCGGGGCTACCTGCCACAAATTTCCAAGCAGAGCCAAGAATGTTTATTGTCCTACTATTGCGGGAGTGAAAGGTAGTAATGGTTTTAAAGATTACAAATGTCTGCGATATTTCATGCTGTATTGTATGTTAAAGGTTATTGTATTTGAGGTTCTTGTCAGCGTAGAACTGCAAGTTGTTAAGGGCGTCCCGAATTTGTTCCAGATTGATGACATGTAGAATCTTAGTGTCGTTGGATCGTATTTTGCCAATTCCTTTATAAATGGTCACCGTCTGTGCGTCTGTGTGATTGGTCATTGTAACTGTTGCGTTGGTTAAGCCTACCAGCATCCTATAATTGAATTGTTAAGTTTTAATGGGGCTCTTGTGTGCTGTGCGTCCTGATTCTGTTAGTATTGTAGTGTTCTTGTCTTGCTTTACTATTTCCTTTTTGAATCTATTTGATAGCTTTGAACCCAGTCTTGTATTTATCTTTACAAATATCTCTTCTCCTGCCATATAGGTTTGAATTGGTTTATTTCTGTTATTATGATCCTGTAAGTCTTTTATCTGTTTACGTCTCAGTTGTTTTATGTTGTCCCGTCTTGTCTGTTCGTATTGTGTGGGGTCGGTTGTAACTCTTCTGCCAAAGAATACTTCTAGTGGCCTCTTCTTTGTTACCGAATGATTTGAGTAGTAGGTTTACTCGTAGACCGCTCGATCTAGAAGTTCTTCGAAGTTCCTATGAACTTGTTCTCTCTTCAAGCATCTCATTATTTCAGAGAGTGTTGAGTGAAATCGTTCAATCTGTCCGTTAACTGTACTTTTGTTGGGGGGTGTTTTATAAATTTGTATCCCTAGTTGGTCAACCAACATGAATCGTATTGATTCAGAATTTAGGGATTTTTCGTTGTCCATTTCGATGAATTTTGGTACGCCAAAATAGAAAACTATATCGCGGAGTGGTGTTCGAATATCTTATATTGCTTTTAATTGTATTATTTGGGTTTTCGCTAACTTGGAAAATTTGTCAATTGCCGTCAGTACGAGGTATCGTTCAGTTGAGTAAATGTCCACGTGAATTATATGTCCAGGGTATTCGGGTATGGGTGTTTCTCTAATCTCTGGGTTAGGTGGGTGTCGGTCGTATTTAGTCTCTTTACAAGTCTTACACTGTTTCACTATATTTGCTATTTTCTGTTTCATTTTTGGAAAGTAGAATTCTTCTGAAAGCTGGATTTTATTTTCTAACGCATTTCTGTGAGCCCTATTGTGTGTCTTGAGAATTTGTTCTTCTTGGTCTGTTGTGTTAGTCAAATCTTTTACTAATGTCTGTGTGAATCGTACTTTCAAATTTTTGAAATGACTTGGATATAAGTTGTATTTTCCACATTATATTCGCCGTCGTGTAGATGCCGTTTATTACCGAAGGATTCAGATATTTTTTAAAATCGAATAATAGTTCTTCTGGATTGTACTGCTGTCTATATATCTCGTGTCTATGGAAAGTTTGAATTGGAATACTAAACTTGTAGTCAGTCATTTCTTCTTTGTGGAACAAGATCTGGTTTCTAAAGGCGTTAATAGGTACTTCCATGCTTGTAATTAATTCTTCGCTTGAGCTCTCGGCACTATGTTGCGTCGAGGCTATTAAAATTATCTGTCCTTTGGGTGATATTCTAGATAAAGCATCGGCTACCACGTTTTCTTTGCCTGGCTTGTAGAATATTTCGTAATCGTACTCCTCTAAGTACGATTTCCACTGTTTGATTCTCGCATTACCGTTCCAGCTACTCAATGAATGAATCAAAGGCTGGTGGTCGGTAAATATTTTTACTTTCGAGTTACCGTACAGGTAATTCTTTAGGCTTTTTAATGCGCCGTTCGCGGCGTAATTCTTTTCGGCTTTGGAAAGCGTTCTTGAGAGAAATGAAATTGGTTGGTTGTCTTGCGATAACACTGCACCTATTGCGAAGTGGGAAGCATCGGTTGTAAGGTGAAATTCTTTTGCGAAATTTGGGTAGCGGAGTATAATATCTTTAGGTATTAGGCTACTTTTTAGTTTTTTGAATGCTTCAAGTGCCTGATTGTCAAGGGAAATAGATTTTTTTGACGACATTTTTTTGGATACTCGTCCGTCTTCCCCTCTTAAAAGCGAGGTAAGGGGCTTGGTGAGCTTAGCGTAACCCTCGATAATTTCCTGTAGTAACCGGAGAGTCCCAAGAATGATCTTAAATCTCTTAGGGTCTTGGGAAGGGTATACTGGGCTATATCTGAAACTTAATCGGGATTAGTCTCGATTCCTTTGTCGGAAACAACAAAGCCAAGAAATTCAACTTTGTCCTTCATAAACTCACATTTGTCCAATTGACATTTCATATTGGCCTCTCGCAAAGTTCGAAAAATTATGTCCAGATTTCTTAAATGTGATTCATCACCTTTACTGAATATGATGATGTCATCAATGTATATGAAACATATCTTGCCAATATGTTCTCGAAGTATGTCATCTAGTGCGCGCTGGAAAATTGCTGGCGCGTTTTTCAGTCCAAATGGGAGTCGTGTAAACTCATATTTTCCGTTATTTACAGATAAGACAGTTTTTTCTATGTCGGACGTTTTCAATGGAATTTGGTGGAATCCACTCTTAAGGTCTAATACAGAGAACACTTTGTTGTCACCCAATTGAGCGAGAACTTCGTTAATTTCTGTTATAGGGTATTTGTCGGCTATAGTAACCAAGTTTAATTTCCTATAATCTATGACCATACAATATTTTTTTTCTTTTGAGCCGTCGGTTTTTTTTGGTACTATCCATACATGAGAGTTGTATGGAGACCTTGAGGGTCTGATTATACCATCATTAAGCAGTTCGGAGACCTGTTTGTTTACCTCATCTGTCAGACTCATTGGGTACTGAGAAAATTTCGAGTACACTGGTGAGTCTGAAGAAGTTCGTATTACTGTCTTCACATTGGTTGTGTAGTTCAGTTTCTGATTGGGTTCTGCAAATAGGTTTGGGTAATTTTTTAAGAGTTCATATAGTTTGTCGCTCTGACGTTTAGTTAGGTGTTCCGTTCTCGGAACAATGGTGTTTACCGCCTCAAATTTCTTTTCATTGAAAGGAACGTGAATTTTATTTTTTATTGTCATTATTTTCTTTCATACTTTAATTTCATCATTCAGCTCTTTCAAGCTGTCATTGCCTAGAATGGCATCGAATGACTTTAAGGGTGGCAACAAGAAGAATTTGACATTTATGTCGGGGTGATTAAAGAGATTGGCTATTTTATGATGGGTTACGCGAACACTGCGCCCTACGGACACAGCGTTAAATGGATTTTCATTAGCAATCGGATTTGTTATAAACTTGGGTTGTATGTAATTCCTATTCGATCCTGTATCTATTAATATTTTTAAGATTTTTCCATTCCCCAGCTTGCATTCAAAGTATGGAAGCGAGGAATGTTGTATTCTAAAAAAAATCAGTGCAGAGTTGTCGTTGTAATGGTTCGCCTAGGGTCTCGTCTTCTTGATCTGCAATTGCTTGCTCGTATTCTGCCATAGTGGCATACGATTCGGCAGATTGCATATGATTCTGTTCGTTATCGCCAGTTTGAATGTTGAAGTTCCGTTGTCTTTTCTGTCCGTCCTGCGTTAGATCTGGGGGTCTTTTCCCTGGTTTAAATCGTGGCCTATTCATATAGTTTACTACTTTTGACCTAAGGCTTGGGTCTACGTCCATGGGTTCTGCTCTCTGTAGGGGTTTAGGCGCTACTGGCCTGGGTGGTGGGTACTGTTGCTGTCGGTGTAGGTTTGCGTCGTACTGTCTTGACATAGGAAATTGGTTTTGCTGTCCAAAGTTGTTATAGTTCCTAGGCTGTGCGCCTGGATGGTATTGGACATGAGGATTTCTGGGTGGAACCTGTGGTGGCTGTCGAAACCCTGAGCTCGCAAATTGTATGTTTCTAGGAGCTGGTATTGGTTTTGTATTGGCGCTTTTGCTATTAGCCTGTCCTAGGGTTACCGCATGGTTACCTTGTCTTCGACCGTTTGGTTACCCTGAGACAACATTGTCATCTGATACTCTAATGTACCAAGATCCCGCTTGTCTCCGTAATGCATTGTTAGACACTTAACCATTGCTTTCCAATTTAATAGAACGCCATATGATTCTAATGCCGTGTCAGCACTATCTGAAATTTTGCTTCTAATCGTCTGAAGTATGTCCATATATTTTGAAGTACCAACCTCCCCTGCGTAGGCTTCCATTAGGCGGTCCACAGTCTTTTTCCAAGAGCTGAATTCCGCTGGATTTCCAGAAAATTCTCTGAGACATTTTATTAGATCTGGGACTTTGTCGAGTCGCTCTAAGTTTGCACGATGTTCTGCATTTTTACCCTGGTCTATAGCGTGGTTAAAATCGTGGTCTGGGTTATTTAAAGCTTGCACTATTCTTGGGACTTGTTGTGCTATTAACTGTCCCACTAGCTCAGTAATTTGCTCTAATGATGCCATATTTCTATTCTGCTGGTGTTCCCCGTGTCTCTGAGCCTGTCTTTGTTGTTGTCTTTCGTTGGCCAGGTTTTCTTGATTTAAAATGGGTGGCCGAATCAAATTGTTAAAATTGGCCATAAATTTTCAAATATAAAGAATGTTTTATATATTGGAATTTAAGTGTTTTTCTCAAACTGTGTATTATATAAAACTTTTAACGTGTTCTTGAATTTTAATATAAAATTGTGTTTTGTGTTTGATATATTTTTGTTTATAAACTTATTAACTAGCTTACATTAGGAATAATGATGTGGCTGCTCCTCCCGAATTTCCGGATTTCATCCTTTTTGAATCTTCTACTGGGGATCCTGCGACCAGTACACGATGTGGATGTTCTGCGAATGGATCTGCAGTCCACCGATGAGCAGTGATCAATTAAGATCCACTGCTTTGCCGAACATACAATTAAGTACTTCGGCTTGAAGTGCCCGGCCGTGCGGGAAGTTGTCCAGACGCTGCGCTCAGCAATATTGGGGTTACTGCACCTGACGGCCGGATGTTGTTGCAGTAGCTTTTGAATGATTTTGTTGTTATCTTACATGTAACCGAAGGAGAGAAGAAAACAACTTGGGAAGTCAATAAGAAACATTGACACATTGTGAAGTCAAAAAATATAAAATATGCAATGTTCGCAAATTGCCGGCAGCTCTTCACACACAATCAATTTGAACGTGTGCACGTTCGAATGCGGCGTAGACCGACGCAACCAAAACCGTTTTTATACAGTTATTTTTTGGTAGACAGCAACGTCCTACGACCCAAAATGTTCGTGGGCAACATCGCAGTACTTTTATTTCGATGCTGCCCACCAAAAAGTCCTTATGAAAAGACCAGTCTACGTATTGTATGGTTAGTGCTAATATAGTGCTACCGGGTATATACACATTTTGTTTTAGTATATTTTGGAAAAATATAATATTTCGATGGCCGGCTTTAATTTTTTATTGAGTAAAAATGGGTAGCAGATATTTTACAGACGATTAAGCTCGACATCAGCTTTCTTACTTATTTAACATAACAAATAATTAGGTTGTTCAATAAATCTTAAAGAAAACAATTAATATAATTGTAGGTCGAAAAACTGTTATTATATGTGTACATACATAATCCCAATAAAAAATGCTGTAATTTAAATATAGTATGTGTATACCAAATAAAAATAAAAAACAACAACTATGCAAAAGCACGAACAGTAGACAAGTATAGTCTTCTCAAAAGTGACGAATGAAACAGAAGAGAACGACAACATACATATATATGTCTACCAGCACTGTTAATGCTCTCTATATAATTAATTAGTTATTGGCCACAAAGCAATAAATTTTATAAAATAAGAGTATGCAGCTCTCGATATCCCAGTGAACGAATTTTTTTAAACTGAAATTGTGAATTAATGTATACAAATTTCTAACAGTATTCACATACAATCGAATTTTAGACATACATACATATACATATACATATGTAAGGATGTATGGGTTTTGAGCAATGCACAAATTATATTATTGCAATTTTGCAAACTTTAAATTAAATTTAAGCCCAAAATAAAACCAACCAAGATATAATTTTTTCAAAAATTCATTCATTTAGCTCTTTTTGTTAATTTAAAGTAGACTAAAAGACATTATAATATGTATGTATGTAATTGTAAAATCTAAAATTAGCCATTCGATTTTTATTTGTTATCTTGAAATATAATATCCTGAAATTTAAGTACAATATGTCTACTCTAATTAATTGATAATAACAACAAAATTTTTATTGAAGATGGACAGGCACAGTCCGCAAACGACAGCAAAAGTAAAAAAAAAACAACTCTACAAAACCACCACCAGCGGCAGCACATAAGACGTCATATCAACAAAACAATTGCAACAGTCAAACGATGTCGAAGAAAACAAGGGTAAGGGGAGGGCACAAGACAAGAAACCAAAATAAAAACAATAATTGGTGCTAGCTGCAAATCGAATACACAAAATTTGACTATAGCTCAACACAATTGCATTTTGCATAAACATATGTGTATTCACCAACATATTCAAGGACGCAGCAGCAGTACAAGACAAGCAGCAAACGTTTAGAAGTTCGAATGCAACCGCTAAAGGACTGAACACAACCGAATTTTCAGGCGCAGTTTTGCTCGAGCCAACATGCAACTAAAGCGTGACTCAATCTCTGAATATACCGAAACGAGTGTGTGCATTTACGCTTGTATGAAATGGTATAGCTACATATTGTATGGTTAGTGGTACCACCAATTAGAAGTGGATGATGCCAGCGGACAAATTGGTCCTTGGTCCAAGATTCTAATGTATGCAGATGATGTCATTATTTTTGAAAATGAGGGAGAACACAACAAAACCGTTACGGAAGACCGATCAATATTCAAGATATGTAAGTAATGTAGAATTGAATTAGACAAAATGTATATGAAAAACACATCGTCTAAAATTTTTAAGCCATATCCTATCTGACATGGGAATTATAAGGAAGAGCGACGGTGACATCAAGTCATTTCGAAGCCCAGAAAATATGGAGACTAGAAGCTTGCTAGGCCTCGTCAGATACGTCGAACAATTTATATCTGATTTGAATGATCGTGTAGAATACAACAAGTAAGAAAGCTACTGTAGAGTTTGCTCGACTGTGAGATACCCGCCACCCAATTTTACCAACGAAATATATTTTTCAAAAATATACCAAAATAATACACCGAAATTTTCTTTCTTCTTCACTTTAGTAGGTTTATTGAACACCATTATTATGTCACGGAGTGATATAGCAACTAGCTAGGTGCAGTTGCTTCTGATTGCGCCTTATAAAAGTAATTCTTTAATAACTTCTGTGTTTTTTATCCGATTGTAACCAAATTTTCAGAGATCATTAAAATTTTTTGTCGCGATCAGACCGTTGTACGAGTTGGACGCGTTTTTTAGTGCGAGGCTTCGTCGGTCGGTGTTCTCCGTCTTTTGTCGGTGAAAATAAGAACTAACAAATCAAAGTGGAGAAAAAGTAGCGAATTTGAAATTAGTAGTCTAAACTACATGAATAACAATTGACAGGCAGCTTGCGCGAAGTAACGCCAAAGAAAAATATATATAATTATAACTGGTGTTATGATAGTTCAAGTGTATATTTGACTTAATTTAATAAGTGCCACGCGTTATAAGCTCAAAAAATGAGCAGCGTTCCAAAGAATGAGCGTAGAAGCTCCCTAAATCCAAGAAACGCTTGTTACTCTTACTTCTCAACACGCGATATCGTTGAAGAAAGCAAGTCAACAAATTGCAACCCGGCTCTACTGACCGTCGACAGCAAGAGAGCGAGCTCTTGCTCACCCACTCTGCTCACCCCAACTCCTACATCATGGAGCTACCAATGCCCAACCCCACCACCGCCGGCTTCTATGGAAGAAGCTCCAACAACAAGCAGCGCTACAATTTCCGCAGTCGCAGCAAAAGCACCACCAACAACAAAACCAACTACCAATATTGCGAATTCGGTGCCAACGGCCGCAGAGCAAATTGCAATGTCAACAAAAACCGTAAGCTTCGATAAGCAACAAGCGGTCCCGGCTATACAGACCGGTATGGATCGCTACATTCAGATTAAGCGTAAGCTTAGTCCAGTAAACACGGTTGGTAATAAACCAAAGATCAACCGTATCAACAAAAGCAACGACCAAACTAGAAGTTCCAATGATAACCGTTTTTCCATCTTAGCAGAGGCGGAGAACAACCAAGCAGAGCTGGGGCAGGAGACCCAAAAGAAACCAAAGCCCCCACCTATTTATATAAGGGAAAAAAGCTCTAACGCCCTGGTCAACAAAATTGTTGCGCTGGTCGGGAACGATAATTTTCATGTTGTTCCGCTTATTAAAGGGAACAGCCACGAAACTCAAGTTCAAACGAAGTCCGAAGAACACTTCCGAGCTGTGTCTAAGTACCTGGAGGAAACAAAAAAGAACTTCTACACCTACCAACTAAAAAGCAGCAAGGGACTGCAAGTTGTACTTAAAGGAATTGAACCCGACGTCGCCCCCTCTGAGATTCAAGAAGCCCTTAAAGCCAAGGGCTTCTATGCCAAAAATGTCAGCAACATTATCAACAGGAATAAAAAACCGCAACCACTCTTCAAGGTCGAGCTCGAACCAGAGAGCAAAGCCTTAAAGAAAAACGAAGTGCACCCAATCTACAAGCTGCAGCTCTTATTGCATCGAAGGATCACCGTGGAAGAACCACACAAACGCATCGGCCCTCTTCAATGCACAAACTGCCAGGAGTATGGACACACAAAGACATACTGCACACTTCGGGCAGTCTGCGTAGTCTGCGGAGACTTTCACAACTCCGTAAACTGCCCCGCAAACAAAGAAGACCCCTTAAAGAAAAAATGTGGCAACTGTGGAGGAAACCATACGGCAAACTACAGAGGCTGTGCGGTCTACAAGGAGCTGAAGAGTCGCATGCAACGAGCGACAGCTACGCGTCAACAAAATACGCAAAATGCGTATTATAACTCAAAAAGTACGCCAGACGTATTTTTCGCCAAGGCAGCCAGATCATCATTTGGTCCGCTAAATACCACTAAGGGCTTCTCATACGCCGAAGCACTACGATCAGGCATGGAAAATCCACTTCAGCCACACTCAGAAAACACTCAGCAGGTCCCGATGCAGCCGCAAAGCAATTTGGAATCTATGATGTATACCATGCAACAAAGTATGATGGAACTCATGTCATTCATGAAAACAACTATGCAAACCCTTGTTCAGAATCAGAACATGGTGATTCCGTTGCTTGTAGCTCAACAGTCCAAATAATAAATGTCTAACCTACGTATATCTATGTGGAATGCCAACGGCATAACCTGGAAATAACGCAATTCCTAAATATAAATCACATCGACGCCATGCTGCTGGTTGAAACGCACCTCACAGGGAGATATAACTTCCATATAAGAGGTTATACCTTCTACCGCACAGATCATCCGGATGGGAAAGCCCACGGCGGAACCGGCATCTTAATCAGAGAACGCATCAAACACCACTTTCACCAAAGGTTTGCAACAAATTACCTGCAAGCCATGTCCATAAATGTGCAGTCAGGAAACGGCAACCTTTGCATTGCCGCTGTCTACTGCCCACCTCGATTTACTATCTCTGAAGGTCAATTCATGGACTTCTACAACACACTGGGGGATCGCTTCATAGCTGCAGGAGACTACAATGCCAAACACACGCACTGGGGATCACGCCTCGTGACCCCCAAGGGAGGGCAACTGTATAACGCAATTATAAAAGTGAGCAATACATTGGATTACGTCTCTCCTGGTAGCCCCACATATTGGCCTGCAGACCCCAGAAAGATCCCAGATCTAATTGATTTCGCGGTGACAAAAAACATCCCACGCGATCTTATAAGCGCCATGGCCCTGTCAGATCTCTCATCCGACCACTCGCCCTTGTTGTTAACCCTTCTTCAAAGCCCAGAAATTACGGACCACCCCCATAGGCTGACGTCGCACAACACCAACTGGATGAAATACAGAAAGTATGTGAGTTCCCACATTGAGCTAACTCCTCAACTAAATATCGAATCGGACATCGACTACTCTACCGCCGCGCTGGAAGAGGTACTCGTCACAGCAGCCAGGATCTCAACACCAAAAGGGAAGGATGTGAAAATTAAGACATTCAAAACCAGCCTGCAAATTGAACAGCTGGTTCTGGAAAAAAGGCGTCTGCGACGGGCGTGACAAACCAGCAGGTCACCATGCTCAAAGCAACGTCTTAATGAAGCCACCCGCAAACTAAGCCGAGCTCTGAAGCAAGATGCTGAAAACGCACAACTAAAATATATAGAAAAACTATCGCCAACTAGTACAAAGCATCCCTTGTGGAGGGCTCACCCAAATCTAAGCTCTCCGACTGAAACCGTAACCCCAATAAGAAATTCTTCAGGTTGCTGGGCCCGCAGCGACAACGACAGAGCCGAAACATTTGCCTTACATCTCAGAGGCGTCTTCCAACCGAACCCCTCAGCAAATGCACATGTTCTTCCGCAAATTCACTCAGAGACGGAATTAACGCCAACTTCATTTCGGCCGAACGAGATTACAATCATTAGGGAGCTAAACCCAAAAAAGGCTCCAGGCCAGGACCTAATAACTACAAAAATGATAATGTAACTTCCGTACTGTGCTGTTGAGGTCATCTGTAAGCTCTTCAATGGTATCATAAGTCTCGGCTACTACCCAAGTAAATGGAAAAAATCAATTATAATAATGATACCGAAGCCTGGAAAAGATCACACGATCCCGTCATCTTACAGACCAATAAGATTATTATCATGCCTGTCCAAACTTTTCGAAAAATGCCTTCTAACGCGCATAATACCATATATGGAAGCTCACAATATTATCCCAGCCCATCAATTTGGCTTCAGAGAAAAACACGGTACTATCGAGCAAGTTAACAGAATAACATCAGAGATTCGCACAGCCTTCGAGCTTAGAGAATACTGCAGCGCGATATTCCTCGATGTATCTCAAGCATTTGACCGCGTCTGGCTCAAAGGTCTTATGCATAAAATTAAAACACACTTGCCTGGGTACACTCATAAACTCCTTGAATCTTACCTCTACAACAGAGCCTTCGCAGTGAGGTGCAACACAACAATATCCGACAACTACACTATCGAAGCTGGAGTCCCACAAGGCAGCGCACTTGGGCCAACTCTATTCGTCCTCTACACAGCGGACATTCCCACAAGTGACCGACTAACAACATCCACCTTTGCTGACGACACTGCGATCCTTAGCCGCTCCAGATGCCCAGTCCGTGCATCAACCCAACTCGCCAAACATCTCATGGTAGTCGAGAAATGGCTATCTGACTGGCGTATCAAAATAAACGAACAAAAGTGTAAACACATAACGTTTACTTTTAACAGGCAAACTTGCCCTCCGCTCTGCCTGAATAGCACGCAGATCCCCCAAGCCAACGAAGTAACGTATCTCGGCATCCATCTCGACAGACGTCTAACATGGCGTAGACATATCGAATGCAAGAAATTACACCTAAAGCTGAAAGCCAGCAGCCTCCACTGGATTATAAACGCCCGA
Organism: Drosophila pruinosa; assembly: GCA_018150935.1. Classification (NCBI taxonomy): domain Eukaryota; kingdom Metazoa; phylum Arthropoda; class Insecta; order Diptera; family Drosophilidae; genus Drosophila; species Drosophila pruinosa. The sequence continues at coordinate 1,116,130 of JAECWR010000034.1, forward strand.
TCGCCCTTGTGCCTGGACTATAAGGTCCTGCTCTATAACTCCACTCTTAAGCCAATCTGGACGTATGGCTCCCAGCTTTGGGGGAACGCGAGCAGAACCAACATTGATATCATACAGCGCGCTCAATCAAAGATCCTGCGAACTATCACTGGGGCACCATGGTATATTCGAAACCAAAACATCCACAGGGACCTCGGCATTTTCGCAGTAAAAGATGAAATAGACAAGCAAAAAGCGTCCTATAATGAAAAACTCTCTGTCCACCCAAATCCCCTCGCAAGGGTCTTGACTCGGGTTTCCAACCGATCCCGCCTGCAACGTACCGACCTCCCAACCCAGCCATAATTTGTCAGGGCCATTTCTAATGTTCCAGTCTACATGACTGTTAGCTAGGTTATAGTATAAGATTTGATACACTTATTGTTAGTCTCAAAAATGAGAAGATTCAATAAATAAAAGCAAAGTATAATAAAAAAAAAAAAATAAAAATTAAAATCGTGATCAGTATTATGCGAACGTTCTAGGTTTAAAACGTTTTTTTCTCGATTTACGGAAGCGGAAGGGGGCTTGAAAAAAACACCTAGATCTCAGTGACTTTAAGAGCTAGAGTAAACCAATTTTAGGGATAGTGTATCTTATTATTGCACGCTGATCAAGTTGGTTTTAGATTTTGACCACGCCACGGTCGACCACGGGCTTAAAAAGCTCCTTGGCTTGCCGCATCCCTGGTTGGACCGACCAGTAGCGATCAGGCAACCTAACAGCCCATGTTTTCAAAATAGCCGAGATGGTTGACCAACCCACGCCACAGAAGGGCTCAGGGCCGGAAAAAGTGTTTGACGAACCGGCCCTCGGAAAATCGCCTGCCAGCTCATTGCCCTGGATACCAGAGTGTCCAGGTACCTATAGAAGGGCGACGTTAGTAGTTAGAGACAGTCTCTGGAGGCAGCTCCAGCAATCGGCCACCAATCGAGAGCTTACTCTTTTAGAGGAGAGGGCTAAGATGGCGGCTTGACTGTCAGAGAAGATGTAGATGTTCACTCCTCTAATCCCTTTCTCTAGGATCAGACAGCAGCAAAACTCGATGGCATGAACCTCAGATTGGAAGACTGTGAGCCATTTGCCCATAGCAATTGAGGTTTTAGAGTTGGGTCCAAAGATAACAGCTCCAACCCCCTGATCAGTTTTTGACCCGTCGGTATACCAGTGAATACCGTAGGGGTCGCTGATGGGGTTGCCAGTGTCCCAGTACTTCCGGTCCGGGATGAGGGCTCTGAATTAGCACCAAAGAAAAGTTCCTTAGTCATAGTATCTGATCTAGTGCAGATATCTATGCCAGGAATGTCTTTGATCAGGGTAGCATGTCCTGATTCGGTAGCTAGAAGCCCTGATTGGAGCTTGATTCTAAGAAGGCTCATAGCAGCGACTTCTTTAATTTGAATATGCAGCGGAGTCAGATTCAGTATCGATTCCATTGATGCGGTGTAACAGGTACGAAGTGCACCTGTCAGTGAGAGGCACAGCCGCCTGTGCAGTTTATTGCATTTGCTGATGGCAGTGACCTGCGTAACCTTTGGCCACCACACAATAGCAGCATAGGTGACGATCGGTCTGACCATCATGGCAAAAAGCCACCGGATGATGCAGGATTTAAGACCCCAGATTCTACCAAAGAATCTCCTGCAGGCCCACATGTCAATGGTCGCCTTTGTGAGGGTGTTGCTGAGGTGGGAGTTCCAATTTAGTCTTTTATCAAGGGTTACCCCTAGATATTTGACTTCGCTGGATAGCCCCACAGGGGAGCCGCTGATATAAATTTGACCAATGTCAACGGAATAGCGCCTAGTGAAGGGAACTATAATAGCTTACCGTGTTCAGAGCTGATTGCATCAACTCCGTCACGGTGATGGCATAGTTCCCGGTCACTATTAGAGCCAGGTCTTCAGCATAGCCGATCGCATCAACGCCCTGCTCGGAGAATAAGACTAGTAGTTCGTCAACTACTAGGGACTTGAGTAGGGGGGATAGAACCCCTCCCTGGGGACAGCCTTTGACTGCATTAATGCATGCAGTCGTGGAGTCCAGGGTGGAAGTGATTATCCGGTACTTGAGCATAGCTTCAATCCACCGAATCAAGGGACTGGCAATTCCTCTACACTCTAGAGCAGTAGAGATGGACAAGTAGCCAGTATTATCAAAAGTACTTTCTATGTCCAGAAAAGAGCATAAAGCAATGTTCTTGGATACGAAGGCTCTTTCAATTTTCCCCACTAACCTGTGGAGAGCGACCTCCGTCGATCTGCCGGCTATGTACGCAAACTGCGTGGAATGCAGAGGTGTCGACGTCTGCACAGAGCACCGAATGTGCATATCTATCAGCCTTCCCGCCGTCTTAAGCAGAAAGGAAGTAAGACTGATCGGCTAATAGGACTTAGGCTGGACAAGCGGACGATTCCCTTGCTTAGGGATGAATACCACATTTACTCTCCTCCAAGAGATGGGTCTGTATCCCCAAGTAAAACTAGATCTAAGAAGGCCGACCAGTGGATCAAGAATATGAGCCATGCTGTTTTGAATAAGGGCTGGGAAGATTTTGTCACCCCCTGGGGCTTTGAAGGGAGCGAAAGAATCTACAGCCTATTTGACCTTTTCGGGGTCGAAGATGGATCCAGATAGGTTGAATCCGCGTGAGTCCGGTAACAAAATGGCGTCATAACGATCTGGATTCGGCACAGAATCCGGCAAGTGTTTTCCTCCGATCTTTAGTGAAAGGGCCATCTGCTCTTTTAAGAAGCCCTATTCCATTAGTCGACCCTTTGGCCAATACTTTATGGAGTCTCGCTGCCTCTGGCAACGATTCTATGCTACCACAGTAGCTGCGCCATGTATTGTAGTTGGTGAGAGCGTCCCTATAGACGTCCCAATTAGCACGATTAGACTTAGCCTCATTAAATATGTTTCTAGCCCTCCTTCTAAGTACAGCCAGCTCCTCATTCCACCACGGAATTTTGCGATTGACTCTTAGGGTCTTCTGGACTGAGCTGTCCTCGAAAGATGAGATAAGCACATCTTGGAGCAGATTGCCAGCGAGTTCTATCTCACTGATAGAATTAGGATTGCTGACCAATAAGTCTGCTTTGAAAGCTACAGAGGCTTTGAAAAGCTCCCAGTTTGTCTTTTTGGGACACAAGGAGTTTGGCGAATTTCGACTTGCCCAGGAAGGTCAAACTTGATGTGCTTATGGTCTGACAAAGTGTCTTCGTCTGTAACCCGCCAGTTAACAAGCGAACTCGCTATCGAGTTGCTGATTAGGGTGAGATCTGAAACCTCTTCCCTAATAGCATTAATAAAAGTAGGTTTGCACCCTATATTAGCTACATTTAATTGACAACACAATAAGTAGTCTAAAAGGGTCTCACCACGTTTATTGATGTCGCTGCTCCCCCAGATCGTGTAATGAGCATTAGCATCACAGCCGATCACGAGCGGGTTGTTGTTGCTACGAGAGAATTCTACCAGCCGCTGGACCTCTGCTGGGGGTACATCATCCACATCGCCCGGGAAGTATGCAGAGACGATCACAACTTCCCGGACACCGTCCGCAATGGCTACCTCAATAGCCGCTGCCACCAGGTCTCTGTGGATGAAGTTAATTAGTGGGTAATGTCTGACACTGTTATCCAAAAGTATTGCAGTGCGCGGGGCACCTCCCATACGGTCATATAACAACTTACATGATCCACATGATAGTCCACGTATATGCCCACCGATCAACCATGGTTCTTGGACGAAAGCCAGGTTGATTTGATCATCACAGACTACCTTGCACAGTGTGGCCGATGCTCCTCTGGCGTGGTGCAGGTTCGCCTGGAGCACTTTAATTCTGCTCACTCTCCCTCCTAATGGCGGTCGTCACAAGGCCACTTGCCTTGCCCCCTCGAGAGTCATTACCACGAATGCTCTTCGGTGGTCGGGACGAGCCACTCGGGGGAGGTCACCTTGCAACCCCGCTCACGGGAGGCACCCTTGCGGGTGGGTTGCGGCCCGAGGTGCTGGCAGTGGACCTGACCGAGGCACCTCTGACGGTGTCGGACGGTTACCACACGTCATACGCCTAGTTGGGCCCTTCGGGGACGTGGCCACGATGGCCGGTGGGGTAGGGGAAGGAACCTTGGATACCGATCCGGCCGCAGCGCTGGTGGAGGCCAAAGGGTCAGCCACTGCTGACATCTCCGAGGGAACCACTGTCGCCGTTGCCGGAGGGGCACTGGCAGGAGAGGGAACGGGTGAGGATGGGGATGGAGCAGGGGTGGCGGAGGAGGGTTTGGGAGCTGAATTTTTTAGAAACAGATTGACACTGCCGAAGCAAAATTTCTCCATACCTTGGTACTTCTCCTCGGTACAGGGCTCTGACGGACTACCAAGGGAGGGAGAAATTTTGCTTCAACGATCATTGCGAGGTGAGTCGTGGTGCCGTTCAAGTTATGTTGCACCACGCGCCACAGCTTCGTAGAGAAGCTGCTGGCGTTCTAGAACCCAATGTATTGCACGATAGTGACGGGAGTAAACTCAGCGCTCGTGGGGAAGTAACCTCTAATGAGGTGAGTCTTGGGGATCTCCATTTCCTTCAGCAATTTTTCGTCAAGGTCGCTGATGGAAATGATGTGTCCAACTGCTCCCCTGACCCAATTAGCAGTGCTGTTATCGTTGCACACCAGAATCAGCCACTCATTTCGGGGTATACAGCCCTTGAAACCTGGGCTAACATCTGGTGTGGAGTGCAACAGCACCGCTTTTAAAATACTGGACTTCAACGTAGCCAACTGCTCCGCTGAGAGGGGTTTAAATAAATCAGCAGAAGTGAAGTGGCTTCGTGGACTCCTTATGAGTCTTTTTGGGCCTTTTTGAAGAGCTAGTGGGCTCGGCGATGGTGTCGTCAGCGCGCGTCTGTTTTGCCTTGGTGTTAACGGGGGCGAAGTGACGATAGCTAGAGCTTCCACTCGGATTGAACCCTTCGCGAGTGCAGCTTTAAAAAGCTTATTTACGCGGCTCTTCAATTTCACAAAGGCGTCCTTCGATCCCAGCCGCAGCAACCAGGTGTGAGATCCTGCTTTCGTGAAGCCTGACTTCTGAGAGGCCACGGAAGCGTCGTCAGCAAAGCTGATCCGGTCGCAGTCACCTTCCTCGTCGGAGGACAATACCTCTACGGTTTGCTGTCGGACTAAGCCGCTATTGGACGGAAAGTCTGCATTAGAGAACCCTGAGTCCAAGGAAGTTCGTGGCCCATTCGGGTCTCCTAAATTACTAGGGTCGCGATCCGTAGTATTGAGGGTGGAAGCCAGCAGACCACTGGCTGCTGTGCTGGTGTTGGGGTCAGCCGTGAAGGCATCGACCATGGATGATGCTACCGAAGACGCATCAAACTTTTCTAGATTTTTAAATAGATCCATAAATTGATACCATGAGTAGGCAGGAAGGGAAGGTCACCCACGGCATAGCTCGCATACCGTGGAAAGTCTGAATGAAACTGCAGGGCGACAGGTATCGAGAGTCTTCATACTAGAGACCGGGCTACCCCCCGGTCATGCATCCATCAGCGTATGCTGTTCCACCTTGGATTGGGGTGATTTATAGATTTACGATCTTCGCCCGACTACAATTAGTCAGCACCTCTTGCAGAGACATGACCGTGCTAGGGGCCCGCAAGGACGGCATGTGCCCCAGCTAATACTGGGATTACATGTTGATCTCCTTGCTTCCTCTGATAGTTGACGGCCAGCTTTCTCACCTTACTCCCCGAGACCTCAAGCTGCTCCAGAACAGCGACTACTGCAACCTCTGCGGTATGCTTTGGCAAGTGACTAGTCTCGCTGCGTCTAACACCGATCGTGCACAGCATCAGCAAATGTGAGATCGATTGTAGCAAGAGCAAGTATCGAATGATCACTGTAGTCAAGTGGAGTATTATTAATTATGCAACTTTAAGATATAAGCACACTGTGGCACTTTGTCGCAGCGTGTACACAATTTTTATGCTCCAGATACAAATGCATATTCAGCATTCACATGCTGACCGGTTACATAAATAGATGAGCACAGCTACGCGGCCTAAGCTAAGTTATAGCTAAGCAAACTGGTGATGGATCATTAATAAAGAAGAGAACCCTCTTATAACGCGATCTTTCACATCGATAGCAATGTCATCCACGTTGTTGGTGAAATCCTCGATTGGGTCGCTGAGGATAATGAAGCAGCTATAGGCGCAATCTATAAATCACCCCAATCTAAGGTGGAACAGCATACGCTGATGGATGCATGGCCGGGGGGTAGCCCGCTCTCGTGTATGTGGACTCTGGATACCTGTGGCCCTCCAGTTTCATTTAGGCTTTCCACGGTATGCGGGCTATGCTGTTGATGACCTTCCCTTCCCGCCAACTCGTGGGATCAACTTTATGGATCAAAATTTAAAAATAGAAAAGTCTGATACGGCTTCAATAGCATCATCCCTGGGCGACACAACCCCCGAGCCCACGAGCTCTTCAAAGAGGCCCAAAAAGTCTCATAAGGAGTCCACGAAGCCACTCTACAGATAATTGATAAGCAGCGTGAAATTGGCTTCACATCAGCTGTCTCATTAAAACCCCTCTCATCGGAGCAGTTGGCTACGTTGAAGTCCAGTATTTTAAAAGCGGTGCTGTTGCACTCCACACCAGATGTTAGCCCAGGTTTCGAGGGCTGTATACCCCGAAATGAGTGGCTGATTCTGGTGTGCAACGATAACAGCACTGCTAATTGGGTCAGGGGAGCAGTTGGACACATCATTTCCATCAGCGCCCTTGACGAAGAATTGCTGGAGGAAACGGAGTTCCCCAAGGCTCACCTCATTAGAGGTTACTTCCCCACGAGCGCTGAGTTTACTCCCGTCACTATCATGCAATACATTGGGCTCCAGAACGCCAACAGCTTCTCTACGAAGCTGTGGCGCGTGGTGCAACATAACTTGAACGGCACCACGACTCACCTCGCAATGATGGTTGAAGCAAGGGCTCCGCTTCGTACAGGGGTACGACTCCTCGGTACAGGGCTCTGACGGAGTACCAAAGGAGGGAGAAATTTTGCTTCGGCAGTGTCAATCTGTTTCTAAACAATTCAGCTCCCAAACCCTCCTCCGCCACCCCTGCTCCATCCCCATCCTCACCCGTTCCCTCTCCTGCCAGTGCCCCTCCGGCAACGGCGACAGTGGTTCCCTCGGAGATGTCAGCAGTGGCTGACCCTTTGGCCTCCACCAGCGCTGCGGCCGGATCGGTATCCAAGGTTCCTTCCCCTACCCCACCGGCCATCGTGGCCACGTCCCCGAAGGGCCCAACTAGGCGTATGACGTGTGGTAACCGTCCGACACCGTCAGAGGTGCCTCGGTCAGGTCCACTGCCAGCACCTCGGGCCGCAACCCACCCGCAAGGGTGCCTCCCGTGAGCGGGGTTGCAAGGTGACCTCCCCCGAGTGGCTCGTCCCGACCACCGAAGAGCATTCGTGGTAATGACTCTCGAGGGGGCAAGGCAAGTGGCCTTGTGACGACCGCCATTAGGAGGGAGAGTGAGCAGAATTAAAGTGCTCCAGGCGAACCTGCACCACGCCAGAGGAGCATCGGCCACACTGTGCAAGGTAGTCTGTGATGATCAAATCAACCTGGCTTTCGTCCAAGAACCATGGTTGATCGGTGGGCATATACGTGGACTATCATGTGGATCATGTAAGTTGTTATATGACCGTATGGGAGGTGCCCCGCGCACTGCAATACTTTTGGATAACAGTGTCAGACATTACCCACTAATTAACTTCATCCACAGAGACCTGGTGGCAGCGGCTATTGAGGTAGCCATTGCGGACGGTGTCCGGGAAGTTGTGATCGTCTCTGCATACTTCCCGGGCGATGTGGATGATGTACCCCCAGCAGAGGTCCAGCAGCTGGTAGAATTCTCTCGTAGCAACAACAACCCGCTCGTGATCGGCTGTGATGCCAATGCTCATTACACGATCTGGGGGAGCAGCGACATCAATAAACGTGGTGAGACCCTTTTAGACTACTTATTGTGTTGTCAATTAAATGTAGCTAATATAGGGTGCAAACCTACTTTTATTAATGCTATTAGGGAAGAGGTTTCAGATCTCACCCTAATCAGCAACTCGATAGCGAGTTCGCTTGTTAACTGGCGGGTTACAGACGAAGACACTTTGTCAGACCATAAGCACATCAAGTTTGACCTTCCTGGGCAAGTCGAAATTCGCCAAAACTCCTTGTGTCCCAAAAAGACAAACTGGGAGCTTTTCAAAGCCTCTGTAGCTTTCAAAGCAGACTTATTGGTCAGCAATCCTAATTCTATCAGTGAGATAGAACTCGCTGGCAATCTGCTCCAAGATGTGCTTATCTCATCTTTCGAGGACAGCTCAGTCCAGAAGACCCTAAGAGTCAATCGCAAAATTCCGTGGTGGAATGAGGAGCTGGCTGTACTTAGAAGGAGGGCTAGAAACATATTTAATGAGGCTAAGTCTAATCGTGCTAATTGGGACGTCTATAGGGACGCTCTCACCAACTACAATACATGGCGCAGCTACTGTGGTAGCATAGAATCGTTGCCAGAGGCAGCGAGACTCCATAAAGTATTGGCCAAAGGGTCGACTAATGGAATAGGGCTTCTTAAAAGAGCAGATGGCCCTTTCACTAAAGATCGGAGGAAAACACTTGCCGGATTCTGTGCCGAATCCAGATCGTTATGACGCCATTTTGTTACCGGACTCACGCGGATTCAACCTATCTGGATCCATCTTCGACCCCGAAAAGGTCAAATAGGCTGTAGATTCTTTCGCTCCCTTCAAAGCCCCAGGGGGTGACAAAATCTTCCCAGCCCTTATTCAAAACAGCATGGCTCATATTCTTGATCCACTGGTCGGCCTTCTTAGATCTAGTTTTACTTGGGGATACAGACCCATCTCTTGGAGGAGAGTAAATGTGGTATTCATCCCTAAGCAAGGGAATCGTCCGCTTGTCCAGCCTAAGTCCTATTAGCCGATCAGTCTTACTTCCTTTCTGCTTAAGACGGCGGGAAGGCTGATAGATATGCACATTCGGTGCTCTGTGCAGACGTCGACACCTCTGCATTCCACGCAGTTTGCGTACATAGCCGGCAGATCGACGGAGGTCGCTCTCCACAGGTTAGTGGGGAAAATTGAAAGAGCCTTCGTATCCAAGAACATTGCTTTATGCTCTTTTCTGGACATAGAAAGTACTTTTGATAATACTGGCTACTTGTCCATCTCTACTGCTCTAGAGTATAGAGGAATTGCCAGTCCCTTGATTCGGTGGATTGAAGCTATGCTCAAGTACCGGATAATCACTTCCACCCTGGACTCCACGACTGCATGCATTAATGCAGTCAAAGGCTGTCCCCAGGGAGGGGTTCTATCCCCCCTACTCAAGTCCCTAGTAGTTGACGAACTACTAGTCTTATTCTCCGAGCAGGGCGTTGATGCGATCGGCTATGCTGAAGACCTGGCTCTAATAGTGACCGGGAACTATGCCATCACCGTGACGGAGTTGATGCAATCAGCTCTGAACACGGTAAGCTATTATAGTTCCCTTCACTAGGCGCTATTCCGTTGACATTGGTCAAATTTATATCAGCGGCTCCCCTGTGGGGCTATCCAGCGAAGACTAAATTGGAACTCCCACCTCAGCAACACCCTCACAAAGGCGACCATTGACATGTGGGCCTGCAGGAGATTCTTTGGTAGAATCTGGGGTCTTAAATCCTGCATCATCCGGTGGCTTTTTGCCATGATGGTCAGACCGATCGTCACCTATGGTGCTATTGTGTGGTGGCCAAAGGTTACGCAGGTCACTGCCATCAGCAAATGCAATAAACTGCACAGGCGGCTGTGCCTCTCACTGACAGGTGCACTTCGTACCTGTTACACCGCATCAATGGAATCGATACTGAATCTGACTCCGCTGCATATTCAAATTAAAGAAGTCGCTGCTATGAGCCTTCTTAGAATCAAGCTCCAATCAGGGCTTCTAGCTACCGAATCAGGACATGCTACCCTGATCAAAGACATTCCTGGCATAGATATCTGCACTAGATCAGATACTATGACTAAGGAACTTTTCTTTGGTGCTAATTCAGAGCCCTCATCCCGGACCGGAAGTACTGGGACACTGGCAACCCCATCAGCGACCCCTACGGTATTCACTGGTATACCGACGGGTCAAAAACTGATCAGGGGTTGGAGCTGTTATCTTTGGACCCAACTCTAAAACCTCAATTACTATGGGCGAAAGGCCCACAGCCTTCCAATCTGAGGTTCATGCCATCGAGTTCTGCTGCCGTCTGATCCTAGAGAAGGGGATTAGAGGAGTGAACATCTACATCTTCTCTGACAGTCAAGCCGCCATCTTAGCCCTCTCTTCTGAAAGAGTAAGCTCTCGACTGGTGGCCGATTGCTGGAACTGCCTCCAGAGACTGTCTCTTATTAACAACGTCACCCTTCTATGGGTACCTGGACACTCTGGTATCCAGGGCAATGAGCTGGCAGACGATCTTCCGAGGGCCGGTTCGGCAGCCACTTTTTCCGGCCCTGAGCCCTTCTGTGGCGTGGATTGGTCAACCATCTCAGCTATTTTGAAAACAAGGTTGACTGATCGCTACTGGTCGGTGCAACCAGGGATGCGGCAAGCCAAGGAGCTTATCAATCCCGTGGTCGGCCGGAAAATTGCTTACTTTCCAGGAGGGATTTTCACCTTCTCGTTGGCTATCTTAGTGGCCATCATACGGTAAACTATCACCTCACCAAAATGCGTCTGTCTTCCGATGCTGAGTGTAGACTCTGCAAAGAAGACAATGAGACAACCAGACACATTCTGTGCGACTGTCCAGCCTTGGTATGGACTAGGAGGAGACATCTGCACGTGGATACCGCAGGTACCGACCATATTGTGCGTTTCTCGACGAAAGATCTGCTCTACTTCATTAGGGAATCAGAGCAGCTTTTGTCTAGTTAGGGAGAGCCTTATAGGCGCAAACGACCACCATGGTCGCTGTACCTCGCGCATTCTCTGCTGCGAGACTCCCTTATCATTAATAATAAATAATAATAGACGCATACCCTATTAAATCCCATCAGACATGGAGTATCCCTTATGCTGAAGCGTTGAGTTAGAAAGTGGGAAGGATGGTCGCAGCTCCAGATGGCCGCGCCCGTTCCTGTGCTTGGCACCCAACATCCGGGCTGTTTTATAGAGTAAGGTTGACTCAAAATGAAGAGATTGATCCTGAGTCCATTAACGGGCTAGTTTAGAAGATGGCCTTCAAAAACGCTGGTCATGTTCTGCTTAGCGTTTGATGCGCTCAGACTTACATGGGCAAGTGTTGGAATCGTGGCCCTCTGCTCCACAATTGATGCATTGCTCGGACGAGTCCAACTCGTTTCTGCACCTCTCTGTTGTAAGGCCAAAGTCCAATCATTTGAAGCACCGTTTCGGTTTGATTGCTTGTCGAAAAGAAGAAAGAAAGAAAGAAAGAAAGAATAAGGCGGATTTGACTTCCTTAATTTTGGCATAGCTCCTCCAAAGGAAAATCAGCGTTAGAACTTTATGCAAAACCTCGATAGGGTCGGAACAATCAGGGATGTCCCTGATCTCGAAACACAGCTTCTCAAAGAGTATGATTACTTCGCCGAGAGTAACTTGTGCAAGTTGCTTGAGCTTGGGAATTGCATCGCCTGCTGTCTCGCTCATTTTTCAAAAGAATGTAGCTTGATGCGGAAATCCTTACTGCTGAACTTTTTTAAAGAGCTGGCCATGTCTATATTGCAGCGGCTGTGAGTGTACCAAACACTTGGACACAGGTTGGCATCCTTGCAGACGATCAGCTGGTTTTTTATTCTACTTGATTAAAAGAAACGAAAAGATTTCATTGAAGTTCTGCATTACCGTTGCACTTCAACTCCACCGTTAATGATGTGTCCGCCGGACTCTTCAATAATGCATTATTACATAGGATCTGAATTGGGAAAGAGTTTCAGACCTTCAACTAATTTGCATAAATAAATATCTTTAAATTCCTTTGACCAACGTTATTTAAATTCAAAGACACCCGTGACTCTATTAGCATCACAGAAAATATATCAAACTTTAATTTTAAATTAAGCAAGATACCTAAGTCCGTTACTGACTCTATTCGCTCAATTTGTAAGATGATAATTGTTTAAATGGGGAACGCCCCAAAAAAATGACAAAAGTTTATATGTTTTACAAATTAGATTTAATAAATTTATAGCACATCACGATTGAAAACAATCAAGGTCAGATTACTCTCTGACTATATAGGAACTATGGAAAGTCAGTCATCCGCATACATATGTATGCGTGAGTAAGATATAACTGACGAAAAATCATTTATGAATAATATAACAGCAACGGACCTAAATGGCTTCATTGGGGTCCGCAGGAAGTAACTAACACAGTAAAATACCTTTTGAATTCTGCATGGGAGATATGAAAATATCCACAAAATTAAGTTTTGTGGAAATTCAAGAAGATTGAGCTTATAAACTAAAAGAATATTGTTAACAGAATCAAAAACCTTACTAAAATCACTACTAAATGACATCTAATTGTATTTTAGATTCAATAGCAATTGACGAAAATTCTAACTGGTGGTAGCAGATCTGGTAGTGGACTTATGTATATACTCTATTGTAGATTTACACCAGTAGTGCGGTTATAATTTTAATAACCTAAAAAGTGGTTTAGAGAATTCCTTTGTATAGAATCTGGAAAATTTGCTCTACAAAACTTAAGTGTAAACTTTCACTAATTAAGAGACCAAAAGTGCAATTAGATTGGTTTACTCGATCCGAAGGATTAACTATTTTCGTAGGGATTTTTTAGTTTACTAGAGAGGCCTCTTACATTTTGATAATCAAGCAAGAAAGAATATGTTTTTTGTACTAGCAGATATAATTTGTGGCTTACAGGAATAAGTGTTGACGATGTTGCTTTTTATTTACATATTCCGTAATAATTAAGTGTTTCGGTCAGAAGACTCTACAGAAAACCTTACAAAAGTACTTAGCAGGAACACTCATTTCAAGCAATCAGATTTCCCGTTAGTATTACATTTTTCCACCTTAAATATAGCAAATCATCAGGTGAGGCAAGCGTAAAAACGAAGATTTATTTCATAGGTAGAACACTAGCACGAAATAAGCTGTGACGTTGAAAAACCGAGTATTTTTGGTTTTATAAAGTTATAAGAAAATACCATGTGATTTAAAAAACAATGAAGTGCTTTAATACATTATAAAACACCAATTAACTAAACTGCATTTAAATTTTGTTGATATCTTTAATACGTTTTCGGCTAAACGCATTAGAATTTCCATTGTACCCTTGCACGAAATAAGCTGTGAGCCACTGTACATATTCGTTCACGCCAACAGAAATGGGCCATCACAAGCAGACTTGATGGACAACTGAGACATGTATGTACATGACTGGATCCTTCGAAAACTAAATTCACCACCAAATTAAATTCACCAGGACCGGCAATGATGTGTTGGCCGGACTCTTCAATAATGCACTGTATCATAGGATCTGATCTTGCTAACTGCTTCAGACCATTAACTAATTTTGTCAAATTAGATATCCTTAGGTTTTTTCTTTAGTTAGTGACCAAACACAAGAGATATTTTTGCGAAGCCTTGTCAATATATTGGGGCCAGCCATCAAAAATGGGTAGGGGCTTCATAATAAGACTATTGTGCTTGTTGGTCGACTTGGTCAAGCAAATCTGGTTGGATCATTCGAAAACTAATTCACGATGAAGACAAATCTCCAAATGCAATTCAGAAGCACCGCTGATGATGTGCCCGCCGGTCTCTTCACTAATGCACTGTACAATAAGATCCGATTTGGCAAAGGACTTCAGACATTCAACCAAATCAGCTGAATCCTTGGGTCCCACTGCCACACTCATAACAGGCGAGACAGAAAACTTCACCTACAATTTGTCAAAAACATTGACCCGTTCGAATACTGACCGTACTTAGTCGCACTCGTTTTTTCGCTCCCCGTTTTGTTCAACGAAATATTCAACAAAAGTGGGGCGTAATTGCGGTTCGATGATGGATAAGTGCATGAAACGCTTGTATAAGATGCCATATCTATATTCTTTGATTAGTGATCAAACTGTTGCCACATAGAACCATTTTTGCGAAAAAACAATATACAAGCGTTTTTCGTAAACCTTAAAATTAATTTAAAAAAAAGCTCGATGCTTCCCAAAGATACCCTTACGCAAATTCTGGATGAATCGAGCTGTATCAATAAATTGAATCGGAGGGAGTGGGAGAAGCTGACAATCACCCTTCGTTGATCTGTGATGAACCGCATGACGCCCACCGAAAAACGTTATCGGCTAGGCTATTCAATTGTTTTGCGGTCTTCTCATAGCTTATTTCAGAAACAATATTCGCAGTTTATCTGCAAAAGCTTCTACACTTTCCCGACGTTTTTATACCCTATTCATATTCTTCATACTGTTTATGAACTTAAATTATACTTTTACTTGATTTATTTTGTTTTTACTGTTATACATTTAATAATCATAAAATATTAATTAAATGTGTTTTTTAAACGTCAGTGGCCACAGCGACATTTCTGATGTATATGTTGCTTCTTTTTTGATCGTTCTTGTCGGGCCATCTGCAGCTCCTAGATCCAATTAGATGTAGGAATACTTACAACTTGTCCAAATACTGCGACAGATCAGGTAGTCCCTCTTTTAGACCCTTACGCTTACGGGTATCCTGGACAATTTGGTAGGGCTTGCTAGATGGTTCGCAAGGATCACCAGGCAGCACTTGCCAATGATCAAATACACATTGAGGGAAGGCCTGCCCACCGGTGTTGGAACGTAAGTCGGCAGTAAAGCCGAACGACTCATTGACGGGCAGATATGCCTTGACCACGAACATGGGAGTTCCGACAACCTGGTTCTCTTCGAAAACGTGGCCACGACGTCTGTTTAGCACACCGTAGATGCCACCGACAGCAACCTCTGGACACTGGATTTCACACAAATAGACTGGTTCCATTAGGCGAGGACCGGCCGTAATAGCAGCAGCGTACAGACAACGACGAGTCGTTGGAATGATCTGGCCACCTCCACGATGGATGGCATCAGCGTGAAGGGTTACATCATAGATATTAAAGCGCACTCCACGCAAATTCTCATCGGCCATAATACCCTCCTTGGAGGCCCACTGGAAGCCAGCAACGACAGAGTCCTTGATTTCATTGAGGTACTGCACAGACTTTGTGCAGTCGAGGATAAAGTTGGGTCCGGTGCCATCAGGACCGAAGCACCAGATTTTACGGGCCTCAGTCACATCGTAATCGTACTTCTCGGCCAGATAGCGGGCGCGTACCTTGAAATCGTCCTTGGAACTGACATCACCATTGTCAATATCTTCGGGTAAGCCATCAGGCATGGGTAGAGCCTTCATGAGCAGACGGTTGTGCTTGTTGGGCGATTTGGACAAGCACATCTGGTTGGATTCTTCGAAAACTGTTTCTCGATAGGAAACCACGGGATCAGACTTCTTAAGGGGGATGCAAGCATGATCCTCTTCCAAACCCTTAAGACAAATTTCCAAATGTAATTCACCAGCACCGGCAATGATGTGTTCGCCGGACTCCTCAATAATGGATAATCACTTCCACCCTGGACTCCACGACTGCATGCATTAATGCAGTCAAAGGCTGTCCCCAGGGAGGGGGTTCTATCCCCCTACTCAAGTCCCTAGTAGTTGACGAACTACTAGTCTTATTCTCCGAGCAGGGCGTTGATGCGATCGGCTATGCTGAAGACCTGGCTCTAATAGTGACCGGGAACTATGCCATCACCGTGACGGAGTTGATGCAATCAGCTCTGAACACGGTAAGCTATTATAGTTCCCTTCACTAGGCGCTATTCCGTTGACATTGGTCAAATTTATATCAGCGGCTCCCCTGTGGGGCTATCCAGCGAAGACTAAATTGGAACTCCCACCTCAGCAACACCCTCACAAAGGCGACCATTGACATGTGGGCCTGCAGGAGATTCTTTGGTAGAATCTGGGGTCTTAAATCCTGCATCATCCGGTGGCTTTTTGCCATGATGGTCAGACCGATCGTCACCTATGCTGCTATTGTGTGGTGGCCAAAGGTTACGCAGGTCACTGCCATCAGCAAATGCAATAAACTGCACAGGCGGCTGTGCCTCTCACTGACAGGTGCACTTCGTACCTGTTACACCGCATCAATGGAATCGATACTGAATCTGACTCCGCTGCATATTCAAATTAAAGAAGTCGCTGCTATGAGCCTTCTTAGAATCAAGCTCCAATCAGGGCTTCTAGCTACCGAATCAGGACATGCTACCCTGATCAAAGACATTCCTGGCATAGATATCTGCACTAGATCAGATACTATGACTAAGGAACTTTTCTTTGGTGCTAATTCAGAGCCCTCATCCCGGACCGGAAGTACTGGGACACTGGCAACCCCATCAGCGACCCCTACGGTATTCACTGGTATACCGACGGGTCAAAAACTGATCAGGGGGTTGGAGCTGTTATCTTTGGACCCAACTCTAAAACCTCAATTACTATGGGCGAAAGGCCCACAGCCTTCCAATCTGAGGTTCATGCCATCGAGTTCTGCTGCCGTCTGATCCTAGAGAAGGGGATTAGAGGAGTGAACATCTACATCTTCTCTGACAGTCAAGCCGCCATCTTAGCCCTCTCTTCTGAAAGAGTAAGCTCTCGACTGGTGGCCGATTGCTGGAACTGCCTCCAGAGACTGTCTCTTATTAACAACGTCACCCTTCTATGGGTACCTGGACACTCTGGTATCCAGGGCAATGAGCTGGCAGACGATCTTCCGAGGGCCGGTTCGGCAGCCACTTTTTCCGGCCCTGAGCCCTTCTGTGGCGTGGATTGGTCAACCATCTCAGCTATTTTGAAAACAAGGTTGACTGATCGCTACTGGTCGGTGCAACCAGGGATGCGGCAAGCCAAGGAGCTTATCAATCCCGTGGTCGGCCGGAAAATTGCTTACTTTCCAGGAGGGATTTTCACCTTCTCGTTGGCTATCTTAGTGGCCATCATACGGTAAACTATCACCTCACCAAAATGCGTCTGTCTTCCGATGCTGAGTGTAGACTCTGCAAAGAAGACAATGAGACAACCAGACACATTCTGTGCGACTGTCCAGCCTTGGTATGGACTAGGAGGAGACATCTGCACGTGGATACCGCAGGTACCGACCATATTGTGCGTTTCTCGACGAAAGATCTGCTCTACTTCATTAGGGAATCAGAGCAGCTTTTGTCTAGTTAGGGAGAGCCTTATAGGCGCAAACGACCACCATGGTCGCTGTACCTCGCGCATTCTCTGCTGCGAGACTCCCTTATCATTAATAATAAATAATAATAGACGCATACCCTATTAAATCCCATCAGACATGGAGTATCCCTTATGCTGAAGCGTTGAGTTAGAAAGTGGGAAGGATGGTCGCAGCTCTAGATGGCCGCGCCCGTTCCTGTGCTTGGCACCCAACATCCGGGCTGTTTTATAGAGTAAGGTTGACTCAAAATGAAGAGATTGATCCTGAGTCCATTAACGGGCTAGTTTAGAAGATGGCCTTCAAAAACGCTGGTCATGTTCTGCTTAGCGTTTGATGCGCTCAGACTTACATGGGCAAGTGTTGGAATCGTGGCCCTCTGCTCCACAATTGATGCATTGCTCGGACGAGTCCAACTCGTTTCTGCACCTCTCTGTTGTAAGGCCAAAGTCCAATCATTTGAAGCACCGTTTCGGTTTGATTGCTTGTCGAAAAGAAGAAAGAAAGAAAGAAAGAAAGAATAAGGCGGATTTGACTTCCTTAATTTTGGCATAGCTCCTCCAAAGGAAAATCAGCGTTAGAACTTTATGCAAAACCTCGATAGGGTCGGAACAATCAGGGATGTCCCTGATCTCGAAACACAGCTTCTCAAAGAGTATGATTACTTCGCCGAGAGTAACTTGTGCAAGTTGCTTGAGCTTGGGAATTGCATCGCCTGCTGTCTCGCTCATTTTTCAAAAGAATGTAGCTTGATGCGGAAATCCGTACTGCTGAACTTTTTTAAAGAGCTGGCCATGTCTATATTGCAGCGGCTGTGAGTGACGGTATGAGATGAGCCCCTTTTGGTGTACCAAACACTTGGACACAGGTTGGCATCCTTGCAGACGATCAGCTGGTTTTTTATTCTACTTGATTAAAAGAAACGAAAAGATTTCATTGAAGTTCTGCATTACCGTTGCACTTCAACTCCACCGTTAATGATGTGTCCGCCGGACTCTTCAATAATGCATTATTACATAGGATCTGAATTGGGAAAGAGTTTCAGACCTTCAACTAATTTGCATAAATAAATATCTTTAAATTCCTTTGACCAACGTTATTTAAATTCAAAGACACCCGTGACTCTATTAGCATCACAGAAAATATATCAAACTTTAATTTTAAATTAAGCAAGATACCTAAGTCCGTTACTGACTCTATTCGCTCAATTTGTAAGATGATAATTGTTTAAATGGGGAACGCCCCAAAAAAATGACAAAAGTTTATATGTTTTACAAATTAGATTTAATAAATTTATAGCACATCACGATTGAAAACAATCAAGGTCAGATTACTCTCTGACTATATAGGAACTATGGAAAGTCAGTCATCCGCATACATATGTATGCGTGAGTAAGATATAACTGACGAAAAATCATTTATGAATAATATAACAGCAACGGACCTAAATGGCTTCATTGGGGTCCGCAGGAAGTAACTAACACAGTAAAATACCTTTTGAATTCTGCATGGGAGATATGAAAATATCCACAAAATTAAGTTTTGTGGAAATTCAAGAAGATTGAGCTTATAAACTAAAAGAATATTGTTAACAGAATCAAAAACCTTACTAAAATCACTACTAAATGACATCTAATTGTATTTTAGATTCAATAGCAATTGACGAAAATTCTAACTGGTGGTAGCAGATCTGGTAGTGGACTTATGTATATACTCTATTGTAGATTTACACCAGTAGTGCGGTTATAATTTTAATAACCTAAAAAGTGGTTTAGAGAATTCCTTTGTATAGAATCTGGAAAATTTGCTCTACAAAACTTAAGTGTAAACTTTCACTAATTAAGAGACCAAAAGTGCAATTAGATTGGTTTACTCGATCCGAAGGATTAACTATTTTCGTAGGGATTTTTTAGTTTACTAGAGAGGCCTCTTACATTTTGATAATCAAGCAAGAAAGAATATGTTTTTTGTACTAGCAGATATAATTTGTGGCTTACAGGAATAAGTGTTGACGATGTTGCTTTTTATTTACATATTCCGTAATAATTAAGTGTTTCGGTCAGAAGACTCTACAGAAAACCTTACAAAAGTACTTAGCAGGAACACTCATTTCAAGCAATCAGATTTCCCGTTAGTATTACATTTTTCCACCTTAAATATAGCAAATCATCAGGTGAGGCAAGCGTAAAAACGAAGATTTATTTCATAGGTAGAACACTAGCACGAAATAAGCTGTGACGTTGAAAAACCGAGTATTTTTGGTTTTATAAAGTTATAAGAAAATACCATGTGATTTAAAAAACAATGAAGTGCTTTAATACATTATAAAACACCAATTAACTAAACTGCATTTAAATTTTGTTGATATCTTTAATACGTTTTCGGCTAAACGCATTAGAATTTCCATTGTACCCTTGCACGAAATAAGCTGTGAGCCACTGTACATATTCGTTCACGCCAACAGAAATGGGCCATCACAAGCAGACTTGATGGACAACTGAGACATGTATGTACATGACTGGATCCTTCGAAAACTAAATTCACCACCAAATTAAATTCACCAGGACCGGCAATGATGTGTTGGCCGGACTCTTCAATAATGCACTGTATCATAGGATCTGATCTTGCTAACTGCTTCAGACCATTAACTAATTTTGTCAAATTAGATATCCTTAGGTTTTTTCTTTAGTTAGTGACCAAACACAAGAGACATTTTTGCGAAGCCTTGTCAATATATTGGGGCCAGCCATCAAAAATGGGTAGGGGCTTCATAATAAGACTATTGTGCTTGTTGGTCGACTTGGTCAAGCAAATCTGGTTGGATCATTCGAAAACTAATTCACGATGAAGACAAATCTCCAAATGCAATTCAGAAGCACCGCTGATGATGTGCCCGCCGGTCTCTTCACTAATGCACTGTACAATAAGATCCGATTTGGCAAAGGACTTCAGACATTCAACCAAATCAGCTGAATCCTTGGGTCCCACTGCCACACTCATAACAGGCGAGACAGAAAACTTCACCTACAATTTGTCAAAAACATTGACCCGTTCGAATACTGACCGTACTTAGTCGCACTCGTTTTTTCGCTCCCCGTTTTGTTCAACGAAATATTCAACAAAAGTGGGGCGTAATTGCGGTTCGATGATGGATAAGTGCATGAAACGCTTGTATAAGATGCCATATCTATATTCTTTGATTAGTGATCAAACTGTTGCCACATAGAACCATTTTTGCGAAAAAACAATATACAAGCGTTTTTCGTAAACCTTAAAATTAATTTAAAAAAAAGCTCGATGCTTCCCAAAGATACCCTTACGCAAATTCTGGATGAATCGAGCTGTATCAATAAATTGAATCGGAGGGAGTGGGAGAAGCTGACAATCACCCTTCGTTGATCTGTGATGAACCGCATGACGCCCACCGAAAAACGTTATCGGCTAGGCTATTCAATTGTTTTGCGGTCTTCTCATAGCTTATTTCAGAAACAATATTCGCAGTTTATCTGCAAAAGCTTCTACACTTTCCCGACGTTTTTATACCCTATTCATATTCTTCATACTGTTTATGAACTTAAATTATACTTTTACTTGATTTATTTTGTTTTTACTGTTATACATTTAATAATCATAAAATATTAATTAAATGTGTTTTTTAAACGTCAGTGGCCACAGCGACATTTCTGATGTATATGTTGCTTCTTTTTTGATCGTTCTTGTCGGGCCATCTGCAGCTCCTAGATCCAATTAGATGTAGGAATACTTACAACTTGTCCAAATACTGCGACAGATCAGGTAGTCCCTCTTTTAGACCCTTACGCTTACGGGTATCCTGGACAATTTGGTAGGGCTTGCTAGATGGTTCGCAAGGATCACCAGGCAGCACTTGCCAATGATCAAATACACATTGAGGGAAGGCCTGCCCACCGGTGTTGGAACGTAAGTCGGCAGTAAAGCCGAACGACTCATTGACGGGCAGATATGCCTTGACCACGAACATGGGAGTTCCGACAACCTGGTTCTCTTCGAAAACGTGGCCACGACGTCTGTTTAGCACACCGTAGATGCCACCGACAGCAACCTCTGGACACTGGATTTCACACAAATAGACTGGTTCCATTAGGCGAGGACCGGCCGTAATAGCAGCAGCGTACAGACAACGACGAGTCGTTGGAATGATCTGGCCACCTCCACGATGGATGGCATCAGCGTGAAGGGTTACATCATAGATATTAAAGCGCACTCCACGCAAATTCTCATCGGCCATAATACCCTCCTTGGAGGCCCACTGGAAGCCAGCAACGACAGAGTCCTTGATTTCATTGAGGTACTGCACAGACTTTGTGCAGTCGAGGATAAAGTTGGGTCCGGTGCCATCAGGACCGAAGCACCAGATTTTACGGGCCTCAGTCACATCGTTATCGTACTTCTCGGCCAGATAGCGGGCGCTTACCTTGAAATCGTCCTTGGAACTGACATCACCATTGTCAATATCTTCGGGTAAGCCATCAGGCATGGGTAGAGCCTTCATGAGCAGACGGTTGTGCTTGTTGGGCGATTTGGACAAGCACATCTGGTTGGATTCTTCGAAAACTGTTTCTCGATAGGAAACCACGGGATCAGACTTCTTAAGGGGGATGCAAGCATGATCCTCTTCCAAACCCTTAAGACAAATTTCCAAATGTAATTCACCAGCACCGGCAATGATGTGTTCGCCGGACTCCTCAATAATGGATAATCACTTCCACCCTGGACTCCACGACTGCATGCATTAATGCAGTCAAAGGCTGTCCCCAGGGAGGGGTTCTATCCCCCCTACTCAAGTCCCTAGTAGTTGACGAACTACTAGTCTTATTCTCCGAGCAGGGCGTTGATGCGATCGGCTATGCTGAAGACCTGGCTCTAATAGTGACCGGGAACTATGCCATCACCGTGACGGAGTTGATGCAATCAGCTCTGAACACGGTAAGCTATTATAGTTCCCTTCACTAGGCGCTATTCCGTTGACAATGGTCAAATTTATATCAGCGGCTCCCCTGTGGGGCTATCCAGCGAAGTCAAATATCTAGGGGTAACCCTTGATAAAAGACTAAATTGGAACTCCCACCTCAGCAACACCCTCACAAAGGCGACCATTGACATGTGGGCCTGCAGGAGATTCTTTGGTAGAATCTGGGGTCTTAAATCCTGCATCATCCGGTGGCTTTTTGCCATGATGGTCAGACCGATCGTCACCTATGCTGCTATTGTGTGGTGGCCAAAGGTTACGCAGGTCACTGCCATCAGCAAATGCAATAAACTGCACAGGCGGCTGTGCCTCTCACTGACAGGTGCACTTCGTACCTGTTACACCGCATCAATGGAATCGATACTGAATCTGACTCCGCTGCATATTCAAATTAAAGAAGTCGCTGCTATGAGCCTTCTTAGAATCAAGCTCCAATCAGGGCTTCTAGCTACTGAATCAGGACATGCTACCCTGATCAAAGACATTCCTGGCATAGATATCTGCACTAGATCAGATACTATGACTAAGGAACTTTTCTTTGGTGCTAATTCAGAGCCCTCATCCCGGACCGGAAGTACTGGGACACTGGCAACCCCATCAGCGACCCCTACGGTATTCACTGGTATACCGACGGGTCAAAAACTGATCAGGGGGTTGGAGCTGTTATCTTTGGACCCAACTCTAAAACCTCAATTACTATGGGCGAAAGGCCCACAGCCTTCCAATCTGAGGTTCATGCCATCGAGTTCTGCTGCCGTCTGATCCTAGAGAAGGGGATTAGAGGAGTGAACATCTACATCTTCTCTGACAGTCAAGCCGCCATCTTAGCCCTCTCTTCTGAAAGAGTAAGCTCTCGACTGGTGGCCGATTGCTGGAACTGCCTCCAGAGACTGTCTCTTATTAACAACGTCACCCTTCTATGGGTACCTGGACACTCTGGTATCCAGGGCAATGAGCTGGCAGACGATCTTCCGAGGGCCGGTTCGGCAGCCACTTTTTCCGGCCCTGAGCCCTTCTGTGGCGTGGATTGGTCAACCATCTCAGCTATTTTGAAAACAAGGTTGACTGATCGCTACTGGTCGGTGCAACCAGGGATGCGGCAAGCCAAGGAGCTTATCAATCCCGTGGTCGGCCGGAAAATTGCTTACTTTCCAGGAGGGATTTTCACCTTCTCGTTGGCTATCTTAGTGGCCATCATACGGTAAACTATCACCTCACCAAAATGCGTCTGTCTTCCGATGCTGAGTGTAGACTCTGCAAAGAAGACAATGAGACAACCAGACACATTCTGTGCGACTGTCCAGCCTTGGTATGGACTAGGAGGAGACATCTGCACGTGGATACCGCAGGTACCGACCATATTGTGCGTTTCTCGACGAAAGATCTGCTCTACTTCATTAGGGAATCAGAGCAGCTTTTGTCTAGTTAGGGAGAGCCTTATAGGCGCAAACGACCACCATGGTCGCTGTACCTCGCGCATTCTCTGCTGCGAGACTCCCTTATCATTAATAATAAATAATAATAGACGCATACCCTATTAAATCCCATCAGACATGGAGTATCCCTTATGCTGAAGCGTTGAGTTAGAAAGTGGGAAGGATGGTCGCAGCTCTAGATGGCCGCGCCCGTTCCTGTGCTTGGCACCCAACATCCGGGCTGTTTTATAGAGTAAGGTTGACTCAAAATGAAGAGATTGATCCTGAGTCCATTAACGGGCTAGTTTAGAAGATGGCCTTCAAAAACGCTGGTCATGTTCTGCTTAGCGTTTGATGCGCTCAGACTTACATGGGCAAGTGTTGGAATCGTGGCCCTCTGCTCCACAATTGATGCATTGCTCGGACGAGTCCAACTCGTTTCTGCACCTCTCTGTTGTAAGGCCAAAGTCCAATCATTTGAAGCACCGTTTCGGTTTGATTGCTTGTCGAAAAGAAGAAAGAAAGAAAGAAAGAAAGAATAAGGCGGATTTGACTTCCTTAATTTTGGCATAGCTCCTCCAAAGGAAAATCAGCGTTAGAACTTTATGCAAAACCTCGATAGGGTCGGAACAATCAGGGATGTCCCTGATCTCGAAACACAGCTTCTCAAAGAGTATGATTACTTCGCCGAGAGTAACTTGTGCAAGTTGCTTGAGCTTGGGAATTGCATCGCCTGCTGTCTCGCTCATTTTTCAAAAGAATGTAGCTTGATGCGGAAATCCTTACTGCTGAACTTTTTTAAAGAGCTGGCCATGTCTATATTGCAGCGGCTGTGAGTGTACCAAACACTTGGACACAGGTTGGCATCCTTGCAGACGATCAGCTGGTTTTTTATTCTACTTGATTAAAAGAAACGAAAAGATTTCATTGAAGTTCTGCATTACCGTTGCACTTCAACTCCACCGTTAATGATGTGTCCGCCGGACTCTTCAATAATGCATTATTACATAGGATCTGAATTGGGAAAGAGTTTCAGACCTTCAACTAATTTGCATAAATAAATATCTTTAAATTCCTTTGACCAACGTTATTTAAATTCAAAGACACCCGTGACTCTATTAGCATCACAGAAAATATATCAAACTTTAATTTTAAATTAAGCAAGATACCTAAGTCCGTTACTGACTCTATTCGCTCAATTTGTAAGATGATAATTGTTTAAATGGGGAACGCCCCAAAAAAATGACAAAAGTTTATATGTTTTACAAATTAGATTTAATAAATTTATAGCACATCACGATTGAAAACAATCAAGGTCAGATTACTCTCTGACTATATAGGAACTATGGAAAGTCAGTCATCCGCATACATATGTATGCGTGAGTAAGATATAACTGACGAAAAATCATTTATGAATAATATAACAGCAACGGACCTAAATGGCTTCATTGGGGTCCGCAGGAAGTAACTAACACAGTAAAATACCTTTTGAATTCTGCATGGGAGATATGAAAATATCCACAAAATTAAGTTTTGTGGAAATTCAAGAAGATTGAGCTTATAAACTAAAAGAATATTGTTAACAGAATCAAAAACCTTACTAAAATCACTACTAAATGACATCTAATTGTATTTTAGATTCAATAGCAATTAACGAAAATTCTAACTGGTGGTAGCAGATCTGGTAGTGGACTTATGTATATACTCTATTGTAGATTTACACCAGTAGTGCGGTTATAATTTTAATAACCTAAAAAGTGGTTTAGAGAATTCCTTTGTATAGAATCTGGAAAATTTGCTCTACAAAACTTAAGTGTAAACTTTCACTAATTAAGAGACCAAAAGTGCAATTAGATTGGTTTACTCGATCCGAAGGATTAACTATTTTCGTAGGGATTTTTTAGTTTACTAGAGAGGCCTCTTACATTTTGATAATCAAGCAAGAAAGAATATGTTTTTTGTACTAGCAGATATAATTTGTGGCTTACAGGAATAAGTGTTGACGATGTTGCTTTTTATTTACATATTCCGTAATAATTAAGTGTTTCGGTCAGAAGACTCTACAGAAAACCTTACAAAAGTACTTAGCAGGAACACTCATTTCAAGCAATCAGATTTCCCGTTAGTATTACATTTTTCCACCTTAAATATAGCAAATCATCAGGTGAGGCAAGCGTAAAAACGAAGATTTATTTCATAGGTAGAACACTAGCACGAAATAAGCTGTGACGTTGAAAAACCGAGTATTTTTGGTTTTATAAAGTTATAAGAAAATACCATGTGATTTAAAAAACAATGAAGTGCTTTAATACATTATAAAACACCAATTAACTAAACTGCATTTAAATTTTGTTGATATCTTTAATACGTTTTCGGCTAAACGCATTAGAATTTCCATTGTACCCTTGCACGAAATAAGCTGTGAGCCACTGTACATATTCGTTCACGCCAACAGAAATGGGCCATCACAAGCAGACTTGATGGACAACTGAGACATGTATGTACATGACTGGATCCTTCGAAAACTAAATTCACCACCAAATTAAATTCACCAGGACCGGCAATGATGTGTTGGCCGGACTCTTCAATAATGCACTGTATCATAGGATCTGATCTTGCTAACTGCTTCAGACCATTAACTAATTTTGTCAAATTAGATATCCTTAGGTTTTTTCTTTAGTTAGTGACCAAACACAAGAGACATTTTTGCGAAGCCTTGTCAATATATTGGGGCCAGCCATCAAAAATGGGTAGGGGCTTCATAATAAGACTATTGTGCTTGTTGGTCGACTTGGTCAAGCAAATCTGGTTGGATCATTCGAAAACTAATTCACGATGAAGACAAATCTCCAAATGCAATTCAGAAGCACCGCTGATGATGTGCCCGCCGGTCTCTTCACTAATGCACTGTACAATAAGATCCGATTTGGCAAAGGACTTCAGACATTCAACCAAATCAGCTGAATCCTTGGGTCCCACTGCCACACTCATAACAGGCGAGACAGAAAACTTCACCTACAATTTGTCAAAAACATTGACCCGTTCGAATACTGACCGTACTTAGTCGCACTCGTTTTTTCGCTCCCCGTTTTGTTCAACGAAATATTCAACAAAAGTGGGGCGTAATTGCGGTTCGATGATGGATAAGTGCATGAAACGCTTGTATAAGATGCCATATCTATATTCTTTGATTAGTGATCAAACTGTTGCCACATAGAACCATTTTTGCGAAAAAACAATATACAAGCGTTTTTCGTAAACCTTAAAATTAATTTAAAAAAAAAGCTCGATGCTTCCCAAAGATACCCTTACGCAAATTCTGGATGAATCGAGCTGTATCAATAAATTGAATCGGAGGGAGTGGGAGAAGCTGACAATCACCCTTCGTTGATCTGTGATGAACCGCATGACGCCCACCGAAAAACGTTATCGGCTAGGCTATTCAATTGTTTTGCGGTCTTCTCATAGCTTATTTCAGAAACAATATTCGCAGTTTATCTGCAAAAGCTTCTACACTTTCCCGACGTTTTTATACCCTATTCATATTCTTCATACTGTTTATGAACTTAAATTATACTTTTACTTGATTTATTTTGTTTTTACTGTTATACATTTAATAATCATAAAATATTAATTAAATGTGTTTTTTAAACGTCAGTGGCCACAGCGACATTTCTGATGTATATGTTGCTTCTTTTTTGATCGTTCTTGTCGGGCCATCTGCAGCTCCTAGATCCAATTAGATGTAGGAATACTTACAACTTGTCCAAATACTGCGACAGATCAGGTAGTCCCTCTTTTAGACCCTTACGCTTACGGGTATCCTGGACAATTTGGTAGGGCTTGCTAGATGGTTCGCAAGGATCACCAGGCAGCACTTGCCAATGATCAAATACACATTGAGGGAAGGCCTGCCCACCGGTGTTGGAACGTAAGTCGGCAGTAAAGCCGAACGACTCATTGACGGGCAGATATGCCTTGACCACGAACATGGGAGTTCCGACAACCTGGTTCTCTTCGAAAACGTGGCCACGACGTCTGTTTAGCACACCGTAGATGCCACCGACAGCAACCTCTGGACACTGGATTTCACACAAATAGACTGGTTCCATTAGGCGAGGACCGGCCGTAATAGCAGCAGCGTACAGACAACGACGAGTCGTTGGAATGATCTGGCCACCTCCACGATGGATGGCATCAGCGTGAAGGGTTACATCATAGATATTAAAGCGCACTCCACGCAAATTCTCATCGGCCATAATACCCTCCTTGGAGGCCCACTGGAAGCCAGCAACGACAGAGTCCTTGATTTCATTGAGGTACTGCACAGACTTTGTGCAGTCGAGGATAAAGTTGGGTCCGGTGCCATCAGGACCGAAGCACCAGATTTTACGGGCCTCAGTCACATCGTAATCGTACTTCTCGGCCAGATAGCGGGCGCGTACCTTGAAATCGTCCTTGGAACTGACATCACCATTGTCAATATCTTCGGGTAAGCCATCAGGCATGGGTAGAGCCTTCATGAGCAGACGGTTGTGCTTGTTGGGCGATTTGGACAAGCACATCTGGTTGGATTCTTCGAAAACTGTTTCTCGATAGGAAACCACGGGATCAGACTTCTTAAGGGGGATGCAAGCATGATCCTCTTCCAAATCCTTAAGACAAATTTCCAAATGTAATTCACCAGCACCGGCAATGATGTGTTCGCCGGACTCCTCAATAATGCACTGTACCATAGGATCTGATTTTGCTAAGCGCTTCAGACCTTCTACTAATTTAGGCAAATCAGCTGGATTCTTAGGTTCCACAGCCACACGCACAACAGGGGAGACAGAAAACTTCATTACCTAAAAATTCGAAAAATTTGGTTAGATGTAGTTTTAACAATAAATAGATTAGATTTTTACCTTCATGTTATGGGCGTCCTTGAAGGTAGTAATGGTACCGGTCTTAACTAGGAACTGATCGACACCGACCAGGCCGCAAATGTTGCCGGAAGGTACATCCTCTATGGCTTCAACGTAACGACCCATCATCAGAATGGTACGCTGGATAGCCTTTTCATACAGATCCTCCTTTTTGCCGGGAGTGTAATTGGGGCCCATTATACGGCATTTCTGGCCAGTAGCGACCTTGCCGGAGAACACACGTCCAAAGGCGTAGAAACGTCCTTTATCAGATGTCGGTACCATCTTTGAGATGTACATCATAAGTGGACCATCAGGATCACAGTTTTTGACAGCAACGGCAGCCTCATCATCATGTGGTCCCTCGTACAACATCTCCATACGATACTTTTGGGCAACCACAGGTGATGGCAAGTGGATAGCAATCATCTGAAGCAAAGCCTCACCAGCTGGCAGCCAGGTACGCATCACGGTTTTCAAAAGAGCTTTGCCGTCCTTGTCTTTATCCTCGTGCTTGAGAGCCACTCCGATCTTCTCCAGCAAATTGTTAATCTCCTCTTTCTTGTAGTTCATAATTGCATCAAACACTTTGTAGATGGGATCCAGAATGTACATGCAGAAGGAACGCTTGTTATCCACTTCTTTTTGCTTTTGCCATTTCTTAGTCTTAGCATTGAAGAAGTTCTCGCCCCAAAGACTGTAATATGACAAAAAACAAAATGTTATAATCACATATTTGAACCATTTGGGCAATTGTTCGATAGCTCGAACTCTCCAATTATTGCATCTCATCTTTAGGATTCTAGTTTTTATTTATAGTTAAATTTTAATGTAGACTAATTTTACATGGCGTATTTTGTTGTTGGTACGTAGAAAAAAAAGACAATTGTTCGATAGCTCCAATTCACTCCGAGAATCTTATTTATTATGAATTCAGATTGTCTACTCAGAGCGCCACCATACCGTCACCGCACCGAATAATTTTTGGTTTGTCATCAAAATACACGTAAAATTCGTAACTTTAAAATTAAATTAAAAACAAAAATAGAAGCCACTCGAATATAATTTTCTTTCATCCAAATTCTGTGTTAATAGAGCTAATCCATAAAAAATTATATAAAAAAATCTGAATCGAACAAAATATGTGGGTTAATAAAATAATTAATTTTTTACTCCCGGCTTACATTTGCAATTTACGAACAAACTATATAAAGGAGCTTTGAATTGTAGTCATTGTTAAAAAGCACACAACTTCAGTGGATTTTTCTATATTTTTATACCCGCCTACCCAAAGGGTATTATAACTTTGTGCCGATCGAAAATGTATGTAACAGGCAGAAGAAAGCATCTCCGACCCCATAAAGGATATATATTCTTGATCAGAGTCAACAGCCGAGACGATATAACCATGTCCGTCCGTCCGTATGAACACCTAGATCTCAGAGACTATAAGAGATAGAGCAACCAATTTTTCGAGACAGTGTGACTTGTTGCACGCAGATCAAGTTTGTTTTAGATTTTTACCACGCCCCCTTCCGCCTCCGTAAATCAAAAAATTTAATTACAAGCGTAATTACATAGCCTAGAACGTTCATCATCTTAATGATCTCTGAAAATTTGGTTACAATCGGATAAAAAACACAGAAGTTATATACAATAAACCCACTTAAGTGTCGCCAATCTAATAATTTCGAACAAAGAAAATGTTGGTATATTTGTAAAAACATAATATTTTGTGTAGACTGATTGGTGGCCCTGACAAGGTCCGATTGGTTGAAGGTGAGCCTCCATTTATGCGGAATCATACGAGTATAACGATTGTTAAAATTAAAAGTAAATTATACTTGAGGTAAATATGTAGCGGAAGTGTAAAAATCAGTGAAAAAAATAAAAGGAATTGGCACCGTAGGCGAAAAATGTTTGGAATATAAGAAATCGCGCGACAACTTTCAACCATTCGGACCTTATCAGTGACACCAATTAAAATAAAAAGATTATTATATTTTCAAATTATTTAAACCTAAATAATTTGCACTTATAGATTTCGCTTAAAAAATCAATTGTGGCCACATCTGAACATCTGATATCCTATAATGCCCATTTACACGGCAATATCTAATGCGGGTAGCTCAAAAGGTGTTTCTAGGTCCTGATGGGTATCAGGCAAATCTTTAAAAGTCCCTCATTAATCAATTTGTAAGTAATGAAATAAATGCTTATATACGAATTGCGCATATTCACATACCAATTTTAAACCTTGAATTGAAAATGTGTTTTTTAATTTATTTTGGCATCGGCCGGTTAGGGTGAGTGTAGAGGTAAGCTTAATTTATTCTAATACTTATCGGACAAAGGTGGCTGTTACATACATTTTCGGTTGACACAATTTATAATACTCTTTAAACCTATGGGTATGCGGGTTTAACTAAGTACTACCCTAGTTTTCTATGCTTTCGATAGGTATTCGAAGATTTCTCAAGTACCTGTCTTAGCCGTGCCCCGGTAAGATAGAGGAAAGAGGTCCTGGTGTAATGATTCAACAGCGACTTTAGTTCAATCTGCTTTTGTTGTTGTTGTTGCACTTGAAGCGGCAATAACACACGCGATTTTTAAACACTCTCGGTCGGGAAATAATTTAAAGAAGTACGCTCACCATCTTATGTTGTGTGCTGAAAGCGAGTAAATTTGAAAGATATGAAAAAATTTACTTACCGATTCATTAGTTTGACGACATCGATCTTAAACTTTTCAGAGTACATCTCAGAGAACTGTTTAAGAGTAAAGGCCCAGCCGTGGAGACCTGAACCAAAACCAACCGAGCCCTTTGAAGGGTCCACACGCACTTCTCCCATTGGCCCGCCATCGTCGTTGTAGGTGGCAATGATGACGTTCACGTTCTCGACGATGCGTTGGAAAGTCTGATACAGCTCCTCAGCATCTAGCTGAAGCTCCAAGAGAGCACGGTCCATTTTGTTCATGAACAGAATAGGCTTAATGCGTTCAGCAATAGCCTGGCGCAACACAGTCTCGGTCTGCACGCACACACCTGATACACAGTCAACAACGACGAGTGCACCATCAGTGACACGCAAGGCGGCCGTAACTTCTGACGAGAAATCAACGTGACCGGGTGAATCGATCAGGTTGATCAAGAAACCCTTACACTCCTTCTCACGCTGATCAGCTTGCGTGATGAACACCAGGTCCTTATCTTCTACTTCGAAGTACATGGAGATGGCACTAATATTTATATAAAAATAAAAACGTTAGACACATGACACATATTTTTGCTACACCTTACGTCGACTTGATGGTAATGCAACGCTCCTGCTCGTCCTTGCGCGTGTCGGTAAAACGCGTCTCGCCTGCTTTGGCACCGGCAATAATACCAGCCTTCGACACCAATGAGTCGGTCAGGGTGGACTTGCCATGATCAACGTGGGCAATAACCGACATGTTGCGAATATTACGCTTCTTGTCCATCAAACCACGGATTTCGTCGACGGTGAAGTTGACCTACAAACATTTACACGAATGAAGAAAAGTTAATGCGTAAACCCGTTAAGAGCATGTGAATCATGTAGACATATATGTATAGTAACTTATTATTGTTAAGACCTTGTAAAATCAGATGAGACCTAGATATAAGTATAGTTACATTTTATTGTTCAAACCATGTAAAATTATAAAGAGCCCCACATTGTATGTATAGCTACTAGTTATTGTTAAGCCCATGTAATTTTTTCTAAGGTTAGAAAAAAAACCTACAGACGTTATTTCGCAAGCACTAAAGATTGTACAATTCTAACGCAAACGTTTAAATATGTAAGCACACATCTTTCCGTTCTAGTGAAGAATTTTTTAAGGTCAAATTGCATACGTCATCTCAGTCCCCTTTTAGCCTATTTCTTTGTCAGATACGTTCAGCTACTGCACATACATACAAAGATTGTATGTTATGTTGCCATGTCGCATCTATTTTAAGAAAAAAAATTCGACAAAGTACAAATTTTTTGGAACTTGATTGGAGCATTTGATGAAGTTGCAATAAGAGGAATAATTTTGATAAATTTGCACCTACCATTTTGGATGTTTATTGATTTACGTGGACAAAATTAAAATATCACTACACGCCTGCTCTGGCGTTCAACAGGAAAGAACGAGAAAGTAGGGCTGCAAAAACCTCGATGCCAAATCAATGTTATCGATGTTTTGAAAATTCTATTAACATCGAAGTTTTTTGTCAACATCGATATTTCACTGCATGGTGGGATGCTAAACTGCGCACTTATTTAGAGCAGCGAAACGCAACTCAGGGAATAGAACCGACGGAATTTTGTAAGGTAGCTGTTTCCTTAAACCACTAACCAAATGCGGGCACGCACTTTTATTGCGTTGCTGCCTATCGAACATGTTGGGTCGTAGGACGTTGCTGTCCACCGACATTGTCCAGCTTTTCATATATTAGTTTTTTTAATTTTATAATTTTATATATAAAATTCTTAATGCTCTTCCTTGTTGCCATATATTGCTCTGGCATTAAAAACTTACAAGCTTACAAGCAATAGTAAGCAAGAGTACACAGCTGGTAGATATCACTTTTTTTCTGTTTCTCGTTGGTTTCTCAAGTTGTTTTCTTCGATCCTTCGCTTTCGATATACATATGCTTTTATTATTATAAAACTGTTTTGTTTTTGGTTGATGTTGACGATTTGGCTACTGGTTATGCGTTTGTTGATGTGTTCTTTTATTTCCGTGAGCTTGCGCCGATTACACCTGTTTAAGTGTTATACACTTTAATATTATTTTTAAACAATTACTGTGGACATATTATATTTAAATTTCACCAAATCTTAGTGTAAGGGTCATCCAACAATAACAATAACAGCATATATATACGAAACGTTCGTTCATGCAGTTATCTGTTGAGTCCGATTCGCAACATTTCAAGTGACAGCAATTTCCTATTAAGAGTCTATCAGCTATATGGTTAGTGATATAAGTTTTTAAATGCTGCAAAAAAATAGTTGGTAGGGCCAGCTATGGCGTCACTTGCAACTGTTCGAACTTGTCGAATCGATAAAAATTTTCGGTCCTGTAAGATCAGCTGCTGTTGATCAATCAGCGGCATCATTAAAACGTTAAAATGATTGCAGACAGTCTTGGATTGACAGTAGGACGGAAAACACAAATGTTTGCCGCTTGCTCCTTAACATGTATTGGTGAATACACGTATATGACAACAATTGATGGCTGTTGTTATTTTCATAAATCTTAAATACAAATTTGCATAAGTAATCATCCAAGTACAAAATTATAAAATTTACATTTAACATGTCCTTACCAATTATTTAAAACTAATTAGATAATATTATAATACAATCGACCAGGTGGCGAGTCCGCACGCACGCAAAAATAAAAAGAACGCACATATGCAAAACAATCGAAGAAGACGGAAACACATAAGAACGATCCGATGTGCTGAATACGACATGCAAGGTGGTGCAAGGCGTAAAATACAAATGCGACGCTTTGTCGAACGTTTGGAAGTGATGCCATATCTATTTATAAAATGGTTAGTGGTAGTGCGTAGGCTCACGTTAAGGAGTATTTTGTTCAATCAACTGGAAATAGTGCAATTTAGATTGGAGAATTTTTATAAGAATTGATATTAGATGATTTGACATCTTTCACAAGTACACAACGTTGACTACAAATAGTGGATGATAATGTCTCACTTTTGCACCACTAACCATACAATACGTAAATATACCATTTCATACAAGCGTAAACGCCCAGACTCACATCAGTCAAACGATGTTGAAAAGAACAATAGCAAGGGGAGGGAGGCAACACGCGACGTACGACAATAGCGCTCGGCAGCCGACAAGAAACGAAAATAACAAAAACAATTGGTGTGAATTGCAAAAAAATCGCCCAAATATCCTAATGAGACTCGAAAATATCAAAATTAAAGCATCGAATACACAAAATTTGCCTAGAGCTCAACACAATTGCATAAACCTATGTATATTCACTAACATATTCAAGAACCCAGCAGCAGTACAAGGCAATCAGCAAACGTTTAGACGTTCAAATGCAACCGCTAACGGACTAAACGCAACCAAATTTTCTGGCATATTTTTGGTCGAGCCAACATGCAACATGCAATCTCTGACTATACCGAAACGAGTGTGTGCGTTTACGCTTGTATGAAATGGTATATCTACGTATTGTATGGTTAGTGCTTGAACCCTCTACCTTACTGCTCTGATTTCATCAATTGACATTTTTTGTTTATAGTTTTCTTTATTTTCTTAACATAAATACATAGTTGAGCAAATAATTTAATAATATTCGACCACCAACAAACACAAATTATGATGAATTAAAACATTTGAAACTGAAAATTATGTTTTATTATGAAAATTATTGTTTTTTGGTTTCGAACAAATATATCTAAATTATGTTAAAATCAATCTATTGTATGTATGTATTTGCAAAGAAAACATAATAAAGTAAGTATGCCATATCGCCAGTGGTATTAAATCGTTTGCATCGTTTGCTGCTATGCATTGTGTTAGAAAAAATAGAAGTAATTTGAGTAGCAAAAAAGTGCGTTTGGCTGCTGCGGCATTTGAGGTTGTTGTTCAGACGCATTAGTCTATATAATATGCATAGGTATTTAAAAACAATCAGGAACGGCTGCAAACCAGATTTGACTGTATGTATTTAATTTTCAATAATTTCTTCTAAATATATAAAAAAAAAAATTTTTAATTTCGGATACCGATCGGGAATTAAACCCACCACTGAAACATTTTTATTGATGACCAATAAAATTTAATATAAAGACAAAATGTCTCTTTCGCACGACAAAAACAATTAAAATTATATTACTTATGTGTTGCACAAAAAAAAACATTCAATATTATATTACTTATGTGTTGCACACACAATTTTAAAAATTTCTAAATATGTTTTTTAGTTTTTTTCGCTGCCTCCGATGTGTCGCTTCTTATGTTGTCTTGTGGGGGACATCGAACTTTTTGTTTTAGAGTCCATAAGCCAGTGGCTAGCAACAATGCTATTATAATTCCAGAGATGGAGAAACTGGCTGTTGTCATAGTGAAATTTTCGATCTTCAGCTTTTCCAATTTCTTTGTATTGTTGATATACATCTCAATAAGCATTTGTAGCAATAACACTTCCTCTGCTCTGTTTTTTTCCGCTAGCATTTGGAATAATGGGGGTATGGCTTCTGCGTATTTTGTTTCGCCAGCTTCGTACTCGTCGTCGCCAATCCTTATGGTGGAATTGTATTAACTAATTCCCTTTCAATTCTACTTTCTCCTTGTTTATTCTGATGGTTCCGACGTAATCGTCCAGCAGGATCGTTCCAGTCATTACTCTTCGTGGTCCAGGACATGTTGGCTATTTAGCGTACCATAGTATGGCTTTAAATTGTTTAATAGCGGTGTTATACAAGTGTCGTTACTTAAGTTTATTATATTTTCTCTGTTACAAATAGTTCTATCGTTGTGGGCTTCACATTTATTTATTTGGGCGTACAAAATGTTATTGCATTTTAAAATATTTTCGAATTTAATTACATTTACTGTTTTGTTTCTTTTTGTTGGCTTAATTAACATTGCTGTACATTGTTCTTTTCCAATTATTGGAATGTTTATCAATATGTTTATCGTACAATATTTCTTTTCCGTTAGTAGCTATTTTTATTTTTGCAAATTCTAGTAATTCTTCTACATTAATGAACATTGTTTTTTTTTCTAATATTTGTTATATTTTATTTACTTCTATTTCGGACAAAATTATTGAGTTTATTGTATTTGTTTTAGCACACTCGATAGCGTGTATTAAGTTAGACAATTCGTCATTGAAAATTTGTAACTTATATTTTAAAATGGATTTTATTTGTTTTTTGAACTCTGTTTGTTGTATTGTTGTTGATTTTATTATGTTATTAGTTCTTATGCTGCTTTTATTTATTCTTGTATTTAATTCCTTATTAATTATGACCAGTCAATTTTGTATTGCTGCTACGCCGGTCTTAATTGGTATTAGCTGCAAATTGGAGTAGTCTAAGATTGTGGCTAACTCATGGCACAATGGCAAGAAAAATCTGTGGATAAATATCAATTTTTTATATTATTTTTATGAATAATTCTTCCTGAATGTGTTTTTACCGTGGTGTTCCTATTTTCCAGTACAACTTCCTTTCTGAATTTTGGGGGTCTGTTGTTACTCTAGTATAAAAGAATACATCTATTGGTTTCTTTTTAATGGTAGAATTAATGAATTCGTTGTAAACTTGGACTGCTTTGAAAATAAGGTTATCGAAGTTTGACCCTTCGTCTTCCTTTTTAAAGCATCTCATGATGTCTGTGAGAGTTGAATGAAATCTTTCCACCTGTCCATTACTGGTGGATTGATAAGGCGGTGTCGTGTAGACTTTTGCCCTGAGTTGGTCTTCCAAAAGAAATTTTATTGAAGCTGCGTTCATTGCTTTCTCATTGTCCATGACAACTGACTGTGGCATGCCGAACGCTATCATAAATTCGCGAAGGGGGTGTTTCAGGTTTTCGGCTGCTTTTGACTTTAAAATTTTGACCTGTGCGTATTTTGAAAACTTGTCTATGGCTGTGAGTATTACATTACCTTGTGTGCTATACAAATCTATATGGATTATCTGACTTGGGTAAGTGGGTATGGGGGTTGCTTGTATTTCGCCTTGCTGCGGATGTCTATCGTACTTGCTAACTTGCAAGTCTCACAAGTCTTGGCTATAGACAATACCTTTCTAGCTAATCCTGGGAAGAAGTATGTGCTTAAGATTTGCTGTTTGTTTTCTAATGGGTTTCTGTGAGCTCGTATGTGTTCATAGTCGCTATCTCTGTCTGTTAATTTTCATGACGTACGTCCGATTTCTTGTGTACCTTATCTTGTAGTTACGAAAGTATGTAGGGTATATTACTTGGATTTACCCTAGTATGCGTTCTGAAGTAAATATCCCATTTAATATTTTGGGGTCTAGTCTTGCCCTTAGGATTTCTATTAAGTCTTCTTGGGAATAGTGGGTCTTAATTATAATGTGTTTTTGATAGCTTGGGAATGGAATTTATATGCATTTTTGTGTGCGATTAACAAGTGTAGTTGGTTTCTGAACGCATTAATCTACTCCTGGTTGTGTGAGGAACTTTAATCACTGTGAATAGTTGCGGAGGAACTTTCAGTATAATATATCGGTGGATTTCGTGATAGTGTTTCTGCTACTACGTTTGAAGTACCGTGTTTGTATCGAAGCTCATGGATAAACTCTTCGAGATAGCTTTTGCATCTCCTAAGTTTTCCATTGTAGTTTTTATTGCTAAGAGCGAAAGTTAGTGGTTGATGGTCGGTGTATATGACTACTTTAGCGGTACCGTACATACGCAAATTCTGCAAAGCCCATACTATAGCCAGCATTTCCTTCTCATTTATTCCTTCTCATTTATTGCTTAGTACTCCTCTGTTTTATTGTGTGTACGCGATATAAAAGTGATGGGCCTACCATTTTGTTCGAGAACAGCTCCAATGGCATGATTTGAAGCAGCGGTGGTTAAGTAGAATTCTTTCCGAAAGTCGGGGTAACAAAGTGTTACATCATGTGAAACTAACGTTCTCTTGATTTAATTAAATGCGTCTATTGCCTCTAAGTCTAACTTGATATTGATTTTGTTAGACATGTTTTTAGAGAGCCGCCCTGTTTCTCCTCTAAGTAGGTAAGTGATCGGCTTAGCTAACTTGGCATAGTCGCGTATAAATCTCCTACAGTAGCTTGATAGTCCTAAGAATAGTCGGAGATCTTTTAGCGTTTACGGTTCGGGGAAATCCCGTATCGCTTTTACTTTCTCAACATTAGTTTAGACACCGTCTGCTGAGATAGTGAAGCCAAAGAAGTCGACTTCGTTTTTAAGAACTCGCATTTATCGAGTTGAACCTTCATATCCGCATCTTGTAGAGTCGGGAAGACTTTCTCGAGGTCTCTGACATAATTAGCTTCCGTTTTGCTGATCACAATTATATCATCGATGTACACGTAACATATTTTACTTGTGTGATCCCCTAATATGTCGTCTGAAGCGCTTTGAAATGTTGAAGGTGAGTTCTTTAGACCGAACGGTAGCCTTGTGAATTAGAATTTACCCCCATTAACAGATAAAGCTGTCTGTTTTATATATTTTTCCGACTATGGTATTTGGTGAAAACCACTTTTCAGAGCTAATACTGAACAAGTAAGAAAGCTACTGTCGAGTTTGCTCAACTGTGAGATACCTGCCACCCAATTTTACCATCAAAATATTATATTTTTCAAAAATATACTTAAAAAATACTAAATGTAGGTAATGACAAATTTAACATTTTATTCATGGGTTCAATTAGTATGTTTTCTTCGTAACAATTGTTATTGATTAAATTAATAGATTTGACCACTTCTTGTGCTTCGATAATACGATTTTAATTATTACCATTTTGTGCGATGACACACGCGTATTCGCTCAGCTCTCGAATGCGACTACTGCTTAAAACTATTCTTCTCCTCTTCATTACTTCTATTACTACTTACTTCTATTATACCGAAATTATATTGAAAAGGAGACAATGATAAAAAAGCATAATGTAAACTTAAATTGACTGATGCAATCATTCTCGTTGTTGCGTAAGTAAGGGTACGCATTAGCCTAACATTATTCCTAATCCTACATTCGGCCGTCCTGAAATTTTATTCGCCCCCGAATTAATTCCATTTTTTCATAAATTCTGCTGCAGTGCTTGTATTTTTAGGTCCTTCATGGTTTCCTACTTTCTCAACTTCGTAGCGGCCATGTTTCAGCTGGTTTGTTATCTTATATGGTCCAAAGTACTTAGGTCTAAGTTTCATTCCAGTTCCATACTGTGTTCTCTTAATAGCTACGAGTTCTCCTATTTTATAATTATTTTCAACTTTTCTTTTTTCATTAAACGTATTTCTATTCTCTTGCTGTACCTTTTCTATATTTTCCTGAGCTTTCTTTCTTACTTTGTTTCTTTCTACCATAAATGCATCTATATCTAAATCTTCTAGCAGTTTTCTTAGGTCATCATCTTTTCTTCGCATATTGACTCCAGTTAAAATCTGAAAAGGTGAAAATTTTGTCGTTCTTGGTGGCGTGTTATTTAAAATTTGTTGAATTTTGTCAACGTGTCCATACCAATTAGAAGGATTATTATGACATAGTTTACCTAACATTGGAATAACTATTTTATGGACTCTTTCCACTTGTCCGTTGCCTCTCGGCATACCCGTCGTTATATGCAGCAACTGAATCCCTTGGTCAGAACAATAATCTCGGAATGCAGTCGACGTGAAAGCTGTGCCTCTGTCGGTAATAATACGTCGTGGGTTACCGAAAATAACCGATTGTTTCGTCAGCATGCTTATTACTTCATCAGTTCCTGTTGATCTTGTCGGATACAACCAAACAAACTTTGTAAATCCGTCTATAACAGCTACGATATGGTTGTATTTCTTTTTCGTCTCTGTTAAAGGACCTACGTGGTCAATATGATAAGTTCCAAGAGGCTCCTGAGCCTTGTCGATTGGTGCCAACAAGCCTTCCTTCTTGCCTCGCTTCGAACCTATTATGATACACTCTATGCAACACTTAACAAATTTCTCTACTTTTTGTTGGATGTTTTGCATGTAATATGATTTTTCGATTAATTCTTTGGTTTTCTTCGCTCCAAAATGTCCTTCTCTATGCACTATACCTATTATTTCATCCTGCATCGCTTCTGGAATAACCAATAATTCTTTCACACTGTCTTTATATAAGATATCTTTTACTATGAAATAATCTTCATATGCCCCAATGCTCTCGATCGTTTTTATGATAGCGCTAATCCACTCATCGTTTCTCTGTGCCTCTCTTAAGCGATACTTTATCGAGTCTTCGATAAGAAGGCAATTTAGCCGACTGAGCGCATCTACATGCCGCATCTGGCTTCCCGATCTATGCTGTATTACAAAATTAAATTCTTGTAAAAACATTGCCCATCTGGCTACTCTTGGTGGAACATCATGTTTCTTTAACGTCATCGCGAATGCTTGGCAATCTGTTACTATCGTAAAGCTTATACTCAGAAGATATATTCGCCATTTCTTTAATGCGTTTATAATTGCCAACGCCTCTAATTCATACGCGCTGTATTTCTCCTCAACTGGTGAAGTTTTCCTGCTCATAAACTCTACTGGGTGAAAAAACTGATCTTCGGAATCCTTTTGCATAAGGATTCCACCGAAGCCATATTTGCTAGCGTCTGTATGAACTTCGGTTATAGCACAGGGGTCGTAGAATTTTAACACTGGCGCGGTGACTATTAAATTTTTCAACTGTTCAAAACTAAGCATGCACTCGTCGTTTAACTCAATATTCTTGTTGTTATTGGCTTTATTTTCCTTCCTCAATAAGTCACTCAGCGGTTTCGCTGTGAGGGCGTAACCTTTCATAAATCGCCTTAATATGATGTTAAACCCAAAAATCGTTCGATACCCTTTCTATTTCTTGGTACTGGAAAATTTACTATAGCCTTGATTTTGTCTTCTGTCGGCGATATAGTTTCGTTTTCTATTTTGTACCCGAGAAACTGAATTCTCTTCTTCAAAATTTGAGCTTTTTCCCACTTAATCTGCCCTGCACTTGATGCTATACATAAAAGTTCTTTTAGTGTTGTAAGTCCGGTCTCTTCATCTTTAGTTGGTATTATGATATCATCCATATATACCACTATCTTCTTTTGATGTATCAGGTCTCTAAGTACTGCTCCTACATATCGGCAAAACACTGCCGGTGAATTGCTAATGCCGAACGGCACGTGGGTAAACTCATATTGACCGTTATGCGTTACGAAAGCTGTAAATTTTCTAGAGTCCTTTTCGATGGGTACATGGAAAAATCCATTAGCAAGATCTAACGTTGAAAACACTTTTGCACCTTGAAGACGATCCAATACATCATCTATCAAGGTCATTGGAAAATTGTCTCTTTTAATTTTCAAATTGAGTCTTCTGTAGTCACAGCAGAAACGTTTCGATCCGTCTTTCTTTTTTACTAAAACTACTGGTGATGCATACTCGGAGCAACTCGGAACAACGATACCCTCATCCAGCCACTTCTCAACTTGTTTTTCGATGAAACACTTATTATCGTAAGATGTC
Source organism: Drosophila pruinosa (assembly GCA_018150935.1). Lineage (NCBI taxonomy): Eukaryota > Metazoa > Arthropoda > Insecta > Diptera > Drosophilidae > Drosophila > Drosophila pruinosa. The sequence goes on from JAECWR010000034.1 coordinate 1,158,161, forward strand.
CGTCTTGGATGCTGGAAAACTGGCGTGTCGTCTTCTAAAATTAGTTTCATCTCAACTGGAGATTTGATTGATTTAACAGGACAAAAGAAATTCAAGGTAGTCATCGATTACCGAATATTAAACGATGTAACAATTTCGGATCGCTATCCTACATAAATTATATACTAAAAAATACCAAAATAATATATCAACATTTTCTTTGTTCAAAATTATTAGCTTGGCGGTACTTTAGTTGGTTTATTGAATATCATTATTATATCACGGAGTGTTATAGCAACTAACTAGGTGCACGTGGTAACGCCTTTTAAAAGTAAGACGCTTGCAATTCAGTTTTTTCAATTTTCATGGGCGGAAGGTGGCGTGACCAAAATCAAAAACAAACTTGATCTGCGTGCAATAATAAGACACACTATCCCGAAAATTTGGTTGCTCCATCTCGTATAGTCTCTGAGATCTAGGTGTTCATACGGACAGACAGATGGACAGACGGACATGGCTATATCGTCTCGGCTGTTGACGCTGATCAAGAATATATATACTTTATCGGAGATGCTTCCTTCTGCCTGTTACATACATTATCGGTCGGCACAAAGTTATAATACCCTTCTACCCATTGGGTAGGCGAGTATAAAAATATTTGTTTTCTCCCAATTGAGCGAGTATTTCACCTATTTCTGGGATCGGATAGCGATCCGAAATTGTTACATCGTTTAATATTCGGTAATCGATGACTACCTTGAATTTCTTTTGTCCTGATGCGTCGGCTTTTTTTGGCACCACCCAAACAGGTGCGTTGTATGGAGACCGTGAAGGTCTGATGCAGCAATTCTTGGATTTGGGATTCTACCTCGGGTCTCAAAGAATCGGGGTAGGGGTAGTTTTTGCTATTTACAGGTAAGTCGGAATTGGTTCTAATTTCACCTATAACTCGAGTGGTATAGGTCAGTTTTTTGTGTGGGTTTGCGAAAAATTTGACATGTCTCTCTGTCAAGTGAGATATGATTTGTTTTTGTGCACGTGTCATATGATCGGACCTGATATAGATGTTGTTGACTGCTTGTGCTTGGAATTGAAAAATTTTAATTTTCCGTCCGCCTCTTATCACTAGTGTGTCGGTTTTTATGTTTATCACTGCATCTAATTTTTTCTAAGTGTCGTTTCCTATTATGCCATGTCTTTAAAGTGGGTAATATGAAAAATTTGCAAATTAAGTCTCTAATACCGAATAGGTTTAAGAGAGTGTGGTGTGTTATTTCTATTTTTCCGCCCACCGAATTTGCGGAGAACGGTTGATCATTTGGTTTTGGATTCTTTACTAAGTGTGGCTGAATGTAGTTCTGGTTGGACCCTGTATCTATTAAAAATTTCAATTGTGAACCGTCCCTCGTTACACATTGAACATATGGTAGCGAGGAACTGTTTAGCCTAAAAAATAAACGTCCGTTGTGTCAGTGGGGTTTGTAGCATAACGATGGTCTTCGTTTGATATGCCCTGGCCATTTAATTCGTTGGCTCCTTCTAATTCTATCTGTTCTAAATAGTATTATTTTTCGGACATTATTGGACATTCGTTCGCGGCTGTTGTCTGTTCTAAATGTTCTTCTGCTGCACCAGTCTCAATGTTAAAATGTCTTTGCAGCTTTTGAGGTGGCCCTGTGGCTATTGGTATTGGGGGTCTTTTACCTATCATATCATTACCTGAAGGCCTGTTCATGTAGTTTAAGTGCTTGGATCGAATAGAATGGTCTATTTCCATTGGCACTGGTCTGGGCTCTGGTTTAGGAGCAAATGGGCAAATGGAGCCACGAAGGTCTGCCTATATACAGGCTGTTGTGACAGTGGCTCATGCGGCCGCTGTGGAAAGGGTATATACGGACTCGGTTGAGTAGACGCTTTTGGCCACGTAGTCGGTGGTCTAGAACCCCAGTTCGGTCTATCTGAAGATGGATAGTATAATGGTTGTTGAATTTGCTTAGCTACATTTGACAATTGTTGGTACGATGTTTTGCTGTACAATTGCCTGAAATTGTGCTGGGCTTGGATCTGACGAGGTGGTAATGGAGGTGGTAATTGTCTCAGCCTAGGAAGATACGCATTTCTATGGTCCTGATTTTCGAGCAGGTTGCACAAATATAGTGCATGACTAAGATCTCTTGGCTCTTTCACAGCCAAAAGACGTGGAAGGTCTCCATTAAGACCTCTGACGAAGGTCTCGAGGGCTTTGCCTCAATAATTATTCGTCAAGGCCCTTATGGATTCAGGGGAGTCTTCTTGCACACCGACTTGATTGAGTATCAAGGATAATTGGTGGTAGACTGCGTGGTAGAATTCCATAACGGACAACCGACCCTGAGTCAGAGAAAAATCTGTTATTCGAGCATTTTTAGATCTCGTTTATCTGCGAAATGTTCTGTGAGGCATCTAGATATAGCCTTCCAATTCAAGGGAGTATGGAATGATTCCAGCACTGTTTCAGCTTCACCTACTATTTTTCCACGTATAGCTAACGTGACTAGGTAGTATTTGTATGTTTGTTCTTGTCCCTTAAAGATAGCCATTACTCTGTCAACGGTCTTCTTCCACGATCCGAAAGAAGTTCTGTCTCCAGAGAATTCTTTAATTAGCCGGGTGACGTCGGGTACTTTGTCATCATATTGACCACTTTCAGTAGGTGTGTATGTCACGTCTGCATATTCTTCTTCACCTTCTACACCTAATGCTTGTCTAATGATTTCGCCTCCTTGGAGGGCGTCCCTAATTAATGTCACTATGACGTCCTTAAGTTCAGGACTGGCTACCGGTGTACTAGCTGCTGTTGGGTTGGCTCTAGGATGATTGAGTCTTAAACTCATGCCTGCCATTGCCTCGGACAATTCTTCTTGCATTTGTATACTTTTCAAACTTGGGACAATTGGAGACTTGGAAATGTGTGCAGTTTTTATTGTATTAAATCGAGTGGCTGGATCGCTCCTTCTATCCTGGAGGGTCCCTGGAGGGGATTTGCAGAATTGTAGTATGTTATAATGCGGTTGGCAGTTTTTATAATGTTTTATGTTTTTTCGTTTTGTTATCGTTTGTTTCGTGGTAATAATATAGTGTACTTAATATCGAAAAATTCTCTTAAATGCTATCAAATTTTTCCAGTTATCAATTTTTTCCAAATTATTTAGTTTACTTAAATAAAAATTTTCCAATAGATTTTTTTTTTTTTTTTTTTTAAATAATGTTCTATATTTTCTTTATTCAAATTTTTACTTGTTTTCATTTAATTTTTTCTTGTTTACTTTACTTTAGTTTTTCGTATTCGTATTTAAAAACTTTTTCTTTGATTGTTCATCTTTTAGTTCTTATTTTTCTATTCTTAAATCATAAGCTTACAGTAATATATTCATTCCGGTGAATCTCCCACGATGGTCCTCTGGATTTTATCCTTTTTATCGTTGCGGCAAGTTGCGGCGACAACGGACTACTTGGGATCCTCGGTGATACGGTTTGCGTGGTTTCCTGCGGACGGGCACTACACGATTGTCAGCGTTGAAATTTGACCCGTTCGTTTTCGCGGCACCGAATTATTATTTTTTTTTTGATTCGGCACTATTACTCGCCGTTGCCAACTATCGTTATTTAGACACTTTCACTTTGCTACTTGAGGTAAATTACACGACGCTATGAAAGGGTCCCTGCTCGGGCGCCAATTAAGAAGACGGGTTGTCTTTCTTTAAAAAAAAATCGATCTGATTTATTTGAGTTGTTAGTTACAACTGAGCCTTAATCAATCTAAGAGTTAATTTAAATACCGCTACTGCCGCTGCTGTTGTCACTGCAGCCGTCTTGTTTCCGTTGATGTGTTGCGAGTGTGTGACAATATTTTGTCGGTATGTCTGCGCTTCTAAGAATTCTGTTGGCTATGTTGCTGACGCTGCGCAAGTGTCACTGGTGTACTGCGAGAGTTTGCGCTTATGCAATGCAGGTGTATCTGCACTTTGATGAACTTCGTTGTTAACTTGTATATTATAAATATATTAGGTAAGCAAAAATATCAAGTTTCATCCCGCTACTTTACCCATAACACCGCCAATCACCTCGTTGTTATTTCGAGGTCGCCCTAAGTTACAGCTTTTGACGCCGCTCTAACGCTCTTAACTAAAGCTTCTTCCGTCGGTTCTACGCTCTTCACTAAAGCTTATGCCTTTCCTTATGCGGTGTCCACTCTTGTTGTTGCCCTGCTGCTAGATTTAACTATTATCCACTTTTTGTCGGTGTTCGACCACCAACCGTACTTTTAATTTCCGCTTAGTCTAACTTATATTCTAACATACATTATATATTACATTTGGTCTATCATTTACTATTTAAGGCGTATCTATATTTATAATTGGCTGTCAAATTCTACAATAAACTTGATACAATGGCTATATTACTACATTACTACATGCTTATGTATGTATTTGGTTGCTCTAACTCTTAGTTTGTGAAATCAGATTTTCGTACAAACAGGTGGACAGGCGGACATGGTCATATCGTCGATGACGTTGACCAAGAATATATTTACTTCTTAGGTTTGGATATACATACCTCTTTCTGCCTGTTACTTACATTATCGTCAAGAGTATAAATATTAGCTAATGACACTAATACCAATCACTTAAAAATTTTTTGTTATTTTTTATGTTACAAAACTAAAAGAAAATAAACTTTACTACTTAATAAATGAAATTTTTAGGTCATGGATCATAAAAAAATCATGACCTTTTGCGTTTGTCCGAATGTGCGTAACAGACAGAAGAAGGCGTCTAAACTATATATATTCTTGATCAGCATAAACAGCCAAGTCGATATAGCCCTGTCTGTCTATCCGTCTGTCCGTATGAACATCGAGATCTCAGAGACTATAAAAGCTAGAGCTACCAAAATTTGGAGACAACATCTAAAAACTCTATGGGCAGATGAAGTTTATTTTAGATGTTGGCCACGCCCCCTTCTGCCCCTAAAAATCGAAAACGATTTCCAAGCCCTATGTTAAAGCTAGAACGTTCAGTTTAGGCCCATACAATACTTATCATTATCTTAATGATCTCTGACTTTGGTTACAATCGAACAAAAAACACAGAAGTTATTAACGAATTACTTTTATAAGGCGAAATCGGGTGCAGCTGCACATGTTCAGCTAGTTGTCACTCAGTGACATAATAATGATGTTCAATAAACATAATGAAGTACTTGTTAAGCTAATCATTTTGAACAAAATTTATTTCGGCATATTTTTTTGGTATATTTTTAGTATATTTTTATACCCGCCTACCCAAAGGGCAGAAGGGTATTACCGAAAATGTATTTAACAGGCAGAAAGAAGCATATCCGACCCCATAAAGTATACATTCTTGATCAGCGACAACAGCCGAGACGATATAGCCATGTCCGTCTGTCCATCCGTATGAACACCTAGATCTCAGAGACTATAAGAGCTAGAGCTAAATTTGGTGTTAATATGTAGACATATAGCCACTAGTGCAAATTTGTTTTAGAATTTGGTCACGCCCCTTTCCGGCTCCATAGATCGAAAAAAATTAATGTAAAGAATGTTCAAGCTATATTTTAATTTTTGGTCTACACAATCGTAATAACTATCTTAATGATTTCTGTAAGTAAGTAAGCTGCACATGTTCAGTGACTTTGTTACTCTGTAATGTAATCAATGTATTCAATAAACCTCTTAAATTGTAGTCAAGCTAATAATTTTGAGCGTATATCTTACAGTCGAGCAAGCTCGACTTCAGCTTTTGTCTTTTTATACCCGCCTACCCAAAGGGTATTATAACTTTGTGCCATGTGTATGTACATATGTATGTAACAGGCAAAAGGAAGAATCTCCAACCCCACCAAGTATATATATTCTTGGTCAATGACAAAAGCCGAGATGAGATAGCCATGTCCGTCTGCCCGTATGAACACATAGATATCAGATACTATAAGAGATAGAGCAACACATTTTTTGGGATAGTATGTCTTATAGTTGCACGCAGATCAAGTTTGTTTTAGATTTTTGGCCACGCCCCCTTGCGCCCCCTTAAATCGAAATCGAATTGCAAGTGTTAACCAAAGAACATTCAGTCACTCCGGACACGGCTAAATTATGTCATCCATTAAAGCTGATCAAGAATATTATTCTTTTACCGAAATTCATGATAAAACAAGTACTATGATTAAAAAAACAAATACTAAAAAAATATATATATGTATATTATAAGTATTGCTAATTTTTTTCCCACTTAAAAACAGGACACGTATATATTCACAAAGAGTAATAGTTGTCTGAACATGCAACATGTTCTGTGACATAACATGTTCTGATCACATAAAAACGAAAAAATGATATAAAAAGAAAATCAACAGAAAATTTGAATAGAGAATACAACTTTTATTTAGAATTGGATCATTAAGATGGCTGAAAAGGGGCAAATAAAATTGGTTTCCTCCTTTTAGCTGGTAGCGCACCACTCGCGTTTGATACGGATACGCTGACATCCACTTCGACAAGCACTTTGTGATAGTGGATGACAAATAATTTACGTATCTTGCACATTGCAAGTTACTTCACGAAGTGGATGCCAGGTTATCCGTGTATAACGCTAATGATTTAATTTTACACGGTACCCGCTGTGCTTTTATCATGGTCATAAATGCTTCCCAACTTTCGTCATTGTCGACTGAAAAATGGTGTTCACAAATACATTTTTTTTGAAATATATTAACTTACCTTTTAACTAACTTCTTTGCATAATACAAAAATATTGATATTTTAGTTTGTCCATTTTTACTCTGATCTTCTTCAAGATGAAGTCGAGGCCTTTGATCAAGAATTGCGTGCTGAAACAGACCAGCACATGAACATTTTTTTGGGCAAATGTTAACGCACTGAAGTTCTCCTCCCAAAGCTCAAAGAGCATCTTTTCATGGGCCTCCGAACATAAAATAGAATCTTTCTTTTCGTTTTGTGTCTAACAATATTTGAAAATATTAAATTTCAAGTAAGTTTGATTTTGGCGCTTTTCTTACGTTCTTCATTTCCTCAAACAGCAGATTATAGAGGTGAGTCTTTTGATTTTGAACAATTCACTGATAATTATGGATTTTGATTGGAGTTTGATTTTGGCGCTTTTCTTACGTTCTTCATTTCCTCAAACAGCAGATTATAGAGGTGAGTCTTTTGATTTTGAACAATTCACTGATAATTATGGATTTTTCGAAGAAAAATCTATTAAAAATCTTTTGTGTGAATGACTTCCATCAGCATAATGATGCCTGAATCACTAACCATATATTACATAGATTCAAAAGCACAAGTAAGCAACAGTACAAAACTTATAGCAAACGTTTTGTTGCAATATACATATATAATATATTGCTCTAGTATTAAAAACTTTGAAATTGTTGTTGACTTCTCAAGTTGTCATCTTAGGTCCTTCGGTTTCGTGAATATATATGCATTTATTGTTATTGTTGGATGATCCTCTCTTTCTTGTTTACTTCGACTTCGTTAAGTTGCTGCTATTGTTTTGGTTGACGTTGATATCTTGGCTGCTGTGGTGCGCTTGTTGATTTGTTCTTCTATTGATTTGAGATTGTGTCGATCTGTTTGAACATTAGTCAATTTGATATTATTTTTAAACTTATATAATGGACATTGTTTGGTTATGCAGCCCGCCGCCAACAACATCTCATCATAAATTTGTTTTATTTCATTATTGTCATTTTTTGTACATTGCTCTGTGCAGCAATAGATTTTTGCATTCTCCTCTGTGCTGTGTTCCTCTCCCTCCCAATAGAGAGTGAGCACAGCCGTTAAATCTTAATTTAGTTACTCTTGCTTATCTGCCTTCTGCATAGCAGAGGTAGTTACAATTTACGTGTCGATCTCGCCAGTACTGCTGTTGTACACTTTTACTTTAATCGCTTCGGTAACGGGCACTGCCGTCGCTTTATAAAATTGAAATTAAAATCGTTGGTAAAGTTAAGAAACTGTTCATTTTATGTCGATGTTCTCCACTGTCATCGATAAAAAGCCATTACTGGCGGGCATGGAGAAGCTTCAGCACCTCAAGTCTTGCCTAAGATGTCCCGCCTTGGATGCCGTTGGTGCGTTAGAGATCACTGATGTAAACTATTCGGTTGTCCTGGAGTTGTTGGATAAGCGCTACAACAATAAGCTGCTTATTTTCGAGGCTCACATTTCGGCGATCATGAGCCTGGAAATATCCGAGTGTATTCTCGTTTATTGTCTTCTTCAAAAGGTCGACCGTGAAACCCAGATATTATGGGAGGATGCTGCTTCCACAGCAAAGCTACCCGTCTGTAGTGAATTTGCTAAATTTCTGGAGACAAGATGCCCAAAATTTGAAAACATCAAAAGTACCAATGCTGCACTTCGAATCATGCCACAAGTTGTAAAACCTAGGAAAGCCATCAACAACTTTAGAAATTCATTTGTCGCCACTACCCCTGTCGCTTGCTGTCCTGTCTGCAATGCTGCAGACCACAAAATTTTTGGTTGCCCGCAATTCAGCAGTTTTTCTCCCTAAGATCGCTTGCAGGAGGCAAAAAGGTTGGCTTTATGCCTAAACTGCGTTAAAGGTGGACATCACCTACTAAATTGTAATGCCGATCGCTGTCACATCTGTGGAAGTAAGCACAACAAAATGCTACATTTTGGCTCAATGCCCTCGTCATCTCGTTTCCAGCCTGCTCAACCTCAGCTAACTTCTGATACTCGTTCCAATGGATTGCAAGTAGTTGCATAAGTATCATCACCTGGTCAATCTTTTTCCTTAGTGGCTCAAAATCTCGGAGCAGACTTTGTGTTGTTGGCCACTGCCGTCATCAATATTCAAAATAGATTAGGATCTTGGGTTCCTTGCCGCGCCTTACTCGACTCCGGCTCGCAACTACACATAATCACCTCTCGTCTGGCACACACTTTGCAATTGCCCAAGTGCCAATATTGCAGCGCTTGTAGCTCCTAATATTACGGACAATCAGCCCAACCTAACTGTAAACTCTGAAGACTGGAAATTACCAGCTTTGTTTGGCCGATCCCCAATTCTTCAGGCCCCATTGACATGCTGATAGGCGCTAGCCTATTCTTTGATCTGCTGTGTGTATGGCAAATAAAATTGGCCAATGGACTTCCGCTTCTCCAAAAAAATCGTCTCGGATAGATTGTCAATGGTGATAGTTCCAACCCTAACAAGGTTTCATCATTGACTGTGAAATCAAATCTGCCTCAAATGCCTGATGAAGACATCCGTCTGGAGGAGTTGGTGCGTAAATTTTGGGAGATAGAAACCACTGCTGAATCTGTCTCTAAGCGAGGCCCACTTCGATCCTACATTTTCTAGACATCCATCAGGAGAATATTCAGTTCGGCTTCCTGCAAAGAACAGCAGATTGGCAGATTCCTATCAGCAAGCCAATCGTCGTTTTTTCAATTTGGAAAACAAACTTGAACGCCATCCCCAGCTCAAGGAAAAGTGTTCGACCTTTATCCATGAGTACTTATCGTTAAATCACATGTCTCTGGTACCATTTGACTCCCAGAAACAATGCAAATTTTATTTGCCTCATCACTGCGTTTTAAAGAAAGACAGTATAACAACCAAGCTACGTGTTGTCTTTGATGGCTCTGCAAAAACCTCTTCTGGATACTCTTTGAACGAAATACTCATGGCAGGCTCCACGTTGCAGCCCAAACTGTTTCACACTTTGTTACAGTTTCGAACCTTTCCGGTTGCTTTAACTGGTGACATCTGTAAAATGTACCGATGTGTCCGGGTCAAGAACCCGGACAGCTATTTACAATGCATCTTGTGGCGTGACACATCCCAGGAAAAGATACAAGCCTTTAAGCTTGATACCGTCACCTACGGAACAAATCCAGCTTCATTTCTATCTGTCAGAGACATGCATCAGCTAGCAGAAAATGAAAAATCGTCATTTCCAATTGGCGCTAAAGTTCTTCTACGAGACTTTTATGTCGATGACCTCATCGCAGGAGGTAACTCAACCAAAGAAGTCTTGGAGATCATGCGACAGAGCACTGGATTACTGGACAAAGGTCATTTTAAAATTTGATTTAAAAATTTTAAAATTTGATGATGGCAGCGACTTTACCAAAACTCTTGATATCGCTTGGGATTCAATCTCGGATATTCGGCTATTCTCTACGTCGCCCATGAAAACAGTTCCAAAACCTAGCAAGCGATCTGTCTTGTCTACGATTGCTCGCTTTTACAACCCTCTTGGTCTTATCTGCCCCGTTATAACGAAGGCTAAAATCCTGCTGCAGCAGATCTGGAGAGAAAAACTTGACTTGGACGAAAGTTTACCTTCAGCGCTACATTCTGCTTGGCTAACTTTGTCTGCTGATATCTGCCTCATCCAGAAGTTGCAGTTTCCTCGTCTCGCACTGGTACCCAATAGCGTTGTCGAAATCCATGGATTTAGTGATGCCAGCATTGACGCATATGGAGGATGCATCTACATAGTCTCCATGTCTCAAGGTCAACGAGTAGCCCACCTCCTCTACGCCAAATCGCGTGTTGCCCCGTTGAAGACCCTCACGGTTCCCAATTTTAATTATGCGCTGCAGTATTACTGGCTCAACTGATGCGGGAAATCCTGCAACTTGATTTATTTTCATGCCTTGTTTATTGTTGGTCAGATTCTGCTATGGTGCTGTCCTGGATTCGAGATGAGTCATCAGGCTTTCAAATTTTTATTTCTTGTCGCATCTCCTTAATCCAGGAGCTGTCATATGGCATAGAATGGTATTATGTTCCCACAGCCTGCAATCCAGCGGACATACTTTCAAGAGGGGCACTTCCTAGTGAGCTGATCGAATCAAATCTTTGGTCTCATGGTTCTGAATATCTTCAAAGGGACAAATCGCATTGGCCAGAATCTTGTCTCGTTCCAAAGGTTCTCCCTGAGCTAAGGAAGAAGGCCCGCGTCGCTCTCAAGACCCCTGTCGACATCGAAATCCCAACCAGATGTAAATTTGTCAATTCCTAGCAAAAATTATAGCATGTTTTTGGAAATATCTTCAAATTTCGTTATCGCATAAGGCACTCCGGCCTGACTGTTAATCTTACCGGAGGCATGAAACTTATCATTCGCTCCATTCAGAGAAAACACCTTACTGAGGACTATAATTCCTTGCTCAACAGTCGACAAGTAAGATTATCGAGCTCAATTACATCTCTCACACCCCTCATTGACAACTCTGGACTCTTGAGAGTTGGTGGCAGATTGAAGCATAAGTCGTTGGACTATGATGCGCAGCATCCTTTAAAATTACCACGTCAACACCCAGTCACTCGTGCCATCATACTCGACTATCATCGTCGCAATCTGCATTCTGGACGTCTCTACTACTACTCTACTGCACTACTCGCTTCCATTCGACTGCAGTTCTGGCCCATTGGCGGTCGCAAAACAACTGCAAGTGCCATCAGCAAATGCATAATATGCTCTCGAGCCAAGCCACATATAGCTGGTCACATTATGGGTGATCTTCCTGAGGACCGCGTAACAGCTTCACATTACTGGTCTGGACTTTTGCGGTCCATTTTATTACAAAAATCCTGTTCGGAACAATGCACCCATTAAGTGCTATATCTGCATCTTTATCTGTTTTTCTGTCCACCTTGAGCTGGTGCAGGATCTCTCCACTTCTGTATTTCTTAATGCATTGCGTCGATTTATACTTACTCGTGGAAAGCCTGCAGGCATATGGTCGGACAACGCCACTAACTTTGTCGGCGCTCGGAATGAGCTGAAGGATCCCTAGCGTTTGTTCCTGAACACATCTCATCAAACTGCAGTACACAAATTCTGCTTGACTGACAGCATTGAATGGCCGCATTTTGGAGGCCTTTGGGAGGCGGCTGTAAAAACAGCTAAGCATCATTTTTATCGAGCTGTTGGCCATGCCGTTCACACGGCACACGTTCATTTGCCACATTGCGGCAATAATTAATTCAAGACCTCTAGTACCTCTTTCAGAACACCCTGACGATCTTGAAGTACTAACACCAGCGCACTTCTTAGGCACGGCCCCCCTCGCCTTGTTTGCTGAGCCCGATCTCACAAATTTAAATCTTGACCGAATGGATCGCTGGCAGCGAATTACCTACTACCAGCAATTTTTCTGGAGCCGGTGGAGCCGTGAATATCACACTTCTACATCAACGTTCCAAATGGCGAACACAGAAGACAGACGTTCAAATCGATATTGTCGTTTTAGTCAAAGACGAGAACCTGCCACCCCTTAAATGGCCACTAGCTCGAGTAATCAATTTGATCCCTGGACCCGATAGCGTCGCACGAGTTGCTGGGCTTAAAACTGCGACTGGAATCTTCATTAGAGCCGTTGCTAAGCTTTGCGTTCTAACCAAACAGGATGATGTTGTCAGCCCGTGTCCTCCAACGGGGTGAGGATGTTTGGTTATGCAGCCCGCCGCCAACAACAGCTCATCATAAGTTTGTGCTGTGTTGCTCTCTCTCCCAATAGAGAGCGAGCACAGCTGTTAAATCTTAATTTAGTTACTCTTGCTTATCTACCTTCTGCATAGCAAAGGTAGTTACAATTTACGTGTCGATCTCGCCAGTACTGCTGTTGTACACTTTTACTTTAATCGCTTCGGTAACGGGCGCTGCCGCCGCTTTATAAGTTAAGAAACCCGTTCATCTCACCCGACAGATATGTATTTTTGTGGTACATTCTAATTTAAATGAACTCATTTCCACTTCCCTATGGAGGTAGAGTTATTGGTGTTAATCAATGTAATTGTGAGATGTAGAAACAATAATTTCCAAAATACTTCCTAAATCACAAAATAATTTGCTGAAATTGAAATATAACATATCCAAACTCCAGGCACTAACCACTAACCATATAAGAGATAGACTGGGCTTTTCATGAGAGCCTATTCGGCCACACTATTTTATAGCGATGCTGCCCATAAACATGTTGGGTCGTAGGACGTTGCTGTCCACCGACAAATAACTGTATAAAACCGGTTTTGGTTGCGACGGCATACTCCGCATTCGAACGTGCACACGTTTGATGTTAGTCGAAGCTCTACTATGTATGTGTGATTATGTGTATATGCGTTTTGTACTGCTGCTGCGTTCTTGAATATGTTGGTGAATACACAAATGTCAATGCAAAATGCAATTGTGTTGAGCTATAGGCAAATTTTGTGTATTCGATTTGCAGCTAGCACAAATTGTTGTTTTTATTTTTTTTCTTGTTTCTTGTCTTATGCCCTCCCCTTACCTTTGTTTTCTTCGATATCGTATTGTGACGAATTGTGTTCTGCTGCTGGTAGTGATTTTGTTGATTTGATTTTTTACTTTTGCTGGCGTGTGCCGACTGCACATGTCGATCTTGTTTGAATATTGTATTATTATTATCAATTTAGAAGTATAGACATATTATATTTAAATTTCAGCATATTTTATTGCGAGTTTATATATGTACATATATTCATATATAATGACTCGGAATAAAATATGCTGAAATTTAAATATAATATGTCCATACTAACTATTTGCTAATAATATCAAGTTATGTCAAAATATTCAAACACAGGTGTAATCGGCGCAAGCCACAACAACGACTCAACAAGTGCAGCACCACCAGCAGCAGCACAAATTACGTCATGTCAAAAAGACAATCACATCAGTCAAACGATGTTGAAAAAAACATAGGCAAGGGGAGGGAGGCAACACGAAGCGTACGACAATAGTGCTCGGCAGCCGACAAGAAACGAAAAAAACAAAAACAATTGGTGTCAGTTGCAATGAAGTCGCCCAAATATCCTAATGAGACTTGAAAATATCAAAATTAAAGCATTCGAATACACAAAATTTGTCTACAGCTCAACACAGTTGCATTTTGCCATATATGTGTATTCACCAATACTCTCAAAAGCGCAAGCATTGGCCAGCGTTTCAAATTTTAGCTGTTTTGATTTTAGAATATTTCATATGCATGTATGGGTTGGTAAATGCACGTATATGACAAGATACAATAGTATGGGTGGAGCTTGTCAATTTAAGTGCATTGCCCAGCGTTTCATATTTGTGATTTCTGAATGCCTCATTTGGATAGTTGAATAGTTTATGCTCTTCCTTGTTGCCATATATGTATGTATTGTTCTGGCAATAAAAACTAAGAAAAAGTATACTGCTGGTAGATATCACCCATTTTGTTTTGATTCTCTTTGACTTTTCAAGTTGTTCTTTTCTGTCCTTCGTTTCATGTTCCATGTATGTATACTGTGCAATTATTGTTATTGTTGGATGACGTTCGTTTGGCTGTTGCTATTGTTTTTGGTGACGTTTTGGCTGCTGGTGGTGCGTTTGGTGTGTGGTTTTTTATTTCCTTGTGCTTGCGCCGATTACACCTGTTTATGTGTTACGCTCATTGATAATAATAATAACAATAAAATTTGCTAAAATTTAAATATAATATGTCCATAGCAATTGTTTTAAAATATTATCAATGTGCGTAACACTTAAACAGTTGTAAACAGCGCAAGCACAAGGAAATAAAAAACCACATGAATAAACGCACCGCCAGCAGCCCAAAACGTCAACGTCAACCAAAACAATAGCATCAGCCGAGCGAAGGCAAAGAAAACAACAAGGGGAAGGTTATCTAACAATAACAACAAATGCATATGATACATGAAACCGAAGGAGAGAAGAGAACAACTTAAGAAGTCAATAAGAAACATTGACACATTGTGAAGTCAAAAAACCGAAAATATGAAAAGCTGTGCAATGTTCGCAAATTGCCGGCAGCTCGTCACACACAATCAATTTTCTCATATACATATATTAACACATACATACTAGAGCTTCGACTAACATCAAACGTGTGCACGTTCGAATGCGGCGTACGCCGTCGCAACCAAAACCGTGTTTATGCAGTTATTTGTTGGTGGGCAGCAACGTCTTACGACCCAACATGTTCGTGGGCAGCATCGCAGTACTTTTATTTCGATGCTGCCCACCAAAAAATCCTCATGAAAAGACCAGTCTACGTATTGTATGGTTAGTGGTTATGTCAATTGGCTTTTCGACAGGCAGTCATTTGGGTATTCATCGGATAATGGATAATTTTGTTAATAACCATATAACACAAAGACCCATCATTCCATGAAAGCATTTACACGTACGAGTTTTTCTGAATTGCTGTCCCAGATCATGTTGTGTCGTAGCAAATTGCTGTCACTCGCCATGTTGCGATTCGGACTCAACAGATAACTGCATGGAAACGATTTTGGATGAGACGGCACAGGCAGCATTCTAGAATGGACATATGATCTTAGTCTGACCGCAAGGATGAATGTACGCATATATTATATTTATATGCGCAAATTTGTGAAGAGCTGCTGGCAATTTGCGTCTATTGGCCAGCTTTTAATATTTTAGATTATTTTGATTTCCCAATTGAAAAATGTATGCTTGTTCTTTTTGCAATAGATTGCTAGGGAATTAAAAATTTAGATATTGTTGCCAAAAGAATACAGCTGGAGATATTACTTTGTATAGTTTACCGTTGGCTTCCCAATTACGATAATCCCCCCCACCCCTTGATGTTTTCTTCGCCTTTGTTTGGCTGCTGCTATTGTTTTGGTTAAAATTTATGTTTTTGCTGCTTCTAGTGCGTTTGTTGATTTGTTCTTTTATTTCCGTGTACTTGCGCCGATTACTCCTGGACCACTAACCATAGATATACCATTTCATACAAGCGTAAACGCACACACTCGTTTCGGTATAGTCAGATA
Source organism: Drosophila pruinosa (assembly GCA_018150935.1). Taxonomy (NCBI): domain Eukaryota; kingdom Metazoa; phylum Arthropoda; class Insecta; order Diptera; family Drosophilidae; genus Drosophila; species Drosophila pruinosa. The sequence continues at coordinate 1,174,018 of JAECWR010000034.1, forward strand.
TTGAGTCAAGGACATGGTTGTTGTTATTTTGGTTTCTTATCTTGTGCCCTCCCTCCCCTTACCCTTGTTTCTTCGACATCGTATTGTGACGTATTGTGTTCTGCTGCTGGTAGTGATTTTGTTGATTTGATTTTTTACTTTTGCTGGCGTGTGCCGAAGGCACCTGTCGATCTTGTTTGAATATTGTATTATTATTATCAATTAATTAGTATAGACATGTTTTATTTAAATTTCAGCATATATTATTGCGAGTTTATATATATGCATATATTCATACGTAATAACTCGGAATAAAATATGCTGAAATTTAAATATGGACATATTGTCCATACTAATTATTTGCCAATAACATTAAGTTATGTCAAAATATTCAAAGACAGGTGTAATCGGCGCAAGCCACAGAAATAAAACAACAACGACTCAACAAGTGCAGCACCACCAGCAGCAGCACAAACGACTGCATGTCAAAAAGACAATCCCATCAGTCAAACGATGTTGAAAAGAACATTGACATGGGAGGGAGGGAGGCAGGCACTAAGAACGACGCGTACGACAATAGCGCTCGGCAGCCGACAAGAAACGAAAATAACAAAAACAATTGGTGTGAGTTGAAAAGAAGTCGCCCAAATATCCTAATCCGACTGGAAAATATCAAAATTAAAGCAATCGAATAAACAAAATTTGCCTACAGCTCAACACATTTGCATTTTGCCTTATATTCACCAACACATTCAAAGTCGCAAGCATTGCCCAGAGTTTCAAGTTTTAGCTGTTTTGATTTTTAGAATAATTCATATGCATGTGTTGGTAAATGCACGTATATGACAACATACAATAGTATGGGTGGAGCATGTCAATTTGAGTGCATTGCCCACCGTTTCATATTTATGATTTCTGAATGCCTCATTTGGATAGTTGAATAGTTTATGCTCTTCCTTGTTGCCATATATTGTTCTGGCATCAAAAACATAGAAATTATAGGCAAGAGTATACAGCTGATTAATAGCACGCTGATTTTGTTCTGTTGTTGTTTTCTTCCGATTCATATGCATTCCTTGGATTGTTATTATTTTATGACCTTCGCCATTTCGGTGTTCTCTTGTCTCCTTCTTTCGATTTCGTTCGAGTTGTAGGTTTGCTGTTGCTGGTGCACTTATTGAGTCGTTGTTGTTTTATTTCGGTGGCTTGCGCCGATTACACCTGTCTTTGAATATTTTGACATAACTTAATGTTATTAGCAAATAATTAGTATGAACATATTATATTTAAATTTCAGCATATTTTATTCCGAGTTATTATATATGAACATATGTACATATATAAGCTCGCAATAAAATATGCTGAAATTTAAATATAATATGTCTATACTAATTAATTGATTATAATGACACAATATTCAATACAATACAATACAAGATCGACAGGTGCAGTCGGCACACGCCAGCAGAAGTAAAAAAAAAATCAAATCAACAAAACACCACCATCAGCAGAACAAAAATCACAGCAGTCAAACGATGTCGAAGAAAACAATGGTAAGGGGAGGGAGGGCACAAGACAAGAAACCAAAACAAGTAAGAAAGCTACAGTCGAGTTTGCTCGACTGTGAGATACCCGCCACCCAATTTTACCATCCAAATATTATATTTTTCAAAAATATACTGAAAAAAATACTAAAAAAATACCAAATAATAAATCAAAATTTTCTTTGTTCGAAATTATTAGCTTGGTGGCACTTTAGTTGGTTTATTGAACACCATTATTATGTCGCGGAGTGTCATAGCAACTAACTAGGTGCAGCTGCACGTGGTAACGCCTTATAAAAGTAATCTCTTAATAACTTCTGTGTTTTTGTTGTAACCAAATTTGCAGAGATCATTAAGATGGTGATTAGTATTGTGCGTACCATGCGTACGACGCTTGCAATTCGGTTTTATTCGATTTACGGGGGCGGGAGGGGGCGTGGCCAAAATCAAAAACAAACTAAATTTGCGTCCAACAATAAGACATACTGTCGCGAAAAGTTTGTTGCTCTATCTCTTATAGTCTCTGAGATCTAGGTGTTCATACGGACAGACGGACAGACGGACATGGGTATATCGCCTCGGCTGTTGACGCTGATCAAGAATATATATACTTTATGGGGTCGGAGATGCTTCCTTCTGCCTGTTACATACATTTTCCGTCGGGACAAAGCCATAATACCCTTCTACCCTTTGGGTAGGCGGGTATAATAACAACAACCATTGGTGCTAGCTGCAAATCGAATACACAAAATTTGCCTACAGCTCAACACATTTGCATTTTGCCTTATACATATATGAATTCAGCAAGATATTCAATGACCAGCAGCAGTACGAGACAATCAGCAAACGTTTAGACGTTCGAATGCAACCGCTAACGGACTAAACACAACCGAATTTTCTCGCACATTTTTGCTCGAGCCAACATGCAACTAAGCGTGCTCCATGCTCTGACTATACCGAAACGAGTGTGTGCGTTTACGCTTGTATGAAATGGTATATCTATGTACGTATTGTATGGTTAGTGGTGGTACTAGGCTTTTCGGTATCAAAAAAATATAACGTATGACCAATAACCATACAATACGTAGACTGGTCTTTTCATGAGGACTTTTTGGTGGGCAGCATCGAAATAAAAGTACTGCGATGCTGCCCACGAACATGTTGGGTCGTAAGACGTTGCTGCCCACCAACAAATAACTGCATAAAAACGGTTTTGGTTGCGACGGCGTACGCCGCATTTGAACGTGCACACGTTTAATGTTAGTCGAAGCTCTAGTATGTATGTGTAAATATATGTATATGAGCAAATTGATTGTGTGTGAAGAGCTGCCGACAATTTGCGAGCATTGCACAGCTTTTTATATTTTCGGTTTTTTGTCAATGTTTCTTATTGACTTCACAAGTTGTTCTCTTCTCTCCTTCGGTTTCTTGTATCATATGCATTTGTTGTTATTGTTAGATAACAATAAAATTTGCTGAAATTTAAATATAATATGTCCATAGCAATTGTTTTAAAATATTATCAATGTGCGTAACACTTAAGCAGGTGTAATCGGCGAAAGCACAAGGAAATAAAAAACCACACCACAAACGCACCACCAGCACCCAAAACGTAAACGTCAACCAAAACAATAGCAACAGCCGAGCAAAGGTCATCCAACAATAACAATAATTGCACAGTATACATACATGAAACATGAAAGGAAGGACAGAAAAGAACAACTTGAGGAGTCAAAGAGAATCAAAACAAAATGGGTGATATCTACCAGCAGTTACTCTTTCTTAGTTTTTGTTGCCAGAGCAATATATGGTAAAAAGGAAGAGCATAAACTATTCAACTATCCAAATGAGGCCAATATGAAACGCTGGCCAATGCACTCAAATTGACAAGCTCCACCCATACTATTGTATGTTGTCATATACGTGCATTTACCAACACATATGTACATGCATATGAAATATTCTTAAATCAAAATAGCTAAAATTTGACACGCTGGGCAATGCTTGCGACTTTGAATGTATTGGTGAATACACATATGTATATGGCAAAATGCAAATGTGTTGAGCTGTAGGCAAATTTTGTGTATTCGATTGCTTTAATTTTGATATTTTCGAGTCTCATTAGGATATTTGGGCGACTTCTTTGCAACTGACACCAATTGTTTTTGTTATTTTCGTTTCTTGTCGGCTGCCAAGCGCTATTGTCGTACGCCTCGTGTTGCCTCCCTCCCCTTGCCTATGTTTTTTTCAACATCGTTTGACTGATGTGATTGTCTTTTTGACATGACGTAATTTGTGCTGCTGCTGGTGGTGCTGCACTTGTTGAGTCGTTGTTGTGCCTTGCGCCGATTTCACCTGTCTTTGAATATTTTGACATAACTTGATATTATTAGCAAATAGTTAGTATGGACATATTATATTTAAATTTCAGCATATTTTATTCCGAGTTATTATATATGTGCAAATATAAACTCCGAATAAAATATGCTGAAATTTAAATATAATATGTCTATAATTATTAATTGATAATAATAACACAATATTCAAAAAAGAATCGACATGTGCAGTCGGCACACGCCAGCAAGAGTAAAAAATCAAATCAACAAAATCACTACCAGCAGCAGAACACAATTCGTCACAATACGATGTCGAAGAAAACAATGGTAAGGGGAGGGCACAAGACAAGAAACCAAAATAAAATCAACAATTTGTGCTAGCTGCAAATCGAATACACAAAATTTGCGTATAGCTCAACACAATTGAATTTTTCATAAACATTTGTGTATTCACCAACATATTCAAGAACGCAGCTGCAGTACAAAATGCTTATACAAGTAAATAATAAGAATTATTTGTTGAATTTTCTTGGTCGCAAGCGACCGTTTATTTGGGATGATTATTTGAAACTGATTTTTAAGTACAAAGAAGGTTCCCTATGTTCCCTAGCAATCAAGTGAAGCCGTCGGCAGAGGCGCGGCGACGTCAGCTCTCTTGGCAGAGCGTCCAAGTGCAGTGACACTTGATCTACTTTGTTGTCGCGCGGCGGATGTCGTGCAGACGCTGGGTCAGCACTTTTTGGGTGGTCAACGCTTGAGTGCATCCGGGCCAACGGTCGATGGCATGGTTTTGTTTATGCGGCAGCATGTTTTGTTTATGCGGCAATAACTCCTCCCCTCTTAATTGACGCTTGTCCTCGAGCGGTCGTCAGAAAAATGGGATGCTGTTAAGACGCATCGCCGGTGGGGCAGCTCTTGGTGGCTTTGGCACCGCATTGACAGCTTGGATGATGGGCGTGTCAAACTGAAGGATCACCTTTCTTTCGGAAGTGTTATTCAAGTGTAGTTGCTCTAGTGCCTCCAGTGATAGGATGTGTAAGCGTCCCACCTCGTCCGATGTCAGCTGTATTAGTGGCGGTGCGGACCTTGTAGGAGCCGCTTCGGAGTTAATAAACTCTTGACCATTAATTCTAATGGTTTCATTCAGGAAAGTTAGCAAATATGTGCCGCTGATTTGCCTCTCGACGTTTTGCCACTTTACCGTGCCGTTGAACTCGTTCAGTAGGAGCAGTACGTCATCCAATTCTTCTATTTCGGGGATGTGGTCTGCGTTGGCGAACTCGCACTTTGATTGCTTTCAATTGATAAGATTGGGTAGACAAAGGTCTTCACTTAGGTTGGTGACAATTTTATTCTTACATATTTTTAAACTATTGGAATTTTTGCAGAAGGCATTAATTCCGTAGATTTCGTTTTCAAATTGAAATATTTCCTTAGATGGTAAGTGTATTATTGTGTTGTTTTTCTTTACGGATTTTATTAGAAGATTCAAAAAATTTGTAGGCTTTAGTGTCGGGATTTTAATTACATATAAAAGTGTAGTTCCGTTATGCAAAACGGAAATTTCTGAAAATTCGAGCATTTCCTCGACTGTCAAAGTGGATGTCGGCATGTTATTTTCTGTTAGGAGGTTCTTTATTTTATTCAACTCAATTTCGCTCAGCAGAAATGTATTCACGACATTCAACCTCGCCCATTGAATCGCGACCCTAATGTTAACTATCTCTTCTTTAACAAGTCTAACCTGATTTTGTAGGTCTACAGCTAACTCGTCGCTCACAGTCGAGTCTTTTCTAATGGAGTTCTCTATTTGTGTGGCCACACTGGTCAGCTGGTTCATCCTTTCCTCTAACTGTCTGTTAATGATTACCTGTTTATTGTTATTTTCCGTCAAGTCATTTATACTGTCTGTTAGTGTTATGAGGTCGTCGTGATCTGGACTACCGGCAACGTATTTCCAAGCAGTCCCTATCAGGTTGATTGATCTTGTTTTCCGTCCTTTGGTTGGGGTTATGGTGTTGAGTAAACTCAGAGTTTGGGGTAGTTCGTAGTTCAGTACGTGGTACGATTTACTGTCCTTAAAGTCATGTTCGATGTAGTCTTCTAGTTTGTTTATGGTCAATTGGACATGTTTCAGATCAATGATATGGATGAATCGTGTCGACCCTATTTGTATTCGTCCAGCCCCTTTGGGGATTGTCACAGTTTGTGCGTCAGTGTAATGGGTAATTTCAACCAGTCCATTTGTCCAAGTGACCACAGTCAATATCCTGAAATTAATTATGATTGGATATTACTCTTGTGAACTATTTTCCCCGATTCGGTCAGTATCTTCGTACGGTGGTCTTCCTTAACTATTTCTTTCTTAAATCTTTTGGATAATTTAGAGCCTAATCTAGTGTTTACCCTTACAAATATTTCCTGTCCCTATTGTGGTACGTGGTGTCGTAAGTCTGTTTCTTTTTTAGTCGGTCCACATTGTCTAGTCTGGCCTGTTCGTACCGTTCCGGTGCGACAGTGGCCACTCTGCCAAAGAACACCTCTAGGGGTCGTTTTTTTGTGACCGAATGGATAGTAAAGTTGTATTCATAGATTGCTCTATCTAGCAGTTCCTCAAAACTCCTGTGGATTCCATCCCCTTTTAAACATCTCATTATTTCCGAGAGTGTGGAGTGGAACCTCTCTATCTGTCCATTCACCGTGCTTTTGTACGGGGGTGCCATGTAGAGCTCCATACCCAGCTGGTCAATCAACATGAATTTGATTGAGGCTGAATTGAGGGACTTTTCGTTGTCCATTACTACAATTTTTGGCACTCCATTGTAAAACACAATATCCCTTAGTGGCGTTCTTATGTCTTCCACGGCCTTGGATTTGATGATCTTTCCTATGGCCAGTTTGGAAAACTTGTCAATTGCGGTCAGTACTAGGTTTTTTCTTGTCGAGTAAATGTCTATGTGGATAATCTGTCCTGGATATTCCGGAATGGGTGTTTCTTTCAATTCCGGATTTGGGGGTCGTCTATCGTATTTGGATGTTTTACACACCAAGCATTGCCCGACGATGGCCGAAACTTTTAGTTTCATCTTTGGGAAATACACTTTTTCAGACAACTGGGCTTTGTTTTCCACAGCATTTCTGTGTGCCCTGTTGTGTGTCTTAAGTATCTCCTCTTCTTGTTCGGTTTCGTTGACAAGGTCTTTTACCTCGATTTGGGTAAATCTGATCTTGAACCCTTGAAGTGTATGGGATAGAGAGTTTGTATTTTTCCCATTACATCCTCGGATGTGAAAATTAATCACGGATGGGTTAAGGTGCTTTTTAAGATCAGTCAAGAGGTTGTCGGGTGTAAGCAATTTTCGTTCTATCAGGTGTTTATATAATGTCGGGAATGGAATACTAAACAAGTAGTTCTCAGACTCGGACTTCCTGAAGTATATCTGGTTTTTGAACGCGTTTATCGGCGCTTCCACACTCGGTATCAGATCGTGACTTGAGCTATCGGAGCTGTGCACAGTTGAGGCTACCGAGTTGATCTGGTCAGTTGTCGGTCCCCTGGACAAAGCGTCAGCTACTGTATTTTCTTTTCCCGGTTTATAAAAGATCTCATCTTCGCCCACTGCGAAGTTGGAGGCATCTGTGGTGAGATGAAATTCTTTTCCGAAATCGGGATAGTGGAGTATCACGTCTGGGGAGACCAAACTGCTCTGAAGGATTCCAATGCTTCTTCATTGAGTGAGACGGACTTTTTCTGGGACAATGTCCTAGAAATACGTCCATCCTCCCCTCTCAAAAGCGAGCTAAGTGGTTTTGGTAACTTAGCGTAGTTTGGGATGAATCTCCTGTAATATCCAGAGAGTCCCAAGAAGGATCTTAGATCTTTAAGTGTTTTTGGAATTGGGAAGTTCGAAATAGCTTGTACTTTAGTTGGATTGGTTTCTATGCCCATGTCAGACACGACGAAACCCAGGAATTCTAGTTTCTTCTTCATAAATTCGCATTTATCCAACTGACATTTCATGTTGGCTTGTTGCAAGGTCTTGAAAATTATGTCAGGGTTTTTGTAGTGGGTCTCATCATCTTTGCTAAAGATGATGATATCGTCGATATAAATAAAGCATATCTTGCCGATATGCTCGTGAAGTATATCGTCGAGTGCGCGTTGGAATATTGATGGCGCATTTTTCAGACCAAACGGGAGTCAAAGGCAGTCAAAAAGGTTTGCTTTATTGTAGTGTGTTATTCTTAGATCGCCACCCGGAGTGGCAGCTGTGAAAGGCCTGTTGTTTGGTATTGCATTCGACACCAGTTTGGGCTGAATGTAGTTTTTGTTAGAGCCCGTGTCGATTAATATTTTCAGAACCTATCCACTCTTCACTCTACATTCGAAGTATGGCAGTGAGGAGTTTTCTAATCTAAAAAATGCAACACTTGTTCTTATTGCTCGTCGTTGTTCAAGTGGTCTGTCAGTTCGTCACAATATTCGTTTATAGTACCGTCCATTTCGTTTTTCATCTCGTATTCATGCAGCGAGTGCTCGTACTCTGCCATGCTTGGGCCTGCGTTATTCGTCTGCATGTTTGACTGTCCCATGTCTGTTGTTTGGATATTGTAGTTTCTTTGTCTTTTGGCTACGTCGGTAATATGAGCGCTTGGCCGTTTGCCGGCAACAAAGTAGTGCGATCTATTCATATAATTTACGTTTCGCGTTTGCACACTGCGGTCCAAGTCCATTGGCTCTGGCCTTGGTTGAGGCTTGGCTGCAAATGGTCTGGGTGGCGCAGTTTTTTGCTGCCACTGGAAGTTTTGCCTTGGGGCTGGGAATGGCTGAACTCTGAAATTTGAAACGTATTGTGGAGGCGCAGCGAATGACTGGTCGAAATGGTGGGGCGGTCTCCTCACGAAATTTCGTGGGGGAACCGGCGGAGGCTGCCGATAGTTGGAAACACTCGGCAGATGCAAATTGCGGGGTGCCGGGATGGGCTTTTCATTGGCCCTTAAGCCCATTTGTTGCCCCTTGGTTGCTGCGTGATTAGCGCGAAGTTTTTGATTTTCCAGCTTTAGGCAATAATGTAATGCCGATGGAAGATCTGTTGGCTCTTTCATTACCAAAAGACGAGGCAATTCTCCTCGTAAGCCCCCTATGAAGGTGTCAAGGGCTTTCTCCCTGTAGATTCTTGTCATCAGTTGCTCAGATTCCCTATTTAGCTGCATGCAACCGATTTTATTTAATATAAGCGACAAGTGCTTATAGACCTGTTGGTGGAATTCCTCCAGCGACTGTTGGTGCCCTTGCGTCAGCATTGACATCTGGCATTCCAAGGTATTTATATCTCGTTTATCTGCGTAATGCAGGGTGAGACACCTCGAGATGGCTTTCCAGTTTAGTGGGATGCTGTAGGACTCGAGAGCCACGTCAGCGTTTCCCACTATCCTATTCCTGATAGTGTGTAAGATTCCAAAATACTTTGGAGTTCCTACGAATGGAGCATAGGTTTCCATGATCCTGTCAACGCTCTTTTTCCACGAGCCGAATTCTGAAGGATCTCCAGAATATTCCCCTATGGCTTTGACAATGTCTGGTATTTTGTCAAAGTCTCCCAGATTGTCCCTATGTTCAGGTTCGACAATCTGGTCGTTCATATTAGTAAAGTCAAGTGTGTCACCATTAGTCTGTCTTAGTAGAGTCGGTAAAAGTTGGGCCACTGTTTGGCCAATCAGACCTGTCAACTGATCTAAATTCATTTCTACGCGTTGCCGTTCAGACGTAGCGGGTCTTTCTCCTGGTATTGGTCTCTCGGCTGAATTGAGAACAGGTAGTCTCAACAAATTATTCGGATTTGCATTGTTGGCTATTAATTCAGACGACAATATTCACACAAAGCGAACTCTCAAAAGGGGTATAAATGTCGTGGATTTAGCGATTCGAGTTGTGGACCTGAGTCCAATTCAATGTAAAATCAGATGTAAATTTTTAAAATTAAAAAAATTTTTATTTTATTCACTCGTGTTTTGTTTTGATTAAAGAAAATTCTTTTTTTTTGCAAACACAATATCGAGTCCACTCTTGGGTCGAAGAAATGCTTTTCACTATATTTTTTGTATTATTAATTTTAATTATCTTTCGTGTGTGCTTAACTAATTTTGATTGTGTTTGTGTAATTTTTATTAATTTTTACTTTGATTTTAGTGTTTTGTGTTTGTGTAATTTATTAATTTTATTTTGTGTTTAGTGTTTTGTGTTTGTGTAATTTTATTAATTTTATTTTGTGTTTCGTGTTTGTGTGTTCTTTTTTTAAATTCTAATTTGTGTTTGGTGTTCTGTGTTTGTGTGTTTTTTCCTTTTTAAATTCTAATTTGTGTTTGGTGGTCTGTGTTTGTGTGTTTTTTTTTTCGTCACTTACACGAAGATTGATGTGGTCACCCCTCTCGGCTGGGTGAATGGCATCCCTTTTGCGTGTGCTACTGGAGAATCCACGTCAGCACTCCTTAGAAGGTAGAAGGCGGGCTGGCCTTACAGAAAATGTGATCCACCGATGGGCAATAGCAGTCAAGCTTTGCCGGCGATAATTTTCCTCTTCCGGAAAATGGTTTTGGCTTTATTTTTTATTTTGCCTGTTTAGGCCGACAGTGGGGTTTTTAATTTATTACGGGAGTCTCCTCGGCACTAAACTACCAACGAATATTAAAGCAATAGTTTTATTACTCCGCGACTTAGAAACGGTATTGCTCTGTCGACGCGATTATTCGCTGGTCCCTCTCGGGCGCCAGTAAATAATAAGAATTATTTGTTTGAATTTTCTTGGTCGCAAGCGACTGTTTATTTGGGATGATTTTTTGAAACTGATTTTTAAGTACAAAGAAGGTTCCCTATGTTCCCTAGCAATCAAGTGAAGCCGTCGGCAGAGGCGCGGCGACGTCAGCTCTCTTGGCAAAGCGTCCAAGTGCAGTGACACTTGATCTACTTTGTTGGCGCGCGGCGTATGTTGTGCAGACGCTGGGTCAGCACTTTTTGGGTGGTCAACGTTTGAGTGCATCCGGGCCAACGGTCGATGGCATGTGTTGGTTTTGTGTCGCAACAAGTGGATAGCATGTTTTGTTTATGCGGCAGCATGTTTTGTTTATGCGGCAATAACTATAATCGCACATATGTACTTAGTAGGGCTTCGACTAACATCAAACGTGTGCACGTTCGAATGCGACGTACGCCGTCGCAACCAAAACCGTTTTTATGCAGTTATTTGTTGGTGGACAGCAACGTCCTACGACCCAACATGTTCGTGGGCAGCATCGCAATAAAATAGTGTGGCCGAATAGGCTCTCATGAAAAGCCCAGTCTATCTCTTATATGGTTAGTGGTATAACTTTTTTGTAGAAGTGTTGCCTCTTTTATATTATATGCTTAGTGGTGACAATAAGGCAAACACAGACCTTATATTGCGGTCCACACCGCAAATCATAATAATTTACCAAAGATATTTAAAATTAGACTATCTATTAAGCGTTAAAACTAAATAAATTTCGTGTTTTTCGAAAGAGAAGTGTCTATAGTTCTTAATAAAACATGAAAGTTTGCGGTTTCTGGAAAAGTAATTGGTTTTTGTTTTTCTTATAACTTTTTTGAAAATTACAAATTGGTTCAAAGCCCTTGATTGGTCATTGTAATCTGCATCGTAAAGTAACCTATGTTGGTTCTCCTGTTACTTTTGATTTAAAAAAACCTGGAAATAGGAAACTTATGTTTCACTGAAAACGATTTATTTCAAATAAAACAACATTTCTTAAAATCTGCAAGTTGGTTTTAAAAATAAAACCACTTCACTTTTGAGAAATGGCTAAGCCTTTAAAAAAGATACGCAGTGTAAGTGTGTCTCTGAGGCCAAATGAGCTAGCGCTACTAAATTTTAGCGCACTACTTCTTTTTATTTTATGTACGTGCATTAAAAATCACCATCCGAATTTTTTCCTTATTTGGTAACGATACAATAATAAAGTTGAAAGTTATTAAATGAAATAAGACACATACAGAAACATTAAAACACATACATACAAGCAAAAACAGCATATTTTATTCCGAGTTATTATATATAAACTCGCAATAAAATATGCTGAAATTTAAATATAATATGTCTATACTAATTAATTGATAATAATAATACAATATTTAAACAAGATCGACAGGTGCAGTCGGCCCAGGCCAGCAAAAGTAAAAATTCAAATCAACAAAATCACTACCAGCAGCACAAAACGATGTCGAAGAAACAATTGTAAGGGGAGGGAGGGTACAAGGCAAGAAACCAAAATAACAACAACCCTTGGTGATAGCTGCAAATCGAATACACAAAATTTGCGTGACTCAATCTCTGACTATACCGAAACGAGTGTGTGCGCTTACGCATGTATGAAATGGTATATCTACTTATTGAATGGTTAGTGCACTAACCATACAATACGTAGACTGGTCTTTTCATGAGGATTTTTTGGTGGGCAGCATCGAAATAAAAGTACTGCGATGCTGCCCACGAACATGTTGGGTCGTAAGACGTTGCTGCCCACCAACAAATAACTGCATAAAAACGGTTTTGGTTGCGACGGCGTACGCCGCATTCGAACGTGCACACGTTTGATGTTAGTCGAAGCTCTAGTATGTATGTGTTAATATATGTATATGAGCAAATTGATTGTGTGTGAAGAGCTGCCGGCAATTTGCGAACATTGCACAGCTTTTCATATTTTCGGTTTTTTGACTTCACAATGTGTCAATGTTTCTTATTGACTTCTTAAGTTGTTCTCTTCTCTCCTTCGGTTTCATGTATCATATGCATTTGTTGTTATTGTTAGATAACCTTCCCCTTGTTGTTTTCTTTGCCTTCGCTCGGCTGATGCTATTGTTTTGGTTGACGTTGACGTTTTGGGCTGCTGGCGGTGCGTTTATTCATGTGGTTTTTTATTTCCTTGTGCTTGCGCTGTTTACAACTGTTTAAGTGTTACGCACATTGATAATATTTTAAAACAATTGCTATGGACATATTATATTTAAATTTTAGCAAATTTTATTGTTATTATTATTATCAATGAGCGTAACACATAAACAGGTGTAATCGGCGCAAGCACAAGGAAATAAAAAACCACACACCAAACGCACCACCAGCAGCCAAAACGTCACCAAAAACAATAGCAACAGCCAAACGAACGTCATCCAACAATAACAATAATTGCACAGTATACATACATGGAACATGAAACGAAGGACAGAAAAGAACAACTTGAAAAGTCAAAGAGAATCAAAACAAAATGGGTGATATCTACCAGCAGTATACTTTTTCTTAGTTTTTATTGCCAGAACAATACATACATATATGGCAACAAGGAAGAGCATAAACTATTCAACTATCCAAATGAGGCATTCAGAAATCACAAATATGAAACGCTGGGCAATGCACTTAAATTGACAAGCTCCACCCATACTATTGTATCTTGTCATATACGTGCATTTACCAACCCATACATGCATATGAAATATTCTAAAATCAAAACAGCTAAAATTTGAAACGCTGGCCAATGCTTGCGCTTTTGAGAGTATTGGTGAATACACATATATGGCAAAATGCAACTGTGTTGAGCTGTAGACAAATTTTGTGTATTCGAATGCTTTAATTTTGATATTTTCAAGTCTCATTAGGATATTTGGGCGACTTCATTGCAACTGACACCAATTGTTTTTGTTTTTTTCGTTTCTTGTCGGCTGCCGAGCACTATTGTCGTACGCTTCGTGTTGCCTCCCTCCCCTTGCCTATGTTTTTTTCAACATCGTTTGACTGATGTGATTGTCTTTTTGACATGACGTAATTTGTGCTGCTGCTGGTGGTGCTGCACTTGTTGAGTCGTTGTTGTGGCTTGCGCCGATTACACCTGTGTTTGAATATTTTGACATAACTTGATATTATTAGCAAATAGTTAGTATGGACATATTATATTTAAATTTCAGCATATTTTATTCCGAGTCATTATATATGAATATATGTACATATATAAACTCGCAATAAAATATGCTGAAATTTAAATATAATATGTCTATACTTCTAAATTGATAATAATAACGCAATATTCAAACAAGATCGACATGTGCAGTCGGCACACGCCAGCAAAAGTAAAAAATCAAATCAACAAAATCACTACCAGCAGCAGAACACAATTCGTCACAATACGATATCGAAGAAAACAAAGGTAAGGGGAGGGCATAAGACAAGAAACAAGAAAAAAAATAAAAACAACAATTTGTGCTAGCTGCAAATCGAATACACAAAATTTGCCTATAGCTCAACACAATTGCATTTTGCATTGACATTTGTGTATTCACCAACATATTCAAGAACGCAGCAGCAGTACAAAACGCACATACACATAATCACACATACATACTTAAGCTTCGACTAACATCAAACGTGTGCACGTTCGAATGCGGCGTATGCCGTCGCAACTAAAACCGGTTTTATACAGTTATTTGTCGGTGGACAGCAACGTCCTACGACCCAACATGTTCGTGGGCAGCATCGCAATAAAATAGTGTGGCCGAATAGGCTCTCATGAAAAGCCCAGTCTATCTCTTATATGGTTAGTGACATAACGATGTGAATTTTATCAAGTGAGAAATTATTCCAAAAACTTAATGGACAACTTTCTCAAAACTTTCAATCCGACATTTTGAATACAATATATGATGTGGTTCTTAACAAAAAAATAAGAAGCAAATTTAAAAACTATTTAAAAAATATGAGTAACCGTCTATTTAAAAATTACAAAAAATTATATTCTTAAATTTATATGCAAATATGGAGAACATACAATACGAATATTCAATGTACTTCTTAATTTTCAAATATTGTCATTATTTTGTCGATAGAAATGTACTGAATCATTTGGACCTATCAGATGAAGCGGCCAGTATGTTAAAAATGGGGTCGAATGACTCAAATGATTACCTGTCGATAAACAGCCAACTTTGTCTGTTGTGAAACAGTGCATTTAGAGTATTAAAGTTTCTTTTTTTTTCTAATGAATGTTCACATATTGAGTATAACAGAATGTTAAAGTACTAATAAGACGAAATAACGATATTAAATATAAAATCTATTAACTTTCCGTTATTCTTAATGATGCAAAATCTGTATGGGATGTTATGTCTAATAATAATTTTGTGTTGTAAATAGTGTATTAATATAACATAACCAATTGAGTATTATATTGTTAAATTTTACATACAAAAATAACAAGGTTTACCATTAACAATTAAACAAGTGCACATAAAAAAGATCTACGCGTTCTTTTTAACTAGAAGAATGTAAGTGTGTGCGTAAAAAACTCATCAACTGTCTGAATCATAGAAAAAATTAAGAATGACAGAAATCAAGGTTTCAATTATTTTATTCGGTCAGTGTCTGGTAGTTGCGGTCGTGAGCTCCGTCATTTTGTGTGGATTAATTTCATAAAATTTGCATTTCCAATTACCAAATAATAAAAGCACAAAATAAAAATGGAAAGCAATTGTATATAAAATGATACGAAAGTCAACCAAATATTTTTTCCAGAAGTGGCTTAGGGTGTAATTATCCATTTGTGGTATTCTTACATACATATGTATATGTATGTAATGCTTTTAAAAGGTTCACTTCAAAATTATTTATTAAAGTGTTGAAATATGCAATGAACTTTACGTGCATAATATATGTTCGCTTGCATTACCATGTACTCGATAGCAGAGTATTCTTACTTCTTCCACAATTACTTACTATGTACAAAAAATAACAGTTACATCAGTATGAACTAAAATTAAAGAATACAAATAAAAGAAATTGCGGGACGCCGTTTAAAGTCTATATTCTGTATTATATACATAAATCATATATCATATACATCCGAGTCAATTTCGAGTTTATTTTCTCGAATCTCGAAAGTACTAATTTCGTCAAATTTGTAAATGCTTATACTTGAGCAACTATTCATGAAATATAAACACAAAACTACTAGCAAACCAACTTCACTCAGTAGGTTTTTTCAAGTTAAAATAAAATTCATTATTTAATTTGTGTATGAGTGGAATAGTTTCATGTTCATGTTTGCTTTTGTATTTGCGCAAATATGTTTAGGTACCAAACACGGGGTTTCTCGTCGTGAACTCTTGTGTTGACGTTGATTTAAAGGGATTTTCCTAATTGTTCAATAGCTTATGTTGTTACCGATTATATTTTTTTTCTATCATGAATTTAGGTCGAATAATTATCTCGTCTTCTTGTTTTATTTTATATTTAATCTTAATGTTTTCTAAAAACGCCAGTGCCCGTCCATCCAATAGACGGATGTCAGTACTAACGTACGTACATAGATCAAGTTTATTTTCAATTTTCTTCCTTCGCCATCAACATCAAATTTTACAAGAAAATGGAAAAGTGAGTAACTAGTGTATATATTATCTCAAATATGTACTCTTAATTAACTCTTGTACTTTAAGTAACTAACAAAATAATATCGTCCTCGAGCTAAAACGTATGTACAAATAAAAATCGACAATATCGTTTTGGGACCGAAGGCGGGTTGGTCATATTTTGGAACACGTGAAGTGGATCTTTAAGTGCTGACTAAGATCATAATGAGAGAAACAATATTTTACTAGAGCGGTGGTTACGAAAGTTGACCTACAGAGCAACCAACCGTTGTGGTCCGGTAGGTAGTGACTTGCTCTCGTGCGAGAAAAAGATGCTCCTGTGAGCAAAAACAAGACAGGGCAACCAGAGTAATATGCAAGACAAAGGACGACATCGCGGCGATTAGGGCTCGAAAGCGAAAGTGGTGTGGGAATGTAGTTCTTGTTTTCTGTGCTATCGCAAGCGTCGAGACTGAAATTCCAAACCCTTGAGCACGTTTATGGTGATCTCGTGTAAGACTTAAACGGTTCAAAAGACGTATGAAAGAAAGGGATCAAAGACAATAGTTGTTTTGTGTTTTGTGTGTTGGCTCTGCTTGTGCGTGTCTTTTGCTTATACGGTGCCTGTTCTTTATTATGCCCTCGCTTACACTTTATGACTTTCCATAAACTATATCCTTCATATGCCAAACCATTTAAATACTTGCTAAATTATATGCTTACATCTTGAATTTTGAGTTTTGGTTATTTCCATTGGACGGACGGAGACATTAAATATTAAAAATTAACTTGATCTGAATGAATTATCTACATACCAAGTTTGGATTAAAAATTTGTTCAAAATCATTAGTTTGGTATCACTCATAGCAACGGAACAGGTGCAGCTGCACCTGATTTTCCCATTTAAAAGTAATTCTTAAATAACTTTTACGTTTATCGTCCGATCAGTAATAAATTCAAAAACAAGTTTTAAAGCTACTGCCGCGTTTGTTCGACTGTGAGATACCAGACACCCAATTTTACTGAATGGTTTTTCGATTTACGGGGGCTGAAGGGGGCTTGGCCAAAATTTGATACAAACTTGATCAGCGTATAAAAATAAGACATACTATCTTAAAGTCTCTAAGATCTAGATGTTTATACTGATGGACGGATAGAGGGACATGACTATATCGTTTCCGCTGTGGATGCTGGTCAAGAATATATATAGTTTATGGGGTTGGAAATGCTTCCTGCATGTTACATTCATTTTCGATCGGCGCTTGGAGGTGGCTATAGGACTGCCCTTGCATTCTCCAGTGCTTCTCTTGGCCTTGGAAACGTTTTTTTTTTTTTTTTTTTAGAAAATCCCCGCATGGAATATACTTGAGCGGTCGGGCATAGAATAGTGTGGTCTCCTAGTCGGCGAGGTAAGCTGCAACCCGAACACCTTGGGCCCATCCGCAAAGATGTTAAGGACATTGTTGACGATATGTTGCCGTCTCCGGCGCTATTGAGCTTTGCTAGCGGCAAAAATCATATATAATAAATCAAACATATTTACCACAAGAAATAATAATAATATTAAAACAAGTTAGTTCATTAAAAAGTAAGCTTTGAACATCCTCGTCCATAATAATATTTTTACCGGGGATGAAGAACAGTTGAATAATTGCTTTAAATGTTTATATAAAAACAATTAATTTTTTTCATTTTTCGTATGTATCAAAAATATTTGTTTCTGTCTTCAACGTTTCCTCAGACATCACACCGTATGAACACCTACATCTCAGAGACTATAAGAGATAGAGCAACCAAATTTTCGGTATAGTGTGTCTTATTTTTAAACGCAGATCAAGTTCGTTTTAGATTTTAACCACGCCCCCTTCCGCCCACGCAAATCAAAAAAAAATTCATGCATAATTTTTTAAATTTCATAAACATAGAATGTTCAATTTTAGTAGCCACAATACTAATCACCATCTTAATGATCTCTGAAGATTTGTTATCAATCAGAAAAAACACTGAAGTTATTAAAGAATTACTTTTATAAGGCGTAATCAGGCAGCTGCACCTGTTCTGTTGCTATGACACTCAGTTAAATATTAATGGTGTTTAATAAACATAAAGAAAATATAATATTTCGATGGTCGCTCTTATTTATTCTTCCATTCAGTAAAATTGGGTGGCGGGTATCTCACAATCGAGCAATCTCGACAGTAGCTTTCTTGTTTAGATTCATTTATTGCACTCAAAAAAAATTAAACTTTTCGCCAATGATTGCAAATTTTGATTACCATTAGTAATATCAAAATTTTATACAATTTGTCACACTGGTATTATATAGATATGGGGAATTTATTTTTGAGTCTTCTAGACATTAGACCTATTATTTAGCAAACATTTAAAAAAAGTATATTCAAAATAACTAAATGAAGAATCTCTAATAAAATGTAATTATATATATAACACTGATTAAGTTATATATTTTGCAGTTGATATGATAAGAATCATGCATCAAATATTATCTGCAAGTTAAAATGGTTACCTTCAACTAACTGCGATAATGTCCAACGGGCAGGTCATATGTAATCTAATGTTAATACGATTAATTTTTTTGTGATTTTTTTTTAAACAAAGTTTTATCAATA
The DNA here is from genome assembly GCA_018150935.1 of Drosophila pruinosa. Taxonomy (NCBI): domain Eukaryota; kingdom Metazoa; phylum Arthropoda; class Insecta; order Diptera; family Drosophilidae; genus Drosophila; species Drosophila pruinosa. The sequence goes on from JAECWR010000034.1 coordinate 1,192,928, forward strand.
CGATTATATTTGTTTTAGTTGTGTCAATAATAGTGCTCACGTATATTGACACCTACTTGACCGCGACAAAAGCAGTGACTAACTTACAAAAAAACACTGCGACCCTCGGCACCCTATGTATGTTTTTTGAAATTGATAAAACATAATTTTAATTTAACTAGCCGTTTATGTGAACCAAACTCATTATTATTATTACTTTGTGCTGCCTGAAAATGTATATAACAATCAGAGGAGGCATCTTCTCATAAAGTATTTATGTATATTATTGATCAGTGTCATTAGTCGAGTCGATCTGGCCCTGACCGTGTGTCCGTTTTTATGAACGCCGAGATATCAGAGACTATAAGGGATAGAGCAACCAAATTTGGGAACAAATTTGTGTATGAAGATCAAGTTTGTTTTTTGTTGTTAGCAAATATATTTTCAAAACAAAACTACTTGATGACTACATAAACAAAGAGAGCTCAAGGTTGATTGGCAATTAATATGTTAAGCTTTACACTTTGCACTGCACTCATGTAAACTTATTTCGTCAATTAAGCAATAATAATATTAATAATAACCATATTTGAAGACGGTTTTCATTATAAATTTACAGGTTGATGACATTATTAAATTAAAAGCAATAAATATTCAGCTAGAATAAATTTATAATTAATAACTAAACGAAAGATAGATATTCCGCGAGAGGAAAAGTGAAGTTGAAGTGATAAAGAAAAAAAAATAAGAGGCAACGATACAGCGGTCTCAAAAATATATAATTAATTCTTGTAGCTGAGAAGTAAATTCATAAAAAAAGCGAAGGATTTGAATGACACTGCTTGGGCCTAGCGCCCCTGGAATGGCCTTTATGATGAAAAAAAAAAATATAGATTTAACGTGCAGGTGCAATTGCGGGATTTAGTCGAGGTTGCGTTGGTTAACGAGGTTCTTTTTGCCAAGATACGGTTACTGGATGGCGGATCTTTCCAAGAGTACAGTAGCCGGTATATATTCCTAAAAATAACTTTCTTTTATATTAAATTATAAATTTAAAATGCTTCCATTTAATATCAGGGAAGCGGTGCGCAATCACAGAGTAGAATGGAATCGCAGCTTTGAGTTTCCATGTAAAATGAGCGCGAATGCTTCGACCGGCGTATTGGATCCTTGTCATTTGCGTATTTCAATACGCAAGGAGATGAAAGGGGGTCGAAGTTACTATAAGCTTGGCTTCATCGATCTAAATCTTGCCGAGTTTGCCGGTGCCGGTCTAACCTCTCGTCGTTTTCTCCTCGAGGGATATGATTCGCGACATCGGCTTGATAACTCCATGTTAAGAGTCAGCATAAAAATGCATATGTTGAGCGGTGATATTCTCTTCAAAGCGTAAGATATGAGCCATAAAGGCAAATAATTGTCAACCTAATTTTTGTATCTGACGTAGACCTACGCCGAGCTTGAAGAGTAAACAATGTAAGCCATCATCTGCGGATGATGATGCTTGTGGTGGCTTGCAAATGACAACGTCAACGGCTCCAGTACCAGTACTACCCAGTATTGGTTGTTCAGGTGGAGGCACGATTATTACTTTGGGTACCAGCAGTGTTACATTAGGAGCTGTTTCCGGTACGCTTGGCACTCGACCCATGTCTTCCGCCAGAGATGAAGGTATATCTTATGTTCCAGTCGTTTTATTTGATTTAAATCAATGACTTTTATTTTCAATGCAGGTGTTGAAGCCCAAGCAACAGCTACAGTTGCAGATCCTGGATGTTCCGATACTTCTGAATCGGCAGCCACATTGACCACGAATTATCTTCAGGAAAATGTAATCTCTGCCTCCAGTACGGCGACCTCTGTCATAGTATCCCCACAACCTATTTTTGGTGCCATTGGCAGTAACAATTGTGGGACCACCGGCCTTACAAATGCTGGATATGTTGGTAGTTTTGTTGGAGCAGTTAATACAGCTGGACTCATGGAAATGGGTCACTCGAGAAATTCTAGTAATACTAGTCAAGTAAGTGCAACTATTCAACAGTTAAATGTAGATTACAGACATGTCGTGTTCTCATTGTTCTCAGATGTCAAAGGGGTCAGGCTATAGTAGTTTCTCGCAAAGTCAACATTCAAGGCAGAGTTCCGAAGGTGACTCGGGCCATGCTAGGTAAGTAAAACCATTATAGATAAATAATCCGATCGTACCAATTATGTTACAAAACTTGACTTAAATTTTTTGCACATTAGTCAATTAAGTGTGTTTAGTCTTGTGCCAAAGTTTGCAACTGACAGGTGTAAAATATGTATATTCTTGATCAGCTTCAAAAGTCGAAACAATTTAGCTGAGATTGTTTGTCTGAGAGACGAGGGCTGGTAAGTCAGAAACTATGAGAATTTGTCGTTTGGATTCTGTAAATTCAACTCTACACTCGTCAACTGTTATCGATTAATAGACTAATGGAAAGAAGTGATAAATACTATGGAAACTCTGCATCATTAATTTCAATGGTTAAGAAAAGGATTATAGAGATCCGTTGAGGTATTATCAGTACAGGCGACGCGGAACGTCCACATGAGATGAATAAAAGTGCGTGAAGTGGCTTAGGCAGCTGGTAAATCCCATTTTATATGAGTATTTAGACATAAAAAAGCTATCCGAGCCACTGATTTCCTTTGCGATAGCGGAGACACGATGAGTGTTTGGATAAAATGTTAACCCGCGAATATTATTCAGAGCATTTAAACAGATATTTTATTGAATTGAAGCAGAAATGACCGCAGTTGGGCAAAATAAAGTGTAATTCCATTAGGACAATGCACGAGTGTGTAGTAAACATTGCAAATATTCATAAAAAGGGCTACGAACTGCTGCCCTACACAGCACATTTAACATATTTAGCCCGCTGCGACTATTTCCTGTGTCCAAACTTGAAGATATGGCTAGGCGATATGGCAAACGCCTGATGTTAAAGCCTTCAAAAAAAAACTTATATTAGGAAGGTATAACACAATTGGATAAAACGATGATTGTATATAGAGTTACAAGGAGACTTTTTTGAGATCAACGTTTATTTGCGGAAAAAAATACATTTAATTCAAAAAGCCAATGATCTATCAAACCATCCTCGTAGCTAGATCCCATATTTTACACAGATGTTTATACATTCAATACATACATATTAAACTAATGTTTTCAATTTGGGATGCCACGCTCCTTTTCTCAACATATAGGAGTAGGTAAATTTTTGGAAATGTGTATGACCCTTGCAACTTTTAACTTATAATGTATATGCAAATTACACACATTATGTATTCTATGCTTTTAATATAGTTACGTAATAATTGGATAAGAAACACACATAATATTAATAATTAATAACTATTAATGAAATATTGTAGTTTCACACAGAAGACGTAGTCATGTTTTTATTTATTTGTGTATATTTATATGCTTATGTATGTGTTAATGAAAACGTAGTCTCTAAATCGGGTTAACAGACAGGAATGAACCCGTGCATACTATGATCACTAACCAAGGAATACATAGACTTCAATAAACCAAAAACGCAGGTCAGTCAAAAGTATTGAGGAGGCTAAATATTTTTTCTCTATCGAGAGGAGGTTCCACCGTGGCACCGTCGCATTGTCTACACTCTCAAAGTTCGCTCACGAGTAAGCCGAACGCTTATCCGGTGCATCATCGAGAGAATATTTAAGTACATTTAACTAATATTTAGTCAAAATTTATGCTTCATAATTTGGTACGCTCTTTACGACAATTTTATTTTTAATGTGAGGTTTTGTTATACAATTATAAGTCTGATTGCAGCAACCACTTTTTTTTTTTGGAAACGAGCCGCCTACCAAAAGGGTAGAAGGCTTTGACTTTGTGCGACCGAAAATGTATATAAACATCTCCGACCGCATAAAGTATATATTCTTGATCAGCGTCAACAGCCGAGACGATATAGCCATGTCCGTCTGTCCGTATGAACACCTAGATCTCTGAGACTATAAGAGATAGAGCAACCAAATTTTCGGGAATTGCAAGCGTCGTTTTAAACCTACAACGTTTAATTTTGGTACGCACAATACTAATCCCCATCTTAATGATCTCTAAAAATTTTGTTACAATCGGATAAAAAACAGAAGTTATTAAGAAATACCTTTTATAAGGCGTAATCACGTGCAGCGGCACCTTGTTAGTTGCTATGTCACTTCGTGACATAATAATGGTGTTCAATAAACCAACTAAAGTGCCGCCAAGCTAATAATTTCGAAGAAAGAAATGGTATATTTGTAGTATATATTTTTTAAAGTATTTTTTGGTATATTTTTTAAAAATATAATATTTCAATGGTAAAATTGGGTGGCGGGTATCTCGCAGTCGAGCAAAATCGACAATAGCTTTCTTACTTGTTAATATTTCGATGTGCGTCTTAATTTCACGCGTCAAAAATCAATAAGTATATATATATACTATATATACATATATAGACTAGCTTTGCCCAAAGTGTAGATTTGCCGATGACTTGTCGTTTGGGAGGCATGAAATGAAGTGCCCAGTGATTCACATTTTAGATTTTTTATATTAGAATATTTCGTCTGGCTTGTTGAATATTTTAGTCTTTCTTGTTTGCTACATATTATTCTGGCACTACAAAAAAAAATAAATTTTAGGCAAGAGTATACAGCTTGGTAGATATCACTATTTATACCCGACACAAAGGGTGGAAGGGTATTAGAACTATGCCAACCGAATATGTATGTATGTATAATCTTGATCAGCGTCGACGGCCGAGATGAAAAATCTGGATTTTAGAGACTTTAAGACAACATAGTGACATCATGTAGTAATATGGCCATAGAATAAAGTTTGTTTAAGTATAGAAAAAAGTCTAAAGGCATTCTCAAACCTCTGCAACCATAGGCGAATTAACTCTTTTCGAAGAAAGAGCTTGTATGGCTGCTTGGAAATCCGGGAAGATATTAATGTTAGCCCCCGTAATCTCTCAGCAGGACCCAACGGCATAAACCTCCGATTGAAAGACACTGGGACACCACTCGATAAAGGAAAGGGGTTGCCATTCGCCCAGTCCTTGCAGTCTCGAAGCATATTCATGAATAGCCTACGGTCTTGAGTAAAGGAGCCATCTGCTTCTTTAAAATGTCGTAAGCTATTAGATGACGTTTTGGCCAATACCTTGCGAAGCTTAGCTGCCTCTGGAAGTGATTCGACACTTCCGCAGTAGGTACGACAGGTACCGCGATTAACGCGTCTAATGTTCATCTTGTAATTGGTGAGTAGACTTCTGTATACATCACAGGCAATCAGCTTAGACTTAGCTCTGTTCTGTCTACAAGTGTCGAGATGAGCAGAATTAGGACTACTGAAATGAACATAGGCTCTAAAATTTTTCAGTTTGAGAGGAATCTGCACAAGGTAGAAAGGTGGTTAGAACGTGCGGGTCCGACTCACTCTCTGGGATTCAAAGACCGAAGAAAGGGTGCCAGCTTTCGTGCCTCCGCGGCACTATTCCTGATGGCAGGATTCTTTAGAATGAGTTTGACCAATGTACGCTAAAATCGTGTCCGCACTGTTGGAGAAGAAACCTCTAATGAGGTTCGCTCTCGGAAACATTGCTTCCTCCAACAGCTTGAACTAATACTGTTGTCGCAAACAAGCATCAACCACTCGTTTCGTGACACACAGCCACCCATCTAGCGTGCAGCAGTACAGCCTTCAGCATTGTCGCTTTCAGCATAGCCAATTGCTCTGCTGTGAACGGCTTGGTGGGTCCGATAAGATTAAGTTTTTACAAATTAGAAAAAAAAAAAAATTAACATTTTATAATAATAAAATATAAATCTGAAAAAAATTAAATAATAAAATTTAATATTAAATATTATATGAAAAACTAATTGAATAAATATTTGAAAAACATTATTAAAAATATGAAAAACTGGGGTAAACAAAGTTAATTTAAATGATCCAAGAGAACACGAAAAGGTTCATGCAACATATAATTAGTGGAACACGTATTGAGTAAATTACGAGTTCGTCTAAAAGTAACTGTGAAGCTAATGTGATGCAATAACATCGAAGAATCAATAAAGCAACCAATTAGCTTGTGAATAAAAACAACACCCAACAAACCCCGACGATTAGTTAGTGATGAAAGATTAATTAAGAGAAGTCTACTAGAGTAAGAATACTGGGTTTCCCAGTTAAAGCGACGGAGGGCAAAAATTATAAGCTTATTTCGCACTGATTCAATTCTATCCTAGTAAACAGAATATTGTGGGAACCAGGCATAAGAACCATATTCCAAAATTGGACGTACAAGAGAAGTATAAAGTAATTTTGTGTTTAAGGGTAGAAGTATACCTACATCATTAACATTATTCAATCTGTCACTGTTAACCCTTTCGAGACTATAAGTTATGATATGTGAGGTTCTATAAAATGACATAACATTACATTTTGAATAATTAATATGCAACATGTTATTACACCAATATGTACGAGAAACACAACTTCACATCGTCACCATACATTAAATTTGTGTTTAGTGCTTCTAATCACTTAGCAGCAGATCTTGATTTCACAAAACCCATGTTTATAGGGTGATGTATTTGAACTACACGAATGTTGAATCTGACAAGTAATCATATTCTCCAATACCTTAGGAATAGCGGACAACTTAGAAATGACCCTTTAATCCTTAACATCGTACTTTGAACCCTTCTTATGGAGAGAAATAATAAACGATTCATTCCGAAATGCAGGTAAAGAGCAGGACTTAACTGTTAATTTAAATAATTTAAGAAGGGGGTACTCCATCAGGACCTGGTGAGTACACAGGCTTGATTAAATTAAGTTCGTTAAGTTCCGAGCTTATTACAGTTACTCTCTAGCTTATCTTGCGTTAATGAGATTTCTAATAGTAAATTAATAAATTCACGAGAACTTAATGAAATCAACACATTAGGTATGTCTAATCAAACTACATTAGGGAAATTGAAATAAATAAATTGAAAATAGTCAAAAGTCTCGATCGGAAAGCATAAAAATTAGTTGTTATTGCAGTAAGATGTTCATTAAAAATGGACATAACAGGTGATAAAAATGGTAAAATTATTAATCGAAATTTTTACAATTACAAATTCGAAGTCAACATGCTATCGAGAAGAAGTTATTTCAGACGAAAGATCAGAAGCAACAGCAATAAAGACACCACCTCTGACACATAAAACACGGTAATTAGGAATATCAGGCTTTAACCAAGTTTATCCAAGGTAAAGATAGCTACGTCAAACTCAAAAGAAATGCAATCTATAAATAGTTGAGAAAGTTTAGAATTAAGTCCCCTAAGTTAGTAGTAAGTGAAGTTAGTTTAATAAATAAGTTTAAATTATTGAATTGAATCTCCATGGCCTCAAACTCAGATTATAGTTTAATAAAAGAGTTACGTAAGGCACTACAGCCCCGTTCACTTCAGACTGTCGACAAGATAAACAGTTTCATCTAAGACCGGACTTAGTGGGTAAACAATCCTTAATGCGTTATGCATAACCTGCACACTTCACATGCGCAACATTATCAAACAACCACCAGTCTAAAAATGTAGGCTTATGATCAGACTGACACAATTTTTTAGAGAACAGACAAGCATTGTTAAAAAATTGAATACCAACAAGTAAGAAAGCTACTGTCGAGTTTGCTCTACTGTGAGATACCTGCCACCCAATTTTACCATCGAAATATTATATTTTTCAAAAATATACAGAAAAAATACTTTAAAACATATATACTAAAATTATACCAAAATTTTATTTCTTCGAAATTATTGGCTTGGCGGCACTTAAGTTGGCTTATTGAACACCATTATTATGTCACGGACTTACACTAATCAGGTGCAGCTGCACGTGATTACGCCTTATAAAAGTAATTTCTTAATAACTCCTGTGTTTTTTGTCCAATTGTAACCAAATTTTCAGAGATCATTAATATGATGATTAGTATTGTGCGTACCAAACGTTCTAGGTTTAAAACGACGCTTGCAATTCGGTTTTTTCGATTTGCATTGGCGGAAGGGGGCGTGGTTGCTCTATCTCTTATAGTCTCTGAGATCTAGGTGTTCATACGGACAGATAGACATGGCTATATCGTCTCGGCTGTTGACGTTGATCAATATATATCGCTATATATTCTTTGTGGGGTCGGAGATTCTTCCTTCTCCCTTTTAAATACATTTTCGGTTGACACAACCGTGTACCTTTTGGGTAGGCGGATATAAAAACACTACTGCAGCACAAAAAGACGATGCGCCAATGCGAAAACGGTTCATTTTGCTTTATGCACTTGCTCAGAGTTAAAACGGAAAACCATAAGCAAAACAATTACAATAGATTTGCACCACGCACACTCAAAATAATAAAACAAAATTATTATTAGTATGATGACCGTAAAACAAAACCACTTGGTCAAAAATGAGTAAAATAGGTAACGAATTGATAAACAAGTTAGTAGACTTTTATTACTAAACCATCCTTCTCTTTCTGACCGTAGAACTATGCTAGGTGTAGTGTTTCTACATAGACTAATTATTGGCGAAATTGACTCCTTGCAGTTGACAAGATTAGCTTTGCCGCTCCGGTCAGAACGACTAGAAATTTTCTTCCCTCTCTCTTTCCCGTTGTAGTACTAACTTTGCCAGTCATAATCCTTTTCGTATTTTATGTGTAAATTATAATAAATTCTCTAATCTTTTTAACAATACTACCTTCCAAATAAAAACATTACTTCTACAAACTGTAGATCGTGTTAAGTATAGCTTTTATTATTATTATTATTAGTAGTACTACTATTTTTTTATTATTATTATTTTATTCTTTCTATTATTATTGTTTTGTATGTATTGTCTGTGTTAATCGTTCGCGACCTCCGTTCCCGCACGTTACGGTTGCCCCTCGTGCGGATGGGCGGGTGGTTTCGTCTGCCTAGGTCCGCGCGTTATCAAGCCCGAGCTTGGTGTCGCTTGGCGACTTGATCGTACTGCCGTTAGAACGTCAACGTTCAAATATAAGTTAAAACGACGAAAAGCACTGAGCACAGTCAAAAACACAACCTGCCACAATACAAGACAGTCAGATAGCAGATTTGCAGTAGCGAAACTTCCATTGCTGCAGGGTCAAGACCTGTGCAATTGGAAGTGGAGGACTGCAGGACTAGGTTTGGGATCAGTAATTATTACTTATTTATTTAAACACCGACTTTCAGTCGTTCTACGACTGAATTGGTGCTGGAGTTGGCAAAGTTCGTTTCGTTGAGTTTGGGGTTGAGCGCTACGCTTTAGCCTCCAAGGTTGTGAAAACACAAATACGTATGATAAAACATTTCGGCTGTGTAGTTCGTTTATATATTAACTACATATTTAGTGATTGTGCATTAATAGTTAAGTCAGGACAGCGTGTTTTATCGAGAACGAAAGTGCAGCGTCTGGTATAGTGTTTTATTTTCCAATATATAGTTTTGTATATTTCAAATTTGGTTACGAACCTATGTGGGTTGCATAATACACAACAAACAATCAAATAAAATACACAACAAAAAAGTAAAGGGCCATATAACTCACTGAAATTGTATTAATTATTAACTTCAATATACAGCTAAAACATATTAATTAAGCAAAGGACGTAATAAAAAAAAATTTCAGTCATTTTAGAAAATCCATTTCTCTACTTAATTCGAGAGCTCTAAATACCATGAAATTGAGTATACCATCTGTACAACAGCAGCATAAAATCAATTTAACACATGGTCAAGGACTGAGGTTGAGGCTTAATCAGGGGCTGGTGTCGGAGCGTCAAATCAATCGATCAGCTCAACAATCTACACTAACATCTATAAAATATGAAAGTGAGGAATTGCTTTATCAGACTCCTATTAATGCCCGCGAAAAGCAAAGGAACTTTGATGAGTTTCGTATTCCAATGACTGGAATCGCTTTACCAATGCTATTTCAACTGAATGCTATGAACAGAGCTTCTCCGTCGAAATTCAGGAAATATAATGAAAGCAGAGATAAAAGCGAATTATACGAGTATCCCAATGAGGATTCCGTGGACAATGATTCAGGTTTAGAGGATAATTATCATACACCCCGTGTGGAAAAAATAAAATCTATGGAGAATCTGTCCATACTTGAATTGGAGTTTCACAAGGCTTCTATGGAACTGGACAGAAATTCACCGCGCCGACTGAAACAATTTTGGAAACATGCTCAAATACCCAAGATGAAATCACTCAATAATCTTTGTTTTGAAAATGATTCCGAGAATGTGGTGGGTAAAGATTTCCATCTTATAAGAAATCAATCGTTTGAAGGGCGTTTGAATATTCACCTTGATTATAACATAACATCACATGGTTCATCGAGCAAGTTAGACGTAAAGAATGCACATAATAATCAAAAAGCTAAGGTTGGTAATGCAAAATTTATAGGTAATAGCAATGAGAGTACGAACATATTGCACCAATCTATCCAGAAAATACGCTCTATGGATACCATACCCGATGATCTCAGTGGACGTATAGAGGCTGATCCGTTCCTGACACTGACACCACAGCATAGACCAACCTTCAATAGACTTAAGCATTCTGAGGAACAGCCTACATTGAATAAAAGTTACGTAAATCGACTGCTCGCGTTTGATGAAGTCGATTCGGCGACTGAGAAATCCACGAATTCCAGGTTGCTTATGTCACGCCCACCGTTTGAACGCGCTTATCGGCGCAGCATACTTCAAAAAGTTGCATTCCCAACACCGATATCCACACTGGAATCGTCTATGGTCAGGCCGAGTCCGTCGAGTGGTGCCTACGATCTCATGAGGTGCGTCGCGTTTTTATAGCTTATAAATAGATTTATTGTTAATTGCGTTTCATTTATGTGCTTGTGTTACTTTGTCCAATGAATTATCTGCTTTTATGTTTGTATACTTGACTACCCGAAGGACAGAATGGTGTTATAACTTTATGCGAATCGAAAATGTATGTAACAGAAGGAGGCATCTCTGACCCCGTAAAGTATATACATATATTCTTGTTCAGCTTCAACGGTCGAGGCGATATAGTCATTTAGTCCGTCTATCTGTACAATCGTAATCACTATCTAAGTTAATCATTTAGTTGCGATCGGATGAAAAACAAAGAAGTTAATCAAGAAATAATTTTAGAGAGCGAAATCAGGTCACACTGTAATGTAATAAAGGACTTCAATTAACCTAGTAAAATGCAGCCAAGTCAAAAATGTTGACAGTGGTACAGTGCGATATATTTTTTTGGTATATTGTTTAGTATATTCTTAAGAAATACTATATTCCGCAGCTCGTTGTTAATTTTTGTTGCATTCAGTTAAAATGTGTGGCATATATCTCACAGTCGAGCAAACTCGACTGTAGTAGCTTTCTTGCTTGTTTTATATACTATTTGATACTAATCGTAATCATCGTCTTTCTATGTTTTTAGAATTATCTCTGTTCATATATTTATAAAATCGAATTATACATTTGAAGGTATCATTTGCTTGTAAATATTTTGCACTTGTGTATATGTACCAAAAATTATGGGAATAATATAATAATATTTCTACAAAAATCAAAACAAAATTACTATTAAAAATTGTCATAAAAAAAGTTTCAAGATTAGTGCAAAGTATAGATTGCCATAACAAAAAGTATCTCGCTTTATGATATAATGTAATTTTTATTATATTTAAACAACAAAATTTATTAGCAATTTATATAATATAATGCATTCCAATTCGTGGTTTATTTTGGTTTGTGAAATGATGAAAAACAGTGTGTTATGATTCTGGACTGTCATTTCTCCAAATTTTGAGACAGATTATGTAAAGTCCCTTTTAGTACATGCACTCCCCTTCTAAAGATCGTGATTTAAAAACTTTGGTACAATCTGTTCTGTTCCAATTTTGACTTCCGAAAGGAATGTGCGATTGTTAAATGAGAAAAGTAATTTTTCTAAAAAGTAAAACACCAAACAGCTGCTTTAGCATTCGATGTACAACACTTTGAATAACCGATGCCACAGGAGATACGTTCTTAAATTCGCATGGAAATTGGAATAGACCTCATAGTTATTTACAAGTATTCCCAACGTATATATGTATGTAAATCAAGTTTATTTTCATTTTTGCATGACATGCCTTTTTTTGGACTTCAAAATTGTCAAATAAGTATTATTGTTTCGTGCGCCTGTTTTGTGCTTACCCCCTAAATGTTATTTAACAAGTATTGTAAGTATTAATATTATATGTATATGAGAACTCGGCACATCCGATGCACTATGCACAGGATTGCCTCAGTATAAGACAGGAATCAGCACCAATACAGAAACATTTTAAGATAGCATTTGTGTGTGCAAGAGCATACAAAAATGGTTTATGCAAAACTGCCTCTTATAAATATAGCAGAAATTTTTGTCCTGCAAATTGAAAAAAAATGTCTCTTCATTGCAGCTTTCTTACATTTTATACCCGCCTACCCAAAGAGTAATATAATTTTCTGCCAACCGAAAATGATTGTAACAGGCTGTAGGAGGCATCTCTGAGCTCATATATATATTCTTGATCACCGAGTCCGTCTATTCGTATAATCATCTAGATCTCGGAGACTATAAGAGATAGAGCAACATTCGGAATAGTATGTCTTATTGTTGCACGCAGATCAATAACATAGAATTTATTAAAGAATTTCTTTTATAAGGCGTAATCAGGGGCAGTTGCATCTGGCTATATATATATATACTTGTATTGGTATATTCTTAGTATTTTTTCTAGTATATTTTTGAAAAATATAATATTTCGGTAGCCGCTGTTATTTCTTCTTCCATTCTGTAAAATTGGGTGGCGGGTATCTCACAGTCAAGCAAACTCGACTGTAGCTTTCTTACTTGTTAATTAATGCAACAAAATATGGAGAGCGACCATTGAAATATTATATTTGTCGAAAATATACCAGCAAAATATACTAAATATATGACTGCCACCCATATTTACTGAATGAAACCAACATTAAGGGCGACTATCGAATTACTATATTTTTAAAAAATATACTAACAAAAATATATACTAAATACACCAAAAAATATACGGAAATTAACTGCGTTCAAAATGAATAGCTTGGTAGCACTTTATTAGGTTATTAGGTACAGGTGCTCCTGCACCTGATTTTGCCTTATAAAAGTATTTCTCGAATAACTTCCGTGCTTCATTGAGTCAAAACGTGTTTTATCGAGCTCCGCATAAAATCTGTTGATTTGAGTGAAGTGAACGGTTAACAATATAAAATAAATAAATAATCCGAAAGCGAAAGAGACGCTCTGTGCGATGCAAGATCGCTCAAATATATAGTGTAATTCTTTATCTAAAAAACAAAAAAAAAAATTAAATAATAAAACTGAGTCAGAACGACACTCGCGATAAGCGTCAGCGCGAGCAAGGCGAATGCCGGCTCTCAATTCAACGTAACAACGCGAACTTTTCTTATGTCTCCTCGTCAACTGCAAACGCAGACAACGAGCGGTCAATAACCCGTAGCCCAACGAACCTTCTTTTACCAACAAATCAAGAAAGAGCGCGCTCTTGCTCTCCCGCACTTCTAGTTCCGACACAAACTCCGCTATCTCCAACAACAACTGCTGGAGCCCGCTCTACTTCGTCGTCGGCTGCACCCGTTCACACTCTCACTGAGTCAGCGAAAACAAAAGCGCAAGCACCAAACGATACTGCTGCACTACCAGCAAAACAAAGCGAAAACAAAAAAATTGGGTCGACCTTGCAGACTGGAATGGACCGGACATTAAAATAAAGCGAAAGCTTAGCCTAAAAAATTCCGATGCAGAAAACAAACCGAAAAATATACTCGACAATTCTACCCTGATCATCAATGCAGCCCCCGCAAATACCAACAGATTCGCTTTGCTGGCAGATACCGCTGAGGACGTGCCACGAAGCGAAGAAAATAAAACCTCCCCCAATTTACATCCGCGAGAAGAACACAAGCGGTCTGGTAAATACTCTGCTTGGCCTTATTGGAAAAGATAGCTTAGGAATTGGAATATTGGAAAAGATAGATAGGACAACTACAGAAAAGTCACAAACTATCTTACTGCACAAAAAATATGCTTCTACACCTACCAGCTTAAAAGCAGCAAAGGCCTGCAAGTAATACTGAAGGGCGTTGAGTCTGATGTTACGCTCGAAGAGATAATTGAGGCGATAAAGAAAAAGGGATTTTGCGCCAAAAGCGTGTTCAATATCAAAAACAGAAACAGGCAGCCGCAACCACTCTTTAAGATTGAGCTTGAACCAGAAAACAAGCACTTTAAAAAAAACGAAATTTACTTAATTTATAAACTCCAGCTCCTTCTGCACCGTAGGATTACAGTCGAAGAGCCGCATAAACGTAGCGCTCCTGTACAATGTACAAACTGTCAAGAATTCGGCCACACGAGGTCGTATTGCACACTTCGCCCGGTGTGGTGATCTCCACTCTACACACTGTCAAGCTAATAAAGAAAATGCAAGCGAGAAAAAGTGTGGTAACTGTGGGGGTAATCACACAGCAAACTACAGAGGATGTCCAATCTACAAAGAGCTGAAAAGCCGTCTTCACAAAAGAATGAACACATCGCGGGCACACCAAGGAACAGCTACGCTGACACCATCTGAAACAAATCCTGAAGTACTTTTTTCGAAAGCAGCAAGTTCCGTTCCCTGGCCTATACCCACCATTAACAAGATAACATTTGCCAACGTTTAAAAATAGGTATGACGCCTCCAACCCAAAATTCCCAAATCCCACAAGAAGTGCACACAAAATTGGACACTCAACAAAACTATAGGCCATCTGAACAGCAAGAAACAAAAACTGAAGCTATGATGAAAGCCCTACAACAGAGCATGATGGAGTTTATCACATTTATGAGAACCACCATTCGAGACGTGATGCGTAATCAAAACCTTTTGATACAAATGCTTGTATCCCAACAATCAAAATAAATAATGGCTACCTTACGCATAGTTACGTGGAACGCCAATGGCGTTTCACAGCGCAAACTTGAGGTAGCTCAATTCATACATGAGAAGCATATCGACGTAATGCTTCTTTCTCCTACATACTGGTCATCAGACCTCAATAAGCTGCCTGACTTAATCGACTTCGCAGTTACGAAAAATATTCCTCACAGTTTGGTTAAAGCTGAATGTCTGCCAGATCCGTCATCTGATCACTCGCCTGTACTAATTCACCTCCGCCGGTACGCAGCTTACAGATTGACTTCACACAAAACAAACTGGCTCAGGTATAAAAAATATATAAGTTCTCACATTGAGCTAAACCCAAAACTCAAAACTGAATCTGACATAGAGAGCTGAACAGGTACACTGGAATCCATTCTTACTGCAACACCTAAAATCACAAACGTTACAACTAATCCGAATAAGACCAACGTTCAAATCGAGCAACTCGTCCACGTAAAAAGACGCTTACGTAGAGAATGGCAATCTTCTAGATCCCCATCTGCAAAACAAAAGCTAAAAATACCCACACGGAAATTGGCCAATGCTCTGAAACAAGAGGAGGAAGACGCTCAGTGCCGATATATAGAGCAACTATCACCAACAGGCACAAAACATAAGTCACTGTGGAGGTCCCGCCGACTGAAACCGTTTTGCCGTTCAGGAATTCCTCAGGCGGCTGGGCCCGTAGTGATGCAGATAGAGCCATCACATTTGCCGCTCACCTACAAAATGGATTTACGCCAAACGAGGCTACTAGCACATTCGCGCTGCCGTCTCCACCCGTAAACTGCCACCAGCAACACACCCCAATTGTGTTTCGTCCAAACGAAATAACTAAAATAATTAAAGACAATCTCAGCCCGAAAAAATCCCCCGGCTGCGACCTTATAACACCGGAAATGATCATCGAGCTGCCACATCCTGCAGTTCGCTACATAACCCAGCTCTTTAATACCATCACCAAACTTGGTTACTTTCCACAACGATGGAAAAGATCGATCATCATAATGATTCCAAAACCTGGAAAGGACCACACAGTCTCTTCATCTTACAGACCAATAAGTCTACTTTCATGTATTTCGAAACTATTCGAAAAATGCCTGCTGATCCGACTTAATCTACATCTGAGTACACACAACATAATCCCAGCCCATCAATTTGGATTTCACGAAAGCCACGGAACCATTGAACAGGTGAAAATCGAGAATACTGTACGGCAGTATTTTTAGACGTATCCCAACCGTTCGACAGAGTTTGGCATGACGGCATAATGTTTAAAGTTAAAACAGCCTTACCCGAAAGCACACAAATTTACCTCTATGACAGAAGGTTTGCAGTGCGGTGCAACACTGCCACTTCCACTGAGCATAAAATTGAAGCTGGAGGCCTACTTTATACCTCATCTATACAGCCGACATTCCTATAAATAATCGTCTAACTGTATCCACGTTTGCCAACGATACAGCTATCCTTAGCCGTTCAAGGTCCCCAATCCAAACTACAGCACAGCTGGTATTGCACCTCATAGACATTGAGAAGTGGTTCTCTGACGTGACGTTTACGCTAAACAGACAAGATTGCCCACCACTCTTGTTGAACAACCTAACACTCCCGAAAGCAGATGAGATAACGTATCTAGGAGTACACCTTGACAGAAGACTCACATGGCGCAAGCACATTGAAGCCAAAAAAACTCATCTTAAACTCAAAGCCAACAAATTACACTGGCTCATCAACGCTGGTTCTCCGCTCAGCCTAGACCACAAGGTCTTACTCTACAATTCTGTATTGAAACCTATCTGGACCTATGGTTCACAGCTATGGGGCAATGCCAGCAACAGCAATATTGACATCATACATCGAGTACAATCAAAGATTCTGAGAACCATCACTGGGGCACCGTGGTACGTTCGGAATGAAAACATCCAAAGAGGCCTAAATATTCCACCAGTTATCAATGCAATTACGGAACTTAAGAAAAAATACATTCCTCGCACCCCAACCTCCTAGCGAGAGATCTAACTCAGGTCAGCAGTCGTTCCCGTCTCCGACGAAAGGACCTACCAACCCAGCGAAGAACTTTTTAGGGACGTCTAATCATAGAACAGTTGGAAAAATAAAACAACTGTTCAGTAAAATTTGTTATCCTTAAGATTTTTAAACTTTTTGTTAGTTCTTATACAAGAAGATTCAATAAATAAAAGCAAAGTAAAAATAAAAAAAAAAAAAATTCCGTGATTCTAACCACATTTTCAGATATCATTATGGTGAATCTTATTGTTACAGTTTAGCCATCTTAACCTTTGATTTGGAAGGTATAAAAACATTGTAAAAGGCGAGTGGTTAAAGTGATCTATAGCATCACGCATAACGAATTCTTCTTACTGCTTACAGACAATCAAAACAAAAACTATTTGAAAGTCTTCAACAAAATAAATTGAGTAGAAAGTAAATCATTAAGGTGGCGAACCAGCGGGTATACTTGCAAGATCATACTTATCGAGATATCGGGGCGATAACTGAATGAATGTATTTCCTTAAATTATGTTCATTGGGTAATTTTATACCCTGTGCCAACAGTAGGGGCGCACTCTGATCCTATGACTCTCCGTTCTTCTGTATGGTGGGTAGTGGGTAGATCTTAGAGGATATAAAATTTACATTTTGATCGTATACAGATAATAGTGTATTTAGTTATACTTTTCATAAATTTCTATTTTGATTTGACTCTTGTCTATAACAATGAAATTCTATATAACAATGTTTTTTACTATTTGACCACCGACTTTGATTCCCAAGGTTATGATTATTCTGCCAAGACTAAAATAACTTCTTATAGCTCACAAAACTTAAATCATCTTTCGTGCTTGAGTATCAAAATGTGAGAGCCAAACACTAAGCTTCACGGTTATTGATGATGTTAATATTGCCGGAATCTCATGGCTTTCGGCTTGTGATTCCAATATTCATTCCAATATCAACATCTATGTATATTGATAACCTTTTTGGAGTAGAACTATCTCAAATTAATGCTATTCAATGCTGGATAGAACCCCTGACTTGATTTTTGTTTTGGATCCTTATGCATGTATGTTTATCCACTCCTATATTCTCTCCCGAAGATACTTGTCATCTTACTGTGGAGATCTTGATTGATCTACCAGTAAGTGTATCTGGTCTGGATGTTTTACCGGAGTGCCGAGTTCGGCGTTTTCAAAAAAGGATTTTGAGCTCCTTAGTATGCTTCTTTCTTAAAGTGTCTGGTCCCAGCTGTCTTTGTGCGGGTAGGACTTTCTATTCCACATTAAATTAACTGTTTGAAGTTTGTGTTCCGTTTGTCACTTCCCACAAATCGAACAAACCTTTACTTTCCTAGTGAATTAACCAAATTTAAGAATAGAAAGTTGTAAGTTGTTAAAATTTAAGGAGACTGGACGCTATTCTGTTTCTCGATCTAGTAACCATTGCAACATTAATTTGAGAAAGTCAAAACCAACTTTTAAGAGTAATCCTAAAAGCTTTTCTGACTTCTTAGGTTACTCATTCAACTACGGTATTCCTTGAGAAAAGAAGAGCAATCAATGGTCATGCTATTGCTGATCTGTTTGCTGCTTTTTTTTCAAACCATCTATTCTTCCTATACATTTCAAAATACCCAGTCTTATCCTTATCATGTTAACCAATCTAATTGCATCTTTGGATCTTTAATGGAAGGATGATTATTTCTATGTGACCTCATGTCCTGTAAAACTGTACTTTGGGGAGCTTATAACTTCTCAATTGCAACATTGCTGTAAATATAAATTTTCAATTTAAGCGTTTCAAACTAAAATTTAGGCAGGACGTCATTTATACTGACTTTAGTTAAGGTATTGACTTCGTGAATCCTAATCTTCTATTATACAAACTTGATCTTCTAAGATTAGAACAAAACTTAATTTTCTAGAAAACTTCATATCTTTCGTGTAGTACTCAAAGTGTATTCATTAAGGGCTTTATGACGAAATCTCCTCTAGTGACTTCTAGTGTTATACAGGAAAGTCATTTAGGTCCTTTGCTGTTTATATTATTTATAAATGATGTTTCTTCTATAATATTTCACTCTCGGCGATGTAAAGCTGTCTGACTTTTAATGATCGTTTAACCATCCATAGGTTACAATCTGATTTTGATTGTTTCCAATTGTGGTGAATGACGCGCGATGTGAAGCGGTCCGTGGGTTTAAAAGCCCGTTCTTGGTTTTGCAGGCCACATTATCGTAATGTCATTTTTACGTCAATATCCATATTTAGGGAAGTATATCAATAAACAGCAACGAAGCTCTTTTAAATTTAAAATGTGGTGTATTTCTGTATATGTTTTTACATACCAAACTAACTTGTAAGTAGCAGACAGAAGGAAATATCTCCGAATTCATAAAGAACAAATACTCTAGATCTTGGAAACTTTAACAGCTAAAGCTACCGATTTTGAGGGTAATATAATATGACAGTCTTAATTTCTTAGCACTATCCTGCCCCGTAAACCGAAAAAATAAACAAAGAGCATAATGTTAAACTTACATCACGTATGTGTGTACAGCTGTGTTTTTGAAAATTACAGTGCAGATACCCCGCAAGTTTAAGATTGGTAATCCTTATACCTTTTTTTTATACAAAGGTACACAATTTTACATAACTAAAATTTTTTTTTTATTTATCCAACATTACATTGATCCTTTCTTGGCAAAACCATCCAGTTTACTTGTTGAAATGTCGATATTAAAGACATTTTCCAACTGAGTTCACCAAAATTTTGAGGCAACCATGCTTAACTGTCTTGACCGTATAATTTGGTAAATATAATATACTACGTAGAGTCTACTCTATAATAAATCCACTTTTGGACTTATCTGTCTACAGATAAGATATAGCGAGTTCAAATGGCATTTGGCAAACTCAAACCGGGTTTTGCTATGTCTGTGATTAACTACCCTTTCCTTTCGGGGACTTCGAGCATTCAAATTACCGTTCAACAACAATCGCTTTGCTGAAGCGCTCTATCTTCTAAATTTGTAGTTCACATTTTATGCTTATAGGGGACCGTCTTGGGATAATATATCAAAAGTTTTTGTTGATGTGAGGCCGTCTACCAACTAAAATTAAAATGTGTAATGTTCTTTAAATTAAAATAATGTACTTTATCGCTATTCATAAGTTTTGTTGAATTATTAAATTTTCTTGTTAAAACTGCACTGAACACCAAATTTTTT
Organism: Drosophila pruinosa; assembly: GCA_018150935.1. NCBI lineage: Eukaryota > Metazoa > Arthropoda > Insecta > Diptera > Drosophilidae > Drosophila > Drosophila pruinosa. Next base: position 1,213,268 of record JAECWR010000034.1, read on the forward strand.
TTTTTATTCATAATTTGAAAAAATTTTGGAAAAATAAAAAAAAAAACAAGTATGAAAGCTACTGTTGACTTTGCTCGACTGTAGGATACCCGCCACCCAATTTTTCTCAATTGAAGATGAAATAAGAGCGACCATCGAAGTATTATATTTTTCAAAAATATGAATAATAATAATGAATAATATAAATAAAATAATATAAAATATATTAAAAAACTATATCAAAAATTATACCGAAATTAACTTTGTTCAAAATGATTAGCTTGGTAGCACTTTATTTGGTTTATTGAACACCATTATAATGTCATTTAGTGACATAGCAACTGAACAGGTGCAGTTGATTTTGCCCTATAAAAGTAATTCTTTAATAACTTCTGTGTTTTTTGTCCGATAGTGCAAGCAGAGATCATTATGATAGTGAATAGTATATACTATAATGCTTGCAATCCAGTTTGTTCAACATAAAGAATAAAACAAACTTGGTTTAGGTGTTTAAACAGACGGACATATAGACAAACATGGCTATGTATATCGTCTCGGCTGTTGACGCTGTCGTTATATATACTTTGTGGGGTCAGAGGTGCTTCCTTCTGCCTGTTACATACTTTTTCGGTTGGCACTACCTTTTGGGTAGTCTGGTATAAAAATGTTATAGTTTCTACTCATATCGAATCAAAATCGATTTCAAACAAAATTGTTTTGCGAACTGTTTAGAAACATGAAAGTTTTTCAACAATGTTTAGTTAATTTGTATCTTATTTCACAATATGTAATTATTACTATTTATCATTCGCTCGCTCTCGTATGCCCAGTCGGACGTGTTTTTTTCTTTCAAAATTATACACATATATAAAAATATTTATAATTTCTTATCTCTTTCTAATAACATTACAAATTATCACAATTTTAGTGCCTTTTTACATTATATATTTTTGTTTTAACAGTTTTCTTTACCTGTAATAAACTCCGGTTGGTTTTATCACGGCACTTAAGGTTTTTTTTTAATAATTGTCAAAAATAATACATACAACATATAGAATCTCTGTGCGCAGAACAAATATTTGTCATTGTTTTACATTTCATTGCAGGGTTGTTGTATTTTTATGCACGCGCTTTTTTCCGATTAATATAAATACTCTCGCTCGCCACGCACATGGCTTAGAAATACTACTTTCTTGATGTATCTCTCATGCTCTTATTTTCTTGTTTATGTTACGCACGCAATCGCGTTTTATGAGCGAATATCAGCGTCAATATATATATCCTGAGTTTATACCTTTTTTTTATTGTTCTCCATTATATTAGTAACTTCACATTTTGGTCTAATGCCTTTTCTTGCGTATGATTCTTTTTTTATTTTATAAATTTGTTTGTCTACCCCCATAAAAATGCCGGGTTCCAGCAAATACTAAAATGAGTTTAGCCTTATTCTTGACCTGATTGGTTCAAGATCAGGTTTACGTTGGACGTGCGAGTCATGTAGGGAAGCAGAGAAGGACAACAGCAGGAAATAGTGATAAAAAATCTTCGGTTGGCCGTTAGAGACCTTACTGATATGATTGGAATGTCAGAAAGATCTGTGAAAACCATTTTGAAAGACCATTTGGGACTACTAAAGGTCAAATCTCGTTTGGTACCGATAACGCTCAATTTCTTGCAAAAAAGTCGTGATCATTTCGACATATCGTTCCGCAACCACCGTATTCGCCTGATCCGTGTAACTTCTGGCTATTCCCATAACTCAAGAGACTACTCCAGGTAAACCGTTTCGAGTCGATTGAGGAAATAAAAGCTGAATCGAAGAAGGCGGTGATTGCTATTACGAAAAGGGACAATTTGGCACGTTTTGACGATTGGAAAATACGTTGGCTTATGTGTATTTTATCGGGAGGAGATTACTTTGAAGGGGATGAAATTGATGTAGAAGAACAAAGATTTTTCATTTTACAATCAAATTTTACTTTTTGCCCACAGTAGTAGGTACTGTGCCGAGGGACTTTTTAAACCGAATTTTTAAATATTTCAATTACCGCTAAGATATGTAAAGAATTTTGAATTATACCTCTCCTAAAAAGTAGAAATAAATCTACGTTGGAGGTATCTCCAAGTTGTCTGATATTCCCAAAGAAGCTAATAATAAATGCAACACTGTTGTAAATCTTTCTATAAAATTATAAAATCTATAATTTCACACTAACAGCATGGATTTGTTTGTTTCATAAATTGTAATTAAGGAATTCTAATTTAATGCACACACACCTATATTATTTTCACTAATTTTAGAAATGCTTTTGATTTTATGACCATTTTTTTTATAACCGCTTTAAGTCAACCCACAAAGTATATTTATTCTTGATCAAATTTATTATAACATTGAATGGCTTAGTAACTGAGCAAATGCAAATGCATCTGATTTCACTTTACAAAATTATTTCGTTAATATTCATTACAACCCTATGTGAGCTGGTATAAAAATTTGAAAAGTTCAATGAGGCAATAATAACATAATTGGCAAAGTCAACACAAGTTTACTTTTAAAAAATTTACGGAGCATAGTAAAAACACGAATACCCATTGGTATATAGACATCATTCCAACTTAAATTACAAATCGATTACTTTGCTGACAGTGACAGTGGACATATGTATGTAACATACACAAGCATCTCCTATCTTTTAAGGTATATATCAGTTTGTATGTCAGTTTCTTTTTTCAATTCAGTTTTTTTTTCCAATTTTAGGTGTCCCGTCTTGTACGTCCACAAATTGTAAAAAATGTCACCAACATAAAGTTATGTGTTTAATTTTTTTAGAGGCTTAAAATCTATATATGTTATATTGCAAGTAAAAAGTAGTGTAGTGGTTCATTCAGTCATGAACACATACATATGTACATACATAAAAACCATAACAATCGCACATACGAGGGTGGCCTGATAAGTAATTGGCGTTTGCTAGAAAACTTATTTTTTTCAAAAAGCTTAACATTTTTTGTGTAGGGCTACTCTTTTGTTTTATGAAGTTTTGTCACTCTGGTTAAGTTTCGCGCTTTTTATTCTGTGATAACTTTGGCAAGTTCGCACAAATCTCTAACTTAGAATTTCGTTCTGTAAATAGATTTCTGTTTTTAAAAAATAAACCAAATAATGAGTTGAGAAAATTGGACAATGTTTTTGGGGAATCTGCACCATCCATCAACTATTAAGTTTTCGACAGCAGAATTCAACGTGGTCGCACGAGTATTTTCGATGAGGATCGACGAGGCCGTCCAATTGAAGCTACAAGCCGTGAACATGTCGACAAAATCCATAAAGTGGTATTGAATGATCAGCTCGTGTAAACGAGTTGAATATATTTTGCACAATTATTTAAATATGGAACAGCTTACTGGGAGTTGAGTGTCGCGTTTGCTGTGCAAAATAATCGGATGGTCACATCGAAGGCGGTCTTAGCTTTACTAAACCGAAGCGAAAGTGAGTTCTATCCCAAATTCAATCACGATCAAAGAAGGCTAAGATTGGTTTGTCAGCAGTTTGTTTTTTTGTTAAATTTGACAAAAAATTTAAGAAAATGCGACCGCATCTAAACAAAACAAGTAAGAAAGCTACAGTCGAGTTTGCTCGACTGTGAGATACCCGCCACCCAATTTTACCATCAAAATATTATATTTTTCAAAATATACTGAAAAAGTACTAAAAAAATATACTAAAAAATACCAAAATAATATATCAAAATTTTCTTTGTTCGAAATTATTAGCTTGGCGACACTTTAGTTGGTTTATTGAACACCATTATTATGTCACGGAGTCTCATAGCAGTTAACTATGTCGCGGAGTGTCATAGGAACTAACTAGGTGCAGCTGCACGTGGTAACGCCTTATAAAAGTAATCACTTAATAACTTCTGTGTTTTTTATCCGATTGTAACCAAATTCGCAGAGATCATTAAGATGGTGATTAGTATTGTGCGTACCAAACTAGAACGTTCTAGGTTTAAAACGACGCTTGCAATTCAGTTTGTTTCAATTTGCATGGGCGGAAAGGGGCGTGACCAAAATCAAAAACAAACTTGATCTGCGTACAACAATAAGACATACTGTCCCGAAATTTGTTGCTCTATCTCTTATAGTCTCTGAGATCTAGGTGTTCATACGGACAGACGGACATGGCTATATCGTCTCGGCTGTTGACGCTGATCAAGAATATATATACTTTATGGGGTCGGAGATGCTTCCTTCTGCCTGTTACATACATTTTCGGTCGGCACAAAGCCATAATACCCTACTTCCCTTTGCGTAGGCGGGTATAAAAAATTCGCTTTCATCAAGACAACCCGCCGGCCGACAAGAGCGTAATAGATACGGTGAAATTGCACTATTCACGCTTTGAATTGGTATCGCACCCTCCATATGCCCCAGATCTAGCCTCCTATTTATTGTTTTATATTAATATTAATATTAATAATAATAATAATCTATATATATAAAAGGAAGTCGTGTTTGTGTGATTTCGCTTATAACTCAAGAGCGGCTGAACCGATTTAGCTGAAAATTGGCAGGGAGATAGTTTAGAGCCAGGAGAAGGACATAGGATCTCGTAAAAATCTTTGCAAAACCCGGAAAATAGAAAAAAAACGTTTTTAGCAAACGCCAAAACCAAAGGAGGCTCTGAAGCCGAATTGATATTTTGTGTTATTATACGTGTGTGTTGTTTCATTCGCTGTGCATCGTTCATTGAGTGTTTGTTAGCATTTTTTCAGACTTTGCTTTTTTTACAGATATATTTTAACTTTTTTTGTTTTCTGAAATATTAGAATATAAAAATAAATAAATAAATACACTTGCCAGAAAAAGTCTGCGTACACACGCAATGCATAACTTCGATTGCAAAAAAATATATAGTTTTTTTTTTATGTTTTAAACACATTTTTCATTAACAATGTCCCTAAGTTTTAATGGCCTTAAATATAAAACTTATTTTGTTAAAATTAAAAAACCAAAAATCCATACGATTTAGAACCAGAAAAAGTCTGCGTAATTGTTTAAAAGATTGGTATGCAGCTTTTGGTACCATAAGATCACAAATAATGGTGATAAAAGCACTAGAAACTTTATGCTGTTAGGTGTTTTAGCCAATTTCATCATTCTATTAAGAAAATCGCAATGGACAGGAAGAATGAAGAAATTGGCTCCGATTTGAGGCAAGGGATCATTAAACTCCGGAATGAGGGGAAATCTCTGAGGGGAATTGGAAAAACCGTGAGCAGAAGTCACTCCTCCATCCAAAGAGTGGTGTACAATTTCAATTTGCCCGGCTCGGTTAAATCAAAACCACATTCTGGAAGGCCGCCTAAAGTGACTGATCGTGAAAAACTGCACGTTTTAAAGACTGTGGGGCTTCATCCTATATTAACATCTACTTAAATTGGCCAGGATGTTAATTATAAGTATAAAAAGGAGCTACATGATAATACCATTCATAAAATTTTGAAAATAGAGGACTTACATGCCCGTACTGCACGGAGGAAAAACCTCATATTATATGAATAAAATGAAGCAATTAATTTTTGCCCAAAATTTCAACCAGGAGCCGGCAGCTTTCTGAAACAAGGTTATTTTCAGTGATTAGAACAAATTCTGCATTTTGGGATAGAAGGACGAAAGCTTGAGTGACGTAAAAGCGGTACAGCCTTCGCATAGCAAAACCTTGCTCCAACACTTAAACACGGTGGTGGCGGTGTGATGGTGTGGTGTTATATGACGGTCAATGGAATTGGCAATCTCGTGTTTATTGATTCTATTGTGAATCACAAGGCTTATTTGGACATATTAAAGAAGAATTTACACCAAAGCGCGATAAAATTGGGCGTGGCTGATGACTTCTAGTTCCAGCAAGACAATGATCTACTCCATACTGCCCATAATGTGAAGCTTTAGTTGGTGTTTAATACCAAAAACCAGTGAAACTCGCTACCACAGTCGACGGATTAGATACCCATGGAGTCCCTATGGGATTTTCTGGAGCGTAGGATTCGCCTTCGAACTATTACTTCGAAGGACATGTTGAAGGGAGTAATAATGGAGGAATGGCATAAAATCTCCCTAGTTTCTACCCAAAAATTGGTGAAATCGAGCCAAAAAGTTTAGCATAAACAGTTAAAAGAAAGGGGTATCCAACTTCATATTAAATTTTGGTATTTTGTTTAACTAAGTTCCCTTTTTTTAATTTGTTTTACATGTGTACGCAGACTTTTTCTGGTTCTAAAACACATGAATTTTTGGTTTTCTAATTTTAACAAAATAAGTTTTATATTTAAGGCCATTAAAACTTAGGGACATTGTTAATGAAAAATGTGTTTAAAACATAAAAAAAAAATTAAGTCGATATCTTTAATACAACTATATTTTTTTGGCAATCGAAGTTATGCATTGCGTGTGTACGCAGACTTTTTCTGGCAAGTGTAAATAAATTAATATATATGTAAATAAATATACAAAGAAAGAAATAAATATATAAATAAAATATATAAATAAATATATAAAGGAATATAAAAAGAAATAAATAAATAAAAATATATGTATATATAATAAATATATGTATAATATAAATAAGTATATAAATATAAAAAGAAAGAAATATATAAATAAATAAATCAACAAATGAATATATAAATAAATATAAAAATAAATAAATAAAGAAATAAATAAATAAATATATAAAGAAATAAATATATGAATAAATAGTTACTCCACAAGAACGGCTGAACCGATTTAGCTGAGTTAGTTTAGAGCCAGGAGGACAGCATTCCCGTGTGACTTAACATGACTACAAGATTATTACACAATTCGATAGATTCAGGGAAGATATCAGCATCGACAGCGATAATAACACCACCACTGCGACGCGGTTATAGGTTATTTAATTTAATACAAAAACCCCTTACATTTTGATAAACAAGCACCAAAGATGATATTCGTTTTTTGTGACTTAGGCTTAGAACTAATAGTGGCAGTAGGAAGCAAAATCGGAGGCCGATTTTTCTTTTGTGTATGTATTCTTTAATAATTAGGTTTGGCGGCCAGAATTCTCTGTAATAGATTGTACTAAAATATTCAGCCGGAACACTTATTTTGAGGGATGAAATTTCCCGTTCATATGTAAAATTGAATTTTTCCAAATGTGGCTTGAATTTTTGACCCGATAAAGGTCATAACATCGTCAGTTGATGTACCAGGGGCAAGCCTAGAAACAAATACTTGTTTCATATGTGGAGCTTCTGTACTAGTTGATAGAACACTCGATAGTGTTGAACATGTTGAATTTGTTCAACTGAGTCAACCTCTGTTGTAACCGAAACGGAAGCGGAATCTGAACAAACGACCTCTACGGGAATGTCGTTGTCAACTAATTGGAACACTGAAGAGTGTCGAGGAGAAGGAGATGCGAAGGACAGGATTTCTAAATTATAATTAGTAATGGACACGGTGGGTTCATGTTCAGGAATATAGAGTTCATTAGGGCCAACGGACAGACAAGTATTAGACTTTTTTTTTGCTTTGAAGACTAAGTCAAGAGTTTCGTACTCCTAAACCCAGACTCCAAAGAGAAAGTATCCGCAAGTTTTTTAAAACCAGCGAATAAGTCTTCAAAGCCTATCTTCTTTTGCCTTATGAATCTAGCAGTGTCCTTTTTTGCATCCCTGCATGATGGTTGATGATTAGTATTGTGTGTGCCAAAACTGATCGTTCTAGCTTTAACATGTGGCTTGGAAATCTTTTTTTTTACGATTTACGGGGGCGGAAGGGGGCGTGGCCAAAATCCCGAAAAATTTGTTGCTCTATCTTTTATAGTCTCTGAGATCTAGGTATTAATACGGACAGACAGACGGACATGACTATATCGTCTCGGCTGTTAACGCTGATCAAGAATATATATACTTTACGGAGTCGGAGATGCTTCGTTAATATATATATAAATATACACCGAAATGTTCTTTGTTCGAAATTATTAGCTTGGTAGCACTTTATTAGGTTTATTGAACATCATTATTATGTCACTTAGTGACATAGCAATGGAACAGGTGCAGTTGCACCTGACTACGCGTTATAAGAGTAATTCTTTAATAACTTCTGTGTTTTTTATCCAATTGTAACCCACTTCTCAGAGATCATTAAGATGGTGTTAGTATTGTGCGTACCAAAATTCTAGGTTCTAGGTTTAAAATGACGCTTGCAATTCGATTTTTTTTTTCGATTTGCGTGGGCAAAAGGGGGCGTGTCCAGACGGACAGATGGACATGGCTATATCGTCTCAGCTGTTGATTCTGACGAATATATATACTTTGTGAGGTCGGAGATGCTTCCTTCTCCCTGTTACATACATTTTCTACCTATTGGGTAGGCAAACATAAAAAGGAATCAAAAATAGCAAGACACTCAAGGATTAATTGAAAAGTTGATGTTGATATTCGCTTACCACAGAAAAAGAGCAAACGAAAACACAAAACACAATGAGATCGCGAGCGCGAGCGTATCGAAACCCACAGAAGCTCGTGATAGACAAAAGTCAGAAAGATACCACAAGAGAGAAGTACTCAAAATAAGCAAAGTGCTAGAAAAGGAGTGAGTTAAGATAGCAGAGAATATAACAACATAGTTTCGTTAATAATTGGGATGGCTACAGTCAATAGGAATCGAACTCATAATACTCTGTTACTCGTATATTTTCTTCTGCTATTCTACCTATCACATCATACATGGCATTTTCTACTCGGCTATTTTTGTTGATCAAGAATATATATACTTTGTGGGTTGGCAATGTCTTCGTATGCGTGTGACGCACATTCGGAAAAAAACAAAAATTAGGTATTTTGAGGATTTTTTTAAATTTATAAACTTAATCAGTGTATCGAATGCAGAATTCTTCATACCTTAGAGTGATCCGCGTACAAATGGTGGGCTCAAAAATAATTCATTAAACATGATGAGTGACAAATTCACTAACGCATTTTGCATTTCTCTTATTATTGTATTATGCCACTGGCCTCGAGAATCGCGAATTAAAAAGGTCCGGGATAGTCACGTTGAACTAGAAAATGCATAGCAGTCTGGCGACGGTGCTCACTAAATAATTAAAATGACGAAAAGCATAGGCGAGCCCACTGCTGAATTAAACGTATAGAATTCATTCATACTTGGCTTAAACATATTCTTAAATAAATTAATTAAATCGTAAATGGATTTAGATAATGCTCTCTTTAAATTTACTTTGTATTTTACAATTGTTTCTCTTTTTATCTTCCAACATTGAAATCTTAAACTAAAAATAAACTCTTTAAACCATAAATGTGGCTACAAATTAATGTGCAATAAATTAAACGAACGACAAATCAGATGTTTGAGCGGCGTATCACGTCGTTTCTTTGATAGCAGCAATGGTACATGCAGCATTATTACTGTTAGTAGCTGCAACCCGCAGCCGTCTATGACAGCCGTAACAGCGGCAGCCGGTATGCTGTGTTTCAGCTCTTCACCATATGGAACTCTTGCAAGCATAAACTCTAATCACTCAGCTTCCTCATCGAACGGAAGCAACAGCAGCAGCAGTGGTGTTCTTATTACCTTAAAGTGCAATCCAAGCAACGACAATGATACTATCAATATTTCGCCGCCGCAGGAACAAACGCTGATGGGTTCACTCAACGGGCATGGTAATAGTCACAGGCTGGGCATTATATCGGGCGATACTCTGAGTTCTTTAGCGAGTAGCCCAACAGATGTGTGCAGTATACGATCTAATCCCTCGGCCGCTTCTTTATTGCTCACCACCTCGGCTGCCGCAGCGGAGGCATCGGCTCTAACTTCAACAATAATGTCCGTGACTGGTGCAACGCTATCACCGTTGGCCACCACACAAATTATACGCCGGCCCAGTGTCACAATGATGTGGGTTTTTTTTCTTTTATCACAGCGATTTGGTTTTTAGTTTGGCTTTTCATTTCAGCCCTTAGCTAATAAGTTGGTTTTGTAGTAGTTATACTCACATTTATTACTTTTTATCAAAGTCTCCGAAAGAGATGACAAATTAAAAAAAAACTTAAAAATAACCATAATGATTTCACATATACATTTATATATAACTAAGTAGCTTTAACAAAATGTAGTGTTTGGTATGTACGGTAATGATTATCGTCGAAGTGATTCCTAAAATTGTTGACACGATAAATAAACATGAAAGTTGTTTACTGACATGTCGATATAGCAATGTTCACCTGTCTATTCGTCCGAAAGTGTGCATGGACCTTGTCCCCTGAACACAATAATCATGAAATACCGAAACTAGTCAAATATTTATGGACCCATTTGTATAGGTGGAACAACTTAAATACGTTAGTTTTCCCTATTATTTCATGTTAATCGGATAAAAAATGGAAAACTTATCGAAATAATTTCTATCTGCAGGCGTACTCAAATATACATAGCTTGATCTGTTTTTGCTTGTATGTGTTTTGATGATATGTTCATGTATCAATGGTCCCAGGGTATCGGTAGTTCAACACTAGACGTTTTTATTTATCTATTTTATGTTATTAGGTTTTTTCTCTTGTAAGCAAATTTCATCTTTACTTTTTAGATCGACAAAATACATAGGTACTGGCGTTTTTTCAATCCGCATTTTTATTTTATTTGTTTTCAAATCGAAAATGTAAGAAATTATAAATTGAAATCTAAATTGAAACACCTAACCTTGAATTATTTGTAAACTATTCTTGGCAGATTTAATATTTTTAATAAATTTTATGAACTTTGCATTTTCGAAGTTTTGGTTTTATCAAACTTTCTGTGCATTGTGCCTTTCAAAATAGTCCAAAGTTTTTAAGTATGTATGTAAAAGTAATGCCAATCATAAAGTTATTAAAAATACGGAGAAACAAACATTGCATTTAATATTTTAAATAAATTTAAATCGTTTTATTATTATTATTGAACAATTTCAATCAAAACGTTAGCATGGCATGATTGGTTTAAGGTGTTATTGTTTTGCAAAATTTTTAGTTTTACCAAACTGTTGAAAATGCAAATATCACCTACTAAATCAAATGGTTATTTACCAGGTAGTACATAACATATGTGATATTCATATAGACTTAATGCTGTAATATAATTTTTGCAAACGCTCTTATCAATTGACAATTTCCTTTCTATTCCACAGGAATCCCAGTTCAGGTTCGTTAGCTATAAGTGAAACAGGATCTCTTGATCGCACGAAAAACAGCTGTGAGAAACGTAAGAAATGCGCTCTGGATGATGGGCCACGTGTTTCGGATCGAGTTGAGGAGACACGAGTCAATCCAAACTCATTAATAGATGAAATTTTGAAGGACACCAAGCTTGATCTGTTGCCCGAGTCTGCAGAGAGTAATGGTCTACACAACTAAGTATATTTTTATTGCCTTATTAATAGTTATTTTTTGTAGCATCAGGACTGCAACTGTATATTGCTCGAGATGGTACTGCTTCATTGGGTGGCCATGAGGTGAAGTCAAGCGTGAGGTCGGGAGCCTTTAAGCAAGTTGTGATGCAGGATCGAAGATAGTTGGGTTGATTTAAAGAAAATCAATAAAAATGACTATTGTACATCATCACTTCAAAATCCGACTTATACACAAACAGAATTTTTTAAAGTAAATGTAATGAATAAGTTTGAACATGATCTTTGCAAGTTATATATACTATATATTGAGATATTTATATAAAAGTACACTATAATTCAATGACTTCTTGTGAATACACAACTTGTGAATGTTATAATGTTTAAACCTCTGGAAGCGTCAGTAGTCAATTTTTTGATAACAATAATACAGATAATGTATTTTGCTTAAGGAACTAAATTATCATTTTCATGTATAATTTTCTATGTATAATATTACTATAATCTGATTAGCCTCCAACACACTTCCGTAGTCATATTCAAACTAAGGCAAAATTACTGTAAATTTAAAGTAAAACCAAAAATGATGTTTGAAATTTATTAATCACTAAAATACTTGCTTCTGTATATATTATTTTAATAAAATAGGTAACCATTACATCAAACAAATTGGTTAAATTTTTTATTATTGGGTCGCACAGTGGTCAATCAAATATTTTAAAAATGTTTGTTGTGGACATCTTCAAACTCGGAGTAATAAATAAAGCATTCGAAAAAACTATAAATAAAGGTAAGTTCGGGGAAACAAATCGCTGTTTTTTCTCATTTTTAATCAGATTACGATAAAAAAAAACAAGTATGAAAGCTACTGTCGAGTGTGCTCGACCGTGAGATACCCGCCACCCAATTTTACCATCGAAATATATTTTTCAAAAATATACTAAAAAAATATACTAACAAGTAAGAAAGCTACAGTCGAGTTTGCTCGACTGTGAGATACCCGTCACCCAATTTTACCATCAAACTATTATATTTTTCGAAAATATACTAGAAAAATACTTTAAAAAATATAAGCTCTAAGAAGGCCAATCAGTGGATCAAGAATATGAGCCATGCTGTTTTGAATAAGGGCTGGGAAGATTTTGTCACCCCCTGGAGCTTTGAAAGGAGCGAAAGAATCTACAGCCCATTTGATCTTTTCGGGGTCGAAGTTGGATCCAGATAGGCTGAATCCGCGTGAGTCCGGTGACAAAGTGGCGTCATCGCGACCGGAGAGATCTGGATTCGCCACAGAACCCGGGAAGTGGACTTACAGTAGAAGCTCAAGTGTTTCCCTGCGATCTTGAGTGAAAGAGCCATCTCCTCTTTTAAGAAGCCCTATTCCATTAGACGATCCTTTAGCCAATACTTTATGAAGCCTCGCTGCCTCTGGCAACGATTCTAAGCTACCACAGTAGCTGCGCCATGTATCGCGTTTAGCTCGTCTAATGCTTTTGTTGTAGTTGGTAAGAGCGTCCCCATAGACGTCCCAACTAGCACGGTTAGATTTAACCTTATTAAAAAGGCTTCTAACCCTCCTTCTAAGGACAGCCAGTTCCTCATCCCACCACGGAATTTTCCGATTGACCCTTAGGGTCTTCTGTACTGAGCTGTCTTCGAAGGATAAGATAAGCACATCTTGGAGCAGCGAACAAGCGAACTCGCTATCGAGTTGCTGATTAGGGTGAGATCTGAAACCTCTTCCCTAATAGCATTAATAAAAGTGGGTTTGCACCCTATATTAGCTACATCTAATTGACAACACAATAAGTAGTCTAAGAGGGTCTCACCACGTTTATTGATGTCGCTGCTCCCCCAGATCGTGTGATGTGCATTGGCATCACAGCCGATCACGAGCGGCTTGTTGTTGCGGCGACAGAATTCCACCAGCCGCTGGACCTCTGCTGGGGGTACATAATCCACATCGCCCGGGAAGTATGCGGAGGCGATCACAACTTCCCGGACACCGTCTGCAGTGGCTACCTCAATAGCCGTTGCTACCAGGTCTCTGTGGATGAAGTTAGTTAGTGGGAAATGTCTGACACTGTTATCCATAAGTATAGCAGTGCGCGGGGCACCTCCCATACGGTCATATAACAACTTATATGATCCACATGAAAGTCCACGTATTTGGCCACCGATCAACCATGGTTCTTGGACGAGAGCCAGGTTGATTTGATCTTCACGGACGACCCTGCACAGTGTGGCCGACGCTTCTCTAGCGTGGTGCAGGTTCGCCTGGAGCACTTTGCTCTATTCCCTCCTGATGGCGGTTGAGACAAGGCCATTTGCCTTGCCCCCCCGAGAGTCGTTACCACGAATGCCCTTCGGCGGTCGGGACGAGCCACTCGGGGGAGGTCGCCTTGCGGTGCTGGCAGTGGGCCTGGCCGAGGCACCTCTGACGGTTGACGGACGGTGACCACTTGTCACACGTCTAGTTGGGCCCTTCGGGGCTGTGACCACAATGGCCGGTGGGGTGGGGGAAGGAACCTTAGGTACCAATCCGGCCGCAGCGCTCGTGGAGACCACAGGGTCAGCCAATGCTGGAATCCCTGAGGGAACCACTGGCGCCGTTGCCAGAGCGGCACTGGCAGGAGAGGGACCGGATGAGGATGTGGATGGAGCAGGGGTGGCGGAGGAGGCTTTGGGAGCTGAATTCCTTAGGATCAGTTTGACCCTGCCAAAGCAGAATTTCACCTTCCCTTGGCACTCCGTCAGAGCCCTGTACGACTCCTCGTCAACCAACATTGCGAGGTGAGTCGTTGTGCCGTTCAGGCTGTGCTGCACCACCCGCACCAGCTTCGTGGAGAAGCTGCTGGCGTTCTGGAGCCCAATAAATTCCAGGATGGTTTCAGGCGTGTACTCAGCACTATTGGGAAAGTAACCTCTGATGAGGTGAGCCTTGGGAAACTCCGTTTCCTCCAGCAATTTGACGTCAAGGGCGCTGATGGACCTGATGTGTCCAACAGCTCCCCTGACCCAATTGGCAGTGCTGCTATCCTCGCACACCAAAAGCAGCCACTCATTTCGGGGTATACAGCCCTCGAAACCTGGACTAACCGTTGGTGTAGAGTGCAACAGCACCGCCATTAATATGCTGGATTTCAACGTAGCCAACTGCTCCGCTGAGAGGGGTTTGGTTGAATCAGCCGAAGTGAAGCCCAATTTCACGCTGCTAACCACTTGGCTGAAGAGTGGTTTCGTGGACTCCTTAAGAGTCTTTTTGGGCCTCTTTGAAGAGCTGGTGGACTCGACGATGGTATCGTCAGCGCGCGTCCGTTTAGCCTTAGTGTTAACGGGGGGCGCAGTGGCGATAGACAGAGCTTCCTCTCTGTTAGAACCCTTTGCGAGTGCAGCTTTAAAAAGCTTATTCTCGCGACTCTTCAGTTTAATGAAGGCGTCCTTAAATTCCAGCCGCAGCAACTGGATCTGAGAGCCTGCTTCCGTAAGGCCTGACCTCTGAGAGGCCACGGAAACGTCGTCAGCAAAGCTGATTCGGTCGCAGTTAGCTTCCTCGTCCGAGGACAATACCTCGACGGGTTGCTGCCGGACTGAACAGCTACTGGACGGAAGTTCAGCACTAGCGAACCCTGCGTCCAAGGGAGTTCGTGGCCTATCCGGGTCCCCTAGAATACTACAGTCGAGACCCGTAGTATTGGGGGTGGAAGCCAGCAGCCCACTGGCTGCAGTGCTGGTGTAGGGGCCAGCCGTGAAGGCATCGCCCAGAGATGATACTTTTAAAGCCGTATCAGACTTTTCTATTTTGAAATTTTGATCCATGAATTAAGATCCCACGAGTAGGCGGGAAGGGAAGGTCATCCACGGCATAGCCCACGTGGAAAGTCTAAATGAAACTGGAGGACGACAGGTATCCGAGTCCGCATACTAGAGACCGGGCTACCCCCCGGCCATGCATCCATCAGCGTATACTGTTCCACCTTGGATTGGGGTGATTTATAGATTCACGATCTTCGCCCGACTACAATTAGTCAGCACCTCTAGCAGAGACATGACCGTGCTAGGGGTCTGCTTCCAGCCGCCCTCGCATGTAGAGTATAGTCGCACTTCCGACAGTAGGAGCAAGGACGGCACGTGCCCCAGCCAATGCTGGGATTACATGTTGGTTCCCTTGCTTCCTCTGACGGCTGACGGCCAATATATGCTATATACATTTATATTTGATTGCGTCTCTGTGTGAAATTATTTTGTTAACAAGTAAGAAAGCTACAGTCGACTTTGCTCGACTGTGTGATTCCCACCACTCATTTATACTAAATGCAACAAAAAAGATTGTATAATATATTCTAAAAAAATATACTAAATATATATCATAACCGGGCTTTGATGGAGTACGTGGAAGTTTACTTTGGTATTGTGATGGTTCTATATATAAACCTCTTAAATATTTTGAGTTTCTTGTCATTTCCGACTCGTTATCTGCCATGTGGAAGGAGGAAGGGTTTAAATTCCAATGCCAAGAATTATAATGTCTACAATAGAGAAAATGATTACTTCTTACATTGATCTGATTGGGTTTTTCTGGGTTTAATTGTTTTTCAGATTTAAAATCATGTATTCTATCCTGTGGGTATGCGGGTATTATACCAATGTGCCAACCAAAAATGTATGTAATGTAGAGTATTCAAATACCTACATTATCATGTTCTATGAATACCTAATAAACGAGCGCATATTGGCGACTCAAGATGTACATGTACATAAATACATGTGCATCATTACATAAAGAACAATGAGCGCAATATAAGCGACTCATAGCATGAGTAACAATGTACATATATATATTGTACATATATACATTGAAGTGCCTTCTGCACAACTCATGCTCTAAACTGATGAATGTGAATATAAGAATCAGAGCTTGCACGCTCACAGTTTCGGACTTTAATAAAACATTCGATAAAAGACAATCAAACGGCACGGATGTGCCTCGTTCCTATATATTTTATTTAAATCGTTGGCGTGATATTACATGGCGACCGTGACAGTCGTCCAACGTTGGACTGTCAATGAAATAAAAGCATGCGAAGATGAAAATCACACAATATTACACAATACATTAAGATGAATAACAAGAAGAAACAGAAACAACAGAACGATAAGCGACTTCTACAGGGCAACCGCAAAATTGCAACAATATGGACACAGTAACAACAAAACAGCAACGTTGGACATCGACAACAGCAGCGCTGGGCATTGGAATCAACAACGCTGGATGGATACAAAGCACAAGAAATCTGAGTGAGTTGAGTTTAGTGTTGGCATGGGCAAGCATCGTGGGGGGTGTCGCAACAAAACTGAAGAAGCGTATAGCCCACTTGAAGTGGTTGTTATACGCACAGCAGACATCACCACCTTGGTCAGTTGCACAAACGCTCCATGAAGAGCACTTGCTAGAGTTCAAACAAGAACGAAAAACTGCCACACAAACTTGCTCAGATTTAAATGCACAATTAATACAAACGATTAATCATAAACACATTCGAACAGAACCACCAGCACAAGGACAACCGTTAGCAAAACCAACGCGGCGCTGCGCGGGAGATTGCAGAGGAGTATGGTTCCCCGGCTGTTAAGGTACATGCATCCAGCCTGCATCGACATCAGCGACAACAGCAGTGCAGTGCAGCCAGCACCGGCAACGCCCGCCGTACCAAGGCGGGCCAACAGATGGAGAAGTCGCAGCGGACCGGCAGCGCTTCATAGTGCGCACAACGAAAATAATTAGGATACAATACTTTAACATTATCTTAAATTAAGTAAATACATGTTAAACCTAGCGTTGATAACGACGCTTGGTAGCAGTCTGGCCCGTAAAGCCAGACGACAATTAGGTAGGAAGCTGTAAAAATTTTAAGTGAATAATTTCAAATTTTAAAATTTTATATTTTCAAATTCAAAAAAAAAAAAACTTCTTAAAATTAAGTAATGTAAAACAAAACTACAAGATAAATAGTACACACCTTGGGTGTGTACATATATAGAGAAAAATATATTCACTTAAATAGGCATTTATTGGGCACTTGCAGCAAAATGCGCAAGTAGCGATGATCAGACTATTCTTTTTTTAAAAAAAAAAACAAAATAATATACAAAAATATAATAAACACATTCTGCATGAAAATGCAAGTAACAACTTAAAAAAAAAAAATTTTTAAATTTTAATCGAATAAAAATTCAAACCAGACATTCCAATAGATACTGAACTCAACATTTCAAGATGGGTAAAACCCAGTCTAAAGTAGAAAATCCGACGGCAAACGTCGTGAACAAAATAGAGACAGGCCATACAGAGCTTTTGAGCTCTATAGAAACTCTATTGCTTGTTATAATAGCAATATTATTGGCTGCGATCCTATATAAACTTTATTCAATGCATCATAAGCAATTGAAGAAGAAATACTTAACAAGATCGACAAGCCAGGAGCTGGTTTAAACAAGTAAAATAAACCACAGCTACACAATCATAATAAAAATCAATTACAAATTTATATTTCCATTACGTTGATTCGGTTCTGACGACAGTCAGAACTAAAACGAAAGCAACTAAATGAGTTTCATAAGTGAAACACTAAAAAAAGACCCTCTATTCATAGTAAGAGCTTTAAGTGTATTGAGACAATTTCATACGTTCATAAACGTAAGTGAGTTTGAAACTGCATACATGGATATGCACGAAACATCATTCTCACCTCTCATACACTGCTCTAAGATAGAAAAGGGTATAGTACTGGAAACATTACCCTACGTAAAAGTAGTAGAGGTAATAGAGGATAATCTATACCTGAGACAAATAATAACCATAAAAGTTCGTCTGCACCGCTAAATATATATTGTGAACAACAATAGTAATGGAGTGGCAGACAATAAAGTCACAACTCACGGAAATAAAGACGACATTCGATAAGTCGTACAAGTGCGTAAGTCAAAATAGAGACATCCTAAAAGGAACTCTTAATAGACACGTACAAATATTGGTAGAATGCTTTAATGAAGCACGCCAATTATTAAATAATAATAAAGGGTTGTTGACAAGGGAACATTTGACCCAGGTATCCACACTCCTAAATAGGTTTCGTGACAACTTGTTGTCTGCTAAACGCAGGCACAATCTAAACCTAACAGTACCAACTATATTTGATATACCAGTAACAATTAATACTGGTCAAACACTATCAGATATAGAGGATACTGAAAGAGAACTTAAGGAAGAAGATCTTCACGATCTCACAATTCCTGCGGTAATAGATTTACCCGCTGAAGTTCCAGAAAATTCTAGTACACCAATCATGACAGACACAGCGGCAGCCTCACGGGATTACGTGCGACAGATTTCGTCCACGATACCTGAATTTGATGGCAAAAAGATGAACTTACACAGGTTCATCAGCCCTTTAAAATTGACAAACTTAACAAAAGGCAATCAAGAAGAGTTGGCCGTAGAGGTGATCAAAACTAAGGTTACTGGTCCCTTGGCCTACAAAATTGATAATGCCACGACAATTTCTGGAATAATTAATATTCTGAAGACATCAGTTAAATGCGAATCGCCTGATGTAATAAAAGCTAAATTACTTAATACACAACAGCGCGGAAAAACCGCAGCTCAATGTACGGCCGAAGTCGAAAATCTTCGTAGGTCACTTGAAGCGGCCTACATAGACGACGGCCTTGACGTAGATAATGCAGAGAAATTCGTCACGAAAGAGGCAATATCTGCAATGACCAAGAATTGTGAAAACGACAAAATTAAAACAATTCTTGAAGCAGGCAACTTCAGAGACATGAATAGCGTCACTGAAAAATATATACACTGTTGCACTGAAATGACCGGCAACTCTAACACGGTTTTGTTCTATAATAATAGAGGACGAAACAATTATAGAGGTAATAATAATAAACGCAGTTACCAGAACAGAGGTAATGGCCAAAATAATTATTACAACACTAATAGAGGCCGAGGTGGTTACCGCGGAGGATATCGTTCACGCGGCGGTAACCAAGGAAACAATAGAGGTCGAGGTTCCTACAGTGGCAACCAAAACCAAAATAACAATACCAACAACAATAATAATAACCGCAATGCAAGACATATACAGGCGGAAAACCAATCAACCCCCTTAAGCAGCCAACAGTAAGGCTTTATAAAATCAATCTCAATTTAAGAATTTTTGTCCGATTTCAAAATATGCAAACATCTTCGCATATTAATCTCCTAGTAGACACAGGTGCAATCATTTCGTTGCTCAAATGCAGCAACAACAATACAAATTTAATAAACAGAAATAATTTAACAAATATATCAGGAATTGGGCAAGGAACAATACAGTCGATAGGTACACTTGATTTGGACATACGTGTTGAAGATATATTGATATCGTATGATTTCCATGTAGTGCCAGATGATTTTCCTATACCAGGTGATGGTATAATCGGATTGGATTTCATTAAGAAATACAATTGTATTTTGGAATTCCAAAACGAACAAGACTGGTTCACGATAAGACCCACAACATGTCGACACGTTAGTGTCCCAATACTGCACTCACTCGAAGACAAAATAATATTGCCAGCTAGATCTTAAGTTATACGAAAGGTACGACTAACGACTAGTGAGAAATATGCTATAATTCCAAATCAAGAGTTACGCTCTGGAATTATAGTAGCAAGCGCTTTAGTAGACTCAAAAAACGGCAGAAAAGAGATGGCGATTGGTAGTTGACTATCGTCAAATCAATAAAAAATTGCTAGCTGATAAATTTCCACTTCCAAGAATAGAAGATATTCTTGATCAATTAGGTCGAGCTAAATATTTCTCATGTCTCGATTTAATGTCTGAATTCCACCAGATTGAACTAGATGAAAAATCTAGAAATATAACTTCATTTTCTACAGCCACCGGCTCATATCGTTACACGCGATTACCATTTGGGTTAAAAATAGCCCCTAATTCTTTTCAACGCATGATGACCATTGCATTTTCAGGCTTACAGCCTTCACAAGCTTTCTTATATAAGGATGATTTATTAGTTATCGGATGCTCTGAGAAGCAAATGTTTAAAAACTTAACCGATGTTTTCAAGCTGTACAGACAGCATAATTTAAAATTACATCCAGAGAAATGCACATTTTTCATGACAGAAGTCACATATCTAGGTCACAAATGCACTGATAGAGGTATATTGCCTGATGATTCTAAATATGAGGTGATATAAAAATACCCTATTCCAACAAATGCGGATGAATCTCGACGTTTTGTTGCATTTTGCAATTACTATCACAGATTTATCAAAAACTTTTCTGATTATTCACGCCACTTAACGAGGCTTTGCAAAAAGAATGTCAAATTCGAATGGACTAAAGATTGTAATAACGCATTTGAATATTTAAAAAAGGCATTAATGCAGCCAACATTACTTCAGTACCCTGATTTTAGCAAAGAATTTATCATAACCACAGATGCTGGTAAACAGGCATGTGGAGCGGTACTATCACAAGACCATAACGGTCAACAACTTCCAGTGGCATACGCTTCTCGAACCTTTACACAAGACGAAAGTAATAAGTCCACTACAGAACAAGAACTAGCAGCAATACACTGGGTAATAAACCATTTTAGACCGTACATTTATGGCAGGCATTTCTTAGTTAAAAGTGACCACCGACCGCTGTCATATTTATTCTCAATGAAGAATCCAAGCTCAAAGTTAACACGAATGAGATTGGACCTTGAGGAATATGATTTTACTGTTGAATACCTTAAGGGGAAAAATAATTATGTCGCAGATGCCTTATCACGAATAAGCATTAAAAATCTAAAAGAAATTAATAGAAACATATTGACGGTCCAAACAAGATCATCAAAAAGACAGGTAGATATCTGGCCAGATACAAAACAAAAATTGAAAAAAGAAAATAATGAGCCCAAAGTCTATGAAGTCATTAATAATAATTTATTTATTTTATTTATTTATTTATTTATTTAAGTCAGCTAAAGGCAGCCGAACAGATTAATTAACAAATTAAAGAAATATAAATTAAAATTATAATTTAAAAGTAAAATGATATTAAAACCAATATTTAAAGTATTTAAAAGTATGTAAAATGTATGTAAAACGTATGTAAAACTGGGGTATACAAAGTTCAATATAAAGTGATCCAACATTTGTTGCAAAAATTGGGGAAAACCCAGAAAAACCCAATCAGATCACTGTGTTAGTGTTAATTACTATGACTACTGCTTAGAAAGCTTAAAATTAGTTTCTTAATTATAAACAAGGAGGGCTCTGTGGCGAAAACATGAGAAGTTCTATTGTAATCGACACAGAACACACGAAAAGGTTCATGCAACAAATAATTAAAGGAACATGTATTTAATGACAAGGGTCTAAAGTTACGAGTTCTTCTAAAGGGAACAGTGAAGCAAATTTGATTTATTAACACAGAACAATCAATAAATCCACCAATTAGTTTATGAATAAAAACAACACCCAACAAAACACGACGATTAGTTAGAGATGGAAGATTAATTAAAAGAAGTCTACTAGAGTAAGAAGGTAAATCAGAACCAGAAACCCAGTTAAAGCGACGGAGGGCAAAAAGTAAAAACTTCTTTTGCACTGATTCAATTCTGTCTTGGTGGACAGAATATTGTGGGGACCAGACACAAGAACCGTATTCCAAAATTGGACGAACAAGAGAAGTGTAAAGTAATTTTGTCGTATAAGGGTCATCAAACTCTTTGGACCATCGTTTAATGAAGCCAAGAACTTGAGTCGCCTTATTGACAGCAAAAGAAATATGATGGTCAAATTTCAACTTATGATCTAGGAAAATACCTAAATCTTTAGCGTTATTCAATCTCTCAATGTTAACCTGCTCGAGACTGTAAGTAACAATATGTGGTGAGGTTCTATAAAATGACATAACATTACATTTTGAACAATTAAGTTGCAACATGTTCTCACTACACCAATTTGAAAGCAGATTAAGATCTGCTTGCAAAAGGCAGTGAGAGCTAATATCATTGTACGAGAAACACAACTTCACATCGTCAGCATACATTAACACTTTGGAATTGGGAATAATAGAAGGAAGATCATTAATAAAAAGATTAAAAAGAAGAGGACCAAGATGACTACCTTGAGGTACACCAGAAGTAGCAAAAAT
This sequence comes from Drosophila pruinosa, assembly GCA_018150935.1. Classification (NCBI taxonomy): domain Eukaryota; kingdom Metazoa; phylum Arthropoda; class Insecta; order Diptera; family Drosophilidae; genus Drosophila; species Drosophila pruinosa. The sequence goes on from JAECWR010000034.1 coordinate 1,235,919, forward strand.
AGGCTTTGAAAAACAAGATTTAAAGAGAACTTTTTGAGTTCTCGAACTAAGATAGTTAGAAATCCACATAAGAAGACTATGTGGAAATCCAGAAAGCTGTAGTTTATTTAGCAAAAGACAGTGGTTTACAGAATCAAAGGCCTTACTAAAGTCAGTATATACAACTAAAGTCAGTATATGACGTAAAGAAATATGTGAGTTTAAAAATTAATAACCTTAAATGCCAGTTCAAACACGGCAAAAGAGTTATCTCACAATTCCCAGTTAACGACATGTACTCTGAAGAAAAGTTTGACTTAGGTCAATTCTTGACTAGGCTTAATTCAAAAGCCGGGGTACACAAAGTCACTAACGTAAAGTTGTCACCAAGTGAGCATATTTTCGAGTATGTATCACTAAATGAATTTAAAAATATGGGCAATAAAAAGTTGAATATAAAAGTAGCGCTACTATCAAAGGTGACCAACATAGACAAAAATGACACAAGTCATATTAATGCAATCCTGTCGAAATATCATGACGATCCTATAGAAGGAGGATTTTACTATTGGCCCGGAATGAATCAAGTTATAACCAAATATGTGAAAAATTGTGAAAAATGCCAACAGGCAAAAGTAACAACACATACAAGAGCTCCAATGGTAATAACAAATACACCTGACACAGCTTTCAGTACTGTTTTAATAGACACTGTTGGACCATTACCTAGAACAGTATATGGCAACGAATACGCAGTCACTATAATATGTGACTGAACAAAATATCTAGTTACAATTCCTGTAGCAGAAACAGTAGCTAAAGCAATATTCGAGAATTTTGTACTCAAGTACGGTCCTATGAAGACGTTCATAACCGATATGGGTACAGAATACAAGAACACACTAATTAACGACTTGTGCAAGTATATGAAGATAAGTAATATACAATCAACAGCACATCACCACCAGACTTTAGGGACGGTAGAAAGAAGTCATCGAACTTTTAATGAATATATAAGATCATACATTCCGATTGACAAAGATGATTGGGACATATGGCTGAATTACTTCACCTATTGTTTCAACACTACGCCGTCGACAGTACATGAGTATTGTCCGTACGAACTCGTCTATGGCAGATTGCCAAGACAGTTCATAGAATTTAATAATTTAGGCAAAATAGATCCTATTTACAATATAGAAGATTACGCTAAGGAATTTAAGTATAGATTACAAATAGCTCAACATAGAGCTAAGTTATTAATAGAAAAACAAAAACAAAAAAGAAAAATAGAATACGATAGAAACAGTAAGGAAACCAAAATTAAAAGTGGTAGCTTCGTACTTCTAAAAAACGAAACGGGGCATAAGTTAGAATATAAATATACAGGACCTTACGAGGTAATAAGAATAGAAGATAGAAACAATATTAGGATTAAAAGTAATAGAAATAAAGAACAATTAGTTCACAAAGATAGGTTACAAATTTTTAACGACTAAAATTTCAATTTAAAAAAAAAAAAAAACAACAATATATAAATTTAATTAAAAACGTATATTTACGAAAAAAAAAATTTTTATTGCATTTGCATTTAGAATGTTTTGAAAACAATTTTTACTAACACAATTTTTACAAAAGATAAATTACTTAAAAAAAAAAAACGGTGTGATCAACCAACAAAAAAAAAATTAATAATAAAAATATATATACATAGAACTATATATTAATAAATAGAAATAAACATTTAAATCGGAATAACTACGCAAATACTGCGTTATTCTTTTAAAAGGGGAGGTGTAGAGTATTCAAATACCTACATTATCATGTTCTATGAATACCTAATAAACGAGCGCTTATTGGCGACTTACATACATACATACATAAATACATGTGTACATACATAAATACATGTGCATCATTACATAAAGAACAATGAGCGCAATATAAGCGACTCATAGCATGAGTAACAATGTACATATATATATTGTACATATATACATTGAAGTGCCTTCTGCACAACTCATGCTCTAAACCGATGAATGTGAATATATATACATAAGCGCAACAACATTGTCGTTGCATAAATATACAACAGAAATGTCGCGAATAAAGTAACTTGAGCCTGCGCTTCAAGCCTTCTGCTTGAAGGCGGCGTACATACATACGTATGTACATGCATGCAAGTTATCACCCTCAATCCCTCTGTATTTTCTATGGAAATTTTAAGCAACTTTCATAACCCTCGCTCCTGTACTATTGCGTCATTCCTGTCAGGAAATCTCTTCACACTCTTGCGCCATTCTCTTAAGAGCATAAACAATATCCAAAGCCTGTCAGCGGTCTCGAGCCACTCTTCTCAGTATTTACTGCCCAATAAACAAAAACAACTTTTTTCCAAAAGACTGCGCAGCTAAAAACATAAATATTGACCCCTTGGTCACTTATCCCACGCAGCCGAATGCTGTAAACAAATCTGCCCCCACTTTAGGTGGAACGGCTTAGGTGTCAACAAAATTCTCGATCAAGAGCGTAGCGTAAACATCGTTCTCTTGGCCTGCGTCCCAACGCACCATTGTAAACAAATATCCCTTCGCCCACGCGCAACAACAATTTCACCACGACAAGCTCTCGATCCCCAAAAGCTTTAAGCTTTCCGAGAGAAGCTTTGACATGACTTTAACCACCCTTAGCTTAAGAAGATTTTTGTAACAGTAGTCCTAATTTTGCGATCAAATAAATCGGAAGTGTTCTTCCTACAAAAAAATATTTTTTTCCAACCCGCGTTCTCGAGTTGGTTAATTGGCGCCCAAACGTGGGACTCGTGTAAAGTTTAAAAAAAACGCACTTAAGATATTAAAACCCACAATATCAACAGTGTCACGAGTGAACCAAAACCCGATTATTTAAGCAAAGCGGCAAATATTTGAAAAAGCCGTTAGGAACTCACTTGCAATTCCACAACGTTAAACTGTAACAGTGCTACATATAACGAGGACCCAAAAGAAATAAAAAGGTTATCCTCAAATTGTACAACGACTTAAACAGTGAAGTGGATTTATAAAAATTTAACATTTTAAAGAGGACCTGAAAGCAATAAAAAGGCATCCTCAAGGTGTTAAATAAATGGACACAACAATAAACAACAATTAACTTCAAACCACAACAACAAAATTAAACCACAATTAAAGAAGGAAGACCCACCAGGTGCAGAAGGAAGACCCCTAAACCAAGAAGACGTAACCCCCAATCTAAGAAGATCCACGTGAGACTCATCATCTTACTTTTAATATACAATATAGTACATTTTAAACAACATATATTATTTAATTTTTATATTACTCTTTTAAAAAAAAAAAATATATTAATTAAATTCAAAAAAACTGGACGACCTTATAAGTAACTTTCAAAAATTAAACATGGCTCATAATCAAACTTTGACAGCAGATTTAATCGCTGAACTAATAGCAAATAAAACAAAAACTTTATCTGAAGAAATTGCAGCATTAAAGTTACAAATAAATTCTAACACAAGTACAGTTCAAGAATATCAAGCAACCCAAATTAATGACTTAATCAAATGTGATGAATCATTTGATGTTATCAAGTCCATACCCGAATTTACAGGTAGCTACGCAAATTATGTTAGTTGGCGTGAAGCAGCATGCTGCGCCATGAGAATGTATAAAGAAGGAAGTAGGAAGTACGTAGGTGCTTTGACAATATTGAGAAACAAAGTAACAGGAAAAGCCAATGATACACTAACAAATCATGGCACAGTATTAAATTTTGAAGCTATTTTAGCGAGATTGGACTTTGCCTATAGCGACAGGCGTCCAATTTATATAATTGAACAGGAACTAAGTGTACTTAGACAGGGTAACATGACGGTTCTTGAATATTACAACTTAGTCAACAAAAAACTTACTCTTTTAATAAACAAAACAATAATGACATATGGCAATAAAGCCAATGTGATCACAGAAATGAACAACAGAAACAGGGATAACGCGTTGCGTATCTTTATCACAGGCTTGAATGGTTCTTTAGCAGAAATCCTATTCTCTTTAAGACCTGAAAACTTACCCAATGCTTTAGCAAAAGCTCAAGAGCTTGAAGCAAATAACCAAAGAGCATATTTCGCTTATAATTACTTTACACGTTCTCAACGGAACAATAATTCCAATGACAACAAAAACCAGCAAAAAAAGCCTGATAACCCAAACAACAATAGCAATAATAATAACTTACGATTCAATCAGGTAAATCGAAATCCAAACACCAACCAACAATCAACTAGAAATGTTTTTGCTCCAGGCAATAACACCATACAACCCCCACCAGTACCGATGGACATCGATAGGTCCCTCCAGATACAAAATAAACCCCAAAATAATAGAAACCAAAATTATTATCAACACTTGAAGCGCGAACACCCACCGTCTTCAACTCAACGACAGCCGCAAAAGACAATGCATGTTAATAATTTAAATGAAGAACATTTTTTAGAGGAAGAGGGGGAGAGCTCCCCTACATCTTCCGAACAGACAGAAAATTAAATAAAAAACTTAAAATTTTAATTGATACCGGTGCTACTGCGTGTTACATTAAGCACGGTATTTATAATAATCCTCAAGAACTATTTATTAAGAAAAGAATAAAGACAGTAAATGGTTATACTATGATAACCCATTTTCATAATATCACGATATTCGGGAAAAATCAAAGGTTTTACGAAATAAAAAATTTAGATGCGGATCTATTGGTCGGCTATAACCTTTTGAAAGGTATAAACGCCATCATTGACCTATCAAAAGAAACGCTTGTTTACAATGATAAAATAGAAAAGATTAATTATGAAAACACAGCTGAAGATACAGTTGGTAATCTAAAGTGTTCAGATGTTGATTTGAACATTGCCACTTACTTGGACTCTCAAAAAGGGAATAATGGTACAGTATTATCCTTATTCCAAGTGTCCGACGTTAATGAATCATCGTCATCAAGTGACGCTGAATGCCAATTTACAGACGATAATAAAATCGTTAGTAAACCAAAAAAAAGGAAAATGGTTAAAAAAAGCAGACGCCGGAAAGCGTTAGCATCCTCTAACACCAGTTCTCCTGTATTATGCAAGGTAAATTTCTCCGTCAATGCTACGGAGGATTTAAATTATCTTGAGCAACAAGTTGTTCAAGAAATAATGTCGAAGCATTCCCAAATTCAAACGTGTTTGCCTTTTAGAACTGATATCAAAGGCGAGATAAGAACGTTGAATGACAATGCTATTTACAGTAAACAATATCCTTATCCATATTCAGTTAATAACTTTGTTAACCAGGAAGTAAGCAGGATGTTGCAAGAAAATATTATACAACCCAGTAAAAGTCCTTACAATTCCCCAGTCTGGGTTGTAGAAAAAAAGGGCCATAATGAAGATGGTACTAGGAAAAATCGATTAGTTATCGATTACAAGAAAATTAACGAAAACACGGTTCCCGATAGGTATCCAATGCCTGACCCGTCAGTAATATTATCTAACTTAGGAAGAGCACGTTACTTTTCAACAATTGACTTAGAGTCAGGTTTTCATCAGATCCTAATGAAGGATGGAGACATAGAAAAAACTGCGTTTTCCATCAATAACGGAAAGTATGAATTTCTTAGGTTGCCCTTTGGATTGGCTAATGCACCTCGTATATTTCAAAGAGCAATGGACAACATTTTACGTGAAAAAATTGGAAAGACCTGTCACATTTATGTCGACGATATTATCGTTTTCTCTGAAACAGCAGAACAACATTTATATGATTTACAAGAGATCATTGAAATACTTTTTACAGCAAATATGAAAATTTCTTTAGAAAAATCCAAGTTTTTTAGAAAAGAAACTGAATTCTTAGGATACTTAGTGTCATACAAAATCATAAAAACTGACCCACAAAAGATAAAAACTATAGTTGAATATCCACCTCCCCGCAACATAAGAGAGTTGCGTGGTTTCCTAGGTTTAACCGGATACTATAGAAAATTCGTTCAAAACTACGCTTCTATAGCCAAGCCCCTCACTAAATTGTTACAAGGCCATGATGGCATGGTATCTAAACATATGTCTAAAAAAATAAAAATAACATTGGATGATGAAAGCACTTCAGCTTTTGAGGATCTTAAATCACATTTAATTTCACAGATCGAATTAACGCAACCAGATTATTCAAAGAAATTTACCCTTACTACTGATGCGTCAGACATAGCTATAGGCGCTGTGCTTTCACAGGATAACAAACCAATTACCTTTATTTCAAAGACACTTAACAGCACAGAACAAAATTATGCCACAAACGAGAGAGAATTATATGCCATAGTATGGGCATTGAAAAACCTTAGAAATTATTTGTATGGAGTAACTAATTTAGAAATCCACACAGACCATCAACCATTTTCTTTTGCAGTTTCTGCACGAAACCCCAATTCCAAAATGAAAAGATGGCATGCTTTTATAGAAGAGTATTCTCCTAAAATATTTTACAAACCAGGAAAAACAAATGTAGTTGCAGATGCACTATCTAGAGTTCAAATTAATAACACTACACACCTAAATCATATATCGGATAACTCATCCGATAATGAAACAATTCATTCCGCTGAAAGTAGCTATGAAATAGTAATAGAAGAAACCAATAAACCATTGAATCAGTTTAAGCAACAATTGCTCATTTTAAAAAATAAATTTACCATTCATGAAAAAATTGAAATATTCAACAAAACCAGGCATATAATAGAGTATGATACGGTAGAGAACTTAATAACAATACTAAAGGAATTCCTTCAACCTAATTTCGTTACGGGTATTCACTGTACTCCAGAAGATTTATTTGAAATCCAAACCCCACTTAAAAACACATTTACGAACAAATTCTTACATACCAAAAAGTTTATTACTGACATCATAAACAAAAACGATCAGGAAATAATAATCGAAGAAACACATGCTCGCGCTCATAGAGGTTTTGATGAAAACCTTAAACAAATCTTAAAATATTATTACTGGCCTAAACTTTATGAAAAACTTAAACAACATATTCGAAATTGCGATATTTGTAACAAAAATAAATACAATAGACACCCTAAACAAATCCCAATATCGAAAGCACCTATTCCAGATAAAGAAGGTGAACAACTTCATATTGACATTTTGTATGCCCAAAAATTGATATTCCTTACTTGCATAGATGCATATTCTAAATACTTAGTAATCAAAGAAATAAAAAACAAATCAAACATGGAGTCTAAAATTTTAGAATTAATCCAACCATTCCCTTTCGCTAAATCAATCATGATGGACAATGAACCAAGTTTCTCCTCTGTTCAATTCAAATCGACAATAGCACGTTCTGGTTTAACAATATATTACGCAGACCCCAGGCATAGTATAACTAACGGCCAAGTAGAAAGAGTTCATTCAACCATAATAGAAATTGCCCGCTGCATCCAAGAAGAATACCAACTATTAGACTACAGTGAAATTATTTATCGCGCAGTTAAAGAATATAATCTTTCAATACAGTCATCCACACAGCAAAAACCTTATGACATTTTGTTCAATAAGACAGATCATTCAAATTTACCAAACAGATTAGAAACAGTTCAAGCAAAAATGTTAGAGTATCACAATCAAAACAGAGTACCCAAAAATTATCAAACAGGAGATGTCATTTATGAGAAAAAACACGGAGAACGCAACAAACTTCAGCCAAGATATAAAAAACAAATAGTTAAACAAAATTTAAAAGATAAAGTTATAATTAATAAAAAAAATCGTATTATTCATAAAGACAACATAAAGTTTTAACCAATTTTCTTACATTTTTTTTTTTCATGTTTTCCTAGCATGTATATTTTATATATATTATTCACACATTTATTACTGGGTTCAGCCACTTCCAATATTATTAATTATTCTAACGAGGATTACGTTTTACTTGAGGACCCAGATAACATTTTTTTATACGAAACTTATGGAGAACTATTCCACGTAACTAATTTAACTTTTTATAAAGTTATTATTGATGAAGAAATAAAATATATTAAAGATAGAAACATCACAACTGATTGGGATTTTTATTTACAATTAAAACTAGCCAGGTCCCTTTTGACACAACTTACACCACACAAAATAATAAAACGAGGTATTAATGAACTTGGTACTATTTTTAAATGGATCACAGGTACACCAGATCATGATGATATGGTTACAATACAAAACAAAGTTAATGATCTTATAACCAACAATAATAAACAAAATCAAATTAATTCTGCAATTTTCAAAGAAATAAAAAAAGTTACCAACTTGCTACAAAACCTTAAACTTGACCAAGAATTTATAGTTAAAAAACATAGATTAAAACTGTTGTCATTAGATCTACAAACTATGCGAGATGCAATTACATTCTCGAAAGCCCACATTCTGTATTCAAAAATTCTAAATAACCACGATACGGCAGACATATTTACACATGAAAAATTCAACATAACTTTAATAGATTTGATAGATGTTTCTATTTTTTCTATTGTATCTTATAAAGGTTTAATTATTTTTTACATAAAATATCCTATTGTCAAAAATAGTTGTAAGTTATACCATGCTAAAGCCATATCCCAAAAAGACGGAAAATTATTAATAGACGACAAAGTCGCAAAATGTAACAACACATATTACCCCATTAAAATTTTTCAAAAAGAAATATACAATAATTTTGCACAAATACAAAACAAAAACAATTGCTTTGCAGACTTACTAAATAAAAAATTTGCAAGCTGTAAAAAAATAAATGAAAAAAACAGACCTTTAGAAATTATAACAGACGGCGCTATTTTAGTGTCTGGCACAAATTATGTCAATCACACTTTAATTACAGGAACTTACGTTATTACCTTTGAAACCATTGTCAATATAAATGAAATCACATACACCAATACTAAACAAAAATTGTTAAATTACATCGAAAACAATAGATTTACAAACTTCTTAATATCCGAATATCTGCAAAGCAACAATACTGAACTAAGATTTGAAAATACAAATATATTATCACCAATAATTATTCCTATTAAAAACAACCATGTTCAAATAACACTAGTAATAATTTTAATTATTTTTGTATTTATCATGTTAAAGCTTCTTAATAATTTTTTCCCCAATATATTTCCAACCATTGGAAATCTTATAAAATTAAACCCAGTTACTAAACGTAACATAAATCATATACCTGAAGTTGACCCATATGTTCTAAAATCATTAAACGATAAAATTGACCAACTAACAAATACCCATTAGAATCGGGGACGATTCATCTTAAGAAAGAGGGGAGTTATCACCCTCAATCCCTCTGTATTTTCTATGGAAATTTTAAGCAACTTTCATAACCCTCGCTCCTGTACTATTGCGTCATTCCTGTCAGGAAATCTCTTCACACTCTTGCGCCATTCTCTTAAGAGCATAAACAATATCCAAAGCCTGTCAGCGGTCTCGAGCCACTCTTCTCAGTATTTACTGCCCAATAAACAAAAACAACTTTTTTCCAAAAGACTGCGCAGCTAAAAACATAAATATTGACCCCTTGGTCACTTATCCCACGCAGCCGAATGCTGTAAACAAATCTGCCCCCACTTTAGGTGGAACGGCTTAGGTGTCAACAAAATTCTCGATCAAGAGCGTAGCGTAAACATCGTTCTCTTGGCCTGCGTCCCAACGCACCATTGTAAACAAATATCCCTTCGCCCACGCGCAACAACAATTTCACCACGACAAGCTCTCGATCCCCAAAAGCTTTAAGCTTTCCGAGAGAAGCTTTGACATGACTTTAACCACCCTTAGCTTAAGAAGATTTTTGTAACAGTAGTCCTAATTTTGCGATCAAATAAATCGGAAGTGTTCTTCCTACAAAAAAATATTTTTTTCCAACCCGCGTTCTCGAGTTGGTTAATTTGCATACCTACAGTTATGCTGACCGCGCGTTTCCCACTCAGCGCTAGCCCGTTTATGAATATATACACATATTCATACATGAACATTATTCCCCTTAGTACATAAGTACATAATTACAAACATAAGTGTTAGATATAAGAATCAGAGCTTGCACGCTCACAGTTTTGGACTTTAATAAAACATTCGATAAAAGACAATCAAACGGCACGGATGTGCCTCGTTCCTACATATATATTATATTATATATTTATATTATTTAAATCGTTGGCGTGATATTACAGTAAGTAAAGTAGACATCTTTGACCCTATTAAGCATATATCTCTCTATTATATATAAAAGTTTTCTGCTCCTCCTCCTCCTCCGGGCATCATTTTAAAATATACCAAAGAGGTGAGCGAGCGAAGCGTACTATCTCTCTCTCTCTATCTCTCTATTATATATAAAAGCTTGCTGCTCCTCCTCCGGGCATCATTTTAAAATATACTAAAAAATACCAAAGAGGTGAGAAGCGAAGTGAATTGCTTGGCGGCACTTCTTTAGGTTTTTTGAACACTATTATTATGCCACTGAGTCACATAGCAACTAAATAGGTGCAGCTGCACCTGATTACGCAATTTGGTTCCTTAATTACTCAAAGTTTACTTTTACAAGAGCTTACGTCTTGTAAAGAAGTTTATTCTGGTATTCCTAGCTAGTTGCATACTATTGTAGGCAAAAAGTAAAGAAGAATTTAATCTTCGCCGTCTTAACATTTCGGGTTAGTTCTTTTTTAATGAGTTGACGGGACTGTTAATGACAGCTAGGTTAAATTTCATGTCAATGTAATTATGAGTAATATATCCACGCTTGTATTTACCAAAAGATCAAGAGAGTATTTTCGATTTTTACAATGTTTGATTTAATGAAGCAGAGAAGTGCCATCAAATTTTGTTTGCGGAATGAAATTTCGCCTGCTGCAACGTTGAGGCTTTTGCGGAAGGCCTTTGGTGATTCTACCACGTCGCAGAAAAATGTTTATAAGTGGTACAAAGACATCGAAGAAGGTCGACCATCGACGTCAACAGATGACCAACAAGTTAATGAAGTGAAGGAAATAGTGATAAAAAATCTTCGGTTGGCCGTTAGAGACCTTACTGATATGATTGGAATGTCAGAAAGATCTGTGAAAACCATTTTGAAAGACCATTTGAGACTACTAAAGGTCAAATCTCGTTTGGTACCGATAACGCTCAATTTCTTGCAAAAAAGTCGTGATCATTTCGACATATCGTTCCGCAACCACCGTATTCGCCTGATCCGTGTAACTTCTGGCTATTCCCATAACTCAAGAGACTACTCCAGGTAAACCGTTTCGAGTCGATTGAGGAAATAAAAGCTGAATCGAAGAAGGCGGTGATTGCTATTACGAAAAGGGACAATTTGGCACGTTTTGACGATTGGAAAATACGTTGGCTTATGTGTATTTTATCGGGAGGAGATTACTTTGAAGGGGATGAAATTGATGTAGAAGAACAAAGATTTTTCATTTTACAAACAAATTTTACTTTTTGCTCACAGTAGTAGGTACTGTGCCGAGGGACTTTATAAACCGAATTTTTAAATATTTCAATTACCGCTAAGATATGTAAAGAATTTTGAATTATACCTCTCCTAAAAAGTAGAAATAAATCTACGTTGGAGGTATCTCCAAGTTGTCTGATATTCCCAAAGAAGCTATTCGTATTCGCATTCGCATTCGGACGTGTTTTTTTTTGCTGTCAAACTAACATTTGTTATTTTACCCATCCTGCGCCTTGTTATCAAAAATTTTGTTTGCAAACTAACAATACTTGTGCTATACGTCGGTGTGTTTAGTCACAGTGTAATAACATTGAATAACTTAAAATTAATTGTGGTGTTTTAATATATCAACAATTTGTGAGGCCTAATTTTCTGTTTGCGAGAGCTTACAGAAAATTTGAGTTTTGTTTTAAACTGCTACAGCACATTGTTGGTATATTACAACATATCGCGCTCTTTCAGATCTTGCGCTCCTTCCGCTCTCGCGCTTTTTGTGCTCTTTGTGCTGTGTTTTGTTGTTGGCCGTTTTGGCTATTCTTTTCTCCGCTTTTGTCGCGCCCGCGATTGTGATTTTGTGCTTGCTGTTTTTCTGTAAGTAGATATCAGCGTACTAATAGCCTGTTATTAACACAAATTTTATTCTTATTTCAATTTTTGGTTTCATTTAATTTTTATTTGCTTTAAAAACCTGCAGTATGTTTGTCTGCTATAATAAGAAATGCCGTGTACCAGCAAGCGCAAAAATGGGTTTCGTTTGCTGCTGGCTCTGTGACAATGTTTCGCATGAAAAATGTGCTAGCTTCACCGGCCGTATAGTCGACCAAATTGGCTCAAAATCTGGTTTAAGATGGACATGTGAGTCATGCAGGGATATTGAAAGGGATGTTGCGGGATTTATACGTCAGACGAAGCAAGGCTTTGGTGATCTATTCGCAGGTTTCAAAAAACTTACGGATAGTTTCGCAACTTTGGACTTTGGGTTTGAGGGCATGAAGCTTTTAACCGAGTCTGCAAGGTTTAAAAAAGCTAATACTCGTTTATCCATTAGCCTAAACGAACTTGATGTCCCTGAACTGGTCAATAACTTTTCCGCTCCTAGTAATCTTATGTCATTTACGTCTCCCACCCCTCGACACTCCTCAGCGTCAATGATTGCCGACAATGACATTGTTCCCATGGATGTCGTTTGTTCTGATCCCGTTTCAGTCTCGGTACCTGCTGTAGTTGTTAATGTTGCAGAAACTCAACATCATCAACCTTCTGCTGTACCTAACGTTCTACCAGCTAGTACAGATGCTCCTATCTCGACTTCTGCTACAGTTGCTCAGAACACCATAGTAGGTGTCCCACCTATGAAAAAAATTTTTGTTTCTAGGCTTGCCACTAATACGTCATCTGACGACATTAGGACCTTTATTCGGTCAAAAATTCAAGCATCATTAAAAGTGGAAAAATTTAATTTTTCATATGAACGGGAAATCGCATCTTTCAAAATAAGTGTTCCTGCCGAGCATTTTAGTAAAGTTTGCTCTAAAGTCTTTTGGCCGGAATACTTACTCCATCTGATAGCTCAAAAAACTAACTTCTCTCCTGCTTGGCTATCAAAATGTAAGAGGCCTTTGTAGTAAACTTAATAATGTTTATTTAGATAGCTTAAATTTTCCTTTTCATGTCATTGCCTTCACTGAAACTTGGTTAAGGCATGATATTCTGAATACTGAAATCTTTACTAACTAACTAAACTAAATTTTCTGTCTATAGACGTGATCGCATGCGGCGTCTTGGTGGTGGTGTACTTATCGCTGTCGATGCTGATATCTCTTCTGAGCACATAGATTTATGTAGTGATTTGGATATCGAATTTGTAGCTGTAAAACTAATTTATTGTAGTTTTAGTATCTTTATCACCTGCTCCTATATACCTCCTGCCTCAGATAACTCTCTGTATTTATCCCATTTTTCTGTAATCAATAGTATATCTGAAATGCTTTCTGATCGTGATTTCTTAATAGTTCTTGGAGATTTTAATATTTCTGGAATTTCGAGGCTTTCGTCATGTGAGTCCAACGCATTGAGTCCTTCGTCAACTCATCTCTTTGTTGATAGCCTTTTTGATATAGCTTTGTCTCAAACCAATTCTATACCAAATTGTCTAGGTAAAATGCTTGATCTGATTTTTGTTTTGGGCCCCAATACCTGCACGGTGTCCAGATTAAATCCTATTTCCTCACCTGAGGATCCCTACCACCCTGCTCTGGAGATGTTAATTGACTTACCAACAAGTGTTTCGGATGCAGGTGTTCTAAAGGAGAAGCGAGTTCGTTGTTTTCGGAAGACCGATTTCTAATAGACCGTTATGGTTTACTAAAGAACTAACAAAGTTAAAGAATAAAAAATCAAAGCTATAAAAAAAATATAAGGAAACTGGCTCTCTCTTATATTTATCTCGTTGCACTGCTGCTCGTTCCGATTTCTCCACGTTAAATAATCTTTGCTACAAGGATTATTTGAAAAAGTGCAGAATAACGTTTCAGCGTGATCCGAAACGCTTCTATGACTTCGCCAATTCGAAGCGGAAGACGTCAACACATCCAACAACATTATTTTTTGATAAAATGACAGCTTTTAATGATCGTGGCATTGCCGATCTGTTTGCTGATTTTTTTCAAACGACCTATTCCACATCAACTTTTTATAGAGCCCAGTCTTATCCGTATCAAGTAAACCAAGCGAATTGCATTTTTGGTCCCTTACTTTCTGAAAGTTTACTCTTACATGAACTTAAGTCCTGACCCTGACGGAGTTCCTAGTTGCATGCTTAGGTTCTATGCAGAGGGACTTTGTAAACCACTTTTAAAGTTGTTTGAATTGTCTGTAGAATTGTGCTCTTTCTCTAATCTTTGGAAAGAGTCTTACATTATTCCTCTCTTGAAAAAAGGAAATAAATCCAACGTTCAAAACTATAGAGGTATCGCCAAGTTGTCTGTTATTCCCAAAGCATTTGAGAAACTAATAACTTCTCAACTGCAACACTGCTCTAAATCTATAATTTCACCCTACCAGCATGGGTTTGTGAAATGTAGGTCTACTACCACTAACTTATTAGAATTCTCATCAATTGTTATTGAAGGGTTCCAATCAAAAATGCAAACGGATGTCATTTACACTGATTTCAGTAAGGCTTTTGATTCTGTCAACCATAGTCTCTTATTATACAAGCTCAATCTTCTTAGATTTCCACAGAACTTAATTTTGTGGATATCTTCATATCTTACATGTAGAATTCAAAGAGTATTTTACAAGGACTCTGTGTCTAAGACCGTCCAAGTCACTTCTGGTATACCCCAAGGAAGTCATTTAGGCCCATTGCTGTTTACATTATTTATAAATGATCTACCGTCCGTTATATCATACTCTCGCATACTTATGTATGCAGATGATGTTAAGATTTGGCTGACTTTTAATGATCCCATATATAGCCTCAGATTGCAATCTGACCTTGATTGTTTTCAATCGTGGTGTGCTATAAATTTATTAAATCTTAATTGCAATAAATGTAAACTTATGACATTTTTTAGGGGTATTCTCCATTTAAATAATTATCATCTTAATGATACTCCACCCACTTGAGCGAATAGAGTCAATAACTGATTTAGGTATCCTTCTTGATTCAAAATTAATAGAGACATGGGTGTCCTTGGATTTATTAAACGTTGGTCAAAAGAATTTAACGATCCCTACATTACTAAACACTTGTACATCTCACTGGTTCGTCCTATTCTTGAGTATGGATCTAATATCTGGTTTCCCCAGTATAGGGTTCATCAAGATAGGCTTGAATCAGTGCAGAAACAAGTTCTTCTTTTTGCTCTTCGTGGTCTTAGCTGGAATCCCTTAATTAGATTGCCCTCGTATCGTAGTCGACTTTTACTACTAAACCTTCCTTCTCTTTCTTACGGTAGAACTATGCTAGGTGTAGTGTTTCTACATAGACTAATCATTGGCGAAATTGACTCATTGCATTGACAAGTCAGATTAGCTTTGCCGTTCCGGTCAGAACGACTAGAAATTTCCTTCCCCTCTCACTTTCCCGTTGTAGAACTAACTATGCCAGTCACAATCCTTTCCGTATTTTATGTGTAAATTATAATAAATTTTCTAATCTTGTCAATAATACTAACACTACCTTCGGAATAAAACCATTACTCCTACATACATTAGCTCGTATTTAAGAATAGTTCTAATTATTATTATAAGTAGTATTAGTATTATTATTATTATTTTATTCTTTTTATTAATACTATTTGGTTGTTTTGTCTGTGTTAATTGTTCGTGACCTCCGTTCCCGCATGTTATGCGGTTGTCCCTCGGTCGGATGGGCGGGTGGTCGTGTCTGCCTAGGTCCGCGCGTTAACAAGCCCGAGCTTGGTGTCGCTGGGCCACTTGATCGTACTGCCGTTAGTACGTCAACGTCTAAGATAATAATGCTGTAATATAATTTTTGCAAACGCTCTTATCAATTGACAATTTCCTTTCTATTCCACAGGAATCCCAGTTCAGGTTCATTAGCTATAAGTGAAACAGGATCTCTTGATCGCACGAAAAACAGCTGTGAGAAACGTAAGAAATGCGCTCTAGATGATGGGCCACGTGTTTCGGATCGAGTTGAGGAGACACGAGTCAATCCAAACTCATTAATAGATGAAATTTTGAAGGACACCAAGCTTGATCTGTTGCCCGAGTCTGCAGAGAGTAATGGTCTACACAACTAAGTATATTTTTATTGACTTATTAATAGTTATTTTTTGTAGCATCAGGACTGCAACTGTATATTGCTCGAAATGGTACTGCTTCATTGGGTGGCCATGAGGTGAAGTCAAGCATGAGGTCGGGAGTAGAGTTGGGCATGGACCGTGTTTTCTTCGTGTCACATCATGACACGACGGTCGCACGCGTGTGCGTGTGAAAAATTGAGATTATGTCCATGGGCGTGCGTGTTCGTGTTTCGAAATTCGGCACAAAATAACACGAACACATATAGCACGTATTTTTACTATTGCAAAAAATGTTATATCGATTGTTTATGTTACTTATCGTGAATTTAATCGATGTTTCAAAAAGTACTAATAAATACCAACACGAAAGACACTATTTGAGCTGCGATCGATATGCCGACGTCACTTATTCTCGTTAAAATGGAAAAAATGCAAATTCAAGACGCGCAAATTAAGTGTCTGACTGTTTTGAGTCCAGAGAAAAAAGAAAAGGTATTGGCAAGCTATGCTCCAGGATAGTACTGATTCGGCTCCGGAGACTGATGAGTCCCCGAATAAAATACCTTCTCCGCCAATTCATGTTTTTTGAATTTTTGGATAGCCAACAAAACAAAAGAGTAAAGATTCAGGAAACAGAGGCGGAAGAAGAGTTAGAACGGTACCTCACAATAGAGCAAACTCGACAGTATCTTTCAAGTAAGTTTCGTGATGATCGGGTAAATAACACAAATTTACGAAAAAAGCCCATTAAAACATGAACACATATATAAACATAAAAACATCGAAATATTATATTCTTCAAAAATACTGGAAAATATACTAATAAAAATATTCTAAAAATATACCACAAATAAACCGAAATTTTCTTTGTTCGAAATTATTAGCTGGCGGCACTTTATTAGGTTTTTTGAACACTATTATTATGCCACTGAGTCACTTAGCAACTGAACACGTGCAGCTGCACCTGATTACGCCTTAGAAAACTATATCTTTAATAACTTCTGCATTTTTTATCCAATTGTAACCAAATTTCCAGAGATCATTAAGAGGTTGATTGGTTTTGTGACCACTAAAATTTAAAGTTTTACGTTTAAAATGGCGCTTGCAATTCTGTTTTATTCGATTTGCGTGGGCAGAAGGCGTAGCCAAAATTTAAAACAAACCTGAACTACGTGCAACAATAAGATATACTACCCTGGAAAATTAGTTGCTCTAGCTCTTATAGTCTCCGAGATCTAGGTGTTCAGACGGACATGGCTATATCGTCTTGGCTGTTGACGCTGACCAAAGTTATAATGAAACAAGTATGAAAGCTACTGTCGAGTGTGCTCGACCGTGAGATACCCGCCACTCAATTTTACCATCGAAATATATTTTTCAAAAATATACTGAAAAAATACTAAAAAAATATACTAAAAATACCAAAATAATATATTAAAATTTTCTTTGTTCGAAATTATTAACTAGGCTGCACTTTAATTGGTTAATTGGACACCATTATTATGTCACGGAGTATCAAAGCAACTAACTAGGTGCAGCTGCACGTGGTAACGCCTTATAAAAGTAATTTCTTAAAAACTTCTGTGTTTTTTATCCGATTGTAACTAAATTTTCAGAGATCATTAAGATGGTGATCAGTATTGTGCGTACCAAAATTGAACGATCTAGATTTAAAACGACGCTTGCAATTCAGTTTTTTTCAATTTGCATGGGCGGAAGGGGACGTGGCCAAAATCAAAAACAAACCTGATCTGCGTGCAACAATAAGACATACTGTCCCGAAAATTTGGTTGCTCTATCTCTTATAGTCTCTGAGATCTAGGTGTACATACGGACGGACAGACTGACAGACGGACGGACGGACAGACGGACATGGCTATATCGTCTCGGCTGTTGACGCTGATCAAGAATATATATACTTTATGGGGTCGGAGATGCTTCCTTCTGCCTGTTACATACATTTTCGGTCGGCACAAAGCCATAATAACCTTCTACCCTTTGGGTAGGCGGGTATAAACATGTAAGAAAGCTGCTGTCGAGTTTGCTCGACTGTGAGATACCCGCCACCCAATTTTGCCATAGAAATATTATATTTTTCAAAAATATACTGAAAAAATACTAAAAAATATACTGAAAATATACCACAATTTTTTTTGCTCGAAATTATTAGCTTGGCAGCACTTTAATTGGTTTATTAAACAGCATTATTATGTCACGGAGCGACATCGTAACTAACCAGGTGCAGCTGCACCTGATTACGCCTTAAAAAAGTAATTTCTTAATAATTTCTGTTTTTTATCCGATTGGAACCAAATTATCAGAGATCATTAAGATGGTAATTAGTATTGTGCGTGCCAAAATTAAACGTTCTAGGTTTAAAACGACGCTGGCAATTTGGTTTTATTTGATTTACGGGGCGGAAGGGGGCGAGGCAAAAATCTAAAAGAAACTAGATCTGCATGCAACAATAAGACACACTGTCTCGAAAAATTTTTACGTACAGACGGACATGGCTATATCGTCTCGGCTGTTGACGCTGATCAAGAATATATATACATAATGGGGTCGGAGATGCTTCCTTCTGCCTGTTACATACATTTTCGGTCGGCGCAAAGTTATAATGCCCTTCTACCCTTTGGGTTGGCGGGTATAATTAACATATGATTAACCGGGCTTGTACCCAGGCCATAAGGACCACTAACTTCCAGTTGCCTTAGCGTCCAGATCATTTATCAAAAGGAGAAAGTAACTAGAGTACAACTGAGTAGGAATTAGCATTCATTAATTGTGAAATAATACATTTTAGACGCTATATTTTCGAAAAGCATTTTACTGTCAAAACCGATCATACTATAAACCATTCACATACTTGTTTTTAATGGTTAACCATTGCTCAAATTTAATACGAATGAGACTTGAATTAAAGGAATAATATTTTACAATGAAGTATCTGAAGGGAAAAGACAAAATTACTTAAAGGATTGGCCTACGGACAGTAAGTGAGGAAAGATTCAGAAGTAAAAATCTTTTCGAATAAGGTGGCAATCCAGTATTGAGATTTCAATTTAAGCACCGAAGAGCGAAGCGGGGGTTTGTTTCTGTACGGATTCAAAAATGTCTTAAGCCCGCTGAAACACATGTGCGATATTCGGGAGTGGGCCTAACTAGAAAAAAAATATATAAAAATCTCGTGACAAAGAAATCATTGAACTCTGACCAACGTTTAATGAATCCAAAAACGCCCTTATCTTTATTGACTTTTGTAGAAACATGAAGATTGAAACATAGTTTGTTATCAAAGAGAACTCGCAGATCAACAACTGTTGAAATTGTATGCAAATAAACATTGTTAATCATATAAATATATATATATATTTAGTATATTTTTTTTAGTATGTTTACGAAAAATAGAATATTTTTTTTTTATTTTTGTTGCATTCAGTAAAAAAGTGTGACGGGTATCTCACAGTCGAGCTAACTCGACTATAGGACTCTTACTTGATTTTAATGCAAATTATAACTTTCACACGTTCTACGAAAATCCATGGCCACATACTGCCAAATTTTGACTGTAACCTTCTTGTTTTATTTACACAAAATTTAATTTACTTTTGACCTGTGCTCTAATAACTGGTCAAGCTTCACACCAAATTATTAATTGTTAACTGCCTTAAAACATTACCACAAAGTTTGTAGTTGAAATGAGTTCGCAAACATCTACTCAAGCAGTACCTTATCGAAGAATTCTTTAACTAAAGATGTACTGAGAGAGGAGATGAAGTCGTACTTGCGACTAAGTAGCCATGTGTAGGGTGCTTCAATGCACAGAAGCCTACGTGTGCCGGTGTGCCGTCCACCTTCAGCGGTTGGTTTTCCTGATTTCTTGGAAGATAACTGGCAAACAAATAGCTGTGTACCACTCAGAATAAACTGTTCTGCTTTGTTCTAGTTGTACGATTGCGACATATCCAGTTTTTCCGAAAAAAACAGACGATCATTTGCTGATTTGATTTATTTGATTTAAACTTGTTTATTAAACTTAACATTACGTTTTTTATCTTATTAAAGAAAATCATTGTTTTTATGTAAAAATATTATTTTGTCCAAATTTTTGCTTTGTCAGGCGTGTTCTTTTTTATTAAATATAATACCTGAAGTTGAAAAAAAAGTTCACTGCTTGCAGAACTATCAGAAATATTCAAAACGCTTTGGGCCAAAACTTTCAATCTTTTTAAGTAATTTTGACGCTTCCAAAAATCTAAGAATGGTGTGTCATATGAACCATTTTTCTTCAAATACTTTTCTATCTCTTCATCAATTGGATTTTTTTCAATTCTTCTCTTTTTAGAGAAATTGGAATCCATGAATTTTTATTTGGCGATGGTGTTCTGTGTTCAGGAGATTGATCTTACTTTCTCTTGTGTATATTTTAGACATCATTGCCTTGACCGTAAGCAAAACGTTTTCCTTTTTTTCTTCGGACAAAAACAGCATCTCTCTTTATAAGGAGGATTTAAGAATAAGCTAAATGAATTGTAGAAGGAGAATATCGCGTCTGCAAACCACTTAATGCTTGTCCTTTAAGTTCTCTTATAATTTCTGAGTCAACGCTTTGAAAAAAAATGACTTAAAATGAAAACCGTGTTTTCCGTGCCTCAAGATTAGGCACAGACACGCACGGCTAAAAAATTTATTAGCCCAACACGCCACAACACAGTTTTTTTTTCCAAAAGGCACGGAACGGCATGGACACGGCACTGTCCATGCCCATCTCTACTTGGAAGTGATCGTGCGGTAGCAACTTTTGTTGGATTTGGGTTATCTTGAAACACACATACAGTCGACTGCTGTTTACTTTCGTGCTCATACGCGTAAGTCCACGACTCATCACGTGTTTTGAAGCACCGAGATCCTATTTTTGGAGCTTTTGTTTCGACCAATCGACACCAGCCTTTTTTTGAGCGATTGACAAATTGTGTGGGATGCTACGCGAACAAATTTTTTTTTACTGTCAAATGTTCATGCAATATTGAATGTATGCTGACGTTCATGCATGACGATCTTGCAATATTAATTGGCGCACAGCTCAATGGTTTAGGGAACAACAACTGATTTTGGACGACCCTCACGAAATTTGCATTGGAGTGAACTACGATCTCGGTTGAATTTACCGTACCATCGATAAACACTGGTCCAAAAATTGAATTAATTTCATCGATGCACTCTTATTAAGAGTTAATCCACGTCGAAAGTTGTAAAAAATAATCGCATGAAAATGTTCACGATTTAATTCCATTTTTTGGGCGAGATGAATCTTTTAAGTTATTGTAAACAACACAAAAAGCGCTCGTATGTCAAAATGTTCTGAGTACGTTTAGCCTCAAAAATGTCAAGCTTTACGATAAAGCTGTCAGTTGGCAGATTGCAACACTAGGGTTGTCCAATCCCGAAATTAATATTATTATTATCTTATAACCTTTCTGATGAAATAGTTGAGAGCCGTCGAGCCTGTCAAGTATACAGAACTTAGCTTTTTAAAACCTCCCTGATAAGGGTTACAGATGGATCATATCAAAAAATTCCTAAAATGTACGAAACTAAAGCATTTAGTTGAGCATAACTTTTAAGGTTGCTTCAGACGCAACTACAAAGCCCGCCCGCTACAATCGAACTAGGGTATAGAAAGATATTCTAGACGGATATCGCCTAAAGTAACTTCACCGATGAATATCCTTAGCGTGATGAAACCTAAAACCCGGCCTTGCACATCTTCCAGCTCATGGTATGAAATTCTAACTACATATTTGCAAAAAAATCATTAAGGAATTAAAACCTAGTAAGAGTCCTGGCTGCGATCTAATAATAATAACCCCGAAGATGATCATCGAACTTCCATATTGTGCCATTAAAACTATTTGCCAGCTCTTTAATGGTATAACTAGCATTAGTCACTACCCATCGAATTGGAAAAATCGATCCTCATTGTGATACCTAAGCCTGGAAACAGGATCCTACGCCTGGAAAGGATACAGTCCCACCATCATACAGACCTATAAGCTTACTACCATTTATATCAAAACTGTTCGAAAATGTCTCCTCACCTTTGTTATTCCCTATCTGCGAAATCATAATAAAATTACGAAACATCAATTCGGGTTTCGAGAGAAACATGGAACAATTGAACAAGTCAATCGAATAACATCTGAAATCGAAGCATTCGAAAATCGAGAGAAAAGAGAGAGATGCATAAAATTAAATCATTCTGACTTATGGTTCCCAATTATTAGAGAACGCTAGAACCAGCAGTGTAGAAGCCGTTCAAATAGCCCAATCGAAAATCCTGAGAAACATCACCGGTGCATCGTGGTACGTTCGTAATAAAAGCACCCAGAGGATTTATTCACACTTCTGGTCAGAGATCAAATAGCCTAACAAGTGAAAAAATTTCGCAGCAAATTATATGCCCATCCGTACAGCCTTGCGAGGGACTTAACACGGCTATCTAGCCGAACTACGCTTCGTCGTATTGATATGCCAACCCAATGTTAAATATTAGGGCCACAAAAACTCATATGTGTTGCAATTGTGACTAAAGATAAGTTCACATTTAAAATTTGTAAACTTATTGTTATAATATAATATAAATAAAGCAAAATATTATATTAAAAATATAATTTATAATAACAAAAAAAAGAGTTATAACGCTTTATATTTTGGTTATTTTTTCTTCTCGAATTATTTCAAATGAGTCCGAATAAACATGAACGATCCGGTACACCGAAGCTTACAAAAAGATCTCCCTCGAGATATTTTACCATAATATCTGCATTAATTTTCTTTCATGTCTTCAAGCAATCAAACTTAGAAAAGTGATCTAAGACAATAACAATTTCAATGGTAACAATTCTTAAGCAAGTAAGCCGAGAAAGTTGTTGAGTCTCAGAAGTTTTTCCCATTGGTTTTAAAATTCAATTGGGATCCTCTGTCGTTTTGCAATCCTTACAACCATTTTTGTAAGCCTTAATATCTGAAACCAGAGCAGGCCTAAAATGATATAAATAAATGGTATACAACCACGTGATGTCGGGGAATTTCGCGCTGTAAGCTTTCACTTTTTTCCAGACAATTAGCACTTGCAGAGCTCAGAAGTTAAATCGATGAGCAAACCTTCTCTAAAATCTATAGCAGCCTTCTCGTCTTCATTTACACGTGACAAATAGTATGGTACAATATTTAGCAAACCTTTTCGGTGTGAAACTTTGCATAAATTTGCGATACCAACTAAGATACTGGAACATCCCGATAAATCTTTTTTAATTTCGACGTACACGCCGCATACAGAAAAATTGTTTTCAAATATTGATCGCCAATCCAACATGCTTTATATGTAGAGCTAACCCACTGAAGACATCGAGAGGTTGGTTTTACTAAACCCTCCTGAGCAAACGAGAGAAAACAACAATAATAGTACATGATTGTCTACTTCAGTCTTCAGACTAACTTCATGTTGTTGATAATTTAATTCCGCTATCTTTAATTCTTTCGGAAAAATATCAAAAAATTTGCAGAAATCTACACCGAGGTACAACTCATGTTGGAACGAAGGAACTATACACACATATATCATCATACCCACTATGAATTTTGAATTACCATCAGCAGCACTTGTTTTTTCTTTGAGAAGTTTAACGGCCAAGTTACCTCCAAGACAACTTACGGATGCACCAGAGTAAACGACCCATACACTATTCGGATTAGCAACCGGATTGGTAAAAAAAGAACGAGGATCTCTAGATGCTACAGGAATTGATGAAATTCGGTTCAAGACAAGCATGCGATAAAATTATTTTATTCCATTTAGAACGCGTTAAAAGTGAATTAGGTACAGTTTTATGAAACGATAATTACAGTTTATGTCAGATAATTATGAAATTTTCAGAAAATAAGAGTTAATTTTTTCTTCAGAATTTAGAGAAAGGTTAATGCAGCTAATGGTACATCAATATTTTATCGATAAGTGTTGCTTGATTGCGCTGTGCATTGGATGTCTTCAGTTTGTCTTGCATTTTCAGCGTAAAGCTTTTGGTGTTTTTTGAACATTAATTGCAATGAGGCTTCTACGTATCTAAGGCTTCACAGTCATAAGAAACAATTAAAAAAGCTACATTCGAGTTTGCTCGAGATACTCGCCATACATTTTTACGGAATGTAACAAACAATAAAAAATAGCTCCGGAATATTGAATTTTTGAAGAAATACTAAACACTACGCCAAAAAATATGACGCAAATTACAACTGTCAAAATAATTAGCTTATCTGCATTTTACTGAATACACCATTGAACTGGTGTAGCTGCATATGATTTCACCCTTTAAAAGTATTTATTCATGAGCTTCTGTATTTTTAATCCGATCGTAACTAAAAAATTAATTAGTATATCAAAAATTAACACAATATCTTAAAATTCGTCTTCGAGGAGGAAAGGGGCGTTGCCATATTCTAAGCAAATTTAATACGTTAGCTATATTTCAACATATTGTCACCAAAATTTGGTTCCTCTAGCTTATATAGTCTCTGAAATCCAGATTTTTGTACAAAAAGACGGACAGACGGACATGGCAATATCGTCTCAGCTGTTGACGCTGATCGAGAATATATATACTTTATAGGGTCGGAGATTCTTCCTTCTGCCTGTTAGATACATTTTCGGTTGGCACAAACTTATAATACTCTTCTCTCCTTTGGGTAGACATTCCAATGCTGCTACTGATCAACTCAATCGAAACCTATTTCACATGAGGACCTTAGTTGTGGCAGACACGAAATATGTTATGGGACGGCAACTCAGAAAAATTCAAGTGACCGAACGCTCGTAATATTGTTAATATATATTGAACGAGGTGTCCTCCACTTCGCTCCGCTACGCTGCGCTGCGTTCCGGAAAGCTCGCTTCGCTCGCTCACCTCCTTGGTATATTTTAAAATGATGCCCGGAGGAATTTTTGGTATTTTTTAGTATATTTTAAAATGCTGCCCGGAGGAGGAGGAGGAGCAGAAAACTTTTACATATAATAGAGAGATGTTAATTAGTCAGTGCTTTAGCCTTCAAGGGTTATTAACACTATTAATCATATGTATTTATATTATATATCACCATACATATAAATATACATATTTGTTATTTAATCTGTAGTGTTGGATTTCCATTTAACACATCTAGCTCGTTATTGGAGCTGAAAATCTTTTGTTTTTCTGTTAATATATAATGTATAATTGTCACAAATTCACAGCGGATATTGAGTGAAGTGTTTTAATGAATAATGGTTGTATTTATGAAGTATTTAATAAAATAATATAATAATATTACATAATACAAATAAATAATAAATAAACTATCCATTTAATAGAACAAACTCATTATACAAGACACGAACTAAACTGAAGCTAATGACAATTTAGATGGACAGCCGACAAAAAACAACAACAACAACAACAACTATTATGATAGCTGATAGAATATGCCCAATTATCCAAATGACTCTCAAATGAAAGCAATTGCAATGCATTCAAAGGCCAACAGCTCTACACACATTCGAATTCGTATGAATATTGACCGACTTTTTGGAAGCTAAATAGTGCTAGCGGCGTATGTGCGTGCTTTCGGTTGAAGTATCAGTCCAGGAATGAAAGCAAACATTTTGTCGTTCGAGTGGAAGCAAAATAGCAACCGAATATACAGAGGAAGACATCCAAATTACTGAAATTACCGAGGTGAGCGTGTGCCTTAACGCTTGTATGAGATGTCAAATCTATAACCATTCTGATTAGTGACCAAATGTAAAACTGATAAAGAGTAAGAGTATAATATTTGAATCTTGTTCCATTTAAGTCGTATCTGGAACTAGATCATAATCTCTGATTCCACACAGTTTCAGTAAATTACGTTGTTCCATCTACAAAGAATGGAAAAAGTGTGTTGTCGGCTTGCATATTAAATGATATAAAGTATTTCAAGCAGTGTTTGAAAAGTGAAATTTTTTAATTTGTTAAACATAAATGCTATTTACTGTATAATATTTCGGAATTAAGCTAAAATGTCGGAGCTTCAATCTTCTTTGCTATTGAAAAAACAATTAGCAGGTATGTTCACATGTGCGTGTATGTATGTATATACATCGTGTATGTATGTATATACATTGTGTATGCATGTTATGGATTTTTATACATACATATATAAGAGTACTTGCACATATGTAGATATGTACATACATATATTTGGTTGATATGTGTGAAAGAGGAATTTAATCCTTTTTTTTTTTTGCATGCACTTTTGAGTAGGGGGCACACTTAACATGACTAATGTATATGCTATATATGTATATATTTTATATACGTATTTATGTACTTATAAATACACTATATACTATTTTCATGCATAAGGCGAGGTCCGCCCAATTGAATGAATAAGTGATGCATGTGCTTATAAAAATATGATTAAGTAAATTGTTCCGATATGGTCATGTACAGGACTTCCACGTACATTGTATTCATCCATACATGTGTATGTACATACATATCTCCGATTGATTGGTGTAGATTTTAATGTCCTTATAAAGACTTGTTATTCTTGAATATATTAATAATTCTAATAACAGGCAAAGTATTGATATATAAACAATATTATTTCTTTCATTGGAAATTTTCTTACCGCATACCTATATACAGGTGTGTACATATGTATGTATAGGAAGTCTGAAATTAGCTATGTAAATATGTATGTACATACATGTGTAAAGACAATACAGACAAAGAAATTTCGAGTAATACACACAATTTTCACGATATATGAACAAACCTATGTAGCACAATGCACTAAGTAAATGTATTTCAAATAGTTCGATAGTCTACTGTATTACCGATGTGCCCGAAGGAGTATTTCGAGCCTATATTGAAAAAATTTTAATCAGAAGCATAATCCGCCATTAGGATTTTGGCATTATTTGCTTATAAAAGTAAATCAATCAGAACAACTCATTTCTTTACATTTATTTAAGTTTAGAATTTCCCTTTTCAAGATAACTGTTTTACATAGGGTAATTCATGATAAATCCAGCTCTACCAATAAAAAATAAATAAAAATTGACTCGACTAATTTAGAGTAATATGGAATCGTCCACAAATGATTGCTTGGCCATATATAATATTTACCAATTACTTTAATCTGAGTTTTTTTCGTAATAAAGGTTAAATTTAAGAATTTAATTTTTTAAAAACAAATTTATAATGGGTTGGTACGTGAACTTCACATACAGTTCTAATACCGGCCTACCTAAAGGTAGAGCTATGTATGTCGCTCTGTGATATAGTAATGGTATTCAATAAACCTAATCAATTGCAGCCAAGCTTATAATTTAAAAAGTGGTATACATTTCAAGGTCATGGATTTAAAAAAAAATTTAAGACCAATTGCGTTTGTCCGAATGTGCGTAACAGGCAGAAACAGAAATATGCGACCCCATAAACTATAGATATTCATGATCAGCATCAACAGCCGAGTCGATATAGCCATATCTGTCTGTCTGTATAAACACCTCAAAGTCAGAGACTATAAAAGCTAGAGCTACCAAATTTGGAGACATGTAAAAACTTACTAAGCAGATCAAGTTTGATTTACAATTTGATGCTTTCCGCCACATTCTAAGCCACCGTACAGCCACAATTAAAAATTTAAAGCATTTGTTTTACGACTAACATGTGAAGAATCCCAGCGCGGACGTTTGGTTCATTAAGATCGGACGATAAATGTGGAAGATAATCAAGAAATAGTCTCATAATTCATTTTTACCAACGCTTCTCAAAACGAAATGGTGGTTTGATGGTAGGGTAGTGAATCCGCCAACATTCGATGTTGGCGGTTCGAATCACGATCGTGAAAATTTAATACTTGATATTTTTAATTGTTTAAAATGTTTTTAGGAAGAGATTGTTTTAGAATTTAACCACTTCCAACAACACTAATAAATATAATATTGAATGTTTTATGTTTTTGCCGTACGAAAATGAAAATTTGACTTAATAGTGAAAATTGGCGACCATTGATCAAATTATATTAATTATAATTATATTATGTAAATAAATAATAAATGTAATATGTATATATTCAGTTGAAAAGCGCAATAATGCTAAACTCTGCAAAAAAATTATATTATGTCACGCTCTATTTGCCATAAAAATTGATTTTAAATCTAATCTAAAATGTTTGTCGTACAAAAATGGCAATTTAACAATTAGTACGATTTGGTGGCCATTTGTCAAATTGTTTCAGCGGTTCCGTGGGGAGCTGTGCCGTCTATCGTACGTTAAACCTTGAGTTCAATTCTCGGTCGGTGTCAGATGTTAATTTGTTTTTGTTTAATTAAAAAAACTTAGGTTGTTTTTTTTTATCACGGATTTTAATAAATTAATTTTGTTTTAGAATTTGACAAGCGACTATTCTTTCATAATTTTATAACATCAAGAATATTTTTTTTTATGTTCTAAATTACGCATGTACACTTGAAATTCATGTCCTCTTACAGTAAAAAGTTGACAGTAGCGGTTCCTACTTGTTTAGTATATCCTAGATTAATAGTATATTTTTTTCAAAATATGCTCCTCTTGCCACAAATTAGTCATAATAACCGTCTGAACCCTTTAGATAGCACATCTTGTCTGAAAATACAACGCATACTTACCATTAACATTTTTTTTGCTGTATTCTTTTACTTTGCTGAAATGGGCCGTGAAGTTCAATGCACTTTCTATTTGTTAAAAATTAGTTTTCATTACGAAAAAAAGTGTTAAAGTTCTGAATATAATTTGTGCTATTTATACGACCATTGTGTTTTATAATATTGGAACTTGATTTTTAATGCTCACATTTCTCTCAATTGCTAATGCTACTTTGTCTTTGGCTTTGTTAAAAGATGGTCTAAAGAATTTTCTGCCCCTTTCATTGTGGTACACACAATAAACACAATTCTAAAGATTTCTGTGAATGTAGTTGCAATCGGATAATGAACACATGTTATTTAATAAATATTTTTATGGGATGAAATCAATTGCTGCTCCTACCGTTTAGTTGCTGTTACGCTGTGATAGAATAATGGTATTCAACAAACCTATTTATTATTTTATTATTATTTTTAACGAGGTATATTTCGGTATAATTTGAAATATGATTTCGAAAAAAAGTATATTTTGATAGTTAATCTAAACTTAATTGCATCCAGTAAAAATAGATCTCGTGCATCTCATAGTCGAGCATATGGGCATTGGATATTTCGTAGTTGAGCATACACAGCGTTCTCACTTGTTGAAGGTTGAAAATTTTTTTTTCTGCCTGTTACATACAATACATCGTACAAGAACTATTTAAGATTTAAGAATATCATGTATATTATATTATGTTATAGCACTAAGCAATGAACATAATAGAGTCCGCATATCCAACAAATACGGTCTGTTTTCGTTTTTGATTTTCATAGCCCCCGTGGCAGAGGCCGGGCAAAGGCGCAGCGCTCTCTCGCGTTCGGCTCTCTCTCGAGAACTCGAGCTAGCCGTCGTGTTTTGAATTTTGAAAGCCCCTGAGGCAGAGACGCAGCGCTCTCGCACGAAGAAGTGAACAGAGAGAACTCGAGCATCAATTCAGTCGTAGAACTACGCTGTTTTGATATGTGTGTATGTGTGTTTAGCGCACATACATATGAAGAAACATAATGTGTATGCAGTTGCTGCTTGTCCGATTGCTTCAATTTTAATTTTTCAGATTTCAAACTGAGTTTCATTTCAGAAGTGTTTTGCTTGGATAGGGAAAAGTAAATACTCTTCTTCATTTGCCTAAGGGCTTTCAAAATTCAAAACACGACGGCTAGCTCGAGTTCTCGAGAGAGAGCCGAACGCGAGAGAGCGCTGCGCCTCTGCCCGGCCTCTGCCACGGGGGCTATGAAAATCAAAAACGAAAACAGACCGTATTTTTTGGATATGCGGACTCTATTATGTTTATTGCTTAGTGGTTATAGTAATTACTTATTAAATGA
Source organism: Drosophila pruinosa (assembly GCA_018150935.1). Taxonomy (NCBI): domain Eukaryota; kingdom Metazoa; phylum Arthropoda; class Insecta; order Diptera; family Drosophilidae; genus Drosophila; species Drosophila pruinosa. The sequence continues at coordinate 1,266,296 of JAECWR010000034.1, forward strand.
GTTTGTTTTAAAGATATATACACATATTACATGTCAAATTCTAACCGTTCCTTTATTTCAGAACTGAATAAGAACCCAGTGGAAGGTTTCTCAGCTGGATTAATAGATGAAAATGATATATTCCGTTGGGAAGTCCTGATAATCGGGCCACCAGATACTCTTTAGTAGGTTGATACTAGTAAATATATTTTTATTATATAATAAATTATTATAGCTTTGCGCATACGATACTCAAGCTGTACTGTAGGTTTTTGGGTTGTTTAAATTCTTTAACATAGTACTTTAAAGTAGTACTGTATTTATGACTACTGTGATAAAGCGACAATCGTACACACAACTAAAACATGTAAGAATGCTGCTATAGACCGCTTTATTGTAAGATACTCGTTACCCATTTTTAGGAAATGCAAATAAATTACTATTTTACGAAAATATACTCCATAATAATCATTGTAATTGAGGATAAGATTTAAAAATGTATTTTTTTATATATATTAAATCCACCTATATATTCCTAAATAGTCGCTTACCGGTATAGCCATCAGCGTCTACTTCGATTTAGCTTTTATCTTAATCGACTCGAAAAGCTTTCCCCGAAGTTGTCTTTTGAGTTTTGAGAATAGCCAGAAGTTACGTTTCCGCAGCCTAAATTTCATTCCGCAAACAAATATGATGGCACTTCTCCACTCAATTAAATTAAACATTGCAAAAATCGCAAAAATTACTCTTGGTCGTTTGGTAAACACTAAAAAGCGTCACAGAGCTTATCACCTACTGCATCTAACGCGCGCAACAAAACAAATACTGTAGTGAGAAGAGCTTTTGGTTTGACTTGAATACTGCACAAACAAGCAATATAACTTTCAACTATAGAACAATAGAACAACAATGAAGTAGATCAAAATTGAAGTATAGCAAAACCAAACAAAACAAATTTGAAATAAAATTCTCTTTCATCGCTCAGTCATAATTTTTTTTTTTCAGCATTTTCAATGCTGCCAAACACATCCCACACTTTGCTGCGGCTACGTTTTGTACATATTTTATATTCGCCGCTTAACAATTTTAATTTACTATCGATTCATCCATTTTTTGTTGTTTTGCCGTTCACGTGGTACTGACTTAAATTTCAAAATTTCCTACTTCACTCACTGTAGTTTGTAAGTGCTTGGCTGAAAAGTATTAGTCGTCGTGTTTTGTGTTTTCAAAACCCCAGAGGCAGAGGCGTACGAAACTTGAAGCAAATTACAGGGAGAACTCGAGCATTAATTAAGTCGTAAAACGACGCTGTTTCGATATGTGTGTTAAGCACACATAATGTGAAACAAGTCTCTTAGCTACAGTTGCGGTTAAGAAAATAGCACTATGACCACAATTTTTTTCGTCTTAACTTTTTTTTTACTTTTTGGACACTTTTTAATTCTTTTACTTACTAAACTTAAAAGATACAATGATTATCAAATAATAAATGAAAAAAGTTAGCCGCTCTTAACGGTATTTTTGTAAATAATTGCAAAAACCAAAGGATCCCTCAAATTCAGGCGGTTACTAAAATAGCACCATTAATTGAAGTTGACTTAAAACTAAATAAGAAAACAAAATAAATATCCGGGAAATATTATATATTTAAAGAAACGTATTTTTAAGTAATTTAATATTTTGTTGAGTGGCCTTTATTGGTGATTACAGCTGCACAACGTCTCGGCATGGAGTCCACTAAGTTTTGGCACCTCTCTTTGGGAATTTTGTTCCACGTGTCCTCTACAAGGACCGAAGGTCCTTGTTACTCAGGGGCTTGGCTTCAGAAACCTTTTTCTTGACATCAGCCCAAAGATTTTCTATTGGATTCAAATCCGGCGACTGAGCAGGCCATTCCAAAAGGCGGATCGAATTATCCTCGAACCATTTCCGAGCAGTCTTGCTGCTGTGTTTAGGATCGTTGTCCTGTTGGAACACCCAAATCAAAGGCATTTCTTCTTCGGCATATGGCAACATGATATTTTTCAATATGTCCGTATAAACATGTTGGTGCATAATAGTTTTTAACCAGTGTATCGGACCTACTCAATAGTATGAAAAACAAGCCCACATCATTATATTTGACCCTCCGTGTTTTAGCGACTTGCGAGTAAAATGGGGATTGTATTCCGCTTTTGGTGGACGCCGAACATATAATCGAGAGCCTTTTCTGCCAAAAAAACTATTTTGCTTTCGTCTGACCACAAAATCTTGCGCTATTTCTCCACGGGCCAATCTTGGTGTAACTTGGCAAACTGTATGCGCTTTGCCACATGCTTCGCTGTCAAAAGTGGGACTTTCCTTGGACTGCGGGCATTAAGTTCATTTGGCCTCAAACGTTTGCGAACTATTTCCACGCTTGCGGCTATCTTAAGCACCTTTTTTAGCTCCATAGCTGGCTTAAAAGGTTCCTTGCGGGCTTTCTTCCTCGTGTTTCAGCCTTTTTTTGTACAATATTGCGTTGCGGATCATTTTATTTGAACAGCCGATAATTCGGCCAATTTCGGCATAAGTTTTGCCTTCTGAGATCATGTTTTTGATCCTTCTTCTTTCTTCTTCACTGCAACGTTGTCCTCGAGCCATAGCTTTAGAAAACTTCGTTTTTTTTTGGATAAAACGTAATCTCAACCATAAATGTAATCCCCTTTTTAAAATTTGGTTGCAATTTCGATAAATCATTCACTTGCATTACTTTTATTCACGTAAACACGTCAATGGTGCTATTTTTGTAACCGCCTGAATTTGAGGGATTTTTTGGTTTTTGCAATTATTTAAAAAAAATTCCGTGAAGACCGGCTAACTTTTTATACCCGCCTACCCAAAGGGTAGAAGGGTATTATGGCTTTGTGCCGACCGAAAATGTATGTAACAGGCAGAAGGAAGCATCTCCGACCCCACAAAGTATATATATTCTTGATCAGCGCCAACAGCCGAGACGATATAGCCATGTCTGTCTGTCCGTCTGTCCGTATGAACACCTAGATCTCAGAGACTATAAGAGATAGAACAACAAATTTTTCATGACAGTATGTCTTATTGTTGCACGCAGATCAAGTTTGTTTTTGATTTTGGCCACGCCCCCTTCCGCCCATGCAAATTGAAAAAAACTTAATTTTGGTACGCACAATACTAATCACTATCTTAATGATATCTGCGAATTTGGTTACAATCGGATAAAAAACACAGAAGTTATTAAGAGATTACTTTTATAAGGCGTTACCACGTGCAGCTGCACCTAGCTAGTTGCTATGACACTCCGCGACATAATAATGGTGTTCAATAAACCAACTAAAGTGCCGCCAAAGTAATAATTTCGAACAAAGAAAATTTTGATATATTATTTTGTTATTTTAGTATATTTTTCAGTATATTTTTATACTATTATATAAATATAATATTTTGATGGTAAAATTGGGTGACGGGTATCTCACAGTCGAGCAAACTCTACTGTAGCTTTCTTACTTGTTTCATTTATTATTTGATAATCATTGTATCTTATTTGCCATGCATTCAAACTTTGAAAAAAGTGAACACAAAATAATTTTTTTTCGGTATACAACTGTTCACCTGCAATAGTGCTATTTCAGAAACCGCAGCTGTATATAATTTTCACATTTTGAATTTATTTTTTGACGTGCTTAACAACAGCTAATTAATAATAACAGAGCAAATAACATAAGCATAAGTGATAAAATGCCCAAAAAACATCGAACCACTAACCATATTGTATATAGTTTTGGCATCCTGCCCACACTAGTTTTGGTATTCTTTGAGACACCTTTTAGTTGTACTATATGTTGGCTCGAGCAAAATTGTGCCTAAAAATTCGGTTGCGTTCAATCTGTTAGCTGTTGCATTCGAACGTTAAAAAGTCAGCTGTCAGTCTTAGACTGACAACACATCCGAAAGCATAAGTGTATGCTGCTTGCACTTTTGAATGAGTTGGTGAATACACATATATGGCAAAATGCAAGTGTGTTGCTGAATGCAATTTTTATGCATCGATTGCTTGTATTTTTATATTTCCGAGTCTCAGGCCGACAGCTAGCACCAATTGTTGCTGTTACTTTCGTCTCTTCTTGGCTGCTGAGCCCTTTTCTCGTACGCTTCGGGATTGTTTATTTGTCTTCCCATTGACATGACGTGCTGCGGCTGGTGGTAGTTTTGTTGATGTTTTTTTTTTAGGTCATGAATTTTAAAAAATCTTGACCTTTTGCGTTTGTCCAAATGTGCGGATGCGACCCTATATACTTTATATATTCTCCGTCTGTCTGTATGAACATCGAGATCTCAGAGACTATAAAAGCTAGAGCTACCAAATTTGGAGACAACATGTAAAAATTCGGTAGGTGGAAGAATAGTATTTTAGATGTTGGCCACGCTCCCTTCCGCCCCCATATTATTATTATTATTTGAAAAAGGGAGTCTCCCAACAGAGAAGGTGCGAGGCACTGCGACCATGGAGGTCTTTTGTGCCTATAGGCTCTCCCTAGCTAGACAAAAGTTGCTCTGCTTCCCTAATGAAGCAGAGCAGATCTTTTGTCGAGGAACGCACAATATGCTCGGGACCTGCGGTATCCACGTGCAGATGTTTCCTCCTAGTCCACACCAAGGCTGGACAGTCGCACAGAATGTGTTTGGTTGTCTCATCGTCCTCTTTGCAAAGTCTGCACTCAGCATCAGAAGACAGACGCATTTTGGTGAGGTGATAGTTCACCGTATGATGGCCACTAAGATAGCCAACGAGGAGGTGAAGATCCCTCCTGGAAAGTAAGCTGGTTTTCCGGTCGACCACGGGATTGATAAGCTCCTTGGCTTGCCGCATCCCTGGTTGGACCGACCAGTAGCGATCAGTCAACCTAACAGCCCAGGTTTTAACAATAGCTGAGATGGTTGACCAACCCATGCCACAGAAGGGCTCAGGGCCGGAAAAAGTGGCTGACGAACCGGCCCTAGCAAGTTCGTCCGCCAGTTCATTGCACTGGATACCAGAGTGTCCAGGTACCCATAGAAGGGTGACGTTGTTAGTAAGAGACAGTCTCTGGAGGCAGTTCCAGCAATCGGCCACCAGTCGAGAGCTTACTCTTTTGAAGGAGAGGGCTAAGATAGCGACTTGACTGTCAGAGAAGATGTAGATATTCGCTCCTCTAATCCCCTTCTCTAGGATCAGACGGCAGCAGAACTCGATGGCATGAACCTCAGATTGGAAGACTGTGGGCCATTTGCCCATAGCAATTGAGGTTTTAGAGTTGGGTACAAAGATCCCAGCTCCAACCCCCTGATCAGTTTTTGACCCGTCGGTATACCAGTGAATACCGTAGGGATCGCTGATGGGGTTGCCAGTGTCCCAGTCCTTCCGGTCCGGGATGAGGGTTCTGAATTTAGCACCAAAGAAAAGCTCCTTAGTCATAGTATCTGATCCAGTGCAGATATCTATGCCAGGAATGTCATTGATCAGGCTAGCATGTCCTGATTCGGTAGCTAGAAGCCCTGATTGGAGCTTGATTCTAAGAAGGCTCATAGCGGCGACTTCTTTAATTTGGATGTGCAGCGGAGTCATATTCAGTATCAATTCCATTGCTGCGATGGGACAGGTACGAAGTGCACCTGTCAGTGAGAGGCACAGCAGCCTGTGCAATTTATTGCATTTGCAGATGGCAGTGACCTGCGTAACCTTTGGCCACCACACAATAGCAGCATAGGTGACGATCGGTCTGACCATCATGGCAAAAAGCCACTAGATGGTGCAGGACTTAAGACCCCAGATTCTACCAAAGAATCTCCTGCAGGCCCACATGGCATGGGTCGCCTTTGTGAGGGTGTTGCTGAGGTGGGAGTTCCAATTTAGTCTTTTATCGAGGGTCACCCCTAGATATTTGACTTCGTTGGATAGCCCCACAGGGGAGCCGCTGATATAAAGTTGACCAATGTCAACGGAATAGCGCCTAATGAAGGGAACTATAATAGATTTTTGTGGATTGATGCTAAGACCAACATCTGCGCACCATCTACTTACCGTGTTCAGAGCTGATTGCATCAACTCTGTCACGGTGCTGGTATAGTTCCCGGTCACTATTAGAGCCAGGTCGTCAGCATAGCCCATAGCTTCAACGCCCTGCTCGGAGAGTAAGACTAGTAGTTCGTCAACTACTAGGGACCAGAGTAGGGGGGATAGAACCCCTCCCTGGGGACAGCCTTTGACTGCATTAATGCATGCAGTCGTGGAGTCCAGGGTGGAAGTGATAATCCGGTGTTTGAGCATAGCTTCAATCCACCGGATCAATGGACGGGCAGTTCCTCTACGTTCTAGAGCAGTAGAGATTGACCCGTAGGCGGTATTATCAAAAGCACCTTCTATATCCAGAAAAGAGCATAAAGCAATGTTCTTGGATACAAAGGCTCTTTCAATTTTTCCCACTAACCTTTGGAGAGCGACCTCCGTCGATCTGCCGGCTATGTACGCAAACTGCGTGGGATGCAGAGGTGTCGACGTCTGCAGAGAGCACCGAATGTGCATATCTATAAGCCTTTCCGCCGTTTTAAGCAGAAAGGAGGTAAGACTGATCGGCCGATAGGACTTAGGCTGGTCAAGCGGACGATTCCCTTGCTTGGGGATGAATACTACATTAACTCTCCTCCAAGAGATGGGTATGTATCCCCAAGTAAAACTAGCTCTAAGAAGGCCGACCAGTGGATCAAGAATGTGAGCCATGCTGTTTTGAATAAGGGCTGGGAAGATTTTGTCACCCCCTGGGGCTTTGAAAGGAGCCAAAGAATCTACAGCCCATTTGATCTTTTCGGGATCGAAGATGGATCCAGATAGGCTGAATCCGCGTGAGTCCGGTGACAAAGTGGCGTCATCGCGACCGGAGAGATCTGGATTCGCCACAGAACCCGGGAAGTGGACTTGCAGTAGAAGCTCAAGTGTTTCCCTGCGATCTTGAGTGAAAGAGCCATCTGCTCTTTTAAGAAGCCCTGTTCCATTAGACGACCCTTTAGCCAATACTTTATGAAGCCTCGCTGCCTCTGGCAACGATTCTAAGCTACCACAGTAGCTGCGCCATGTATCGCGTTTAGCTCGTCTAATGCTTTTGTTGTAGTTGGTAAGAGCGTCCCTATAGACGTCCCAACTAGCACGGTTAGATTTAGCCTTATTAAAAAGACTTCTAACCCTCCTTCTAAGGACAGCCAGTTCCTCATTCCACCACGGAATTTTCCGATTGACCCTTAGGGTCTTCTGGACTGAGCTGTCCTGGAAGGATGAGATAAGCACATTGGCAGCGAGTTCTATCTCACTGATAGAGTTAGGATTGCTGACCAATAGGTCTGCTTTGAAAGCTACAGAGGCTTTAAAGAGCTCCCAATTTGTCTTTTTTCGGACAGAAGGAGTTTTGGCGAATTTCAACTTGGCCAGGAAGGTCAAACCTGATGTGCTGATGATCTGACAAAGTGGCTTCGTCTGTGACCCGCCAATTAACAAGCGAACTCGCTATCGAGGTGCTGATTAGGGTGAGATCTAAAACCTCTTCCCTAATAGCATTGATAAAAGTGGGTTTGCACCCTATGTTAGCTACACCTAATTGACAACACAATAAGTAGTCTAAGAGGGACTCACCACGTTTGTTGATGTCGCTGCTCCCCCAGATCGTGTGATGTGCATTGGCATCACAGCCGATCACGAGCGGCTTGTTGTTGCGACGACAGAATTCCACCAGCCGCTGGACCTCTGCTGAGGGTACATCATCCACATCGCTCGGGAAGTATGCGTAGGCGATCACAACTTCCCGGACACCGTCTGCAGTGGCTACCTCAATAGCCGTTGCTACCAGGTCTCTGTGGATGAAGTTAGTTAGTGGGAAATGTCTGACACTGTTATCCATAAGTATAGCAGTGCGCGGGGCACCTCCCATACGGTCATATAACAACTTACATGATCCACATGAAAGTCCACGTATTTGGCCACCGATCAACCATGGTTCTTGGACGAGAGCCAGGTTGATTTGATCTTCACAGACGACCCTGCACAGTGTGGCCGACGCTCCTCTAGCGTGGTGCAGGTTCGCCTGGAGCACTTTAAGTTTGCTCATCTTCCCTCCTGATGGCGGTTGAGACAAGGCCACTTGCCTTGCCCCCCCGAGAGTCGTTAGCGCGAATGCCCTTCGGCGGTCGGGTCGAGCCACTCGGGGGCGGCCTGAGGAGCTGGCAATGGGCCTGGCCGAGGCACCTCTGACGGTTGACGGACGGTGACCACTTGTCACACGTCTAGTTGGGCCCTTCGGGGCTGTGACCACAATGGCCGGTGGAGTGGGCGAAGGAACCTTAGGTACCAATACGGCCGCAGCGCTCGTGGAGGCCACAGGGTCAGCCAATGCTGGAATCCCTGAGGGAACCACTGGCGCCGTTGCCGGAGCGGCACTGGCAGGAGAGGGAGCGTGTGAGGATGTGGATGGAGCAGGGGTGGCGGAGGAGGCTTTGGGAGCTGAATTCTTTAGGATCAATTTGACCCTGCCAAAGCAGAATTTCACCTTCCCTTGGCACTCCGTCAGAGCCCTGTACGACTCCTCGTCAACCAACATTGCGAGGTGAGTCGTTGTGCCGTTCAGGCTGTGCTGCACCACCCGCCACAGCTTCGTGGAGAAGCTGCTGGCGTTCTGGAGCCCAATAAATTCCAGGATGGTTGCAGGAGTGTACTCAGCACTATTGGGAAAGTAACCTCTGATGAGGTGAGCCTTGGTGAACTCCGTTTCCGCCAGCAATTTGACGTCAAGGGCGCTGATGGACCTGATGTGTCCAACAGCTCCCCTGACCCAATTGGCAGTGCTGTTATCCTCGCGCACCAAAAGCAGCCACTCATTTCGGGGTATACAGCCCTCGAAACCTGGACTAACCGTTGGTGAAGAGTGCAACAGCACCGCCTTTAAAATGCTGGATTTCAACGTAGCCAACTGCTCCGCTGAGAGGGGTTTGGTTGGATCAGCCGAAGTGAAGCCCAATTTCACGCTGCTAACCACTTGGCTGAAGAGTGGTTTCGTGGACTCCTTATGAGTCTTTGTGGACCTCTTTGAAGAGCTGGTGGGCTCGACGATGGTATCGTCAGCGCGCGTCCGTTTAGCCTTGGTGTTAACGGGGGGCGCAGTGGCGATAGCCAGAGCCTCCTCTCTGTTAGAACCCTTTGCGAGTGCAGCTTTAAAAAGCTTATTCTCGCGACTCTTCAGTTTAATGAAGGCGTCCTTAAATTCCAGCCGCAGCAACTGGATCTGAGAGCCTGCTTCCGTAAGGCCTGACCTCTGAGAGGCCACGGAAGCGTCATCAGCAAAGCTGATTCGGTCGCAGTCAGCTTGCTCGTCCGAGGACAATACCTCGACGGGTTGCTGACGGACTGAACTGCTATTGGACAGAAGTTCAGCACTAGCGAACCCTGTGTCCAAGGAAGTTCGTGGCCTATCCGGGTCCCCTAGAATACTAGAGTCGAGACCCGTAGTATTGGGGGTGGAACCCAGCAGCCCACTGGCTGCAGTGCTGGTGTAGGGGCCAGCCGTGAAGGCATCGCCCAGAGATGATACTTTTAAAGCCGTATCAAACTTTTCTGTTTTTAAATTTTGATCCATGAATTAAAGATCCCACGAGTAGGCGGGAAGGGAAGGTCATCCATGGCATAGCCCGCATACCGTGGAAAGTCTAAATGAAACTGGAGGGCGACAGGTATCCAGAGTCCGCATGCTAGAGACCGGGCTACCCCCGGCCATGCATCCATCAGCGTATGCTGTTCCACCTTGGATTGGGGTGATTTATAGATTCACGATCTTCGCCCGACTACAATTAGTCAGCACCTCTAGCAGAAACATGACCGTGCTAGGGGTCTGCTTCCAGCCGCCCTCGCCTGGAGAGTATAGTCGCACTTCCGACAGTAGGAGCAAGGACGGCACGTGCCCCAGCCAATACTGAGATTACATGTTGGTCCCCTTGCTACCTCTGACGGCTGACTGCCTTCCGCCCCCGTAAATCGAAAAAAAACAATTTCCAAGCATCTTGTTAAAGCTAGAACGTTTTGGCACACACAATACTAATTATCTTAATGATCTCTGAAAATTTGGTTACAATCGGACAATAAACACACGAATTACTTTTATAAGGCGAAATCGGGTGGAGCCGCACCTGTTCAGCTAGTTGTAACTCAATGACATAATAATGGTGTTCAATAAACATAATGAAGTGATACCAAGCTAATCATTTTGAACAAAATTTATTTCGGTATATTTTTAGTCTATTTTCCAGTATATTTTTATTATTTTCCATTCAGTAAAATTGAGTGACGGGTATCTCACAGTCGAGAAAACTCGACAGTAGTTTTCTTACTTGTTTTACCCAATAATTATTATAATTTTCATAATTTTATAACATTATTAATCGCTGCGTTTCAAGAATATCTTCTTTTATGCTCTAACTTCCGCATGTACACTTAAAATCTATGAACTCGTACAGTCAAAGCTCAACTGTAAGCGTTCCTACTTGTTTTGTTTTATACCCGCGTACCCAAAGGCTAGAAGGGTATTATAACTTTGTGCCAACCGAAAATGTATGTAACAGGCAGAAGGAAGCATCTCCGACCCCACAAAGTACATACATACATATATTCTTGATTAGAGTCAACAGCCGAGATGATATAGCCGTCTGTCCGTATAACCACCTAGATCTCAGAGACTATAAGATATAGAGCAACCAATTTTTCGGAATAGTGTGTCTTATTGTTGTACGCAGATCAAGTTTGTTTTAGATTTTGACCACGCCCCTTCCGCCCACGCAAATCGAAAAAGCCTTATTCTAATTTTAAACCTAGAACTTAATGATCTCTTTACACTTACAATCGGACAAAACCCACAGAAGTTATTAAAGAAATACTTTTATAAGGCGAACTCAGGTGCAGCTGCACCTGTTCTGTTGCTAAGTCACCTAAGTGAGATAATAATGGTGTTCAATAAACCTTATAAAGTGCTACCAAGCAAATAATTTCGGACAAAATTAATTTCTGTATATTTTTTTTTTTAGTATATTGTATATTTTCCAGTATATTGTTAAAATGTAATATTTCGATGGCCACTCTTATTTTTTCTTTCATTCAATAAAATTGGGTGGCGGGTAACTCACAGTATAGCATACTCGACGGTAGCTTTCTTCCTTTGTTTTGTAATTGATTATTGATATTCTCGCTATATTCCAGACATACTTATACCCCTTTTCTAGTTATTAAGTTAGGAATGGAATACTGTATCAATTTGTTTTTCCAGTAAATAAACTGCTTCAAAAAAGCAAGGATTAATAAAAAAGCAGCTTAAACTCATTTATTAAAGTTATTAGGCTTAAGGTTTTAAGCTTACTGTACAGAACGAAGATAGCCTTTTTAACAGAATTCCACCTACAAAAAATGATAAAGATAGAGTATAATTTTCTAAATTACAATTTATTTTTGGTTTTTGTTTCAACAGCGAAGGAGGATTTTTTAAAGCGCATTTATATTTTCCAAAAGAGTATCCACTACGCCCGCCACGAATGAAGTTCGTCACAGAAATATGGCATCCCAATATTGAAAAGAATGGAGATGTTTGCATTTCGATTTTGCATGAACCTGGAGATGACAAATGGGGCTACGAAAAAGCATCAGAGCGTTGGTTGCCTGTCCACACAGTGGAAACTATCTTGATATCCGTGATATCAATGTTAGCAGATCCTAACGATGAGTCTCCAGCAAATGTTGATGCAGCCAAGGAATGGAGAGAATCTTACACTGATTTCAAGCGCAAAGTTGCACGCTGTGTTCGAAAAAGCCAAGAGGAGTGTTCGTAGAAGCTGCATTTGCTCTATATTTGTATATTTATAATAAAAATTTGATACATTAAAAGAAATAATTCAATTACTAGACATATTACCAAGTATCATTATTTTAGGTCGAAATAATACCAAAATTTCTGAATTATCAGATTGCTATTTACTAATATTACTAAATCTCTTAGCTAGCAGAAAGCCCAATAAGGAATAAGGTTTACTAAAAGATAGGTAAATGTTTTCGAGCCGGATTTCGTAAGTGTATAAGCTGGAAAACTAAATTGAGTCAGCGAAGGGGGAAATTCAACGGAACTGAATCATTTGGAACAACAGCTGATTACTTGGCAGATAATAAAATCAAGTGCATTTGATCTGACAACTAAAAGACGGTAGAAACTAGGTGTGTCAACCCCGTCAAAGTGATATCACTAAGTAAAGAATGGTTTACTTAGTGGTAACATGGAGTGACAACGCACAAATACTAAAAGTAAATAAATTTAAAAAAAGTATAACATTTCATACACACATTTAACATGAAAAATGTTGTTTTAAATAATCAATAATTTTCTTTACAATTATACAAATCATTGTGATCAGTATATTACTATATATATTTATCATCTTTTCAGTAAATATAATATCTGGATTTCATTAATTTTTTTAAGTCTCGATTTTACAATTACATTTATATTTTTAGTTCTTTCACTCAAGCTTAAATTAACAAATGTTTAAATAAATACAGATATATATTTAATAAACTTTGCTAAAATTTAAATATAATATGGTTTGAAAATAATGTTAAATTGCTTAAAAATTTATCAGGTGTAATCGGTGCAAGCAAACGGAAATAAAAAAAACAAATCAACAAATGCACCAGCAGTGCCCATGATGTCAAAGACAACCATAACTATAGCTTGAGCCAAACGAAGGTGAAAAAAACAACAGGGAGGGTCATCCAACAATAACAATACAAGCATATGTACATATGTTTCATGAAACCGAAGATAATAACTTGCGAAGTCAACAAGAAACAGAAAAACAGTGATATCTACCAGTTATATACTCTTGCCTACAATTTTGAAGTTTTTAATGCCAGAACAATATGTGGGAACAAGGAGCAGGAACTATTCAACTATCCCTTGTGAAAGCTAAAAATCTAAAATATGAAAAGCTGGGCAATACAAGCAGCTATTCCGTTTTCATGCATGTATTTTTCGAGTCTAATACGCAGCATGTCATGGGACAGTAATTCCCTACGATCCAAGCAATTCAAAAAAATTCGTACGAGTTAAAGCTCGCATGGGATTATGGGTCCATATGTTATATGGTTAGCGAAATAACCATGTCTGTCCGTTTAAAAACCGGGTTCTTATTTTTAAATTCAGTTATGTCACTCAGTAACATAATAATGGTGTTCAATAAACCGAAAATAAAGTACAATCAAGCTAGTAATGTTAAAGCTTAATTGTTTTAATTAAAAACTATATATTTTGTTATTGGCATCATAATAATTTTTGTATTGCTGGTACACAATATTATTAATTTTAGAACTATCACTGAAAACTTTAAATATGCCCTAAGCTAGCTGTGGGTGTCTGGCAGCGGCGTCGGCAAAACGGTGACGTCGTCGTTGGCAGCGTGATCGGCAGCTGGGTTCAGCATTGATGTTTTGTCGGAGCTTGATTCAAATTTCAATCTCTGAACTCTTGTTTTCGCAGTAGTACCTTGTTGCATAATTCTTGCAAGTGAAGTATCAAGAGTTTATGGTGTCTAGTGGAGTAACGAAAGTTTTCGCATTTAACTTGTATGCCCAAAATTCGATGGGTGTGTAGCTGATAATAATTCTTATGGATTGCATTTTTGGTAGACACTATCGTAATTATTATCTTAATGATTTCTGTACGTTTAGGATAAAAAACACAGAAGTTATTCAAGAAATCTATTTAAAAAGTGAAATCAGGCTTAGATGTTCAGTGGCTTTGACAATCTATGATGTAATAAAGGTATTCAATAAACCTAGTAAAATGCAGTCAAGAAAAAAATTTTATATTACGGTACATTTGCAGGTATATTGTTTAGTATATTCTCAAAAAATACTGTTTTGTTGGTTGGTTGCATTCAATAATTAATTATTATTTCTTTTTGGACATGCAAAAAGTAATATACAATTTTATAAAAATTACTATTTTAGAAAAATATACCCAAAAAGTATTTTATAATTTAGAATAACTTCTAGCACTTACTATATAACTATATATGGAATCAGATTCAACCGTTCGACGACGCGCCACACTTGTATTTTCTTTGTTTCCTTTTTGTTGCATGTTGTATCGAGTAAAACAGTTCCTGAAATCGGTTGCGATTGAGTCCGGCCAGCGCACAGTGTGCCGAAATTTTAATATACAATTTTATACAACTGGTAGTTCCCATAGAATGAAAAAAATATATTTTTTCATCTAATGGCAAATAACAAATTTAATCAAAATCTAACGAATCTGAATTATTAGGATTGTATTTCGAATCCACCAGGAGCGCTACAATGTCTTTATCAAATTTTAAAAGTTTTTTTTCCTTATTTTTTTGGTGTTTTTGACAAAGAAGTTATAAGGCGGTCCGATGAATCCAGTAAACCGCTCATAACATCTTCAATTGTATTGCTTCTTATTGCTTATCATGTTTCCGCGAATAGTTTAGTCGAAAATTTCGAAAATTCTTATTCCTGGATTCAAGCGACCTTCCGACATCATGCCAATTGAAAGTCCTACATGTTTAATGATATCTGTACCGTGATTTAATGATTGTGCACAGAGGAGGGCATGTAAAACCATAAATATCCACAAGCATTTCTTCTGTTTTCGTGGAAAACAAGCTAAAGGCATCGTAAAATTAAATAAGAATTGTATATTAGTCCTTCGCTTGCTTCAGACTAATATAAGCTGGAACTTACAGCAACCAATAATTCATTTCATGATGTAGTGACGCTGCACACCATTTTAGTCTGTGCTTTACGGCATACATAGATCGTCAATGGTTTATCACATAAAACAAGGGGCAGAGCGAGCCATTGTTGATTTTATTAGCCGCCTACCCAAAGGGTGGAAGGGTATTAAACCTATTTGTCAACCGAAAATTTGTGTAACAGGCAGAAGGAATCATCTCCTACCCCATAAAGTTTTTATATTATTGGTCAGCGTCAAGAGCCGATATAGCCATGCCATACCCGCCTATCCAAAGGGTAGAAGGGTATTATAACTTTGTGCCAACCGAAAATGTATGTAACAGGCAGAAGTAGCATCGCCGACCCCATAAAGCATATATATTTTTGGTTAGCGTCAACAGCCGGGACGATATAGACATGTCCGTTTGTCCGTATGAACACCTAGATATCAGAGACTATAAGAGCAAGAGCATCCAAATATCGGAATAGTGTGTGTTATTATTGCACGCAGATCTAGTTTGTTTCAGATTTTGGACATGCCCCCTTCTGCCCCCGCAAATCGAATAAAACCGAATTGCAAGCGTCATTTTAAACCTAGAACGTTCAATTTTGGTACGCACAATACTAATCACCATTAATGATCTCATAATCTTGTCTTGCTGCTGTCTACTGCCCACCTCGCTTTACTATCTTTGAAGGTCAATTCGTGGGCCTCTACAACACATTGGGGGATCGCTTTATAGCTGCAGGATACTACAATGCCAAACACAAGTACTGGGGATCACGCCTCGTGCCTTTCAAGGGAAGGCAACTGTATAATGCACTTACAAAGGTGAGCAATAAATTGGACTACGTTTCTCCTGGTAGCCCCACATATTGGCCTGTGGAACCCAGAAAGATCCCAGATCTAATTGATTTCGCGGAGACAAAAAACATCCGACGCGATGTAATAAGCGCCATGGTCCTACCGTATCTCTCATCTGACTACTCGCCTTTGTTGTTAACCCTTCTTCAAAGCCCAGAAATTACGGACCACCCCTATAGGCTGACGTCACACAACACTAACTGGATGAAATACAGAAAATATGTGAGTTCCCACTCCTCAATTAAATATCGAAGAGTCGTCGACTGCTTTAAAGCCGCTCTGGAAGAGGTAATCGTCACAGCAGCCAGGATCTTAAAACCAAAATGGAAGATTGTGGAAATAAAGATGTTCAATACCAGCCTGCAAATTGAACAGCTGGTTCTGGAAAAGAGGCGTCTGCGACGGGCGTGGTAAACCAGCAGATCGCCATGCTCAAAGCAACGTCTTACTGAAGCCACCCGCAAACTAAGCCGGGCTCTGAAGAAAGATGCTGAAAATGCACAACTAAAATATATTGAAAAACTATCACAAACTAGTACAAAGCATCCCTTGTGGAGGGCTCATCCAAATCTAAGCTCTCCGATTGAAACCGTCAGCCCGATAAGAAATTATTCAGGTTGCTGGACCCGCAGCGACAAAGACAGCCGAAACATTTGCCTTACATCTCAGATGAGCGAGATTACAAAAGTCCTTAGGGAGCTAAAACCAAAAAAGGCTCCAGGCGGTGGCCTTATAACTACAAAAATGATAATGGAACTTAAGTACTGTGTTGTTGAGGTCATCTGTAAGCTCTTCAATGGAATCATAAGTCTCGGCTACTACCCAAGTAAATGGAAAAAATCAATTATTATAATGATAAGCCCGAAAAAGATCACACGATTCCGTCATCCTACAGGCCAATGAGTTTAATATCATGACTGTCCAAACTATTCGAAAAATGCCTTCTAACGCGCATAATACCACATATGGGAGCTCACAACATTATCCTAGCCCATCAATTTGGCTTCAGAGAAAATCACGGAACTATCGAGCAAGTTAACAGAATAACATCAGAGATTCGCACAGCTTTCGAGCTTAGAGAATATTGCAGCGCGATATTCCTCGATGTATCTCAAGCATTTGACTGCGTCTAGCTCAAAGGTCTTATGCATAAAATTAAAACACACTTGTCTGGGTACATTCATAAACTCCTTGAATCTTATCTCTACAACAAAGCCTTAGCAGTGAGGTGCAACACAACAATATCCGACAACTACACTATCGAAGCTGGAGTCCCACAAGGCAGCGCACTTGGGCCACACAGCGGATATTCCCACGAGTGACTGACTAACAACATTCACCTTTGCTGACGACACTGCGACCCTTAGCCAGTCCCAGTCCGTGCAACAACCCAACTCGCCAACCACCTCATGGTAGTCGAGAAGTGGCTATCTGACTGCTGTATTAAAATAAACAAACGAAAGTGTAAACACATAAAGTATACTCTTATCAGACAAACTTGCCCTCCGCTCTGTATGAATAGCACGCAGATCCCCCAAGTCAATGAAGTAACGTATCTCGGCATCCACCTCGACAGACGTCTAACATGGCAACATGGAGACATATCGAATTGCATTCTAAACTACACATAAAGCTGAAAGCCAGCAACCTTCACTTGATTATAAACGCTCGATCGCCCTTGTGTCTGGACTACAA
The DNA here is from genome assembly GCA_018150935.1 of Drosophila pruinosa. Lineage (NCBI taxonomy): Eukaryota > Metazoa > Arthropoda > Insecta > Diptera > Drosophilidae > Drosophila > Drosophila pruinosa. Next base: position 1,283,632 of record JAECWR010000034.1, read on the forward strand.
GGTCCTGCTCTACAACTCCACTCTTAAGCTAATCTGGACGTATGGCTCCCACCTTTTTGGTAAAACGAGCAGAACCAACATAGACATCATACAGCGCGCTCAATCAAAGATCCTGCGAACTATCACTGGTTCACCATGGTATATTTGAAACCAAAACATCCACAGGGACCTCGGCATTCTCGCAGTAAAAGATGAAATAGACAAGCAAAAAGCATCCTACAATGAAAAACTCTCGCAAGGGTCTTGACTCGGGTTTCCAACCGAATCCGCCTGCAACGTGCCGACCTTCCAACCCAGCCATAATTTATCAGGGCCATTTCTACTGTTGCAGTCTACATGACTGCTAGTTAGGTTATAGTATAAGTTTGATACACTTATTGTTAGTCTAGAAAATGAGAAGATTCAATAAATAAAAGCAAAGTATACAAAAAAAATTATTGATCTCTGAAAATATTTAATATATTTATAAGCCAGGTTTTTTTTTCACCCCCTGGGCCTTTGAAGGGAGCGAAAGGATCTAAAGCCCATTTGACCTTTTCGGGGTCAAAAATGGATCCAGATTAGCTGAACCCACGTGAGTCCGAAGACAAAGCGACATCATCGCAACTGGAGATATCTTGCGTTTAGCTCGTCTAATGCTTTTGTTGTAGTTGGTGAGAGCGTCCCTATAGACGTCCAAACTTGCAGGGTTCAATTTAGCTTTATTAAATAGACTTCTAACCTTCCTCCTTAGTACAGCCAGCTCCTCATCCCACCATGGAATTTTACGGTTGTTTCCTAGGGGCTTCCGAGCTGACTTCTAAGGATGAAAGAAGCACATCTTGGATCAGATTGGACAGAAGAAGTTCTGGCGAATCTCGACTTGGACACGAAGATCAAACCTAATGTGCTGATGGTCTGATGGCTTCGTTTGTGACTTGCAACTGGATAGAATACTCGACTGGATTTTTGTTTTGGATCCTAATGCATGCAACTCTGGAGGTAGTGATTGACCTACTACTGAGTATGCCTAGTCCGGATGTTTTACCGGAAAACCTGGTTCGACGTTTTCGGAAAAGAATTTTGAATTCTTTGGTATGCTTCTTTCTTTGATTTTGTGTACTGATATGGAAAATGCGAGTAGGACGGTCTACCCTACCATAAACTCACTGTGATATTTGTGTTTCATTTGAGGAGATGGGGTCTCTTTTAGATTTTTTACGTTATTTTGTTGCTCGATCAAATTTCACTGCCCTTAAAAATCATTTCTACAGATGTCATTTGAGAAAGTGCAAATGCACGTTTAAGAGTAATCCGAATCGCTATTATGATATTTAAAAATGGAAATACGTCTAATGTTGGAAATTATTGAAGTTGTTTGCTATTCTTCAAGCTTTTGAGAAGCTTTTTATTTTACAGCTGCAACATTACTGTAAAACTAAAATTTCACCTAAAGAACATGGTTTTGTGAAACCCATAGATATCGGTATAGATATTCAAATTAAACTTGTTGTTATAAATTTGGTTTTAATATTTATCTCATTTTTCCACGATTAACATGATTTCGGGTTTGATTTCTGATCGTGATTTCTTTAGTGGTTCTTGGCGATGTTGTATTGCCGGAATCTCCTTCTTCAACTCATGTTTTTATTGATTGCAGTGGCATTGATTCGAATAAATGCTATTCCACACTGGATAGAATACTTAACTTAATGTTTGTTTTGTAAGCTTATGCATGCACGGTATCCCGATCCACTCCTATCTCCTCTCACTAAGATCGTTTTCATCCAACTCTGGAGGTATTGATTGACCTACCAGTGAGTATGTCTAGTCCGGAAGTTTTACGACAGAACCGCGTTCGGCGTCTTCGGAAAAGGATTTTGTACTCTTTGGTATGCTTCTTTCTTAAACCGATCGGTCCCAGCTGTCTTTGTGTGATGTGAGTAGGACCATTTAAACACATTTGCATTTTGCCATATTTGTGTATTCACCAACAAATTCAAAGACGCAGCAGTACAAGACCGGCAGTAAACGTTTTGACGCTCGAATGCAACCTCTACCGGAACTGAACGCAACCGAATTTTCAGGTACAGTTTTGCTCGAGCCAACTTGCAACTAATGTGTGTCCTAATCTCTGAAAATACAGATAACATTGTGTCACTAACCATACAATACGTAGACTGGTCTTTTCATGAGGACTTTTTGGTGGGCAGCATCGAAATAAAAGTACTGCGATGCTGCCCACGAACATGTTGGGTCGTAAGACGTTGCTGCCCACCAACAAATAACTGCATAAAAACGGTTTTGGTTGCGACGGCGTACGCCGCATTTGAACGTGCACACGTTTGATGTTAGTCGAAGCTCTAGTATGTATGTGTTAATATACATATGTATATGAGCAAATTGATTGTGTGTGAAGAGCTGCCGGCAATTTGCGAACATTGCACAGCTTTTCATATTTTCAGTTTTTTGACTTCACAATGTGTCAATGTTTCTTATTGACTTCTTAAGTTGTTCTCTTCTTTCCTTCGGTTTCATGTATCATATGCATTTGTTGTTATTGTTAGATGACCTTCCCCTTGTTTTCTTTGCCTTCGCTCGGCTGTTGCTATTGTTTTGGTTGACGTTGACGTTTTTGGGCTGCTGGCGGTGCGTTTGTGGTGTGGTTTTTTATTTCGTTGTGCTTGCGCCGATTACACCTGTTTAAGTGTTACGCACATTGATAATATTTTAAAACAATTGCTATGGACATATTATATTTAAATTTCAGCAAATTTTATTGTTATTATTATTATTATTTTTATTATTTTATTTATTTAAGCATTTCTTAACTTAAGTTTGCCTGATAAAAATAAAAATAATATTAATAATAATAATAACAATAAAATTAGCTGAAATTTAAATATAATATGTCCATAGCAATTGTTTTAAAATATTATCAATGTGCGTAACACTTAAACAGGTGTAATCAGCCCAAGCACAAGGAAATAGCAACAGTCAAACGAAGGTCATCCAACAATAACAATAATTGCACAGTATACATACATGAAACATGAAACGAAGGACAGAAAAGAACAACTTGAGAAGTCAAAGAGAATCAAAACAAAATGGGTGATATCTACCAGCAGTATACTCTTTCTTAGTTTTTATTGCCAGAACAATATATGGTAAAAAGGAAGAGCATAAACTATTCATCTATCCAAATGAGGCCTTCAGAAATCACAAATATGAAACGCTGGCCAATGCACTCAAATTGACAAGCTCCACCCATACTATTGTATGTTGTCATATACGTGCATTTACCAACACATACATGCATATGAAATATTCTTAAATCAAAACAGCTAAAATTTGAAACGCTGGGCAAAGCTTGCGACTTTGAATGTATTGGTGAATACACATATGTATATGGCAAAATGCAAATGTGTTGAGCTGTAGGCAAATTTTGTGTATTCGATTGCTTTAATTTTGACATTTTCAAGTCTCATTAGGATATTTGGGCGACTTCTTTGCAACTGACACCAATAGTTTTTGTTATTTTCGTTTCTTGTCGGCTGCCGAGCTCTATTGTCGTACGCCTCGTGTTGCTTTCGCCGATTACACCTGTCTTTGAATATTTTGACATAACTTGATATTATTAGCAAATAGTTAGTATGGACATATTATATTTCAATTTCAGCATATTTTATTCTGAGTTATAATATGAATATATGTACATATATAAACTAGCAATAAAATATGCTGAAATTTAAAATTTAAAATAACACAATATTCAAACAAGATCGACAGGTGCAGTCGACACACGCCAGCAAGAGTAAAAAATCAAATCAACAAAATCACTACCAGCAGCAGAACACAATTCGTCACAATACGATGTCGAAGAAAACAATGGTTAAGGGAGGGCATAAGACAAGAAACCAAAATTAAAACAACAATTTGTGCTAGCTGCAAATCGAATACACAAAATTTGCCTATAGCTCAACACAATTGCATTTTGCATAAACATTTGTGTATTCACCAACATATTCAAGAACGCAGCAGCAGTACAAAACGCATATACACATAATCACACATACATACTAGGGCTTCGACTAACATCAAACGTGTGCACGTTCGAATGCGGCGTATGCCGTCGCAACCAAAACCGGTTTTATGTAGTTATTTGTCGGTGGACAGCAACGTCCTACGACCCAACATGTTCGTGAGCAGCATCACAATAAAATAGTGTGGCCGAATAGGCTCTCATGAAAAGCCCAGTCTATCTCTTATATGGTTAGTGATTGTGTGCATGAAATTTTGTAGGTACACACTGCACATACACTGCCGTTGGTACGTCAACGTCCAATATATACTATAATAGAGGCAACACTTGGCTATAATAATGATAACCAAGGTTTTTGTGTTATCAAAATTAGGGTGACCCCACACAAGCCGAAGCGTTTCGCTCTGACTTTCGGTTGCTTTTGCACACGAAACAAGAAACAGAATTGTAAGCCGAAAATTGTTTTATATGTGCATATTTCGAAATAAAATATGATTAAATTTAAATAATTAATTTATAATAAAAATATAATATTCGTAGATGGTCGACGGGTTCAATTAACGCATGGTAGCAAAAAGTAAAAAAAAAACTCTACAAAAGCACGACCTGCAGCAGGACACAAGACATCAACAAAAACAATGGAATGAGAAAAACAATGCCGAAGAGAAGGTTCGACAAACGTCAAGAAACGAAAATTAGAAAGGCAATTTAACTTAGCGAAATCGTAACCGATTTGTCAAGAACCACATCACTCGATACAATAACAAACCGAAAAATTGGCATGTTTGCGTCGTACTGTTGCATACCGTGTTACATCTATATATATTACATTGTCAATGACTTGAAATTTCATGGAATATTTAAGAAATCGATGTTTCAATGTACATCGATCGATCTTAATCGAATTTTTATTAAGGTTTCTCAGAACAACAGTTCTGAGTCATATTACTTAGTTTATTACATTTATTTTTCTGCATTCTAGATTGATTGTTAATATGTCGTATCAACAGGGTGGAATGCCAGATCAATCATTTCTTTGGGATGTATTTCAAAGGTAATAGAATAGGAGTTTAAAGCTACATTTATGCATGTATGTATACATATATCAGTTTATTACAAATGATTCTATTGTAGAGTTGATAAAGACAGAAGTGGACACATCTCTGCAGATGAACTTCAAGTAGCTCTCTCCAATGGCACATGGTCTGCTTTTAACCCGGAAACAGTCAGATTAATGATTGGAATGTTTGATCGCGAGAACAGAGGAACAGTTTCATTTCAAGATTTTGGAGCACTTTGGAAATATGTAACCGATTGGCAGAATTGTTTTCGTTCCTTTGACCGAGATAATTCTGGTAATATTGACAAACATGAACTTAAAACGGCGCTCACATCATTTGGGTATCGTCTGTCTGACCATCTAGTTGAAGTTCTTTTACGTAAATTTGACCGATTTGGACACGGAACTATTCTTTTCGATGATTTCATTCAATGTTGTATTGTCCTATATGTAAGTATTTTATTTAACGTTAGTCGTAATTCTTAAATAACGATAACCGCCTTTGATTTATTTTCTTTTATTTATTTAATGGGCAGAGCTTTATGTATCATGAATTTTAGTAAAAACCTTATCTTGGGTAAAGCTCTGTTTTTTTTAAATTTAATATAAAAATTGCATGTTTTGTTGTTGGCTTCACAAAAATTTTTTTATATTCCGGCTATTGTTTGACACATTTGTTTTCAGTTTTTTTTTGTTTTTCTCGCGGTAGTCCAAAAATGCGCAAAGGAAATTATAAATCAGCACCGCCGATAATGCCATTATTTTATTTTAACGGCCATGTGTATAGAAATACTCAATGTGTAAACAGAAGAGATCTAACAAAATTTCGTTTTCCATAACAACAATTTAAAGTCAGCTGTCCTACCAAAAATCAAATAGCAGAAAATTGTTCAATAGCTCCCTCCCCGTAATATTTTCTTCATCTTATTTTGTGTAGATTAATTTCCATTTATCCAGAATATAGGTAAAAGAATTATCTTCGTGAGGTTTCTAGTTTTTTGTAATTGAATTTGAATTTGGCCCAGGCAGACGCAACCCAAGAGATAGTATTAGTATTGCAAATCACATTAGAAAATGTATGTTAATTTACATACAAAATTCGAAAAGGATTTTGAATGACATGGTTAGTACATAACGGGAAAGAGAGGAAAAAATGTCTAGTCATTCCTATCGGAATGGCAAAGCTAATCTTGCTTGTCAACTGCAAGTATTCAATTTCACCAATATTTAAAGTATGTAGAAACACTACACCTATCATAGATCTGCGGTAAGAAGAGAGAGAAGGAATGTTTGGTAATAAAATTCTACTGCGAAACAAAGGCAATCTAGTAATAGGAATCCTATTATAGGATTCCAGTTAAGACTACGAAGACCAAAGAGAAGAAATTGTTTCTGCACCTATCTTGATGAACCCCATACTCATGTATAAGAAAAACCAGTGAGATATAAAGTTGTTTTGTTATGTAGTGATGGTTAAATGTAGGGATCTAACAAATGTTGATGAATAAGTCGTTTGAAAATCACCAATTAATTTTTGAATGGCCTGACCATTGAAAGCTATCTTTTTTTCAAAAAATAATGTTGGAATCGACGAAGTCCGCGTTAGTCTGCACCTTCTTAAATCCTCAGGCGAGGAAATAGGGTTAAATCTGGACACCGTGTAGGTATTGGGATCCAAAACAAAAATCAAATCAAGCATTTTATCTAGGCAATTTGGTATAGCATTGGTTTGAGACAATCAAAAAGGCTATAGGTTGACGAAGGATTCAATGAATTGAACTTGAACGAAAGCCATGAAATTACAGAAATTTTAAAATCTAGAACTATTAAGAAATCACGATCAGAAAGCATTTTAGAAATGCGATTAATTGAAGAACAATGGGATAAACACAAAGAGTTATCTAAGGCAGGCGGGTTACAAGATGCAGGTTATGAAGATACTAAAACAAGAAAAATTAGTATTATAGCTAGAAATTCGATATATATGTATATCACTACATAAATCTATGAGTCAGACAAGATATTAGAATTGACAGCGATAAGAACACTACCACCACAGCAATCGATCACGTATGTAGACTGAAAATTTGATAGTAAAGGTTTTACTATTCAAATCATGCCTTAACGAAGTTTCAGTAAAGGCAATGACATAGAAAGAATAAGATAAACTATATAATAAAAGTTTATTAAGCTTACTACAAAGGCCTTACATTTTGATAGTCAAGCAGTAAAAAAGATGATTGTTTTGTAAACTATTAGATGTAGTTTGAGGAATTAGTGGTAACTTTTGGAAGTAAAATCGGTGGCCGATTTTTCTTTTTATACATACTCTTTAAGAATAAAGTGTTCCGGCCAAAAGTCTTTACAGCAAACTTTACTAAAATACTCCGCAGGAACACTTATTTTAAAAGATGCGATTTCGTTCATGTGAAAAAAGTATGAAAGCTACTGTCGAGTGTGCTCGTCTGTAAGATACACGCCACCTAATTTTACCGTGGAAATATATTTTTCAAAAATATACTGGAAAATATACTAAAAAAATTTACGAAAATATTCTTTGTTCATAATTATTAGCTTGGCGGCACTTTAGTAGGTTTATTGAACACCATTATTATGTCACGGAGTGACAACTAGCTAGGTGCAGCTGCTCCAGATTACGCCTTAGAAAAGTAATTCGTTAATAACTTCTGTGTTTTTTATCCGATTATAACCAAATTTTCAGAGATCATTAAGATGGTGATTAATCTTGTGCGTACGAAAATTAAACGTTCTTAAAATGATGCTTGAAATTCGTTTTTTTTCGATTTACGGGGGCGGAAGGGGGCGTGGTAAAAATCTAAAACAAACTTGAACTGCGTGCAACAATAAGACACACTGTCCCAAAAAATTTGTAGCTCTTTCTCTTATAATCTCTGAGATCTAGGTGTTCATACGGACAGACGCACAGACGGACATGGCTATATCGTCTCGGCTGTTGACGCTGATCAAGAATATATATACTTTGTGGGGTTGGAGATGCGTCCTTTTGCCTGTTACATACATTTTCGGTCGGCATAAAGTTATTATTATTATTAGTGAAAGGGAGGTCTTTTGTGCCATGGAGGTTTTTTGTGCCATGGAGGTCTTTTGTGCCTATAGGCTCTCCCTAGCTGGACAAAAGATGCTCTGCTTCACTAATGAAGCAGAGCAGATCCTTCGTCGAGGAACGCACAATATGCTCGAGACCTGCGGTATCCACGTGCAGATGTTTCCTCCTAGTCCATACCAAGGCTGAACAATCGTACAGAATGTGTCTGGTTGTCTCATCGTCCTCTTTGCAGAGTCTGCACTCAGCATCAGAAGACAGACGCATTCTGGTGAGGTGGTAGTTCACCGTATGATGGCCACTAAGAAAGCCAACGAGGAGGTGAAGATCCCTCCTGGAAAGTAAGCTGGTTTTCCGGTCGACCACGGGATTGATAAGCTCCTTGGCTTGCCGCATCCCTGGTTGGACCGACCAGTAGCGATCAGTCAACCTAACAGCCCAAGTTTTCACAATAGCTGAGATGGTTGACCAACCCGCACCACAGAAGGGCTCAAGGTCGGAAAAAGTAGCTGACGAACCGGCCCTTGCAAGTTCGTCCGCTAACTCATTGCCCTGGATACCATAGAAGGGTGACATTGTTAATAAGAGACAGTCTCTGGAGGCAGTTCCAGCAATCGGCCACAAGTCGCGAGCGTACTCTTTTGGAGGAGAGGGCTAAGATGGCGGCTTGACTGTCAGAGATGATGTAGATGATCACTCCTCTTATCCCCTTCTCTAGGATCAGACGGCAGCAGAACTCGATGGCATGAACCTCAGATTGGAAGACTGTGGGCCATTTGCCCATAGCAATTGAGGTTTTGCAACTGGGTCCAAAGATCCCAGCTCCAACCCCCTGATCAGTTTTTGACCCGTCGGTATAGCAATGAATACCGTAGAGGTTGCTGATGGGGTTACCAGTGTCCCAGTCCTTCCGATCCGGGATGAGGGTTCTGGATTTAGCACCAAAGAAAAGTTCCTTAGTCATAGTATCTGATCCAGTGCAGATATCTATGCCAGGAATGTCTTTGATCAGGCTAGCATGTCCTGATTCGGTAGCAAGAAGCCCTGATTGGAGCTTGATTCTAAGAAGGCTCATAGCAGCGACTTTAATTTGGATATGCAGCGGAGTCAGATTCAGTATCGATTCCATTGCTGCGGTGGGACAGGTGCGAAGTGCACCTGTCAGTGAGAGGCACAGCAGCCTGTGCAATTTATTGCATTTGCTGATGGCAGTGACCTGCGTAACCTTTGGCCACCACACAATAGCAGCATAGGTGACGATCGGTCTGACCATCATGGCAAACAGCCACCGGATGGTGCAGGATTTAAGACCCCAGATTCTACCAAAGAATCTGCTGCAGGCCCACATGGCATGGGTCGCCTTTGTGAGGGTGTTGCTGAGGTGGCAGTTCCAATTTAGTCTTTTATCGAGCGTTACCCCTAGATATTTGACTTCGTTGGATAGCCCCACAGGGGAGCCGCTGATATGAAGTTGACCAATGTCAACGGAATAGCGCCTAGTGAAGGGAACTATAATACCTTTTTGTGGGCTAATGCTAAGACCAACATCTGCGCACCATCTACTTACCGTGTTCAGAGCTGATTGCATCAACTCTGTCACGGTGCTGGTATAGTTCCCGGTCACTATTAGAGCCAGGTCGTCAGCATAGCCGATCGCTTCAACGCCCTGCTCGGAGAGTAAGATTAGTAGTTCGTCAACTACTATGGACTAAGGACTAGGAGGGATAGAACCCCTCCCTGGGGACAGCCTTTGACTGCATTAATGCATGCAGTCGTGGAGTCCAGGGTGGAAGTGATCATCCGGTGCTTGAGCATAGCTTCAATCCACCGGATCAAGGGACTGGCAGTTCCTCTACGTTCTAGAGCAGTAGAGATTGACCCGTAGCCGGTATTATCAAAAGCGCCTTCTATATCCAGAAAAAAGCATAAAGCAATGTTCTTGGATACGAAGGCTCTTTCAATTTTTCCCACCAACCTGTGGAGAGCGACCTCTGTCGATCTGCCGGCTATGTACGCAAACTGCGTAGGATGCAGACGTGTCAAAGTCTGCAGAGAGCACCGAATGTGCATATCTATCAGCCTTCCCGCCGTCTTAAGCAGAAAGGAAGTAAGACTGATCGGCCGATAGGACTTAGGCTGGTCAAGCGGACGATTCCCTTGCTTAGGGATGAATACCACATTTACTCTCCTCCAAGAGATGGGTCTGTATCCCCAAGTAAAACTAGCTCTAAGAAGGCCAACCAGTGGATCAAGAATGTGAGCCATGCTGTTTTGAATAAGGGCTGGGAAGATTTTGTCACCGCCTGGGGCTTTGAAAGGAGCGAAAGAATCTACAGCCTATTTGACCTTTTCGGGGTCGAAGATCGATCCAGATAGGCTGAATCCGCGTGAGTCCGGTGACAAAGTGGCGTCATCGCGACCGGAGAGATCTGGATTCGCCGCAGAACCCGGGAAGTGGACTTACAGTAGAAGCTCAAGTGTTTCCCTGCGATCTTGAGTGAAAGAGCCATCTGCTCTTTTAAGAAGCCCTATTCCATTAGACGACCCTTTAGCCAATACTTTATGAAGCCTCGCTGCCTCTGGCAACGATTCTATGCTACCACAGTAACTGCGCCATGTATCGCGTTTAGCTCGTCTAATGCTTTTGTTGTAGTTGGTGAGAGCGTCCAACGGTTAGATTTAGCCTTATTAAAAAGGCTTCTAACCCTCCTTCTAAGTACAGCCAGTTCCTCATTCCACCACGGAATTTTTCGTTTGACCCTTAGGGTCTTCTGTACTGACCTGTCTTCGAAGGATGAGATAAGCACATCTTGGAGCAGATTGGCAGCGAGATCTATCTCACTGATAGAGCTAGGATTGCTGACCAATAGGTCTGCTTTGAAAGCTACAGAGGCTTTAAAGAGCTCCCAATTTGTCTTTTTCGGACAGAAAAAGTTTTGGCGAATTTCGACTTGGCCAGGAAGGTCAAACCTGATGTGCTGATGGTCTGACAAAGTGGCTTCGTCTGTAACCCGCCAGTAAACAAGCGAACTTGCTATCGTGTTGCTGATTAGGGTGAGATCTAAAACCTCTTCCCTAATAGCATTAATAAAAGTGGATTTGCACCCTATATTAGCTACATCTAATTGACAACACAATAAGTAGTCTAAGAGGGACTCACCACGTTTGTTGATGTCGCTGCTCCGCCAGATCGTGTGATGTGCATTGGCATCACAGCCGATCACGAGCGGCTTGTTGTTGCGACGACAAAATTCCACCAGCCGCTGGACCTCTGCTGGAGGTACATGATCCACATCGCCCGGGAAGTATACGGAGGCGATCACAACTTCCCGGACACCGTCTGCAGTGGCTACCTCAATAGCCGTTGCTACCAGGTCTCTGTGGATGAAGTTAGTTAGTGGGAAATGTCTGACACTGTGCGCGGGGCACCTCCCATACGGTCATATAACAACTTACATGATTCACATGATAGTCCACGTATTTGGCAATCGATCAACCATGGTTCTTGGACGAGAGCCAGGTTGATTTGATCATCACAGACGACCCTGCACAGTGTGGCCGACGCTCCTCTAGCGTGGTGCAGGTTCGTCTGGAGCACTTTAAGTTTGCTCATCTTCCCTCCTGATGGCGGTCGAGACAAGGCCACTTGCCATCACATTTTTCATGTGAAACATTGTCACATAGTCAGCAGCAAACGAAACCAATTTTTGCATTTACTGGTACCCGGCATTTTTTAATAAAGCAGACTAACATAATGTAGGTTTAAGTAGCAAGTAAAAATGAAACCAAAAATTAAGATAAATTAGTGACAGTAATGAGCTATAAAGACGGGCGCGACGAAAATAGTGAAAGAATAACAAAAACAGTCAACAACAAAACTATGTGCAACAATATAGCTCTAGCTACTTAAAATAGTTTTAAAAACATTAGATGCAATTAAAAATGTGTGCATATATTTGACGATTACCCATATAATATATGTTTGTTTATTTAAATAATTTTTTTTTATAGACATTAACGACAGCTTTCAGACAACACGACACAGATATGGATGGAGTTATTACTATTCATTATGAACAATTTTTAAGTATGGTATTTTCTCTAAAAATTTAATTTAGTTTTTATGCCAAATTACAAAAAGCAACATAAATTTTAAAATACTACAATATCTTAAGTATACACTGTTTATTAAAATAATAAAGTTTATATTATTTCATTAGCATGCTTTCTTATTCGCATTCGGAAGATAATATATCAATATATCGATATTTTTCTGAAAATGATATATTTATATTGTGATATTTTTTTTGCCCAAATATCGATATTGCGATATTTTTTTTTTGATAATTTGACTTCATGAGCTGCCATAACACCTCCATTGAAAGAGACTTGGAGGATGAAAACAAAGAGAGCAAGGAGCTTAAATTATATTTTAGCTTGCCCCAAGCTGCATGGGAAAGTAATCCCCTTGAAGTGTGGAAAGCACACAAGTCAACAATGCCGGGCCTTTACCGCTTGGCCGTGAGGTACCTGTTTACGCCGGGTAGTTCAGTACCTTCATAGCCGTTGGCGTCCGCGATAAAATGTGTTCTTTGTGACGCACGAAGCCGAATGACTGATACACACAACACAACGAGTCTTCCTGAGAACACTTAACTCAAAGTATTGGAAATAAATAGCATTATTAAATGCAATTTATATAAGCATAATCTGTATAATAATGTCATATCATTATTATCTGTATTAGATATTGAATATCCATGAAGTTAAATCAGAAAAATGAAATTAATAAGAATCTTTTATAGTATTATTGCGGGGGAAAAAAAATGTATTTGGAAAAAAATATATCGATATTTTTTTGTGATACTTTGAATATGATTATAAAAATATCATCGATACGATATTTTTTTAATATCACGACAACCCTAATAAAGTGATACCAATAGAGGTGCAAAAATCGATGGCACCATCGATGGTTTTTTTTTTGTGCAACCATCGATGGTTTTTGGTAAATAATCGATGGTTTTGTAAACACAACTCTGCATAAATGAAGCCATGATGCAATTATATAAGGTGGTCTCGTCGGCAAAAGTTGGTGCTTATTGTATGCTAGCCGTGAGTGTGAATGAAAGGGCCGTGTGTAGTAAGTGTGAGTGAAAGAACACTAGACTATGCTTTCTTATCCCTTAGGTGACGCATGGGGTTAGAATGAGCATATCATAATAAAAACGAGAAGAAGTTATTTTATTATTATAATTTTATTTTTAATAGCTTATGTTTAGGCAATTATCAGAATTATCCTCTTGAACATTGCCACTGTTAAATAATATATCTGAATTCTTGGCCGTTTAAAATGTTCGCCTACTATGTGTTTGCAGCACGAAGGTTAATAATTTCGAAAAAGAGCGTCCGCATACAACCTTCCTCTTCGACAAGCAAAAGTGCACTGAACAATAAGCGCCACGAAGCTTAACGCATTTTGAGCCGACGAGACCACCTTATATAATTGCATCATGAATGAAGCCAAGCAGAGACCATTAACCTATAAGAGATAGGCTGGGCTTTTGATGAGAGCCTATTCGGGCACACTATTTTATTGCGATGATGCCGTCGTAAAACGTTGCTGTTCTCCAAAAAAATAACTGCATAAAACCGGTTTTGGTTGCGACGGTCTACGCCGCATTCGAACGTGCACACGTTTGATGTTAGTCGAAGCTCTAGTACGTATGTGTGATTATGTGTATATGCGCAAATTGATTGTGTGTGAAGAGCTGCCGGCAATTTGCGAACATTGTCCAGATTTTCATATTTTTGATCTCTTCGGTTTCATATATACATACATACATATGTATGCTTGTATTGTTATTGTTGAATGACCCTCCCTTTGTTATTGTTTTCTTTGCCATCGTTTGTCTGCTGCAGTTTTGGTTGACATTGACGTCTTGCTCTTGCTGTGCGTTTGTTGAGTAGTTGTTTTCTTACTTCTATATGCTTGCGTTGATTGCACCTGACATTATCAGCAAATAATTAGTATGGACATATATTTAATGTTAATATGAAAATACCATGTTATAATTTGTTGCATAAATTGTACATATAATATGTGTTGATATAAATATATTTTGAATTAACATTTAAACACTGCTCCAGAACACAATTAGTTTATGTTTCATAAATCTTAAATAAAAATATATACATATGTTATTGTTGTTTATTATATGTGCATATACATATGTACATAGTATGTTTTAATATGTCTATACTAATTAATTGATAATTGTAAAAATGTTTATTGAAGATCGACAGGTGCAGTCGGCACACGTCATCAAAATTAAAAAAATCAAATTAACAAAACCACCACAAGCAGCAGCACAAATGATGTCATATCAAAAAGAAAATCACATCAGTCAAACGATGTTGGCGTACGACAATAGCGCTCGGCAGCCGACAAGAAACGAAAATAACAAAAACAATTGGTGTGAGTTGTAAAGAAGTCGCCCAAATATCCTAAATATCAAAATTAAAGCAATCGAATACACAAAATTTGCCTACAGCTCAACCAAAAGAATAGCATCAGCCGAGCGAAGACGAAGAAAACAACAAGGTCATCCAACAAATAATAACAAATGCATATGTATACATGAAACGGAAGGAGAGAAGAGAGAAGTCAATAAGAAACATTGACACATTGTGAAGTCAAAAAATCCAAAATATGAAAAGCTGTGCAATGTTCGCAAATTGCCGGCAGCTTATCGCACAATCAATTTGTTCATATACATACATATATTACCACATGCATACTGGCGATTCGACTAACATCAAATGTGTGCACGTTCGAATGAGTTTTAGGCCGTCGCAACCAAAACCAGTTTTATGTAGTTATTTGTCGGTGGACAGCAACGTCCTACGACTCAACATGTTCGTGGGCAGTACTTTTATTTCGATGCTGCCCACCAAAAAGTCCCCATGAAAAGACCAGTCTATCTGCTATATGGTTAGTACAGAGACCAACCAGATCGCAGGAGTCGCCTAAAACCAAATGTGGTTGATAAAATTTTGTTCCTGAACCGAAACAGAGATCTCAATATTTAAATATTACTTTTTTCATTGTTTCATTATTTTCCTTCTATATTATTATTTAATTTTTAATCATTAGATTTAATTTGACTGAAAAACAAAGCACTGGATGCTTGCATTAAATTTTTATTGTTTCAAATTTTCCCTTATTATTTAATTTTTAATCATTAGATTTAATTTGACTAAAAACAAAGCACTGGATGCTTACATTTAATTTTAATTGTTTCAAATTTTCCTTTTATTTTTTATTATTATTTAATTTTTAATCATTAGATTTAATTTGACTGAAAAACAAAGCACTGAAAACAAATGTTATTATTTTTAAATTTAATAAAACATGTGATTTTATAAAATTTTGTTTTCTTTTTTCAAACCATCGATGGTCCATTGATGGTTTTCCACACAACCATCGAAACCATCAATGGACCCGACCATCGATGGTTTTGCTCCTCTAGCTACCAAGTTAATAACTTTCAATGCAATTAATTTCGGTATTTATTTTGGTATACTTTTAATATATTTTTATACCCGCCAACCCAAGGGGCGAAAGTGTATTATAACTTTGTGCCGACCGAAAATGTATGTAACAGCCAGAAGGAAGTATCTCCGACCTCACAAAGTTGGTCAGCGTCAACAGCCGAGACGGTATAGACATGTCCGTCCGTCCGTATGAACACCTATATCTCAGAGACTATAAGAGATAGAGCAACAAATCAAGTTTGTTTTGGATTTTGGCAAACAATTAACATTAAATTTTGGTACGCCTAATACTAATCACCATTTTAATCATCTTTGAAAATTTGGTTACAACCGGATAAAAAACACAAAAGTTATAAAATAATTAGTTTTATAAGGCGAAATCAGCCTCACCGGTTCTATTGCTATATCATTAAATGGCATAATAATTGTGTGCAATAAACCAATACAATAATAATTTTCAACAAAGTTAATTTATATTTAGTATATTTTCAAGTATAATTTTGAAAAATATAATTCGAAGGTCGCTCTTATTTTTTCTTCCATTCAGTTTGGGTGGAGGGTATCTCACAGTCGAGCAAACTCGACAGTAACTTTCTAATTTGCTTTGAACTATCAATGCCTCAAACAAATGCTTCGCCAAAATTGTATTGTATATCTTTACCCGAGCAAGAGGATCCCTACTATCCTACAATGGAGGCGTTGATTGACATCCCAACAAGAGAAGAGAGGTCGTTCTTTTTGGAGGATCGCTTTCACAAAACTTTCTCAGCTTTTTTCGCAAACTGTCTGGACCCAACTTCTTTCGTATAGTAATAAGTATAATGCCATTATGGTTTTATATTTTACAATAAACATCTTGTTCAGTGTTTGTATTCCTTAATATTCCACAGTTATCTAATAGACCATAATGAGTAACTAATGAAATATCAATGCTAAAGAATAACAAGTCAAAGCTATATATTGTATCTTGGACGTTGACGTACTAACGGCAGTACGATCAAGTGGCCCAGCGACACCAAGCTCGGGCTTGTTAACGCGCGGACCTAGGTAGACACGACCACCCGCCCATCCGACCGAGGGGCAACCGCATAACGTGCGGGAACGGAGGTCGCGAACACTTAACACAGACAAAACAACCAAATTGTAATAACAAAAAGAATAAAATAATAATAATAATACTATTACTACTAATAATAATAATTAGAACTATTCTTAAATACGAGCTAATGTATCTAGGAGTAATGTTTTAATTTCTAAGGTACTGTTAGTATTATTAACTAGACTAGAAAAGTTATTATAATTTACACATAAAATACGGAAAGGACTGGCATAGTTAGTACTACAACGGGAAAGTGAGAGGGGAAGGAAATTTCTAGTCGTTCTGACCGGAACGGCAAAGCTAATCTGACTTGTCAACTGCAATGAGTCAATTTCGCCAATGATTAGTCTATGTAGAAACACTACACCTAGCATAGTTCTACGGTCAGAAAGAGAAGGAAGGTTTAGTAATAAAAGTCTACTACGATAAGAAGGCAATCTAATTGTGGGATTCCAGCTAAGACTACGAAGAGCAAAAAGAAGAAATTGTTTCTGCACTGATTCAAGCCTATCTTGATGAACCCTATACTGGGGGAATCAGATATTAGATCCATACTCAAGAATAGGACGAACCAGTGAGATGTACAAGTGTTTAGTAATGTAGGGATCGTTAAATTCTTTTGACCAACGTTTAATAAATCCAAGGACACCCATGGCTCTATTAGAAGCAGCCAAAATATGCTTATCAAACTTTAATTTTGAATCAAGAAGGATACCTAAATCAGTTACTGACTCTATTCGCTCAAGTGGAGTATCATTAAGATGATAATTATTTAAATGGAGAATACCCCTAAAAAATGTCATAAGTTTACATTTATTGCAATTAAGATTTAATAAATTTATAGCACACCACGATTGAAAACAATCAAGGTCAGATTGCAATCTGAGGCTATTTATGGGATCATTAAAAGTCAGACAAATCTTAACATCATCTGCATACATAAGTATGCGAGAGTATGATATAACGGACGGTAGATCATTTATAAATAATGTAAACAGTAATGGGCCTAAATGACTTCCTTGGGGTACGCCGGAAGTGACTTGGACAGTCTTGGAAACAGAGCCCTTGTAAAATACTCTTTGAATTCTAAATGAAAGATATGAAGATATCCACAAAATTAAGTTCTGTGGAAATCCAAGAAGATTGAGCTTGTATAATAAGAGACTATGGTTGACAGAATCAAAAGCCTTACTGAAATCAGTGTAAATGACATCCGTTTGCATTTTTGATTGGAACCCTTCAATAACAATTGATGAGAATTCTAATAAGTTAGTGGTAGTAGACCTACATTTCACAAACCCATGCTGGTAGGGTGAAATTATAGATTTACAGCAGTGTTGCAGTTGAGAAGTTATTAGTTTCTCAAATGCTTTGGGAATAGCAGACAACTTGGAGATACCTCTATAGTTTTGAACGTTGGATTTATTTCCTTTTTTCAAGAGAGGAATAATGTAAGACTCTTTCCAAAGATTAGGGAAAGAGCACAACTCTACAGACAATTCAAATAATTTTAAAAGTGGTTTACAAAGTCCCTCTGCACAGAACCTAAGCATGCAACTAGGAACGCCGTCAGGGCCAGGAGAGAAAACTGGTTTACATGACTTAAGTTCACGTAAGAGTAAACTTTCAGACAGTAAGGGACCAAAAATGCAATTCGCTTGATTTACTTGATACGGATAAGACTGGGCTCTATAAAAAGTTGATGTGGAATAGGTCGTTTGAAAAAAATCAGCAAACAGATCGGCAATGCCACGATCATTAAAAGCTGTCTTTTTTTCATAAAATAATGTTGTTGGAAGTGTTGACGTCTTTCGCTTCGAATTAACGAAGTCATAGAAGCGTTTCGGGTCACGCTGAAACGTAAGTCTGCACTTTCTCAAATAATCCTTGTAGCAAAGATTATTTAGCGTGGAGAAATCGGAACGAGCAACAGTGTAGCGAGAAAAATATAAGAGAAAGCCAGTTTCCTTATATTTTTTATAAAGCTTTGATTTTTTATTCTTTAACTTTGTTAGTTCTTTGGTAAACCATAACGGTCTATTAGAAAATTGTGGAGTACCAAGGGGAACACAAGCATCAAATAGACAGTTTAATGTAGAATAAGAAATTTCAACTGCCTTGTCCAGGTCAATACACGAGGAAAGTTGGGACCAGTCAGTACGTGAAATAAGCAAAGAAAGTTTTTTAAAATCGGTCTTCCGAAAACAACGAACTCGCTTCTCCGGTAAAACACCTGCATCCGAAACACTTGTTGGTAAGTCAATCAACACCTCCAGAGTTGGGTGGTAGGGATCTTTAGGTGAGGAGATAGGATTTGATCTGGATACCGCGCAGGTATACTATTTTACCTAGACAATTTGGTATAGAATTGGTTTGAGACAATGCTATATCAAAAAGGCTATCAACAAAGACATGAGTTGACGAAGAATTCAATACGTTGGACTCACATGACGAAAGCCACGAAATTCCAGAAATATTAAAATTTCCAAGAACTATTAAGAAATCACGATCAGAAAGCATTTCAGAAATACTATTGATTACAGAAAAATGGGATAAATACAGAGAGTTATCTGAGGCAGGAGGTATATATGAGCAGGTGATAAAAATACTAAAACTACAATAAATTAGTTTTACAGCTACAAATTCGATATCTAAATCACTACCTAAATCTACATGCTCAGAAGAGATATCAGCATCGACAGCAATAAGTACACCACCACCGCGACGCTGCATGCGATCACGTCTATAGACAGAAAATTTGTTAGTAAAGACTTCAGTATTCAGAATATCATACCTTAACCAAGTTTCAGTGAAGGCAATGACATGAAAAGGAAAATTTAAGCTATCTAAATAAACATTATTAAGTTTACTACAAAGTCCTCTTACATTTTGATAGCCAAGCAGGAGAGAAGTTAGTTTTTTGAGCTATCAGATGGAGTTTGAGGCTTAGAGGAATTAGTGGTAACATTTGGAAGTAAAATCGGTGGCCGATTTTTCTTTTTATTTACATACTCTTTAATAATTAAGTATTCCGGCCAGAAGTCTTTTGAGCAAACTTTACTAAAATGCTCGGCAGGAACACTTATTTTGAATGATGCGATTTCCCGTTCATATGAGAAGTTAAATTTTTCCACCTTTAATGATGCTTGAATTTTGGACCGAATAAAGGTCCTAATGTCGTCAGATGACGTATTAGGGGCAAGCCTAGAAACAAAAATTTGTTTCATAGGTGGGACACCTACTATAGTGTTCTGAGCAACTGTAGCAGAACTCGGGATAGGAGCATCTGTACTAGCTGGTAGAACGTTAGGTACAGCAGAGGGTTGATCATGTTGAGTTTCTGCAACATTAACAACTACTGCAGGTACCGAGACTGAAACGGGATCAGAACAAATGACATCCATGGGAACAATGTCATTGTTGGCAATCATTGACGCTGACGAGTGTCGAGGGGTGGGAGACGTAAATGACATTAGATTATTCGGAACAGACGAGTTGTTGACCAGTTCAGGGACATCAAGTTCGTTTGGGCCAATGGACAAACGAGTATTAGCTTTTTTACGCTTTGGAGACTCAGTTAAAAGCTTCATGCCCTTAAACCCAGAGTCCAAAGTTGCGAAACTATCCGCAAGTTTTTTGAAACCTGCGAATAGATCACCAAAGCCTTGCTTCGTCTGACGTATGAATCCCGCAACATCCCTTGCAACATCCCTGCATGACTCACATGTCCATCTTAAACCAGATTTTGAGCCAATTAGGTCGACTATACGGCCGGTGAAGCCAGCACATTTTTCATGTGAAACATTGTCACAGAGCCAGCAGCAAACGAAACCCATTTTTGCGCTTGCTGGTACACGGCATTTTTTATTATAGCAGACAAACATACTGCAGGTTTTTGATGCAAATAAAAATTTAATGAAACCAAAAATTGAAATAAGAATAAAAAAAAATTTGTGTTAATAACAGGGTATTAGTACGCTGATATCTACTTACAGAAAAAACAGCAAGCACAAAATCACAATCGCGGGCGCGACGAAAGCAGAGAAAAGAATAGCCAAAACGGCCAACAACAAAACACAGCACAAAGAGCGCGAGAGCGGAAAGTGCCCGAGATCGGAAAGAGCGCGATATGCAATGATATACCAACAATGTGCTGTAGCAGTTCAAAACAAAACACAAATTTACTGTAAGCTCTCACAAACAGAAAATTAGGCCTCACAAATTGTTGATATATTAAAACACAGAATTAATTGTAAATTATTAAATATTATTACACTGTGTGTGTGTATATAATAAAAAAGAAAACTGTGTAATAAAAAATAAAGCCAGAACTTGACCGTACTGCCGTCAGTACGTCAACGTTCAACATCAAGTTGTCTGCTAATCGCAAAGCTTTTGAGAAACTAATAAATTTCTAATTTCAACCCAGATGTAAATCTATAATATCAACCTACCAGCATAGACTTGTGATCTTATATACTGCCACTATATTATTGGAATTTTCATCAATTATAATAAAGAATTCATTCTATAATGCCAACAAACGTCAATTATACTGATTTCAGAAAGGCTTTCGATTCATTCCACTATTGTCTTAATTATGATGATATCTTCATTTATCTTATATAGATCTCAAAAGGGTATTTTACTAGGGCTTTTTGTTTGTCCAAGTCACTTCCGGGTACCCCAAGGAAGTCATTTTGCCGTACTAATGTATGCAAATGATATTTTCATGATCTCCTACACAGTCTCAAATTGAAATCTGACTTTGGATTTTTACATCGCACTGGTTCGTTCTCTACTTGAGCATGGTTCTGATATCTGGTATACCCAGTTTAGTATACATAATCAAGATACGCTTGAGTGGTGCAGAAACAATTTATTTAGTCTACGTAGTCTTAATTGGAACCCTACTAGTAGATTACCATTATATTGTAGTAGACCTTTTTTACTATACCTTCCTTTTGTTTCCGACCCGTAGCAGTATGCCATCCGTAGTTTTTTTATACAGACTAATTACCAAAGAAAATGACTCTTCAAAATTGACAAATCAGTATGCTTTGTCGATCCCGTCAGAACAACCAGAAATTTTCTTCTTCTCTCTCTTCCGCTGTAATACTAACTACATATTATATGTTGTACTACTCCCAATCCTTTTCGGTAATCTGTAATCTGTCTTTCTATTTATCTCTATTTTTATACCCGCCTACCCAACCAAAAAGAAGGGTATTATAACTTTGTGGCAACTGAAAATGTATGTAACAGGCAGAAGGCAGAAGGTCAGCGTCAGCAGCGGAGATGATATAGCCATGTGCATCTGTCCGTATTAACACATAGATCTCAGAGACTATAAAAGCTGGAGCCACCAATTTTTCAGGATTTTAAGTCTTTTTAATGTACGCAGATAAAAGATAAAAGCACCTGTTCAATTGCTATGTAACTAAGTGATACAATAATTGTGTTCAATAAATCTAATATAGTGCTACCAAGCTAATAATTTTGAACAAAGTTAATTTCGGTATATTTTTTTGGTATATTTGTAGTATATATTTTTTATGTGTAATAGTATAAGAGGGAGTTAGATACTAACATATATAATGTTTTGTAGAATAATGATCTGCTCAAACATATTCCGCCCGTTGAATAGTCCAACTATTCAAGACCAATTTGTTCTGGAAGTGGGGCAATTTTGCATATATGACGTCAATCTTAATAGTTGCCACTCGGACTCATCCGTCAACTCCTGTGCTTGTGTTGATAAAGCGATTAAGAATTCACTGTTACACTGGAGTGTTGTCATCATGAACGAGGAACAATTGGCCGGGCTGAATACAAAAATGTTGCTTAAGATAAGTAACGCGTTCAGTTTTGGCACACACAATACTAATCATCATCTTAATGATCTCTGAAAATTTGGTTACAATCGGACAATAAACACAGAAGTTATTAACGAATTACTTTTATAAGGCGAAATCGGGTGCAGCCGCACCTGTTCAGCTAGTTGCCACTCAGTGACATAATAATGGTGTTCAATAAATATAATGAAGTGCTACCAAGCCAATCATTTTGAACAAAATTTATTTCGCTATATTTTTGGTATATTTTTAGTATTTTAAAGTATATTTTCAGTATATATTTGAAAAATATAATATTTCGATGGTCGCTCTTTATTATTCTTCCATTCAGTAAAATTGGGTGACGGGTACCTCACAGTCGAGCAAACTCGACAGTAGCTTTCTTACTTGTTTTACCCAATAATTATTATAATTTTCATAATTTTATAACATTATTAAACGCTGCGTTTCAAGAATATCTTCTCTTATGCTCTAACTTCCGCATGTACACTTAAAATCCATGACCTCGTACAGTCAAAGCTTGACTGTAGCCGTTCCTACTTGTTTTGGTATATATTTAGTATATTTTCAAATAAATTTTTAAATAATATAATATTTCGAAGATCGCACTTTTTTTTTTTCTTCCATTCAGTAAAATTGGGTGGCTGGTATCTCACAGTTGGGCAAACATGACGGTAACTTTCTTGCTTGATAAATTCCTGTCTGTATTATTTGTGTTACTGTTCGCAACTATGTAAAAGAGCACTGGGCACGGTATTGCTTAGGCTGACGGCAGGGTGCGCGTGAGAAGCGAACTACATTGTCCTCTTTTTGTTATTAATGTGAACGTGATGGATAAAAAAAGACCAGATTAATTAAATTTTCCACGTTTATCTCCATTTCGTTCTGGTGTTCTCTCACAAATGACACTAAATGATTATAGAAACTTAAAAAACGCATGCTTTGAAAATAAACGTTAATTGAAGCACAGAATACAACAAAACTATCGTACGCTCTGAGCGAGTTGAAACGATAAAGCAGGTTGCAAACTGCTCTCTGGCATTGTTCTCGCTTTATCGCTTGAGCTCGCTTCGCTCTCACTCTGACATCTTTCGAGCGATTCTAGCGATAAAAATGCTTGCAGTGATTTATTGATCGTTCTCGCCCAATATTAACGTTTTGCTTCTCTCGCGCATCCTTCCGTCAACCTTAGGCTTCCCACAGTACTTTCTGCGACTGCTGAACTCTCTTTATAGCAGTATAAAAAGAAGACACACCCGAGCAATTACATCTCGATTTCAAGACCCTAGACACAACGAAGTTATGTCTTTTGTCCCTGTCTTTTTTAAGTCTTTTTGCATCGTTTCAGTTTTACCCACGAGATCACCATAATCATGCTCAAGGTTCCGTCAGTTCGATCTCAAGGATCGCGCTAACACAACAAGACCAACGTTCCACTTCAGCTCGATCTCAAACGACGATTGTCAAACCATCGTTTATTGTCCTTGCCATCCTGATTACTCTGGTTACACTGTCTCGTTTTTGCTCACATGCTGATGGCTACTGCTTTGGTAGCGAGCCTCGTACTGTAACGGTCAAGTTTTATTGGAGTTGTTTTAATTTTGTTGGGTGCTCTCAAGCACCTACCTTCGTGCCTACCGTTGAAATAGAAACTAAGCAATTGCTACTTATCTAACCATTCATGGGGCGAGTCAATTTCAATGATTCGGTTCGAAGGACCAATGATTGTGTATGGGATGTTATGGTATGCTGCTCAAAGTCCCCCGAAGAAATAAAAAAATTTATTGAATGATTGAATTCTAAAAAACTTCATATACTTGGTCTGAATTTAATTGTAGAACTGAAGTAATAGAACATAAATTATATGATCCTTGTTTGGAGTAATTTCAGTGGATTTCAGTATATTCTATTGTCCATTCCCTAAATAAGATCCTATCTAACTAATAGTTTTAAATTTTATGTAAGAAAAAGTTAAAATAGATTAAATAAATTAATTTAAAGTAAGTACTTCTGTTAAACATGAGTAAATGGTTACTAAAAATTAAAACAAAAAATGCTGTGTGTTATTTATGGATATTTAAGGATAGATGTATACTTTAACTTCGTGCCAACCGAAAAGTGCATGAATGTATATGTGAGAATGTATTAGAATAGATAGCGAGCATACTCTGGTATGTTGATTAACAATCTACAATAGAATGTTTGGATAATGTACATGTAAGCACTTATGTAAACACATAGACAAAGAAAATAAAGCGATGGGTACCTATGTATTCGTAGGGGCTAGTTGATTTTTATCAGTACTATCCGGCTCGAATGACCAATGATTGTGTTGGGGTATCAAAGTATGCTGCGGAAAATCCCACGAAGATTTAAGAAGACATTTGATTCAACTCTAAAAAACTTCAGTATAAACGTAGCTCTTGTTTGTAGAATAGAAGTGATAGAAAATAAATTACATGAATAACCCTTGGCTCCACCTGAGTCTGCAATTAATTTTGGGATTCCAGTAGGCGAGAAGAGAGTAAGATAAAGATACTTTTTAAATAAATAAATACTTTTAAATTCTCATCGTTTTATTCTCTAATTACAATTAAAAACAGTTATAATGTATGTCTAAAAAGTAGGTTTGCCACCAAAAGCGCATCTCTCATTATTTTTCCACAAGTCGATTTGTTGACATCTTGGGCTGTTAAAGATGAACGAAGTGGGATCAGAAAATTTTTGTGTATGTTTGTTCCCAATTGATACTTTTCAATAACACTATAAATTGCTTTGAATAGTGGTTGTTTATCAGAATGGAAATATCCTCTATTCCCGTGCAATATTTTTATGCCCGCGTGATCGGTGTTACAAATACGCATGTACATACAGTGATCAGGGCGGTAATTGTATTCGCATGGCATGATATGTAGCTTATCGGGATGATAGTAAAATAGAATATTTATAATATCTTGGTCACCCCAGGTAATACGCAACTTGTACTCTTTATATATATCCAGCACATGTTTTTCCCAATTAAAATTTCGCATACGTGTAAGGTTCATCAACATAACTCCACTGTTCACTCCAAGTCGACCATAAAATGGATGTCGCGCAAAGCGGTTGTACCACCCGATATTTTCATTTTCGTGCTCAGGCGCAAGTGCGGCAATTTGACTTTCGTTAAATTTTCCAAAAAATTTCCATATATCGGAGACTGGAGACAAGAATAATATATCTGTATCAACGTATACCAACGAGTCAACCTCCGTCAGAAGAAACTATAAAAAAAGGAAATAATTAAATTGAAATTTAGTAATAAAGTAGACCATGCTTCATGGTGATATTCTCATCTTTGTATGTGTGACTGCTTTGTACATATATCTATCTGATCGAGAAGATCGAGTTTGTTTCTGATTTTGCCACGCTTCTTTACACTCCTGCAAATCGAAAATAAAATAATTTCTGCAGTATATGCTGTGAGACACCCGCCACCCATTTTTACCGAATGCAAAAAAAATAATCAGATTTGCTTGCAAAAATTAAATATACTGTCTTCAAATTTAATCAGTCTTTGAGATCTCCATACCGTGGCGAGCACAAGTGGATACAAAAATTTTGAGCATTTTAGTCTGTAAAATCTTGAAAAGTAAGTGCATACATCCTTGTATTTTGTTTTATGCTTTGAAATTATTTAAACAGAAATAAATTATATTGAATTTTCAAAAACATTGATTTCTTAAAAAAATTAACATTTAACGAAAAAGTCAATGTATCCACTTTAGCACGTTTTTTATTTTTCATTTTGCAACACAAATTTTGCAGCCTTCAATGATAAAATCTGGGGATTGCTAGCTAAACTTAAGTTCTTGTGTCGCTAGACTTTGCAATAGAAGACTAATTGTTTTCGCTTCGCTCCAAAATTTATCAATTCCTATCAAATATTTAAATTGAAATCAAAATAAAGAAAATTTCGGTAGATTTGGAAAATAAAATAATTCAATTGACTGAATGCAGTAAATCTGCACGGAAATTTCCAAATCTCTGGGAATATGTCATCGAACAGTTATGCAAGTTCGGATTAGACGCAATATCAAAATCGCGCAAACGTATGCTCACCGACGGGGATGCTCGAGCTATGAAGCTAATTATGACCACCAAGAAGAACACCACACTAAAACAGGCTGCGGCGAATATAAATCATCCCATAAGTGAATGGTCGGCATGAAGAGATCTGTACATTATCGGCCCAACAGCGGCAATTAAGCAGAAGAAACCTGCCCCATACGATAAAATTGTTGCAGCACGGCTAAAATTTAGCAAGGAACATAAAATGTGGCGCGTTGAGGATTGGAAGAAGGTCATGTAGTAAGATGAGACCAAAATAAATAGATGTCAGTCAGATAGCAAAGAATATTACTGGCACAGGCCTCACGAAAAATTAAAAAAACACCAAGTCATGGAAACCATGAAGTATGGAGGATGCTTGATGGGATGGCGTTTGCTTCACGTGGTGGAACATCGGGCCATTGGTAAAAATTGGTGGTATAATGAAAATAGAAGATTACCTTCATATTTTGGAGACAAATTTACCCGATTTTCTAGACAAATGTGCCTACTCTATACCTGATATCACCTTCCAGAAGCATACTACCAAGATTGTTAAAAACTGGTTTCAAAACAATGCTTTCGCATTATGCTGGCTTGCTCAAAACCCCAGATTTGAATCCAATTGAAGATTGGCAAGCTACGAATCCTCGCTAAAGGGATTGGATGAGCTTTGGAATCGTATACAGACATAGTAGCGCTATATTCCACGCGATCACTTACAAAATTTAGTTGATAGTATGCCAAATCGCATTAAAATATTTTTAAAAAAATGTTTAATGAGAAAAATAAAAAACGACTTGACTTTTTCGATAAATGTTAATTTTCAAGCAATCGATATTTTTTTAAATTCAAATATAATTTATTTGTGTTTAACTAATTTCAAAGAATAAAACAAATCAAAATTACAAGGATTGAAACATTTTTTAAGATTTTACAGACAAAAATTCTCAATAGTGGCAAACATATATCCACTTGTGCTCGCCAGTGTAGGTGATCCTATGGACGGATAGACAGACGAACAGTACAAAGTTATACGAGTAATACCTACAGGTGACCGGGTATATCAACTTAACAAGCCTACCACCAGCAACACCAGATAAGAAGGCAACGTCAACAAAAATAATTGTAACAGACAAACGATGCCGAAGAGAACAACAGTAGGAGGAGGGCAAACAAACAATACCGAACCGAACGACAATAAGACTCAACAGACGACTGATATGAAAACAACAACATCAATAGGTGTCGCTCAAATATTCAAATAAGACTTGAAAATATAAAAATTAAAGCAATCGCAATTTTCAAAAATTACCTACACCTCAACACAAACATTTCGAAATGATACGATGCGTAAGCTGCGTTTACTTACGCTTTCCTTTGCGGTATCCACTACTGAACCAGCCAACATGCAACTAAAGCGTGTCCCAATCTCGGAAAATAACGAAGCGAGCCAGATCTTTTCTTTTGTTAATGGTGTTATAGATGTGTCCCAGCCGAAAATGTATGTAACAAGGAATACGAGAGATATCTTACACTATAAAGTATATATATTCTTGATCAACGTTAAGCGCTGAGACGATATAGCAATGTCCGTCTGTCTGTACAAAAAACTTGATTTTAGAGAATGTTTTGTCATTTATTTTGTATGCAGTTACCGACCCGCAAATCGCAATGCATGCATCTATTTATACCCGCCTATCCAAAGGGTAGAAGGTATTATAACTTTGTGCCAACCGTAAATGTATGTAACAGGCAGAAGGAAGCATCTCCGATCACATAAAGTATATATATTCTTGATCAGCGTCAACAGCCGAGATGATATAGACATGTCCATCTGTCCGTCCGTCCGTATGAACAGCTAAATCTCAGAGACTTTAACAGATAGAGCAACCAATTTTGCGAGATAGTGTGTCTTATTGTTATACGCAGATCAACTTTGTTTTAGATTTTGGCAGCGCCTCCGCAAATTGAAAAAAAATTAGCTGCAAGCGTCATTTTAAAGCTAGAAGAATTACTTTTATAAGGACAAATCTGGCGCAGCTGCACCTGATCAGCTGGTATGTCACGGCATGTGAAGTTGCACCTGATTTCCAGACTAACAATTTTTTCTCGAATAACTACCAAGCTGTTGTTATATTATGATGCATGTTCCATTATCACTTTCGAAAGAAATTTGTTAAAGTAAAATTCCCGGACCTTTTTCAATTTTCATTCTAAGAAAATTTTCGGTAACTTTCTATTTGGTATATGGATTCGATTTCACAATCAACTAAACCAATTAATTTGGAATATTTTGCTAAGTTAATAATAAGTGTAATCTATATATATAAAATTTGAATACAAGTTAATACAAGTTTTGGAAGTTTTATAACTCGAGAACGGCTGAACGGATTTATCTTATCTTAGTCTTGAAATGTTCGTGGTGGTCTAGGGAAGGTTTAAGTGGTGAGAAAAAATCGAATAATTTCCGCAAAAACCCTAAAAACAGCCCTTTTCTCATAAAAAAAAAGTGTTGCCTACCCAAAGAACAATTTAGGGCAGCAAAAAAGTCGAACGAAAAGTAGGCTGCGTTCATCAAGCCTGGACAAAAAATCTAACGACAAGCAAGCCTAGATATTTTATTTGGAAATCGTATTACGGATTTGCAACACACTTGGTTCATTGAATTCTACGATTTTGTGGGAGTTCAATCGTACTTCTATATATATAAAAATTTACAAATTTTATTTGGAAAAAAATTGACAAATTTTATTTTGGAATATTATTTTCGTATTACGGATTTTCGAATGACATGCAAGCCTGGATATTTTATTTTGTGAGATTTCAATCGTGCCTCTATATATATAAAAATTGACAAATATTATTTGGAAATCGTATTACGGATTTTCGAAGACAAATTTTATTTAGAAATCGTATTACGGATTTTCGAACGACAAACAAGCCTGGATATTTTATTTAGAAATCGTATTACGGATTTGCTACACACGTGCTTTATTGAATTCTACGATTTTGTGAGATTTCAATCGTGTTCTCGAATTCGTTCATCAATCAGTTCACGTGCATAGCAAAATAAAATGCCACGACTAAGGCGTGCTAATAATGCTTCTTCTTTATCGTCGAACAGAAGATTGCAAAGTGAGGAACAGCGTGCACAAATTAATGCCGATAACAGAGATCGATATGCACGAAATCGAAATTCACCTCGAAATCGGCCAATGCGAGCGGGAGTTCGTGTTTGACAGCAAACGCTCCTTGCTTACGATAGTGCGATTGAGCAAAGTGAAAAAGCCACAATTTGATTCTCCACCCGATCCACTACGTTCGCTGATTTTTGGAATGTCATCAACGTAGACACATTTTTTGTCTCATATTTAAGAATACAATAGATCATTTCAAATGACTTCTTTTGGCCCGACAAGGGTTGGCCTGTTGGCATTCAAAGCTCTTTATTTGTGTACGCTCCAAATGGACAGACGAAAAATATAGTTTATCCAAATGTTTTGGATTGAAAATAAAAATTTTAAAATAAAATAAATGACTTTCATATAAAAAATTCTAGGATTTCTCATATTATGACTGCATGTGGCGATGCGGCGAAGCGCATGGGGATCCGCTAGTATTATATATTAAGGTGATAAACTGGTATTTCGGAAACATAACTGCCTGCTTTCGACAGTTATTCTTATTTAAGCATTTATATCATAATCATATTAGTTGACCATGTAATAAATACTTACCGGCAAAAATAAGCGTTGAGCAGCACATGGCTTGAAAAGTGATTTCCACTCCATTTCACTTTGGTTTGGAAACTTTAATGTCAATAGTTGGAAGTCAAACATATGCGGTAAGAGCTCATTCCAGTCTGTCAATTTTTCCTTTAGGGTTTCAGATAATGAATCCTCGGTAAAAATTAAGAACTTAAGGTATTCTTCATAATAATTAAATAGTAAAGCTGACTTAATCATGATCAAAGTGTCCTGGGCACGCTGACCACAGGCAACAACAACAATATGAATGACGTTTTTCCTTTTTATCCTATAAAGAGTAGAATTAATACATTGTGTTAATAATACTATTGAAATGCTTTCAATTGATCAAAAAAAATTTAAATTAACTTTTACTTATATATTGTCTCTCTAAATATAAACCTACTATCAGTCTTGTGTGAGCGCTCAGCCTGGAAGCACCAAATTCGGAGCAACGAAAAATTTAAGACAAAGCATAACAAAACGTAACAATACAAAAAAAAAAAAAATCAAAATTACAAGAAATAAGAGGCCGTTATCTGGTGACACCATTATGTCACCTAAAGCAATTAGAAAGAAGTGGAAAAAAAAAGACACTGGGCAGCAGTCCTATGTCAATGCAAACTATTATTCTCCGCTTCAAACTCAGTTGAGCAAAGAAGAAGAAGAAATCACTGATAATAATGATGTTGACTGTGAGCAAATCATCACCAAAAACAAAGTTTACATTCCTCCAATAACTGTGCTTAAATGCACAGTGGAACAACTGCATAACTTTTGCAAATCAATAAATTGCTCTAAATACTCTATTAAAAAAATGTCTATTGGAATTAAACTCTTCTGTATGGACATAAAAAACTATGAATCCCCTTGTGCTTCATTAAAGGGGAAATTTGAATTTTTCTCCTACGCTGATAAAAATGTTAAACCCTACAAGGTGCTACTTTTTGGACTTGATGAAATGGACTAAAAACGGATATCATTGGTTTAGGACTTCAATGCCTCGATGTTAAGCGCGTAAAGCGAACGCGACCAAATAACTCAGTTGTAATCTTTTATGTGATCTATTTCACAAAAAAATCAGTTTCGCTTAATGAGCTCAGAAAATCATACTCAGTCATAAATTATGTTAAAGTAAAATGGGAATATCAAAGGAAAAATAGCAACCAAATCACCCAATGCTACAATTGTCAAATGTCTGGACATGGATCAAACCAATGCGCAGTCAAACCATACTGTTCAATCTGTGCAGGAAATCACAAAACTACTGAATGCCCGGAAAGAGATGCTGTCAAATGTGCCAATTGTAATGGCCCGCACAAATCCAACGACCCCGACTGCCCTAGCAGGATAAGTTATGTCAATTTAAGATCTAAATTCCAATCAAATCGAGTAAGACCAAAAGCTAACTTTATTTCTAAGCCTCCGCAGCTGGACTTTACTAAACATTTTCCAAACACTCTTAATCAATCTAATTTAAATCCAAACGACACCTGGGTTAAACCAAATGTAACGCCAAATACGGGTGCAGAGCTTTTCTTTAGAGGAAATCAAGTCCTTAACATTTGATCTCATTAGAAGCTTAAGTAACTGCAAATCCAAGGCAGACCAATTTGAAGTGATAACCTCACTGGCTTGCAAATTTCTAACATAATGTTGAACAATCTTTCAATAATAACTTGGAACGCTCGAGGCGTTAAGAACAAAAAAGATGAGCTCTTTGATTTTCTTAAAAGAAAAAACACAGATATTTGCTTATTAACCGAAACCTGGCTGAATAGTTAAATTTCAATCAAACACAATAATTACTATTGCTACAGGTATGACAGATCTTGTAGAAGAGGGGGAGGGGTAGCTATAATCATTAAAAAATCTATCCGCCACACCCTGCTACCCCTTCCCAATACTAAAACTATAGAATCAATTGGCATAAATTTTATTAATAATAATGGAATAAGTACTCTAATCTTTTGCTGTTATTTCCCCGGAGGGCGAGCAGATTCTGCAAACAAGCAAATATTTTCAAACGATATTCGACTATTGTGTACTCATTCGGACAACTTTGTGTTGGGAGGCGATTTAAATTGCAGGCACAGACTTTGGGGTTGTAACCGTGCAAACGCTTGGGGTACAATACTAAATGAGTTTTTAATGTCACGTGGCTTGTCAGTCCATTTTCCTGACCAACACTCCTATTTGCCAGCGAGTAGTAGGAGTCAATCCTCTACACTTGATATTTTTATAACAAATAGCTCCCAATCATTAAACAATACTATAGCAATCAATGCTCTGGGCTCCGATCACCTCCCAGTCCAAACTTCTCTTCAATCAAATTTCAACAGAATCAAAAAATTCTCTTTTGATATTAAAAACGCAAATTGGATTGTTTTTGGTAGAGTCATCAATCAATTAATTCCAGAATGCGAATCCATTTCCATTCAAGCACAAGTTGACATAGACAGGTTAATAACACATTTCAACTCAGTTATTCTTACAGCAAAAGAGCGATCCATTCCGAAAAAAGAAATTCGATTTGCCCAAAAAGCTATTCCCCACAACATATTATCACTAATTATGCGGAGAAATCGACACCGCCGAAATTGGTTAAGGCACAGAAACAGAGCTGATCTGGCACTTTTGAGATGGCTCAGCCAACTTATAAATTCCAAGTTATCCAAACTTAGAAATGAGCATTGGAATAACCTTTTATCCTCGCTTGGAAAAAATTCTTCCTCCTTTTGGAAAATATCAAAAGTTATCAAGAAGAAAAATACCAGCATTCCAATTTTAAGACAAGCCCAACAAAATTTCGCAACAGCTGAACAAAAAGCCGAACTATTGGCATCAATATTCGCCTTGAATCATTGCCATTCAAACAATCTCAGTGATCCTCTAACAATATCGGAGGTCACTAACTTTATGACATCATTTGACTCGTTGTCTGTAAATGAGGAATTGTTCTTGTCGGACTATCAAGAAATTTCTTCGATCCTAAAATAACCTTAAAATTAAAAAGTCTCCTGGTCTTGACAACATCGACAACATGTGTTTAAAAGCTCTCCCTAAAAAGGGGGTAAAGTATTTAACTTTGATTGTTAATGGTTGCCTTCGCTTAGGTTATTTTCCTCAGGAATGGTTGTCCCCATTTTAAAAATGAACAAGCCCCCAGAGTGTCCCACATCTTATAGACCCATTAGTCTGCTCTCTTCGGTTAGTAAAGTTCTTGAGAAAGTCATCAAAAAAAGGATTTTCGACTTTACTGAAAATAATGATGTACTTCCTTCTCAGCAGTTTGGTTTTCGTCCTGAACATAATACTGCACACCCTCTATATAGAATTAAAAAAATTGTTAAGTCGAACTTTAGCAGATCCAAGTCCACAGGCATGGTCTTACTAGATATTAAAGCGGCCTTCGACTCTGTTTGGCATGAAGGTCTTGTTTACAAATTGAATCTTTTACATTTTCCGCCTCAGATTATTAAAATAATAAGAAGCTTCCTTGCAAACCGCTCCTTTGCTGTATATATATGTGATTATCAATCTCGAATATATAACCTAAGTGCGGGTTGTCCGCAAGGATCTTGTCTTTCCCCACTTTTGTACAATATATACACCTCTGATTTCCCTGCCTTAAATGGATGTACTGCATCAATCTTTGCAGATGATACTGCAATTCTATGCACTGGAACCCTTGCAAGTGATATTACAAATTCTCTTCAAGTAGCTTTTAATACTCTTGTTGCATATTTCAATAAATGGAAAATTCTTGTTAATTCAGACAAAACTCAAGCTATATTTTTTACAAGGAAACGGAAAAATATTTATATTCCAACAAATAGTATATTTCTCAACCAAGTGGACATAAATTGGGAAAACAATGTCCGATATTTAGGAGTCATATTAGATAAAAAGCTTAATTTTTCAGACCACATTCAACATATTATAAAGAAAACAAATATATTAGTTCGCATCTTATACCCTTTTATAAATAGAAATTCTCGACTGAGCATAGAAAATAAAATGTACTTATTTAGATCTATTTTTCAGTCAACAATTTTTTATGGGGCACCGGTTTGGGCCGACGTTGCTAATGTTCACATTTATAAAATCCAGGTGGCACAAAACAAAATATTAAAAATGATATTTAATCTTCCGTGGCATTACTCTACTGCGGAGTTGCACAACTTAGCTGGGATTGAACTGGCCTCAGAGAGATTGGCCAAATTACACACCAACTTTGTAAATAGAAACACTAATTCTAATTATTTACACCTTCAAAATGTTTAATATTATTATAAGATATAAGTCTAGTTTTTTTTAAGATAGTTTAAGTTTAGTTTACTTAAGTTTTGTTACTTATACATATATAATAATGTTTCTTTATGGGGGTTTTTTGCACTAAAATAATGTTATATTTTTTCCCGTCATCAAAATTTAATGATAAATCCCAATTTATTTTCTTTATAAAACACATTTCTAAGTAGAAAAGGTTGAAAAAGGCCTGTACTCTTAATACTCAATTATTATAATCACTCACACTTGTGTAATATTAAAAATTTTTTATAAATAAAGTGTTCCATATAATAATAATAATAAACCTACTATAGGGTAGAAGGGTATTACAACTCTTTTCCTACCGTGTAATAGGCAGAAGGGATTTACATATTTGTATATATTTTTGATTAGGGACAACAGCCAAAACGGTATAGCCATGTAATTTGTTCTATATTTTTTACATCTTGGACGTTGACGTACTAACGGCAGTACGATCAAGTGGCCCAGCGACACCAAGCTCGGGCTTGTTATCGCGCGGACCTAGGCAGACACGACCACCCGCCCATCCGATCGAGGGGCAACCGCATAACGTGCGGGAACGGAGGTCGCGAACAATTAACACAGACAAATCAACAAAATAGTAATAATAAAAAGAATAAAATAATAATAATACTAATAATGATAATAATAATAATACTAAGAACTATTTTAAATACGAGCTAAAGTTTGTAGAAGTAATGTTTTTATTTGAAAGGTAGTGTTAGTATTGTTAACAAGATTAGAAAATTTATTATAATTTACATATAAAATACGAAAAGGATTATTGTGACTGGCATAGTTAGTACAACAACGGGAAAGAAAGAAAAATAATTATTTAAATGGGGAATGCCCCTAAAAAATGTCATAAGTTTACATTTATTGCAATTAAGATTTAATAAATTTATAGCACACCAAAATTGAAAACAATCAAGGTCAGATTTCAATCTGAGGCTATATATGGCGTCATTAAAAGTAAACATCATCTGCATACATAAGTATGCGAGAGTATGATATAACGGACGGTAGATCATTTAAGAATAATGTAATGGGCTTAAATGACTTCCTTGAGGTACACCAGAAGTGACTTGGACGATCTTAGACACAGAGCCCTTGTAAAATACTCTTTGAATTCTACATGTAAGATATGAAGATATACACAAAATTAAGTTCTGTGGAAATCCAAGAAGACTGAGCTTATACATATAATAAGAGACTATGGTTGACAAAATCAAAAGCCTTCAAATAATTTTAAAAGTGGTTTACATAGTCCCTCTGCACAGAACCTAAGCATGCAACTACGAACTCCGTCAGGGCCAGGAAAGAAAACTGGTTTACATGACTTAAGTTTACGTAAGAGTAAACTTTCAGAAATTAAGGGACCAAAAATGCAATTCGCTTGGTTTACTTGATACGGATAAGACTGAGCTCTATAAAAAGTGATGTGAAATAGGTCGTTTTGAAAAAATCAGCAAACAGATCGGCAGTGCCACGATCATTAAAAGCTGTCTTTTTATCAAAAAATAATGTTGTTGGAAGTGCTGACGTCTTCCGCTTCGAATTGACGAAGTCATAGAAGTGTTTCGGGTCACGCTGAAACGTTAGTCTGCACTTTCTCAACTAATCCTTGTAGCAAAGATTATTTAGCGTGAAGAAATCGAAACGAGCAACAGAGTAGCGAGAAAAATATAAGAGAGAGCCAGTTTCCTTATATTTTTTATATAGCTTTGACTTTTTATTCTTTAACTTTGTTAGTTCTTTGGTAAACCATTTTTTAGAATCGGTCTTCCGAAAACAAAGAACTCGCTACTCGGATAAAACACCTGCATCCGAAACACTTGTTGGTAAGCCAACCAAACTCCAGTAGGGTGGTAGGGATCCTCAGGTGAAGAAATAGGATTTGATCTGGACACCGTGCAGGTATTGGGGTCCAAAACAAAAATCAGATCAAGCATTTTACCTAGACAATTTGGTATAGAATTGGTTTGAGACAAAGCTATATCAAAAGCTATATCAACAAAGACATGAGGAGACGAAGGACTCAATACGTTGGACTCACATGACGTATGAACACCTAGATCTCAGAGACTATAAGAGATAGAGCAACAAATTTTTCGCGACAGTATGTCTTATTGTTGCACGCAGATCAAGTTTGTTTTTGACCACGCCCCCTCCCGCCCCCGTAAATCGAATAAAACCGAATTGCAAGCGTCGTTTTAAACCTAGAACGTTCAATTTTGGTACGCACAATACTAATCACCATCTTAATGATCTCTGCGAATTTGGTTACAATCGGATAAAAAACACAGAAGTTATTAAGATATTACTTTTATAAGGCGTTACCACGTGCAGCTGATAGTGCCGCCTAGTTAGTTGCTATGAGACTCCGCGACATAAAAATGGTGTTCAATAAACTAAAGTGCCGCCAAGCTAATAATTTCGAACAAAGAAAACGTTGATATATTATTTTGGTATTTTTTAGTATATTTTTTGAAGTATTATTTCAGTATATTTTGGAAAATATAATATTTGAATGGTAAAATTGGGTGGCGGGTATCTCACAGTCGAGCAAACTCGACTGTAGCTTTCTTACTTGTTTTTAATAACAAGGCGCAGGAAGGGTGAAATCTCAAGTGTTAGTTTGACAGCAAAAAAAACACGTCCGAATGCGAAAGCGAGCGAATTTTTGCAACCAGATTAAATTTGTTTTGTAAATATAATACGCCCTCTTCCGTCCACGAAAAACTAACTTAATTTTAAAGCAACAACTCATAATAATATTTAATATTTCTGTAAAATATTTACGATCAGACAATAAACAAAGAAGCTAGTTAGTTAGTTTAGTTCCTATATTTTTCAGTGTTATAATTACGGTTTTCAATAAACCTAATAAGATGCAACCAAGAAAATTATTTTGAATGTGGTATTTCCGGATTCTTGTTTTGATAAAAATTGTTATTCTTCATCAAAAGCGCAGACACACCACCTGCAACGATTTTGTTGTACATTGGTCGCCAAAATGTGCTCTCCACAATGGCGGCCGGTTTAGTATACCAATGGCTCGACAGCCATATTGATGAACGAGTTATTGTACCAGACACTCGTGGCAAGTGACGGGATGTTAAGATTCTGCTTTGGCAGAATAAAACTCATTCTGAAGAATGCCGCCATTAGGGATAGTGCCCGGCGCCCATGCCTCGCTCATTCCACCTCAAGTCTCACCTCCCGGCAGCCAAAGAGTATGAGAACAAAAAACCTTTGGAGAGGCGCCGGGTCGTTTTCGAATAACTATGCTCTTGTCCAGAAGTCTCGGTTGGTTTGGTTGGAAATAGTAGTGGACTCTGCTTACTTCCCAGAAGATCAAGATGATGCTTCACTAATATAGGTCCAGCGGCTCACCACGTTTTGCCGTTCATGGTAGGATGTGATGCTTATGCGCATCACACTACCTAAGAGAACAGCAACCTTAAAAAAAGTGCCGAGTCCATTTTGAGATATTTTATAGGTAATACAGGATGTTAAAGCTATCATAGAAAAGATCTTGGATCTCACTACAGTTCTCAAATTCCTAACAAGTAGTTTTTCTAAATGACGGGTAACCAATGAAACCTCACTATTGGACTATCAGCATATCAGGTTTTTTTTTCTAGACCAAGGAGAAATCCGTCACTACTCTTTCTGCTCCAAGAAATCCCACTGGCTGTTACTAATTGGTCAGCAGTCCTAGCTCTGTTGGTGAGATAGAGCTTGCAGCAAATCTGCTCATCTTATCCAGCTCTTTGAGTTAACTGTAGAGTTCCTTGGTGAACTGGCTGTCCATTTTTGTGAAGATGTGATTCCTGGTAAGCCTACTGTAGAACTTCAATTATACTTTTCTTGTTCAATAGTTAGCTCTGATTTTCTAGCCACAGAGACGAATTTGTGTCTCGGGTGATGATAAAATCTTTTCAGCCCACCTTCAGTATATTTTTGAGTACATTCTTGCTGTGCTGTGGTTAGCCTACTTAGGGTGAATTCCACTTGGGTATATATACCCAACTCTTGTAGGAGAGTAAATGTGCCGTTAATTGCAAAGTAGGGAAAACGTCCCGTGGATCCCATCAGCTTAATTGCTTTGTGCTATTTTCTTGATGGTGAAGGTGCTTTCGACAACACCAGCTGTGGGTCAGTTTTCATCCCATAATTAAATGGTTAGAAGCCATGCTCAATACATGGAAAACCCGTCTACTCTAGAATCCACTAAGCTCTGTATTCAGGCAATTATAGAGTGTCATCAGAGCGGAGTTGTATTCGCACCACTATGGTCCCTGGCCTTAAACGAGCTTTTGGAAATTTTTGCGGAGTGAGCCGCCGCTACCAATGGCTATGCTGAACACCTGACTCGGAGTAACTTGGAACTTTGTTAGTACTGTGACTGAGGTGGAACTTTCCAACGAAGAAACACCCAAAACAATGCGACTCACGTATTGTGAGCATGTATATAGGAAATTCTTTGCTAGAACGTATGTCTTTCACCCTCGCATCATTAGATGAGACTTCAATAAGATGGTCATGTAATAACAGATTTTCGATGTTGAATTTTATTCATATAATTTTATACCTACCTACCAAAAGGGAAGAAGTGTATTTTAACTTTCTGGCATTCGAAAATGTATATAACAGACAGAAGGAAGCATGTCCGCCCCCATAAATAATATATATTCTTGGTCAGCGCTAGCAGCGTAGATGATATAGCGATGTCCATCTGTCCGTATAAACCTAGATCTCAGAGACTATAAGATCTAGAGCAACCAATTTTTTGGGACAGTGTGTTGTCTTATTGTTGCACGCATACCAAGTTTGTTATGAATTTTGGCCACGCCCCCTTCTGTCCACGCAAATCGAAAAACCGTATTGGTACGCACAATACTAATCACCATATTAATGACCTCTCAAAATTTGGTCAATCCGATTAAATACACAGAAGTTATTAACAAATTACTTTCATAAGGCGTAATCAGGTACAGCTGCACCTGTTCAGTTTCTATGTCACTCAATGACATAATAATGGTGTTCAATAAACCGCCAAGCTAATAATTTCGAACAAAGAAAATTTCGGTATATGTATTTGTATTATAATATATATTTTTTATGTGTAATAGTATAAGAGGGAGTTAGATACAAACATACATTATATAAGAGTGCGTTAAGCAAAACAGTTCGATATTAACTAGTAATACAGGTTGGGATATTCAAATGTATTCACTATTGTAACATATGTTTTGTAGAATAATGATCTGGTGCAACATACTCCGCCCGTTGAATAGTCCAACTATTCAAGACCAATTTGTTCTGGAAGTGGGGCATTTTTGCATATATGACGTCAATCTTAATAGTTGCCACTCGGACTCGTCCGACAACTCCTGTGCTTGTGATAAAGCGATTAAGAATTCACTGTAGCACTGGAGTGTTGTCATCATGAACGAGGAACACACAATGTTGCTTAAGATAAGTAACGCGTTGCCAACGCGGGAGATATAACGGTCTACTACCGTCTATATTGGGTTCTGGTTCTGACATCTATTATGCACCAAATAATAAGTACCCAGGGGTGAGCGTCTCTCTTCTGCGTTGACGCAGTAGATCCGTTGAGGAATGCTTCTGCGACTGACGAGGCGCTTTAAGCAAAGAAGAAAGTTATCGGTGGACATGTTACGAAAAAGTTGGCTTTTGACGAAAACCAAATAAATATTGCATAATATATTATATAAATTTTATATGGCATTTTACAACGTAAGCGATAAGATGTGGTAAATGGACAACATAAATATGTAGGTTAACTCCAGTCACTAGAAATGGCTGAGTAGAATGGAATGGGTCAACAAGAGCGCATAATCTGCTCCAATAGTCGTAGTTTATTTTGTTAGCAATGTGTGCAGCGTCGTATAACCTTGCATAATACATCTCATGTATTCACTATCCAGCCTTCAAGACGCAGTAAGCCAATTAACGCTGTAAGCCAATAACGCGATATTTTGAATTCTCCATTTATGAACATATATAGAACAGCCGTATGCTTGCTGTAATGGATTTGCAAATCGATGTATTTCGGATGAATACGATGGCGATAAGTTGACAAGTCTGCGTATTTCGATAGACTTTATGTTATCATCATCCCAACTCATCTGCATCTACAAGTCTTGAACCAGAATTTTGCATCGAATGACAATTGAAGATAATACCCCAAGCAGATCATATAATTGAGCAACAACTGATACAATGCTTCGCTTAGTAAAAATCTGTGAAGTAGGTAAGTCTAGTAAGCCTAGTGTCTTTGTTATGTCCTTTGTGTCGACTTTAAAACTAAATTTCAAATCACTACCTTCCATATTACTCGTGTTCCACTTAGCATGTTCAAATCCAGCATTCGAGAGTATGCTATGCCACTTATACTTCTATTTCAAGTTACTTGACGCTTTCTGCTCCAGTGGGGAGATCATCTACATACATATCCTTAGTTAAGACAGCTGCTCTAAAAGGGAATTTAGTGGAATATATCAGTGCTAAATTTAGAGCGCATGCTATGTGATGATAACTGTATTCAGCTAGAAGAGTCGTAATGGCTCATTAAAGGATTGTCTGCAAAAGATTGACTGATACTTGCGATCTTCTGAGTTAACTTCAAACTTGCTATACATCTTAAATATATCAGAAATTACCGCATGACGATGGAAGTTATATGCAAGCAATGTCGAATTTGCTTGACAGTGAGATACCCGCCATCCAATTTTACAGAATGTAGAAAAATAAATATGAACCATCGAAATTTTATATTTTTCAAAAATGTACATGAAAATATAATAAAAATATACCGACTTTGTTAAAAATTATTAGCTTGGTAGAACTATATAAGGTTTATTGAACACCATTATTATGTCACTTAGTAACATAAACTGGACAGATGCACCTGCACCTGATTTCGCCTTATAAAACTAATTGTTTAATAACTTCTGAGTTTTTTGGTCGATTGTAATCAAATTTACAGAGATCATTAAGATGGTGATTAGTATTGTGTGTACCAAAATTTAGTTCTAGATTTAAATTCAATTTTTTCGATTTGGGGGGGAGGAAGAAGTCGTGGCCAAAATCTACAAAAAAAAAATTGATCTGCGTGCAACAATAAGACAAACTATCACGAAAATTTTGTTGCTCTAGCTCTTATAGTCTCTGATATCTAGGTGTTCATACGGACAGACAGACATGGCTATATCGTCTCAGCTGATGATTCCTTTTGGCTGTAACATACATTTTCGGTTGGCACAAAGTTATAATGCCCTTTCGATAGGCAGGTATAATTATTGAACAAAATTTAAAAAACTACGCGCAGACACACCCACGTTAAGATTAATTTAACCAACTCATCTGAATTGTAAACAATTACAAGTTTTAACTCAAAAACAAAACAAAAATTTAATTTTAATTTTATAAAGCTCTGGCTAACCCATATAAACTAAACCTATCTAATTCCGTTTGTGGATAATTATGTATAGCTATATCTGTCTATTAGTGATATACTATATAGTCGCAGATTGCATTTTGATATTGATTTTGAATCCTGGTGTGGTATAAATTTATTAAATCTAAATTATAACAAATGTAAACTTATCTAATTTTTTGGGACGCTCCCCGTTTAAACGGTTATCATTTTAGCGATATTAAACTTAAACAAATAGAGCCAGTAACAGATTTAGGTATCCTTTTTGATTAAAAATTAATGGTTGATATAGATTGCAATTTGACATTGATTGTTTTCAATCCTAGATTGCTATAATTTAATAAAATTAATTTTAACATATGTAAATTTATGTAATTTTGTAGGGGAGTTCCAAATTTAAACGACTATTATCTTAACGACTCTCATATAACGATATCTTGAGAGCATGATAAGTAACTGATTTGGATATCTTGATTCAAAATTAAACTTTGATAAGCATATTTTATCGACTTCTAATAGAGTCATAGGTATCCTAAAATTTATTAAATGTTGGTCAAAGGAATTTAGCGAAACATCTTTAAATCTCACAGATCGTCGCTCTATACTTAAGTATGGATCTAATATCTGCTGTTCTTAGAATGTTTATCAAGATTGGCTATAATCAGTGCAGAAACAATTCAATTTTTTTTTATATTTATAGTCCCAACTA
Source organism: Drosophila pruinosa (assembly GCA_018150935.1). NCBI lineage: Eukaryota > Metazoa > Arthropoda > Insecta > Diptera > Drosophilidae > Drosophila > Drosophila pruinosa. The sequence goes on from JAECWR010000034.1 coordinate 1,326,641, forward strand.
TAATCCTACTATTAGATTGCCTACGTATCGTAGTAATCGTTATAATAATAGATGTAGATTACTAAATTGCATAATTATTGGTGAAATTGAGTCGTAGTTTCTGTGCAAATTACAATAATTGATCTAATATTTCCAATACTAACACTATTTTTCAAATGAAAAACTTGCTAAAACAACACTGTGCTGCAGCAGTGCCGCATACACACAGTAACAGGAGTTCTCACCGTTTCACTGCAGGCCACTGTTGCGACTAAACCTTTGCTCGAGCGGTTGAGTTTCGCATACTGAAGGAGAGCTGAGATAGCAAAAACCGACGTAAATCATAATGGAATAAGAGAGGGTGCATTGTTCTTCGCTTAAGTTCCTATTGACAGTACATGGTTGCATGTTGGCGAGGAATGTTGCAAACGAACGATTTTTTTTTTTTTTTTGGTAAAATCGATGTTCTGCTGTTCTGTTGTTGTCGGTTATTTTGCCTAAAAGATACATTTTCCATTTCAAAAAACATAAACCAATCTATAATAAAGTACGCAAAAAATGTTAGTAAGAATTTCTTTTATCAAATTTTTTTTTTTTAATTAGGCTGAAATTTGCTTTATGCACATGAAGCTCAAACTAAAACAAAAAGTCAATAAACTACCTAAACTTACCTGCTTGGTAATTTCAATTTACATGTGTATGAAGTATTTGCACATTCATAATAATATAATTATATTTTTAGTTATACTTTAGAAAATAATTGTAGTTCAACATTTGTTTGAACTCCTAATACATCTGAATAAACTTACATTTCATTAGATCCATGGTTCAATGACTCTAAATAATCCCAACGAGGGCATTTTAATATATGAAAAATGGTTGTCAGGGCGATTATACATAGGAAACACATATATAAGTGCCGCTAAAATGAAAACATTTAGTTTGATCCTTTTGTTCAAAAACATTTTTATTACCATTTTGAATTCTTAAAGAATTATTTGAATCCAATGTACGATGTTATGGCCACCAGATAGAAGTTTAAAAATTTTATATTATATATGGTAAAAGAAAAAAAACAATTATCATATGTATAACTTTTCAACCAGCCAAAAATAACTACAAATATCAGTGGTGCCAACTTTCAAATGTCATGAGATATTGTCCGAAAACAGCGGTTCTATGAATTGTATCGCAATAGTTTCGTAACTATGTATATCCTGTTCACAACTGCCACAATGTCTTACAATTTATTTCAAAATAAATAATACAAGTCTATTCACTAAACTGAACTATGAAATTATTTAAGCTACCAAAAATAATAGAAATTCACAACAAAAATAGGGCGACTCCTACAATTGCAATATCATTGAACAGCTGAATTGAGGGTTGACTTTTTGAACAGCCGTCACAATTTCGTAGACAAACAAAGTGCAGGTACGAAAATAATAAGTATTAAAACAATGAATTACTTTTAATTTCTTACTACACCCCTCAACTGCTCAAAGTGATTTTTTCTTTAATGTGACCAACCACAAATATAAAGTCCTTTTCTGCAATTCAAAAAGCAATATTTTAATAATCCATTCAAGTTATGTACGCAGAAAAACTTAATCTCTTCGCTGGCGAAAACTCGCACATAAAATGACGGATCACTCGTGTACGGTGTGTAGGATAAATGAATTCAATATGCGAAGCAAGTTCAGCGAAACTAAATCAATTCACATTACAGTTTATTACCCTCTAGCAAATTATGTAAAATATGTTCATGTTTTTTGGCTTTGAGCGGGAGAAACGATTTGTGTCAACTCACTAAAATAAAATCGCGGAAAATCTCATAAATAACTTAAACGGTTAGCCTAAAGTGAAGATTCTAAACCTACCGCTCTTACCTTTAGTTACGAAGAAAACTCCACATTAAAATTTGTAACTATAACCACTAACCATACAATACGTAGATATACCATTTCATACAAGCGTAAATCCACAAACTCGTTTCGGTATAGTCAAGACAAGAAACCAAAATAAAAACAACAATTCGTGATAGTTGCAAATCGAATACACAAAATTTGCCTACAGCTCAACACAATTGCATTTTGCATAAGCATATGAGTATTCACTAACATATTCAATGACCAGCAGCAGTACAAGACAATCAGCAAACGTTTAGACGTTCGAATGCAACCGCTAACGGACTAAACGCAACCGAATTTTCTGGCACATTTTTGCTCGGCAGATTAGGTTAGTGCTATAACAATGCTTGTCCTAAGCAATGATAATTTGGTCACTTCACACATCCGAAACGACACCTACTTCGTTTTTTGGTATTCAGAGATCAAAGATTTGCACATTAGGTCGCTCGTTTCTCTCTCTGAGTACAAGTGCTCTCCGAGTTCGTTGCTTCAGAGCAATATATCTATTTTCAATTTATTGTATAGATTTTCAATGTCAATTTTTTTATGCCATTGGAACTTGAATTAAATTTAGTCCTTCGTTAATTATCAAAGTGTCAAATATTTAAAAGTTAATGACGTCTCTTGAAAATGCATTCTATTTGTTTTATTGTTAAGCAGTTCAAAGAGGCCCAGCGACACCAAGCATGGGCTAGTTAACGCCCGGGCCCAGGCATACGCAAACCCACCACCCGCCAAGACGGGTTAAGTTTGAATTCAGAAGTATACCTAAGTCGGTGACTGACTATACGTTCGAGAGATGAGCCGTTAAGATGATAATTGTGTAAATAAGAGAGTTCCTCTTAAAAATTACATATATTTGCATTTATAAAAGTTTAGATTTAATAAATTTATAGTGCACCACAATTAAAAACAATTAAGCTCAGATTGTAACCTGGCTGGATAGATTATCATTGAAAGTCAGACAGACCTTACATGAATATCCGAGAGTTATACATAAGGAAGATTATTTGTAAATATAAACAGCACCTAAATGACTTACATGAATATCCGAGAGTGATAAAATGACTTCCTTGTGGAGCACCAGAAGTCACTAAAACAGGTTTCGACAAAAAACCATTAAAGAATACGTTTTGAGTCCTACACGAAAGATATGAAGCTATGCACAAAATTAAACTTTGTGAAAATCCTAGAAGATTGAGTTTGTATAATAGGAGACTATAATTTACGTAGTCAGAAGCTTTACTAAAATCAGTACAAATAACATCTGTTTGCATTTTTAATTGCTATGGATGAAAACTCCAATAGGTTAGTGGTGGTAGACCCATATTTTACAAAACCCTGCTGGTAAGGTGAAAATATAGATTTACAGTAATCTTGCAGATGTGAAGTAATAAGCTTCTCAAATGCATTTGCAATAGCGGACAACTAGGAGGTACCCCTAAAATTCTCAACATTAGATTTATTTCCCATTTTTAAAAGGTGAATAATGTAAGATTCTTTCCAAATATCAGGAAAAGGTCATCGGCGCAGAACCTTAGCACACAACTTGGAACTCCATCGGGACCCGGAGAAAACATAGCTCTACAGGACATAAGGTCACGAAAAAGTAAACTTTCGTTAATTAAAGGTCGAAAGATGCTATTAAATTGGTTAACATGATTCGGATAAGGGTATTTAGAAATGTAAAGGAAGAATAGGTGGTTTGAAAAAAGTCAGCAAATATGTAGGTCGGCGATAGCCTGATCATTGGTTGCTGTCCCTCTGTCAAAGAATACCGTAACAGGAAGCGTTGCTGACCCACGTTAAGAGTTTACAAAATCATAAAAGCGTTTCGGATTACTCTTAAACGCATGTTTGCACTTCATCAAATGATCCCTGTAGCAATGGTTATTTAGGGCAGTAAAATAAGATCGAGCAATAGAATAACATAGAAAATCAAAGAGAGACCCAGCCTCCTTAAATTATTTATAGATATGAGACTTTCTATTCTTTTATTTGGTTAATTCCCTCGAAACCCATAACGGAGTATTGGATTTGTAGGGAATACCAAACGGAAAACAAATATCAAATAGTAAGTTTATTGTAGAGTAAAAATTCCTACTCGCATCTTCCATATCCCCCTACACAAGGACAGCTGGGACCAGTTAGTTTGAGAAGGAAGCATACCAAGGAGTTTAAAATCCGTTTTCTGATAACGCCGAACCCGAAAACCAGATAAAATGTTCGAACCAAACATACTCACTGGTAGGTCAATCAATACCTCTGGAGTTGGGTGATAAGGATCTTCGGGAGAGGAAATGGGAGTCAAAAATCACGTCAAGTGTTCTATCCAAACAGTTAGCAATAGTATTGATTTAAGTCAATGCCACTCTAAATAGGCAATCAATAAAGATATGAGTTGGCGATGGATCCAAAACATTGGCATCACAAGGTGAAAACCATGAGATTTCGGCAATATTAAAATTTTCAAGAATTACTGAGAAATCACGATCAGAAATCGAATCAGAGATCTTTTAAATTAAGGAAAAATGAGATAAATACAGCCTATTATCAGAGCCAGGTGGAATATTGGAACAAGTAATAAAAACACTGAAACTACATAAAACTAATTTTATAGCAACAAATTCAATTTCAATATCTATACCGATATCTTCAGGTTCAGAATAAATATCAGCATCAACAGCGATAAGGAGACCGCCACCACGACACAGCATGCAATCACGCCTATATACCAAAAATTTCAATGTTTAGGATTCATGCCTTAACAAAGTTTTAGTAAAAGCTATGACATTATAGGGAAAAGACGAACTATTTATGAAGCTTACTGCAAAGTCCTCTGACATTTTGATAGCCAAGCACAAAATATGACTTTAGATTTTTGAGCTATTTGATGTTATTTGAGGCTTAGCAAAATTGTTGAGAGCCTTAGGAAGCGAAATCGGTGGCCGATTTTTTCTTTTATTTAGATATTCCTTAATTATTAAGTGTTCCGGCCAGAAATTTTTACAGCAAACTTTTACTGAAATATTATTCTGGAACACTTATTTCAAAAGAGATTTCCCGTTTATAATATATTTAAAATTTAATTTTTCCATCTTTAAGGTGACTTGAATTTTGGACCAAATATAGGTCCTAACATCGTCAGACGACGCTTTGAAATAAAAACTTGTTTCACCTATCGCAGAACTTATAATGGGAGCATCTACGTTAGGTGATAAAGGGATGGATGTTACCGAGATTTACTAAATTCATCGATAGAACTAATCACTGTAGAATCCGAAATTAGGACGAGATGTGAGACAACGTCATTTATACGAACACTGTCTTTCGGAGAACTGCAAAGGGTTATATATTTTTTATCACACTGTTGTGATTGTTCATTTTCCAGCGCGAAAACTCGGAGTGATTGGTTTTGTATAAGCTTGAAGCCAACAATCATTTCGAGTCACAACGTCTCGAGAGTGCAAGTGAGCGAAAACTGTTCGGGTGCGTTCGATCGCTCGCTGCACACGAGACGAGACGCTCGAGTGACTCGAAAACAGAATGAGCAAAATGTAGAATGATTTCGAAAAAAAAGGTAAATACGAACTGACTTTTTTATTTTGCATATTTTGTCTATTCTAACAGCCATTAAAGATCAATAAGACTTCCATTGTTTGTTTTAATGGGTTGGTTGAATTTGAAGCGCATTAAAAAGTAAAAAATGGAAAGCAAAACAGTTTTGTTATTAGTTACATGAATATATCCAGTAATTTAATTTAATTCTTCCTAACTGTGCGTTTTAATTTCAATACACATACATATTCGAAACTCATGCATGTTTGATACTCGAGTTCATGCAAGAATACACGAGTTTTTGTGTGCGTAATCAAGTTCATGTTAGGCGACACGTGTGCGAAAAGAAATATTTGTACACCTAACGAACAAGTGTTCGAAGTCGATTTGTCCGTATGCAATCATACCAACCGCGAGTATGACTTAATGTCAGTAATTTCTAATTCTGATGTGTGTCGGGGAGAGGGTGTGGCAAAGGACATGATGCAGATTTTTTCATAGACAGACAGAACTATATCGACTCAGCTGTTTACGCTAATCTAGAATATATGTATGTATATACTTTATGGTATACCACATAAATGGGTAGACCAGTGTAAATTCATGATAAGTCAAGCACATAAAATATCGTATCGTTTAACAATTACAAATTCTTTGACAGTTATGACAGTAGTCAGGGAACATACTGTGAGTATGTGCAGTTAATTCTGTTCGTCAGTTTGAATAAATATGAAAGTCTGAAGTGTAAAGCTAGTTTCATTTAATACTTTATACGCTATGACCTTTGAAAATTGGGAAAAAATGCTATAAAAGTTTTTAAAATGTATGTAATACGCAAAAGAAGTTATCTCTTCATCAGCATAAACGGCCGAGTCGAATTGGTCCTGTCCGGCTGTTTGAATATGTTAGCGTTCAGACTATAAAAGATACGACGTCCAAATTTTGTATGTAAGTCCCTATATAACGTACGCAGATCAAGTATATTTTAAATATTTTATCTCATCTCAGTTAAATTAAAACAAGCAAAACACATCTATTAAGCTAAAAAAAAAAACAATTATAGACGGTCTAAAATAACATAGTAGATAAAAAACAATGGCATTGATTGGTGCACCATCAGCTATATCGAAAATATAATTATTATTTTGCATACTACCTTTGAAATACATTTTTGTAGTTTCCTTAAATTAAATCATAAACAGGTTGTTACCTAGACCTATACGCCATACATATGAATATATACTATACTAATCTATGAATAATACGTTCATATGAATTATGTTTAAGTTGGACATAAATAATGAAATGATGGACGTTTTAAGTAGATGGGTAAAGCTCTTGAGGACCTAGTTGTGAAGCATCAGAGGCAATGGTAATGTTTGATAAAACCCGAGCACTACTAGTACCTGCGTTATTTACATTAGTTATGTTTGTTATATTTATAACTGAAGTTGTTGTCGTATTGGTGGTAGATTTTTCAGCTATGACTTTGCAATCAGTTTTGCCTGTGGATGATGGTTCCTCGTCATCAGAACATTCGACACTAGATATTGAAAAATTATCCTAAAAAAATCATATAGATGCTACACCAAATTTCACACAGTGAATTATCGTAATTATCAAAAAATTTACCGTTTCACGTTGTGATTTGTAGCCCAACAATTTAAGTTTGCGTTCTTCTCTCATACGTGTGAGTCTCATTAAGAGTGTATAATGCTGTTCGACCCGATATAAACAAGTTTTACATATAGTTTTGGGTAATGGATCAGTCGGAGATATCTATTGGTAAAAATTATATTTAGCACGATGTTGTTCGATCATTTCGATTTATATATTTACAGTGATTGGCAAGTATCCGTTGATTTTTTCAACAAGACATAAGCGCTGGCCATGATCACCATATATGTGAATTACTGTTCTATGCATTTCTGAGCAAAGTCGGCAAAGAAATCCGGAAATGCACGCCTTCTCAATGCTTCCCATGTTAAGAAACTTTATAAATTTATTGTTGATCTAGAATTCAAAGTTTAATTCAAAATTTAAAAATAGATATTTCTTATTAAATAAAACGTCATAAGCAATAAAAAGTCCAAAAATATTGCACCCGCCTGCTGTCCTGCTATACTTAGACCATCTGGGTCAGATGTTTTTATTAAAATGACATGGTTGTATTTTCGTAATTTTAAATATTTTTTCGATACTGCATCTTACGTTAGTGACGTTGTTATCAGTACGCTGATGACAAAGCTAAGTACGCAGAAAAACTAAATTTCCTAGCCAGTCAGAGAGAATGTGTGAATTAACATCATCAACCATTTTACAGAAAAACTGATCATCCCAAGGGGGCGTTTATTCGCACGCGTTTTTCTGCGTTGCTGTCCCTGAACATATTGTGTCTTGCTAGATATGTTGCTATATATGTATACACAAACCCAAAATCAATGAAAAATATACATAAAAAGTAAAAATATTATTTATCAACGAGTAGACTTAGTATGAGTACTGACTCATCTGTAAGCAGACTATAGGAAGAAAAAAACCTATTTCCTCAGGTAATTCTTCATTGAAATGCACTGAAAAAACATTAATAATTTTGCCAGTGCATTTGGCCAGTGCAATTTTATTTTTAAAGCTGCTGAGCGCACCAAAAATTTTTGCGCGCATAGTTATGAGATGTGGTCAATTGGAGCAATAGATGTTTGAATAACATCATACAAAGGTAATGCAGCTTCCTGCCCGTCTGTTTTGGTAGGCATTTGGGGAAGCTGCTTGTCATTGACGAATGCTTTTGGGTATTGGCATGCGACTTGGTGTTATGCAGTTTTGCAAGAACATTACACTTAAAACAGCTGCAAATGTCTTGGTCGTATCCGTCAAATCCTTCCTTATCCAATCCTTAAATTCATCATTGTGTCGTGAAAATGTTGCTTATATACCATCGGAATTTTTAAAATTTTTGGCTTGTTCACTGTAACTTTTGGCGCGGTTTGGACAACTCCGATGGCAAACTTTAAACTTTAAAATGCATTAAATTGTTCGAAAAATGATCAGTTCTTAAACAATGCTAGAAACTGAAAAATCCCTTTTTTAAAACGCAACAACTATAGCTTATAGCATATTTCTTAATCTTATAGCATTTTCAGTTTCGAAATAGCTAAATCAAGTAATAAATTTGATAAATGGCAATACTGAGTTGCTGCCCCATGACATGTTGCCTATTGGACTCAATAACTAACTGCATGAAAACCGACTTGGTTGTGACGGCAAAAGTTGCATTGGAAAGTAGAGCTGGGAAAATATCGAGGTTTTCGTATATTGATGGTTCGATGTTTTTGAGGGAAAAACATCGAAGTATCGATACATCGAAGTTGTGTGTGAAATTAAAAAAAAACAGTTATTTTGAGGTAAACCAATAAAATTAAATTTCATGTTTAACTTTAATTATAAAATAACTAAAACAAAATGCAAAATGCAATTGTGTTGAGCTATAGGCTAATTTTGTGTATTCGATTTGCAGCTACATAGCACAAATTGTTGTTTTTATTTTGGTTTCTTGTCTTATGCCCTCCCCTTACATTTGTTTTCTTCGACATCGTATTGTGACGAATTGTGTTCTGCTGCTGGTAGTGATTTTGTTGGTTTGATTTTTTACTCTTGCTAGCGTGTGCCGACTGCACCTGTCGATCTTGTTTGAATATTGTGTTATTATTATCAATTTAGAAGTATAGACATATTATATTTAAATTTCAGCATATTTTATTGCGAGTTTATATACATATGTATGTTCATATATAATAACTCAGAATAAAATATGCTGAAATTTAAATATAATATGTCCATACTAACTATTTGCTAATAATATCAAGCTACATATTTCAAAATATTCAAAGACAGGTGTAATCGGCGCAAGCCACAACAACGACTCAACAAGTGCAGCACCACCAGCAGCAGCACAAATTACGTCATGTCAAAAAGACAATCACATCAGTCAAACGATGTTGAAAAAAACATAGGCAAGGGGAGGGAGGCAACACGAGGCGTACGACAATAGCGCTCGGCGGCCGACAAGAAACGAAAATAACAAAAACAATTGGTGTCAGTTGCAAAGAAGTCGCCCAAATATCCTAATGAGACTTGAAAATGTCAAAATTAAAGCAATCGAATACACAAAATTTGTCTACAACTCAACACATTTCCATTTTTCCATATATGTATGTGTATTCACCAATACATTCAAAGGCGCAAGCATTGCCCAGCGTTTCAAATTTTAGCTGTTTTGATTTTAGAATATTTCATATGCATGAATGTGTTGGTAAATGCATGTACATATATGACAACATACAATAGTATGGGTGGAGCTTGTCAATTTGAGAGCATTACCCAGCGTTTCATATTTGTGATTTCTGAATTCCTCATTTGGATAGTTGAATAGTTTATGCTCTTCCTTGTTGCCATATATGTACATATGGATTGTTCTGGCAATAAAAACTAAGAAAGAGTATACTGCTGGTAGATATCACCCATTTTGTTTTGATTCTCTTTGGCTTCTCAAGTTGTTCTTTTCTGTCCTTCGTTTCATGTTTCATGTATGTATGTATACAGTGCAATTATTGTTATTGTTGGATGACCTTCGTTTGGCTGTTGCTATTGTTTTTGGTGACGTTTTGGCTGCTGGTGGTGCGTCTGGTGTGTGGTTTTTTATTTCCTTGTGCTTGCGCCGATTACACCTGTTTAAGTGTTACGCACATTGATAATATTTTAAAACAATTGCTATGGACATATTATATTTAAATTTCAGCAAATTTTATTGTTATTATTATTAATATTATTTTTATTTTTATCAGGCAAACTTAAATTAAGAAATGCTTAAATAAATAAAATAATAATAATAATAATAACAATAAAATTTGCTGAAATTTAAATATAATATGTCCATAGCAATTGTTTTAAAATATTATCAATGTGCGTAACACTTAACAGGTGTAAACGGCGCAAGCACAAGGAAATAAAAAACCACATAAATAAACGCACCGCCAGCAGCCCAAAACGTCAACGTCAACCAAAACAATAGGATCAGCCGAGCGAAGGCAAAGAAAACAACAAGGGGAAGGTCATCTAACAATAACAACAAATGCATATGATACATGAAACCGAAGGAGAGAAGAGAACAACTTAAGAAGTCAATAAGAAACATTGACACATTGTGAAGTCAAAAAACTGAAAATATGAAAAGCTGTGCAATGTTCGCAAATTGACGGCAGCTCTTCACACACAATCAATTTGCTCATATACATATATTAACACATACATACTAGAGCTTCAACTAGCATCAAACGTGTGCACGTTCGAATGCGGCGTACGCCGTCGCAACCAAAACCGTTTTTATGCAGTTATTTGATGGTGGGCAGCAACGTCTTACGACCCAACATGTTCGTGGGCAGCATCGCAGTACTTTTATTTCGATGCTGCCCACCAAAGAGTCCTCATGAAAAGACCAGTCTACGTATTGTATGGTTAGTGACGTTACTTTAAAATAATAAAAATATTAGCAATTTTGAATGTTTTTCTTATATTTTATATAATTAATAATAATAATATAACAAACTAAATGGTAGATTAATTTCATAATTTAATGGGTTCTCATATTTATATAAATAAAACAAAGTTGGTAAATGTTTAAAATCTTATAACTCGACTTCCAGACGTCCGATTTGGATGGGTTTATTTGTTGGATTCTTATTTTCTGGAATTCCGCAAAATCTTTGCAAAAACCGGAAAATAGAAAAAAACGTTTTTAGCAACAAACGCCAACACCAAAGGAGGCTCTGCATTTTAATAGAAAAAATCTTTTTTAGCAATAAACGCTAACACCACAGGAGGCTCTGAAGGTCGAAATCGATATTTTGTGTTATTATTCGTGTGTGTTTTTTCATTGGCTGTGCATCGTGCATTGGCTGATTGTTATAATTTTTTCAGACTTTACTTATTTTACAGACATATTTTAACGTTTTAGTTTTAGTGAAATATTAGAATAAAAAAATAAATAAATAATAAATATAGTAATAAATAAATAAATTAATAAATAAAGCCATTGCAATCTCTTCTGTCTAGTGATGGTCCAGTTTCAAAACATTTCTTAGCTAATATTTAGAGGTAATTGCTTCCAAATGACTTCTTTCGGCGCTACCAATATTATTGAAGATAATTTCATGCCAACCGTCAAGGTAATTTCTATTTCAACTTTTGCTGCAATGGACGATCGTTACACAAAAACATTTTCATCACGACAAAACATATAATCTTTTTGATTCATATCGGTTTGACAACAGTGCATTTTTGGGAGGGACAACGTCCGCCGGATCCGTTAGTTGATAATAATAACACAATATTCACCCAATAACACAATATACAAGATCGACAGGTGCAGTCGGCACACGCCAGCAAAAGTAAAAAATCAAATCAACAAAATTACTACCAGCAGGAGAACACAATACGTCATGTCAACAATAAAATCACAACAGTCAAACGATGTTAAAGAAAACAAGGTTAAGTGGAGGGCACAAGACAAGAAACCAAAATAAAAACATAAATTGGTGTTAGCTGCAAATCGAATACATAAAATTTGCCTATATCTTAACACGATTGCATTTTGCATAAATATATGTGTATTCAGTAACATTTTCAAGGACGCAGCAGCAGTCCAAGACAAGCGTTTAGACGTTTGAATGCAACCGCTAACGGACTGAACGCAATCGAATTTTCAGGCAGAGTTTTGCTCGAGCCAACATGCAACTAAAGCGTAACTCAATCTCTGAATATACCGACGAGTGTGTGCATTTACGCTTGTATGAACTGGTATTGTAGTGTGCACATATGTATATTGAATGTCCACTGTACCTTAAGAGCACTGATGTTAATTATACAATTCAATACAAACACATTGTAGCACTTTACTGCAATGTTTACATAAACAGCTAAGCCCAGTGCAAGTGTAATATGAGGGCTCACTGAAGGCCAGCTAAGAATTATGTCAACTCAGCGATCACACGCATCAACACATGCAAATACATATGTGAGCGCACACACTCTCTTAATAGTTCCATATATACATATATGTAAGTAAATATATAAGCTAGCAACAGCGCTGCCGCGGGTCGCTGCTAAGAGACTTAGGCTAAGAATATTAAAAATGTATAAAAAGGAGAATTGAATGTAAACTCATTATTTGATGATAATGCATTTTGTTGATTCAACTCTGCAAACCTTGAGTAAGTCCATTATCTCGTCACTATTTTTTTTCTCACCAACACTTTTTGTCAACATTTGTTTTAACATTTCCCAACTTGTAACATTACCATGCCTATGTATTGTAGGTCTAGTTAAGTTAAATTGTTCATCCTCGTCGCCATTTATGTCATTAATGCAAAGCGAGTAGTCAGCAATAATAATCAAAACAAATAATAAAATCAGAATGATTATTATTGGATATTTAGTGAGCATTTTGTGACAATCCAAATAATTCTGATTGTTCTCTTTTGTGAGATTTTATCTAAAGATAAGAGAGCGAATGGAAGTATGTACCATATGTACGAGCGTAGTCGTTACATGACTATATGGGCTATATTTCTTATCGGGCAGAAAGGATTCCTCTCAATATTATAATAGTTTTATGAGGCTTAATTATAATATTAATTTTAGTTGATTTTTCTGCTTCCTGCACTTTTAGTAATGCGGCCGCCTTCTATGCCCTATGAGGCACTGTCGGCTTCTATGGCCTGCTTGTAGCGCAAGGCGATGCCGGTGCTGAACACAGGCGTTGGTATGGTTGTTTTGGATAGAGGAGTTAGACTTTTAGTTTCAGCGATATTTCTTATTATAAAGAGGTGATTAGTAGAGGTTTTATATTGTTTTACTTTCAAAACGTTTTGCAAATGGTCTAACTCTGATTGTAGTTTCAGTGCCGCCGACCGTATAGGTGGTTGCGTCTTGTGCTTAGACTCGAAACTAAGCATGCAATACAATAGAGGCAATACTTGTATAAAAAAGTGATATACTATATCTTTTCGATACCGAAAAGCGTAGAACCCCGGAGAGCGCTTTTCCTCTCATTCGCCGCTCTCTGCCTGTTTAATGCTTTTTTATTTTTTTAATTTCGGGCTGAGTTTCATTTCAAAATGGTTTTGCTTGAGTATGGCAATGTCTATAATCTTATTTTTTTCTATATATTGGTCTGCCAACAATACCTAATGAATTGTAGGCTAGGTCGTCACTGGTGCGGTGTGCATATCATGAATTGAGTTATTTGTTTTTGCATGTGACCTTGTTGTCATTCTGTTGCCGCTTTTGCTTTTCTTTTGGGTTCTTTTCACTTTTGCGAGCATTCGAAGACTGCACCTGTTGATTGACTTTCAATATGTTATTAATTTTAAATAATTAGTATGAACACATTATATTTGAAATTCATTATTTTTCATTGCAGATGTTTCCTCCTATTCCATACCAAGGCTGGACAGTCGCACGGAATATGTCTGGTTGTCTCATCGTCTTCTTTACAGAGTCTACACTCAGCATCAGAAGACAGATGCATTTTAATGAGGTGATAGTTCACCGTGTGGTGGCCACTGAGGTACCTAACAAGGAAGTGAAAATCCCACCTGGAGAGTAAGCCAGTTCTTCGGTCGATCATGGGATTGATAAGCTCCTTGGCTTGCCGAGTCCCTGGTTGGACAGACCAGTAGCGATCAGTCAAAATAACAGCCCAAGTTTCCACAAGAGCCGAAATAGTTGACCACCCCACACCACAGATAGGCTTGGGGCCAGACATTGTTATTTAGAGACAGTCTCTGGAGGCAGTTCCAGCAATTGGCCACCAATTGCGAGCTTACTCTTTTTGAAGAAAGGGCTAGTATGGCCGCTTGACTGTCAGAGAAGATGTAAATGTTCACTTCTCTAATCCCCTTCTCTAGGATCAGATGGCAGCAGAACTCGATGGCATGAACCTCAGATTGGAAGACTGTGGGCCATTTGCCCATAGCAATTGAGGTTTTGGAATTGGGTCCAAAGATACCAGCTCTAACACCCTAATCAGTGTTTGACCCGTTGGTATACCAGTGGATCCCATAGGGGTCGCTGATGAGGTTGCCAGTGTCCCAGTCCTTCCGGTCCAGGTTGAGGGTTCTGAATTTAGCACCAAAGAAAAGTTCCTTAGTCATAGTATCTGATCTAGTGCAGATATCTATGCCAGGAATGTCTTTGATCAGGCTAGCATGTCCTGACTCGGTAGCTAGAAGCCCTGATTGGAGCTTGATTCTAAGAAGACTCATAGCAGCGACTTCTTTAATTTGGATATGCAGCGGAGTCAGATTCAGTATCGATTCCATTGCTGCGGTGGGACAGGTACGAAGTGCACCTGTCAGTGAGAGGCACAGCAGCCTGTGCAATTTATTGAATTTTCTGATGGCAGCGACCTGCGTAATCTTTGGCCACCACACAATAGCAGCGTAGGTAACGATGGGTCTGACCATCATGGCAAAGAGCCACCGGATGGTGCAGGATTTGAGACTCCAGATTCTACCAAAGAATCTCCTACAGGCCCACATGGCATGTGTCGCCATAGTGAGGGTGTTGCTGAGGTGTGAGTTCCAATTTAGTCTTTTAGTCTGTTCAGAGCTGATTGCATTAAATCTGTCACGGTGCTGGCATAGTTTCCAGTCACTATTAGAGCCAGGTCGTCAGCATAGCCGATTGCTTCAACGCCCTGCTCAGAGAGTAAGACTAGTAGTCAACTACCATAGTCAACTACTATGGACCAGAGTAGGGGGGATATAACCCCTCCTTGGGGACAATCTTTGACTGCATTAATGCATGCAATCGTTGAGTCCAAAGTGGAAGTGATATCCGGTGTTTGAGCATAGCATCAATCCACCGGATCAAGGGACGGGCAATTCGTCTGCTCTCTAGAGCAGTAGAGATGAACCCGTAGCAGGTATTATCAAAAGCACATTCTATATCTAGGAAAGAGCATAAAGCAATGTTCTTGGATACGAAGGCTTTCTCTCCCCACTAACTGATCGGTCGATAGGACGTAGGCTTGTCTAGCGGACGATTCCCTTGCATGGGAATAAATACCACATTAACTCTCCTTAAAGAGCTAGGTATTTATCCCTAAGTATACTAAAACTAGCTCTAAGAAGGCCGACCAGTGGATCAAGGGTATGAACCAGGCTATTATGAATAAGGGCTGGGAAGATTTTATCACCCCCCTAGGCTTTGAAGGGAGCGAAAGAGTCTACAACCCATTTGGCCTTTTCGGGGTCGAAAATGGATCCAGATAAGCTGAACCCGCGTGAGTCCGGTGACAAAGTGGCGTCATCGCAACTGGAGAGATCTGGGTTCCCGTTTAGCTCGTCTAATGCTTTTGTTGTAGTTGGTGAGAGCGTCCATATAGACATCCCAATTTGTACGGTTAGTTTTAGCCTTATTAAGAAGGCTTCTAATCTTCCTTCTTAGTGCAGCCAGTTCCTTATTTCACCATGGAATTTTACGGTTGACCTTTGTGGACTTCCAAGCTGAGCTGACCTCGAAGGATGAAATAAGCACATCTTGGAGCAGATTGGCAGCAAATTCTATCTAACTGATAGACTTATGATTGCTAACCAATAAATCTACCTTGAAAGCTACAAAGGCTTTGCAAAGCTGCCAATTCGCCTTTATGGGATAGAAGGAGTTCTGGGGATCTCGGCTTGGCTAGGAAGGTCAAACCTGATGTGCTGATGGTCTGACAAGGTGGCTTCGTCTGTGATCCGCCAGTTCACAAGCTAACTTGCTATTGAGTTGCTGTTTAGGGTGAGATCTAAAACCTCTTCCCTGATGGCGTTAGTAGAAGTGGGTTTACAGTCTATGTTAGCTACATCTAATTGTCTTACACGGTTATCTAAAAGTATAGCAGTGCGAGGGGCATCTCCCATATAGTCACATAACAACTTACATGAACTGCATGATAGTTCGCAGGTTCGCTGGAGCACCTTAATTACGCTCATTTTCCGTTCTTATAGCGGTGATAAGAAGTCCACTTGCCTTGCCTTGAATATTTCCGTGGAAACTCTCCAGTCCACTCTTTGACGGTTTATTCAAAAATTATTTGATGTGGCGGCATCGACCAGTATCCAGTTGTTGTTGTTCTGTTTCTTGTTTTTGTTGTCTTCTTAATGTTGTTGTTGTCTTCTTATGTCCAACGTTGGGCGACTATCTGTATAATGCTCTTCTACCCATTTGGTAGGCGGGTATACAAATATACCCAATAATTAACTTGGCTGCATTTTACTGCGTTTATTGAATACCTTTATTATATCACCGAGTTGCATTGCCACTGAACAGATAAAGCTGCATCTAATTTCACCCTTCAAAAGTATTATGTTAATAACTTCTGTGTTGTTAGTCCGATCGTAACTAAGCACTCTAGCTTGAAAAAGACCCTTAAAATTTGCTTTTATCGCTCTTGGGGACAGAAACGGATCTAGCCAAATTCTTAAACAAACTTGATACACTGGCTATGTTACTAAAGATTGAAACCAATTTTGGTCGCTTTAGCTCAGTCAGACAGGCAAACAAACAGACAGGCAGACAGACATACAGATTAGCACGACTATATCTTCTCGGTGCTCAAGACTAGCTAAAACAAATTTGACACAGTGGTTTTGTTGGATATATCTTCTCGTCTATTGATTTTGATCAAGAATATATATACTTTATAGGGTCGGAGATGCCTCCTTCTGCATGTTACATACATATTCGGTTGGCATCAATTTATACTACCTTAACCCTTTGGGTAGACGGGTATAAAAATATATATATATATTTTTTTTGTAATACGTTGCTTTATTTTTTTAATCTTCTCGTCATGACACAAACAATAAGTTTACAAATCTTAAAGATGAACTTAACTAAGAATCACTATCGCAACTGATATGATTTTTTGTGGCCCTAATATTTAACGTTGGGCATATCAACACGATGAAGCCTAGTTCGGCTAGATAGCCGTGTTAAGGTCTTCGCAAGGCTGTTCAGATGGGCATGTAATTTGCTGCGATATTTTTCCATTTGTTGGGCTATTTCATCTCTGACCGGAAGTATGAATGAATCCGTCTGGATGTTTTCATTACGAACGTAAAACGGTGCGCCGGTGATGGTTCTCAGGATCTTCGATTAGGCTCTTTGAATGAGTTCTACACTGCTGTTACTGGCGTTCCCCCATAATTGGGAACCATAAGTTCAGGTCAGTTTTAAGACGGAGTTGTATAGTAGGACTTTATATTCCAATCTTAGGAGAGAGCTTGCACTAAGAAGCCAATGTAGACTTCTGGCTTTTAGTTTGAGGTGTGTTCTTTTTGCTTCGATGTGTCTACTCCAGTAATACTTAGCGTTAGTGAAGGGCAATCTTGTCTGTTGATAGTAAATATTACGTGTTTGCATTTCTACTCGTTTACTTTAATTCGCAAGTTAGATAGCCATTTCTCAATATCTACCATATGAAGAGCAAGCCGTAGCTTGTCGTGGACATTTTAAACGGCTCAGGATTGCAGTGTCATCGGCAAATGTAGATACTGTAAGCTGTCTCGTTGTTGGTATATAGGCTGTATATAGCAGGTATAGGGTTGGGCCAAGTATACTGCCTTGAGAAAGGCAGTTTCTATGATGTGGTCTTCAGACACAAAAGTGCCGCATCTAACTGAGAACACTCATTTGTCCATACACGGCTTTAAGAGCTTATGGGTGCAGCCAGGGAGTGATGATCTAATTTTATTCGATTGACTTGTTCGATTGTTCCATGTTTCTCTCGAAAACCGAATTGATGTTCCGGAATTATATTATGATTTCGTAGATAGGGAATAATAAAGATGAGGAGACATTTTTCGAACTGTTTTGATATATGTACATGGTAGTAAGCTTATAGGTCTGTATGATGATGAGACTGTATGAACCTTTCTTTTTAGCAATTTCATTTGGTCGAAATTCATTTGGATCATGTCTTGTTTTGTTTTCAACTGTTCGCTCTGGTAAAACAAAATCGTTCGTTGCTTGGGTTTGTTGAAATACGTTTTGAAGATGCGCCACGAAAGTGGTAGCTCTATGTTTGTCAGCTCTATTCCTGCAGAATTTCTTATTGGCATAGCCGATTCTACCGGTGGGCTTAGAGATGGGTGTGCTCTCCATAATGGGTATTTTGTGCTAAAAGGTGATAATTTCTTTAATTTCTCTTAATCAACGAGTAGCGTTTTTGAGCTTTTGTTTTGCAAATGGAGATCTATTAGATTGCCATTCTCGTCGTCGGCGGCGCTTTTCCAAAACAAGTTGCTCGATTTGCGCATTCGCCATTTGTTGCCTATAATGTATGTCTTTCTGAGGTAAAGGCATGGGCGGCTGCAATAAGTATAGACTCCAATAATTTAGTAGTGCTTTCAATGTCAGCGTTATTGTTGATACTTGGACTCAGTTCTATGTGCGAACTTACGAATTTTTTGTTAGTTCTATTTGATGTCAATCGACTGGATGAATTTTCCAGATCCGGGTGTTGGAGATAATTAAGGCACCTGCGAGTGATCGGATGATAGATCCCGGAGAGATTCAGCGGTTATATATTTCTTGTAACAGCAAAGTCAATCAAGTCTGTTATCTTTCTGAGGTCCGTTGGCCAATATGTAGGTCTGCCCGGAGAGGCGCGATTAAGCTTATTGGTTACTTTTATAATTGCATTGTACAATTGTTTTCCATTGAAAGACGAGAACTCTAGTGCTTATGCATAGCATTGTAGTCCCCAGCAGTTATAAAAGTAATTTGTGCCGAAGAAAAAATAATCGCTTATTTGGAACTTGTACCTGTTTGTAAGATGTGTTTCAGAAAGTAACATAACATCAATGTGTTCGTCATAGAGAAATTGAGCTATTGGAGTTTGTGTCGTGAAACGCCGTTGGCATTCCATAGAGTAAGGGACTATTGATTATTTTGATTGCTGCGATACGAGCAATTGAATTAATAAATTCTGATTACGCATAAGGTCTTGCATGGTTGTTCTCATAAACGTCATGAATTCCGTCAAACTTTGCTGCTAAATTAAAAATCTTTGATTTGAGATTGATGTGTGGCTGTCCAGTTGGCTGATCAGCATTTACCTTGTTATGCTATCCGAGCGGGAATGACATTGTAGTATTTGTACGAGGGTCGTTTGATAAGTCCGTGACTTTTTGAATAAAATATATTTTTTTCGTCAAAGAAGCGTTTTATTTCTCAACATAATCTCCTTTTAGCTCTATACATTTAGTCCAGCGTTTTTCCAATTTTTTTATTCCTTCCAAATAATAGGTTTTCTCAAGGCCCTCAAAATAGTCGTTTGTTTCTGTGATGACCTCTTCATTTGACCCGAATCTCTTACCGCCGAGCCATTTCTTCATGTTTGGAAACAAAAAATAGTCACAGGGGGCTAAATCTGGAGAATATGCTGGATGGGGTAGCAGTTCGTAGCCCAATTTATGAAATTTTGCCATGCTGACTACACACGTGTGCACCCGTGCATTGTCCTGATGGAACAGCACTTTTTTTTCGCCAAATGCGGTCGTTTCTGCTTCAAATCAATATCGAATCTGTCCAAAAGCTCTGAATAATATTCGCCGGTGATCGTTTTACCCTTTTCAAGGTAATCGATGTGAATGATACCTTGTGCATCCCAAAAAACTGTGGCCATGACCTTGTTGGCCGACAGACCCACCTTGGCCTTCTTTGGTGCACGTTCACCCGGAGAAACCCACTGTCTTGATTGTTCTTTGGTCTCTGGTGTGGTGTGGTGGATCCATGTTTCGTCTACGGTAACGAAACGGCGCAAAAATTCGTTTGGATTGCGGTTGAACATCGCCAAACACTCCTTTGAAATGGTCACACGGTTGCGCTTATGGTCGTGTGTGAGCAATCGCGGCACCCATCGCGCGGAAAGCTTTTTCATGTCCAAATATTCATGTAAAATGTGATGTACCCGTTCAGTTGAGATGCCTACAGCCTCAGCTACCTCACGCACTTTCATTCTCCGATCATCCAATATCATTCCATGGATTTTGTCGACGATTTCTGGCATGACGACCTCTTTTGGGCGACCTGAACGTTCGGCATCACTTGTACTGGTACGACCACAACGGAACTCAGTAAACCATTTCTTAACCATTGAAATTGATGGTGCAGAGTCCCCATAATATTTATCAAGTCTTTCCTTGGTTTCGGTGATGGATTTTTTACGCAAAAAATAATGCTTAATTAGCACACGAAATTCACTTTTTTCCATTTTCGTTAAAATTCACGAGATCGTCTGCTTTCAATGCCTATAAAACGCAAACCAAAAAACGCAGCTTTCTCAAAATTTTACAGTCAGCTGTTAATCGATAACTGCTGACAGGAGCAGTGTTGTATTTAGAGCAGGTGCGCGGCAAATACAAAAAGTCACGGACTTATCAAACGACCCTCGTATATGTGAGACCTGATTTAATCTCGCTGGCAAATTTTTTTTTTTTTTGATTACTTTAACGGTAACAAATTTTTCGGAACATTTGTTTTAGTTTTCCAACTGTTCTGTGATTTGACGTCCCTAAAAATTTATTCTCTGGGTTGGTAGGTCCTTTTCTCGGAGACGGGAACGACTGCTGAGCTGAGTTGGACCTCTCGCTAGGTGGTTGGGGTGCGAGGAAAGCTTGCTATGATATTTTATCTTAAGTTT
Organism: Drosophila pruinosa; assembly: GCA_018150935.1. Taxonomy (NCBI): domain Eukaryota; kingdom Metazoa; phylum Arthropoda; class Insecta; order Diptera; family Drosophilidae; genus Drosophila; species Drosophila pruinosa. The sequence goes on from JAECWR010000034.1 coordinate 1,347,842, forward strand.
CGTAATTGCATTGATAACTGGTGGAAGTGATGGTTCTCAGTATCTTTGCGCTCGCAGTATGATGTCAATATTGATGTTGCTGGCATTGTCCCATAGCTGTGAGCCATAGGTCCAGATAGGTTTCAATACAGAATTGTAGAGTAAGACCTTGTGGTCTAGGCTGAGCGGAGAACCAGCGTTGATGAGCCAGTGTAATTTGTTGGCTTTGAGTTTAAGATGATTTTTTTTTAGCTTCAATGTGGCTGCGCCATGTGAGTCTTCTGTCAAGGTGTACTCCTAGATACGTTATCTCATCTGCTTTCGGGAGTGTTATGTTGTTCAACAAGAGTGGTGGGCGATCTTGTCTGTTTAGCGTAAACGTCACGTCAGAGAACCACTTCTCAATGTTTATAAGGTGCAGTACCAGCTGTGCTGTAGTTTGGATTGGGGACCTTGAACGGCTAAGGATAGCTGTATCATTGGCAAACGTGGATACAGTTAGACGACTATTTGTAGGAATGTCGGCTGTATAGATGAGGTATAAAGTAGGCCCAAGAACGCTGCCTTGGGGGACTCCAGCTTCAATTTTATGGTCAGTGGAAGTGGCAGTGTTGCACCGCACTGCAAACTTTCTCTCATAGAGGTAAAACTTGAAAAGTTTGTGTGTGCTTTCGGGTAAAGCTGTTTTAACTTTAAACATTAGGCCGTCAAGCCAGACTCTGTCAAATGCTTGGGATACGTCTAAAAATACTGCTCTTGATTTTCAAATGCAGTTCTTATTTTCGTTGTTATTCGATTCACCTGTTCAATGTTTCCGTGGCTTTCGTGAAATCCAAATTGATGGGCTGGGATTATGTTGTGGGTTCCCAGATGTAGATTAAATCAGATCAGCAGGCATTTTTCGAATAGTTTCGATATACTTGAGAGTAGACTTATTGGTCTGTAAGAAGAAGGAACTGCGTGGTCCTTATCAGGCTTTGGAATCATTATGTTGATCGATCTCTTCCATCGTTGTGGAAAGTAACCAAGGTTGGTGATGGCATTAAAGAGCTGGGTTATGTCGCGATCTGCAGGATGTGGCAGCTCGATGATCATTGCCGGTGTTAAGTAATTCCATAGCGGCAAAACTGTTTCAGTCGGTGGGCAAAGAGTTATATATATATATTTTTATACCCGCCTACCAAAAGGGTAGAAGGGTATTATAACTTTGTGCCGACCGAAAATGTATGTAACAGGCAGAAAGAAGCATCTCCGACCCCATAAAGTATATATATTCGTGATCAGCGTCAGCAGCCGAGACGATATAGCCATGTCCGTCTGTCTGTCTGTCAGTATGAACATCGAGATCAAAGAGACTATAAAAGCTAGAGCTACCAAATTTGGAGTCAACATGTAAAAACTTGGGCGGCAGATCAAGTTTATTTTAGATGTTGGCCACACCCCCTTCCGCCCCCATAAATAAAAAAAAACGATTTACAAGCATCATGTTAAAGCTAGAACGTTTTGGCACACACAATACTAATCATTATCTTAATGATCTCTGAAAATCGTTACAATCGGATAAAAAACACAGAAGTTATTAAGGAATTACTTTTATAGAGCGAAATCTGGTGCAGCTGCACCTGTTCAGCTAGTTGTCACTCAGTGACATAATAATTGTGCTCAATAAACATAATGAAGTGCCACCAAGCTAAACATTTAGAATAAAATTAATTTTTTGAACAAAATATATTTTTTGGTATATTTTAAGTATATATTTTTAGTATATATTCAGTATATTTTTGAAAAATATAATATTTCGATGGTCGCTCTTTATTATTCTTCCATTCAGTAAAATTGAGTGAAGGGTATCTCACAGTCGAGCAAACTCGACAGTAGCTTTCTTACTTGTTTTACCCAATAATTATTATAACTTTCATAATTTTATAACATTATTAAACGCTGCGCATGTACATTAAAAATCCAGGACCTCGAACAGTTAAAGCTTGACTGCTTGACTGTAGCCGTTTCTACTTGTTTATTTCATATTAAACTCTCTGTTTGATGTTTGTGTTCCCCTTGGTACTCCACAATTGGCTAATAGACCGTCATGGTTTACTAAAGAACTAATAAAGTTAAAGAATAAAAAGCCAAATCTATTACAAAAACATATAAGGAAACTGGCTCTCTCTGTTCTGTCTGTTTACTCCACCCTTAATAATCTTTGATACAAGAATTATTTAAGAAAGTGCAGAAAAACGACATTTCGGAGCGGAAGACGTCAACACTTCCAACATAATTTTTAAAAAAAAAGATAGCTTTTAATGATCATGGTTTTGCCGATCTGTTTGTTAATTTTTTGACAAACGACCATCAATTTCATAGAGCCCAGCATTATACGTATCAAGTAAACCAATCGATTTGCATTTTTGCTCCCTTAATTACTGAACGTGAACTTAAGTCCTGTAAAGCAAGTTTTTTCTCATGGTAAGGCTTAATTCCGCCTTTTGTTTTAAAAGCTCAATCTTGGATTTCCACAAAACTTAATTTTGTGGATATCATCAAATCTTTCATGTAGTATTAGAATGGCATTTTACAACGCCTCTGTGTCTAAGACCTTTCAAGTCACTACTGGGGTACCCTAAGGAAGTTATTTGGGGCCATTGCTGTTTACATTATTCATAAATGATCTACCGTCTATTATACCATACTCTCGCATACTTATGTATGCAGATAATGTTAAGATTTTTCTCTTAATGATCCCTTTTATAGTATCAGATTGCAATCTGACCTTGAATGTTTTCAATCGTATTGTGCTAAAAATTTATAAAATCTTCATTGCATTAAGGTGCATTCCCTATATAAACAATTATAATCTTAAATACAACTTAAGCGAATAGAGTCAGTAACTGATTTGATTCAAAATTAAAATTTGCTATGCATATTTTGTCTGATTCCAATAGAGCCATGAGTGCCCTTGGATTTATTAAACTTTGGTCAAAAGAATTCGACGATCCCTAAATAACAAAACATCTATATATCTCACTGGTTCGTCCTATTCTTGAGTATGAATAATAATATCTAATATATCTAATATCTTATATCTGGTTTCCCCAGTATAGGGTTCATCAAGATAGGCTTGAATCAGTGCAGAAACAATTTCTTCTCTTTGCTCTTCTTAGTCTTAAGTGGAATTCTACTATTAGATTGCCCTCATATCGTAGAAGACTTTTATTACTAAACCTTTTTTCTCTTTCTGACCATAGAATTATCCTAGGTGTAGTGTTTCTACATAGACTAATTATTGATGAAATGGCATTCCAGTCCGAACGACTTTTCTTCCTCTCTCTCTATCTCGTTGTAGTACCAACTATGCTTGTCACAGTCCTTTTCGTATTTTGTATGTAAATTACAATACATTTTCTAATGTGTTTTGCAATACTAACACTATTTTTAAGATGAAAGCCGTACTTTTACAAAAATTATCTGTAGTTAAGTAAAGTTCTTATTATTTTGTCTGCATCGTTTGTGTTAATTGTTCGCAACCTCTTTTCCCGCACGTTATGCGGTGTGTCGCTCCGGCAGATGGGGGGTGGTTGTCTGCGTCCGGGCGTTAACAAGCCCGAGCTTGGTATCTCTGGGCCACGTCCAAGATACACTCCCGATCAATGAAATAGACTCAATTTTTTTTTTTTTAAATTGTGTTAGGAAAATCAAAATAATAATAAATCTTAAGAAACAATATGTTTTTATTATTCAGGACTTAAATATTAAACGAAAAAACAAATATATAGCCGTCTATAGCTGTAGGTTTTTTTTCCTGTATTTGGTTATGTGTTTGTAACGTAAAAAATTATTTAAAACTAAGCTAATAATGTGTGTAACCACCTTTATTAGAAATAACTTCATAAATTCTGCTGGGCAATGAATCGTAAAGTGACTTCACATAGTTCAATGATATTTCGGTCCATGCGTGTTTGATAGATATGTTTTAACGATTCGATATCTTCAAATTGTCGTCCTCCTTCATAAACCTTTCTTGAAAGCCATCCCCATACATTCTCAATAATGTTCAAATCAGGAGAGTATGGCGGCCACTCCATTAAAGGTACATTTTGATCGGCAATCCACTTCTTTACCACTCGAGCGTTGTGTAGTGAGGCATTATCTTGTTGGAACGTCCATGATAATGACCCAAAAATGTTAATAAGCTGAGGAAAAGCCTTTTGGAGAAGTTCCTTGTAACGAATGCCATTCATTTTGGAAGAAACAAACTCGATATCGACAGTTCCATAGTAAGAGATGGCACCCCACACCATTATGCCACCCTCACGACTATGGTGACGTGTCAAATGGTGCTCTTCCTTTCTTATGTCATGAAAGTAATAGTTGAAACCATCTGGTCCATCCAAATTAAAGCGTTTTTCCTTGGAAAAAACCGTTCTATACCATTCGGTCGTCAATGCCATATGATTCCGGGCAAAGTCGGAGCGAGCTTTCTTACGAGCTTTGGTTAACGGTGGTTTTCTTTAGTTTTAATCGCTTCAGGTGTTTAGCACTTCTTATAACTCGGCGTACAGTCGATATACTGGCTTTAACTCCCAATTTTGACAGAATATTCACCGCAGAGCATTTTGAGTTTGAGGCTTCTCGCAGAATTCTTCGCTTTTCACTGCTTGTCTTTTCGCTGCTTGTCTATTCGGAGTTTTCATATTATTTCCATAATTTGATGGATTTTTTAAGAAATGACATACAACTGACTGACTTCGTGAGATTTTTTTGGCAATTCGCCTGGTTGAAAAATTGCTGTCTCGATATGGCAATATTTTGCCCTTTTCCTCGGAAGTTAATATTTTCCACGACCCATTTTATTTTCGTAAATACAACAATTAATTGTGCATTGAAAATATCACATTTACTCTGATCATCCCATCAGAAACTAAAATGCTAGCCTATGAGTCTATTCTAATGACCGCAGAAAAAGTTCTTATTTTCGCATAGCGCAAAGCAAAATTTAAATGCACAATAACTGTAATATTTCTGTATGCATGTTGTGTCTCAAACTTTGCCTAATATATCGATGTACACAAGACAACAAATATAACTGTAATCGCTAACTGTATAAAAAAGATATTCAAAGAAGAACACAAACATTTTGCTGAGTCTATTTCATTGATCGGGAGTGTATATTATTGCTTTTGTCCGTGTAAAATGCAGAAAGAGACATCTACGATTCCACAAACTGTATATATTTTTGATAAGCAGCAAACAGCCAAGTCGATATATTCTTGTCGGTCTGTATGAACACCTGGATCTCAGAGACTATGAAGGCTACAGCTAAATCACAAAAAAACAATTTCTGAACCGTATTGTGCCCAATCTTATAAACTTACAACTTTTGATTTACGATACACAAATTTTATTAAAATCAGACGAAATATGGAAGAATAAACAAATAGTGTTAAATTTGAATGAGCTCTCCAACAGTTTTTCCTTTTTTTTACAATTATGAATTTAACATAAGATATTCGTAATAAGAATTGTCTCGTAATACATACATATTTACACAAGATTCTAAATGTGTGATGGTGTGATGGGTGGGATAGCTGAATTCAGGTCAGCGGAGTGTTGTGGGTTGGAGAATCGAATCATAACACATAATAAATATAAGTCGAATGTTTTTTTTCGAAAGAAAAACACAATTTAACTTTATCGTAAAATTAATATAAATCAAAATGTTTTAGTGTATATTAATTTTAAAATATTATAGTAATATCTGTTTAACACTAAAAATAATAAAAATTGATTATATTTAAAATGTTTTAATAATAATTAAAATAATTTATTATTAATTATTGGGCAAACAATATTAAATTATTTGCTCGTCAATCGATATATGTTAAAAACAAGTAGAAACGGCTACAGTCAAGCTTTGACTGTAGGAGGTCCTGGATTTTTAGTGTACATGCGCAGCGTTTAATAATGTTATAAAATTATGAAAATTATAATAATTATTGGGTAAAACAAGTAAGAAAGCTACTGACGAGTTTGCTCGACTGTGAGATACCCGTCACTCAATTTTACTGAATGGAAGAATAATAAAGAGCGACCATCGAAATATTATATTTTTCAAAAATATACTGAATATATACTAAAAATTAACCAAAAAATATCCCAAAATTTATGTTGTTCTAAATGATTAGCTTGGTAGCACTTATTATGTTTATTGAACACCATTATTATGTCACCGAGTGACAACTAGCTCAACAAGTGCAGCTGCACCAGATTTCGCCTTATAAAAGTAATTCCTTAATAACTTCTGTGTTTTTTGTCCGATTGTAACGATTTTCAGAGATCATTAAGATAATGATTAGTATTGTGTGTACCAAATATTTCATGTCTAAGTTGTTCACGTGTGAACAATTTAAATTCATCACATTGATATAGTTATTTTCATGAAACATCTAGGAAGATAATTCGGAAAAAAATGAAGTGCAGTAATGAATTTTCATACAAACTTTTTTTTCAGTTCGTTTTTTAAAATGTCACGTCACAACGGAATTGATCGAGATCGATCGCTGCAAATGGTGGTGTTTTTATCGAGCTCCGCATAAAATCGATTGATTTAAGTGAAGTGAACGGTTAATAATATAAAATAAATAAATAATCCGAAAGTGAAAGAGTAAAAGTAATTCTTGGATAACTTCTGTGTTTTTTATCCGATTGTATCTCTGCGAATTTGGTTACAATCAGATAAAAAGTATAGAAGTTATTAAGAAATTACTTTTATAAGGCGTTACCACGTGCAGCTGCACCTAGTTAATTGCTATGACACTCTTGTTTTTTATGAACGCTTATGGAAAAGTTTACCCCTACAATGAGGGTAGCGGCTACAAAATGTCTTATGTAAAAACGAAAGTTTCAGTCATAGTAGTACAATAATCCGATCATATGATGGCAACAAACTTAAAGCAATTGCAAAGCATTTTCTCTTTTAATTGCACCGCCTTGAAAATTTTTGATACGACTAACGCGTAAATTGGTAAAGTGTTTTTTGTGAATCAGCTGAGCATTTTTATACCCGCCTACCCAAAGGGTAAAAGGGTATTATGGCTTTGTGTCGACCGAAAATGTATGTAACAGGCAGAAGGAAGCATCTCCGACCCCATAAAGTATATATATTCTTGATCAGCGTCAACAGCCGAGACGATATAGCCATGTCCGTCTGTCCGTCCGTCTGTCCGTATGAACACCTAGATCTCAGAGACTATAAGAGAAGTTATTAAGAAAATATTTTTATAAGACGTTACCACGTGCAGCTACACCTAGTTAGTTGCTATGATACTCCGTGACATAATAATGGTGTTCAATAAACCTACTAAAGTCCCGCAATGCTAAAAATTTCGAACAAAGAAAATTTTGGTTATACTTTTGGTATATTTTTAGTATAATTTTTCAGTATATTTTTGAAAAATATAATATTTTGATGGTGAATTTCACCATCTCACGGTGGAGCACACTCGACAGTAGCTTTCTTACTTGTTATTATTTGTGAAAAGGAGTCTCCCAACAGAGAAGGTGCGAGGCACTGCGACCATGGAGGTCTTTTGTGCCTATAGGCTCTCCCCAGCTAGACAAAAGATGCTCTGCTTCCCTAATGAAGCAGAGCAGATCTTTCGCCGAGGAACGCACAATATGCTCGGGACCTGCGGTATCCACGTGCAGATGTTTCCTCCTAGTCCATACCAAGGCTGGACAGTCGCACAGAATGTGTCTGGTTGTCTCGTCGTCGTAGCTGACGAACCGGCCCTCGCATGTTCGTTCGCCAGCTCATTGCCCTGGATACCAGAGTGTCCACGTACCCATAGAAGGGTGACGTTGTTAGTAAGAGACAGTCTCTGGAGGCAGTTCCAGCAATCGGCCACCAGTCGAGAGCTTATTCTTTTGGAGGAGAGGGCTAAGATGGCCGCTTGACTGTCAGAGAAGATGTAGATGTTCGCTTCTCTAATCCCCTTCTCTAGGATCAGACGGCAGCAGAACTCGATGGCATGAACCTCAGATTGGAAGACTGTGGGCCATTTGCCCATATCAATTGAGGTTTTAGAGTTGGGTCCAAAGATCACAGCTTCAACCCCCTGATCAGTTTTTGACCCGTCGGTATACCAGTGAATACCGTTGCCAATGTCCCAGTTCTTCCGGTCCGGGATGAGGGTTCTGAATTTAGCCAAAGAAAAGTTCCTTAGTCATAGTATCTGATCTAGTGCAGATATCTATGCCAGGAATGTCTTTGATCAGGCTAGCATGTCCTGATTCGGTAGCTAGAAGCCCTGATTGGAGCTTGATTCTAAGAAGGCTCATAGCAGCGACTTCTTTAATTTGGCAGCGGAGTCAGATTCAGTATCGATTCCATTGCTGCGGTGGAACAGGTACGAAGTGCACCTATCAGTGAGAGGCACAGCAGCCTGTGCAATTTATTGCATTTGCTGATGGCAGTGACCTGCGTAACCTTTGGCCACCACACAATAGCAGCGTAGATGATTGCATCAACTCTGTCACGGTGCTGGTATAGTTCCCGGTCACTATTAGAGCCAGGTCGTCAGCATAGCCGATAGCTTCAACGCCCTGCTCGGAGAGTAAGATTAGTAGTTCGTCATCTACTAGGGACTAAGGACTAGGGGGGATAGAACCCCTCCCTGGGGACAGCCTTTGACTGCATTAATGCATGCAGTCGTGGAGTCCAGGGTGGAAGTGATCATCCGGTGCTTGAGCATAGCTTCAATCCACCGGATCAAAGGACAGGCAGTTCCTCTACGTTCTAGAGTAGTAGAGATTGACCCGTAGCCGGTATTATCAAAAGCACCTTCTATATCCAGAAAAGAGCACAAAGCAATGTTCTTGGACACGAAGGCTCTTTCAATTTTTTCACTAACCTGTGGAGAGCGACCTCCGTCGATCTGCCGGCTATGTACGCAAACTGCGTGGGATGCAGAGGTGTCGACGTCTGCAGAGAGCACCGAATGTGTATATCTATAAGCCTTTCCGCCGTCCTAAACAGAAAGGAGGTAAGACTGATCGGCCGATAGAACTTATGCTGGTCAAGCGGACGATTCCCTTGCTTAGGGATGAATACCACATTTACTCTCCTCCAAGAGATGGGTATGTATCCCCAAGTAAAAGAAGGCCAAGCTCTAAGAAGGCCGACCAGTGGATCAAGAATATGAGCCATGCTGTTTTGAATAAGGGCTGGGAAGATTTTGTCACCCCCTGGGGCTTTGAAAAGAGCGAAAGAATCTACAGCCCATTTGACCTTTTCGGGGTCGAAGATCGATCCAGATAGGCTGAATCCGCGTGAGTCCGGTGACAAAGTAGCGTCATCGCGACCGGAGAGATCTGGATTCGCTGCAGAACCCGGGAAGTGGACTTGTAGTAGAAGCTCAAGTGTTTCCCTGCGATCTTGAGTGAAAGAGCCATCTGCTCTTTTAAGAAGCCCTATTCCATTAGACGACCCTTTAGCCAATACTTTATGAAGCCTCGCTGCCTCTGGCAACGATTCTAAGCTACCACAGTAGCTGCGCCATGTATCGCATTTAGCTCGTCTAATGCTTTTGTTGTAGTTGGTAAGAGCGTCCCTATAGACGTCCCAACTAGCACGGTTAGATTTAGCCTTATTAAAAAGGCTTCTAACCCTCCTTCTAAGGATAGCCAGTTCCTCGTTCCACCACGGAATTTTTCAATTGACCCTTAGGGTCTTCTGGACTTAGCTGTCCTCGAAGGATGAGATAAGCACATCTTGGAGCAGATTGGCAGCGAGTTCTATATTACTGATAGAGCTAGGATTGTTGACCAATAGGTCTGCTTTGAAAGCTACAGAGGCTTTAAAGAGCAATTTGTCTTTTTCGGACAGAAGGAGTTATGGCGAATTTCAACTTGGCCAGGAAGGTCAAACTTGATGTGCTGATGGTCTGACAAAGTGGCTTCGTCTGTGACCCGCCAATTAACAAGCGAACTCGCTATCGAGGTGTTGATTAGGGTGAGATCTAAAACCTCTTCCCTAATAGCATTAGTAAAAGTGGGTTTGCACCCTATGTTAGCTACATCTAATTGACAACACAATAAGTAGTCTAAGAGGGACTCACCACGTTTATTGATGTCGCTGCTTCCCCAGATCTTGTGATGTGCATTGGCATCACAGCCGATCACGAGCGGCTTGTTGTTGCGACGACAGAATTCCACCAGCCGCTGGACCTCTGCTGGGGGTACATCATCCACATCGCCCGGGAAGTATGTGGAGGCGATCACAACTTCCCGGACACCGTCTGCAGTGGCTACCTCAATAGCCGTTGCTACCAGGTCTCTGTGGATGAAGTTAGTTAGTGGGAAATGTCTGACACTGTTATCCATAAGTATAGCAGTGCGCGGGGCACCTCCCATACGGTCATATAACAACTTACATGATCCACATGAAAGTCCACGTATTTGGCCACCGATCAACCATGGTTCTTGGACGAGAGCCAGGTTGATTTGATCATCACAGACGACCCTGCACAGGGTGGCCGACGCTTCTCTAGCGTGGTGCAGGTTAGCCTGGAGCACTTAAATTTTACTCATTCACCCTTCTAATGGCGGTCGTGACAAGGTTACTTGCCTTGTGCCCCCGAGAGTCATTCTCACGAATGCTCTTCGGTGGTCTGGATGAGCCACTCGGGGGAATTCGCCTTGCGACCCTGCTCACGAGAGGTGCCCTTGCGGGTGGGTTGCGGCCTGAGGTGCTGGCAGTGGGCCTGACCGAGGCACCTCTGACGGTTGTCGGACGGTGACCACATGTCACACGTCTAGTTGGGCCCTTCGGGGCCGTGACCACGATGGCCGGCGGGGTGGGGGAAGGAACCGTAGGTACCGATCCGGCCGCAGCGCTCGTGGAGGCCACAGGGTCAGCCAATGCTGACATCTCTGAGGGAACCACTGGTACCGTTGCCGGAGGAGCACTGGCAGGAGAGGGAGCGGGTGAGGATGAGAATGGAGCAGGGGTGGCGGAGGAGCCTTTGGGAGCTCAATTCTTAAGGATCAATTTGACCCTGCCAAAGCAGAATTTCACCCTCCCTTGGCACTCCGTCAGAGCCCTGTACGACTCCTCATCAACCAACATTGCGAGGTGAGACGTGCTGCCGTTCAGGTTGTGCTGCACTACCCGCCAAGGCTTCGTGGAGAAGCTGCTGGCGTTCTGGAGCCCAATGTATTCCAGGATGGTTGCACGAGTAAACTCAGCACTACTTGGAATGAGGTGAGCATTGGGAAACTTCGTTTCCTCCAGCAATTTGACGTCAAGGGCGATGATGCACCTGATGTGTCCAACAGCTCCCCTGACCCAATTGGCAGTGCTGTTATCCTCGCACACCAGAAACAGCCACTCATTTCGGGGAATACAGTCCTCGAAACCTGGACTAACATCTGGTGTGGAGTGCAACAGCACCGCCATTAAAATACTGGACTTCAACGAAGGTGTTAACGGGGGGCGCAGTGGCGATAGCCAGAGCCTCCTCTCTGTTAGAACCCTTTGCGAGTTCAGCTTTAAAAAGCTTCTTCTCGCGGGTCTTCAGTTTATCAAAGGCGTCCTTAGATTCCAGCCGCAGCAACTGGATCTGAGAGCCTGTTTCCGTAAGGCCTGACCTCTGAGAGGCTACGGAAGCGTCTTCAGCAAAGCTGATTCAGTCGCAGTCAGCTTCCTCGTCCGAAGACAATACCTCGACGGGTTACTGCTGGACTGAACCGCTACTGGACGGAAGTTCAGCACTAGCGAACCCTGTGTCCAAGGGAGTTCGTGGCCTATCCGGGTACCCTAGAATACTAGAGCCGAGACCCGTAGTATTGGGTGTGGCAAGCCAGCAGCCCACTGGCTTCAGTGCTGGTGTTTTGATCCATGAATTAAAGATCCCACGAGTTGGCGAAAAGGGAAGGTCATCCACGGCATAGCCCGCTTACTGTGGAAAGTCTAAATTAAACTGGAGGGCGACAGGTATCCAGAGTCCGCATACTAGAGACCGGGCTACCCCCCGGCCATGCATCCATCAGCGTATGCTGTTCTACCTTGGATTGGGGTGATTTATAGATTCACGATCTTCGCCCGACTACAATTAGTCAGCACCTCTAGCAGAGACATGACCGTGCTAGGGGTCTGCTTCCAGCCGCCCTCGCGTAGAGAGTATAGTCGCACTTCCGACAGTAGGAGCAAGGACGGCACGTGCCCCAGCCAATACTGGGATTACATGTTGATCCCCTTGCTTCCTCTGACGGCTGACGGTAGGCGGGTATAAATATATATATATATAACTCTTCGCCCACCGATTGAAACAGTTTTGCCGCTAAGAAATTACTTAACACCGGCAATGATCATCGAACTGCAACATCCTGCAGATCGCGACATAACCCAGCTCTTTAATGCCAACACCAAACTTGGTTACTTTCCACAACGATGATAGAGATCGATCATCATAATGATTCCAAAGCCTGGTAAGGACCACGCAGTCCCTTCTTCTTACAGACCAATAAGTCTACTCTCATGTATATCGAAACTATTCGAAAAATGCCTGCTGATCTGATTTAATCTACATCTGAGAACCCACAACATAATCCCAGCCCATCAATTTGGATTTCACGAAAGCCACGGAAATATTGAACAGGTGAATCGAATAACAACGGAAATAAGAACTGCATTTGAAAATCGAGAGCAGTATTTTTAGACGTATCCCAAGCATTTGACAGAGTCTGGCTTGACGGCCTAATGTTTAAAGTTAAAACAGCTTTACCCGAAAGCACACACAAACTTTTCAAGTTTTACCTCTATGAGAGAAAGTTTGCAGTGCGGTGCAACACTGCCACTTCCACTGACCATAAAATTGAAGCTGGAGTCCCCCAAGGCAGCGTTCTTGGGCCTACTTTATACCTCATCTATTCAGCCGACATTCCTACAAATAGTCGTCTAACTGTATCCACGTTTGCCAACAATACAGCTATCCTTAGCCGTTCAAGGTCCCCAATCCAAATTACAGCACAGCTGGTACTGCACCTCATAGACATTGAGAAGTGGTTCTCTGACGTGACGTTTACGCTAAACAGACAAGATCGCCCACCACTCTTGTTGAACAACATAACACTCCCGAAAGCAGATGAGATAACGTATCTAGGAGTACACCTTGACAGAAGACTCACATGGCGCAGCCACATTGAAGCTAAAAAAACTCATCTTAAACTCAAAGCCAACAAATTACACTGGCTCATCAACGCTGGTTCTCCGCTCAGCCTAGACCACAAGGTCTTACTCTACAATTCTGTATTGAAACCTATCTGGACCTATGGCTCACAGCTATGGGACAATGCCAGCAACATCAATATTGACATCATACTGCGAGCACAATCAAAGATTCTGAGAACCATCACAGGGGCACCGTGGTACGTTCGGAATGAAAACATCCAAAAAGACCTTAATATTCCACCAGTTATCAATGCGGTACTTACGGTACTTAAGAAAAAATACCATAGCAAGCTTTCCTCGCACCACAACCACCTAGCGAGAGGTCTAACTCAGCTCAGCAGTCGTTCCCGTCTCCGATGAAAGGACCTACCAACCCAGCGAATAAATTTTTAGGAACGTCTAATCATAGAACAGTTGGAAAAATAAAACAAATGTTCAGAAAAATTTGTTACCGTTAAGATTTTTAATCTTATTGTTAGTTCTTATACAAGAAGATTCAATAAATAAAAGCAAAGTAATCAAAAAAAAAATAAATAAATATATATATATATATACATATAAGAACAGATAAGAAACAGATGAACAAACTATGTATATAAATGGTTTTTTATACCGTGTACCCATTAAAAATGGAGAAAAGAGTTATATAGTTTTATGAGAAAGTATGTAACTGATAAAGGAAACCAACTTCGAACCTATAAAGAATATACATATAATAGTGATCAGCACAAACAACAGAGTCGATTTAGCCATGCTCATCTTTTTAGGCGTATGGACCTCGGAGACTAAACACTCCATGTAGGTTTTGACATTCAATACTGTGTGTTACATTATTTAATATTAATACTAATATTATTATTATTATTGATATTATTTATATTAATATTTTTAATTTTGGATACCACACCTTCTTCGACCGCTAACTATAAAAAAACATAAGTTACTTTTTAATGTATATATATTATGTATGTGTATATGTATTGATCGAATAAGAAAATAATTAAAAAAAAGTTATTAACGAAATAATTTCAATAACATTGTATGTTACTTGTTTTTTATTATTTTCGCTCTGAATATTTGTTGCATTACACTGTTTTATAGTTAACATATAAACCATAACCTTGCCTAACAGACACTTCTTTTTGCGATGTATTTAAATTCTATATCACAATCGAAATATACAAATACAGAAATGATAGAAACGCTAAGAGTCAATAGTAATTTTATTTATCTGAAAAATGCAAGTTAAGGCACTTAGTCCAAAAGTTATCAATGGTATTATACAAATGGGGCAGAGCATTACCAATACTATGGTTCTCATCGGTGTAAGTCTGCGTAAAAGTAAGAGGAATTAATTAGCTTTTTTAATACGTTGTCAACTTACTTGCTCCTGGAATTGAATATCGGCTTTTTGGAGTAACTTGGCTAATAGCAGTGAATGTTGATAGTGCACATTGTCATCGCCAGAGCCATGCACCAGCAAGAAGTCATGTGTACGAAAATTTTCCAAATGTTGAAAGGCATTACTTTCATTATACTTTTGTAGATTGCCCTCCGTAATAAGTAGCCCCATATAACGCTCTGTGTATATGGTATCTATAGACATACACAAGTAGGTAAACAGATTAAGTATATTTTATGTGTTATTGCATGCTAATACCGTAGTACAACCAAGACGTCACAGGTGCCACAGAAACACCACATTGAAAAATGCGTTCATCGTCTTTTTCAATGGTTTTTGCTGTCATATAACCACCATAGCTCCAGCCCCATATTCCCGTTCGATGACGATCTACAAATCCTAGGTAATCTTGCAACCATTTGGTTACATATATTTGATCATCCACCTCATGATTGCCCAAGTCATTATTCACAGAGAATAATAAATCCTTTCCCTTGTTTCCAGTGCCGCGCCCATCGATGTAAGCGTATATGATTTCTCTATTTGTTGTGACAAAAGCTTCATACCCCACGGTAAATGAGTTTGTTATTCGTACTGAATTGGGCCCACCATAGACAACAACAATCATTGGATATTTTTTTGTATCATCAAATTTAGGTGGCAGTGCCAACTTGACATATCCCATGCTTCCATCGATAAGAGACACGTTAAAGAAGTGGTAGCTTGGTCGCAGCATTGACTCCAAATTGGTCCTATATGCGTGGTTCATTTCCCAATCTATCACCTTTTTATCAGTGGCAACCTCATAAATTTGGGTGTATAACGGATTGGGTCCAAGGCAAGAGAGGGTGTAGAATGAGAAGGACTTACTAAATGTTGAACTGGCGGATAAACATTGAACATAATCGACATCATATCGTCTGCAGCTGAGGCAATCATCGTTACTGTACACATTGTAGACAGCCGGATTCCCCACCTGAGTTGCCTGATAGTACCTGCAAAGAATTTGTTTTCATAATTCGTATACTTTATTGCTCGACTAAAAGTACTTGCAGCTTGTCGTTGATTTCATCATAGCCATAAACATTGACAACTGTAAAATTGCCCCGCGATTTCCAACTGTTGACGCCCGTTTGCAGATTAAGGTTCCATATTTGATACCAGTTGTTAATGAAGTAAGCAAATATACAATTGAGTCCATTTTTTATGCACTTAGGCGTGCTCATGGAAACCCAACCATTAGGTTCCTCTATGCGTATTACCTCATTACAGATACCTTCGTAGCTGCAACTTTGAAGTGAAGCTAAGTTTTGACGCCGGTTCATCCAAGTGACGAGCAAAAAGCTGTTATTCGACCAAACTACATTCTGTAAAATGTGATCGTTGGTCACAATATCAACGGGAGCATCAATACGCCGCATAATGGAATCATCAGTGCTTAAATCAAAAACACGCAAATATACGATTGGATTGGGAGTGCCAGGTTTTGGATACTTTAACTGCTCTTCATGTGGATACTGGGAATATGAACTAGAGTCATCGCCATAAAGGAAATATTTAAAGGTCTCGACTTTTGTATCATTAAAAAAGCCCACAGCAAGTTTACTGCCATCCGGCGACCACCACAAGGCGCTGCCACTACTAAGTACTTCCTCCTCATAAACCCAGTCTGGCACTCCATTGTAAATAATCCCATCTTTACCATCCTCCGTAATGGCTATCTCCAGATTCTCATTGAAATGTATGTGTACGTTGTTCTGGTGTACATAAGCCAACCTATCCTTCAGTGGCGACCAACTACAGTACTGCAGCTTCTCACCTTTATGAATCTTAATGGCCGTACTCGTTGCAATATCATATATATCGTACTGGGCTACATAAGAATGACGAAACTTTTCCGTCAAATTGTAGCGCACCAAAATTTTTGTATTATCCGTCGAAAGTTTAAAAGTGGCATCATAGTAAGCCTCCTGTAAAGTTAAGTTGCATTTTAAATCGGTGGAATTTATAAGGATGAACTTTGAAAAACAATACCAGTAATTTAGAGCCCATCAAAATAGTGTCCGTCTTTTTTGCAGCATTAAATTTGTGAAGGGACTTATCGCTGGCAGTGTAATAGAATTCTTCATCTGTAAATTTAATTTATAGGTTTAATTCAATTCGCTCGCTCTCGTATTCGGATCTGGATGTGTTTTTTTTCTTCCAAAAAACATTTTCAATATTCACCATTTTAGTGCCTTTTTTATATTGTATTTTGGTACTAATATCGTTGTTTACCAGTGAAAAACTCCGGTTCGTTTTATCAAGGAACTTCTTAATAATTGATCAATAATTGAATTAAGATACAAGAACAATTTGCATTTGCTTTGCATTTGATTAGACTGTTGTTGAATTTTTATGTACTTTTTTCCGTTTCAAGTACTTCTCTCTTGTGGTATCTCTCTTGCTATTGTCTATTACGTTTTCGTTTGCTTTTTCTCTCTAGTATGCGAGTATCAGCATCAATTTTTCCATTAACCCATCAGTATCTTACTGTTTTTTAGACTGTACGAGGTCGTAGATTTTAAGTGTACATGCGTAAGTTAGAGCAAAAATAAGACATTCTTAATATGCAGCGTTTAATAATGATATAAAATTATGGAAAAAAACGTCGCCGCTCGAATTAGCACTCGATTATCTACGAATTCGTACCTAATCGGTACCCAGCTGAATTGTATAAAAGTACTTTAACAAAAACATTACACATTAGCCACTGATATATGCTTTTAAATTCATTTTCTAGTTTCTAAAATATTTAAACCAATGAAATAAGCTTTTAATGAACAAAAATTATAATATAATAATTATTGAGTAAAAAAAACTTTATTACTACTTCTATATCTTCCATGTTTATCGTCCGATCTTAATGAAATTTTCACCAAACGTCCGCGCTAGGATTCTTCACATGTGTGGGTCGTACACAAAGGCTGTATGTTTATAATTATGGCTGTGAATGTGTTTTTAGTGGTTTACATATGCGATAAGGGGCGTAGCCATCATAAATAAACTTCATCTGTCTACGGAGTTTTTACATGTTGTCTTCAAATTTGGTAACTGTAGCTTTTATAGTCTCTGAGATCTAGATGTTCATACAGACAGGCGGACAGACGGACAGACAGACATGGCTATATCGGTTCGGCTGTTGAGGCTGACCAAGAATATATATACTTTGTGGAACCGGAGATGCTTCGTTTTGCCTGTTACATATATTTTCAATTGATATGCAATAATAATCACCATCTCAATGGTTTCTATAAATTTGGTTACGATCGAATAATAAACACAGATGTTAATCAATAAATATTTTTATATTTTAAAACCAGTTCAGTTGCTATATCACTCAGTGATATAATAATGTGTGTTCAATAATACTATTAAAGTGAAAACACGGTAATAAATTTAAACTTGGTATATTTCTGTATATTTTTTGGTGTATTTCTTATTATATCTTAAGTATATTCTCGATTGTGTTGCATTCAATAAAATTGGGTATCTCACAGTCGAGCAAACTCGAATGTAACTTTTTTACTTTTTTTCTCCGAGTAATTACGAATTGATTAGATTACAATAAACCCCCGAACCATTTCTGTTCAATGATAAACAACGACGCAAGTACAAAATTGAGTTATTACTCGCTGATTAATGATAAGATTTGAAGTGGCAAATCGACATCTGTTGTATTGCTTAGGCCTCATAATGTAGCTGAACTCGTGAGTGAGGCGAATGGTCAACTTGAGATAATTCAAATATATGCTGATCGTTAATTGAATAGAGAAAACAAAGGACAATTTCTCAGAAATTGCCCATTTAGTTCAAAGCATTGGTAAGGAGTGTCTAGCTGTATTTCACAACGTTATAACCCAGTCAAACATGTAAGAGCATTCAGCTAATATTAGCATAAGCCCCACTCACCTGTTATCCATGTGCCATTAAAGCCGCGAAGACTTGCTGTGCCATAAATGGCATCTGTTAAGTTCCAGGGTGTCTTTTCTTTGGTCACACGACCTATAGTCGTTGGCAATTTGATGATCGAGGTGTTTGTCAAGTTAAAATAACCGAAGAGTAGTAGTAGCAACACACTTAATTGTAATTCAAAAATCATTTTTTTACGATTCTACAATAACGAAAAAAATACCAATAGAGACATCAATACAATAATAATAAATAAAACAGAAGAATCAACGAAAAAAAAAACGTTGCGCACAGACCTAGAGTAAAACATCAACTGAATTAAAAGTCAATTGAAATTTCAACACAACAATATTATAACAAATATCAAAAAGTAATCGAACCGCAATAAAGTATAAACAAGTAGGAACGGCTGCAGTCAAGATTTGACTGTATGAGGTCATGGATTTGAATTGAACAGGTGTAATTTATAACATAAAAAAGTGATACAATTATTGGTTGAGACAAATATCACCTGGAAATTTGAAATTATCAGAACTAAAACTGTAAACTTTTGTTCAAATGATGACAACTTTTGTGAGTTAAATTCTGATCTTGTTGGTGAAGAATCAAAAAAATGAATGAATAAATACTCAAAATCAAAAAACCAAGTTGCTCACTATATGCACTGCTAGTGTTAGTTAACAAAAACCTCTGTTTTTCAGCATACTGAGACCTTACATATACATTCAAGGCCGTTTATATCAGCGGTGGGCACTAATTAGCTCGGCTACTTACAGAACCCTTTATGACTGCTGAAAAAATAATAAAGAACGGGTATCTACTTTTTAAAGCAGCTTAAGAAGAAAACACTTATAGGCAATCAGTGTTAATCTCTAGTCCTGAGCTAAGCACAAAACACAAACTATTGTGTCTACCCAAAGGGTAGAAGGGTATTATAACTGCCAACCGAAAATGTATGTAACAGGCAGAAGGAAGCATCTCCGACCCCATAAAGTATATATATTCTTGATTAGCGTCAACAGCCGAGACGATATAGCCATGTCCGTCTGTCTGTCTGTCAGTATGAACATCGAGATCTCAGAGACTATAAAAGCTAGAGCTACCAAATTTGGAGACAACATGTAAAAACTTGGGCGGCAGATCAAGTTTATTTTAGATGTTGGCCACGCCCCTTCCGCCCCCGTAAATCGAAAAAAACAATTTCCAAGCATCATTTTAAAGCTAGAACGTTCAGTTTTGGCACACACAAGACTAATCATCATCTTAATGATCTCTCTATCTCTTTATTATTTATATTATTTATTTCATTTATTTTATTTATTGAAAAAATTCTAACAATCACTCAATGAACGATTCACATCGAATGAAAAAACATACACGTATAATTTCGATTTCGGCCTTCAGAGCCTCCTTTGGTGTTGGCGTTTGCTAAAAACGGTTTTTTCTATTTTCCGGTTTTTGCAAAGATTTTCACGGAAAGTATGTCCTTCTCCTGGCTCTAAACTACCTCACTGACAATTTTCAGCTAAATCGGTTCAGCCGTTCTTGAGTTATAAGTGGTGGAACACAAACACGACTTCCTTTTATATATATAGATTAAGCGCTGCGTTTCAAGAATATCTTATTTTATGCTCTAACTTCCGCACGTACACTTAAAATCCATGATCTCGTACAGTCAAAGTTTGACTGTAGCCGTTCCTACTTGGTTTGTATCATTTTAATCTTTCACGATTCTCTTTTTGGCTCACAGGACTATCATTCAAAAATCCAGAGAATTTCTTTGGATTAAAGAAAACCTCATAAGAGGTTTTGAATTTCTCTTGGACGAAACTCAATTGAATCATGCTGGAGAGTGACGTCCGTTGTCGATGACGCAACGTAACTGCGTTGGTAGCCTGGTTTGGCTGAAAAACGTTTTGTAAGCGAGCGGAAAATGTACTGGCTCTATATGCATCACTGTGGGCCCAAGAGGAGTACAGGACGAGCTGCTGAAACAATAATGGATTCCAGGGTTGTTGTTGAGTTGTCAATGCTGGTTTCACTATTGAGCTATGCGCTTACTTCAATGTGTGAACTTAAATATTTTCTGTACTTGAGCCAGTTTGTTGTGTGTGGCGTCAATCTGTCGTTTTGGTCGACCATTTCGGCTGGAAAGTGAATGAGAACTGGGGAGTGATCTGATGATAGGTCTGACGGGCAATCGGATCTTATCTGGCTGCGAGGAATGTTTTTGGTAATTGCAAAGTCGATTAGGACAGGCAGTTTTTTGAGGTCTGTTGGCGAGTATGTTGGACTGCAATGGGAGAAACATGAGGTTCATGTCTCTCCATAGGCTTTACCATCGGAATGGTTTCTACCATAAATTAGGTAGCAATTTATTTCAAAGTTGTTTTTATTTGTAAAGTGTGTTTCCGAGAAAAGCATTATGTCGATATGTTTCTCGTATAGAAATTTAACTATTTCAAGTTTACATTGTGAAACAGCATAAGCGTTTCACATAATTATTCGCAGGAAAGCCATTATTTTATTTGTGATACAAGCATTTGTATCAGGAGGTTTTGGTTTCGCCTCATATCTTGCATGGTGGTCCGCATAAGCGACAAAAAATCCTGCTTTTTTGCAGGATGCACATCATGACATCTACCAACTGATGGTCATGGAGTTCTGGAAAAAATATTTCAGGGTTTAAATTGGATGGAAAGAGTGTGCACATTCCTTATCGGTTCCACAATGTGCTCGTTCGCTGATGCAGGCGATTTTTAAGCTCCTTGTTAATTGGGCAGCCTCTGTAGTTTTCTGTGTGATTGCCACCGCAGTTTCTCGCTTGGTATGTCCCTGTTTGCTGGGCAGTGTGCAGAGTCATGGAGATCTCCACAAATTATGAATACCGTGCGAAGTGTACAGTAAGATCGCGTGTGGCCGTAATCTTGACAGTTCATGCATTGTACCAGAGTCTTTCGCTTATGCGGCACTTCTACTGTAATACTGCGGTTCAAAAGAAACTGCAGATTGTAGATTGGATGAATCTCGTAAATTTTGAGGGCCTTGGGTTCTGGTTCGAGCTCGACCCTAAAAAGTGGTTCCGGCTTTGTGTTGTTTAGAATATTAATAACTGATTAAGCAGAAAATCTTGTAGCGCCTCCGTTATTTCATCTGGCGTCACGTCAAGCACGATGCCATTTAAACAACTTGTAGGCCCTTGCTGATCTTAAACTGGAAGGTGTAATAGTTTTTGTTGTTGTCGTCGTTTGTGAGCACTTCTGCTTTTATTTGGACTTTAGTCTCATGGATTCTGCCCTTGACAAGGGACGTGTGGAAGTTGTTCTTTCCGATGAGATCAACTAGTCTACTCGTATTCACTATAGTGCTTAAGATTTTCTCGCGAATAAATATTGGTAGAGGCTTTGGCTTCTAATTCGTACTTTCAGGAGCTCGAACCTATTCGTGTTTGTTGGAGCTTCGTTAGAAATTGAGTTAATATTGTATGTGATTTTTTGGTAAGTTGTGTTTTTGTGTTTTGAGAGCTTCATTTCCTCTTAAATGTAATGTAGCGTCCATACCAATCTGCAAGGTCAACCCTACGTTTTTGTTTACATTTAACTGAGTTGTGTACGCAGCAGTTTCGTTTTGTTTGTTTTCAAAAGTTGCCAACGCTGATTCAGCGGGAACGGGTTCTGCTGCTTACGGAATTAGGTGAGCTGTTGTTACCGTTCCCATTGTTGTTGTAATTGCCGTTGTGGTAGTTATTGAGGTGTCGGTAAGCGAAGCACAATTTTGAGAATATTTAGCGGTGTTGTTGTAATGAGGGAGAGCAAGAGCACGCTCTATCTTGCATTGTTGGTAGAAGTTCGTACGCCGGGTTTTGGTTCAATTACCGCTCGCTTATTGCTTTTGCAATAATTGCGTTTAAGCACGTCTGTATAAGTCCAACGATTTCACTTCTTGATGTTCATTTTATTGTCTGCTCTCAAGGTAAAATTGAGTGATTTTTCCACGAAAGGTGGATTCTCTTTCATAGCACGAACAAATAAGACAAAAGGTTATTTTTATCCATAAGTAGAAGCCAGTTTTAATAATTTTTGAGTCGCAGCATCCAATCGAGTTGCATACAGATACAAGTTCCCGTGAATACCAGGTAACAGAGATGGTGGGATTGCAGTCGTTTACGAATTAATTTTATCCGGTTCAAATAATACACAAGCACGAAGTTTAAAAGTTATACATTATGATTATTGATTACAATAGCAAGTTTAGGTTAGCTTCTCCCAAATCAATGAGCCCTAGTTAAGCTCGCCCCTAGACCGAGCTGCCTTCGTCGCAGTTGACAGAATACTGACAACGCACCTCGTGCAGCGTGTAGAATTACCATACACCTAGTGTCGAGTCTGCACTCTTAACTATTCCCCCTCTTAACATATGGCCGTCCTCGGCCATGCCCAGGTCACTCAGCACTTTTTGTACCGCTAGTGTGAATCTGCTCATTTTCCTTCGCCTGTAGGCTCAGATAACAACTACGACCAAAATATAGCTAAGGAACAAAGGAAGTGTAGCCAGTTCTGAAGTTCTTCTATTCGTTGGAGGTTGTCCTCATTCAACCTCTGTAGATAGGTCAGGCTCGCTATGTCACGATATTGAGTGTTGTTAAGCCGTGTTGAAATGGCCAGAGCTGGCAGCCTGTCGGGCGTCGCATTATACGTATCTTGATGTAGGCATCACGTGTGAATGTTATTAGCTGAGTGCCATTTATTTTCTCGATATGACCCCCATCGACACTCACGGTAGACAATCGGTCATTGACCACAAGAATGCCCTCGTCGACGGACGTACCAGATTGAAGTCTTTGGGAGCTCTGCAAAATCTGTTTGTGGGAGGACCCTAGCCGGACGTGACAACGACGATGCGCCCGTTGCATTCAGCGATAATGTTTTCCTCCAGATGAAGAATAATGCCGCGATGAGCTACTGGTAAAATGATCATTTTCTTACGAACGCATCTAATATTGTCTTTGTGAACCACCCTCTCTCTAATTAAGACACCTGTCCCCATGTCGGCTTTTACCGATTTTTCCAGGAATAAAGGAGATAGTTTATTACTCAACCTTCTCTTTGATTTTACCACTCTGTTCTGGCGCTTTTAATTTTTCTGCTGTGGAGTTGTTCCACCTGACCATTTGAACAGCTGTGTAACGGAGGGCAATTTATCAATTCTATACCGAAATGATTCGGTAGCATCGACCGGACGGTCTCAGAACCAAACGATGGCTCATTGTCAAAGTAGATGCGTTTGATTTCAGGAAAGTTGTTGATGATCTGCAATATGGGAGCTTTTATGTCAGCAATTGTGCGTGACACAACGGGCTGGACTAACGCAAATTTTGAAAATTTGTCTTTTGCACTCAAGAAGAGTTTTCCTGCCGTGGAAAAAATTTCGATGTTAATCATTTCACCTACGCTCGAGGGTCGATGTTGATGATGTGATGTCCATTTCTTGCATCTGTGGGTGTCTGTCATACTTGTTTCTAGCGCAGATTTTGCAATTTCTGACGCGATTTTCGATATTTTGGGGAAGTAAGAATCCAATAGAACCTGCTTCACATTTTCTTGCGCGGCTATATAAGCTCGATTATGTTCGGCGGTTTCAATTTCCACCTGTTCATCTTTGTTTTTGACGTCAGCGACAAAGTGCTTACAATGCCAAGGTGATGCTTAAACTGGTCGCCCGCAGACAATGGAATTAACTACATCGGGCTTTACCATTGGACTTGACTGTATCGATCAGTTTTTCCCAATTCTTGAATTGAGGTGATGGTCGACACACGCAGTATTTATCCTACCCAACCATGAATATCCGCGCCTTCAGGAATCATGACATTTTTTAACCATTATATACTATAATTATAATTATAACCAAAATTATTTATAAAAAAAATTTCATTAATTAAACTTTAGAATAACTCGGAACTCGAGCATTAATTCAGTCTTAGAGCAACGCTGTTTCGATATGTGTGTATGTGTTTTCAGCGTATACATATGACAAAACATAATGTGTATGCGCCGCAGTTGCTGCTTGTCCGACGGCATCAATTTTAATTTTTCAGATTTTAGACTGAGTTTAATTTCAGAAGTGTTTCGCTTGGATATAGAAAAGTGAATACTCTTCTTTATTTCCATATATTGCTCTAACCCTAATAGCAAAGGAATTCTAGACTAGGTCATCAACGTTGCGGTGCGCATCACGAATTTTTTTTTTTTTTTTTTTTTTATTTATTTTTTTTTTATTTGCAATCTGTTTTGGTAGACAATGAACAAATTTTGTAGCGTTAAATAATTATATCACCGGGTATATATATATACATATTTACATATTTTTATCTATTTGTAAATCTACAATATATGGCAGGTCCAGTACATGAAATCTTTTTAGTCGTCTTCGGTTGCTGGTGTTATCTAGTAGGCCTAGTGCTAGGACATTATCATGGTCGTGTAGCTTACTTATGTATCGCTCTACATTTGACTTTATTTCGTCTTTAACAAGGGGAAGTTCCATGTCTTTGTGGATGTCATGATTAGTTATATACCATGGAGCACCTGTGATTGTTCTTAGCGTCATAGACTGGTATCTCTGCAATATTTCAATGTTAGAGTTGCTAGAAGTTCCCCACAGTTGCATCGCGTAGGTCCATACTGGCTTTAGGACTGCTTTGTACAGCCGTAATTTGTTATCTAGGCTTAATTGAGAATGGGGTCCTAAGAGCCAGTACATTCTTTTGGTTTTTGTCTTTAGCTGAGTTTACTTCGCTTTTATATGCTGCTTCCAGATGTACTTCAAGATATTTCAGCGTTTCACTAACTGGTATGGTGGAGCCATTTAGTGTAACTGGCGGGCAACTCCGGGTCTCAACGAGAATGTGACTTGCACTGATTTTTGTGCGTTTACTGCTATTCGCCATTATTTAAGCCATGCTTCAATTAACCCTTGTTCATCTTGAATTAAGTTGGATGCGACGCGCGGGTCATTACTCGTGGCAATAATAGCAGTATCATCAGCATATGTTGCTATATAAACAGCATTTGTAGTAGGTAAGTCAGCTGTGGAAGTTGTGTACAGCACTGGACCTAAAGCACTCCCTTGTGGAACTCCAGCGTCAGCAGTGTAGATACTTGAAAAATCGTCATGTCCGCGAACATAGAATATTCTATTCTTAAGGTAAGCGATATAATATGAAGTATGGTGCGGGTAGCCACTTTTTTATTTTGTACAGAAGACCTTCATGCCAGACTTTGTCAAATGCCTGTTTGACATCCAGGAATACTTCTGTGCAGTATTTTTTATTTTCTAATGCGCTCACTATTGCATGAGTGATGCGGTGGCATTGCTCAATCGTTCCGTGCCCTCTTCTAAACCCAAACCCAAAGTGCAGGTAACATTCTTCTTAAAAGTATTCGTTGAAATACTTTAGAGAAGGTCACCAGCAAACTAATGGGACGGTATGAAGACGTGCAGTTTTCCGGTTTGTTTGGCTTAGCAATCATTATACATAACTTCCGCGCATTTCCATTGACTCGGGAAGTATTCCAGTCTGAGCATGGCATTGTATATGTATGTCAGCAATTGGAAGCATTTTGGAGAGAGATTTCTGATTGTAATTGCACAGATTTTGTCATATCCTGGAGATTTTTTCCTGTTTAGCTTTTTTATTTCTTCTTCTACTTCTGAGAAAGTAGTTTGGTTGATAGGCAGGCTCATCTGACAAGGAGCCTCTAAAAAGTTATGTACTTCAGCTACTGTTTCAGGATCATTTTCCAAATTTGGCTTAAAGACTGAGCTTAAATGTTCAGGAAAAGCTTCAGCTTTCTCAGCGTTACTTCTGCAGCGATGTCCCGATGTTGGCCTCTTTAGATATTTAGTTGCTTTCCACACACTATTATCAAGGTCACTTGTGTTTGGATCAAGATTTCGAAGGTATTCGGCTGTCGCTTCATTTTTAATTTCCCACATTCTGCTATTCAGGTCCTTGGCAGCCTTGTTGAATTTTCTTTTGTCGATTGGGCTTCGCGTGGTTTGCCATATTTTTCGAAGCTTTCTTTTTTCTGCTATTTAGTTCTAGTGGTAGAAAAGTTTGCCTGCTTGTACTTTCATTTGGCGGTGGAGTAAACATGTGCCCAGCTGCATGAATCGAATTTGTGAAAGCTTCAATTGCCTACTCAATTTCTTCCCCTGATTTTAACGAAACGTTTAGACAAATTCGGTCTTCGAGCCAGTTTTTGAAAGCACCTAGATTGGTTTTTGCGTTAATTATTCTGTATAGCTTATGTTTGAAACAAACTGTAGTACCATAGGTTACAATAATCGGTGAGTGATCAGAGCTCAAATCAAAATTCTCCTTTATTTGGAAATTATTTGCTGGTAGTCCAGAGAATACAATAAAATCCAACAGATCTGGGATTTTACTAAGATCTGTTGGCCTGTACGTCGGTTTTCCGGTGGATAAGGTTGAGTATTTATTGTTAGTTATGCATTTGTATAGTTCTTCACTTTTTGGATTTACTATTCTTGACCCCCACCATGGGTGCTTTGCATTATAGTCGTCTCCAGCAAAAAAGTGTCTTCCTAGTCCTCGAAAGAGAGAGTTGAAATTATCGAGCTTGCAAGAGTATCTTGGTGGGATGTAGATTGCAGCTATAGAGATATTTGAATGCATACATTTTATTTCAATCGATGCAACTTGCATTATATTTGAGCAGATGCTGTCTATTTGTTTGTACTGGAAAGTATTTTTGACAATAACTGCACTTCCACCTACCAGATTAGCATTTATGACATTTAAGCTCAGACTGCTTTATTAATAGCTTTTCAATTCTGTCCAATGTTGATTTTTCTTGTTCAGTCTCACCTCCTACTACTTGTGCATAATTAGCTTGATTCGCATAACTATTTTCATGGTTTGGTTTCATTGGAATGAATGTTGCTCTCGGTCTGTCATAAAGAGATGTTAGTGCTGGCCTGCTGTTGGGTACATTGGACCTATTTTTGGGAATTTCTTGGTAGATTCTGCAGCCTTTGTAGCTAGCGGCATGGTTCTCATGGCAGTTGGCACAAGTGGCTGGTTCAGTCTTTTCTTTTGGACAGGAGATGCTGGAGTGATTCTCAGCACGTTTAACGCATTTGAATTTTTTATTGCAGTATGATTTGGTGTGCCCAAATTCTTGGCATCGGTAACATTGCACAATGTCACTAACTTTCTTTGGTGGCTCAATTGTTATTATGGCATTATTGATATGTTTTATGTTGTAGATCTCGGAGTTGTTGTTATGTGGTTCTAGGTCTATAAAAAACATTGGTAATGGCTCCTTGGTAATGCGGCTTTTAATGTTGTGAATTCCTCCCGTTTCAGTGCTGTCCATATGTAAGTTAAGGTAACGAAGCAATCCGTTGATATCATTGACATCAGATATAACAAGTAAGAAAGCTACAGTCGAGTTTGCTCGACTGTGAGATACCCGCCACCCAATTTTACCATCAAAATATTATATTTATATAATAGTATAAAAATATACTAAAAAAAAATATACTAAAAATACCAAAATAATATATCAAAATTTTCTTTGTTCGAAGTTATTAGCTTGGCGGCACTTTAGTTGGTTTATGGTCGCGGAGTGTCATAGCAACTAACTAGGCAGCACTAGCAGTTGCACGTGGTAACGCCTTATAAAAGTAATATCTTAATAACTTCTGTGTTTTTTATCCGATTGTAACCAAATTCGCAGAGATCATTAAGATGGTGATTAGTATTGTGCGTACCAAAATTGAACGTTCTAGGTTTAAAACGACGCTTGCAATTCGGTTTTATTCGATTTACGGGGGCGGGAGGGGGCGTGGCCAAAATTAAAAACAAACTTGATCTGCGTGCAACAATAAGACATACTGTCGCGAAAAATTTGTTGCTCTATCTCTTATAGTCTCTGAGATCTAGGTGTTCATACGGACAGACGGACAGACGGACATGGCTATATCGTCTCGGCTGTTGACGCTGATCAAGAATATATATACTTTATGGGGTCGGAGATGCTTCCTTCTGCCTGTTACATACATTTTCGGTCGGCACAAAGCCATAATACCCTTCTACCCTTTGGGTAGGCGGGTATAAAAATTGTGGGTGATTTTTCAGATGCTGGTGTATCGCTTTCCATTTCATCATCTTTTGTTGGATTTGTCAATGTCAGGTTGGTTACATCCTCCTTTTCAGCCAGCATAGCAAAGTAGTTATCATGGCTAGGAGTGGAAGGTCCATGGTCGATAGTCAGAACTTTCCTCGCCACCGTTGGGGAGTTTTAATTTTTTCGCTTAATTGAGCGTGGGTTTGTGGGCACTTTTTGCCACGCAAAAATATTGCTTTCGTCTTCTGTTGACATCTTTATTGCTGCTTTACAGCAGCTAAATTGCAGTCTCTTATCAGTTGTTTTTCTATTTTTAGACAAATGAACGGTAAATTCTGCTTAGCTGTTGTCGTAGGTTGCTTTTATGCTTGTCGAGTTAACGAATTCGATTTCTATGCGTGTGCACGACCGTACTCTAAGAGAGTTAGATGAACACTCCGAATCACGAATTGAATTGTTTGTTTCTGCCTGTGACCTTCTTGTTGTTCTCTTCTGTTCCGCTCGTTTGTTTAAAATGATTTCGTTGTCTTTGAGTTGATGTTGCTCCTTCTGACTGCT
Source organism: Drosophila pruinosa (assembly GCA_018150935.1). Lineage (NCBI taxonomy): Eukaryota > Metazoa > Arthropoda > Insecta > Diptera > Drosophilidae > Drosophila > Drosophila pruinosa. The sequence goes on from JAECWR010000034.1 coordinate 1,377,117, forward strand.
TACTTTTTATACCCGAAGGGTGTTATGGCTTTGTGCCGACCGAAGGAAGCATCTCCGACCCCATAAAGTATATATATTCTTGATCAGCGTCAACAGCCGAGACGATATAGCCATGTCCGTCTGTCCGTCCGTATGAACACCTAGATCTCAGAGACTATAAGAGATAGAGCAACAAATTTTTCGGGACAGTATGTCTTGTTGTTGCACGCAGATCAAGTTTATCTTTGATTTTGGCCAAGCCACCTTCCGCACATGCAAATTGAAAAAAACTGAATTGCACGCGTCGTTTTAAACCTAGAACGTTAAATTATGGTACGCACAATACTAATCACCATCTTAATGATCTCTGCGAATTTGGTTACAATCGGATAAAAAACACAGAAGTTATTACTTTTATAAGGCGTTACCACGTGCAACTGCTAGTGCTCCGCGACATAATAATGGTGTTCAATAAACCAACTAAAGTGCCGCCAAGCTAATAATTTCGAACAAAGAAAATGTTGATATATTATTTTGGTATTTTTAGTATATTTTTTTTAGTATTTTTTCAGTATATTTTTATACTATTATATAAATATAATATTTTGATGGTAAAATTGGGTGGCGGGTATCTCACAGTCGAGCAAACTCGACTATAGCTTTCTTACTTGTTTAAGTATTTTTTCAGTATATTTTTGAAAAATATAATATTGTGATGGTAAAATTGGGCGGCGGGTATCTCACGGTCGAGCAAACTCGACTTTCGAAACTTTCTTACTTGTTGTTGTAGCGAAAACGAGACAGCAAGAGGCAGCGACAACGACGGCGACACGATGACGGCGACGCTTGCACATTCCAACAAAGGAATGCAAGAAACAAAAGGTTCGCGAAAAGTAACGGAATCTTGTGAAATGAACGTCAATAACAACAAGTAAGAAAGCTACAGTCGAGTTTGCTCGACTGTGAGATACCCGCCACCCAATTTTACCATCCAAATATTATATTTTTCAAAATATACTGAAAAAATACTTTAAAAAAATATACTAAAAAATACCAAAATAATATATCAACATTTTCTTTGTTCGAAATTATTGGCTTGGCGGCACTTTAGTTGGTTTATTGAACACCATTATTATGTCGCGGAGTATCATAGCAACTAACTAGGCAGTACTAGCAGTTGCACGTGGTAACGCCTTATAAAAGTAATATCTTAATAACTTCTGTGTTTTTTATCCGATTGTAACCAAATTCGCAGAAATCATTAAGATGGTGATTAGTATTATCCGTACCAAAATTGAACGTTCTAGGTTTAAAACGACGCCTGCAATTCGGTTTTATTCGATTTACGGGGGCGGGAGGGGGCGTGGCCAAAATCAAAAACAAACTTGATATGCGTGCAACAATAAGACATACTGTCGCGAAAAATTTGTTGCTCTATCTCTTATAGTCTCTGAGATCTAGGTGTTCATACGGACGGACGGACAGACGGACAGACGGACAGACGGACGGACGGACAGACGGACATGGCTATATCGTCTCGGCTGTTGACGCTGATCAAGAATATACATACTTTATGGGGTCGGAGATGCTTCCTTCTGCCTGTTACATACATTTTCGGTCGGCACAAAGCCATAATACCCTTCTACCCTTTGGGTAGGCGGGTATAAAAATGAGAGCGAGCAATGTTCTGAGAGACAGATGGTGAGTGCCAGCAACAATGAGTCCAACAAATGTTTCTAGATCCCGATGGCTAGCAACAATGATCCTGAGATGCAAATGGCTGACAACAATGAGTCTGAACAAAGTTTTGGAAACCAAATAATGCGCAACAAGGCGTCGATATTCAGAGACTGAGAAATGAGTTGAAAATATTGAAGCTGCAAAATGAGATCGATCAGTTAAAAAATCAACAACAACGAAGTGACGATACAGAATCAGGTATTTCTTTCGAAATTTTAAAGCAGATCGTTAAGAAAAATTTTAAGGTCTGTGACAAAATGATGCGTGCGCTGATCCACTACAAAGTTAAGGGCGATGCTGAAATATAGCTGTATTCAAGCACAAGCGCTACCATGGAGACAGCGGATACAATGTTAAGCCACCTGGAGAAAATGTTCGTAATGTCCAAAGAGTCAAAGTTGAGTATGCCGCAGAAACTACAAAGCTGCGTCTGGATCAAAGGTGAGGAGTTCTCCAAGTACTACAATGAGAAGTGGCAGCTGGCGGATAATTTAGCACTGGCAGAAGATGAATTTTTGGAATATGCCATTGACGGCATACATGATGTCAATCTACGCAATCTGGCTAAGTCGCGTTCCTTCAAGACCGGATTGGAGCTATTGGAGGCATTCCGAAACGTTGAGTTGGGCTACGTTCCTAAGCCGAAGTCACCAGAAGACCGTAGAGCAGGAGATTATCAGAGGCCACGAGGTAATGCAGAGTGCTACAATTGCCACAGTCGGGGCCACCTGGCCAGAGAGTGCCGCAAGCCTAAGAGACAAGATGGGGACTGTTACGCATGTGGCTTGCAAGGACATGTGGCTAAGGAGTGCAACCAATACAAGAAGTCGAAGGGCGGAGACAACGATTATGTAAGTTATATTGAGTTAACATTTTGTACAAATAATAATATGCTGAATCCCATGTTTATAGAATGTCTCATAGATTCTGGCAGCCCGATAAGTATTATAAAAAAACGTTTTATACCAAGTCAAATAAAAATGGAAAAGACTACCTCTTTAAGTTACGTTGGATTAAATTCAAGTAAATTACAAATACATGGAAGCGTAAAATGTTCAGTTAAATTTTCAAATAAAGATACTCCTATGTTACTATACATATGTCGTGGATGATGAATCTATGGGATATGCTATGTTATTGGGAAGGGATTTTTTAGCAAGAGTAAAGGCCAAAATTATAATTGAAAATTAACATGAAACATTTTTTGAAATTAAAAGAGATTCGATAGTTGAAGAAAATCGAAATAAAAATATAAGCAAAAGAAATCAAAGTAAAGAAAATCAAAAATATAAATAAATATATAAGTAAAGAAAATCAAAGTAAAACAAATCAAAGTAAATATCAAAGTAAGGAAAATCAAAATAAAAGTAAAGAATTTAAAAGTCATTATGAGACAAATGCAGACGAACAAAATAATTTTGAAAAACAACTATTATTAATTGATTACAATGATAATGAAAAGGTATATGAGATAGGTTCACAATTAAATATTAAACAAAGATGCGAATTTATAAATGTTATTGAAGAATATTATATAAAACCAAAAAGACCGAGTGAACCGAATATAAAATGTGAAATGAAGCTAAGATTTGAAGAAGATAAGCCGTTTAGTTTTTCGCCTAGGCGCCTGGCATATGTAGAGAAAGAAAAATTACAAGAAATCCTTGATGATTATTTAAAAGATGGTATTATACGACAAAGTGAGTCTGAGTATTGTTCGCCAATTGTATTGGTAAAAAAGAAATTGGGTGGCATTCGGATGTGCATAGACTATAGGAAACTAAATAAGATCACGGTGAAAGTTAGATACCCGATGCCATTAATTGATGATTTATTAGATACGCTAGTAAACAAAGTTGTGTTCTCGAAGTTAGACCTAAAAAATTTATATTTCCATGTTTATATGGACGAAGAATCGATAAAGTATACATCATTTACCACGCCATTAGGACAGTATGAGTTCACAAGAATGCCTTTTGGGCTGACAAATGCTCCGTCCGTTTTTCAAAGGTTCATTAACAAAATATTTGACGACATGATTAGAGAAAAGAAAGTGATAGTTTATCTCGATGACATAATGATAGCGACAAAGAATATAGAAGATCACCAAGCCATATAAAAAGAAGTATTTGAGCGATTAGTTGAAAACAAATTAGAGCTGCGAATTGATAAATTTAATTATTTTCAAAGTGAGGTGAAATATTTAGGATAAATAATATCAGAAAAGGGTATTAAAGCAGATGACGACGGTGTGAAAGCAATTGAAAATTTTCCCGTGCCACAAAAAGTTCATGATGTTCAAAGTTTTTTAGGGATGTGCTCGTATTTCAGAAGACTTATACAGAATTTTTCAACAATAGCAAAGCCACTCCATGATTTGACAAAGAAAGACAAAAAGTTTGAGTTTGGCCCAGCGCAATTAGAAGCATTTGATGAATTAAAAAGCAAGCTATTAGAAACGCCTATTTTGGCATTGTACAGTCCTAAAGATGATACAGAATTGCACTGCGATGCAAGTTCGATAGGTTTCGGATCAATCCTTTTGCAAAGGAAAGCAGATGGTAAGCTACATCCAATTTTTTACTTCTCAAAAATGACAACGGATACAGAATCAAGGTATCATAGTTTTGAACTGGAAACACTAGCAGTAATATATGCATTAAAAAGGTTTAGAGTGTACCTACAAGGAATTGAGTTCAAAATAGTAACAGACTGTAATTCTCTCACAATGACATTGAACAAAAAAGAGTTGAATCCGAAAATAGCAAGATGGGCCTTGGAATTACAGAATTACTTATATAAACTAGAACATAGATCGGGAACTAGAATGAAACACGTTGATGCTCTTAGTAGATGTAATACGATTTTGGTAATAGAGGAAAATACGTTCGAGGATAATTTAGTTATATGTCAAAACAGAGACGAGAAGTTGAGAAAGATTAAAGAAATGCTAAGTAACGAAGAAAGCGAATTATATGAAATGCGAAATGGTGTGATTTACAAAAAAGTAAAAGAGAAGTTATTGTTCTATGTCCCGGAAGCTATGGAAGAACACGTATTGTATAAATACCCCAATGAGTTAGGCCATGTAGGGAAAGACAAAGTTACGGAAATGGTTGGTAAAAGTTATTGGTTTCCAAATGTTAGAAGTAAAGCGGACGAACATGTTAAGAACTGTCTAAAATGTATAGCTTTTCAAGGAAGAAATGGTAAGCAAGAAGGAACTGTTAATATTGTACCAAAGGGAAATACACCATTTGAACTCATACATATAGATCACTATGGTCCGGTAAATCAAAAGAATTCTACGAAAAAGCATGTATTAGTAAGTAAACATGTATTAGTAAGTAAGTAGTAGGTTATGGATGCACAAAGTTTATGAGATTGTATCCAGCGAAATCAACAAATTCAAAGGAAGCAATTGAAGCCTTAAGTGATTATTTTAGAGCGTATAGTAGACCAACGACCATTGTTTCAGATAGAGGGACATGTTTTACATCAGATATGTTCGAAGAATTTTTGGAATCAAGAAACATTAAGCACATCAAAATTGCAACAGGCTCACCACAAGCAAATGGACAAGTTGAGCGAATAAATAGAGACCTAGGACCCATGAGTAGTAAGCTCGTAGATGTAGAGAAAAACGTACAGTGGCACAAAGTCTTGGAAGAAGTAGAGTATGCAATGAACAATACAAAGCACAGAAGCATAAATGAGCACCCAAGCATAATGCTGTTTGTCAAAGTCAAAGAGTCAAAGCTAAAAAGAAAAGAAATTAATTTAGAGAAAATTAGAAAAAATGCAGAAGTTTCGCAAGAAAAAGTACAGAACTATAGCAAGAAATATGTTGACGCTAAACGACTAGAAGCAAATAAATACAAATTAGGAGACTATGTTATGGTCAAGAATTTTGATTCAACAGTTGGACCGCCTAGGAAATTAATAACAAAAATATAAAGGCCCCTATGAAATCGCCAAAGTACTAGATAATGATAGGTATTGTATCAAAGATGTGGAAGGTTTTCAGTCGATGCAAAAGCCATACGATGGAATATGGGCGGCTCATAATATTAAACCATGGCTTCAAGAAAAGAATTCGGTATCAAATAATAAAAATACAGATAAGAAAAATTATAAAGAAAAACAAAAGTCTAAAGTGAATGTAAAAAAGAAAACCAAACCAAATGTAACAAATACTGAAATACGTAACGAAAATGAAACAAATGTAATGATTACAAGAAGTAGAGCGGCGAGGATCAGGAGATCCTAATTATCAGGATGGCCGAGCTGTAGTAGTAGTAGTAATAATCGTATATATGTATAGTAGTATAAGCCCCATTGCAATATTAGAATATAAGAACTAATTATAAGAGTCGCAAATGTAAATAGTATATACACACATGCTGAATAAATGAACAGATAGTAGTCGTTGAGCTGTCACTGAGCGCACACTAAACATTCGTATTTTTATTTATTTTCAGCAGTGTTTAAAATTTAACAAATTGATACTATCTTACATATACATATATATATATATATAAGCTGTTCTTCTTTATTACAATTTTTAGACTAATTTAAGCTAAGCTAATAAGATACCTAAGAGAGCTATGTGCAACGGCGTTACAGCAATATTGGGGTTACTGCACCTGACGGCCGGATGTTGTTGCAGTAGCTTTTGAATTTTTTTGTTAACTCTTTCCCCCTTAGGTTTACACTTGTCCTCAAGTGTATTAGAAGAATGGTATATTGTTGAACTACTTGTTTGACGGCTGGTATACGGTTGCTGGGAAGGTCGGTGTTACCTTGGGTATTTCGGGTTCGATGTTCCCAAGTTGTAAGTTTATTGTCTTCTTTCTACCCTTACACCAATGAAGAGTAAGCGTTAGGAGAGCCAAAATTGCTATTGATGTGATGAATGCTATCCTGGTTACGGTTGAGTGGGTTTGGAGTTTGTGTAGCTTCTCGGTGTTATCTATGTGGAGCCCCTCTAGCGCTTTTAGTGATAAGATTCGTATGCGTTCGATCTCTACCGGAGCTATCTGGATAAGTGGTATGCCCGGTTCAGCAATTTGTATTTCTGTATTGCTGAACTCTTTGTCGTTAAGGTTATTATTATGTTCCAGAAGTTAATTAAGTATGTTCCCTTTATCTGCTTCGCATTGCCTGGCCATGTTATGGTGCCCTTGAAGTCGTTTGCTAGGATGATTCCCTCGTCGATCTCCTCCAGTTTAGGTATGTGGTCAGCATTGGTGAATTCGCACATTGCCTGCTCTCCTCTAAGTAATTTTGGTAAGCAAATATTCTGACTTAAATCTTCTATCTTATTTTTATTACAGGTTCTTATATTATATAGAATCTCACATTGATCTTTAATACCAAAAATTTCATTTTTAATTTTGTTTTCAAATATTTCTCCTGCTGGCAAATTAACAATGCTATTGGATTTTATTATTGGTTTTATTATAGAATTTTGGAAAGTTGTTGTTTCTAAATTTGGTATCTTTATTAAATATATGAGTGTCGTTCCATTATGCAAAATGGAGACATCTGAGAATTCTAACATTTATTCGGTAGCTAATGGTGGCATATCGCCATTTGTAAACAGATTATTTATTATATTTATTTCGTTTTTGTTTAACAGGAAAGTGTTGATCATTTTTAATTTTGACCATTGGATGGCGTATTTTATATAAACAGCTTCTTCTTTAATAAGCCGAACTTGATTTTGAAAACTGATGGCCAGCTCGTTACTCCAAAGTGAGTCTTTTTTAATTGAATTTGCGATATCGTTAGAAATTTTGGTCAGTTTGTTTAGTCTGTCTTCTAGCTGTCTGTTGATTATTACCTGTTTATTATTATTGGTCGTAAGTTTGTCTATTTACGTATCAGTTGTTCTATGTTGTCCCGTCTTGGCTGTTCGTAATGTGTGGGGTCGGTTGTAACTCTTCTGCCAAAGAATACTTCTAGTGGCCTCTTCTTTGTTACCGAATGAATTGAGTAGTTATACTCTTAGACCGCTCGATCTAGAAGAAGAACTTGTTCTCTCTTCAAGCATCTCATTATTTCAGAGAGTGTTGAGTGAAATCGTTCAATCTGTCAGTTAACTGTACTTTTGTTGAGGGGTGTTTTAGTTGGTCAACCAACATGAATCGTATTGATTCAGAATTTAGAGATTTTTTGTTGTCCATTACGATGAATTTTGGTACGCCAAAATAGAAAACTATAATATCGCGGAGAGGTGTTCGAATATCTTCTATTGCTTTTGATTTTATTATTTGGGTTTTTGCTAACTTGGAAAATTTGTCAATTGCTGTCACTACGAGGTATCGTTCAGTTGAGTAAATGTCCACGTGAATTATATGTCCAGGGTATTCGGGTATGGGTGTTTCTCTAATCTCTGGGTTAGGTGGGTGTCGGTCGTATTTATTCTCTTTACAAGTCTTACACTGTTTGACTATATTTGCTATTTTCTGTTTCATTTTTGGAAAGTAGAATTCTTCTGAAAGCTGGATTTTATTTTCTAACGCATTTCTGTGAGCCCTATTGTGTGTCTTGAGAATTTGTTCTTCTTGGTCTGTTGTGTTAGTCAAATCTTTTACTAATGTCTGTGTGAATCGTACTTTAAAATTTTTAAAATGACTTGGATATAATTGTTGTATTTTCCACATTATATCCTTCGTCGTGTGGATGCCGTTTATTACCGAACGATTCAGATATTTATTTAATTCGAATAATAGTTCTTCTGGATTGTACTGCTGTCTATATATCTTGTATCTATGGAAAGTTTGAAATTGAATACTAAACTTTTAGTCAGTCATTTCTGCTTTGTGGAAGAAGATCTGGTTTCGAAAGGCATTAATAGGTACTTCCATGCTTGGAATTAATTCTTCGCTTGAGCTCTCGGCACTATCTGTATCTATCAAATTATCTGTCCTTTAGGTGATATTCTAGATAAAGCATCGGCTACCACGTTCTCTTTGCCTGGCTTGTAGAATATTTCGTAATCGTACTCCTCTAAGTACGATTTCCCCCGTTTGATTCTCGCATTACCGTTCCAGCTACTCAATGAATGAGTCAAAGGCTGGTGGTCGGTAAATATTTTTACTTTCGAGTTACCGTACAGGTAATTCTTTAGGCTTTTTAATGCCCAAATAATGGCTAACATTTCCTTTTCGTTCGCGGCGTAATTCTCTTCGGCCTTGGAAAGCGTTCTTGAGAGAAATGAAATAGGTTGGTTGTCTTGCTATAACACTGCACCTATTGCGAAGTGGGAAGCATCGGTTGTAAGGTGAAATTCTTTTGCGAAATTTGGGTAGCGGAGTATAATATCTTTAGATATTAGGCTCCTTTTTAATTTTTTTGGACACTCGTCCGTCTCTCCCTCTTAAAAGCGAGGTAAGGGGCTTGGCGAGCTTTGCGTAATCCTCGATAAATCTCCTGTAGTAACCGGAGAGTCCCAAGAATGATCTTAAATCTCTTAGGGTCTTGGGAAGGGGATACTGGGCTATAGCTGCAACTTTATCGGGATTAGTCTTGATTCCTTTGTCGGAAACAACAAAGCCAAGAAATTCAACTTTGTCCTTCATGAACTCACATTTGTCCAATTGACATTTCATATTGGCCTCTTCCAAAGTTCGAAAAATTATGTCCAGATTTCTTAAATGTGATTCATCATCTTTACTGAATATTACGATATGTTCTCGAAGTATATCATCTAGTGCGCGCTGGAAAATTGCTGGCGCGTTTTTCAGTCCAAATGAGAGTCGTGTAAACTCATATTTTCCGTTATTCACAGAGAAGGCAGTTTTTTCTATGTCGAACGTTTTCAATGGAATGTAAATTTGTAAAAAATGTAAATTTTGGTACGCACAATACTAATCACCATTTTAATTATCTCTGCGAATTTGGTTACAATCGGATAAAAAACACAGAAGTTATTAAGATATTACTTTTATAAGGCGTTACCACGTGCAGCTGCACCTAGCTAGATACTATATAACATATACATATATATATATATATATATGTAAGTTAATTTCTTTTAGGTTTTGTTTGATAAAAAAATTAAACTTCTCTTCTTTATTACAATTTTTAGACTAATTTAAGCTAAGCTAATAAGATACCTAAGAGAGCTACATATGTATGTGCATTGGCAGCGACGTTGGCAGCGGCGTTGCATTACTTCTGGATCACCTAACGTGTTGCCAAATGTTCCACAAATTTTGGCATTTGGACTGCGCGTGCGGGAAGTTGTCCAGACGCTGCGCTCAGCAATATTGGGGTTACTGCACCTGACGGCCGGATGTTGTTACAGTAGCTTTTGAATGATTTTGTTGTTAACTTATATATATTATATATATAAGTATGTACATGTATGTATGTAGTAGATAAATAAAATAATTAATGCCCCAGCCAGTTACCTTTTCCAACAGGATTCAAATATGTTATATATATAAATTTTCTCCTTTTTACGATATTCTCTTAGACATGAATGCTTTAATGCAAAACATCGGAATATTTGATTTTTGTGACAGCCCGTCATTTAGCATGCTGCCAGATGCGGCAGTGCTGAGAGAGCGTCAGCAGTTAAATAGAGTTCAGATAATTAGGTAGAACACATGTGACTACGAATATAGGCAGCTCATAGCGTGCCGACAAATATGTAAGATCATTTGAATTAATAATTATAAACAGAACCGAATATATCTATGCTATTTGCGTATTATTACAATTATATTCGAAAAGAAGCAACAATAAATCATAGAACGCTTCTTCATATAGAGCTGAACCTAAACGAATCAAATCCCTTGCAAAATTTTAAAGACATTCTGCGAGAAAATAAATTTGCAGGTGAAATCAAGTATGCAATACACAATAACAGGATAAACATACCGCTTAGATCATATAAATTCAGATAAATCAAATAAAAACAATTTTAGAAGAATTTAACGACATCCAATACTCAGAAAATTATAACTTATCGTTCACAAATTTTACACAACACGAAATCAAAACTTCACGTGAAAATTCTGTTTACAAACTGCATTATTTTTACCCTTTTTCTTAGAAGGCAAAAGAAAAAAAAAACAGGTCAGAAATGTTTCAACAATTTTTAAAGAAAGAACACAATTTCTTAGTTCATTCTATAAGTCCAGAAGGTATACGACCAAAATAGGATATGGTATGGAATATTTTCCATTCCAAAAACTAGAAAGATATCAAGTCATTTTTAGGTTTATATGGTTTTTACCCCAAGTTTATTCCAGGCTTTGCATATCTATTGAAAAATTAACAATTAATTCATGAACGACCGAATTTTTTTTTGGCTAGATTTAAAAAATACATTTCAAGTCCCAACTGACGCTAGTAATTTTGTACTAGGTCTAGTCTAGAAACCATTTATCCATACAGTAATTCTTATCCCGAATTGGAAGAATCCATTACTTCTCAACATATTAAATTATTACATGCAGGTATTGAAAAAAAAGATTCAACTTTTTAACGAGACACATTCCCACAAATTAATTTAAAATATTATTAATGAATGCTACGTTTGTAAACTAGCAACAACAGAACACAGACCATTTCAACTAATTTCAGAAATATTTGACCCTAGTTTCTGTAATCAACTTTTATACAATCTTGCTATCATATTTAAGCTTTCCATATGTCCTTACCATTTGTAGCATCGGCCTTGTTCTTTTGAATGGTATTTTTAATCTTATTTTAACCTCTGTAAAATAGTTATCTATTTTATATATTGGATCTATTCTGTCTATCTTGCGAAAATCTATAAATTGCCTTGGAAATCTCCAATGGCATCTATTGAAATTATATAAAATGCTGTTGCTGGTGTTTTAGTTATGGTAATAGCCGTTTTCGTATGTTTCAATGTTTTAGCCTGTTGGTATTTTAAACATGTTTTAACATATTTGGATATTGCCCTAGTCCTTTGTGCCAGTAATAAGAATTGTTTATATTTCCCAGGGTTCTAGAAAATCCTGAGTGACCTACTTCTGTAGGATCGTCATGAAATTTAGACAGTATTGCTTTTATTTGAACCTCGTCGTTTATATCTTCCTTTTCTCACCTTTTTTAATAGCGCTATTTTTCCTTTTCCAATATTTTATTGCTCCTCTCTTTTAAATTATTTACAATGACAAATTCGAATATTTTTTCACTTGGTAACAGCTGCGTTTGAATGACTTTTTTCATTCCTGCTTCTTAACCTTTGGAAAAACGGATCTAAATCGATTTCTCAAAAACTATTGTTATCCAATGAGGGAATTTTAAGAATGCTTATATATACGAAGTCATACGGCCTTAAAGTAATCCAATCTTCTTATTCATGAAATTCTAAAAACCAATTGTATTTATAAATGATATCGAAACCAATTATACCATCGATATGTCGAGCCCATAAATTCTCGATTGGATTCAAATCTGGGCTTTGAGCAAGTCACTGCATAATGCGAAAGATTTGATTTGAAAGCTAATTTTTAACAATCTTGGTCGTGTGCTTCGGGTTCCCGTCTTGTTGGAAGGTGATATCAGGTAAATTTGTCTCCAAAATATGAAGATAATCTTTTTTTCATTATATCATTAATTTTTACCAATGGCCCGATGTTCCACCACGTGAACATAAAATGAATATTGAGTAAAATATTCGTTAAATTTTATACTTATAATATTCTGATATTTTAAAAATATTTGCTTAACTTTCAATGCAGATTGAGTTTGAGAGCGATTACAAGCATTTCGAATAAAGACTCGAAATTTTGATCACACCATTAAATACATCTATTTCGTTGGTAAAACTGTTATTCGATCTAAGTACTAGGCATAAACCATTAAGTTTATGTTGCTAACATTTTGAAGCGAAAGCGAAACTTATCGACATTATAGGCCATCCCTAGTTGTTGATTTTTGGCGAAAAAGGAAACCTTTCAATTATTAAAGATATTTATATAAGATACTATATTGCTTGAATAAGTGCTTATGGTGCAGCTTACTTAAGTAGTATTGTTGTTGGGATTCGACACCAGAGTAGACTTTCGCATGGACTTCGAAAATTTAGCAGAGAATCTTGGAGGAGTGAGGGTATCTGCCAGCGCAGTTAGTACGAATGTGATTAGAAGCACTACCTCAAGAGGAGGACCTGAAGCTGACGCCAATATATGCGGCAGTCAAGAATTGCTGGAGGTAAAATCCAAGGAAAAAGCTCGACGGTATTGGACGCCCAGCGAGGAGGAACGTCTCTATGAGATATGGGGTAGAGACAACTGGCGCCTAACGCGCAATGGTAAGAACACCATATTCTTTGGCCTATGGTCTGAGGAGCTACGCGAACGCTTCTCTGTCGATGTAAAACCTGAGGAGATTCAAATGAAAGTTAATCAGACGCGCGCAAAATTTCGGTTAGTTATGGTATATTATGAAATTAATATTGTTTTTTTTAACTAGACCCTTTTTCATTTGTCAGTCAGGTGAAGAAGCAGATTCAAAGTGATCCATCCAGCTATCCGTTGCGTTGGAAGAAATATGACATAATAAATCGGATACTTAAAAACATACACCGGCCCAAAAATGCCGATCCTATTCCTCAGGAGATTTTGCTTAACAACCGTGATGTTTCGCCACCCCGTGACAAAGTGCAACAACAAGCTCAGAAAAACCAAAAACAACAAGACACAGTACTAAGTATGTCATCTGAAACAACCGGTAATAACTTTTACAGCAACAACAGTAACATTAGTGGCAGTCATACCCAAGGCAATAACAATAACAACACTACCATGAGTTTCAATACTGAACTGTTCTCAGATCAGTACGATGATATTAAGCGTGAGTTCGATGAAGAAGACTACCGATCAATGCCATTTCAAGAGCCGATGCAACAGTATTCACAAACGGAACCCACTCAGTTGCTTGAACTGCAAACTCCACAACAACAGCAGCAACAACAACATCAGAGGGAGCAATTGCAGTCTGAATACGATTTAGGTGTGGTGAACTATCCAGGCGGTAACTCAATACAGCAACAGCATTATAGCAATACGTGCAATAATGTGCCCTCCACGTCGTCTATTAATCAACAAGCTATCACAGCTGTTGCTTACATAAATAGCAGCAACAATACCATCAGCGTGGAAACTAATAACAGCAACGGGGTACCAACAACGGCGCAAATGCAACCGTCAGTAACTGAAGCTGCAAGCAGTAATGCTGTTGCGGCATTGCCAACACCACGTAAACGTGGACGACCCTTCGGCTCAAGCAATCCACCTGCAGCAGATTCGCTCGAGTCTATATACATTGAGGAAGTGCGTCGCAAGAATCAACTGTTGTCAGAGCAAACAAAAATTTCAAGACAACGTTTGGAATTGGAAGAGCGGAAGGTCGAACTCATGCAAACGTTTTTTCCTAAATGTTTGGAACAGCAGGCTCATATTTTAGCGCGTGTTATGCAATTGCCCTCATTGCAACCGAACCCACAACATTTACAAACCCAGTCTGTACCGCCTCCATAATACCAAACTTCATAAGTCATTTATACCGAGCCCGGTGGCATTCTATGTTTACTAATTAAATTAGTTATATAAATCCACAAATATTAAAATATATAAGGATGATCAATGCATATTACTTAATCGTATGTAATTGTCTAATAACCGGTGTACCACTAAATGTAGGTGGAAGAGAATTCTTTATAATTGCTGACAACTAAAAAAAAATAGGTTCCCACTCTTTATAACAGTATAAGAGGACACACACACAAACAGTCACTGCTCAATTTCGAGACCCCTGTCTTTCGTAAGTCTTTTTGCACCGCTTAAGCCTTGCTCACAAGATTACGATAAGCGTGCACAAGGGTCCGCCAGTTCTGTATTGAGGCTCCCGATTAAAAGAAAAAAACAAAAACTGCCGTGGCTCGTTTTTGCTCATAAGACCGTCATTTTCTGGTACAAAAGCCCGTCACTATCGCTACTACGTTTCTTTGTAATGACTTTATAACATCCAAATATTATATTTTTCGAAAATATTCTAGAAAATATAACAATTCTACCAAAAATATCTTCTGAAATTAACTGCGTTCAAAATTATTAGCTTGGTATTGGTAGCACCACTAACCATTTAATACGTAGATATGGCATCCCCTATAAGAGTTTATGCACACACTGTTTTCTGTATTCTCAGAGATTAACACAAGTTAGTTGCATGTTTTCTTGAGCGAAACCACTAAGCAATGAACATAATAGAGTCCGCATATCCAAAAAATACGGGCACTTTTCGTTTTTGATTTTCATAGCCCCCGTGGCAGAGGCCGGGCAGAGGCGCAGCGCTCTCTCGCGTTCGGCTCTCTCTCGAGAACTCGAGCTAGCCGTCGTGTCTTGAACTTTGAAAACAAAACCCCTGAGGCAGAGACGCAGCGCTCTGGCATGAAGAAGTGAACGTAGAACTACGCTGTTTTGATATGTGTGTATGTGTGTTCAGCGCACATACATATGAAGAAACATAATGTGTATGCAGTTGCTGCTTGTCCGATTGCTTCAATTTTAATTTTTCAGATTTCAAACTGAGTTTCATTTCAGAAGTGTTTTGCTTGGATAGGGAAAAGTGAATACTCTTCTTTATTTGCATATATTGCTCTATCACTAATAACTAAGGAATTCTAGTCTAGGTCATCAACGGTGCGGTGCGTGCATCACGAATTGAATTGTTGGTTTCTGTCTGTGACCTTGTTGTTGTTCTCTTCTGTTCCGCTCGTTTGTTTCAATTGATTTTGTCGTCTTTGCGTTGATGTTGCTGTTTTTGATTTGCTTACTTTTTACTTTTGATTGCATGCAGAGACTGCACCTGTTGATCGACTTTTATTATGTTATTATGTTTAAATAATTAGTATAGACATATTATATTTAAATTTCAGCATTTTTTATTGCAAGTTAATATAGGCATATATAAAAGGAGTATTTTGATTTTTATTTACATTCATATTTTTATTAATATGAATTTGCTTAAACTATGCTGAAAATTAATAAAAATATGAATGTAAATAAAAATTAAAATACTCCTTTTATATATGCCTATATTAACTTGCAATAAAAAATGCTGAAATTTAAATATAATATGTCTATACTAATTATTTAAACATAATAACATAATAAAAAGTCGATCAACAGGTGCAGTCTCTGCATGCAATCAAAAGTAAAAAGTAAGCAAATCAAAAACAGCAACATCAACGCAAAGACGACAAAATCAATTGAAACAAACGAGCGGAACAGAAGAGAACAACAACAAGGTCACAGACAGAAACCAACAATTCAATTCGTGATGCACGCACCGCACCGTTGATGACCTAGACTAGAATTCCTTAGTTATTAGTGATAGAGCAATATATGCAAATAAAGAAGAGTATTCCCTTTTCCCTATCCAAGCAAAACACTTCTGAAATGAAACTCAGTTTGAAATCTGAAACATTAAAATTGAAGCAATCGGACAAGCAGCAACTGCATACACATTATGTTTCTTCATATGTATGTGCGCTGAACACACATACACACATATCAAAACAGCGTAGTTCTACGTTCACTTCTTCATGCCAGAGCGCTGCGTCTCTGCCTCAGGGGTTTTGTTTTCAAAGTTCAAGACACGACGGCTAGCTCGAGTTCTCGAGAGAGAGCCGAACGCGAGAGAGCGCTGCGCCTCTGCCCGGCCTCTGCCACGGGGGCTATGAAAATCAAAAACGAAAAGTGCCCGTATTTTTTGGATATGCGGACTCTATTATGTTCATTGCTTAGTGGCGAAACTGTGCCTGAAAATTCACTTGCGTTTAGTCCGTTAGCGGTTGCATTCGAACGTCAAAACGTTTACTGCTTGTCTTGTACGGCTGCTTACGTTTTTTAATATGTTGGTGAATACACATATGTACATGACAAAATGCAAATGTGTTGAGCTGTAGGCAAATTTCATGTATTCGATTTGCAGCTAGCACCAATTGTTGGTGTTTCTTGTCTTCTGCCCTCCCCCTAACCTTCATCGGCATCGTTTGAACGTTCTAGGCTTAAAGTGTGCCATTTGGTTTTTTTCGATTTGCGAGGGCTGAAGGCGGCGTGGTCACAATCTAAAATAAACTTGATTTGCGTGCATCAACCAGACACACTATCTCGAAAAATTGGTAGCTCTAGCTATTATAGTCTCTGAGATTTAAGTGTTATAGTTAGTGATAGCTGCAAATCGAATGCACAAAATTTGCCCATAGCTCAAAACACTTGCATTTTGCCATACACATATGTGTATTCACATTCAAATGCGCAATCATCAGTACAAGACTAGCAGCAAACGCTTTAACGTTCGAATGCAGACGCTAACGGACTGAACGCAACCGAATTTTTACGCACACTTTTGCTCGAGACAACATCCAACTAAAATGTGGTCCAATCTCTGAAAATACAGAAAATATTGTGTGCATGAATGCTTGTAAGGGATGTCAGATCTATATATTATCCCCATAGTAGATATTTAGAGCCATTTATACAAAAATTCGTTTCGTGGAATATAAAATCGATTCTAGTTGTGTAAAACTTTTTAGTTTTTCGATCCCTGTAAAAATAGTTGGCAAAATGAGTGAAACAGAAAATGAAAAACAAATCAATAGACGTGGACCAAAACATATGCGGCTTCGGTATTATAGCTCATTTGAAGAAGCGTCCGTTGTAAAACTGTGGCGCGAGCATGTCAACCAAATAACATCATACTGCGAAAATTTGCAACTATTTCGTGAGATTTCTTTTGGATTACAACAGCATAGCATCAGGCTCAACAAACAAGAGGTGCGACGACGCATTAGTAGTTATCGTAATAAGTATTTGTAAGTATTTTGTATATATTTTTTCATTTGGTAATTCTATCTTCTGCTTTCACATAGGATTGAGCACAGTCGCAGAGAGAGCGACCCGGAGTACACATCACATTGGCGTCTCTACGCGCTTATCGACAAGCTATTCCAGTCGACCCCATCAGAGTCCTTAGTGTTATCGGAGTACGATGCATTAAAGGAAATAGAAGCGAACGTACGCAATGAGCTTCTTAGCCTTCCTCGCTTTCAGCGAGACAACTGCAGAAAAGTTAAATTTGAGCAGGATGTAGATGGCTGTCCGTTTTTGGATAGTCAACACCTGCAAATTAAATCCGAAATATTGCCATTGTCTTCGAGATGCCGGATGCCTACCATCAGGACTGAGTCCCAAACCAACAATGAAAATAAAGTTAATCAACCATTAATTTTTGAGAAACGCTACCCGTTGACATCCGCCAATCGTATACTTAATGTTAATCCATTCGAAAATGTTTCTGTACCGCTGGGCTCAGCTCGACGTATTCGTCGTCGCAGTATCATGCCTCGAACTGGTCAAATAACTTTTGCGCAAATAGAAATGCTGCGTCATGAGAACGAACTACTGGTCGAACAACGTGATGCTCATCTGGCGGAGCTTGAGAGAAAGGAACAACAGTATCTGAATTTAGAGCAGGCATTTGATTTCTGGCTGCACCAACAGGAAACATGGATGAACTTCTTTTCTTCTTCTTCATGAAAAGATAAGGTTAAAGTCTGTCTAAATTGTTCATGGTTTGTTTAGGTAGGTAGTGATTGTCAAATATAATAAATAAATATAAAGACAGCTATGAACACCTTATTATATATCTAATCTGTGCATGTATCTAGCATAACAAATAATGACGCTTTAGCTTCAATTTTAGTTCAGTTCATAATTTCCAGGTTTTTGCAAAAATGAGCATTTTGGGAAAATCCTCCGGAATAGTAGGAAAATGGCAATTTGATCTGTTTTTTTTTTCTTTTTATGTAACCAATAAATAGGAATTCATACATACGAAAAGATATAATATTGCTTTTGTGGTTTGAGAACAGCGAGCGTTCGGCTCTCTCTGCATACGAAACTTGAATCATCTAACAGAGGGAACTCGACAACCAATTCAGTCGTAGACTTACAGCGGAACGACGACTATGAGCGTATTTTTGCTCTGTTTTATACTTGTGTGAATGTGTGTTATGCACGTACATACAAGTTGACAACTAATAATATCATAAACCCTGTATTGTCCTAGCAACTAAGTAGCTTAAACTAAACAATTTTGACGCTGCAGAATTGAGTTCAGAGCTCCGCGCTAAAAAAACGGCCAGCAGTGGTGTGCACACACTTTGGTGCTTCACGCTACGCTGTATAGAATGCTGAGTCGGCTTGCCGATGTCTTTGTAGCGTGATGCATTGTCCGTCTGTCCGTATGAACACTTAGATCTCATAGACTATAAGAGCTAGAGCAACCAATTTTTCGGGATAGTATGTCTTTTTGTTGCACGCAGATTAGGTATGTTTTAGATATATAAATATATATAAAAACAAGTAGGAACGGCTACAGTCAAGCTTTGACTGTACGAGGTCATGGATATTAAGTGTTCATGCGGGACTTAGAGCATAAAAGAAGATATTCTTGAAACGCAGCGTTTAATAATGTTATAAAATTATGAAAATTATAATAATCATTGGGTAAAAAAAGGAAGTAAGAAATATACTGAAAATATACTAAAAAAATATACCGAAATAAATTCTGTTCAAAATGATTGGCTTGGTAACACTTCATTATGTTTATTGAACACCATTATTATGTCACTGAGTGACAACTAGCTGAACAGGTGCAGCTGCACCCGATTTCGCCTTATAAAAGTAATTCGTTAATAACTTCTGTGTTTTTTGTCCGATTGTAACGATTCTCAGATGATGATTAGTATTGCGTGTGCCAAAACTGAACGTTCTAGCTTTAACATGATGCTTGGAAATCGTTTTTTTCGATTTATGAGGGCGGAAGGGTGCGTGGCCAACAGCTAAAATAAACTTCATCTGCCCACCGAGTTTTTACATATTGTCTCCAAATTTGGTAGCTCTAGCGTTTATAGTCTCTGAGATCTCGATGTTCATACAGACAGACGGACAGGGCTATATCGACTCGGCTGATGATGCTGATCAAGAGTATATGTAGTTTATGCAGTCGCAGAGGCCTTCTTCTGCCTGTGACGCACATTCGGACCAACGCGAAAGGATTTGAACTCAATACCTATTTAATGTGAGCTTTAACACAATAAAAAATTTGAAGTGAATACATAAAGGAAATATGTTTGCATTTCATGAATGCTCACATTTACAAAGCTAAAATTGTCTTTTAAAATAACACACAGTCTTCGACTAGCTCTCGCCAGAGACAGACTTATGTTCTTCTAATCAGCAGAGTTAAATCGGAGCCTTCTATTCGCGACCCACGCGTCTCTTATCTTACTTTATTTCTTTGTCGCTCTTTTCTCTGTCTTCGCGCGTGTAAGTGTTACCTCGCTAAGCACAGCTTTAAAAATTTTTGCTATTATGGGGCCCCCTCGGCCCCAAACGCGAGGGGCAATCAGTTTGCAGTTGTTTTCTGAAAGCCCCCCTGCGAAAAAAAAGAAACCAATGCAAAAACTGGACCTCTCATTCCCAGAACTCCCTGTAATTGCGTTTGAAAACCCCAAATATATTGTAATTGCTTCTAAAAACAATGAAAAAAAATGTCAGAATTATCCTGCATTGCTGTGTACAACGCCCTACGACTATTGTCCAAAAATATAATATCAGTTTCCGATCTCCGAGATGGAAACCTGCTCATGCTAGTCAAGAATCAAGGTGAGGCTGATAACCTGTCTGAAATACCTGACGAAGAAATTATTCAAGAATTAAAATCTCAGAAAGTCAGCAGCATTTACAAATATATGAAAACCATTGATTCGGTCTCCACACCAAGTGGGTTTATTCTTGTCACGTTTGACCTGTATCACCTCCCTAGCAAGATTGATATTGCCTGGCACTCAGTCAAGGTAAGGGAATATATTCCCAATCCTATGAGGTGCAAAACTTGCCAAATTCTCGGCCATACAGCCAAACACTGTAAAAATGATCCACGCCCTTCCCCCTCACGCTCCTACCGATTGCACTCAAATAATATGCGCAAACTGTTCCAAAGAACACACCTCTGCTTCCCGACAATGCCCCAAGTATATCCAACAAAAAGAAATATTAAAAATAAAAACGAACAAAAAGTTCACAATGTGCGAAGCAAAAATAATATACAAAGCAAATGCTCCAAAACAGTCCAGTGCAGGTTCTTACTCTTCTGTAGCCAATGCTGCCGTCAAAAAGAACGACACTAACGAAAAAAGCGATTACGCAACTCCCAAACCTTCAAAAGAAAACAACGAAAACATACAAATAAACACCAATATAACAACAAAGGCTTCTACAAGCACTCCCTCTTATTCGCTGTATTCGCAGCGAAAACAAAATCAAAAATCAACATATGATGCAGACGATGCTTATATAGGCCTCTCATCCAAAACAACTAAATTTCTTAAAAATATTAAAAAACCAAAATTAAACATTAATAACACAACAACAACTTCTACTACTTCAAAACAAAACACTACAATCACTTCCCCTCAAATTCTATCAGATGAATCAATGGACGATTCTGATATATAGCGCAAATCTTAACACATATCTCTTACCGCATATAATATCCATTCACTTCTCGACACAATTATTATTAATTAAAGATCTTAAACCGGATATTATATGCTTACAAGAGACACATATAACAAGTATGAAAGCTACCGTCGAGTTTGCTCGACCAAAATAATATATCAAAATTTTCATTGTTCGAAATTATTAGCTTGCCGACACTTTAGTGTTTATTGAACACCATTATTATATCGCGGAGTGTCATAGCAACTAACTAGGCAGCACTAGCAGTTGCACGTGGTAACGCCTTATAAAAGTAATAAAGTAATTAATAACTTCTGTGTTTTTTATCCGATCGTAACCAAATTTTCAGAGATCATTAAGATGGTGATTAGTATTGTGCGTACCAAAATTGAACGTTCTAGGTTTAAAACGACGCTTGAAATTTGTTTTTTTTGATTTACGTGGGCGGAAGGTGGCGTGGCAAAAATCTAAAACAAACTTGATCTGCGTGCAACAATAAGCCACACTGTCCCGAAAAATTTGTTGCTCTATCTCTTATAGTCTCTGAGATCTAGGTGTTCATACGGACAGACAGACGGACATGGCTATATCGTCTCAGCTGTTGATACTGATCAAGAATATGTATACTTTATGGGGTCGGAGATGCTTCCTTCTGCCTGTTACATACATTTTCGGTCGGCACAAAGCCATAATCCCTTCTACCCTTTGGGTAGGCGGGTATAAAAACTAACAACCATAAATTTCCAACACCTAAACCATATATTGGTTATTTCTATAACATCATCTCCAATCTCTATGCCAACCATGGGGTCGGAATACTAATTCGTCAAAATATTCCCCATAAGCCCCATAATTAATACTACCACTTGCTCCATTGGTATTGAGATTTTATCCCATTCCAATACAGTGATATTGAATTCTTACATATCGCCAAATATTAGCTTTTCTGCCAACGATTTAATTTCCATTATTAAACAATACCAAAAACCAATAGTTTATGTTGGCGATTTCAACGCCTGGAGCCCTTTATGGGGCTCCAGCTCACAACGCCAAAGGGCATCAGATAGAAGATCTGATAAATAATACGAATTTTATCACTCTTAACAACGGTTCACCTACACACTTGTCCACCCACAACACTTTTACATACATCGACCTAACCATGGTCTCTGCTTCCCTAATTTCTTTTTGTAATTGGGCTACCTGCAATAACCTTCACGGGAGCGATCATTTCCCCATCACTATGTCGATTCAGACTAATCTTACAACTAACAAGTAAGAAAGCTACAGTCGAGTTTGCTCGACTGTGAGATACCCGCCACCCAATTTTACCATCCAAATATTATATTTTCCAAAATATACTGAAAAATACAAAAAAAAATATACTAAAAATACCAAAATAATATATCAACATTTTCTTTGTTCGAAATTATTAGCTTGGCGGCACTTTAGTTTATTGAACACCATTATTATGTCGCGGAGTGTCATAGCAACTAACTAGGCAGCACTAGCAGTTGCACGTGGTAACGCCTTATAAAAGTAATATCTTAATAACTTCTGTGTTTTTTATCCGATTGTAACCAAATTCGCAGAGATCATTAAGATGGTGATTAGTATTGTGCTTACCAAAATTGAACGTTCTAGGTTTAAAACGACGCTTGCAATTCGGTTTTATTCGATTTATGGGGGCGGGAGGAGGCGTGGCCAAAATCAAAAACAAACTTGATCTGCGTGCAACAATAAGACATACTGTCGCGAAAAATTTGTTGCTCTATCTCTTATAGTCTCTGAGATCTAGGTGTTCATACGGACAGACGGACATGGCTATATCGTCTCGGCTGTTGACGCTGATCAAGAATATGTATACTTTATGGGGTCGGAGATGCTTCCTTCTGCCTGTTACATACATTTTCGGTCGGCACAAAGCCATAATCCCTTCTACCCTTTGGGTAGGCGGGTATAAAAAGATGGCCCGAAATATTAAATTCAAAACAGATAACGCCGATTGGAATCTATTCCATTACGAATGCATACAAAATTTTGATTTTACTCCCTCACACGACTTAAATCTCTCTGTAGCTAGAATTACAAGAGCAATTAAAATTGCTGCTAACGTTGCCATTCCGCAAACCAAGCCAAAGAAACAAGAAAATAAACCCACTTGGTTTACCGCTAAACTTAAGGCCCTAAGAGATTCCAAACAATTTCTTTGGCACGAATTTAGAAATTGCCAAACAACAGAAAATTTAATTGCCTATAAAAAGGCCAGAGCTTTGTTTAAAAAACAAGCCCTTATGTCAAAACGGGAATCTTTCGAAAACTACACTGCAAACATTAACCCTTGCTCCTCCACTAAACAAATATGGGCCGATATTAAAAGATTAATTGGTAGCTTTCATGGCCCGTTTAAAGCGATCAAGGATACTAATAATGTAGAACTCAATTCATCGGTCGACATTGGAAACGCTTTTGGGCGTATGTGGTCGGCCTATTCTATGGATCAGAATTTTGCACAAGAGTATAAAATAGGTAAAGATAAAACCCTTTCGCATAAATATTCTCCCACCCATGCTCCACCAGATGCCATGTATCTGGAATCTGATTTCACTTACATGGAACTCGAACTAGCCCTCCAGCACGCCAAAGGCAAAACCCCCGGGAATGACCGCATCACCTACCCAATACTACGACAGCTCTCAAACGATAGTAAAAATGAACTACTTGAAATATTTAACATTATGCTCAGGATGGGGAAATATCCCCACTCTTGGAGAACTGCCATCATCATTCCCATCTTAAAGCCCAATAAGACATCTCACGAATTAACATCATTTCGCCCTATCTCTCTTATTTCATGCTTAAGCAAAACTCAAGAAAAAATTCTCGCTAGACGTATCATGTGGTTTGTAACAAAAAGAAAACTTATAAGCCCTCACCAAAAAGCCTTTAAGCCTCAACATAGCACAATCGATTCTCTACTGCACATCCATCACTACGCGTCTGATGCTCTTTTAACCAAAAATCACGTTACCACCTTGGCAACAGATTTTGAAAAGGCTTTCGACCGCGTTGGAGTGCACACTGTATTAGATCAACTTTCCCGATGGGAGGTAGGTCCTAAGGCCTTCTATCTCGTGAAGTCGTTCATGACCAAGCGTTCCATTCGCGTTAGAGTAATCAACACTCTGACTGACTTCCATAAATTGCATAACGGGATCCCCCTAGGGTCACCCCTGTCAGTAGTTCTGTTTATGATCGCTTTCGAGTCCCTTAACAAAATTATACTTAGGTATAAAAAAATTGATCTCTCAGTCTACGCCGATGATGCAATTATATTTAGCAAAAGCAAAGATACAAATGCACTGTTTGATACTTTTAAAAATGTACTTAGAGATATTCAACAATGGGGAAATTTCTCAGGCGCAACATTAGCGTTGGAAAAATGTAAATTATTTCAAATCTGTAAAAAACACAACTGTACATATCCATCCTTAACTGTAAATAACGTAGTCGTACAATATGCAACATCATTAAAAATACTTGGCCTAACTATCGACAATCGACTTACTTTTAAGCAACATTGTAAAAATCTTAGAATCAATTTAGATAAACGCCTTAGCATTATAAAATATCTGTCTTCAAAACGATCCCATATCTATCCAACCTCGCTTATTCAGGCAACAAGGGCACTGATATCGAAAATTGATTATGGACTACCAATCTATGACTGGTGCGCCACATCAAACCTAAAATTAATATCACCACCATACCATGCAGCTGTTAGACGAAGCATTGGATCCTTCCCAACAACACCAATTATGTGCTTGATGGCTGAAGCGGGATTACCTGATCTGCCTACAAGAGTCTCACAAACGACTTTCAAACTCATACCTAAAATGCATTGCTCTACCAACCCAATATTGCTCAATGACTTCCGAACAGCTATGAAACACGGGAGAAAATTTGAGGTCCTATCCACTATTCGAAGATGTGTCATTTTTTGTAAAAAATATTCCTTGGAAACACCCTACAACTGGAACAAGGTCAACCCTTCTCCACCATGGACTCTGCCAGAAGACGCCGTCAAAATGTCTCTCCACTCATTTAAAAAGAACAATATAAACAAAACAATATTTCAACAGCTATTTTTAGCTGAGCTTGAAAATTCCCAAAATTGGAAACTCCTCTTTACCGATGGCTCGAAAGCGGAAACCGTAACAAGCTTTGCAGTCATTGATGCAACAGGATCTACGCTCTCCTGCGGGCTACTTCCACGACACTACTCCATTTTCTCGAATATGCCAACAAACTCAAAGGAAAATTTGTCATCTGGGTAATTGTTAAATAGCCGCTCGTGTGAATAAATTTTTATTTTTCCTGGAAAGAGCTAGATTTATCCAGAATTTTAACGAAGAGTTTTTTTTGCGGAAATGAATAGTTTTTTTTTGAAATTAATTTAAAGTTTTCGAAAATACCATGTATTTTGTTGTTGACAATTCACTCTCATTTGTATGTATCGATCGCTCATTGTTCTCTCCCGCTCTCCTTTTTTTTTCTACAGTGGCCAAAGTCGATTTTATGCAAATCAAATATTGCATTCATACACAACTCTTCGTTAAAATTCTGGATAAATCTAGCTCTTTCCAGGAAAAATAAAATTAAAAAAATTTATTCACACGAGCGGCTATTTAACAATTACCGTCATCTGCAGCGACAGCCTGTCTACCCTACCTACTAGGTGTTAACAACACTTACAACAATAATTGCCTAGTAACGCAAATTCGGCACCTTTGCATACGCCATCGCAACAAAATTAAGCTTCTATGGATCCCAGGACATAAAAGGCAACGAGCTTGCAGATGCCGCGGCATATAGCTTGACATATGGCACAACATTAAAAGCCGATTAAAAGCTTCCGAAATGGCCGAGTGGAATTCCCTCTCCCACTGGTATAAAAAAATAAACCCAAAAAAAGAACCAATGAGGTTCCCGCCTTCTTACCCGAGAGCCCAATGTAATATTATTACACGCCTAAGGACTGGCCACACAGATGTAACCCACGGCTACCTCCTCAAAAACCAAAATAAGCCAACCTGCCCAAAATGTGGAGGGGAATCAACTGTGAAACACTTCCTAGACGACTGCCCAAAAACCCGTAAGATAAGAATCAGCCTTTGCAGCCAACTCCAACCCACTCAACTCCTTTTAAACCCCACCCCACACAACATTACAATTATCATCAACTATTTAAAAGAAATGCAATTATACCATAAAATATAATTTCAGTCGAGTCGATGGCCATAGCAACTAGCACTCTTTGTATTAAATTTAGTTATTATATTATAATATTTTTTATGTATAGTAATTAATTAATAAATAAAATAAAAAAAAAATAACACATTTAAAACTATGGTTGGCGGTTACATCACAGTCGAACACACTCGACTGTAGCTTTCTTTCTTGTTTTTACTAAAGTCCATTATAACTCAAGTTCTACCCATAAAGAAATTAGTTTGTTATAGAAAATTAATGCATATTGTAATGTACAATTACCCAACATAAAATATGAGTTAAATAAAAACGAAATTCAATATGCATATATTTAATTTAAAATGCAACATTAGCAGCAGCACATATCACGCCAAGGTCAAGAAAAACAATAGCAGCAGACAACGATGCCGAAGAGATCATCGAAAAAGGGAGACCATACAAAAGGACACGAAGTAAAATATAATAAGGCTAAGAAATAATAAATAATTAGAAACGAAAACAACCAAAATTGGTGCTAGCTGCAAAGAAGTCGCTGAGATATCCAAATGAGACATGAATTATATTAATATTCTAATAATGTTATCTTAACATTCTAATCTTAATATTCTAATAATGAAAAGAATCGTAATACGTAAAAATTACCTACAGCTAAAAAAACCGTTGTATTTTGCCTTATATGTAAATATGTTAAAAGTAAACAAGCCATGTATCCATGACTCCCATCCCTTGTGGTATCAGCCCAAGTCTAACAAACATTTTGACTTTCGAATGCTGCCGCTGGTTGGACTCAATCGCAATTGATTTGTCGGGAACAGTATTACACAATAGAACATGCAACAAAGTGGAGACCTCAGCCATGAAAATACAAATGCCGCCAATTGGTATTTAGATTATCGATTCTTGCAATTATCAACTTTTAATTAAATTTTTTTCTTTTAAAAACAATTTAACAATTACAATACCAATTTTTCTTGTACAAAACGCTCAGAGGAATTGAAATGGACAAATAGTACTGATGCGGCCAAGCGAGCCTGAAGTTCCTGTTGACTTAGGTCGTGACACCATGCAACGCGCCCCCAAAACTTCAATTGATACTCCTCTTCCAGGCGTGAAAGAGTGACTGCCTTCTCTACAGTAATTTGCTGCTCAATTGCAGCACAGGCCAGCACAACAGATTTCAGCGAATCCACCGCAAATATATAGCCATGCAATGTGTCCAAGCCAAACGATTGGAAATGCTTGGCTATTTTTATTTTGTCCTCATTGGTAACATAAGGTGGCGTTATGGTCAAAGTCTTTTGAAGATTTGTAGCAAAACGTTTGTTAAACCAATTGATTAGCGGATCCCATTCATTTGACTGAAGCTCTTGCAAAGCCTTTTCATCCTGCAAGAGATATAACAATATTTCAACAAAATGTCAATCTAAATCAATTCTTAACTTACATCACTTTGAAAAACCACCGTATCGGTAGTCACAAAATTTAACAAACAATTTACCATGTCGAGTTTTGTAAGATTATTGGGATTGTCTAAGGCAGTGAAGCAAAGAGCAGATATGTGCATACGAGATCGTTCAATGTGATTTTTCTGGCTCTCAAACTCGGCAGCCACTGCGATTGCCAGTGGTTCGCTCCTGACTGTAAATATCGTACCTTTGGGTGTTTTTAGCTTTCTGTGATCCAATGTAATCTCATAGCCCTTATCTGTACACACAACGTTGGTCAGTTTGTAGAATCGTTTTGGATGTGCAGCTATCCAAATTTCGATATGGTTAATATATTACAGCTGTTACGTGATGTAGCTGGTTGTCACTAAGCATTTTTCTTACCATAATGACGGATTAATGCAGACTTTTGCCAACATTTAACGTTGCTAAAACACAGCGCTCGCAGCCCTTTAGTAATAATGCAACTTTTCATGTTAATGGAATGCACACATCTATTCAACACATTTTATTATAAATATTGTTGTTAGTAGAGGTATCGAAGCTAACATCGATGCATCGATGTTTTTTAAATTCTCCGAAACATCGATGTTTTTAGGTCCGTTACTATTCCAAAACCAAGGACAAGAGATACAACGCTAAAGCACTAACCATTCAAAACGTAGATATACCATTTCATACAAGCGTAAACGAACACACTCTTTTCGGCACAGTCAGAGATTGAGTCACGGACCCGGTTGCATGTTGGCTCGAGGAAAAATGTGCCAGAAAATTTGGTTGCGTTTAGTCCGTTAGCGGTTGCATTCGAACGTCTAAACGTTTGTTGATTGCCTTGTACTGCTGCTGGGTTCTTGAATATGTTAGTGAATTCATATATGTATGTATAAGGCAAAATGCAAATGTGTTTAGCTATAGGCAAATTTTGTGTATTCGATTTCCAGCTAGCACCAATGGTTGTTGTTATTTTGGTTTCTTGTCTTGTGCCCTCCCTCCCCTTACTCTTGTTTTCATCAACATCGTATTGTCTTGTGTTGTGTCTTGTGCCCTCCCTCCCCTTACCCTTGTTTTCTTCGACATCGTATTGTGACGAATTGTGTTCTGCTGCTGGTAGTGATTTTGTTGATTTGATTTTTTACTTTTGCTAGCGTGTGCCGACTGCACCTGTCGATTCTGTTTGAATATTGCGTTATTATTATCAATTTAGAAGTATAGACATATTATATTTAAATTTCAGCATATTTTATTGCGAGTTAATATACATATGTACATATATTCATATATGTATAACTCGGAATAAAATATGCTGAAATTTAAATATAATATGTCCATACTAATTATTTGCTAATAATATCAAGTCATGTCAAAATATTCAAAGACAAGTGTAATCGGCGCAAGCCACTGAAATAACACAACAGCGACTCAACAAGTGCAGCACCACCAGCAGCAGCACAAACGACTTCATGTCAAAAAGACAATCATATCAGTCAAACGATGTTGAAAAGAACATTGGCAAGGGGAGGGAGGCAACACGAGGCGTACGACAATAGCGCTCGGCAGCCGACAAGAAAGGAAAATAACAAAAACAATTGGTGTGAGTTGAAAAGAAGTCGCCCAAATATCCTAATGAGACTCGAAAATATCAAAATTAAATCAATCGAATACACAAAATTTGTCTACAGCTCAACACATTTGCATTTTGCCTTACACATATATGAATTCACTAACATATTCAAGAACCCAGCAGCAGTACAAGGCAATCAGCAAACGTTTAGACACTAACCATACAATACGTAGATATACCATTTCATACAAGCGTAAACGAACACACTCTTTTCGGCACAGTCAGAGATTGAGTCACGGACCCGGTTGGATGTTGGCTCGAGCAAAAATGTGCCAGAAAATTTGGTTGCGTTTAGTCCGTTAGCGGTTGCATTCGAACGTGTAAACGTTTGCTGATTGCCTTGTACTGCTGCTGGGTTCTTGAATATGTTAGTGAATTCATATATGTATAAGGCAAAATGCAAATGTGTTGAGCTGTAGGCAAATTTTGTGTATTCGATTTGCAGCTAGCACCAATGATTGTTGTTATTTTGGTTTTTTGTCTTGTGCCCTCCCTCCCCTTACTCTTGTTTTCATCGACATCGTATTGTCTTGTGTTGTGTCTTGTGCCCTCGCTCCCCTTACCCTTGCTTTCTTCGACATCGTATTGTGACGAATTGTGTTCTGCTGCTGGTAGTGATTTTGTTGATTTGATTTTTTACTTTTGCTGGCGTGTGCCGACTGCACCTGTCGATCTTGTTTGAATATTGTATTATTATTATCAATTTAGAAGTATAGACATATTATATTTAAATTTCAGCATATTTTATTGCGAGTTTATATATGTACATATGTATAATAACTCGGAATAAAATATGCTGAAATTTAAATATAATATGTCCATACTAATTATTTGCTAATAATATCAAGTTATGTCAAAACATTCAAAGACAGGTGTAATCGGCGCAAGCCACCGAAATAAAGCAACAACGACTTAACAAGTGCACCAACAGCAGCATAACTATCAACGCAAACGAAATCGAAAGAAGCAGACAAGAAAACACCGAAATGGCGAAGGTCATAAAATAATAACAATCCAAGCAATGCATATGAATCGGAAGAAAACAACAACAGAACAAAAACAGCGTGTTATTAATCAGCTGTATAAGTTAACATATTCACCCAGCAGCAAAGGGAGGCAAATGCAAGTGCCCTGAAGCTTTTAAGATAAGAGCCGAGCTTTCGGCTTGGCATGAAGGGCGAGCTTAGAAGAGGACGGCAGAGAAAATTGGATAATTGAACTCGTCGGTCCGCGCTACGCAGACATTGAATTTTGTACAAACAACTAGTTTAAATATAATATAAATATAATTCGTAGGCCATAGCCACGACAATTAAAACACAAATCATTAACTTATACTCTTGCCTACATTTTCTATGTTTTTGATACCAGTGCAATATATGACAACAAGGAAGAGCATAAACTATTCAACTATCCAAATGAGGCATTCAGAAATCACAAATTTGAAACGCTGGGCAATGCTCTCAAATTGACAAGCTCCACCCATACTATTGTATGTTGTCATATACGTGCATTTACCAACACATTCATGCATATGAAATATTCTAAAATCAAAACAGCTAAAATTTGAAACGCTGGGCAATGCTTGCGCCTTTGAATGTATTGGTGAATACACATATATGGCAAAATGCAAATGTGTTGAGCTGTAGACAAATTTTGTGTATTCGATTGCTTTAATTTTGATATTTTCAAGTCTCATTAGGATATTTGGGCGACTTCTTTGCAACTGACACCAATTGTTTTTGTTATTCTCGTTTCTTGTCGGCTGCCGAGCGCTATTGTCGTACGCCTCTTGTTGCCTCCCTCCCCTTGCCTATGTTTTTTTCAACATCGTTTGACTGATGTGATTGTCTTTTTGACATGACGTAATTTGTGCTGCTGCTGGTGGTGCTGCACTTGTTGAGTCGTTGTTGTGGCTTGCGCCGATTACACCTGTCTTTGAATATTTTGACATAACTTGATATTATTAGCAAATAGTTAGTATGGACATATTATATTTAAATTTCAGCATATTTTATTCTGAGTTATTATATATGATTATATAAACTCGCAATAAAATATGCTGAAATTTAAATATAATATGTCTATACTTCTAAATTGATAATAATAACACAATATTCAAACAAGATCGACAGGTGCAGTCGGCACACGCCAGGAAGAGTAAAAAATCAAATCAACAAAATCACTACCAGCAGCAGAACATAATTCGTCACAATACGATGTCGAAGAAATCAATGGTAAGCGGAGGGCATAAGACAAGAAACCAAAATAAAAACAACAATTTGTGCTAGCTGCAAATCGAATACACAAATTTTGCCTATAGCTCAACACAATTGCATTTTGCATAAACATTTGTGTATTCACCAATATATTTAAGAACGCAGCAGCAGTACACAACGCATATACACATAATCACACATACATACTAGGGCTTCGACTAACATCAAACGTGTGCACGTTCGAATGCGGCGTATGCCGTCGCAACCAAAACCGGTTTTATGCAGTTATTTGTCGGTGGACAGCAACGTCCTACGACCCAACATGTTCGTGGCCAGCATCGCAATAAAATAGTGTGGCCGAATAGGCTCTCATGAAAAGCCCAGTCTATCTCTTATATGGTTAGTGGCTAAAGGTATGCAAATTAGAAGAATTTGTTTAACTGTTTTAATTAATTCAATTTCAATTAATAGTTTGCAGATATATTCATGGTGATTGGTGGTGAAAACGACGAAAGCCAATGCTTGTGCATATATGTATGTATACACATATACATACATTAGAGGTGCAGAAACATCGATGTATGGAGACATCGATGTTTTTTTCCCAAAACATCGATGTTTTAAAAAAATTTTTTTTATATTTTTTAAATTAGTGAAACTCACTTTTATTGTTGTATTAAAAATTAAAAAACAAATAATTAGTCTCTCATAAACTTAAAAAACTAATAAATGAACTTAAAAACGGAACTTGATGAACTTAAAAAACTAACATGTGAGATCAAGCTCTTATACGTTATTCAAAAGTTTATGATTTTTGTTAATAAACATAAGTTTATCAACGATGTCGAGGTTTAGGTGAGTCCTGCGGTTAGAAATAATTTAAGAACAAAAAATATCTGCTCGTTTACGTACCTCTCCTTTGTATTTTCTTTTGTTAGTGACGACACAGAAACATCGATGGTCCAAAAAACCATCGATGTTTTAGAAAATTCGAAAAACATCGATGCATCGATGTTTTCATCGACGTTTCTGCACCTCTAACATACATGGTAAATTTCTGAATTTCAGATATTAAAATAAATATTTTTTTGTGTGCCTGCAACTTCGGTCGAATCCGAAAGGGCTTTTAGCAAAGCGGGAGAAATAATATCTGATCGCCGAACTCGTTTAAAATCCGCCGTAGTGGACAAACTAATGTTTGTAAACAAAAATTTAAAAATTTCGACAACAAACTGATTGAAGGTGCTCAAATGTACATATACAATATGTAGTTACATTGACTCTTGAAACAGATCTCTTATAAGTTTAATTTTGTATTACCTTATGAAAAGAATTCGCATTGTCTTTAAGTTTGTTGATTTGTTTCTAAATTTATAATACATTTAATTTAATAATAAATACATGTTTTTGTTTATTTTTCAAGTGTTAATTAAAATATAAATTTTTTTAGAAAACATCGGAAAACATCGGTGTTTTTTGCGAAAAACATCGAAACATCGATGTTTCGGCACCTATGGTTAGGGCTGCAAAAACCTCGATGCAAACATCGTTGTTATCGATGTTTTGAAAATTCTATTAACAACAACATCGATATTTCACTGCATGGTGGGACGCAAAAATACGTGTTTGTACTTGTCGAAGGAAAGTGTTTTTTGCGTGTAGTTGGTTCGCGGTTATTCGTAATGTAACGGAAAAGTTTTTGAATACATCAAGTAAGTGAAAAACTTAACACTTGTGCCACTAACCATACAATACGTAGATATACCATTTCATACAAGCGTAAACGCACACACTCGTTTCGGTATAGTCAGAGATTGAGTCACGGTTCGACCAAAAATGTTGGCTCGAGGAAAAATGTGACAGAAAATTCGATTGCGTTTAGTCCGTTAGCGGTTGCATTCGAACGTCTAAACGTTTGCGTCTTGTCTTTTACTGGTGCTGCGTCATTGAATATGTTAATGAATACACATATGTTTATGCAAAATGCAATTGTGTTGATCTATAGGCAAATTTTGTGTATTCGATTTGCAGCTAGCACCAATGGTTGTTGTTATTTTGGTTTCTTGTCTTGTGCCCTCCCTCCTCTTACCCTTATTTTCTTCGACGTCGTATTGTCTTGTGTATTGTGTCTTGTCTTGTGCCCTCCCCACCCTTGTTTTCTTCGACATCGTATTGAGACGTATTGTGTTCTGCTGCTGGTAGTGATTTTGTTGATTTGATTTTTTACTTTTGCTGGCGTGCGCCGACTGCACCTGTCGATTTTCTTTAAATATTGTGTTATTATTATCAATTAATTAGTATAGTCATATTATAAGTAAGACCTCCTCCATCTCCTACTCCTCCTCCCTCTCCTCCTCCTCCTCCATCTCCTACTCCTCCTCCATCTCCTACTTCTCCTATATCTCCTCTTCCATCTCCTCCTCCTCTCTATCGCCACCATTTCATGCGCCTCTCCAACTCTGCCATGAGTCACTTAATATAAAATGATATATAATAAAAAATTTTATAACTTTCTTTCAATTCAATTTTAATGCCTCCTCCATCTTCTCCTCCATCTCCTCGTCCTCCTCCTCTTCCTCCATCTCCTCCTCTTCCCCCATCTCCTCTTCCTCCATCTCCTCCTCCTCCTCCATTTGCTCCTTCTCTTCCATTTCCTTCTCCTCTTCCATTTCCTCCTCTTCCTCCATCTTCTCCATCTCCCCCATTTCCTCCATCTGCTCTTCCTCCCTATTTCCCGGTGGAGGATTATAATAGAGAGGTTAAAGGTCAAAGGTCAAAGGTCAAATGTTTAGGGTTAAAGGTCAAAGGTCAAAGGTTAAAGGTCAAAGGTCAAAGGTCAAAGGTCAAAATGATTCCCGGAGGAGGAGGACGAGGAGCAGAAAATTAATATATATTATAGAGAGACTAGTTTAAATTTAGCATTGTGTTACATGTTAAATGAAAGATGCGTATTTGATTTCGTTTTTCCAATTAAAATTTTTTTTGTTTTTAAATTGTGTGTATTATATGTACATATGTTTGTTTAATGTATTATTTCATTAAAAGTTCCTTTACACTTTTTTTTAGCTCCTAATTTTCCGAATTTCTGAATTAGAGAGCTTATATTTCTTTTCTAAAATAGGTACAGGTGCAAAATACCTAATTTGCGGACTTTAACTTTGATAAAATAGGACATTCACTAGACTGAAGGAAAAACGAGCGGGTGGTGTTGGAGAAAAATATAATGTGAGCGTCTTATGTCGTAAGCTTCAATATATCTAGGCGCAAAAGACTCTTCATAAAGTCAACATTTATTGCTAGATTGTCTCCTTCGCTCTCGAATTACCGATAAAACGACATAAGGTAGCATAAGGTAATAAACCACCTGGTGGAGAGTGTGAAAAGGTGCCGATTGACGAAAGTGATGGTGCGCAAATTTTGATCTTTATAAAATATATTGATGACTTTAACGTTGAAGATGAATATGGTGGGAGATTAAAGAATTTAGAGGTCAATTTAAGTCCCGCGGTATCAATATACTTTTTTCTTCACAACGAAAATCTTGCAGGAGAACATGAGTCATCGAAAATTCCAAAAGGTTTTGCTCGACTTTTCCAAGAGCGATTCAACGATTTCGATGACGCGAGCAAACTCGATTGTAGCTTTCTTACTTGATTTTTATTGAAAAAGAGTAAATAATACCCCTCAAATAGTGAGTAGTGTTAATAAAAAGATTTGCAAGTTCATTGCAAATGTATATATGTTTGTGTAAAATGGAAAAAAGTACCAACATTTTTTCGATCGTATCGCGAAGTAAAAAATAATTAACCAAATTGCTGGGCCGTACATATAATTTCGTTGATCGTTATAACACACGTAAGACATGCCAAAAACAGTGAAGGACAACAAAACTTAATTCTAATTAAAGATAATAAAAACAAGTAGGAACGGCTACACATGCGTAAGTTAGAGCATAAAAGAAGTTATTGAATGAACAAAAATTATAATAATTATTAGGTTAACAAAATTGATTTTTGACATTGTACCGCCCGGGAATCGAACCCGTGGTCTTCCGAAAACCGAATGGCGCAACTTCTCTCTGAACCACTCAAACATCAATGACCGCACAAATTGTGTTATTGAGTCAAATTGTCATATTCGCATTAAAAAACATAAATCATTTAAATGTTATGTTATTATGTGTTGTACAACAACACACTTTTAAAAATGTATATTTATGTTCATTATAAATATTTGGAGCAAGTAAAAAAATGTTGAGTCTCAAATTTGCCCGAGCGGGGTTCGAACCGCCAACATTCGATCAACGCTCCGTTACTCAACCACCATCTTGATGAACGTGGGTAAAAATGCATAATTACACAATTCCAATTACGCGAAATAATATATAACATTTAAATAATAATTGTGGAAAATAAAAGTCTGAGCTGAACTGTCCTGTATTTAAACTCGGGTACTTGGGCTACTTTGCTAGTGTATTACTATTTCTTACTGTATTATTACTTCTATATCTTCCATGTTTATTGTCCGGTCTTAATGAAATTTTCACCAAACGTCCGCGTTAGGATTCTTCACATGTGGGTCGTCAAACAAACGCTGTAGTCTATAATTGTGACTGTGAATATATTTTTAGTGCTTTACAGAGGCGGGAAGGGTCGTGGCCATCATCTAAAATAAACTTCATCTGCCTACGAAGGTTTTAAATGTTGTCTCCAAATTTGGTAGATCTAGCTTTTATAGTCTCTGAGATATTGTTGTTCATACAGACAGACGGACAGACAGACTAGGCTATATCTTTATGGGGTCACAGACGTCTCCTTCTGCCTGTTACGTACATTCGGACAAACGCATAAGATCATGCATTTTTTAAAATCCTTGACCTAAACATCGGGTGAAGTTGGCGATTATTTAATAATTACTTTTGTCTTATACAGTTTTTCTGCGTATTTAGCTTAACTTAAAATATGTAGCGGGTGTCCTATAGTCGAGAGAAATAAATCTTTCGTTATATACTTGCGTACATACATATGTATGTATGAATGTACGTAAGTGTATACGAGTGTATGTAAGTGCACACGACCCTCTTTCTACATACATATGTACATATGTATACACATATATTGGTATTTGAACAGCTTAAACAAACTGTAAGTTTTATCAGTCGTTTATCCGTTGCTTGCTTAAATTTATTGCAGCTTATTTGACAACATTTGTGAGTGGCATCCTCGTCTCTTGATAAGGATTACCTAAATACATTTGTGTAACAATCGCACCCAGTCGATTTTGAAACCTTCACATGTTAAGTTGCATTTTAACTTTTGTATTGTTTTTGTGACTTGTACTCGTATATACTTAAGATATAGTTATTCTTTTATAATGTCTAGAAATGAAATTACTCCAATTGCGACGTAAGTGATCAAACAGATGCGAAAAGATACAATTAAACGAATATAAGAAAAACTAGAAGGCTACCCGATTTGCATGTAGTTCTTATACATACATATGTATGTACATATCTATGTATATAGACATAAATACACATAAATGTTTGTATGCATACATTTTTTACAAATATAAAAATTAAGATTAAGATTAAGATTATTTTTTGTAAAAATATACTAAACAAGTAAGAAAGCTGCTTTCGAATTTGTTCGACTGTGAGATATCCGCCACCCAATTTTACCTAATGGAAGAAAAAATAAGATAGACCATCTAAATGTTATATTTTTCAAAATTTTACTGGAAAATATATTTTGTAGCTCTATCTTTTATAGTTTCTGAGATCTAGGTGTTCATACAGAGAGAAGGACAGACAGACAGGGTTATATTGTGGGGTCACTTTTTGTTTCTATCTGCTTGTTACGCACATTCAAACAAACATGAATTTTTTTAATAGGCAGAAGCAGACATCTGCTACCCCATAAAGTATATGTATTCTTGATCAGCATCAACAGCCTAGTTGATGTAGCTCTATCCGTCTGTCTGAATGAATAACTAGATCTAAGACACTGTAAAAGCTAGACTTACCTAATTTGGAAACAACATGAAAAAACTTCTCGTGACGACCCCCTTTTCACCTCTGTAAATGACATAACACAAATTCTAAGCCATAGTCAGCCATAATTATGAAATTACATCATTTGTTTTACGGCGTGTGAAAAATTCTAGCGCGGACGTTTGGTGAAAATTTCCGTAACGTCGGACTATAAACATAGAATACACGTATATTCAAGAAATAGTAACACACTAGCATATTGGCGAAAAGACCCGAGATAAAATATCGGACAGTTCAGCTCAGACAATTTTTTCTATTTTCTCAGAATTATTATTTTAATATAACATACTCATAATAAGAATTGTCACATAATGCATTTTTACCACGTTTCTTAAAATGAGATTGTGGTGTGATGGATGGAGTAGCGGAATGTTGGTCGAATGTTGGC
This sequence comes from Drosophila pruinosa, assembly GCA_018150935.1. Classification (NCBI taxonomy): domain Eukaryota; kingdom Metazoa; phylum Arthropoda; class Insecta; order Diptera; family Drosophilidae; genus Drosophila; species Drosophila pruinosa. Next base: position 1,415,412 of record JAECWR010000034.1, read on the forward strand.
GGTATGAATCACGCTCTGAAAGATTTAAAAATCGATATTTTTAATTGTTTAAAATATATATAATGTACATAAGTATACATTTTTAAAGGCGTTTTGTTTTAAAACACATAATAATATTTTGTTATTAATAATATATTGTTGTTGCACTAAGCAATGAACATAATAGAGTCGCCATGTCTACGAAGCGAATCAGCTGTTGTGTTTTAGGTTTTCAAAACCTCTGAGACCGAAGCTCTGCGCTCTCGCTCTCTCTCTCTCAGTGAACAGGGAGAATTCGAGCATTAATTCAGTCGTAGATCGACGCTGTTTAGATATATATGTATGTATGTGTGTTAAGCGTAAATGCACATACATACATATATGACAAAACATAATGTGTAGGCGCCGCAGTTGCTGCTTGTCTGCTGTTTTTCAGATTTCAGGCTGAATTTCATTTTCGTTTCATGTTTCGCTTGGAAACTTTTTTATTTCAATATTATATATTACACACTATCACTAGGTCATCAAGGGTACGTTGCGCGCATCGCTAATTGAGTGTCGTTCTCTCTGTTCTGCTCGTTTGTTTCATTTGATTTTACTGTCTTTGCTTTGCTGTTGCTGCTTTGATTATATTTAAATTTCAGCATTTTGTTAATATAGACACATATAATAAGAGTGTTTCGACATTTAATTACATAATTAATTGTATTTACTTGTTTATTAAAATTTTTTTTTTTATTAATTTTCTAGTGTGATTTACTATTCTAACACTATTTTTCAAATGAAAACATTACTTTTACAAAACTTATTTCGTAGTTAAGTTCTTATTGTTTTGTCTGTATCGTCTGTCTTGCTTGTTCGCGACCTCTGTTCCCTCACGTTATGCGGTGTACCCCTCGGCCGGATGGGAGGGTGTTTGACTAAGCGCGCTACATTCCTGTGTTTGGTTTGGGCATAAATTTAATGAATTGAAAAAATACAAATGCAATACTCTTGAGCTTTATGGTGCACCTGAAGAGCGCAGATTTGATGAAGGTGAAAAAGCATTCATTTTATGACGAATCGTAAATAAAGGAATAGAAAATTGTTAAATTTGGGCTGTTGGGCAAATTTGAGGCGGAGTCAAAATATTGAACAAATTGAGTCGCAAGTGTAGAGGAGAATCCCAGAGAAAACCAAGGCACACGTTGAGCGTTCGGTTCGCTTTCAGCGTTTTACCTCACTCAATTTGCTCAAAAAACTGCACGCTCGAATACAACGTCACAGAATGACAGCAGAACGGTGAACTCGGGCGTATTCCTGTGTATGATTGTAGCAAAAAATCGTAAAATTTTAATAGCTGCAACTTCATCGATTATTTGTTTTATTTTTATGGATAAAGTACAACTTTTCATGAATTATTGGGAAAACAAAGAGCAATTTATAAGGGTTAAAAATATTGAAAATATTATTGTTAATTTATATAAATTATTGGAGATGAAAAGTGCCCACTTACCACAAAAATTCATAATAAATTTATCAATAAAAATAAAATAAAATAAACGGATAAAGTTGGGACTATTAAACCATTATCCAAATATTCCATATTAATTTTTATTTTTTACCTCTCAAGCTGAGTCACATTTCAGAATGATCATACTTAAACATCGAAAATCGTATATTCTCTTTTATTTCTCGGATGCCGAGATACGTTACTTCATTGACTTGTGGGATCTGCGTGCTATTCAGGCAGAGCGGAGGGCAAGTCTGTCTGTTAAGAGTAAACATTATGTGTTTACACTTTTGTTCGTTTATTTTGATACGCCAGTCAGATAGCCACTTCTCGACTACTATGAGATGTTTGGCAAGTTGGGTTGTTGCACAGACTGGGCATCTGGAGCGGCTAAGGATCGCAGTGTCGTCAGCAAAGGTGGATGTTGTTAGTCGGTCACTCGTTGGAACATCTGTTGTGTAAGGGACGAATAGAGTAGGCCCAAGTGCGCTGCCTTGTGGGACTCTAGCTTCAATAGTCGGATATTGTTGTGTTGTACCTCATTGCTAAGGCTATGTTGTAGAGGTAAAATTCAAGGAGTTTATGAGTGTACCCAGGCAAGTGTGTTTTAATTTTATGCATAATACCTTTAAGCCCGACGTGGTCGAAAGCTTGAGATACATCGAGGAATATCGCGCTGCAGTATTCTCTAAGCTCGAAGGCTGTGCGAATCTCTGATGTTATTCTGTTAACTTGCTCGATAGTACCGTGTTTTTCTCTGAAGCCAAATTGATGGGCTGGGATAATGTTGTGAGCTTCCATATATGGTATTATGCGCGTTAGAAGGCATTTTTCGAAAAGTTTGGACAGGCATGATAATAAACTTATTGGTCTGTAAGATGACGGGATCGTGTGATCTTTTCCAGGCTTCGGTATCATTATTATAATTGATTTTTTCCATTTACTTGGGTAGTAGCCGAGACTTATGATACCATTGAAGTGCTTACAGATGACCTCAACAGCACAGTACGGAAGTTCCATTATCATTTTTGTAGTTATTAGGTCACCGCCTGGAGCCTTTTTTGGTTTTAGCTCCCTAATGACTTTTGTAATCTCGTTCGGCCGAAATGAAGTTGGCGTTAATTCCGTTTCGGAGTGAATTTGCGCAAGAGCATAAGCATTTGCTGCTGGGTTCGGCTGGAAGACGCCTCTGAGATGTAAGGCAAATGTTTCGGCTCTGCCTTTGTCGCTGCGGGCCCAGCAACTTGAAGAATTTCTTATCGGTGTGACGGTTTCAGTCGGAGAGCTTAGATTTGGGTGAGCCCTCCACAAGGATTGCTTTGTACTAGTTGGCGAGAGTTTTTTATTATATTTTAGTTGTGCATTTTTAGCGGTTTAAGTCGGAGAGCTTAGATTTGGGTGAGCCCTCCACAAAGATTGCTTTGTACTAGTTGGCGAGAGTTTTTCAATATATTTTAGTTGTGCATTTTTAGCACCTTTCTTCAGAGCCCGGCTTAGTTCGCGGGTGGTTTCAGTAAGACGTTGCTTTGAGCATGGTGACCTGCTGGCTTACCACCAGCTGTTCAATTTGCAGGCTGGTTTTGAACGTCTTAATTTTCATATCCTTCCCTTTTGGTGTTGAGATCCTGGATGCTGTGACGAGTACCTCTTCCAGAGCGGCGGTAGAGTAGTCGATGTCCGAGTCGATATTTAGTTGAGGAGTTAGCTTAATATGGGAACTCACATACTCTCTGTATTTCATCCAGTTAGTGTTGTGCGACGTCAGCCTATAGGGGTGGTCCGTAATTTCTGGGCTTTGAAGAAGGGTTAACAACAAAGGCGAGTAGTCGGATGAGATATCTGGCAGGGCCATGGCGCTTATTAGATCGCGTGGGAAGTTTTTTGTCACCGCGAAATCAATTAGATCTGGGATCTTTCTGGGGTCTGCAGGCCAATATGTGGGGCCAGAAGAGACGTAGACCAATTTATTACTCACCTTTATAAGTGCGTTATACAGTTGCCTTCCCTTGGGGGTCGTGATCCCCAGTGGGTGTGTTTGGCATTGTAGTCTCCTGCAGCTATGAAGCGATCCCCCAGTGTGTTGTAGAAGTCCATGAATTGACCTTCAGTGATAGTAAATCGAGGTGGGCAGTAGACAGCGGCAATGCAAAGGTTGCCGTTTCCTGACTGCACATTTATGGACGTGGCTTGCAAGTAATTTGTTTCAAACCTTTGGTGACAGTGGTGTTTGATGCGTTCTTTGATTAAGATGCCGGTTCCGCCGTGGGCTTTGCCATCCGGATGATCTGTGCGGTTGAAGGTATAACCTCTTATATGGAAGTTATATCCCCCAGTGAAGTGCGTTTCAACCAGCAGCATGGCGTCGATGTGATTTACATTTAGGAATTGCACACGGATATACGTAGGTTAGACATTTATTATTTGGACTGTTGTGCTACAAGCAACTGAATCACCATGTTCTGGTTCTGAACAAGGGTTTGCATAGTTGTTTTCATAAATGACATGAGTTCCATCATACTTTGTTGCATGGTAAACATCATAGTTTCCAAATTACTTTGCGGCTACATCGGGACCTACTGAGTGTTTTCTGAGTGTGGCAGGAGTGGATTTTCTATGCCTGTTCGTAGTGCTTCGACGTAGGAGAAGGAAGCCCTTAGTGGTATTTAGCGGACCGAATGACGATCTGGCTGCCTTGTCGAAAAATACGTCTGGCGTACTTTTTAAGTTATAATACGCATTTTGCGTATTTTGTTGACGCGTTGCTATCGCTCGTTGCATGTGACTCTTCAACTCCTCTTCACTGCCTCTGTAATTTGCCGTATGCTTGCCACATTTTTTCTTTAAGGGGTCTTCTTTGTTTGCGGGATAGTTTATGGAGTTGTGGAGTCTCCGCAGACTAAGCAGACTGCCCGAAGTGTGCAGTATGTCTTTGTGTGTCCATACTTCTGGCAGTTTGTGCATTGTAAAGGGCCGTTGCGTTTGTGTGGTTCTTCCACGGTGATCCTTCGATGCAGTAAAAGCTGCAGCTATCTGGTTCGCGCTCGACCTTGAAGAGTGGTTGCGACTTTTAATTTCTGATGATAATGTTGATTACATTTTTGGCACAGAAGCCCTTTGGCTTTAAGGGCTTCTTGAATCTCAGAGGGGGCGACGTCAGGTTCAATTCCTTTTAGTACAACTTGCTTTTTAGTTGGTAGGTGTAGGAGTTATTTTTTGTTTCCTCCAGGTACTTAGACACAGCTCGGAAGTGTTCTTCGGATTTCGCTTGAACTTTGGATTCGTGGATGTTCCCTTTAATAAGCGGAACAACATGGAAATTATCGTCCCCGCCCAGCCCAAAAATTTTGTTGACCAGGGCGTTAGAGCTTTTTTCCCTTATATAAATAGGTGGGGGCTTTGGTTTCTTTTGGGTCTCCTGCCCCAACTCTGCTTGGTTGTTCTCCGCCTCTGCTAAGATGGAAAAACGGTTATCATTGGAACTCCTAGCTTGGTTGTTGGTTTTGTTGGTACGGTTGATCTTTGATTTATTACCAACGGAGTTTAATGCACTAAGCTTACACTTAATCTAGATGTAGCGATCCATACCGGTCTGTATAGCCGGGATCGATTATTGCTTATCGAAGCTAACGGTTTTTGTTGATATTGCATTTTGATCTGCGGCTGTTGGCACCGAATTCGCAATATTGGTAGTTGGTTTAGTTGTTGGTGGCGCTTTTGCTGCGACTGCAGAAATTGTAGCGCTGCTAGTTGTTGGAGCTTTTTCCATCGGAGCCGGCGGTGTTGGGGTTTGGCATTGGTAGCTCCATGATGTAGGAGTTGGGGTGAGCAAGAGCTCGCTCTCTTACTGTCGACGGTCAGTAGAGCCGGGTTGCACTTTGTTGACTTGCTTTCGTCATCGTTATCACGTGTTGAGAAGTAAGAGTAACAAGCGTTTCTTGGATTTAGGGAGTTTCTACGCTCATTCTTAGGATCGCTGCTCATTTTTCGAACTTATTACGCGTGGCACTTATTAATTTAAGTCAAATATGCACTTGCACTATCATAACACCAGTTATAAATATATATTTCTTTTTGGCGTTACTTCGCGCAAGCTGCCTGTCAATTGTTATTCATATAGTTTAGACTACTGATTTCAAATTCGTTAATTTGTCTCCACTTTAGATTTGTTAATTCTTATTTTTCACCGACAAAAGACGGAGAACACCGACCGACAAAGCCTCACACTAAAAAACGCGTCCAACTCGTTTAACGGTCTGTTTGCCTGAGAAACTGGCTTGAGAAAGTCGGACTGAGAATCACTGTTAGCAGGGACTCTTAAGAACAGATTGCCGGCTAGGAGGCTCTTTGTGGCGGTTACAAAAGCAAACGCTGCTTTACTCTGCTCCCATCTAGGCATTTTGACAAAGTGACCTACTTGGAAAATGCGCGTACACTCATTAGAGGCTTTAGGACTATATCCTTAGACGCAAAGCCCGCACTTAATCAGGGCCGAATACCTAGCGCGAGAAGGGGTCACTCGGCTAGAGACTCTAGAGTGTATACAAGGAGTGTGGCAGATGGACCTACAAGGTCGTTCCTGACCTAGCGGAGTGAGCAGACTTGGAACGAAAAGTCATGGTCTACCATTTGACCCAGCTCTTCACGGATCATGGCTGTATTACGATTGAGTTTAATTCACATCCGGATGTTTTTATTTTTTTATTAAACAAGTATTACTTGGATTACACAAATTAAGAATGGTCTTTAGTTATTTGTGCTCGTCCGCACACGTCCGTTTTGCTCAACGTTCGGCTCGCGATTCCCCTTTAATTTTTTTGACAACTGCTTCCGAGGGTATCTCTTTAAGTTCCACCATGTGGTCTCAGTACCCAGTAGTGGAAACAGCGGAACATTTTCTTCTGCACTACTAGAGGTTCGCCCGAGAGGCTTATTTGTTGCTATGATGGCGGACAAAGGAGTGTGGGAGCGGGGACATGGAATTATCATCAACATGATGAAGCCTGTTCGCATTGACGAGATGGCCAGCAGATCTGATGAGTGGGGTGGCGGGGCAAGAATACTACCTCAGCGGGCTCGGCTTGTCATAAAAAGACTAAAGAGTTAAAGAAGGTGCTTTACGGTATACCAACGCATAAGGAAAGGGAGTGCGATCTGGTATCACATCCTTCTCCCCAAAGTAATACCTTAACTGGCTGTCCCGGTGAGAGTATCAAGGAATAGAGAACTTTCGGAGGTTTTTGCTTAGTATGTAGGTATAACTCTGCCTGTAGGATTTTGAATAGTGCATGCCATCTACGGACGGTAGATGGTATCTTTCGAAGGTTTTATTTTCTTGCCGTATATGTTATAAACAAATAAAAAAAATAATATTAACGATTTCTGTAAATTAGATACAATCGGATAAAAAACACAAAAGTTGTTCAATAAATGCTTTTAAAGGGTGAAATCATGTGGAGGTGCACCTGTTCAGTCGTTATGAAATTATGTGATGTAATAAAGGTATTTGTTTAGTATATTCTAAAAAAATATTATATCCCGCAGCTCTGACCGGAACGGCAAAGCTAATCTGGCTTGTCAACTGCAAGTAGTCAATTTCGTCAATCATTAGAAACACTACAAATAGCATAGTTCTACGGTCAGAAAGAGAAGGAAAGTTTAGTAATAAAAGTCTACTACGATACGAAGGTAATCTAATAGTGGGATTCCAACTAAGACTACGAAGAGAAGAAAGAAGAAATTGTTTCTGCACTTATTCAAGCCTATGTTAATGAACCCTATACTGGGGAAACCAGATATTATATCCATACTCAAGAATAGGATGAACCAGTGAGATGTACAGATGTTTGGTTATGTAGGGATCGTTAAATTCATTTGACCAACGTTTACTAAATCCAAGGATACCCATGGCTCTTTTAAAAGCAGACAAAATATGCTTATCAAACTTTAATTTTGAATCAAGAAGGATATCTAAATCAGTTACTGACTTTAGTCGCTCAAGTTGAGTATCATTAAGATGATAATTATTTAAATGGAGAATACCCCTAAGATTTAAGAAATTTATAGCACACCACGATTGAAAACAATCAAGGCCAGATTGCAGTCTGAGGCTATATATGTGATCATTAAAAGTCAGACAAATCTTAATATCATCTGCATACATAAGAATAATGTAAACAGCAATGGCCCTAAACGACTTCCTTGGGGTACACCAGAAGTGACTTGGATAGTCTTGGACACAGAGCCCTTGTAAAATACTCTTTGAATTCTACATGCAAGATATGAAGATATCCACAAAATTAAGTTCTGTGGAAATCCAAGAAGATTGAGCTTGTATAATAAGAGATTATGGTTGACAGAATCAAAAGCCTTACTGAAATCAGTGTAAATACATCCGTTTGCATTTTCGGTTGGAACCCTTCAATAACAATGGATGAGAATTCTAATAAATTAGTGGTAGTAGACCTACATTTCACAAACTCACGCTGGTAGGGTGAAATTATAGATTTACAGCAGTGTTGCAGTTGAGAAGTTATTAGTTTCTCAAATGCTTTGGGAATAGCAGACAACTTAGAGATACCTTTATAGTTTTGAACGTTGGATTTATTTCCTTTTTTTAAGAGAGGAATAATATAAGACTCTTTCCAAATATTGGGTAAAGAGCACAACTTAACAGACAATTCAAATAATTTTAAAAGTGGTTTACAAATTCCCTCTGCACAGAACCTAAGCATGCAACTAGGAACTCCGTCAGGGCCAGGAAAAAAAAAACTGGTTTACATGACTTAAGTTCACGTAAGAGTAAACTTTCAGAAATTAAGGGACTAAAAATACAATTCGCTTGGTTTACTTGATAAGACTGGGCTCTATAAAAAGTTGATGTGGAATGGGTCGCTTGAAAAAAATCAGCAAACAGATCGGCAATGCCACGATCATTAAAAGCTGTCTTTTTATCAAAAATAATGTTGTTGAAAGTGTTGACGTCTTCCGCTTCGAATTGACGAAGTCATAGAAGCGTTTTGGGTCACGCTGCACTTTCTTAAATAATCCTTATAGCAAAGATTATTTAGCGGGGAGAAATCGGAACGAGCAACAGAGTAGCGAGAAAAATATAAGAGAGAGCCAGTTTCCTTAAATTTTTTATATAGCTTTGACTTTATATTCTTTAACTTTGTTAGTTCTTTAGTAAACCATAACGGTCTATTAGACAATTGTGGAGTACCAAGGGGAACACAAGCATCAAACATAGAGTTTAATGTAGAATATAAAATCTCAATTGCCTTATCCAGGTCAATACATGAAGAAAGTTGGGATCAGTCAGTACGCGCAATAAGCAAAGATAGTTTTTTAAAATCGGTCTTCTGAAAACAACGAACTCGCTTATCCGGTAAAACACCTGCATCCGAAACACTTGTTGGTAAGTCAATCAACACCTCCAGAGTAGGGTGGTAGGGATCCTCAGGTGAGGAAATAGGGTTTGATCTGGACACCGTGCAGGTATTGGGATCCAAAACAAAAATCAGATCAAGCATTTTACCTAGACAATTTGGTATAGAATTGGTTTGAGACAAACCTATTCAATACGTTGGACTCACATGACGAAAGCCACGAAATTCCAGAAATATTAAAATCTCCAACAACTATTAAGAAATCACGATCAGAAAGAATTTTAGAAATGCGATTAATTAAAATACGATGGGATAAATACAAAGAGTTATCTGAGGCAGGCCTGTTACAAGATGCAGGTTATGAAGATACTAAAACTACCGAATATTAGTATTACAGCTACAAATTCGATATATATCAGTATTCAGAATATCATGCCTTAACCAAGTTTCAGTAAAGGCAATGACATGAAAAGGAAAATTTAAGCTATCTAAATAAACATTATTGAGTTTACTACAAAGGCCTCTTATATTTTGATAGCCAAGCAGGAGAGAAGTTAGTTTTTTGAGCTATCAGATGGAGTTTGAGGCTTTAGTGGTGGTAATATTTGGAAGTAAAATTGATGGCCGATTTTTCTTTTTACATACTTTTTAATAATTAAATATTCCGTCCAAAAGTCTTTGTAAATGACATCTGTTTTGATTTTACTAGATAGATAGTCTATGAGAGGAATAATACAAAACGCATTCCAAAGATTGGGGAAAAAGCTCAACTCTACAGATAATTCAAATAATTAAAAAAATGGTTTACAGAGTCCCTCTACACAAAACCTAAGCACACAACTATGAGCTCCGTCAGGTCTAAGAGAAAAAACTGCTTTACAAGACTTAAGGTCATGTAAGAGTAAACTTTCAGTAATTAAGGGACCGAAAATGCAATTAGTTTGGTTTACTCTATATTTATAAGACAGAGGTCTATGAAATTTCGATGAGGATTTGCAGCGGTTCATGATTTCGCCATAGAAAAGTATTTCTCGAATTAATTTTATGTTTATTGTTCCATTATTACCAATTGTCAGAGATCATAAGGATAGTGATTAATATTATGTGTAGCTAAATTTTAGGTTTAAATCACGCTTGAAGTTTTGATTTTTTTTTGTGTGCTGCCGTAAGGTGCCGTAAAAATCCATAACCAGCCTGTTCTGCATGCAAAAGTAAGACATACTATCCCGAAAATGTAGTAGCTCTAGCTCTTATAGTCTCTAAGATCTAGGTGTTCAAACGGACGGACAGACGGACATGGCTATATCGACTGGTCTGTTGACGCTGATTAAGAATACATATACCTTGTGAAGTCAGAGATGCAATACCTTCCTACCGTTTGGGTAGGTGGGAAAATGCTTCGAAAAATAAATTGTTTTAAAATTAATATGTTATGTTATGTGTCTACCTTTACAGACGACGCAATAATTATGGAGCGACACCAATTTCGCTGCTCCAATCGTCAGGCGTTAAACGCAAAGGCAACAACAACAATTCACCACTTGCAGCATCATCGCCGACTAACTGTTTGTATGGTCGATCAAATAACATTGAAGTTGAAGGTAAGCTTTTAGTACCAACCGAAAACGTTTGTAACAGGCAGAGGGAAACATCTTCATCTCACATACAAATTATATATATTCTTGATTAGCCAAAACAATGTAGCATCGATCGTCGTCTGTCCGCCTCCCTTTTTTATGGAAATCTAAATCTTAGATTACAGCTACAACAAAAAATATACCATAATATCAAAAATATTAGGTTGTGTGCACTTTAGTAGGTTTATTGATTATTATTATTATATTATTGAGTGACATAGCAATTGAACAGGAGCAGCTGTATCTAATTTCACCTATTAAAAGTTTTTCTTATATAACTCGCAGATTTATTTACCGATTGTAATTAAAGTTACAGAAATCAGTAAGATGGCAAATGCAAACTGAATTTTAAGTCAAGAATGTTTATCGAAATCGAAATCTCGATTACGGCGAACTCATTTGATTTTCTCTATTTCCAGAGTGTATTCCCTAAATTTATATACATATATTTATTTATGCCCGCCTACCCAAAGGGAGGAAGGGTATTATAACTTTGTGACAACCGAAAATGTGTAGTATGTAACAGGCAGAAGAAAACATCTCCGACCCCATAAAGTATACATATATATTCTTGAGCAGCGTCAACATCCGAGACGATTTAGTAATGTTCGTCTATCCGTCCGTCCATATAAACACCTAGATCTCAGAGACTATAAGAACTACACAATATAATTACACAATATATTATATTATATATTATATTATATATACCTACTTAGACCATTCACGTAAGAGCATGATTGTTTGAATAATTATATATATATAAATATTTTTTACGGATATATACATATATTATATATACCTAAACGGTAACATGTAGATTTATATATTATATAATATATTTACTAGAGAACAATCACCCGACTCACTCGTTCGTCTCTATATAATACATTATTCCGAGGGAGTAGGAGCAGAAATTTTTTTATATTGAATTGAGAGTTGTAATGCAATTAAAAATTAATCAATTATTTTCAATCGATTGCCGATGTTGTTGAAGTTCTTATAACCGCCTACCCAAAGGGTATTATAACTTTGAGCCGACCGAAAATGTATGTACAAGACAGAAGGAAGCATCTCTGACGCAAATTTGATTTGTTTGACCACGCCACCATTAAAAAAACCGGATTGGGACCGTCATTTTAAATCTAGAACGTTTTTGGTACACGCAATACTAATCACAATCTTAATGATCTCTGTTTTGGTTACAATCGGAGAAAAAGCATAGATATTTTTAAAGAATTACTTTTATAAGGAGAAATTATATGCAGCTGCACTTGTTCAGTATTAGGAACGGCTACAATAAAATGTTGGATGGATGAGGTCATGCATTTTCGTAGAACGCGAACAAGAACAAGAAATTAAGCTACTGATGAGTTTGATCCACTGTGAGATATCATCCTGTCATTATACCCGCCTACCCAAAGGGTAGAAGGGTATTATGGCTTTGTGCCGACCGAAAATGTATGTAACAGGCAGAAGGAAGCATCTCCGACCCCATAAAGTATATATATTCTTGATCAGCGTCAACAGCCGAGACGATATAGCCATGTCCGTCTGTCCGTCCGTATGAACACCTAGATCTCAGAGACTATAAGAGATAGAGCAACAAATTTTTCGCGACAGTATGTCTTATTGTTGCACGCAGATCAAGTTTGTTTTTGATTTTGGCCACGCCCCCTCCCGCCCCCGTAAATTGAATAAAACCGAATTGCAAGCGTCGTTTTGAACCTAGAACGTTCAATTTTTGTACGCACAATACAACCATCTTAATGATCTCTGCGAATTTGGTTACAATCGGATAAAAAACACAGAAGTTATTAAGATATTACTTTTATAAGGCGTTACCACGTGCAACTGCTAGTGCTGCCTAGTTAGTTGCTATGACACTCCGCGACATAATAATGGTGTTCAATAAACCAACTAAAGTGCCGCCAAGCTAATAACTTCGAACAAAGAAAATGTTGACATATTATGTTGGTATTTTTTAGTATATTTTTGTAAGTATTTTTTCAGTATATTTTGAAAAATATAATATTTTGATGGTAAAATTGGGCGGCGGGTATCTCACAGTCGAGCAAACTCGACTGTAGCTTTCTTACTTGTTTTTTACTGAATGCAACAAAAATTGAGAGCGACCATCGAAATATTATATTCTTCGAAAATAAACCGATATTTATTACTAACTTGGTAGCACTTTATTATCATTGAGAGACATAGCAACTGAACAGGTGCAACTGCACGTAATTTCGTTCTATAAATGTATGTCTTGAAATACTTCCGTGTTTATTGTTTCATTTGTTTCATTTGGACGTTGATGTACTAACGGCAGTACGATCAAGTGATCCAGCGACACCAAGCTCGGGCTAGTTAACGCGCGGACTTAGGCAGACACGACCACCCGCCCATCCGACCGAGGGGCAACCGCATAACGTGCGGGAACGGAGGTCGCGAACACTTAACACAGACAAAACAACCAAATTGTATTAACAAAAAGAATAAAATAATAATAATAATACTATTACTACTAATATTAATAATTAGAACTATTCTTAACTACGAGCTAAAGTTTGTAGAAGTATTGTTTTTATTTGAAAGGTAGTGTTAGTATTGTTAATAAGATTAGAAAATTTATAATAATTTACACATAAAATACGAAAAGGATTCTGACTGGCATATTCAGTACTACAACGAGAAAGAGAGAGGGGAAGAAAATTTCTAGTCATTCTGACCGGAACGGCAAAGCTAATCTGGCTTGTCAATTGCAAAGAATCAATTTCGCCAATGATTAGTCTATGTAGAAACACTACACCTAGCATAGATCTACGGTCAGAAAGAGAAGGAAGGTTTAGTAATAAAAGTCTACTACGATACGAAGGTAATCTAATAGTGGGATTCCAACTAAGACTACGAAGAGAAGGAAGAAGAAATTGTTTCTTCACTAATTCAAGCCTATGTTGATGAACCCTATACTGGGGAAACCAGATTAGATGCATACTCAAGAATAGGACTAATCAGTGAGATGTACAGATGTTTGGTTATGTAGGGATCGTTAAATTCCTTTGACCAATGTTTACTAAATCCAAGAATACCCATGGCTCTTTTAGAAGCAGACAAAATATGCTTATCAAACTTTAATTTTGAATCAAGAAGGATACCTAAATCAGTTACTGACTTTATTCTTCTAAATGACTTCCTTGGGGTACACCAGAAGTGACTTGGACGCTCTTAGACACAAAGCCCTTGTAAATTGCGCTTTGAATTCTACATGAAAGATATGAAGATATCCACAAAATTATGTTTTGTGGAAATCCAAGAAGATTGAGCTTATATAAAAAGAGACTATGGTTAACAGAATCAAAAGCATTATTTTAGCCACGCCCATGCAAATTGAAAACAAGTCAGAAAGCTACAGTCGAGTTTGCTCGACTGTGAGATACCCGCCACCCAATGTTACCATCCAAATATTATATATTCCAAAATATACTGAAAAAATACTTAAAAAAATATACTTAAAAAAATATACTAAAAATACCAAAATAATATATTAACATTTTCTTTGTTCGAAATTATTAGCTTGACGGTTCTTTAGTTGGTTTATTGAACACCATTGTTATGTCGCGGAGTGTCATAGCAACTAACTAGGCAGCACTAGCAGTTGCACGTGGTAACGCCTTATAAAAGTAATATCTTAATAACTTCTGTGTTTTTTATCCGATTGTAACCAAATTCGCAGAGATCATTAAGATGGTGATTAGTATTGTGCCTACCAAAAAAATTGAACGTTCTAGGGTTAAAACAACGCTTGCAATTCGGTTTTATTCGATTTATGGGGGCGGGAGGGGGCGTGGCCAAAATCAGAAACACACTTGATCTGCGTGCAACAATAAGACATACTGTCGCGAAAAATTTGTTGCTCTATCTCTTATAGTCTCTGAGATCATACGGACACACGGACAGACGGACAGACGGACATGGCTATATCGTCTCGGCTGTTGACGCTGATCAAGAATAATATACATTATGGGGTCGGAGATACTTCCTTCTGCCTGTTACATACATTTTCGGTCGGCACAAAGCCATAATACCCTTCTACCCTTTGGGTAGGTGGGTATAAAAACTGAATTGCAAGTGTCTTAAACCTAGAACGTTCAATTTTGGTACGAACGAAAAATGTTATTAATTTTAGTGTTATATAAAATAAATTTGGATAGAGATATATACATAGGATACATTAAAATTTTCTTTTTCAAAAATAGGTATTTTTATATGAAAAATAATTTTTGTATTCTTAGTTTCTACTTCGACGTTCAAGAGTCGGTATAATTGTTCTTCAGAAATAATTTTTATATCTTGTTGTTCGATAATTTGTAGAGCATATTTTAATTCCGAAATGGGTAAAATGAATTTAGGGATGACATTAAATTTAGCCAAGAGCATACTCTCAGCAACATTGCTAATATGAGATTGCAGTAGCTCAATATTATAGTTTAATTTATTCTGTATCTGTAGCAAATAAATTTTTGATTCTTCCTCTTGAAGTTCTTTCTGAATTCCATTTTTAAAATTGTTAATTGTTAGAGATGTTCAGTAAGGTTTTTGAATTTAATTATTATTTCTTTATAATTTCCGAATTGCGAAAAAATCATGTTCTCTATCTCCTCTTCCTTCTGAGTTAAAAATACAATCTTCTTATCAATATTGGATGGATCGTTTGCGTCTATATTTCCTGTCACTATCTTAATTGCGGAGCCAAGTCCGTTTATTAAACCTCTCCTCTTTCTATTTTTTAGGCATAGAGATAAAATTCTATCTTTTAATTGGTCGATTTTCTTTTGTAGGGTATCCACCGTGCCCTCTGAATATGGTAAATCTTTAGTAAGATCCAAACTGGACTGTAGTTCTTTGGTGTTAAATAGTTATTGGTTCAGGTCGATTATGTGACCGAACGTCTTACTTGTCTGGACTAACCTAGCCTGTCCCAGTTTAATTTCCGCGAATGGAGCATTGTTATGTATCTGTTGGACGTTTAGGAATTGGGCACAAGCCAGGGGTAACCTGCGAGAAGAAAAGTTTAATTCCTTTCAATAACTCTCTTTTTAGTCTTTGATTTGTGGATTTTTTGTCTTTTCGTGGTGGTGAGGGTTGGGCCATCGTCTGTGACCACTTCGTGTTTAGTGAACCTGGGTGTTAGTTTGTTCCTTCTGTTTTCTTTCCTAAAAATCACGTCTCCTTTTTCCACTCTAATTGGGGTCTCTCTGTCTTCGTTTAATTTATCAATATTCTTGGACAATCGCCTGTTTAGTTCTTCTTTTACTTTTGGATATAACTCGTCTCTAAAGGCGTGTAACTCTCTAAGATAATTCTGAAGGCTAGTGGGGTTGTATTCTCTTTCAAAGATATGATTTCGTCCGGTGAACAGTTCGTAAGTAGTTAATTTAGTTACCGAATGAATAGCATTATTATAAGTTATACAGGTTTCTGTCAGCATTTCCTCATGGTCTAAGGTTAGTTTCATTGCCTTCTTTTTGTCGTAAATTATCCTATAGATTTCCGTTAAGGAAGAATGAAGTCTTTCTACAGAGGCATTACTTGATGATTGTTGAAATGAAGTTATGTGTAGAATTATATTGTATTGGGCACAAAGTTCTTTGAAAAGGAGTTCCGCAAATTCGGAACCCTGATCGCATACAATCTTTTTGGGTGTGCCATGATTCTTAAAAAATAACATCATGTGTTTGGTTATGTTAATTGAGTCTCTAGCTGGGATCGTAAATCCATCTGCGAATTTGGAAAATTTGTCTATAATTGTTAGAACTGTTTTTCCATTGATAGTGTATAAATCAATATGAATTATATCCAATGGTTTATCGGGAGTTTCTGTCTTTTGAAGAGTTAGATTCTGAGGTTGGCGATCATATTTTTGAGTTTGACAAGTGTCACATTTGTTTATGACTCTAGCTATTGCAGACCTAGCGGCTGGAAAATAAACTTCGCGACTTATGTGTCGTTGAGTTTCGTCAATACCTCTGTGATTATTTTTAACATGGTATTGGGAAATGTATTCTACCTGTTCTTCGGGCGTTGAAATTTCCCTCATAATTAACTTGCATCTGATTAGTTTGTAAATTTTGCTTGGGGCGAAAAATTTTGCATAGACACGTTGAACAATCTCAATGATTTCATCTGAGGTGTAAATAGCATATGGTTTGTTTGGTTTTAAATGAACCTTTAATATATTCACGATAGTAAATTCGTCAAAGACGGGTCTTCCTATTATTCGTCTAATCCTGTTTTTAAAATGGGTTTTGTTTGTGTCTTCGGCGTTTTCCGCCACCTTTAAGATCTGCTGCATCTGCTACGATATTTAGAGATCCTTTTTTATATATTACATCACAATCGTATTCTAGAAGCTGTAGCTTCCATCTCACCATTAAGGAATTTGGTTCTTTTAGATTTTTGAGCCAAACTAATGGTTTGTGGTCTGTCACTAAGGTAAATTTTTGACCGAAAAAATATGGTCTAAAATATTTAACCGACCAAACAATGGCTAAAAGTTCCTTCTTGATTGTGAAGTAATGTGATTCTGATTCTGATAGTGTTCTGCTAGCGTAAGCTATAGGTCTGTCACTGCCCAAAGGGCCTTGTGATAATACGGAACCGATTGCCACATTACTGGCATCTGTCGTTAAGATAAAAGGCTTAGTGAAATCGGGATATTGTAGTACGGGATCGTTGCACAATAGCGTTTTACAATATTCGAAGGTTTTGACATAATTTTAATCGATTTTGACTTCAGAATTTGGTTTGGTTATTTTGGCAAAATCCCTTATGAATTTTCGGTAATAACCCAACAATCCTAAAAATGATTTAATTTCCTTTTGCGTCTTTGGCATTGGGAAAGCTTTGATGGCTAAAATTTTATTTGGATTTGGTTTGATGCCTTGATCTGATACTATGTGGCCCAGATATTCAATTTCTTTACGCATAAATTCAGATTTTTCTGGTTGAAGTTTAAAATTTGCTTGTTTTAGTTTTTTGAAAATTTGTCTTAAATGGCAAATGTGTTCCTCTAAGGAAGCTGAAAATACTATTATGTCGTCTAGGTAAATGAGACAGAATTTGCCATTAAAATCTGCCAACACATTGTCCATAACCCTTTGAAAGGTTGCTGGGGCATTTGATAGCTCGAAGGGCATTCTTAGAAATTAATAATGACCGCCCACTGCTGAAAATTCAGTTTTTGGGGCGTCATCGGGGTTAATTTCAATTTGATGATACTCGATGGACAAATCTAAGGCCGAAAAATATTTAGCTTTCCCTATTCTATCCAATATGTCATTTATATTTGGCATAGGGTATCTGTTTTTAATCGTTTTTTCGTTTAGTTCCCGAAAATTTACCACTAATTTCAATTTCTTTTCGCCTACACCATCGCTTTTCTTAGGTACCAGAAATACTGGTGCACTCAATGGTAAGTGGCTGTGTTTAATAATATTTTGCTCTAGCATTTTAGAAACTTGTTTGAAAACCTCGACTCTTTCGGTCTGACTGTATTTAAAGGGTCGGACATATACAGGAATGTTATCGGTAGTTTGAATGTTATGTTTAACTGTACTTGAAAAGGTTAGTTTTTTTCCGTCCTTATAAAATAAATTTGGAAATTTGCTGCAAAGTTCTATGAGAGCAGACTTTTCTATTTTGTTCAGGTGTTCAGTTTTAAGATTGACATTTAGAGATACTTCTTCTTTAGGCATGATAAAACCATGATCAATAATTGTGTTAACTTCAATAAAATCATCTGCATTGTAACGTGTGACTTCGATTGGTGTTTCCATATACAGTCGTTGGTCCTCACTTGAGTAGTTTACCACTTCCATGTAACTGTAATAGTTACAGGCCGTGTATAGACCACCAGTGATGAACAAATCCTGTGTTAACTGGACATCATTACACCAAAAGGTCCCACTATCTATGTCGACCGAAATTTTAACAATATTCTTTGATTGGTGTTCAATGCACAATAACTGTGCTTGTTGTTTAAATAGCTTATGCAGATCAAAAATGAAAAATTTTGTCACTAATCGTTCTTGAGGTACGTTTACAACTCCTTCTAATCTTTCCAGTACGTTCATTCCTAAAAGACCATCGAAATAATTATGAAATTTATATAACAACAAGGTATGTGGTTCGTTATTATTATACTGTTTAAAAAGTTTTATTCTAGTCATGTTCTTTACGTACTGATTGTATAAGGCTGTTTTTATTCTAACTGGTGATTCAAGTTGAATTTGATCTTTGGGTTTCACCAACTCGTGGTTAATAAAAGATGACGTGGCACCGGAGTCTATAAAAAATGTTAAAGGTTTTCCCAGAGCTAGATCCAACATAACAAAACGGAGTGGTGAACCCACCTCAAATTTTTCTAAGTAGCCGGTTTGGTTGACGAGGCTTCTTTGGGAAAAAATGAATCATCAATATTATGTAACTGTTGTTGCTTCTCACGCTTCTAAGTTATTGACGCTTTGATTTCTCTTATTACTACTGTTGGGCTCTTCTTTGGGCATAATTGCCCTACGGCTAGCCGAGGATTCTCTATTGTTAGAAGAAGATCGTTGCTTGTAGTCAGAATTCCTATTGTCGTACGATCTTTTTCGTGGTCTCTCATCCTGATTATGACCTGTTAGATTCTTCCTATTTTCATAATTAGATTGTTTCTGGCTTGAATTATAATTGTCCTCTTTATGATTATCTTTTGAGTAATTTCTACCTTGGTTTTTATAAGGCTGTTTTTCGTTATTTTCTTTGTTTTCTCATAGAAAGTTGTCTCTTTCCTTAATAGCAAACTCATAAGCCTCCTGTAAATCCTTGCACGCTTGCAGGCTCTTAGGGCTAATCCCAAAGGTCCCTTGATTCCCTGTAGGAATACACAAAGAAAAAGTTTCTTCCTTTTGTTCGATAATAGCCGTATTCGAAACAGAGTTTTCGATAATACTTGAATATGCTGTTTTGATACTCACAATTTCCTCATAGAAATAATGAATCGAGAGTTTTTTATGAACTAGATTATGTAGCTCGAAATTTAATGTGTCCTCATTGCGCTTGTCCGCAAACTTATTTAAAAGAGTTTGTTTAATACTGTCCCAATTTAATTGTGTTCTGGCCGTAACCAAAACTCTATTTGCCTCTCCAATAATCTTACTCCTAGTCGCTCTTAATAAAAATTTTCCATAAGGGGTTTTGTTCGTTCCTCTAATAATTAGCAAAATTTCTTCAACTTGTTTAATAAACTCGCTAAGGTATACTGGATTTCCCTTATAAGGAATAAGCATCTTTATTTCATCTGGCACTTGTAAGGCTGCACAGATGTCCTGTGGGCTAACCATCGGACCAGGGGAATTTGGATTAGAATTAGAGGTTCCTGAAGATGAATTCATATTAAAAACTGAATCTTGGGTAGGTCTAGCTAAGGTCTGAACGGCTTCTAACTGGTTCTCAGTAATATCTGATAGACTTGCACTTAGTCTTGTCCTACTTCTAGTATTTGGAATCAGCTTTCTAACTGAACTCTGCAACCTCGACATTTGTTGGGTTTGAGTAATGGAGTTGAATATCTTAATTTAAAACTTTTAAAGTACATGTGTTGAATTTCTTAAATTTTAATCTGTATGTAAAATGAAATTGTGTATTGAGTTGTTAATTTATAATTTGCAACTGAGTATATAGAACTTAGATTTGTTTGTGTTTGACATTTATGTTTCTTAATTAATGTGTTAAAATTTGATCTGAATATTTTAATTTAAATAGTTGTGTGAGCTTGCGCGTACTCTTGTGTCTTCTATGTGTAATCGTGTTGTTGTTGTGATATTCAAAGTGCGAGTGGGATGGAGCAGTTTCTTTCAAAGGGATCTGTAAATATGATCGTACTTTAGTATTTATTTAACACAAGAAAACAAAATACTTGCTCTAACCTTGTATATAAAATGGTTTATACTTAAATCAAAACATAACTTAATTTTGATGATGGTTCTAAATAAAAACATAACTTTATTTTTATTACTTGTTTTAAATCAAAGCATAACTTTATTTTGATTACTTGTTTTAAATCAAAGCATAATTTTACTTTGATTATGGTTCGTAATTGAATCAAAACATAACTTTATTTTGATCTATTGTATGACCGAACGTGTGTGTCGCATCAAATATTCGTCATTAAATAAATGGCTTGAAGTGGCTCAATACAGTGTGTTTGTTGAATGATGTTCAAGACGAACGTGTTGAATCGCCATGAAACAACTTACGTGTCAAACGAACCACAACTTGTCGCGTCCTCTCACCTCGAACTTTCGGTGTGATATGCTCTCACACATGTATTATCACCTCACAGACTCGAACGTGTTTGAGTCGCCATGAAACAAATCACATCCGGCCGTTGCGGTACACTACACTTCGAAGATCTTGGACACGTAACACACTTGTATTAGGCACACATCACGCTTGAGAGGTTTGAATCGCCCTGACACAAATCAACGCAACACGTAACCTGCCAACTCACACACGCGGATCACTTTGGTTGCCAACTTGATCGACGTCAGCTTATTCCAACTAGCTCGACTCAAGCTTACTAAATGCGGCTGCAAACTTTCTGTATTTAGGTGTTCGATCAATTTACTCACAAGAAAAAATCTTTTTCCATCTCACATTCACTTGACAAAAAAAAAATCTTATTGGCACATATTATACACTCTACTTACAGAAAAAGCCTAAAGGGCATCTTGGTTCGTTGTTCGGCTGCGTCAGTTATAAGTGAAGATCCAGTACCCTGTGGAGATGAATCCTGAAGTATTCCCTGTAAGGGGGTATCCTTGTCAAAATTGTTTAGTTTATATAAAAAGAATGCAATGTCTTTGATTTTAAATATTTAATGTGTATTTTATTTGGAGTAACTCGTTTGAGCTTCCTCGATCTCAATCAGAACTCAGTTCGTACTCGCCAAGTACTCTAGGCGAAGACTTGTTCATCGTTGGCCCAAAAGGCTGAATCCGCATTTTGGGCAACATCCGCCTCAACGGCTCCGTCAACAATTCTTAGGAATTGTTGACAATTGCCCAGGCGACTATGTTGCAATTCTCGGGAGCGTCGAACGTCGATCACGCCAACGAGAAATGCGCTGACCAGGCAAATCCAGAGTGGTCGTTGGTCGGCTGCAATGTATCTACAGTGTAGGTACTTTGCAGGGTCTTTGGAGAGGGGGGTGGTAGCTATGGTAATTCAGGCGTACCCCAGGGGAGTGTGTCAAGGCCAACATTGTACAGCCTGTATACTCATAACATGCCCTCATCTAACAGTATGACGATTGCTGACCCCAATGACCTGCTAGCTGCCACTTTCGCAGACAAATTCCAAAACTGGGCTTGTCGCTATAATATTGCAGTAAAACCCGGAAAAGTGTGTTTATGTGACGTACAGTTTGAGAAAAGGCACATTACTATGTATATTCAACATGGTTTGGCTACTTTATTATTTATTTCCCTAATGAAGCAAAGCAAAACTTTCGTCGAGGAACGCACAATATGCTCGGGACCTGCGGTATCCACGTGCAGATGTTTCCTCCTAATCCATACCAAGGCTGGACAGTCGCACATAATATGTGTGACTGTCTCATCGTCTTCTTTGCAGAGTCTACACTCAGCATCAGAAGACAAAGGCATTTTAGTGAAGTGATAGATCACCGTGTGATGGCCATTGAGATAGCCAACAAGGAGGTAAAGATCCCTCCTGGAGAGTAAGCTAGTATTTCCATCGACCACGGGATTAATAAGCTCCTTGGCTTGCCGCATTCCTGGTTGGACAGACCAGTAGCGATCAGTCAACCTAACAGCCCAGGTTTTCACAAGAGCCGAAATGGCTCGCCACGCCACAGAAGGGCTCTCGGTCGGAAAAAGGGGCTGACGAGCCGACCCTCGCTAGTTCGTTCTCCAGCTCATTACCCTGGATACCAGATTGTCCAGTTACCCATAGGAGGGTGACATTGTTCATTTAAGACAGTCTCTGGAGGCAGTTCCAGCAATCGGCCACCAATCGAGAGCTTACTCCTTTAGAGGAGAGGGCCCGTAGGCCCTCTTTGACCCGTAGGTATACCAGTGGATACCGTGGGGGTCGCTGATGGGGTTTGCCAGTGTCCCAGAACTTCCGGTCCGGGATGAGGGTTCTGAATTTAGCACCAAAGAAAAGTTAATTTGTCATAGTATCTGATATAGTTTATAGATATCTATGCCAGGAATGTTTTTGATTAGACAAGCATGCCCTGATTCGGTAGTTAGAAGAACGGATTGGAGCTTGATTCTAAGAAGGCTCATATCTGCGACTTATTTTATTTGGATATGCAGCGGAGTCAGATTCAGTATCGATTTCATTGCTGCGGTGAGACATGTACGAAGTGCACCTGTCAGTGAGAGGCACAGCAGTCCGTGCACATTTTTGCATTTGCTGATGGCAGTGACCTGCGTAACACCACAGAATAGCAGCGTAGGTGACGATGGGTCTGAACATCATGGCAAAGAGACACCGGATGGTGCGGGATTTGAGACCCCAGATTCTACCAAAGATTCTCCTGCAGGCACACATGGGAATCGGTCGCCTTAGTGAGGGTGTTGCTGAGGTGGGAGTTCCAATTTAGTCTTTTATCAAGGGTTACCTCTAAATATTTGACCTTGTTGGATAGCCCCACAGGGGATCCGCTAATATATAATTGACCAATATCAACGGAGTAGCGCCTTGTGAAGGGAACTGTAATAGCCTTTTGTAGATTGATGCTAAGACCAACGCCTGCGCACCATCTACTTACCGTGTTTAAAGCTGATTGAATCAACTCTGTTACGGTGCTGGCATAGTTGCCCGGTCACTATTAGAGCCAGGTCGTCAGCATAGAGGATTGCTTCAACGACCTGCTCGGAGAGTAAGACTAGTAGTTCGCCAACTACTAGGGATAGAGTAGGGGGGATATAACCCCACCCTGGAAACAGCCTGCATTAATGCTTGCATGCATCTTTGAGCATACCATCAATCCACCGGATCAAGAGACGGACAATTCGTCTGCGCTCTAGAGCAGTAGAAATGGACCCGTAGCCGGTATTGTCAAATGCACCTTCTATATCCAGAAAAAAGCATAAAGCAATTTTCTTGGATACGAAGACTCTCTTAATTTTCCCCACTAACCTTTGGAGAGCGACCTCAGTCGATCTACCGGGTATGTACGCAAACTGCGTGGGAAGCAGAGGTGTCGACGTCTGTAGAGAGCACCGAACGTGCATGTCTATAAGCCTTTCCGCCGTCTTAAGCAGATAGGAAGTAAGACTGATCGGCCGATGAATACCACATTTACTTTCCTCCAAGAGATGGGTATGTATCCCCAAGTAAAACTAGGTCTAAGAAGGCCGACCAGTGGATCAAGAATATGAGCCATGCTGTTTTGAATAAGGGCTGGGAAGATTTTATCACCTGGGGCTTTGAGGGGAGCGATGGGATCTACAGTCCATTTTACCTTTTCGGGGTCGAAAATGGATCCAGATAAGCTGAAGCCGCATGAGTCCTGTGACGAAATGACGTCATCGTGACTGGAGAGATCCGTATTTGCCACAGAACCCGGGAAGTGGACTAGTAGTAGAAGCTCAAATGTTTCCCTGCGGTCTTGAGTGAAAGAGCCATCTGCTCTATTAAGAAGCCCTATTCCATTAGACGATCCTTTGGCCAATACTTTATAGTCTCGCTGCCTCTGGCAACGATTCTAAGTTACCACAGTCACTGCGCCATGTATCGCGTTTAGCTCGTCTAATACTTTTGTTGTAGTCCTAACTTATAAGGTCAGATTTAGCCTTATTAAAAAGGCTTCTAACCTTCCTTTTTAGTACAGCATTCCACCATAGAATTTTACGGTTGACCTTTGGGGATTTGCGGGCTGAGCTGTCCTCGAAGGATGAGATAAGCACATCGCGGAGCAGATTGACAGCAAGTTATATCTCATTGAAAGAGTAAGGATTGCAAACCAATAAGTCCCCTAATGACGTTAGTATAAGTGGATTTTCACCCTATGTTAGCTACATCTAATTAACAGCACAATAAGTAGTAGTAGTCTAAAAGAGACTCACCACGTTTGTTGATGTCGCTGTTCTAAAAGATTGTGTGCATTGGCATCACAGTCGATCACGACCGGCTTGTTGTTGTGTCGACAGAAGTCTACCAACTGGTGGACCTCTGCTGGGGGTACTTCATCCACGTCACCCGGGAAATATGCAGAGGCAATCACAACTTCCCGGTCACCGTCCTCCGTGGCTACCTCAATACCACCAGGTCTCTGAGAATGAAGTTAGTTAAAGGGAAATGTCTTTCACTGTTATCTAAAAGTATTGCAGTGCGAGGGGCACGTCCCATACGGTCATATAACACCTTACATGATCCGAATGATAGTCCACGTATTTGACCACCAATCAACCATGGTTTCTGGACGAGAGCCAGGTTGATTTTATCATCATAGACGACCCTACACAGTGTGACCAACGCTTCTCTGACGTGATGCAGGTTCGCCTAGAGCACTTAAATTTTGCTCATTTTCCCTCCTAATGGCGGTCGTGACAAGGCCATTTGTCTTGCCCCCCCGAGAGTCATTCCCACTGAAGCTCTTCGGTGGTTTGGATAAGCCGCTCGGGGGAGGTCGCTTTGCGAACCCGCTCACGGGAGGCACGATTGCGGGTGGGTTGCGGCTAGCAGGGAAGAGAAGCATCATTAAGTACCAATCTGGCCGCAGCGCTGGTGAAGGCCACAGGGTCAGCGAATGCTAACACCCCAAAGGGAACCATTTGCGAAGTTACTGGAGGGGCACTGGCTGGAAAGAAAACGGGTGAGGATGGGGATGGAGCAGAGGTGGCGGAGGAAATGTTGGGAGCTGAATTTTTTAGGATAAGCTGGACCCTGCCAAAGCAGAATTTCACCCTCCCTTGGCACTCCGTCAAAACGCTGTCAACCAACATTGCGTGGTGCCGACTATGGCTATGTTGAACCACCCACCACAGCTTCGTATAAAAACTGCTGGCGTTCTGGAGCCCAATGTATTTCACGATAGTGGCGAGAGTGAACTCAAAGCTACTAGGGAAGTAACCTCTAATAAGGTGAGAGCCTTGGGAAATTCCGTTTTCTCAAACAGTTTTAGGTAAAGGGCGCTGATGGACCTGATGTGTCCAATTAGCAGTGTTGTTATCCTCGCACACTAGAAGGAGCCACTTGTTTCGGGGTATACAACCCTCATAACCTGGGCTAACATCTGATGTGGAGTAAAACAGCACCGCCTTTAAGATGCTGGATTTCAACGCAGCCAACTGCTCCGCTGATAGGGGTTTTGATGAGTCAGCTGAAGTGAAGCCCAATTTCACGCTGCTTACCACTTGGCAGTAGGGTGGCTTCGTGGACTCTTTATGAGTCTTTTTGGGCCTCTTTGAAGATCTAGTGGGCTCGGGGATCGTTTCGTAAGCGCGCGTCTATTTTGCCTTGGTGAAATGGGGGGCGCAGTGGCGATAACGAGAGCTTCCTCTCGGCTCGAACCCGTCGCAAGTGCAGCTTTAAAAAGCTTCTTCTCGCTGCTCTTCAATTTCATACAGGCGTCCTTCAATTCCAGCCCCAGCAACTGGATCTGAAAGCCTGCTTCCGTGAGGCCTGATCCCTGAGGGGCCACGGAAGCGTCGTCAGCAAAGCTGATCCGGTCGCAGTCAGCTTCCTCGTCGTAGGACAATACCTCGACGTTTTGCTGCCGGACTGAACTGCTATTAGACGGAAGGTCAGCACTAGCGAACCTTGTATCCAAGGGAGTTCTTGGCCTATCCGGGTCCCCTAAAGTACTAGGGTCGAGACCTGTAGTAATGGGGGTGGAAGCCAGCAACCCACTGGCTGCAGTGCTGGTATTGGGGGTTGATGCTATAGAAGTCGCATCAGACTGTTCTAATGTTTTAATAAGATCCATGAATTGATGCCGCCTCGAGACATCATTATACTCTTCACAATTTTTGGAGACAATGGTAATGACTCGAAGGAATGCATGAATAAGGGATTTAGGGGAGCCCGTCATTTCACAGCTCGTTCGATAATTATGCATTCAATAATTATGAGTAGCCTGTAGGGTCAGAAACCTGCCTGCCTATCGGGTATAGTTAGTTAAATTTTTCCGTCTAGTTTTTGAATTTTTATATGACAAAAAAGTGTGAATGCAATGTTTTAGTTATTAGGTGCGTGTCGGTTTGACGTTCAGCTGGAATGTTGTCCGCACTGAATGTTGTGCTTCAACTACTTTATTATATTCCAAATTTCCCGAACAGATAGGGGTATATACAAAAAGGCTTTCACTTGATGGCTAATTGTTTCTTTGGTCAACAGTCCAGCTTGTTATGGCAGTGTAACTGATTTTCATGAAATGGTACTAATCAAAGTGTAGTCTAATAGTCATAAGTAAATTTCCTCAAAATATATATGCCGACTATCGTATGTTGACTACTGATCTTAATCCCTTTTTTTTTAGGGCATATTGCTAATGGATTTTATTTAAAGTTACTGTAAGGGCTAGGGCGTATTACTAATGGATTTTTTTTAAAGTTACTGTAAGGGGTGTAGTAGTCTCAGTCTTAATATTTATCTTATTTTATCTCAAGAATACTATTACTGGAATACTTATAATACTTTTCATATTAAAACCTTGTTATTACAACACTCGTCTCGTAGTTAGGAATAGTTCTTATAGTTTTGTTTGCATTGTCTGCGTTAACTATTATCGACCTTCGTTCCCGTGCTGGTAACTGTTCCTGACCTTCGTTACCGGGCTGGGCAGATGTTACATACTACCGTCGACGTTTAAAAAATATGGGTGATCTTCATAGCAACAAAGTATTTCAACACCATATCTGCTTCCGACAAAATTTTCACTGTGCAGAATAAAGTTTCTATTTGATGCCGTTCTTTCCCCACAGCAGGTTGATTGAGTCAACCGTCATTTTGTTAATGGTGTTGTTTTTGTTTGTAAAATATCAAAGAATGATCTTGGTACCATAGAAAGATTCTCATTTGGTGTGGAAAGGGGTGTACTTGTGTGTTATAATTGTCAAGACATTGAAAAGCATTAAATTATTGATAAAAATTATTTTCAATTACGTCGGAAAGATATTTGTCACAGAAAAAGTACTGTTGCTTATGCTTTTGTCATGAGAAGGTTGAACCCACCACATCGTGCTTGGCGTGCCAGTGCGTTATGCTTAAGGCTACTAGGCGATCAATAAAAAAATGTTAATAATTATTTGAATACTTTTTATTCCAATTATATAATTGGTAACGATTTTATCTTTACATACTACTTATTCATACTATTCCTCCAGCTAAGGGTATAAGCATGGTTTTTCAAGCGATAGAGTGGGCTGTTACTTGCTCAAAAGGACCTTCATAAAGTAACATGTATATACACAGATCAGACCGCTGTGATGAACAGACCTGTTCCTAGCATGCTTAATTTTTAGAAAATGGAGTAGAGTAGACTCGACTGTAGCATTCTAACATGTTTACTTATTAGTTTTACATGCTTATAATATTAAAAACAAAACAATATTTGACATTATATGTATATGTATATAAAATTGTGATAGCTGAAACTGACCATTTTTTAATTTAATCTTACTTTATAGTTTGGTTCTTAATCAAAATCTATTTAATTACAGCTGAGGACCATTGTCACCGGACACGAATGGAAGGTGTGGACTTAAAGGCGCGTCGTAAGCTGATCATAGCCAGTATCTTCTGTTTGGTTTTTATGATTGCAGAAATTGTGGGTGAGTCGATTACTAAGAAAAGAGAAAGGGAGAAAAAGAGAGAGTTGTTTAGAATAGTTCGACTGCATAAGTAACATATGAGCTGGATATCTTAGCAAAGAAAGAATTTGCAGGAATTATGTAAAAATCATGGCTATGGTCTACTCGGATGGTGCGTATCAGCAGAATGATACATCTTCGACCTCAACAAGTTATATTTATTCTTCATCAACATCACCGTCGACTCGATATAGTCCTTTAATTCAGTTCATCTATACACGCCTATATTTCAAGAGATTTTCAGAACTAGAGCCACCAAATTGCTTGCTAATACTCGTGTGAATCCTAAGATTCTGTTTACTTCAGAATATGACCAACAAATCAAGAAGGATACAGTCGAGCTAGCTCGACTCTAAGAAACCAGCCATACATTTTTAATGAATGCAACAACCGTTTAAGACAAGAACAGAAAAATAATTTTCAAGATTATATTAAAACAAGTAAAAAAGCTACCGTCGAGTTTGCTCGACTGTAAGATACCCGCCGTCCAATTTTACCATCAAAATATCATACTTTTTTAAAATATACTGAAAAAATACTACAAAAAAATATACTTAAACAAGTAAGCAAGCTACCGTCGAGTTTGCTCGACCGTGAGATACCCGCCACCCAATTTTACCATCAAAATATTATATTTTTCAAAAATATACTGAAAAAATACTAAAAAAAAATATACTAAAATTTTCTTTGTTCGAAATTATTAGCTTGGCGGCACTTTAGTTGGTTTGTTAAACACCATTATTATGTCACGGAGTGTTATAGCAATTAACTAGGTGCAGCTGCATGTGGTAACGCCCTATAAAAGTAATTTCTTAACAACTTCTGTGTTTTTTATCCGATTGTAACCAAATTCGCAGAGATCATTAAGATGGTGATTAGTATTGTGATTAGTATTGTACCAAAATTGAACATTCTAGGATTAAAATGACGCCTGTAATTCGGATTTATTAGATTTACAGGGGCGGAAGGGGGCGTGGCAAAAATCTAAAACAAACTTGATCTGCGTGCAACAATAAGACACACTGTCCCAAAAAATTTGTTGCTCTATGTCTTATAGTCTCTGAGATCTAGGTGTTCATACGGACAGACAGACGGACAGACGGACATGGCTACATCGTCTCGGCTGTTGACGCTGATCAAAAATATATGTACTTTATGGGGTCGGAGATGCTTCCTTCTGCCTGCTACATACATTTTTGGTCGGCACAAAGTTATAATACCCTTCTACCCTTTGGGTAGGCGGATATAATTATTAGTTTGGTTGCACTTGAATAACTTCTGTGTTTATTGTAAGAATATTAGTAATTTTACAAAAATTATCAATTAAAATTAAACATTTTGGCTAATTAAATGTGATGCAATTTTACTCTTCCAATTTGCGGTGGAGGATAAGGGCATGGCCGAATACTAAATTTTCATCTAATAGCTGTACCACATCTTGTCACCAAATTTGGTTGCTGTATCGAATTTAAAAGGAATTACGACTTAATTTTTTTCAGATCCAACTTCCTTAAAATTACAGTCTCTGAAGCTGGCACTGGCAAGCTGTGGTCTGTGTTTTTTATGATTCTGAGTCGCAGTGGTGCATTGCAGAAATTAAATATATTATACTTGTCCATCTTATTGGAATCACCTGTACTGATTCGAACGAAATTGTTTGGCAACTAGGTTTCTTCTAAGAACAAGGGTTAGTCAAGTTCACATAACTTAGCGCTTCCAGGAATGGACAGATGCTACACTTGCCTATTTGACCTCGTGCTCAATATTGTTGTTGTAACTCTTCCCATTCTAATTTCTGCTTTTTCTTAAGCGATCCCTAAAAATTAAATGGTATTGAACTAAGGTACCAATTGTTACCTTTGTCGATGATTGGTTGAGGATTAGTGTTGCGATAATCCCAATGCCAATGTATATGCTGTAGATGTTCTCTTTTTATACCCGTCTAGCCAAAGAGTGGTAACAGATAATATACGTAACAGGTAGAAGAAAACATCTTCGACAAAGTCAATATTTTCTTGATCAACGATAACAGTCGAGACTATATAGCCATGTCCGTCTGTCTTTCCATGCGTATGAATATCTAGATCTCAGAAACTATAAAAATTTTGAACAGTATATCTTATTTTTGGACGCAGATCAAGATTGTCTTAGATTTTAGACATGCACCCTCCAAACCCGCAAATAATTGCAGGCATAATTTTAAACCTAAATCACTAATTTTTTGACCCACATTATTCATCACTGTCCTAAGGATCTTTGCAAATTTTCAAAATACAATCGGACAATAAATACAAAAGTTAATTTAGAAATATTTGTTTAAGACGAAATTAGTAGAAACTGCACTTGCTTCATCCCCTGAAAAACTACAATATTGAATTTAAAGTGATATTTTCAAGCATGAGTATTAATTTTAAAAAATTATTGGGTATCTCACAGTCGACCAAATTTGACAACAGGTTTCTTACTTGTTTTAGTCTATGTATAGAGTAATTATTGGAAAAAAAAATATTGTCATGGTTGCTTTTAACGTTTGTTACACTCAGCAAAAATGGGTGGCGGGTATCTCCCAGTCTAGCAAACTCGACAGTAGTTTTCTTACGTGTTTTAATACGCAATGTTTCGCCCGGTTTCTTCTGGTGTAAAGTATTGTAGTCATTTAATAGAAAAATGCTGTCATCATTTGTTCTATTTCTGTTACATAATCTACATTACTAAGCCCACAAAGTACTTAATCTCCCTTAAATAGCCTTAGAATGCAAATTGAATTATTTATTTGGATGTTAACGGTTAGTGCGGCCGTATGATCAAGTGGCCCTGCGACACCAAGCTCATATTTTAATTCTGCTAATCAATCTCATCTACCATATCACAGGTTGGAAACAACCCCAACGGGCGATCAACTGTGCTAATATACAATTGTAAGAAGCTTGTCTTCATTCGACTAACCGTACACTTTAACGTTAGCTAGACCTCGCCTAATGCATCTAACTGCAGTTGATCAGTTAGTAAGTTGTTTAAGGTGCTTGAATTGCATTCGATATTAGGTATTCTAAAATTTATTTTTTGTTGATCAGAAAACTCACTAAGTGGTGCATAACACAATGACATGAGACTTACTGTTTATTTTGTGTAATAAGATGGCACCATATATATCCATATCCATGAGACTTGCATCTATAAGCAGATCGATTGGATGCTGTGACTCAAAAATTACTAAGACTGGCTTCTGTGTAAGGATAGAAATAACGCTTTGTCGTATTTCTTAATGCTCTGGCTTCCAAATAAATTTTTCCATTGGGGATGTCATAATATGCATAAATTGCCGAAAGTAACACAATACAGTTAACACTGCAATGTTAAGCGAATTTGGATAAATTTCACCTGCATTCACTTCGCATTCCAAATACTGAACTGATGACTTAATAGAGAGTAATCTGAAACCTTTCAGTAGCCTTATTTTTTGTTAAAGCAGATACCAAAACATCAGCCGTGAAAAAGACCACGAAAAAAAGCTGTACAACGGAATTTGGTAACATCCACTTGGCGTGTCTAAGCATGTAATCATGTTATCTCTATCTTCCCCAACAAGATCATTATTTAGTTCGTAAAATTTCTTATAATTTGAACAATAGTTTACGGCTTTTGATCTGCCAACT
This sequence comes from Drosophila pruinosa, assembly GCA_018150935.1. NCBI lineage: Eukaryota > Metazoa > Arthropoda > Insecta > Diptera > Drosophilidae > Drosophila > Drosophila pruinosa. The sequence continues at coordinate 1,447,452 of JAECWR010000034.1, forward strand.
TAACATTTCCCAGGTAATATTATAACATTAAATCCAGGGGACAATAATTTTCGACCAATAATTATATCATTTTTAGGTCATGGACTTAAAAAATCATGACCATTTGCGTTTGTCCGAATGTGCGTAACAGGCAGAAGGAAGCGTCTGCGACCCCATAAAATATATATGTTCTTGATCAGCATCAACAGCCGAGTCGATATAGACCTGTCTGTCTGTCCGTCTGTCTGTATGAACAACGAGATCTCAGTGACTATAAAAGCTAGAGCTACCAAATTTGGAGACAACATATACAAACTTTGTGGGCTGATCAAGTTATTTTTAGATGATGGCCACGCCCCCTTCCACCCCCGTAAATCGAAAAAAACGATTTCCAAGCACACACAATTTTGGCACACACAATACTAATCATCATCTCAAGTTAATTGGTAAAAGAATTAACCATGTAGTGATGTTGAAATGTATTGCCAATGATAGTATCTGTAGCACATTGCAAATACTTACCAACGTAATTCTTAATAATCATTGTATTGAAATATTGTTTCATGTTTTGGGCGATATCTTTAAAATTATATTATAAAATTATGTAAAAATGGAAGAATAATACAGAGCGTCCATCGAAATATTATATTTTTCAAAAATATACTGGAAAATATACTAAAAATATACCAAAAAATATACCGAAATTAATTTTGTTCTAAATGATTAACTTGGTAGCACTTCATTATATTTATTGAACACCATTACTATGTCACTGAGTGACAACTAGCTGAACAGGTGCAGCTGCACCCAATTTCGCCTTATAAAAGTAATTCATTAATTACTTCCGTATTTTTTGTCTGATTGTAACCAAATTTTCAGATATCATTAGGATGATGATGATGATGTTAGTATTGTGTGTGCCAAAACTGAACGTTCTAGCTTTAACATGATGCTTGGAAATCGTTGTTTTCAATTTACGGGGCCGAAAGGGGCGTGGCCAACATCTAAGATAAACTTGATCTGCACACCAAGTTTGTATATGTTGTCTCCAAATTTGGTAGCTCTAGCTTTTACAGTCTCTGAGATCTCGATGTTCATACAGACAGACGGACAGACAGACAGGTCTATATCGACTCGGCTGTTGACGCTGTTCAAGTATATATATATTTTATGGTGTCGCAGACACCTCCTTCTGCATGTTACACACATTCGGACAAAAGCAAAAGGTCATGATTTTTTTAAAATCCATGTCCTAAAAACAAGCCATACGAACTGATAATGGTCAGGATTCGAATTCACTATAGAGCAGCTCTTGCTTCTCTCATATTTCTGGGAATAAATATAAAAAAGTTAAGAGCAAGCGTTAGCATAGTCAAGAGCAGTGACCATGTAAGAAGAGGACAAGCACAAGCAGTCATTGCTAACACACAAAACAGAAACAACTATTGTCTTCAGTCTCTTTTTTTCCACCTTTACAGTTTTTTCGCACGAGAGCACCATAATCGTGGCCAAGAGTCCGGTACAAAAACAACGTTTCCCCTACACTTTCGGTATCGACCGATGATCGCAACGACTTGGATTTTTGTTGGATTTTTTTGTCGTTGTCTTGCTTCTGGTTGCACTCTCTCGTTTATATTCAGTGGAGCACTATTTTCTCGCATAAGAGCAAGTCGCTAGCATGGTCTTTGTCGCTGATTACATCCCCGTTTACTGATTTGGTCGAAACTCGCGAGCCTCGGACTATAGCGATAAAATTTTATTGCGTGCTAAGAAAATTGTTTTGTTTTCTCTAACGGTCAAATCCCGTGCCCACTACTGCTATAGAGCACCACGCTGTTGCGTCGGCGCCAAAACGGTCTGCGTTGCATTTATGTAGCAATACCAGGCCTATTTTTCAGCTCAGCGTGATTCGATCGCACAGCAGTTCTAACCGCAATTGTCAAAATGCCGACGTTCAATCACAATTATAGACTGATGCAACATTACCATAATGATAAAATGACTGTTCTAGCAAAATACTCGAAAAGCATTCCCTTACACTCACATACGCAAAACTATGCGCCGAAATACTTTTATTTAATCATTAGTCTCTTTGTTCGACAGGTGGTGTGTTATCAAACAGCTTGGCCATTGCAACGGACGCCGCACATTTGCTTACCGATTTTGCAAGTTTTATGATCTCACTCTTTGCTATTTGGATAGCCGGACGTCCATCCACGCAACGGTAAGTGCACAAAAACACTAAAATATTAAAACTAAATATTTTTCTTGTCATCTTACAGTCTCATTGACACAAAGATCAGAAAGTAAAAACGGTTGCAGTCAATTTATAACTATTATGAATGTTTCCTTTTTAAAAATGATTTTAACATAAATATAAAAAATTTGGCACATTCCAAAATATTTTTGCTCATACCAAAATATTTCTGTCTGGTTAATTCATTTGCACAAATAAAGGGTTTAATATTTTTTTTGCCGTTTTCCATGAGTACAGATATACAAATACAGACTAACGAAAGTTTTAATTTTTGCGATCCAATAGTTTACCTTATTCCTTACCTTCATTGCAGATGTATTTATAAAATATTATGTACATGCCCTATTAAATTGTTTCTCGAATAACTTCAAAAATTATTGACCAAACGTACTGAAATGTTAAATTTTATTTTTTAGAATGTATTCAAAACTGCGATAGGTTACTCAAAGTTTTTCTATGAGCAATATAAAGTATTTAAGAGTAAACGGAAACCTAATAAAGAGCAGGCACCATGTTTTCGGACAAGTAGTTAATAACAAATAAAACACGGACAACTATTGTCTTTCTTACGTCAATGTGCAATATGCTCTTTTATGGCCATATTCTTGGCAGCTTGTGAATTTTACAGCAATTCTACGATACAGAAGGAACAGTAGATTGTAAATTGGGTGCACTTCATGTTTCCTGGTAGCTTTGGTTTCAGGTTCGAGCGCGACTTTGAAGAGCGGTTGTGGTTTTTGTCTTTGTTCAGGATGTTGAAGACAGTTTTCACATTGAAAACATTATCTTTTAATGCCTGCGATATCTCAGCAGGTGTTACTTGAGGCTCTACACCCTTGAAAACGACTTGAAGGCCCTTGCCATTTTTCAATTGGTAGGTATAGTAACTTTTGTTATTTTAATTTAAATATTTTGCAAGAGTCCTAAAGATCTTTTCGGTTTTTACTTGGAGCTTGGTTGCGTGGATGGATCCCTCCTTTTGGGGTACTATAGGGAAGTTGTCTTTTCCTAGAACACTCGAGCTTTTCTCTCGAATGTATATAGGTTGCTTCGGCTTCTTTGTGATCTCTACGTTAGTGGTGGAGTGTAATGGAGTCCTAATCATCATCAGTCAGTATTCCAAATCTATTGGTGTACTCTTGATTCTCAGTTGGATGACGAATTTTGTGGGCTAAGTTTCCTTGTTATCTGGATGTAACGGTCCATTCCGGTCTGCAGTGTTTTTTGTTTCATGGTGGGTATAGTTTTGGATTTTATTGCTGATTCAGCAGAATCGAGCATTGTTGCAGTATTCGTTGTCTTTGCGAATGCAGTGGTTAATTAGATGGATGTTTTGGTTGTCGTAGGTAAGGTCAGTTCACTTTGGCTTATTTTTAATATTGACGGTGAGCAAGAACGCGTTCTGTCGGTTGGTGTTGGCAAAAGTTCACGTGTCGGGTTGGGGGTGATTGACCGTGGTTAATCGACGTTTGCAATATTTACGGATTGCGAAGGAACAATTGAAAAATACGCGTTGCTCCTTATCGAAGAGAGTCGATGTTCGGTTTACTCGCGTTGACGCGAATTTCGTTTTGACTCATTATTAAAATGCGTGCCTTAGTTCTTTATTAATTTGTTTTGAAATAAAATAATTGTACAAAGTAAAGCAATTTGCACAACGAATTTTATGTGTGACTGTAGATCGCATTGAGCGTCTTTTCGCTGAATTTATTTGTACTAAATTGTTATGTATTCACTGTTGACTTGGAATATTTTGTATATTTAGAAGCACAGAGAAAAACAAGTAAGAAAGCTACTGTCGAGTTTCCTCGACTGTGAGATACCCGCCATCCAATTTTACCAAAAATATCAAAATATCAAAATATTATATTTTTCAAAAATATACTTAAAAAAATATACTAAAATTATACCAAAATAATATACCAAAATTTTCTTTGATCGAAATTATTAGCTTGGCGGTGCTTTAGTTGGTTTATTGAACACCATTATTATGTCACGAAGTGACAACAGCTGCAATTAACTAGGTGCAGCTGCACATGGTAACGCATTATAAAATTAATTTCTTAATAACTTCTGTGTTTTTTATCCGATTGTATTCGCAGAGATCATTAAGATGGTGATTAGTATTGTGCGTACCAAAATTGAACATTCTAGGCTTAAAATGACACTTGCATTTCGGTTTTATTCGATTTACGGGCGCGTGGCAAAAATCTAAAATAAACTTGATCTGCGTGCAACAATAAGACACACTGTCCCAAAAACTTTTTTGCTCTATCTCTCATAGTCTCTGAGATCTAGGTGTTCATACGGATGGACAGACGCACATGGCTATATCGTCTCGGCTGTTGACGCTTTATGGGATCGGAGATGCTTTCTTCTGCCTGTTACATACATTTTCGGTCGGCACACCGCCTACCCTTTGGGTAGGCGGGTATAAACACGTCCGCCGCGTTCGAGTGCTTTGGTTTTTTCCTAAGTGACATAATAATGGTTTGTAATACACTAAAGAAGGTGCAATCAAGCTAATAATATTGATCTACTGCACTTTTTAGTATATTTTTTCCAGTATATTTAGATAATTTTGCTTACTCCAAAGGAAGAAGGTATTATAACTTTGTGTCCACCGTAAATGTATGTAACAGGCAGAATGAAGCATCTCCGACCCTACAAAGTATATTTATTCTGGGTCAACTATATGAGCTAGAACAACTAATTTTTCGGGATTGTATGTCTAATTTTTTACACGCAGATCAAGTTTGTTTTAGATTTTGGCAACGCCCCCTTCCGCCCACGCAAACCGAATTGCACGAGTCATTTTAGACCTAGAACCAATTTTAGAACAATACTGATCACCATCTTAATGATTTTTGAATATTTGGTTACAATCGGGCAAAAAATACAGAAGTTATTGAAGAATTACCTGAGAACCTGTGCAGTTTCTCTTTCACTAAGTGACATAATAATGGTGTTTAATTAACATAATAAAGTGATACCAAGCTAATATTTTTTAACAAACTACATTTCGGTATATATTTTGTTTGATAATTTTTGGACATATTTTGTAGTATATTTTCCAGTATATTTTTGAAAAATATAATATTTCGATGGTCGCTCTTTTTTTTCGTCGGGTATCCATCTGGCAGTCGAGCATACTCGACAGTAGCTGTCTTACTTGTTTACTTTATATTATAAATTATGAGTTACACGCGGTCTACGAAATCTATGACCTCTTACAATCAAATCTTGACTGTGGCCGCTTCTACTTGTTTCTGCATACTTTGAAAAAACGTACGCTTCTCTAGAACATGGATCCAAGATCTCGTACATTCAAAACTTGACTGTAGCCGTTCCACGTTGCTTTAACTGCAATCTAAGTTCGGCTTCCTGTTACCCTGTCCCTGCCTCGCTAACGTTTATACAGTAGTCATCATGCCATGTCTTTTTCTTGCTAACGAAGGTCCCGCGCGTATGTGTTGTAAATTTTCTTGTTTGCTCTGAAGGTCAAATTTCATGGCTATCGCTGACTTAGAATGTTTATAAAATTATGTATACTAAAATGCATCATCTGCTTAGTATTGATTAGTATTGAGACATATTTTGGTGGTTCCCGCGATTATTATACCCGCCTATCCAAAGGGTATTATAACGTTGTGCCGACCGAAAATGTATGTAACAGGCAGAAGGAAGCATCTCCGACCCCATAAAGTATATATATTCTTGATCAGCGTCAACAGCCGAGACGATGTAGCCATGTCGGTCTGACCGTCTGCCAGTCTGTCCGTCTGTCCGTATGAACACCTAGATCGCAGAGACTATAAGAGATAGAGCAACAAATTTTTCGGAGCAGTATGCCTTATTATTGCACGCAGATCAAGTTTGTTTTTGATTTTGGCCACGCCCGTTTCCGCCCCCATAAATCGACAAAAAAAACCAATTTCAAGCGTCATTTTAAACCTAGAACGTTCAATTTTGGTACGCACAATACTAATCACCATCTTAATCTCTTCGAATTTGGTTACAATCGGATAAAAAACACAGAAGTTATTAAGAAATTACTTTTATAAGGCGTTACCACGTGCAGCTGCACGTAGTTAATTGCTATGACACTCCGTGACATAATAATGGTGTTCAATAAACCTACTTAAGTGCCGCCAAGCTAATAATTTAGAACAAAGAAAATTTTGATATATTATTTTGGTATATTTTCAGTATATTTTTTTAAAGTATATTTTCCAGTATATTTTTTAAAAATATAATATTTCGATGGTAAAATTGAGTGGCGAGTATCTCACAGTCGAGCAAACTCGACAGTAGCTTTCTTACTTGTGCTTTCTACGTCGTGCATTAAAATGCATTAATATTTGCAAGTATGTATTTCATCACAAAAACAAACAGAAATAATAGGAATTTAATGCTAGTTTCTTGAACAGTGTTTACTTAGGATTCAAAAGTAAAGTTTTTCGATTTGAATATAGACTCCAACTGAGCGGCTCCAGCTCCAGCTCCAACATGTGGTTCAGCCATGCGGTGAGCTTGGGATACTTGCTGGAGTCCGGCTATAGGAACACCATCAATGCACAGAAAGTGGGGATGAAGCTAAAGTCAGCAACGGTTAGGTCTTTGTCGGCTACATAATTGTTGTTGCCCAAAAAGGTCTCAACCAAATCGTAGGCTTCAGCAACCGCAGCGATTTTGGACTGTTTAATTACAGTTTGTCCGGCGAAGATAAGGGGCTTCGTTATGGAAAGCAAAGTGATGGTGAACAACTTGTTGGAATCGTAATGAAGACGCTTTGAAATATGAATGACAACGGAATGTAGGCATTTATAAAGACAGATAAAGGACAGACATAGGGACATATATTCGACTGTTGAGGCTTTTGACTAATATGATTGCAATTGACGAATTTGACGCAACTTTTTGACTTCAGCAATTCTTAATTTAATTTGTCTTCACTAATTTTCTTTCTAACACCCAAAACGACGACCAAAGTAAGAACGTAATTGGCTTGTATGAAATCCTTTTTCTTGTTTTTATTTGTATTTATCATGTAGCCCAATTTGTAAGAAATAAAAAACAAAGCAACATCTTATATATAATATTTTCCAATTTCGTTGCTTAATATAAGGTCGACACCCTTAACATAAAAATAATCCTATTGCAGTTATTTACACTGTATTATAGGATTATTTTGTTTTTACACTGTATTGTTAACGCACTATTATTAGCATTCTACAATTGTACAAATATCATTCTAATGAGATACAATAATCATGGAGGTCTTTTGTGCCTATAGGCTCTCCCTAGCTAAACAAAAGATGCTCTGCTTCCCTAATGAAGCAGAGCAGATCTTTTGTCGAGGAACGCACAATATGCTCGGGACCTGCGGTATCCACGTGCAGATGTCCACACCAAGGATGCAAAGTCTGCACTCAGCATCAGAAGACAGACGCATTTTGGTGAGGTGATAGTTCACCGTGTGATGGCCACTAAGATAGCCAACGAGGAGGTGAAGATCCCTCCTGGAAAGTAAGCTGGTTTTCCGGTCGACCACGGGATTGATAAGCTCCTTGGCTTGCCGCATCCCTGGTTGGACCGACCAGTAGCGATCAGCCAACTTAACAGCCCAGGTTTTCACAATAGCTGAGATGGTTGACCAACCCAAGCCACAGAAGGGCTCAGGGCCGGAAAAAGTAGCTGACGAACCGGCCCTCGCAAGTTCGTCTGCCAGCTCATTGCCCTGGATACCAGAGTGTCCAGGTACCCATAGAAGGGTGACGTTGTTAGTAAGAGACAGTCTCTGGAGGCAGTTCCAGCAATCGGCTACCAGTCGAGAGCTTACTCTTTTGGAGGAGAGGGCTAAGATGGCGGCTTGACTGTCAGAGAAGATGTAGATGTTCACTCCTCTAATCCCCTTCTCTAGGATCAGACGGCAGCAAAACTCGATGGCATGAACCTCAGATTGGAAGACTGTGGGCCATTTGCCCATAGCAATTGAGGTTTTAGAGTTGGGTCCAAAGATCCCAGCTCCAACCCCCTGATCAGTTTTTGACCCGTCGGTATACCAGTGAATACCGTAGGGGTCGCTGATGGGGTTGCCAGTGTCCCAGTCCTTCCGGTCCGGGATGAGGGTTCTGAATTTAGCACCAAAGAAAAGTTCCTTAGTCATAGTATCTGATCTAGTGCAGATATCTATGCCAGGAATGTCTTTGATAAGGCTAGCATGTCCTGATTCGGTAGCTAGAAGCCCTGATTGTAGCTTAATTCTAAGAAGGCTCATAGCGGCGACTTCTTTAATTTGGATATGCAGCGGAGTCAGATTCAGTATCAATTCCATTGCTGCGGTGGGACAGGTACGAAGTGCACCTGTCAGTGAGAGGCACAGCAGCCTGATCAACTTATTGCATTTGCTGATGGCAGTGACCTGCGTAACCTTTGGCCACACAATAGCAGAATAGGTGGCAAAAAGCCACCGGATGGTGCAGGATTTGGGACCCCAGATTCTACCAAAGAATCTCCTGCAGGCCCACATGGCATGGGTCGCCTTTGTGAGGGTGTTGCTGAGGTGGGAGTTCCAATTTAGTCTTTTATCGAGGGTTACCCCTAGATATTTGACTTCGTTGGATAGCCCCACAGGGGAGCCGCTGATATAAAGTTGACCAATGTCAACGGAATAGCGCCTAGTGAAAGGAACTATAATAATACCTTTTTGTAGATTGATGCTAAGACCAACATCTGCACACCATCTACTTACCGTGTTTAGAGCTGATTGCATCAACTCTGTCATGGTGCTGGTATAGTTCCCGGTCACTATTAGAGCCAGGTCGTCAACATAGCCTATAGCTTCAACGCCCTGCTCGGAAAGTAAGACTAGTAGTTCGTCAACTACTAGGGACCAGAGTAGGGGGGATAGAACCCCTCCCTGGGGACAGCCTTTGACTGCATTAATGCATGCAGTCGTGGAGTCCAGGATGGAAGTGATAATCCGGTGCTTGAGCATAGCTTCAATCCACCGGATCAATGGACGGTCAGTTCCTCTACGTTCTAGAGCAGTAGAGATTGACCCGTAGCCGGTATTATCAAAAGCACCTTCTATATCCAGAAAAGAGCACAAAGCAATGTTCTTGGATACGAAGGCTCTTTAAATTTTTTCCATTAACCTGTGGAGAGCGACCTCCGTCGATCTGCCGGCTATGTACGCAAACTGCGTGGGATGCAGAGGTGTCGACGTCTGTAGAGAGCACCGAATGTGCATATCTATAAGCCTTTCCGCCGTTTTAAGCAGAAAGGAAGTAAGACTGATCGGCCGATAGGACTTAGGCTGGTCAAGCGGACGATTCCCTTGCTTGGGGATGAATACTACATTAACTCTCCGCCAAGAGATGGGTATGTATCCCCAAGTAAAACTAGCTCTAAGAAGGCCGACCAGTGGATCAAGAATATGAGCCATGCTGTTTTGAATAAGGCCTGGGAAGATTTTGTCACCCCCTGGAGCTTTGAAAGGAGCAAAAGAATCTACAGCCCATTTGACCTTTTCGGGGTCGAAGATGGATCCAGATAGGCTGAATCCGCGTGAGTCCGGTGACAAAGTGGCGTCATCGCGACCGGAGAGATCTGGATTCGCCACAGAACCCGGGAAGTGGACTTGCAGTAGAAGCTCAAGTGTTTCCCTGCGATCTTGAGTGAAAGAGCCATCTGCTCTTTTAAGAAGCCCTATTCCATTAGACGACCCTTTAGCCAATACTTTATGAAGCCTCGCTGCCTCTGGCAGCGATTCTAAGCTACCACAGTAGCTGCGCCATGTATCGCGTTTAGCTCGTCTAATGCTTTTGTTGTAGTTGGTAAGAGCGTCCCTATAAACGTCCCAACTAGTACGGTTAGATTTAGCCTTATTAAAAAGACTTCTAACCCTCCTTCTAAGGACAGCCAGTTCCTCATTCTACCACGGAATTTTCCGATTGACCCTTAGGGTCTTCTGGACTGAGCTGTCCTCGAAGGATAAGATAAGCACATCTTGGAGCAGATTGGCAACGAGTTCTATCTCACTGATAGAGTTAGGATTGCTGACCAATAAGTCTGCTTTGAAAGCTACAGAGGCTTTAAAGAGCTCCCAATTTGTCTTTTTCGGACAGAAGGAGTTTTGGCAATTTCGACTTGGCCAGGAAGGTCGAACCTGATGTGCTGATGGTCTGACAAAGTGCTTTCGTCTGTAACCCGCCAGTAAACAAGCGAACTTGCTATCGTGTTGCTGATTAGGGTGAGATCTAAAACCTCTTCCCTAATAGCATTAATAAAAGTGGATTTGCACCCTATATTAGCTACAACACAATAAGTAGTCTAAGAGGGACTCACCACGTTTATTGATGTCGCTGCTCGCCCAGATCGTGTGATGTGCATTGGCATCACAGCCGATCATGAGCGGCTTGTTGTTGCGACGACAGAATTCCACCAGCCGCTGGACCTCTGCTGGGGGTACATCAACCACATCGCCCGGGAAGTATGCGGAGGCGATCACAACTTCCCGGACTTCGTCTGCAGTGGCTACCTCAATAGTCGTTGCTACCAGGTCTCTGTGGATGAAGTTAGTTAGTGGGAAATGTCTGACACTGTTATCCATAAGTATAGCAGTGCACGAGCACCTCCCATACGGTCATATAACAACTTACATGATCCACATGAAAGTCCACGTATTTGGCCACCGATCAACCATGGTTCTTGGACGAGAGCCAGGTTGATTTGATCATCACAACGTGGTGTAAGTTCGCCTGGAGCACTTTAAGTTTGCTCATCTTCCCTCCTGATGGCGGTCGAGACAAGGCTACTTGCCTTGCCCCCCCGAGAGTTGTTACCGCGAATGCCCTTCGGCGGTCGGGACGAGCCACTCACGGGAGGTCGCCTTGCGACCCCGCTCTCGGGAGGTGCCCTTGCGGGTGGGTTGCGGCCTGAGGTGCTGGCAGTGGGCCTGGCCGAGGCACCTCTGACGGTTGACGGACGGTGACCACTTGTCACACGTCTAGTTGGGCCCTTCGGGGCTGTGACCACAATGGCCGGTGGGGTGGGGGAAAGAACCTTGGGTACCAATCCGGCCGCATCGCTCGTGGAGGTCACAGGGTCAGCCAATTGTGAAATCCCTGAGGGAACCACTGGCGCCGTTGCCGGAGGGGCACTGGCAGGAGAGGGAGCGGGTGAGGATGTGGATGGAGCAGGGGTGGCGGAGGAGGCTTTGGGAGCTGAATTCTTTTGGATCAACTTGACACTGCAAAAGCAGAATTTTTCCCAATTTCACGCTGCTAACCACTTGGCTGAAGAGTGGTTTCGTGGACTCCTTATGAGTCTTTTTGGGCCTCTTTGATGAGCTGGTGGGCTCGACGATGGTATCATCAGCGCGCGTCCGTTTAGCCTTGGTGTTAACGGGGGGCGCAGTGGCGATAGCCAAAGCCTCTTCTCTGTTAGAGCCATTTGCGAGTGCAGCTTTAAAAAGCTTCTTCTCGCGGCTCTTCAGTTTAACAAAGGCATCCTTAGATTCCAGCCGCAGCAACTGGATCTGAGAGCCTGCTTCCGTAAGGCCTGACCTCTGAGAGGCCACGGAAGCGTCGTCAGCAAAGCTGATTCGGTCGCAGTTAGCTTCCTCATCCGAGGACAATACCTCGACGGGTTGCTGCCGGACTGAACCGCTACTGGACGGAAGTTCAGCACTAACGAACCCTGTGTCCACGGGAGTTCGTGGCCTATCCGGGTCCCCTAGAATACTAGAGTCAAGACCCATAGTATTTGGGGTGGAAGCCAGCAGCCCACTGGCTGCAGTGCTGGTGTAGGGGTCAACCGTGAATGCATCGCTCAGAGATGATACTTTTAAAGCCGTATCAGACTTTTCTGTTTTAAAATTTTGATTCATAAATTAAAGATCCCACGAGTAGGCGGGAAGGGAAGGTCATCCACGGCATAGCCCGCATACCGTGGAAAGTATAAATGAAACTGGAGGATGACAGGTATCCAGAGTCCGCATACTAGAGACCGGGCTACCCCCCGGCCATGCATACATCAGCGTATGCTGTTCCACCTTGGATTGGGGTGATTTATAGATTCACGATCTTCGCCCGACTACAATTAGTCAGCACCTCTAGCAGAGACATGACCGTGCTAGGGGTCTGCTTCCAGCCGCCCTCGTGTGTGGAGTATATATACTTCCGACAGTAGGAGCAAGGACGGCACGTGCCCCAGCCAATACTGGGATTACATGTTCGTTCTCTTGCTTCCTCTGACGGCTGACGGCTCTCCGACCCCATAAAGTATATATATTCTTGTTCAACGTCAACAGCCGAGACGATATAGCCATGACCATCTGTCTATCCGTATGAACACCTAGATCTCAGAGACTATAAGAGATAGAGCATCAAATTTTCCGGGACAGTATGTCGTGTTGTTGCACGCAGATCAAGTGTGTTTTAGATTTTTGCCATACCCCTTCCGCCCCCGTAAATCGAAAAAAACGAATTTCAGTTTTAAACCTAGAACGTTCAGTTTTGGCACGGACAATACTAATCACCATCTTAACGATCTCTGAAAATTTAGTTACAATCGGATAAAAAACACAGAAGTTATTAAGAAAATACTTTTATAAGGCGTTACCTTGTGCAGCTGCACCTAGTTAGTTGCTATGACACTCCGTGACATAATAATGGTGTTCAATAAACCTACTAAAGTGCCGGAAAGCTAATAATTTGGAACAAAGAAAATTTCGGTGTATAATTTTGGTATATTTTTATACCCGCCTACCCAAATGGTAGAAGGGTATTATGGCTTTGTGCCGACCGAAAATGTATGTAACAGGCAGAAGGAAGCATCTCCGACCCCATAAAGTATATATATTCTTGATCAGCGTCAACAGCCGTCTGTCCGTTTGAACACCTAGATCGCAGAGACTATAAGAGATAGAGCAACAAATTTTTCTTGACAGTATGTCTTATTGCTGCACGCAGGTCAAGTTTGTTTTTGATTTTGGCCACGCTTCTTCCTGCCCCCGTAAATCGAATAAAACCGAATTGCAAGCGTCGTTTTAAACCTAGAACGTTAATGATCTCTGCGAATTTGGTTACAATCGGATAAAAAACTCAGAAGTTATTAAGATATTACTTTTATAAGGCGTTACCACGTGCAACTGCTAGTGCTGCCTAGTTAGTTGCTATGACACTCCGCGACATAATAATGGTGTTCAATAAACCAACTCAAGTGCCGCCAAGCTAATAACTTCGAACATAGAAAATTTTGATATATTATTTTGGTATTTTTTAGTATATTTTTTTTATTTTTTTTTCAGTATATTTTGAAAAATATAATATTTTAATGGTAAAATTGGGTGGCGGGTATCTCACTGTCGAGCACCCTCAACAGTAGCTTTCTTACTTGTTAATTGCACACTTTAGGTTGAAAACATATTGCTTATGGGATACTATACCTACACATAGAGTGGCGGAAATCAGATGGCCAAAAACAAAATTTATAGAATATACTAAGCCACTGAAAAATTCTATTAACGGAAAATTAATTTTTAATAAACTAAACTATATACCGAAAAATATACCACAATATCAATATCGCTCGAATATCAATTTGAATACCATTATTACATCATAAAGTGACATTTCAACTGAAGAGGTGTAACTGCAAGTGATTTCACTATTAAATAATTTTATTAAATAACTGTTGGGTTTGATTTCCGATCGTAACTCTCAAGAATATATACTTCATGGGGTCTGAGATGCCTTCTGTCTATGACATCCCTTTTTCGGTTCCCACAAATCTATAATACCATTCTACCTTTTGGGGTACAATAATAAAAGAAGTATAATTTTCTTTTAATTAATTAATAAAACAAGTAAAAATGCTACTTTCGAGTTTGCTCGACTGTGAGATACCCGCCATCCAATTTTACTGAATGGAAGAGAAAATAAGTGCGATAATCCAAATATTATGTTTTTTCTACAATATACTGGAAAATAGTCTAATAATATACGAAAAAGTATAGTCAAATTAACTTTGTTCAAAATTATTAATTTGGTAGCATTTTATTAGCTTAATTGAACACCCTACCAATTGAACATATGCATCAGCACCTGATTTGGTAATATAAAAGTAATTCTTTGATTATTTCTGTGTTTTTTGTCCGATTGAAATCAAATTATTAAAGATCATTAAGATGTTGATTATTATTGTGCGTACCAAAACTAAGCGATCTAGGTTTAAAATTACGCTTGCAATTCAGTTTTTTTCGATTTGGGTGGGCGGAAGGGGGCGTGGCAAAAATCAAATTGTGCAATAACAATTAGGAACGGCTACAGTCAAGCTTTGATTGTACGAGGTCATGGAAAACACAGAATTAATTAACGAATTACTTTTATAAGGCGAAATTGGGTGCAGCTGCACCTGTTCAGCTAGTTGTCACTCAGTGACATAATAATAGTATTCAATAAACATAATGAAGTGCTACCAAGCCAATCATTTAGAACAAAATTAATTTCGGCAAATTTTTGGTATATTTTTAGTATATTTTCCAGTATATTTGTGAAAAATATAATATTTCGATGGTCGCTCTAAATTATTCTTCCATTCAGTAAAATTTAGTGAGGGGTATCTCACAATCGAGGAAACTCGACAGTAGCTTTCTTACTTGTTTTACCCAATAATTATTATAATTTTCATAATTTTATAACATTATTAAACGCTGCGCATGTACTGAAGCCGTTCATACTTGTTTTTTCAAAATGTGGTTGTTTTAGCTCTTATAGTACATTACATACATTTTCGGCTTGCATAGAGTAATTATATTCAACATTTTAATTAATACTCTACAGATATTAATATGGGTTGATATTACCTTGCATTTGGTTAGGTAACCAAATCCTTACCTGATCAAGCATAGTTTTCTTATTCTTTAATATTCTTTAATTATACTTTAATCTTTGGCAGGATGTCCTTTGGTTGGTATCGCGCAGAAGTCATTGGTGCTATGGTCTCCGTCCTTATGATCTGGGTTATTACTGCCATTCTAGTATGGCTCGCAATTGAGCGTCTCATCAGCGGCAATTATGAGGTGAATGCCAAGATCATGCTAATCACATCATGCCTGGCAATTTTGATAAATGTCATGTAAGTACTGTTAGATACGGAAATTTTTTCACTGAATATATGTATGTCTAAGTGACTAACTAATACTCGCAACTCAATTAAGCATTTATATCTAAAGAGATTATCCTTAGGTGTCCAAATGTATGTAACAGGCAAACGACAACCCTTAAAAGTATATATTTTCTTGATCACCATGAACATCCGAGTCTATTTGATCTATTCGTCTTTGCGTCTATCTGTATAGACGCGTAGATCTCAGTTAGTTTAAGAATTAAAAAGTTCAACTTTGCTGTGTAAGGGCCTATAGGTTCCTATATAAAGTACGCAGATTTAGTTTATTTTCGATAAATTTTCCCGTTTAATGGAAAAAATCAAAAACTCATATTTTTTATTTTATTTATATTTGAAATATGTCAAGTTTTATTGCTGTTCCAAATGTCACATAAATAAGTATAAAAGATATTGAATTAAATCAATTCACTATTGACTAAACATGTGAATTCATGTAAGTGCAAACAAGATAGAACCTATTAATACAAAACTGAATGATCAGAAGAAACAAGTAGGAACGGCTACTGTCACGCTTTGACTGTACGAGGTCATGGATTTTTAATGTACATGCGCAGCGTTTAACAATGTTATAAAATTATGAAAATTATAATAATTATTGCTTAAAACAAGTAAGAAAGCTGCTGTCGAGTTTCCTCGACTGTGAGATACCTTCACTCACTTTTACTGAATGGAAGAATAATTTAGAGCGACCATCGAAATATTATATTTTTCACAAATATACTGGAAAATATACTAAAAAATATACTAAAAATATACAAAAAAATATACTCAAATAAATGTTGTTCAAAATGATTGGCTTGGTAGCACTTTATTATGTTTATTGAACACCATTATTATGTCACTGAGTGACAACTAGCTGAATAGGTGCAGCTGCACCCGATTTCGCCTTATAAAAGTAATTCGTAAATAACTTCTGTGTTTTTTTCCGATTGTAACCTACTTTTCAGAGATCATTGAGATGATGATTAGTATTGTGTGTGCCATGAACGTTATAGCTTTAATATGACGCTTGGAATTTAAATTTACGGGGGTGGAAGGGGGCTTCGCCGAAATCTAAAACAAATCAAAAAAATTAACATTAACCAGCTCAATTTTAACCATTGCTCAGTTGCTGACTATCTCTTGGCACAGACTGCGGCTGAACGCAAAGTTGACATAATGCTCTTAAGCGAACCCTACTCCCTGGGAAGCGGAAACTCATTACTGAATTTCGATGAGACAAGCAAAGCTGATATTAAATGTTGCAGTCCCTTCACATACAGGAAGGGCTGACTCTCCGATGCATATGCATTGCATATGTAAGGGGCAGAGGTATGCATATGTACAGCTGCTATGCTCCACATAGCGAAAGCCCGAACCAGTTTGAGGAGATGCTGGAGGTGCTCGTGAATAGTTCGGCAATTATTGCAGACGCTTTCAATGTCTGGGTAACCGAATGGGGCAACAGCGTATTGAACTCCAGAGGTCGAGCTGATGGACGCCATGATACTGGTAGAGCTGTTACTGCTAAACAATGGCCGCAGGTCGACGCTTAACAATGACAGAACTACGTCATTCATTGACATCACCTTTGTTAGCAGAGGCCTAGTGGCTAACGCGAATTGGGCGGTTCGATATGGACTCAGCGGCAATCACAATTGGTCATGCGGACACAATGGCAACTGACCTTATGAAACTGCTGGTGGCAACGTGCGACATAACGATGCCGAGGAAAAATAAGCAAAGCGAAAGCCTCCGGTATATAGAAGCAGAGAATATTGTAAATAGAAGACCGCTAATTTACGTGCCCAAACCCAGAGCCCTTGACTCCGAATAATTTCTTACTTACCATTCAAAATCCTGGAGATAGTGGCAATTTCTGTTTTCATAAGCGTATTGCTAAGCAACTTGAAGATAATTTTTGGCGGCGTTGGATAAGAGAGTATTTACCAACATTAACCAGACGTACACATTGGCTTGCTCGGACAAATCCAGTGGTTTTAATCTGCGATAACAACCAATTACGAGGCAAATGTAAAAATGGAATCATCGTTCGAACAATACCAGCAAAGTATGAGCAAATACGATTGGCAGAGGTACAAACATCAACTGGAACACTAAGTCGACCCAAATCAACGCTGACAATATTGGATGTATTGGGTAAAGCTCATGAGTAGTTTTACGGTGGGCGGGATGCTGCTATTTTATTAAAATACCTGTCAAGCCGTGCCATACTTGCAAATTTAGTTCATGCCAACCATATTATTTGAATACTATTATAATTATTATTTTTAAAAAAAGGGAGTCTCCCAGTAGAGATGGGGCGAGACACTGCGACCATGGTGATCTTTTCCCTATAAGGCTCTCCCTAACTAGACAAAAGCTGCTCTGCTTCCCTAATGAAGCATGCCTTTCGTCGAGAAACGCACAATATGCTCGGGACTTGCGGTATCCACGTGCAAATGTTTCCTCCTAGTCCTACCAAGGTTGGACAGTCGCATAAAATGTGTCTGGTTGTCTCATCGTCTTCTTTGCAGAGTCTACACCCAGCATCGAAAGACAGACGCATTTTAGTGAGGTGATAGTTCACCGTGTGATGGCCACTAAGATAGCCAACGAGGAGGTGAAGATCCCTCCTGGAGAGTAAGCTAGTTCTTCGGTCGGCCACGGGATTGATAAGCTCTTTGGCTTACCACATCCCTGGTTGGACAGACTAGTAGCGATCAGTCAACCTAACAGCCCAAGTTTTCACAAGAGCCGAAATGGTTGATCAAGCCACGCCACAGAAGGGCTCAGGGCCGGAAAAAGTAGCTGACGAACCGGCACTCGCAAGTTCGTCTGCCAGCTCATTGCTCTGGATACCAGAGTATCCAGGTACCCTTGGAAGGGTGACGTTGTTAATTAGAGACAGTCTCTGGAGGCAGTTCCAGCAATCGGCCACCAATCGAGAGCTTACTCTTTTAGAAGAGAGGGCTAAGATGGCGGCTTGACTCTCAGAGAAGATGTAGATGTTTACTCCTCTAATCCCCTTCTCTAGGGTCAGACGGCATTAGAACTCGATGGCATGAACCTCAGATTGGAAGACTGTGGGCCATTTGCCTAGAGCAATTGAGGTTTTGGAATTGTGTCCAAAGATCCCAGCTCCAACCCCCTGATCAGTTTTTGACCCGTCGGTATACCAGTGGGTACCGTAGGGCTCGCTGATGGGGTTGCCATTGAATCAGTCCTTCCGGTCCGGGATGAGGGTTCTGAATTTAGCACCAAAGAAAAGTTCCCTAGTCATAGTATCTGATCTAGTCTATCTATGCCAGGAATGTCTTTGACCAGGCTGTCCTGATTCCTGATTCGGTAGCTAGAAGCCCTGATTGGAGCTTGATTCTAAGAAGGCTCATAGCAGCGACTTCTTTAATTTGGCGCGGAGTTAGATTCAGTATCGATTCCATTGCTGCGGTGGGACAGGTACGAAGTGCATCTGTCAGTGAGAGGCACAGCAGCCTGATCAACTTATTGCATTTGCTGATGGCAGTGACCTGCGTAACCTTTGGCCACCACACAATAGCAGCGTAGGTGATTGCATCAACTCTGTTACGGTGCTGGTGTAGTTCCTGGTCACTATTAGAGCCAGGTCGTAAGTGAGTTTGGAATATTTTGTGTTGGAATTGAAGTTTAAGAAGCATATTTTGTTTTCTTCTAATAGAGCCATGCGTGTCTTTGGATTCATTAAGCGTTGGTCAAAGGAATTAAATTTTCCCTAAATAACGAAACATATACCTTCCTTATCTTTCTGACCGTGGATTTATTTAAGTGTTTTATTTCAACATAGACTATATATTAATGAAATTGATTCTTCGAATTGGCAAGCCAGATTAGCTTTCCTTGTTTAATGTAGAATAACAAATTTAAATTGCATTTTGCAAGCAGTGCACGTAGAAAGTTGATTAGTTTGTTTGCGAAAGAAGCTAAAAACGTTGTGTAAAATCGATCATCCGAAAAGAACGAAATCGCTTCTTGGGTGGCACAATCAACAATATATGTTGGATAGAGTGTTGGGGGTACTCAAGTGAGAAAATAGGGGTAGACTTGACAGAAATAGGGATTTCAAAATGAATACTAGCAATTTGAACTCTAAAAATTTGTTATATCATTGGAGACATTGCTATATCAAAAACGCAAAGCGTTTAGCATATTGGATTCACATGACGAAAAACCATGAGATGCTGGAATTTACAGGTTTACCATACACCTTTAATAGTGTCCCATACCACCACCACTGACAGATGAGAACCGAGCCCATCATAACCTAGTTAAGTTGCAATTGAAAAAAAACTACATACTTGATCAACGTCAACAGCCAAGACGATATAGCCATGTCCGTCTGTATATATGGATATATACAAAGATGAAATCAGCTGCAGCTGCCCCTGTTCAGCTGATATGTCGATCCTTGGCTTAATAATGGTACTAAGTAAACCTAAGAAAGTGCAGCCATGTTACTAATGGTGAGACTGGTATACTGCGGTATATTTTTTCGTTTTCCGTAAAAATGGATTGCAGGTATCTTAAGGTAAAGCAAGCTCTACTGTAGCTTTCTTACTTGTTGGTATTGGTCCTGTGATAGCTGAAAGCTATATTTATATTTATATTAAAATACTAAGATTTGGGAGTTATGTGAGGTGCGTGTGTTTATTTTAATTGAGTAACTTGCGTAATTCGATTTAATCGAATAATCAGGTAACCGCAATCTGCCATTTTCGTTTTTCCAGCACAAATCGAATTATTTTTTAAAGCACTCTTATTTTACAAGAGCTATGTAAATAAAACCACTTCTGCACATTTCCATTGACTTGGGAGCATATCTACACATGCTTGCAATTGGATGCTTTTGGCGTTGCATTTTTAATTGTAGATGCACAAATTTGGTTTTATACTAGCATTAATTGATTATATACAGTGTCTGCTTAAACTGTGAATCTATAAGTACAATAATCAGTGGTTAATTAGAGCTCAGAATAAAATTCTACTTCATATTAAAATAATTTTACTGTCGTCCGAAGTAGACAGTGAAATCCAGAAAATCTCGATAGGATTCAATAATTAATCCTCATTTTGCACTCAAATAGTTCATCACCCTTTGTATACATTACTAGTCGCCCATAACAATGAAAAATCTTTGATAGGCGTTCTTCAAAGACATAGTTGAAGTTGTTAACCTGCCATAACGAATAATTCATACACTGTACATAAATTACCGTATATTGTCTGTGTTAATGTTGTCTAATGTTTTGTAAATAAATACTATTGTCTTTTGCAAACTATGTTATAAGTAGTGTATGTACTAAGAATTATTCCTTTATCCGTTTGTTTTGACCACAGGAATCGTTTCGGTAAATCCGGTGTACCACAATAAGTCAGCCTCTTAGTAAAGATTTGTTTATGAGCTTTTGTCACAAAATACCTGATGCATAACATATAAAACTGGGGCTGTTCTAGTCTCAAAGGACTAACGAAAGCTCATGTTGTGCTTTTTATGGTTAAGGTAGCCCTTGTGCCAGAAATTCGAACTGTAGTTGCTAGAGAGTCACCATTATTTACATTACATTTGTATTTGCGAATCCACATAAGTGGATGGACTGGTCGGACAAACCATATTGGCGGTTGAGCAAATTGCACTGTTGGTTTGCTCCATTGTGCATCTTATGTTTGCTTATGCGGTTGTTAGTAAAAAAAAAATGCTGAAATGAAATTTAAAGCGGGTTGGTTTTGTTGCGCGGCTTGATTTTTGTTTAATATTAACGGAAGCAATTGTATAACAGGGTATGGAAGTGTAGAAAACGGGAGACCAAGCCTGTTGGCTGGAAGTATTTTCAAGTATGTAGTAAATTTGTTTAAAATTTTCCTTTCTCTTTTCAGAATGGGCGTACTACTGCAACATGGGCACTCTCACGGCATAGAAGGTGATCATTCACAAAATCGCAACGGCACAAAGAAGAAATTTAAGACAAAGAAGAAAAAGCCGATCTCAGACGATGAGGTACTACCCATCCCAGGATTGCCAAGTTACTCGTATCAAAATACCAATCTGGTGGATACAAGTATGGATCTAGAATTAGTTCCCGTCAGGATGAAAACAGTTCCAGGATCGCATCATCATGGCGGTAATGCGGGTCACGACTCAGTTAATATGAATGTGAGAGCAGCCTTAATTCATGTTATTGGAGATGTTATCCAGAGCGTTGGCGTATTTGTGGCTGCAAGCGTAATATACTTTTGGCCCGACTATGCCATCGTTGACCCTATTTGTACGTTTGTGTTTTCCATTATTGTTTTGTTCACAACGTTCACCGTTATGAAGGATGCACTCTTGGTATGTAAATTCAAATAAATTTCCCAATATTCAATATTTAAACTATGGTAGTATCTACAGTTATTTTTTTGAAATTCTATGTAAAATAAATTTAAAGGATTTTGTAATTGGATATTCCATTATTCTTTTGTGCAATGAAACTTTTGTTGGAACAGGGATAAATCAATAAAATAATCATTTGTCGACTTAAAGCATAATATGATATTGGAATCAGTAAGCACAATACAGAAGAGTGCAGATGCTCCTTGCTGGTAGCAAGTGTTTTTCGCAAGATTCCTTGATATACCTAAATTCAGAGTGCTTCATAATCATGGATAAGCAAATCAAAGTTACTCGTTTATTTTATCTAATTATATGAGTGGATAAAATGGTCAACGCATGCAATGAACAGCCGTATAGACTATTTGCCCAAGACACATAAAGTAGATTCAATATAACGAGAGAACGCAGACAATGTCAGAGACCGTATGGTATTACCAAAATTGGTAGTTTTACTCTCAAATGTGTAACTATAACCATGAGATTACCCGCCACCCACTTTAGTGAATGCAGCCAAAATTAAAACCGACCGTGGTCATACTCTATTTTTCAAGACTACACTAAATAATATAAAACCGAAATATGCACACTTAAAAATATTTTCCAGTGGTCTGTCGGCTTATAAACCTGAGTTCGATTTTAAATTTTGTAGGTCATGGATTTTAAAAAAATCATTACCTTTTGCGTTTTTCCGAATGTGCGTAACAGACAGAAGGAGGCGTCTGCGACCCCATAAACTATATATATTCTTGATCAGCATCAACAGCCGAGTCGATATAGTCATGTCTGTCTGTCCGTCTGTCTGTATGAACATCGAAAACTCAGAGACTATAAAAGCTAGAGCTACCAAATTTGGAGACTACATGTAAAAACTCGGTAGGCAGATGAAGTTTATTTTAGATGTTGGCCACGCCCCTTTCTAAAACATTTTGGCACACACAATACTAATCATCACCTGATCTCTGAAAATTGGGTTACAATCGGACAAAAAACACAGAAGTTATTACCGAATTACTTTTATAAGGCGAAATCGGGTGCAGCTGCACCTGTTCAGGTAGTTGTCACTCAGTGACATAATAATGGTGTTCAATAAACATAATGAAGTGCTACCAAGCTAATCATTTTGAACAAAATTGATTTTTTTAAGTATATTTTTTAAAAATATAATATTTCGATGATCACTCTTTATAATTCTTCCATTCAGTAAAATTGGGTGACGACAGTAGCATTCTTACTTATTTTACCCAGTAATTATTATAATTTTCATAATTTTATAACATAATTAAACGTTGCGGTTCAAGAATATCCTCTTTATACTCTAACTTCCGCATGTACACTTAAACTCTATCACCTCGTACAGTCAAAGCTTGACTTTAAGTGATCCTACTTGTTTTAAATTATTTTTTGGTTATTGAAAAATCTTATTCTTTTTATACCCGCGTACCCAAGGGCAAATTTTTATGGACACCTAGATCTTAGAAAAGAGCTTGAGCAACAAAATTGTGGGAACAGTGAATCATATTTTAACTTATCGAATTGCAAGCGTAATTATAAACGTTAATTTTTTATACACACAATAATAATCACCATATTATTACCAATCGGACTATAAGCAATAAATAATTTTGATCGCGTGTATGTATTGTTTCAGTGCATTTTCGAAAAAAAAATATTTGCATGGTCGCTCTTAATTTATGTTGATTTCATTAAAAATGGGATCATGGATATCTCACAGTCGAGGATACGCAACAGTAGCTTTCTTAATAATTTATTTTAAATTTTTTGTTGTTTTAAATTATAACTTACACGAGCTTTACGAGAAACCATGGTCTGATACGGTAGTACGAGTATATTTACTGAAGTCTTTCCTATCTCTTTATTTCGTTTCTGTTGTATACCCTTATACTTATCTTCTTCTTGCCATAACACTTTGATTTTATTAGTGTTCTTAAGAATTCTCTTATAAAAACAATAGATTTTTTTTCTAATGGTTTCGCAGTTTTACTTCAGACATTTTTTATTAATTTAATAAGAAAACTTTATTTAGTCAAAATTTGAAAAATTTTGGGTTTTATCTCTCTTTAACAAATTTTGTCAATTGTATTTGATTTTTATACCATGAAATTACATAAAAATATATGAACTATTGCATTTGACTGTGCGTATTAGACCCTGTCTGTCTGTCTGTATTACAACATGTGAAAACTTTCCGCATAGATGAAGTTTTGGAATACCCGGAGTAGAAGGTTATTATAACTTTGTGCCAACCAAAAATTTATGTAACGGGCAGAAGGAAACATATATGATCCCATTAAGTATATATATTCTTGGTCAGCGTCAACAGCTGAGACGATATAGCCATGTCCGTCTGTTCTTATGAACACCTAGATCTCAGAGACAATAAGATATTGTTTGTGTTGGATTTTGGCGGCGACCCCTTCCGCCCCCGTAAATAAAAATCCAGTGCAGTTAGAATATTTGCAGCGCAGCCACTTGGCAGTCCAATAGGCCAATGGCCGAATTGATCCTACCATACCCTTTTTATTCGGCAATTGTTGCAAAGGTCTCTTAAACTTTTTTTCATTCAATGCATCTTGGATACCAGAGCTACATCTCCCTTTATTTTTTGTACCTTTCAATTTAGTTAAGGCTTCTACAATTTGCGAACGAAAATCAGCTGAATTAAGCAATTGTTCAGCTGGCGCCTTGCCTTTGTGAACGTGCTGGTATAAAAGCCACGCATTACTCACAGTCCGGCCTAGAAGGTGGTAGAAAACTCTAACTTGTGACTTTTAACGAAAAAAAAAATTTGATATCTTCCTATAATGCTGTCAATCAAGTCAACGCCTCCCATATAGCTGTTCTATTACGATACAGAAAACGGACGTTCAATTTCCATATACTCTTTTTCATGATGATCGAATCGACGAGCAGAATCTTTTGGAACAACTCCAGCATAATTTGTGGCATATTCGAAACAGGTACCTCGTGACATTTTCATTTCCTTCGAAAATTCATCCAACTTGCCATTTGTAATTCTATTCTGCCTGATTAATCCTAATGCCAAAGTTCCGCCATCTGACAAGAATTTTAAAACGGGCAAGGAAGTGAAGTAATTCTCAAAATATATACCTTGATATATCTTTGGCCAATCTGATAACGCTATTGGATGCAGCACCAAGATCAAGTTCATGAGACAATACGATGTTTTTCTTGCCTGTATCAAATTCAAATTTGTAGCAAAAGCCTGAAAAACAGCTCAGCAGCAACAGCTCCCCATTTATGAGGATTGTTCGGTAAATACGTCTTCATTTGGTTTCGAGCCTTGGTGAAGCACATTTGTTTATCATCACACAGGAACTGCTCCATTGGTATTTTGTCGAAACTTGCGTTGGGTTTTTCCACAACTGGACTTATTTTAAAAAGTCAATCATGTCGAGGATTGGTAGGAGAAACAATGTTGCCGTTATTGTTAAAATGCTTATGAACTCTTAATTGTTCGAACCGTTTTTGCGACATAACATTATTGACTGCTGCCTGTCCAATACTTTGGGACCAGTATTTAGGCAAATTGGGTAAGCGTCCAATAGACATGAACAGAATCAAACCAACAAACTGTCGTATTTCCAAAGATGAAAAGATAAGATTAGATTAGATAAGATGAAAAGATAAGACTAGAACTTGGATTCTTTTGATGTACGTAGAGGATCGTTTCATTTCTAATTTACTCAAATAATGATTTAGGAAATAGATGGAAAAAATATTCGATTGGATGATCAAGCTCTATTATTTCTGAATGTAATGAGGTATTCCCACGGAACTTCATTTGGTTGTCATTAAGAATTAAATTTGCCTGCTTTTAAATAAGTCTTCTATTCAATTTCTTTAGCCGTTTTGTTTTGCCGCATACCATGTCCACATTAGGATAGTCAAAAGATTGATCGATCAAATCCACTAGACGTACGCCACGTTCCTCAGAATCTCCTTCATCTGAACTACTGATTTCATCTGCCTCTGGACAGTAGTCGCTCTCGCCATCCGCAAAAAAATCGAATTCTTCTTAACTTTCGAGTCTATTTATAATTCCAGCAATTTGTGAAGACGTCAATCGCTTTCTAGACATTATTCTTGAATTAAAACAAACAAATATGTTGTTTGTACTAATAAAAGTAATATCAACATTAAGCACGTAAAACGAACACGTATACATTGGGACAAACACATAGATCATCACGTTGATCAAACAAATCACAAAACGAATTATATTAGATATAAAATAAACGAAACATCAATAATATTTTCTAAGATCAGACTGAAAATGATATTCATGGTTGTTAGTATTTTTTAATGTGTACTCTTACTTTGATCATTAAGCAATGAACATAATAGAGTCTGCATATCCAAAAAATACGTGCACTTTGCGTTTTTGGTTTTCATAACCCCCGTGGCAGAGGCCGGGCAGAGGCGCAGAGCTCTCTCGCGTTCGGCTCGCTCTCGAGAACTCGAGCTAGCCGTCGTGTTTTGAATTTTGAAAACAAAACCCCTGAGGCAGAGACGCAGCGCTCTCGAACGAAGAAGTGAACAGAGAGAACTCGAGCATCAATTCAGTCGTAGAACAACGCTGTTTTGATATGTGTGTATGCGTGTTTAGCGCACATACATATGAAGAAACATAATGTGTATGCAGTTGCTGCTTGTCCGATTGCTTCAATTTTAATTTTTCAGATTTCAAACTGAGTTTCATTTCAGAAGTGTTTTGCTTGGATAGGGAAAAGTGAATACTCTTCTTCATTTGCATATATTGCTCTATCACTAATAACTAAGGAATTCTAGACTAGGTCATCAACGGTGCGGTGCGTGCATCACGAATTGAATTGTTGCTTTCTGCATGTGACCTTGTTGTTGTTCTCTTCTGTTCGCTCGTTTGTTTCAATTGATTTTGTCGTCTTTGCGTTGATGTTGCTGTTTTTGATTTGCTTACTTTTTACTTTTGATTGCATGCAGAGACTGCACCTGTTGATCGACTTTTTATTATGTTTGTTCAGCTACACGCTTAACCAGGCAGCAAAACACAGCTGAAAGAGAAATCAAAGTGACCGCTGAGAGCGCATCCTAAATGCTCTTATTTTGTCGCCTACTCTTTGTAGCTTGCAATAGTCGCATTGGATACTCCAGCTCATGATCTAACTAAACATTCTTCGTTGTTCTATCGTTGCATTCACATGCATTTTGTAGTTTTCGACACGAGCCAAGCACGTTTGCTTGCCGACTTGCCAATAAAGAACAAATTCTAATTCTAAAGTCAATTTGTTTAATTTGTGAAGGCTGAGGCCAAGGTGCTAGCGAAAACTCTCGTTCTAGCCGCAACATAATTTGGTGACCCCGACGTGATTTATTAGAAAAAATACATTGCTAAGAACACGCGTATACTACATACACATATGCATACTTATATTGTATGTTTTTATCAAGCGCTGCTGATTAAACCGTTTTACCTATCGCTTGACCATCGTTTCTCCGTTATTCGTACGAGATAATTTGCTAGCAATCGCTCAAGAGTGGTGTGCGAGTGGAAAGTGAACACCAAAAAAGAACAATGTTGAGTGAAGAAGCAAGCAATGGACCAGCACAAAGTCGAGTGCAATTTCTAAAGCGAAAGGTCAATGCTCAATCTCAGCGTGCAAGGCGCATGGAAAATGAGTTAAATGATGACAAGCTGAGTGTAATGTCAAACGTGGATTTAGAAGTTAGGTTAAAATTGCTTAGTGAAATAAAGGCCGACTTTATATCCACACACAATATGCTGGAAGAGCTTGATTATAATGAAATTGGCAGTCAACTGCGAGATGATTTTGATGAGTTCGTGGTTTCGGTCGAAGTTCGAGTTCGGTCGCATATTTTAGGACGCCAATCTGCGCAGCCGGCTAGTTCTACGTTTCAACATGACGAGTCGATAGAACGCCCAACAGTGGTTATGGCAAATCGTACGCGCATCCCGGAACTAAAGTTGCCAACATTTTCTGGTGGCTATACGGAGTTTGCTGACTTCTTTTCCATGTTCACCACAATCATCGATCAGGATACGGAACTTTCAAGTATTGAGAAACTCCAACATCTTCGATCTTGCTTACAAGGCCCTGCACTGGATGCAATCAGAGCGTTGGATATTTCTTCTGCGAACTATAGCGTTGCTTTGGAGCTGCTTAAAAAACGTTTTAGTAACAAGCGTCTTGTATTTCAGGCACACATCTGCGAGATCTTAGGCTTTGAGAGGGTTGAAGTGGTTTCCGCAGGAAGGTTGCGCCAATTTTCGGATAAGCTGAACGCACACCTGCGTGCATTGCTAGGAATGGGCAGTTTGACACAAATTGCTGAATGCATGATTGTATACATGCTTCTTCAGAAGATGGACAATTTAACGCAGACCAAGTGGGAAGAGCACATATCGATGGGAGATATACCATCAGTGAATGAGTTCACTGGTTTTTTGGAGGCACGTTGTCAGCGATTGGAAAATGTGGAACATGCCACAGCCACCTATGCTCCCGCCAAACATTTTGGAAAGACCACTAAAGTTAACAATGCTAGAAGTGCTTTTGTATCAACTACTCGTAACATCAACAGCTCTACCTGTGGATTTTGTGGGAGTCAAGGTCACGCCATATACTCATGCGCACCCTTTATCAATCTGTCACCCTCACTCCGTCTGAAAGAAGCAAAAAGGTTGGACTTATGCCTCAATTGTTTAAGAAAAGGGCATCAAGTGCGTGCATGCAAATCCAGTGGCTGCCGTACGTGTAATATAAAACATCATTCGTTATTGCATTTCAAATTCAACAGCTCATCGGAGCAATCCAGTGAATCTCAAGCACTTTCCCCGCATATCCACTTGCTACCAGCTCTCTCATAGCCCATACTCTCAACCGTGATGTCGTATTTCTAGCAACCGCAGTTATCCTCATCAAGAATCGTGCCGGAACTCTTATACCGTGCCGTGCACTTTTGGATTCTGGATCACAGATTCATCTAATTACGTCAAGTTTTGCGCAGCAATTGCAACTGAGAAGGACCAGGTCATCGGCTACCGTGTCAGGCCTAGGAGAGTCCAGTTTCAGCTCCGAGGGATACACAGTTAATCTTCGATTACACTCGCAAGTCATGGATTACGAGACAAATGTCGTTGCTCTCATTGCTCCAAGAATAACTGATTGCCAACCTAGTTTCTCGGTCGACATAGCAGATTGGAACATTCCCAAAAATATTCAATTCTATAGGCCCCAGCATATCGATCTACTAATTGGAGCGAGCCTATTTTTTGATCTTCTGTCGGTTGGACAAATTAAGTTGGGTTCCGGATTACCACTGCTCCAAAAAACGCGTTTTGGCTGGATAGTATCAGGAGGCGGTCGTCAATCAAGTGGAATGACAATGATTGCCACTCAAGACTCATCGACCATTGAGGAGGAGGATCACAAGACGATCGATCTGTTACTCAAACGATTTTGGGAGATTGAAGGCGGTAACTTAGCTTCCGAAAAGGTCAAGCAGGAGGATATTGATTGTGAAGAGCATTTTAAATCCCATTATTCTCGCCTGCAATAAAAAATGCTGAAATTTAAATATAATATGTCTATACTAATTATTTAAACATAATAACATTGTTGCGGCTAGAACGAGAGTTTTCGCTAGCACCTTGGCCTCAGCCTTCACAAATTAAACAAATTGACTTTAGAATTAGAATTTGTTCTTTATTGGCAAGTCGGCAAGCAAACGTGCTTGGCTCGTGTCGAAAACTACAAAATGCATGTGAATGCAACGATAGAACAACGAAGAATGTTTAGTTAGATCATGAGCTGGAGTATCCAATGCGACTATTGCAAGCTACAAAGAGTAGGCGACAAAATAAGAGCATTTAGGATGCGCTCTCAGCGGTCACTTTGATTTCTCTTTCAGCTGTGTTTTGCTGCCTGGTTAAGCATGTAGCTGAACAAACATAATAAAAAGTCGATCAACAGGTGCAGTCTCTGCATGCAATCAAAAGTAGAAAGTAAGCAAATCAAAAACAGCAACATCAACGCAAAGACGACAAAATCAATTGAAACAAACGAGCGAACAGAAGAGAACAACAACAAGGTCACATGCAGAAAGCAACAATTCAATTCGTGATGCACGCACCGCACCGTTGATGACCTAGTCTAGAATTCCTTAGTTATTAGTGATAGAGCAATATATGCAAATGAAGAAGAGTATTCACTTTTCCCTATCCAAGCAAAACACTTCTGAAATGAAACTCAGTTTGAAATCTGAAAAATTAAAATTGAAGCAATCGGACAAGCAACAACTGCATACACATTATGTTTCTTCATATGTATGTGCGCTAAACACACATACACACATATCAAAACAGCGTTGTTCTACGACTGAATTGATGCTCGAGTTCTCTCTGTTCACTTCTTCGTTCAAGAGCGCTGCGTCTCTGCCTCAGGGGTTTTGTTTTCAAAATTCAAAACACGACGGCTAGCTCGAGTTCTCGAGAGCGAGCCGAACGCGAGAGAGCTCTGCGCTTCTGCCCGGCCTCTGCCACGGGGGTTATGAAAACCAAAAACGCAAAGTGCACGTATTTTTTGGATATGCGGACTCTATTATGTTCATTGCTTAGTGCTTTGATGCATATCTGCAACATAATGAAATTTTTTTTTTTCATTGTATAACTTAAGGCTTTAGTGTTATCGATAAATTCAATATACGAATTTGTAATTCAACTATAACTGTTGTAGATATATGTTTTCAATTTTTCCTTTATTTGTTGGATCTTTACTTCATAATAGATACTAACAACTAGTTTCAAAATCTTAACTTAATAATATAACTAAGAATCCATTTTAGCGATGGGTTTAGTTTTATATACGGCTCTAATTATATCGGGACTAAGCGAGTGGATGATCGGAACGTTGAAGTCTACTCCAACTGTAGGTTCTGATTAGCGAGCGTGCAAGAGGATTTGCATGAAGTGTTAGTTTAGCGTTGTGTTTTGCTTTTTGCTGTAAAATTTCATCAGAAACGGTGTTTATATTTAAATCTCTATGAATATTTTCTTTCCTTATATACCAAGGAGCACCAGTGATGAGCCTAAGCGTCTTAGATTGAACTCTTTGAATTACTTCGTCGTAGTAACAGACTGGCCTTTTCCCAAAGTTCAGAGCCGTATTTCCATATTGGCTTGATCACGGTGTTGTAGAGGAGTATTTTGTATTCAAGGCAAAGGGGGGATTGAGATTGGTGGCCTTCAACTTAAGTTGAATTTTTTTGGCTGTTATGTGCGAGCGCCAGGTGAATCTCCTGTCAAGATGGATACCCAAGTATGTGTCGGTGCTTGCCTGGAGGATTCGTGCTCCGTTTAGAGTTAGGTGAGGAATGTGTGAATGTGTGAATGTTACGTGCTTACATTTACCTTCATTTACTTTAATTCTCCAGTTAGCTAACCATTTTTCAAGAGATTCCAAGTGATTTTGTAGAATAGCAGTTGCTCTAAGGGGACATTTGCTCCCAGTTCAGCAGTGTCATCAGCAAACGTAGATGTGGTAAGTTGAATGTTTGTCGGAATGTCCGATGTGTATAGTGTATATAGAATGGGACCGAGAACGCTTCCTTGAGGGACTCCAGCTTTGATTTCATGCTCAGCAGAGGTTGAGACGCTGCGTCTTACGGAGAATATTCTTTTATGTATATCGGATTCGAGGAGTTTGTGCATACTATTGGGGAGTAGTGTTTTGATCTTGTACATGAGTCCATCGAGCCACACCCTGTCAAACGCTTGGGCAATATCAAGAAATATAGCAGAGCAGTATTCTCGTTGGTCAAACGCAGTGCGTATCTCCGAGGTGATACGGTTTACCTGTTCTATTGTACCATGTTTTTCTCGGAATCCAAATACATTGGGATTATATTATTTATATTAAGAATAGCTTTGAAAGGCAGGACAGAAGACTTATTGGTCTATATGCAGATGCTTGAGTTTTGTCTTTTCCAGGTTTTGGTATCATAACTATTGTTGACTTTTTCCATCTTTGAGGAAAATAACCATATTTAGCCATTGCGTTGAAGAGCGTGCATAAATGATTTATAGCACAACTCGGTAGTTCTATGATCATTTTTGGAGTAAGTCGATCGTGGCCCGGTGTTTTGTTCGGCTTTAACTGCTCTTTGATTAATTTCGTTTGATCGAAATTTCAGGGGCGGAGTGTGTGTTATATAAGAGCTTGAGAATGTAGGGAGCTCAAATAAGTTGGTCGCAGGATTTGGTTGGAAGACTTTATGGAGGTGTGTTGCAAATACGTTCGCCTTTTCTGAGTCACTTCTAGCCCATCTTCCTGTAAGACTTCGGATAGGACTGTCTGTTTCAGTAGGTGCACTGAGACTGCGCGCTTTCCAGAGTGGAGTTTTGGCACATGATGGAGAGAGTTGTTCGATGTATTGGTATTGTGCGAGTTTCTCTTCTTGTCTCAGTACTCTAGAGAGTTTTGGAGTTGCAGCTTTTAATTTCGCTTTGCTTGCTGGTGATCTGTGTTTTTGGCACTCTCGTCGTAAATGTCTTTTTTCTAAAAGGATCTGTTGAATTTGCCTATTTGTACGGTACTGATGTGTTACTTTTTGTTTCATTTGAGGTGTAGATACGCGTGCAGCAGTGGTGTGAATGGATTCTAAGGCAGTTACGGAATTATCAATGTCAGCCTCGTTTTGCAGTGTTGGGCTTAACTCAATGTGTGAGCTTATATATTTTTTGTAGCGAAGCCAGTTTGTTTGGTTGGATGTAAGCATATCAGGCCGTTCCAACGTTTGTGGTTGTTCGAATAGGTGAAGAAGGATAGGAGAGTGGTCCGAGGACAGGTCAGCTATTGCTTCTATCCGCGTTAGTTTTCTTCAATGGAGGAAAGACCGCTGTACGAGTTGGACGCGTTTTTTAGTGCGAGGCTTCGTCGGTCGGTGTTCTCCGTCTTTTGTCGGTGAAAATAAGAACTAACAAATCAAAGTGGAGAAAAACAATTGACAGGCAGCTTGCGCGAAGTAACGCCAAAGAAAAATATATATAATTATAACTGGTGTTATGATAGTTCAAGTGTATATTTGACTTAATTTAATAAGTGCCACGCGTTATAAGCTCAAAAAATGAGCAGCGTTCCAAAGAATGAGCGTAGAAGCTCCCTAAATCCAAGAAACGCTTGTTACTCTTACTTCTCAACACGCGATATCGTTGAAGAAAGCAAGTCAACAAATTGCAACCCGGCTCTACTGACCGTCGACAGCAAGAGAGCGAGCTCTTGCTCACCCACTCCGCTCACCCCAACTCCTACATCATGGAGCTACCAATGCCCAACCCCACCACCGCCGGCTTCTATGGAAGAAGCTCCAACAACAAGCAGCGCTACAATTTCCGCAGTCGCAGCAAAAGCACCACCAACAACAAAACCAACTACCAATATTGCGAATTCGGTGCCAACGGCCGCAGAGCAAATTGCAATGTCAACAAAAACCGTAAGCTTCGATAAGCAACAAGCGGTCCCGGCTATACAGACCGGTATGGATCGCTACATTCAGATTAAGCGTAAGCTTAGTCCAGTAAACACGGTTGGTAATAAACCAAAGATCAACCGTATCAACAAAAGCAACGACCAAACTAGAAGTTCCAATGATAACCGTTTTTCCATCTTAGCAGAGGCGGAAAACAACCAAGCAGAGTTGGGGCAGGAGACCCAAAAGAAACCAAAGCCCCCACCTATTTATATAAGGGAAAAAAGCTCTAACGCCCTGGTCAACAAAATTGTTGCGCTGGTCGGGAACGATAATTTCATGTAGTTCCGCTTATTAAAGGGAACATCCACGAAACTAAAGTTCAAGCGAAATCCGAAGAACACTTCCGAGCTGTGTCTAAGTACCTGGAGGAAACAAAAAAGAACTTCTACACCTACCAACTAAAAAGCAGCAAGGGACTGCAAGTTGTACTTAAAGGACTTGGACCCGACGTCGCCCCCTCTGAGATTCAAAAAGCCCTTAAAGCCAAGGGCTTCTATGCCAAAAATGTCAGCAACATTATCAACAGGAATAAAAAACCGCAACCACTCTTCAAGGTCGAGCTCGAACCAGATAGCAAAGCCTTAAAGAAAAACGAAGTGCACCCAATCTACAAGCTGCAGCTCTTATTGCATCGAAGGATCACCGTGGAAGAACCACACAAACGCATCGGCCCTCTTCAATGCATAAACTGCCAGGAGTATGGACACACAAAGACATACTGCACACTTCGGGCAGTCTGCGTAGTCTGCGGAGACTTCCACAACTCCGTAAGCTGCCCCGCAAACAAAGAAGACCCCTTAAAGAAAAAATGTGGCAACTGTGGAGGAAACCATACGGCAAACTACAGAGGCTGTGCGGTCTACAAGGAGCTGAAGAGTCGCATGCAATGAGCGACAGCTACGCGTCAACAAAATACGCAAAATGCGTATTATAACTCAAAAAGTACGCCAGACGTATTTTTCGCCAAGGCAGCCAGATCATCATTCGGTCCGCTAAATACCACTAAGGGCTTCTCATACGCCGAAGCACTACGATCAGGCATGGAAAATCCACTTCAGCCACACTCAGAAAACACTCAGCAGGTCCCGATGCAGCCGCAAAGCAATTTGGAATCTATGATGTATACCATGCAACAAAGTATGATGGAACTCATGTCATTCATGAAAACAACTATGCAAACCCTTGTTCAGAATCAGAACATGGTGATTCAGTTGCTTGTAGCTCAACAGTCCAAATAATAAATGTCTAACCTACGTATATCTATGTGGAATGCCAACGGCATTTCACGGCATAACCTGGAAATAACGCAATTCCTAAATATAAATCACATCGACGCCATGCTGCTGGTTGAAACGCACCTCACAGGGAGATATAACTTCCATATAAGAGGTTATACCTTCTACAGCACAGATCATCCGGATGGGAAAGCCCACGGTGGAACCGGCATCTTAATCAGAGAACGCATCAAACACCACTTTCACCAAAGGTTTGCAACAAATTACCTGCAAGCCACGTCCATAAATGTGCAGTCAGGAAACGGCAACCTTTGCATTGCCGCTGTCTACTGCCCACCTCGATTTACTATCTCTGAAGGTCAATTCATGGACTTCTACAACACACTGGGGGATCGCTTCATAGCTGCAGGAGACTACAATGCCAAACACATGCACTGGGGATCACGCCTCGTGACCCCCAAGGGAAGGCAACTGTATAACGCACTTATAAAAGTGAGCAATAAATTGGACTACGTCTCTCCTGGTAGCCCCACATATTGGCCTGCAGACCCCAGAAAGATCCCAGATCTAATTGATTTCGCGGTGACGAAAAACATCCCACGCAATCTTATAAGCGCCATGGCCCTGTCGGATCTCTCATCCGACCACTCGCCCTTGTTGTTAACCCTTCTTCAAAGCCCAGAAATTACGGACCACCCCCATAGGCTGACGTACTCGTCACAGCAGCCAGGATCTCAACACCAAAAGGGAAGGATGTGAAAATTAAGACGTTCAAAACAAGCCTGCAAATTGAACAGCTGGTTCTGGAAAAAAGGCGTCTGCGACGGGCGTGGCAAACCAGCAGGTCACCATGCTCAAAGCAACGTCTTAATGAAGCCACCCGCAAACTAAGCCGGGCTCTGAAGCAAGATGCTGAAAACGCACAACTAAAATATATAGAAAAACTATCGCCAACTAGTACAAAGCATCCCTTGCGGAGGGCTCACCCAAATCTAAGCTCTCCGACTGAAACTGTAACCCCAATAAGAAATTCTTCAGGTTGCTGGGCCCGCAGCGACAAAGACAGAGCCGAAACATTTGCCTTACATCTCAGAGGCGTCTTCCAGCTGAACCCCTCAGCAAATGCACATGTTCTTCCGCAAATTCACTCCGAGACGGAATTAACGCCAACTTCATTTCGGCCGAACGAGATTACAAAAATCATTAGGGAGCTAAAACCAAAAAAGGCTCCAGGCCAGGACCTAATAACTACAAAAATGATAATGGAACTTCCGTACTGTGCTGTTGAGGTCATCTGTAAGCTCTTCAATGGTATCATAAGTCTCGGCTACTACCCAAGTAAATGGAAAAAATCAATTATAATAATGATACCGAAGCCTGGAAAAGATCACACGATCCCGTCATCTTACAGACCAATAAGTTTATTATCATGCCTGTCCAAACTTTTCGAAAAATGCCTTCTAACGTGCATAATACCATATATGGAAGCTCACAACATTATCCCAGCCCATCAATTTGGCTTCAGAGAAAAACACGGTACTATCGAGCAAGTTAACAGAATAATATCAGAGATTCGCACAGCCTTCGAGCTTAGAGAATACTGCAGCGCGATATTCCTCGATATATCTCAAGCATTTGACCGCGTCTGGCTCAAAGGTCTTATGCATAAAATTAAAACACACTTACCTCTACAACAGAGCCTTCGCAGTGAGGTGCAACACAACAATATCCGACAACTACACTATCGAAGCTGGAGTCCCACAAGGCAGCGCACTTGGGCCTACTCTATTCGTCCTCTACACAGCGGACATTCCCACAAGTGACCGACTAACAACATCCACCTTTGCTGACGACACTGCGATCCTTAGCCGCTCCAGATGCCCAGTCCGTGCATCAACCCAACTCGCCAAACATCTCATGGTAGTCGAGAAGTGGCTATCTGACTGGCGTATCAAAATAAACGAACAAAAGTGTAAACACATAACGTTTACTCTTAACAGGCAAACTTGCCCTCCGCTCTGCCTGAATAGCACGCAGATCCCCCAAGTCAATGAACTAACGTATCTCGCCATCCATCTCGACAGACGTCTAACATGGCGTAGACATATCGAATGCAAGAAACTACACCTAAAGCTGAAAGCCAGCAGCCTCCACTGGATTATAAACGCCCGATCGCCATTGTGTCTGGACTATAAGGTCCTGCTCTACAACTCCACTCTTAAGCCAATCTGGACGTATGGCTCCAAGCTTTGGGGAAACGCCAGCAGAACCAACATAGACATCATACAGCGCGCTCAATCAAAGATCCTGCGAACTATCACTGGGGCACCATGGTATATTCGAAACCAAAACATTCACAGGGACCTCGGCATTTGCGCAGTAAAAGATGAAATAGACAAGCAAAAAGCGTCCTATAATGAAAAACTCTCTGTCCACCCAAATCCCCTCGCAAGGGTCTTGACTCGGGTTTCCAACCGATCCCGCCTGCAACGTACCGACCTTCCAACCCAGCCATAATTTGTCAGGGCCATTTCTAATGTTCCAATCTACATGACTGTTAGCTAGGTTATAGTATAAGATTTGATACACTTATTGTTAGTCTCAAAAATTAGAAGATTCAATAAATAAAAGCAAAGTATAAAAAAAAAAAAAAAAAAAAATGTTGTTTTGGTATGTTTCGGGTTATAGCAAAGTCTATAAGATCAGGTTTTTTGTTGGGATCAGCTGACCAATATGTAGGCCTATCCGGAGATATGAAGTCAAGCTTATTCGATCTTGTGATTAGAGCTTTGTATAATTGCCTTCCTTTTGGATTTGTAAGCCGGGAGCCCCAGTGCGTGTGTTTGGCATTATAATCGCCTGCTGATATGAAGTGGGCCTATAGTTGGTTGAAGTATTCCATGAAGTCTTCTCCCGAGATGGAAAACCGTGGTGGGCAGTATATTGAGGCAATACTAAGACTGCCGAAGGACACTTTAATGCTTATTGACGTAGCTTGCAAGTAATTGGTTGCGAATGGCTGCAATTGATAGTGATTGATGCGTCTCTTGATAAGGATGCCTGTTCCGCCATGAGCTTTGCCGTCTGGATGATTCGTTGAGTAAAAAGTATATTCGCTGAGAAAGAAGTTATTTTTATTTGTGAGATGTGTCTCGGAGATTAGCATTATGTCAATGTCATGTTCCTTTAGGAATTGAAGGAGTTCGTTTTTGTGCTGTGAAATGCCGTTAGTATTCCAGAAACATATCTTTAACATAGCCATTTATGGTTTGGAGTGTTGGGATGCAAGCATTTGCATGATTTTGATTTCGCATGAGGTCTTGCATTGTATATTGTATAAACTTCATAAATTCCATCATGCTTTTTTGAAGTGAAATAATAAGTGATTCAATTCCAGTTTATGGCTCTTCTAAGGTGTGTGGTTTCTCTGGTGGTATTAATTGGGCAGCTGGTGTTGGGAAGATTGCCAACTTGGAAGCTGGCTTTACTGTGCCTGATGTCAAGGCATTTGCAAATGATACTCCTAGAATTGTATAGGTTCAAAGAAGGACCTAGCTGCTTTGGCGAACCAGACTACCGGTGTTGTTTGAGATGAAGTTACGGAGTTCTGTTTGGGGAATGCTTGGTTAGAAATGCGACTTTTTAGGTCTTTGTAGACTGGACACCCTCTGAAGTTTGCTGTGTGGTTTCCACCACAGTTGCCGCATTTCCTTAGATTAGGGTCGCTTTTATTGTTTGGACAGATGCCAGACTCGTGCACGTCTCCGCAGCCTACGCACACTGGGCGTAGTGCACAGTAGGTTCTAGTGTGTCCATACTCCTGGCAGTTAGTGCATTGCACAGGAGCATTACGCTTGTGTGGCTCCTCCACTGTTATTCTGCGGTGGAGTAGATACTGAAGTTTGTAGATTGGATGGACGGAATTTTTGTTTTTGGGTTTGTTTTCAGGGCTTAATTCCACTTTGAAAAGAGGTTGTGCTATCTTTGCTCTATTTATAATGTTGATAGCCAATTTTACATCAAATCCTTTCTCTTATAAAGCAGAGATGATTTCCGCAGTTGACACAGTTGGCTCGATGCCTTTGACAACCACTTAAAGACCCTTACTGCTCTTTAATTGGTAGGTATAGTCATTTTTCTTTGTAGCTCTTAGGTCTTTCTCAACTGTGCGATAGTTATTTTCATTGTTAACTTGAAGCTTGACTTCGCGTATATTGCCCTTATTTATTTGGATCACATGGAAGTTGTTGGTGCCTATTACCTCTGTAAGTCGTTCGACGATCGCGAAACAATTTGAGTCTCTAATATAGATGGGAGGGGGTTTTGGCTTTGCAGGTTCTGTGGCCACTCCTTCGGGTTCGTCTTCAAGGTGTTCGCCAAGAATTTGGAATCTATTATTGTTCGAAATGTTTTCTTGATTTTTTGATTCGGAAGTCTTATTTAGTTTTGAATTGCCTAACTTTTTATTGTTTGGGCTTAATTTGCGTGTGGTTACGTGTATGTACCGATCCATTCCGGTCTGTATAGTTGGACGTGGGTTTAACGTTGTGGTAGGTTGTGTAGCTAATTGACTCGGAAACTGCTAACTTTGCAGTATTGGACAGTATGGCATAGCAGCAGAGGTCATTGACGTTGCCGTTGATGTTGTTGTTGAAGCAACAATTGCTGATTTCAAAAAATAGATTTACCATTCATGAAAGAATTGAAATATTTAACAAAATCAGGCATATAATAGAGTATGAAACGGTAAAAAATTTAATAACAATACTAAAGGAATTCCTTGAACCTAATTTCGTTAAGGGCATTCACTGCACTCCAGAAGATTTATTTAAAGTTCAAACCCTACTTAGAAATACATTTACGAATAAATTCATACATACCAAAATGTTTATTACTGACATCACAAATAAAGACGATCAGGAAATAAAAATATAAGAAATTCATGCTCGCGCACATAGAGGTTTTGATGAAAACCTTAAACAAATCTTAAAATATTATTACTCGCCTAAACTTTATGAAAAATTTAAACAACATATTCGAAATTGCGATATTTGTAACAAAAATAAATACAATAGACACCCTAAACAGATCCCAATATCGAAAGCACCTATTCCAGATAAAGAAGGTGAACAACTTCACATTGACATTTTTTATGCCCAAAAATTGATATTCCATTCTTGCATAGACGAATACTCTAAATACTTAGTAATTAAAGAAATAAAAAACAAATCAAACATGGAGTCTAAAATTTTAGAATTATTCCAACCTTTCCCTTTCGCTAAATCAATTATGATGGACAATGAACCGAGTTTTTCCTCTGCTCAATTCAAATCAACAATAGCACGTGCTGGCCTAACAATATTAATATATTGTCTGCTTATGCAGACCTCAGATATAGTTTAACTAACGGCTAAGTAGAAAGAGTTCATTCGACTATCATAGAAATTGCCCGCTGCATTCAAGAAGAATACCGATTCTTAGACTACAACGAAATCGTTTATCGAGCAGTTAAAGAATATAATCTTTCAATACAGTCATCCACACAGCAAAAACTTTATGACATTTTGTTTAATAAGACAGATCATTCAAATTTAACGAACAGATAAGAAACAGTTCAAACAAAAATGTTAGAGTATCACAATCAAAACAGAACACCCAAAAATTATCAAGTAGGAGATGTCATTTATGAGAAAAATCACGGAGAACGCAACAAACTTCAGCCAAGATATAAAAAACAAACAGTTAAACAGGATTTAAAAGATAAAGTTATAATCAATAAAAAAGATCGTATTATTCATAAAGATAATATAAAGTTTTAACCAATTTTTTTACATTTTCTATTTTTTTCATGTTTTTAGCATGTATATTTTATATATATTATTCGCACACATATTACTGGGTTCAACCACTTCTAATATTATTAATTATTCTAACGAGGATTACGTTTTACTTGAGGACACAGATAACATTTTTTTATACGAAACTTATGGAGAACTATTCCGCGTAACTACTTTAACTTTTTATAAAGATATTATTGATGAAGAAATAGAATATATTAAAGATAGAAACATTCCAACTGATTGGTATTTTTATTTACAATTGAAACTAGCCAGCTCCCTTTT
The DNA here is from genome assembly GCA_018150935.1 of Drosophila pruinosa. Lineage (NCBI taxonomy): Eukaryota > Metazoa > Arthropoda > Insecta > Diptera > Drosophilidae > Drosophila > Drosophila pruinosa. Next base: position 1,488,195 of record JAECWR010000034.1, read on the forward strand.
GTCATAACTTACACCACATAAAACAATAAAACGAGGTATTAATGAACTTGGTACTATTTTTAAATGGATCACAGGTACACCAGATCATGATGATATGGTTACAATACAAAACAAAGTTAATGATGTTATAAGCAACAATAATAAACAAAATTAAATTAATTCCGTAATTTTCAAAGAAATAGAAAAAGTTACCAACTTGCTACAAAATCTTAAACTTAATCAAGAATTTTTAGTTAAAAAACATGGATTAAAACTGCTGTCATTAGATCTACAAACTATGCGAGATGCAATTATATACTCAAAAGACCACATTCTGTATTCAAAAATTTTAAATAACCACGATATGGCAGACATATTTACACATGAACAATTTAACATACCTTTAATAGATTTGATAGATGTTTCTATTTTTTCCATTGTATCTTATAAAGGTTTAATTATTTTATATATAAAATACCCTATTGTCAAAAATAGTTGTAAGTTATATCATGCTAAAGCTTGGGATATGGCGGGAAAGACGGACGACAAAGTCGCAAAATGTAACAACACATATTACCCCATTAAAATTTTTCAAAAAGAAATATACAATAATTTTGCACAAATTCAAAACAAAAACAATTGCTTTGCAGACTTACTAAATAAAAAATTTGCAAGTTGTAAAAAAATAAATGAAAAAAACAGACCTCTAGAAATAATAACAGACGGTGCTATTTTAGTGTCTGGCACAAATTATGTTAATCACACTTTAATTACAGGAACTTACGTTATTACCTTTGAAACCATTGTCAACATAAATGAAATCACATACACCAATACTAAACAAAAATTGTTAAATTACATCTGTATTAACTCGCTTGAGTAATGAAGATTTCAGTTTGTTTTAGTTTTATAAATTCTTTATTAAGTAATTAATTTGCTGCACAATGTGTGTGGGTCCGTCTCTCACGGTGGTTGATTTCTTACTGCTTATCAGTGTGATCGGTCTGAGAGAGAGAACCATTGCCTCGCTCGTTGCTCGGCTGACAGCTCTCTCGCACCGGTTCCCACATCCCTCCTTTGTTTATCAGCTCGAGCTTCAACCCAGGTTCAGAAGATGTGCTGTTTTGTGGGGTAGTCTCTGCCGTATGGTGTTGAAGTGACATCTCCGAGTCGGCACTTGTTGATGGTAGTTTCGCGACGTCTATTGTTTTTCTGGCATCTGGTATCTTTTTGAGATGAATAGCATCTCTAATTATTGTCTTGCCTCCACCTGAAACTTTAACAATATTACCTTCACGCCCGACTACTTCATATGTTGTTGTGTCATAGTTGAGCGTTAACTTGTTTAAGAAGACGACATTTTTCATTAAGACTTGGTCGCCCACCTCAATATCTATCTCCTTCGCCCCACTCCTTTTATCTGCCTCTACTTTCCCCTTATGTTTCTTCAAGCAGTCAGTATCTTTTTCTCTTGAATCGTAGACTTCGCCAGCAATATCTTGGACGTTTGGGATTTTGTCCCTGATCATACGGTTAAACATTAGCTCAGAAGGAGAGGTCCCTGTAGTGCTGTGTGGTGTGACATTGTGCATTAATATGAAGGCTTGATTTCATGTTGATAATTGGCTTTATTAAGATGAGCAATTTTAAGTCTCTTTACTAGGGATCGATTCATATTTTCGACCTCGCCGTTCGCTTGAGGCCAATATCAAATTTCAATAGTACTGCTCCTTCAGATCTTCAAAAGCTTTCGTTTCTGACTCGCCCCAGTTGAATTTGCTCTCCTTTTTAAGCAATCGTCTTAGGAGGCCTGTACGGTTGGCCAAGTCGGAAATAAATTTTCCAACATATGTAGCCAGTCCTAAAAAACTACGGGTTTCCTCTTTGTTTTTTTGATGTCTAAATGATAGAATCGTTGTCACTTTCTCCGGGTCCCCCTCGATGCCTTTCTCCGATAGTATGTGTCCCAAGAATTTAACTTGTTGTATTTTTCAAACACATTTCTCCTCATTCAGAAATACGTTATTTACCTTTAAAACATCCTTGACTTTCTGCACGGCATCGTCGTGGTCTTTTTCATTAGTTCCAAAAATAATGATATCGTCAATATAGTTCATTACATTTTTGCATGGTGATAACAGCTCCTCGAGTCTTCATTAGAAAATTTCAGGGGCAGAATTAACTCCAAACATTAATCTCTTATACCTGAATAAACCCAGGGGGGTGATGAACGTGGTTATGTTTCGGCTGGATTCATCTAGCTCCAACTGATGATATGCGCTTTTGAGGTCCAGTCGCTTTTGAGGTCCAATACTTTGCGCCTCTCAATTTTGTCATAAACGTTTCAAAAACCGGCAGTGGATAATTTTCTCTTAAGATTGCCTTGTTGGCCAGCCTCATGTTAATGCATATCCTTATGTCGCCGTTTTCTTTAAATGCTATGACCATAGGCGATATCCAGGGTGAGTGTCCTATTACTGGTTCAATAATATCAAGGCCAACAGCCTCTTCCAGTTTGACAATTACCTTATCTTCAAGTGCGATTGGTATCCTACAAATTGGTTGCTGGATCGGTTTGATGTTTGTATCAATTGATAATTTCACTGGCTATCCGTTCCACTTTGGAAAAGGAGTCAAAGATTCAATTTTTTTGACCTCGAGTCCCAGATGTAAGACATTTAGTTGAAGTGCCGTATCTTTTCCCAGTAGTGATTGCTTTCCGTTTTTTATTAAAATGAAGCAAACACCTCTGGGTTCGAGTCATATAAGGGCTTCGAAAACACAAATTACGTGCAGCAATTCGTGTGAAGCATAGCCTCTGAACTTGTTTGTTGAATTTGGTCGAACGTTGAATATAGCTGCCTTCTTTGCCTGAAGATGGGCCCAGTCTTTTGGACTTATAAGGTTGAATCTGGAACCAGAGTCAATTATTACCAACCTTGCTGCGTTGACGTTTAGCTGTTTCATAATGTTCCTGAGGTCTCTCGCGTTTCAAATATGTTCTGCATTTAATTGCAAAATGACCAATTCGTGTGCACTTGGTGCACTTTTGATTTTTGGCTGAACATGAAGAACTGTTGCTGAAATGGCCTTTTCGACCACATCTGCCGCATTCACCGGACCTATTTATGTTTATGTGACTTGTTGAGATTTTCCTTATTCCCTCAGTTTCTAAGTTTTTTAGTGCTTCAGATTCTCGCTTTGCTACCCAAAGGGTAGAAGGGTATTATGGCTTTGTACCGACCAAAAATATATGTGACAGGCAGAAGGAAGCATCTCCGTTCCCATAAAGTATATATATTCTTGATCAGCGTCAACAGCCGAGACGATATAGCCATGTCCGTCTGTCCGTATGAACACCTAGATCTCAGAGACTATAAGAGATAGAGCAACAAATTTTTCGCCACAGTATGTCTTATTGTTGCACGCAGATCAAATTTGTTTTTGATTTTAGCCACGCCCCCTTCCGCCCATGCAAATTGAAAAAAACTGAATTGCACGCGTCGTTTTAAACCTAGAACGTTCGCACAATACGCACAATACTAATCACCATCTTAATGATCTCTGCGAATTTGGTTACAATCGGATAAAAAACACAGAAGTTATTAAGATATTACTTTTATGAGGCGTTACCACGTGCAGCTGCACCTAGTTAGTTGCTATGACACTCCGTGACATAATAATGGCGTTCAATAAACCAACTAAAGTGCCGCCAAGCTAATAATTTCGAACAAAGAAAATGTTGATATATTATTTTGGTGTTTTTTAGTATATTTTTTTAGTATTTTTTTCAGTATATTTTTTAAAAATATAATATTTTGATGGTAAAATTGGGTGGCGGGTATCTCACAGTCGAGCAAACTCGACTGTAGCTTTCTTACTTGTTTTTAGAGGTCATTGACGTTGCCGTTGATGTTTATGTTGCAGTCAATGTGGACTGAGACACGGTGAACGAGAGTAGCGTAGTTGTTGTTGATGTTTTTGGCAGAGGTGAGAGTGCCGCGCACTCTACACTCCAATTCTCTTTTGGGCCCATGGGAGCGGGAGAAACAGAACGATCGCTTGCATTGCTTGTTGTTGCTGTTGGTGAAATTATTGGCAGATAAGCATTATTGCGAGCCACTGAGAGACGACGCTCGTCTTGCTCTCTTTGTCGTTGTATTCTGATTTCGTCTTGAATATTTTTGTTGTTGTCAATTTTACCGTTTGCTTTTGAGTTATTACTCGTTGGCATTGCTGATTTTATGTTTTCTTTTTCTTTTTTAAATTACTTAATAGAAGTAACACAAGGGTCTGTATGCTTGCACATTGCACACAGTAGCGTCTTTTCGCTTAGTGGTAGTACCACTTTATATGTTTTTAAGTAGAGTTTTACACTGTTGAGATTGATAAATTCACGGAGCACAATTGTAAGGCTTCTGCACTCGCGAACGGTTGGTTTGGTTTGAGAATTGTAAATAACATTAGAAACAAAATACGAAAAGGTAGGTAGTACTACTACGGGAAAAAGAGAGAGGAATAAATTTTCTAGTCTTTCTGACAGGAACGCCAAAGCTAATCTGTCTTGTCAACTGCAAGGAATCAATTTCACCAATAATTAGTCTATGTAGAAACACTACACCTAGCATAGTTCCACGGTTAGAAAAAGAAGGAAGGTTTAATAATAATAGTCTAATACGATACGAAGCCAATCTAATAGTCCAGTTAAGATTACGAAGAGCAAACAGTAGAAATTTCTGTATTGTTATGTAGGAATCGTTAAATCGAAAAAATATGCTTTTAAAATTTTAATTTGAACCAAGAAGGATTCCTAAATCAGTTACTGACTCTATTCGCACATTTAATTTCTCATTAAGATGATAATTGTTTTTATTTCTCTTTTTTAAGAGGGGAATTATTTAAGATTTTGTCCAAACATCAGGAAAAGAGCCCAACTCTAATAATTTAAATAATATTAAAAGTGGCTTACAAAGACCCTCGGCGCAACTCATAAGCAGATAACTTTAAAACTCCACCAGGATTGGAGAAAACATAGCTTTACCCGACATAGAATCACGAAAATTTAGCTTTTGTTAATTACAGATCCAACGCCGGTATTAAATTTGTAAACATGATATGCATAAAACTTGATATTTTGAAATGCTAAGGAAGACTAGGTCGTTTAAAAAAATTCAGCAAATAGATCAGCGGTTGCACGACAGCTGCCCTGATATTTATGTTATAATAAGTTAATTACACACTATTATCATAGACAGGTGAAATTTAGGAACAAGTAATAAAAACACTAAAACTACTTAAAACCAATTTTACAACAACAAATTCAATTTCAATATCTTTAGCAGTATCAATGAGTTCTGATTAAATACCAGCATCGACAGCGATAAGGACACCACCACCACGAATTAAAGGAAAAAATTGTCATGCTTAAACTAAGCATACTGCAAAGTCCTCTCACATTTTGATAGCTAAGCACAAAAGAGTTTAGCTTTTTGTGCTATCATATGTTATTTAAGGCCTCGGAGAATTATTTATAGCATTACGCAGCGAAATCGCTCACATATTTTTTCATTATTAGGTGTACCGGCCAGAAGTCTTTACAGCAAACTTTACGGAAATATCTGTTTTAAAAGAGGAGATATAGAGGTTTTAAAAACTGGTGGAATATTAAAGTAAGTTACATAGATCCATAAAGTACATGTCGAAATAAGTTGTGTGCCATTACAATGTTCTTTATTCAATGATCATTGCTTAAAAAGGCTTTAAATGTCTAAGACTGCGCAGCTGCGCTGACAAAGACGCTAGCATCGGAGCAGTCGTTTAGATATATGTATATAAGTACATATATCTCAAAATGTGTTGTAATATTTTTCGTATGAACTCTTATGTATTTAATAAAGTGCAGTTTCTATTCAAAATTCACTTGCTTCGCATTTGGACGTGCTAGACGTCAGTGTGATTTGTCACAGTATAATAATATTTAATATTTTTCAATAAGTGGTGTTTTAATATATCAACAATTAGTGAGGCTTAATTTTTTGTTTGCGAGAGCTCTCAGTAAATTTGTGTTCTGTTTTGAACTGCTATAGCACATTGTTGGGGTATTATTACATATCGCGCTCTCTGTGCTCTTGTGCTGTGTTTTATTGTTGGCCGTTTTGGTTATTTTTTCCTCTATTTTCGTCGGTCCGTGATTGTGATTTCGTGCTTGCTGTTTTTTCTGTAAGTAGATATCAGCGTCCCAATACCCTGTATTAACCCAAATTTTATACTTATTTAAATTTTTGGTTTCATTTAATTTTTATTTACTTTAAAACCTGCAGTATGTTTGTCTGCTATAATAAAAAATGCCGTGTACTAGCAAGCGCAAAAATGGGTTTCATTGCTGCTGGCTCTGTGACAATGTTTCACATGAAAAATGTGCTGGCTTCACCGGCCGTATAGTCGACCTAATTGGCTCAAAATCTGGTTTAAGATGGACATGTGAGTCATGCAGGGATGTGTAAGGGGATGTTGCGATATTCGTCAGACGATGCAAGGCTTTGGTGATCTATTCGCAGGTTTCAATAAACTTGCGGATAGTTTCGCAACTTTGGATTCTGGGTTTAAAGGCATGAAGCTTTTAACCGAGTCTCCAAAGCGTAAAAAAGCTAAGACTCGTTGTCCATTGACCCAAACGAACTTGATGTCCCTGAACTGGTCAACAAAGCGTCCGTTCCTAGTAATCGTATGTTATTTACGTCTCCCACCCCTCGATTTTCCTTAGCGTCAATGATTGTATTTATCTCATTTTTCTGTAATCAATAGTATTTCTGAAATGCTTTCTGATTGTCATTTCTTAATAGTTCTTGGAAATTTTAATATATCTGGAATTTCGTGGCTTCCGTCATATGAGTCCGTCATATGAGTGTTGCACGTGTATTGCTTGTGTTCCCCTTAGTACTCCACAATTGTCTAATAGACCGTTATGGTTTACTGAAGAACTAACAAAGTTAAAGAATAAAAAGTCAAAGCCAGAAGGAGGCGTCTGCGACCCCATAAACTATATATATTCTTGATCAGCATCAACAGCCGAGTCGATATAGCCCTGTATGTCTATCCGTCTGTCTCTATGAACATCGAGATCTCAGAGACTATAATAGCTAGAGCTACCAAATTTGAAGACAACATGTAGAATCTTGGTGCACAGATCAAGTTTATTTTAGATGTTGACCACGGCCCCTTCCGCCCCGTAAATCGAAAAAACGATTTCCAAGCTTTATGTTAAAGCTAGAACGTTCAGCGCACACAATAGTAATCATTATCTTAATGATCTCTGAAAATTTGGTTGCAATCGAACAAAAAACACAAAAGTTATTACCGATTTACTTTTATAAGGCGAAATCGGGTGCAGCTGCACCTGTTTAGCTAGTTGTCACTCAGTGACATAATAATGGTGTTCAATAAACCTAATGAAGTGCTACCACGCTAGTCATTTAAAACAAAATAAATTTCGGTATATTTTTATAGTATATTTTCCAGTATATTTTTGAAAAATATAATATTTCGATGGTCGTTTTTTATTATTCTTTCATTCAGTAAAATTGAGTGACGGTATCTCACAGTCGAGAACACTCGACAGTAGCTTTCTTACTTGTTTTACCCAATAATTATTATAATTTTATAACATTGTTAAACGCTGCGCATGTACACTAAAAATCCATGACCTCGTACAGTCAAAGCTTGACTGTAGCCGTTCCTACTTGTTTGTCCTGGTCCTAACGGAGTTCCTAGTTGCACGCTTTGTTGTGTTCAGAGAGACTCTGTAAACCACTTTTAAAATTATTTGAATTGTCTGCAGAGTTGTGCCCTCTCCCTAATCTTTGGAAAGAGTCTAATACTATTCCTCTTTAGAAACAAGGAAATAAATCTAACGTTCCAAACTATTGAGGTATCTCTAAGTTGTCTGCTATTCCCAAATCTGTAATTTCACCCCACCAGCATGGGTTTGTGAAATGTAGGTTTACTACCACTAACTTACTAGAATCAATTGTTATTGAAAGCTTCCAATCAAAAATGTAAACGGATGTCATTTACACTGATTTCAGTATGGCTTTTTCTTCTTGGATTTCCACAAAACTTAATTTTGTGGATATCTTTATATCTTTCATGTAGAATTCAAAGAGTATTTTACAAGAGCTCTGTGTCCAAAACCGTCCAAGTCACTTCTAGTGTACCCCAAGGAAGTCGTTTAGGGCCATTGCTGTTTACATTATTCTTATGGATGGAGATGATGTTAAGATTTGTCTGACTTTTAATGATCCCATATATAGCCTCAGATTGCAATCTGACTTTGATTGTTTTCAATCGTGGTGTGCTATAAATGTATTACATCTTAATTGCAATAAATGTAAACTTATGACATTTTTTAGGGGCATTCCCTATTTAAATAATTATCACCTTAATGATACACAACTTGAGCAAATAGAGTCAGTAACTAATTTAGGTATCCTTCTTGATTCAAAATTAAAGTTTGATAAGCATATTTTGTCTGCTTCTAATAGAGCCATGGGTATCCTTGGATTTATTAAACGTTGGTCAAAGTAATTTAATGATGCCTACATCCCTACATCTCTAATATGTGATTTCCCCAGGGTTCATTAAGATAGACTTGAATCAGTGCAGAAACAATTTCGTCTTTTTGCTCTTCGTACTCTTAGCTGGAATCCCACTATTAGATTGCTTTCGTATCATAGTAGACTTTTATTACTAAACCTTCCTTCTCTTTCTTACCGTAGAACTATGCTATTTGTAGTGTTTCTACATAGACTAATGATTGGCGAAATTGACTCCTTGCAGTTGACAAGCCAAATTAACTTTGCCGTTGCGGTCAGAACGACTCGAAATTTTCTTCCCCTCTCTCTTTCCCGTCGTAGTACTAACTATGCCATAATATGTCATAATCCTTTTCGTATTTTATGTGTAAATTATAATATATTTTTTAATCTAATTAACAATACTAACACTACCTTCCAAATAAAAACATTACTCCTAGATACATTAGCTTGTAGTTAAGTATAGTTCTTATTATTATTATTATTATTATTTTATTCTTTTTATTATTATTATTTTGTGGTTTTGTCGGTGTCAATTGTTTGCGACCTCCGTTCCCGCACGTTATGCGGTTGCCCCTCGATCGGATGGGCGGGTGGTTGCGTCTGCGTAAGTCCGCGCGTTAACTAGCCCGAGCTTGGTGTTGCTGGGCCATTTGATAGTTCTGCCGTTAGTACGTCAACGTCCAAATATAAATATGTCGATCTGAGGAAATACTATAATATAGTAATAATCACACTAAGCATACCGATTTGAAATTTGAACATTCTATGTTTAAAATTACGCTTTAAGTTCGTAAATTTTTTATTTGCTGGCAAAAATAAAACATCCAGTCTTCAAAATTTGATTGGTCTAGTTCTTATAGTCTCTGAGATCTAGGTGTTTGTACGGGAAACAGACAATGAGTATGGCTATATCGTCTCGGCCATTGCCGCTTATCAAGAATATATATGATTTATAGTTGGAAATGCTTCCTTCTGCCTGTTACATACATTTTCGGTTGGCACAAAGTTATAATACCCTTTTAGCCAATGGTCAGGGAACGTCTGGCTGCGAATACAACGAGCGAAGTTCTCTACAACAGAGCTTCCGCAGTTATGATCTATGGTCACATCATAGGCGCTAGAGCACCTTAAAGAAGTAGAACGTGGTTATCTCAATTTGCAAGACTGCCCTCCTATCACTCTAAACAAAACTGTATTTCCAATAGCTTGCGAATTAGCATTTATCAAAGAACATCTCGACAGAAAATTTACCTGGCAAAACACATCAATGCCAACAAAACACACGTATAACTTAAAGACTATAGTTTTTATGGGCAAATAAATTGCCGTTCTTCCCTTTATCTGGATTACAAAGAAAAACTCTACAAGCCAGTCTTGAAACCAATATTGATTGCCAGCTGCGGGGCAATGTCTGTAGTAGTATTATTGACATCATACAAAGAGCACAGTCGAAGGTGCTAAGAGCCATCGACAAGGCAGAAACGAAAACATTCAGAGAGTCTTGAATATCTTACCTGTCCGAAATAAGATAACACAACACATGGTTAATTGCTAATCCAACTATCCTTCCATCTATCGATAGCTAGACTGTAGCTTTCTTACTTGATTTTAAATGTAAATTTTAAGTTATTCATTTACTATAAAAATACTAGGCTCCAATATAGCAAAAACATTACTGTAGCCATTCCTACATGTTTTCAGACCAATTTCCTTCAAATTAAGAAGATGTACTTGTACATACACTACGCGTCATCAGGTTAGAGCATGCTTAATGTAAGATATTGTGCAGAGTGTTTAAGCTAGAGCTTTGCAAATTTTTTCCCTCATACCTTGACTGGTTTTTACGGATTTTTATTTTATTAAAAAAAAATCAACTCATAAATGGGTAAATCAAAGTTTGGTACTTACGCATAAAAAACAAATGCCTACTTGGAGCAGCTTAATAAATCTTATTATTATTATCGAAAGTAATAACATTATATTGTATGTCTGAAAGCCCTTTCTTATTTGTTGTACTCTAATCGATATACTATTTTAGTTTAATTTTTCAGGGTTCAATATTAAGTTGTTAAGTCGGATGAGATGTAATACCTGTATGTATTTCATTTTATAAATTTACATAATTTACAGGTACTGATGGAGGGAACTCCAAACTATTCGCACTATGCTGAAGTCTTGCAGATATTTCAACTTATTGAGGGCGTCGAGCGTGTACATAATTTGCGCATCTGGGCGCTAAGCATCAATAAAGTTGCGTTATCTGCACATTTAGCTATTGGTGAGTATATACAGGACAAAAAACCGAACAACCTTTTGAAACATCAAAAACCATACTGACGTCGGTGGTTAGTTATTTTAAATATAATTAAGCTAATTGTGCTCATGAAGATATACACCTAACCGAATTGGCATTAGATAATTCACACTTCCACCGCTAAAACCAAAACCACCGACGTAACCGAAGTTGTAGCGTGTCAAATCCAATGAATCTACAATTAATGTTATCAACATTCATTTCACTAATCAGTGCTTACTTTCTGCTTTCACTTTTCTCACTCAAAACCACACAGCGACTACTGCGGACGCCAAGCAAATTTTAGACTCAGCAACTTTGGCTGTTCATTTGCGATACAACTTTTATGAGACGACTATACAAATCGAAGACTATACAGCACAAATGGACAACTGCAATCAGTGCATGGTGCCGGAAAATTAAGCTAATAACCCAAATAATGCTTAGATCCACTTATAGCTCAATGTAGTGTACAAACCAGTGCTGCTCTGGTCTACACAACAATAAAGCCTGATAAGATAAAAATTATAACTATATTTGAAACTTGCCTTCAAAACAAATAATAATATTTTCAAATAGTTTTTTCACAGTAGTTTATGGTGTCCTAACATACTGTACAAATACAATCAAAATTAAATGCATACAAAGCAAATATAAATTCTCCAACAGGGTAGTCTAACAGTAGTCGACAACGAGATACTCGGTGTACACAAACATAATTACATAAACAAACAAACCAAAGTGCCGCAAGCTAGGTACGATTAAGTCCGAGCTCGTGGCTCATGGCAAAGTGTACGTGACCTAAGAATTAAAAAAAAAAAGTTAGAAAGCTACTAATGAGTGTGCTCGACTGTGAGATGCCCGCCACTCAAATTTAATGAATGAAAAAAAAATGAAGAGCAACCATTGAAATATTATATTTTTTCAATATATTCTAGAAAATGTAAGAAAAATATATATTATATATACCATAAAAATATACCGCAATTAATTACGATCAAAATCATTAGCTTAGTATCATTTTATTAGGTTTATTGAATACCCTTATTATGTCCTTACGTGACATAGCAACTGCACATGATTTCGCACAATAAAAGTACGAATAACTTCTGTGTTTATATCCGATTTCAACCAAATTTTTAGAAATCAATAACATGGTGATTAGTTTTGTGTGTAATAAAATTAAAAATTTTAGGTTTAAATTGACGCAATTCGTTTTTTTTATTTACGACGGCAGAAGGGGCGTGGCCAAAATCTAAAACCAACTTGATCTGCGTGCAAAAACAAGACATACTATCCGATCCATTGTACTATCCGCAAATTTGGTTGCTCTAGCTCTAATAGTCTCTGAGAATTAGGCAGGTATAAAAACCAAGTATCCACGGTGTAGTTTAGAAACTACGTGATGGCCTTTTTTTCAAGTACTACGGATTATCTTAAGAAATATCTAAAATATATTACAAATGAGTAATTATGCCTGATATTTATAGGATAAACGAGAATAATATTTGTATGCCAATTGAAAATGCATTTAACAGGCAGGAGTCCGAGCCGAATAAAATCAAATTTGCTCCAGTGGATACAGCACCTTTCGACATCGCAAATAAAAAAAGCCAATTGCAAGCATTCTTTAAAGGCTAGAAAGTCTACTTCAAAAGTTACCATCTATGTATATGATTGGACCCTAAACACCTGAGATATTCAAGAATTTTAACTCAGAGGTAGCTGCACCTGTTTACAATGTTAATAAGGGATCTACGATAATAACCGTATTCAAGAAACTTAGTATGGTATTATTATTATTATTAATAATAAGGGAGTCTCCCAGCAGACAAGGGGCGAGTTACTGCGACCATGGTGGTCTTTTGTGCCTATAAGGCTCTGCCTGGCTAGACAAAAGCTCCTCTGCTTCCCTAATGAAGCAGAGCAGATCTTTCGTCGAGGAACGCACAATATGCCCGGCACCTGCGGTATCCACGTGCAGATGTTTCCTCCTAGTCCATACCAAGGCTGGACAGTCGCATAGAATGTGTCTGGTTGTCTCATCGTCTTCTTTGCAGAGTCTACACTCAGCATCGAAAGACAGACGCATTTTAGTGAGGTGATAGTTCACCGTGTGATGGCCACTAAGATAGCCAACGAGGAGGTGAAGATCCCTCCTGGAGAGTTAGCTAGTTCTTCGGTCGGCCACGGGATTGATAAGCTCTTTGGCTTGCCGCATCCCTGGTTGGACAGACTAGTAGCTATCAATCAACCTAACAGCCCAAGTTTTCACAAGAGCGGAAATGGTTGATCAAGCCACGCCACAGAAGGGCTCAGGGCCGGAAAAAGTGGCTGACGAACCGGCCCTAGCAAGTTCGTCCGCCAGCTCATTGCCCTGGATACCAGAGTGTCCAGGTACCCATAGAAGGGTGACGTTATTAGTAAGAGACAGTCTCTGGAGGCAGTTCCAGCAATCGGCCACCAGTCGAGAGCTTACTCTTTTAGAAGAGAGGGCTAAGATGGCGGCTTGACTGTCAGAAGATGTAGATGTTCACTCCTCTAATCCCCTTCTCTAGGGTCAGACGGCATCAGAACTCGATGGCATGAACCTCAGATTGGAAGACTGTGGGCCATTTGTCCATAGCAATTGAGGTTTTGGAATTAGGTCCAAAGATCCCAGCTCCAACCCCCTGATCAGTTTTAGACCCCTCGGTATACCAGTGAATACCGTAGGGGTCGCTGATGGGGTTGCCAGTGTCTCAGTCCTTCCGGTCCGGGATGAGGGTTCTGAATTTAGCACCAAAGAACAGTTCCCTAGTCATAGTATCTGATCTAGTGCAGATATCTATGCCAGGAATATCTTTGATCAGGCTAGCATGTCCTGATTCGGTAGCTAGAAGCCCTGATTGGAGCTTGATTCTAAGAAGGCTCATAGCAGCGACTTCTTTAATTTGGCGCGGAGTCAGATTCAGTATCGATTCCATTGCTGCGGTGGAACAGGTACGAAGTGCACCTATCAGTGAGAGGCACAGCAGCCTGTGCAATTTATTGCATTTGCTGATGGCAGTGACCTGCGTAACCTTTGGCCACCACACAATAGCAGCGTAGATGATTGCATCAACTCTGTCACGGTGCTGGTATAGTTCCCGGTCACTATTAGAGCCAGGTCGTCAGCATAGCTGATCGCTTCAACGCCCTGCTCGGAGAGTAAGACTAGTAGTTCGTCAACTACTAGGGACCAGAGTAGGGGGATATAACCCCTCCCTGGGGACAGCCTTTGACTGCATTAATGCATGCAGTCGTGGAGTCCAGGGTGGAAGTGATTATCCGGTGCTTGAGCATAGCTTCGGTTCTGGGATACGAAGACTCTTTCAATTTTCCCCACTAACCTGCGGAGAGCGACCTCCGTCGATCTGCCGGCTATGTACGCAATCTGCGTGGGATACAGAGATGTCGACGTCTGCAGAGAGCACCGAATGTGCATATCTATCAGCCTTTCCGCCGTCTTAAGCAGAAAGGAAGTAAGACTGATCGGCCGATAGGACTTAGGCTGGTCAAGCGGACGATTCACTTGCTTGGGGATGAATAAATATTTACTCTCCTCCAAGAGCTAGGTATGTTTCCCCAAGAAAAACTAGCTCTAAGAAGGCCGACCAGTGAATCAAGAATATGAGCCATGCTGTTTTGAATAAGTGCTGGGAAGATTTTGTCACCCCCTGGGGCTTTGAAAGCAGCGAAAGAATCTACAGCCCATTTGACCTTTTCGGGGTCGAAGATGGATCCAGATAGGCTGAACCCGCGTGAGTTCGGTGGCAAAATGGAATCATCACAAGAGATCTGGATTCCCCACAGAACCCGGGAAGTGGACTTGTAATAGAAGCTCAAGTTGAGTGAAAGAGTCATCTGCTCTTTTAAGAAGCCCAATTCCATTAGACGACCCTTTAGCCAATACTTTATGGAGCCTCGCTGCCTCTGGCAACGATTTTAGGCTTCCACAGTAGCTGCGCCATGTATCGCGTTTAGCTCGTCTAATGCTTTTGTTGTAGTTGGTGAGAGCGTCCCTATAGACGTCCCAACTAGCACGGTTAGATTTAGCATTATTACAATCAGTGCCTCATTCCACCACGGAATTTTCCGATTGACCCTTAGGGTCTTCTGTACTGAGCTGTCTTCGAAGAATGAGATGAGCAGATTGGCAGCGAGATCTATCTCACTGATAGAGTTAGGATTGCTGACCAATAAGTCTGCTTTGAAAGCTACAGAGGCTTTGAAAAGCTCCTAAGTTGTCTTTTTGGGACAGAAGGAGTTTTGGCGAATTTCGACTTGGCCAGGAAGGTCAAACCTGATGTGCTGATGGTCTGACAAAGTGGCTTCGTCTGTAACCCGCCAGTTAACAAGCAAACTCGCTACTGAGTTGCTGATAGGGTGAAATCTAAAACCCCTTCCCTAATAGCATTAGTAAAAGTAGTCTAAGAGGGACTAGTCTAAGAGGGACTTACCACGTTTGTTGATGTCGCTGTTCCCCCAGATCGTGTGATGTGCATTAGCATCACAGCCGATCACGAGTGGCTTTTTGTTGCGACGACAGAATTCTACCAGCCGCTGGACCTCTGCTGGGGGTACATCATCCACATCGCCCGGGAAGTATGCGGAGGCGATCACAACTTCCCGGACACCGTCTGCACCTCAATAGCCGTTGCCACCAGGTCTCTGTGGATGAAGTTAGTTAGTGGGAAATGTCTGACACTGTTATCCAAAAGTATAGCAGTGCGAGGGGCACCCCCCATACGGTCATATAACAACTTACATGATCCACATGATAGTCCACGTATAAGGCCACCGATCAGCCATGGTTCTTGGACGAGAGCCAGGTTGATTTGATCATCACAGACGACCCTGCCCAGTGTGGCCGACGCTCCTCTGGCGTGGTGCAGGTTCGCCTGGAGCAATTTAAGTCTGCTCATTCTCCCTTCTGATGGCAGTCGTGAGAAGGCCACTTGCCTTGCCCCCCCGAGAGTCATTACAACGAATGCTCTTCGGCGGTCTGGAGGCGCCGCTCGGGGAGGTCGCCTTGCGACCCCGCTCACGGGAGGCACCCTTGCGGGTGGGTTGCGGCCCGAGGTGCAGGCAGTGGGCCTGATCGAGGCACCTCAGCCGGTTATCGGACGGTTACCACACGTCAAACGCCTAGCTGGGCCCTTCGGGGCCGTGACCACGATGGCCGGTGGGGTAGGGGAAGGAACCTTGGGTACCGATCCGGCCGCAGCGCTGGTGGAGGCCACAGGGTCAACCACTGCTTACATCTCAGAGGGAACCACTGGCGCCGTTGCCGGAGGGGCACTGGCAGGAGAGGGTGAGGATGGGGATGTAGCAGGGGTGGCGGAGGAGGCTTTGGGAGCTGAATTCTTGAGGATTACCTTGACCCTGCCAAAACAGAATTTCGCCCTCCCTTAGCACTCCGTCAGAGCCCTGTACGACTCCTCGTTAACCAATATTGCGAGGTGAGTTGTTGTGCCGTTCAGGCTGTGCTGCACCCCCCGCCATAACTTCGTGGAGAAGCTGCTGGCGTTCTGGAGCCCAATGTAGTCCAGGATGGTCGCAGGAGTAAGCTCAGCGCTACTTGGGAAGTTGTGCTGTTATCCTCGCACACCAGAAGCAGCCACTCATTTCGGGGAATACAGCCCTCGAAACCTGGGCTAACATCTGGTGTGGAGTGCAACAGCACCGCCTTTAAAATACTGGACTTCAACGTAGCCAACTGCTCCGCTGAGAGGGGTTTGGATGAATCAGCCGAAGTGAAGCCCAATTTCACGCTGCTAACCACTTGGCTGAAGATTGGCTTCGTGGACTTCTTAAGAGTCTCTTTGGGCCTCTTTGAAGAGCTAGTGGGCTCGACGATGGTATCGTCAGCGCGCGTCCGTTTAGCCTTGGTGTTAACGGGGGGCGCAGTGGCGATAGCTAGAGCCTCCTCTCTGTTAGAACCCTTTGCGAGTGCAACTTTAAAAAGCTTCTTCTCGCGGCTCTTTAGTTTAACAAAGGCATCCTTAGATTCCAGCCGCAGCAACTGGATCTGAGAGCCTGCTTCCGTAAGGCCTGACCTCTGAGAGGCCACGGAAGCGTCGTCAGCAAAGCTGATTCGGTCGCAGTCAGCTTCCTCATCCGAGGACAATACCTCGACGGGTTGCGGCCGGACTGAACCGCTACTGGACGGAAGTTCAGCACTAGCGAACCCTGTGTCCAAGGGAGTTCGTGGCCTATCCGGGTCCCCTAGAATACTAGAGTCGAGACCCATAGTATTTGGGGTGGACGCCAGCAGCCCACTGGCTGCAGTGCTGGTGTAGGGGTCAACCGTGAAGGCATCGCCCAGGGATGATACTATTGAAGCCGTATCAGACTTTTCTATTTTTAAATTTTTATCCAAAAAGTTGATCCCACGAGTTGGCGGGAAAGAAGGCATAGCCCGCATACCGTGGAAAGTCTAAAAGAAACTGGAGGACGACACGTATTCAGAATCCGCATACTAGATACCGGGCTACCCCCGGCCATGCATCCATCAGCGTATGCTGTTCCACCTTGGATTGGGAGTTTTATAGATTCACGATCTTCGCCCGACTACAATTAGTCAGCACCTCTAGCAGAGACATGACCGTGCTAGGGGTCTGCTTCCAGCCGCTCTCGCGTGGAGAGTATAGTCGCACTTCCGACAGTAGGAGTAAGGACGGCACGTGCCCCAGCCAATACTGGGATTACATGTTGATCCCCTTGCTTCCTCTGACGGCTGACGGCCAACTTAGTATGGTATATCTCGTCATATTTTTTTTGTATTTTGTTTCATATATTATTTGAAATTTTTGGTATACTTTTTTTTGTAAAATATATTTATTTTGTAAATGGGTAGACTTTGTAGTTCTCTGAGATGTTTCAAGATTAATTATTATTATTATTATTTGAGAAAGGGAGTCTCCCAATAGAGAAGGTGCGAGGCACTGCAACCATGGAGGTCTTTTGTGCCTGTAGGCTCTCCCTAGCTAGACAAAAGTTGCTCTGCTTCCCTAATGAAGCAGAGCAGATCTTTTGTCGAGGAACGCACAATATGCTCGGGACCTGCGGTATCCACGTGCAGATGTTTCCTCCTAGTCCACACCAAGGCTGGACAGTCGCACAGAATGTGTTTGGTTGTCTCGTCGTCCTCTTTGCAAAGTCTGCACTCAGCATCAGAAGACAGACGCATTTTGGTGAGGTGATAGTTCACCGTATGATGGCCACTAAGATAGCCAACGAGGAGGTGAAGATCCCTCCTGGAGAGTAAGCTGGTTTTCCGGTCGACCACGGGATTGATAAGCTCCTTGGCTTGCCGCATCCCTGGTTGGACCGACCAGTAGCGATCAGTCAACCTAACAGCCCAGGTTTTAACAATAGCTGAGATGGTTGACCAACCCAAGCCACAGAAGGGCTCAGGGCCGGAAAAAGTAGCTGACGAACCGGCCCTAGCAAGTTCGTCCGCCAGCTCATTGCCCTGGATACCAGAGTGTCCAGGTACCCATAGAAGGGTGACGTTGTTAGTAAGAGACAGTCTCTGGAGGCAGTTCCAGCAATCGGCCACCAGTCGAGAGCTTACTCTTTTGGAGGAGAGGGCTAAGATGGCGGCTTGACTGTCAGAGAAGATATAGATGTTCGCTCCTCTAATCCCCTTCTCTAGGATCAGACGGCAGCAGAACTCGATGGCATGAACCTCAGATTGGAAGACTGTGGGCCATTTGCCCATAGCAATTGAGGTTTAAAGTTGGGTCCAAAGATCCCAGCTCCAACCCCCTGATCAGTTTTAGACCCGTCGGTATACCAGTGAATACCGTAGGGGTCGCTGATGGGGTTGCCAGTGTCCCAGTCCTTCCGGTCCGGGATGAGGGTTCTGAATTTAGCACCAAAGAACAGTTCCCTAGTCATAGTATCTGATCTAGTGCATAGATATCTATGCCAGGAATATCTTTGATCAGGCTAGCATGTCCTGATTCGGTAGCTAGAAACCCTGATTGGAGCTTGATTCTAAGAAGGCTCAAAGCAGCGACTTCTTTAATTTGGATGTGCAGCGGAGTCAGATTCAGTATCGATTCAATTGCTGCGGTGGGACAGGTACGAAGTGCACCTGTCAGTGAGAGGCACAGCTGGTGCAGGATTTAAGACCCCAGATTCTACCAAAGAATCTCCTGCAGGCCCACATGGCATGGGTCGCCTTTGTGAGGGTGTTGCTGAGGTGGGAGTTCCAATTTAGTCTTTTATCGAGGGTCACCCCTAGATATTTGACTTCGTTGGATAGCCCCACAGAGGAGCCGCTGATATAAAGTTGACCAATGTCAACGGAATAGCGCCTAGTGAAAGTAACTATAATAGCTTTTTGTGGATTGATGCTAAGACCAACATCTGCGCACCATCTACTTACCGTGTTCAGAGCTGATTGCATCAACTCTGTCACGGTGCTGGTATAGTTCCCGGTCACTATTAGAGCCAGGTCGTCAGCATAGCCGATAGCTTCAACGCCCTGCTCGGAGAGTAAGACTAGTAGTTCGTCAACTACTAAGGACCAGAGTAGGGGGGATAGAACCGCTCCCTGGGGACAGCCTTTGACTGCATTAATGCATGCAGTCGTGGAGTCCAGGGTGGAAGTGATAATCTGGTGTTTGAGCATAGCTTCAATCCACCGGATCAAAGGACGGGCAGTTCCTCTACGTTCTAGAGCAGTAGAGATTGACCCGTAGCCGGTATTATCAAAAGCACCTTCTCTATCCAGAAAAGAGCACAAAGCAATGTTCTTGGATACAAAGGCTCTTTCAATTTTTCCCACTAACCTGTGGAGAGCGACCTCCGTCGATCTGCCGGCTATGTACGCAAACTGCGTGGGATGCAGAGGTGTCGACGTCTGCAGAGAGCACCGAATGTGCATATCTATAAGTCTTTCCGCCGTTTTAAGCAGAAAGGAAGTAAGACTGATCGGCCGATAGGACTTAGGCTGGTCAAGCGGACGATTCCCTTGCTTGGGGATGAATACTACATTAACTCTCCGCCAAGAGATGGGTATGTATCCCCAAGTAAAACTAGCTCTAAGAAGGCCGACCAGTGGATCAAGAATATGAGCCATGCTGTTTTGAATAAGGCCTGGGAAGATTTTGTCACCCCTGGAGCTTTGAAAGGAGCAAAAGAATCTACAGCCCATTTGACCTTTTCGGGGTCGAAGATGGATCCAGATAGGCTGAATCCGCGTGAGTCCGGTGACAAAGTGGCGTCATCGCGACCGGAGAGATCTGGATTCGCCACAGAACCCGGGAAGTGGACTTGCAGTAGAAGCTCAAGTGTTTCCCTGCGATCTTGAGTGAAAGAGCCATCTGCTCTTTTAAGAAGCCCTATTCCATTAGACGACCCTTTAGCCAATACTTTATGAAGCCTCGCTGCCTCTGGCAGCGATTCTAAGCTACCACAGTAGCTGCGCCATGTATCGCGTTTAGCTCGTCTAATGCTTTTGTTGTAGTTGGTAAGAGCGTCCCTATAAACGTCCCAACTAGTACGGTTAGATTTAGCCTTATTAAAAAGACTTCTAACCCTCCTTCTAAGGACAGCCAGTTCCTCATTCTACCACGGAATTTTCCGATTGACCCTTAGGGTCTTCTGGACTGAGCTGTCCTCGAAGGATAAGATAAGCACATCTTGGAGCAGATTGGCAACGAGTTCTATCTCACTGATAGAGTTAGGATTGCTGACCAATAAGTCTGCTTTGAAAGCTACAGAGGCTTTGAAAAGCTCCTAAGTTGTCTTTTTGGGACAGAAGGAGTTTTGGCGAATTTCGACTTGGCCAGGAAGGTCAAACCTGATGTGCTGATGGTCTGACAAAGTGGCTTCGTCTGTAACCCGCCAGTTAACAAGCAAACTCGCTACTGAGTTGCTGATAGGGTGAAATCTAAAACCCCTTCCCTAATAGCATTAGTAAAAGTAGTCTAAGAGGGACTAGTCTAAGAGGGACTTACCACGTTTGTTGATGTCGCTGTTCCCCCAGATCGTGTGATGTGCATTAGCATCACAGCCGATCACGAGTGGCTTTTTGTTGCGACGACAGAATTCTACCAGCCGCTGGACCTCTGCTGGGGGTACATCATCCACATCGCCCGGAAAGTATGCGGAGGCGATCACAACTTCCCGGACACCGTCTGCACCTCAATAGCCGTTGCCACCAGGTCTCTGTGGATGAAGTTAGTTAGTGGGAAATGTCTGACACTGTTATCCAAAAGTATAGCAGTGCGAGGGGCACCCCCCATACGGTCATATAACAACTTACATGATCCACATGATAGTCCACGTATAAGGCCACCGATCAGCCATGGTTCTTGGACGAGAGCCAGGTTGATTTGATCATCACAGACGACCCTGCCCAGTGTGGCCGACGCTCCTCTGGCGTGGTGCAGGTTCGCCTGGAGCAATTTAAGTCTGCTCATTCTCCCTTCTGATGGCAGTCGTGAGAAGGCCACTTGCCTTGCCCCCCCGAGAGTCATTACAACGAATGCTCTTCGGCGGTCTGGAGGCGCCGCTCGGGGAGGTCGCCTTGCGACCCCGCTCACGGGAGGCACCCTTGCGGGTGGGTTGCGGCCCGAGGTGCAGGCAGTGGGCCTGATCGAGGCACCTCAGCCGGTTATCGGACGGTTACCACACGTCAAACGCCTAGCTGGGCCCTTCGGGGCCGTGACCACGATGGCCGGTGGGGTAGGGGAAGGAACCTTGGGTACCGATCCGGCCGCAGCGCTGGTGGAGGCCACAGGGTCAACCACTGCTTACATCTCAGAGGGAACCACTGGCGCCGTTGCCGGAGGGGCACTGGCAGGAGAGGGTGAGGATGGGGATGTAGCAGGGGTGGCGGAGGAGGCTTTGGGAGCTGAATTCTTGAGGATTACCTTGACCCTGCCAAAACAGAATTTCGCCCTCCCTTAGCACTCCGTCAGAGCCCTGTACGACTCCTCGTTAACCAATATTGCGAGGTGAGTTGTTGTGCCGTTCAGGCTGTGCTGCACCCCCCGCCATAACTTCGTGGAGAAGCTGCTGGCGTTCTGGAGCCCAATGTAGTCCAGGATGGTCGCAGGAGTAAGCTCAGCGCTACTTGGGAAGTTGTGCTGTTATCCTCGCACACCAGAAGCAGCCACTCATTTCGGGGAATACAGCCCTCGAAACCTGGGCTAACATCTGGTGTGGAGTGGATGAATCAGCCGAAGTGAAGCCCAATTTCACGCTGCTAACCACTTGGCTGAAGATTGGCTTCGTGGACTTCTTAAGAGTCTCTTTGGGCCTCTTTGAAGAGCTAGTGGGCTCGACGATGGTATCGTCAGCGCGCGTCCGTTTAGCCTTGGTGTTAACGGGGGGCGCAGTGGCGATAGCTAGAGCCTCCTCTCTGTTAGAACCCTTTGCGAGTGCAACTTTAAAAAGCTTCTTCTCGCGGCTCTTCAGTTTAACAAAGGCATCCTTAGATTCCAGCCGCAGCAACTGGATCTGAGAGCCTGCTTCCGTAAGGCCTGACCTCTGAGAGGCCACGGAAGCGTCGTCAGCAAAGCTGATTCGGTCGCAGTCAGCTTCCTCATCCGAGGACAATACCTCGACGGGTTGCGGCCGGACTGAACCGCTACTGGACGGAAGTTCAGCACTAGCGAACCCTGTGTCCAAGGGAGTTCGTGGCCTATCCGGGTTCCCTAGAATACTAGAGTCGAGACCCATAGTATTTGGGGTGGACGCCAGCAGCCCACTGGCTGCAGTGCTGGTGTAGGGGTCAACCGTGAAGGCATCGCCCAGGGATGATACTATTGAAGCCGTATCAGACTTTTCTATTTTTAAATTTTTATCCAAAAAGTTGATCCCACGAGTTGGCGGGAAAGAAGGCATAGCCCGCATACCGTGGAAAGTCTAAAAGAAACTGGAGGACGACACGTATTCAGAATCCGCATACTAGAGACCGGGCTACCCCCGGCCATGCATCCATCAGCGTATGCTGTTCCACCTTGGATTGGGAGTTTTATAGATTCACGATCTTCGCCCGACTACAATTAGTCAGCACCTCTAGCAGAGACATGACCGTGCTAGGGGTCTGCTTCCAGCCGCTCTCGCGTGGAGAGTATAGTCGCACTTCCGACAGTAGGAGTAAGGACGGCACGTGCCCCAGCCAATACTGGGATTACATGTTGATCCCCTTGCTTCCTCTGACGGCTGACGGCCAACTTAGTATGGTATATCTCGTCATTTTTTTTTGTATTTTGTTTCATATATTATTTGAAATTTTTGGTATACTTTTTTTGTAAAATATATTTATTTTGTAAATGGGTAGACTTTGTAGTTCTCTGAGATGTTTCAAGATTAATTATTATTATTATTATTTGAGAAAGGGAGTCTCCCAATAGAGAAGGTGCGAGGCACTGCAACCATGGAGGTCTTTTGTGCCTGTAGGCTCTCCCTAGCTAGACAAAAGTTGCTCTGCTTCCCTAATGAAGCAGAGCAGATCTTTTGTCGAGGAACGCACAATATGCTCGGGACCTGCGGTATCCACGTGCAGATGTTTCCTCCTAGTCCACACCAAGGCTGGACAGTCGCACAGAATGTGTTTGGTTGTCTCGTCGTCCTCTTTGCAAAGTCTGCACTCAGCATCAGAAGACAGACGCATTTTGGTGAGGTGATAGTTCACCGTATGATGGCCACTAAGATAGCCAACGAGGAGGTGAAGATCCCTCCTGGAGAGTAAGCTGGTTTTCCGGTCGACCACGGGATTGATAAGCTCCTTGGCTTGCCGCATCCCTGGTTGGACCGACCAGTAGCGATCAGTCAACCTAACAGCCCAGGTTTTAACAATAGCTGAGATGGTTGACCAACCCAAGCCACAGAAGGGCTCAGGGCCGGAAAAAGTAGCTGACGAACCGGCCCTAGCAAGTTCGTCCGCCAGCTCATTGCCCTGGATACCAGAGTGTCCAGGTACCCATAGAAGGGTGACGTTGTTAGTAAGAGACAGTCTCTGGAGGCAGTTCCAGCAATCGGCCACCAGTCGAGAGCTTACTCTTTTGGAGGAGAGGGCTAAGATGGCGGCTTGACTGTCAGAGAAGATATAGATGTTCGCTCCTCTAATCCCCTTCTCTAGGATCAGACGGCAGCAGAACTCGATGGCATGAACCTCAGATTGGAAAACTGTGGGCCATTTGCCCATAGCAATTGAGGTTTCAGAGTTGGGTCCAAAGATCCCAGCTCCAACCCCCTGATCAGTTTTAGACCCGTCGGTATACCAGTGAATACCGTAGGGGTCGCTGATGGGGTTGCCAGTGTCCCAGTCCTTCCGGTCCGGGATGAGGGTTCTGAATTTAGCACCAAAGAACAGTTCCCTAGTCATAGTATCTGATCTAGTGCAGATATCTATGCCAGGAATATCTTTGATCAGGCTAGCATGTCCTGATTCGGTAGCTAGAAACCCTGATTGGAGCTTGATTCTAAGAAGGCTCAAAGCAGCGACTTCTTTAATTTGGATGTGCAGCGGAGTCAGATTCAGTATCGATTCAATTGCTGCGGTGGGACAGGTACGAAGTGCACCTGTCAGTGAGAGGCACAGCTGGTGCAGGATTTAAGACCCCAGATTCTACCAAAGAATCTCCTGCAGGCCCACATGGCATGGGTCGCCTTTGTGAGGGTGTTGCTGAGGTGGGAGTTCCAATTTAGTCTTTTATCGAGGGTCACCCCTAGATATTTGACTTCGTTGGATAGCCCCACAGAGGAGCCGCTGATATAAAGTTGACCAATGTCAACGGAATAGCGCCTAGTGAAAGTAACTATAATAGCTTTTTGTGGATTGATGCTAAGACCAACATCTGCGCACCATCTACTTACCGTGTTCAGAGCTGATTGCATCAACTCTGTCACGGTGCTGGTATAGTTCCCGGTCACTATTAGAGCCAGGTCGTCAGCATAGCCGATAGCTTCAACGCCCTGCTCGGAGAGTAAGACTAGTAGTTCGTCAACTACTAAGGACCAGAGTAGGGGGGATAGAACCGCTCCCTGGGGACAGCCTTTGACTGCATTAATGCATGCAGTCGTGGAGTCCAGGGTGGAAGTGATAATCTGGTGTTTGAGCATAGCTTCAATCCACCGGATCAAAGGACGGGCAGTTCCTCTACGTTCTAGAGCAGTAGAGATTGACCCGTAGCCGATATTATCAAAAGCACCTTCTCTATCCAGAAAATAGCACAAAGCAATGTTCTTGGATACAAAGGCTCTTTCAATTTTTCCCACTAACCTGTGGAGAGCGACCTCCGTCGATCTGCCGGCTATGTACGCAAACTGCGTGGGATGCAGAGGTGTCGACGTCTGCAGAGAGCACCGAATGTGCATATCTATAAGTCTTTCCGCCGTTTTAAGCAGAAAGGAAGTAAGACTGATCGGCCGATAGGACTTAGGCTGGTCAAGCGGACGATTCCCTTGCTTGGGGATGAATACTACATTAACTCTCCGCCAAGAGATGGGTATGTATCCCCAAGTAAAACTAGCTCTAAGAAGGCCGACCAGTGGATCAAGAATATGAGCCATGCTGTTTTGAATAAGGGCTGGGAAGATTTTGTCACCCCCTGGGGCTTTGAAAGGAAAAGAATCTACAGCCCATTTGACCTTTTCGGGGTCGAAGATGGATCCAGATAGGCTGAATCCGCGTGAGTCCGGTGACAAAGTGGCGTCATCGCGACCGGAGAGATCTGGATTCGCCACAGAACCCGGGAAGTGGACTTGCAGTAGAAGCTCAAGTGTTTCCCTGCGATCTTGAGTGAAAGAGCCATCTGCTCTTTTAAGAAGCCCTATTCCATTAGACGACCCTTTAGCCAATACTTTATGAAGCCTCGCTGCCTCTGGCAGCGATTCTAAGCTACCACAGTAGCTGCGCCATGTATCGCGTTTAGCTCGTCTAATGCTTTTGTTGTAGTTGGTAAGAGCGTCCCTATAAACGTCCCAACTAGTACGGTTAGATTTAGCCTTATTAAAAAGACTTCTAACCCTCCTTCTAAGGACAGCCAGTTCCTCATTCTACCACGGAATTTTCCGATTGACCCTTAGGGTCTTCTGGACTGAGCTGTCCTCGAAGGATGAGATAAGCACATCTTGGAGCAGATTGGCAACGAGTTCTATCTCACTGATAGAGTTAGGATTGCTGACCAATAAGTCTGCTTTGAAAGCTACAGAGGCTTTGAAAAGCTCCTAAGTTGTCTTTTTGGGACAGAAGGAGTTTTGGCGAATTTCGACTTGGCCAGGAAGGTCAAACCTGATGTGCGGATGGTCTGACAAAGTGGCTTCGTCTGTAACCCGCCAGTTAACAAGCAAACTCGCTACTGAGTTGCTGATAGGGTGAAATCTAAAACCCCTTCCCTAATAGCATTAGTAAAAGTAGTCTAAGAGGGACTTACCACGTTTGTTGATGTCGCTGTTCCCCCAGATCGTGTGATGTGCATTAGCATCACAGCCGATCACGAGTGGCTTTTTGTTGCGACGACAGAATTCTACCAGCCGCTGGACCTCTGCTGGGGGTACATCATCCACATCGCCCGGGAAGTATGCGGAGGCGATCACAACTTCCCGGACACCGTCTGCACCTCAATAGCCGTTGCCACCAGGTCTCTGTGGATGAAGTTAGTTAGTGGGAAATGTCTGACACTGTTATCCAAAAGTATAGCAGTGCGAGGGGCACCCCCCATACGGTCATATAACAACTTACATGATCCACATGATAGTCCACGTATAAGGCCACCGATCAGCCATGGTTCTTGGACGAGAGCCAGGTTGATTTGATCATCACAGACGACCCTGCCCAGTGTGGCCGACGCTCCTCTGGCGTGGTGCAGGTTCGCCTGGAGCAATTTAAGTCTGCTCATTCTCCCTTCTGATGGCAGTCGTGAGAAGGCCACTTGCCTTGCCCCCCCGAGAGTCATTACAACGAATGCTCTTCGGCGGTCTGGAGGCGCCGCTCGGGGAGGTCGCCTTGCGACCCCGCTCACGGGAGGCACCCTTGCGGGTGGGTTGCGGCCCGAGGTGCAGGCAGTGGGCCTGATCGAGGCACCTCAGCCGGTTATCGGACGGTTACCACACGTCAAACACCTAGCTGGGCCCTTCGGGGCCGTGACCACAATGGCCGGTGGGGTAGGGGAAGGAACCTTGGGTACCGATCCGGCCGCAGCGCTGGTGGAGGCCACAGGGTCAACCACTGCTTACATCTCAGAGGGAACCACTGGCGCCGTTGCCGGAGGGGCACTGGCAGGAGAGGGTGAGGATGGGGATGTAGCAGGGGTGGCGGAGGAGGCTTTGGGAGCTGAATTCTTGAGGATTACCTTGACCCTGCCAAAACAGAATTTCGCCCTCCCTTAGCACTCCGTCAGAGTCCTGTACGACTCCTCGTTAACCAATATTGCGAGGTGAGTTGTTGTGCCGTTCAGGCTGTGCTGCACCCCCCGCCATAACTTCGTGGAGAAGCTGCTGGCGTTCTGGAGCCCAATGTAGTCCAGGATGGTCGCAGGAGTAAGCTCAGCGCTACTTGGGAAGTTGTGCTGTTATCCTCGCACACCAGAAGCAGCCACTCATTTCGGGGAATACAGCCCTCGAAACCTGGGCTAACATCTGGTGTGGAGTGCAACAGCACCGCCTTTAAAATACTGGACTTCAACGTAGCCAACTGCTCCGCTGAGAGGGGTTTGGATGAATCAGCCGAAGTGAAGCCCAATTTCACGCTGCTAACCACTTGGCTGAAGATTGGCTTCGTGGACTTCTTAAGAGTCTCTTTGGGCCTCTTTGAAGAGCTAGTGGGCTCGACGATGGTATCGTCAGCGCGCGTCCGTTTAGCCTTGGTGTTAACGGGGGGCGCAGTGGCGATAGCTAGAGCCTCCTCTCTGTTAGAACCCTTTGCGAGTGCAACTTTAAAAAGCTTCTTCTCGCGGCTCTTCAGTTTAACAAAGGCATCCTTAGATTCCAGCCGCAGCAACTGGATCTGAGAGCCTGCTTCCGTAAGGCCTGACCTCTGAGAGGCCACGGAAGCGTCGTCAGCAAAGCTGATTCGGTCGCAGTCAGCTTCCTCATCCGAGGACAATACCTCGACGGGTTGCGGCCGGACTGAACCGCTACTGGACGGAAGTTCAGCACTAGCGAACCCTGTGTCCAAGGGAGTTCGTGGCCTATCCGGGTTCCCTAGAATACTAGAGTCGAGACCCATAGTATTTGGGGTGGACGCCAGCAGCCCACTGGCTGCAGTGCTGGTGTAGGGGTCAACCGTGAAGGCATCGCCCAGGGATGATACTATTGAAGCCGTATCAGACTTTTCTATTTTTAAATTTTTATCCAAAAAGTTGATCCCACGAGTTGGCGGGAAAGAAGGCATAGCCCGCATACCGTGGAAAGTCTAAAAGAAACTGGAGGACGACACGTATTCAGAATCCGCATACTAGAGACCGGGCTACCCCCGGCCATGCATCCATCAGCGTATGCTGTTCCACCTTGGATTGGGAGTTTTATAGATTCACGATCTTCGCCCGACTACAATTAGTCAGCACCTCTAGCAGAGACATGACCGTGCTAGGGGTCTGCTTCCAGCCGCCCTCGCGTGGAGAGTATAGTCGCACTTCCGACAGTAGGAGCAAGGACGGCACGTGCCCCAGCCAATACTGGGATTACATGTTTCTTCCCCTTGCTTCCTCTGACGGCTGACGGCCAAGATTAATTAAATAAATCTTTATATCTATATTCACAATTAATTCACACAAATTTTAACAAATAATCAACAATTTCAATTAAAGAATTTGCTTACCAATGCTCTATTTGGAGTACACAATTAATTTTCGGTTTCGGTATCCGCAGAAGTTGATACTGTTGAACAAATTCAATATACTATTCTGAAGATCCCAATGTTATACCACAGAAGCTTATATTTTGAATTCTGTTATTGTTGTTCAGAACACTTTAGTAGATGTCCCACCTTCAAAAGAAATTTATTTTGTTTCTACGCTTGTCCCTGATCAGTCGTCTGACACTACGAGCTTTATTCGGTCTAAATTCCATAAAATACATCTGATAGTACAAAAACTAATAGATTCATTCTTGGTTGGATATCAAAATTTAAGACGCCTTTGAAGTGAGCTAAATAATCTCTACTTAAATAGTTAATCATTCCCTTTTCATGTCATTTCGTTTACTGAAACGTAGTTAAGGTATGATATTCTTTAAATTGAAATCTTTACTAACAAATTTTGCATCTTTGTGGTGGTGTTCTTGTCGCTGTCGATGATATCTTGTTTGCACTTATAGATTTATGTAGTGATATAGCTATTGAGTGAGGAACAACATCAAAGAGAAGAGAGTTCGTTGTATTCGAAGAACCGATTTTACATTCTTTTTCAGCATCTTTCGCAAATGAACTGGTCCCAAATTTCTTTGTTTAGTGACCTATTGCGTTTGTCCGAACGTGCGTAACAGGCAGAAGGGGACATCGGCGACCCCATAAACTATATATATGCTTGATCAGCATCAACAGCCGAGTGGATATAGTACTGTAAGTTTGTCCGTCTGTCTGTATGAATACCTAGACTTTATAGACTATAAAAGCTAGAACATCAAATTTGGAGACATGTAAAAATTGCCATCTATATCAAATTTGCTTTGGAATTTGACCACACTACTCTTCGCCTTTATAAATGACTAAAACACATTGTAAGCAATATTACAGCCACAATTATAAATTAACATCATTAGTTTTACGACCCACATGTTAAGATTCCTAGTGCGGACGCTTGGTAAAAATTTCATTAAGATCGGACTAAAATTATAGATACATATATGCAAAAGTTAACGACCTACTCTTGCGCTTCTCCATTGCTGTCCATTCTGTCACACTATCACCTCAGCGAAACCTTCAAGCCAACTTAACAACAATCATAGTCAGCGTCATCAGTGCCCCAGCGGCGCGCCAATAGCAACAAGAAACAAACGTGCCCGCAACGCCAGCACAATTATTAGAGCAGCATAAGCGACAAACAGCGGATGTTGCGAAACGGGCACAGCGAAGACTGAACCCGCGACTCAGCATTGGGACCGGAGCATGTGGTGCTGAGTCAGTACCATCAAACCATGAGTCAAGCCATCAAACCAAGACCTCTTGGGTCTTGGTCGAGCCAAAGCAGAGCACTTTTGGCATGACTTGGAACTGCGACAATTGAGCTGTCTATTGAAGTTTTATTAAAATCATTTTTAGCAAACGAAGTTATCCCTGCAATCTCTAACCGACTGTTTCCTTCGTCTTTGGCACTTGACGATCCATCTCCACTCATCAACAGGAGGATTGGCCTAAGGGAATGAGCCCGAAGGTCTCTAACAACACGCGGTCAGATGGATTGCATTAATTTATACTCGTATATTCAAGAAATAGTAATACAATAGCAAAGTGGCAATCATATACCGGACACTTCAGCACAGACATTTTTTCCACAATTATTATTTTAATATAACATAGTTGGAATTAGATTTGTCTCATAATGCATTTCTACCCACGCTTCCAAAAACGATATGGTGGTGTGATGGCTAGAGTAGCGGAATGTTGGTCAAATGTGTGTTGTTGTACAACAACACATAATAAATAGAACATTAAATGTTCTTGTCGTACAAAATGACAATTTGACTTCATTTTTCGGTCGGTATCAGAAGTTAATTTGTTTAATTGAAGAAACTTATACTTCTATTGTATTTTCTCTCCCTGTTCGATGTTTTGGCTCCCTTTTGGTTCTTCACAATTGTCTAATAGTTTGAGAAGTTAAAGAATTAAAAGCAAAAACTTTATAAGAATATAAGAAAACTGGGTCTCTCTTGTATTATATCTTTCTCGCTATTTTGTCGCTCGGTCCGAATTCTTAACCCTTAATAATCATTGCTAAAAGGATTATTTGAGAAGGTGCAGACTAACGTTTCAGCGAGACCCGAAACAATTTTATGTCTTCTTCAACTCGAAGACCTTCACCAACATTTTTTTTTAACTGCTGTAAATTTAAAACTTATCTTACCCGCATTGTTCTGCGATATATAGATCTACCACCAGTAACTTTTCAGAATTATCATATATGATACTTAAATTGAGGATTTCAAAGATGCCGAGTTCATATTTATGTAGACTTTATTAAATCTTTAACTCCGTCACTCAGTGTCCTATCTTATATTGATCTACACTAGTCGGCAAAAGTATTTTGTATCGTATGTTTCCTTTGAACCTAGCTACCGCTTGATACCGTTAACTAACAATGTGAAGATGATGAGCAAAACAAAGAATGAATATTTAGCACACAGCATGCCAATTTTTTTACGGTTAACACATTGCATTCTCTTTCTACTGCTAAGAATGCATGCAGACAACTGATTTTTGCTTGGCACAAGTATTTTAACAAATTCATTTAATAAATGGTGTTCTGCCCTTGAGCACATGTAAATTATCAATTTTTTAAATTTAACTTATTAGGATATAAACATTAGTAAAAAAGAAAAGATAACCATTGGTAAAAAGGCTGTTAAGTTCGTTTATAAGATAATCAATAGTAAAACAGTAATACAGCAAATAAGGTAAAAAACCTTGCAAATGAGTTTAATGTGTCGTATAAAACTGTGTATTATAAAACTAAATAGTTTAAAAAACATAACGACTTAAAGGTCCTAAGCGGAAAACAACATTCGCTGACGAGAAAATCCTTGTAAGCAAATCTAAAAAAATCTTCTTGCGAAGCCGTTGAATCGCAATGGAATCTGAGAGCCAGCCGTCCAAAAAGTGAACGTCAAGCAATCAGTGAGCGCACAGCCAGTCGACATTTAAAGGAAAAGGACATGAAGACATATATTGCAAAGGATGTGCTGTATATTTCAAAGTCGTTCTGGAGAAGTGTTTAAAGAACGGATGAAAGCTTTTCAAAGTATAACTCGTCAAATCAAAACAGCTCAGAAGGCAAAAAAGACGACCTGTTTGTGAGAAAATGAGCCAATGGGGGAATCTGTCATGCTGTGGGAACGTGTTGCCTATAATGGGTTGGGTGACTTGGTTCCTATTTCCGGTTCGATGAACCAAGGATCTTAAACGAAAATGCTTTTCCTTCTGAATGATAACCAAGTTTTCACAGGGGAAGTCATTTAGTTCCATTACTGTATTTATTATATATAAATAATTTTCTTTTTGTTATATTTCACACTCGGATACTCATGTATGCCGGCGATATTTAATTTTCACTCCTGGTTTACTATAAATTTAAACTTTTACGAGTATAAATGAAAATTTATGTACGAACGTACAGAGTCAGTCACTTATTTAGATCTTCTTCTTGATTCAATATTAAAGTTTGATAATCATATTTTATCTGCTGGTTATAAAGCTTTATTAAGCATTGGTCTAAGGATTTTAACGATGCCTATATAACTATATATTTATAAATTCTATTGGATCGTACAATATTTGAGTATGGATTAGAGGTCTGCATGAGTACAGTCAAAATTTTCGGCTATTTGAGTACCACAAGCCTGAGCGGAATTCGGCGTGCCGAAACGGTTTCAACAAAGTAAATTGCGCATTGGTAAATGTTGTTTTCGTTGTATGCGAAATGAGTGAAAATCAAACCAATGCGTAATTGATAAAATGAGTAAATTCAGAGTAAGTGTTGCGAGTACTCGGATAAAATTTTGGCATTCTCGTCGTTCATTGCTTGCAGAGCAGAAGTAGCAGAGCAGCAAAAAACGTTATATTAATATTTTTATTAAAAATGCACAGCTTGGACGAAAGCGTAAGTACTTTAGTAAATTGCGTATGTACAGCATAATATATGTACATACTCGTGCATAATATATGTGTAAATAGAATAACAGATAATAATAATAATAACCACGTGCTGTCTTTTCCATGTGTTTGTAATCACGTAAGTCTATGAAGCTTCTATGTTGGTATATTTTGAATTTATAATTAGTGGCTGTGTGTTTTGTTAATAGCTTTCGGATGCAGCAGTATCTACGCATGGAGATATAAAATCCAAACTTTTAAATGGAGAATATATTTTCAACCTTAAAAAGGGGAGAAGTAGAGTTTGGGAAATATTCGCAAATATTAAAGAAAAGGATGGAGAGGACTTAACTGGTGTAGTTGCCTGCAAAAAGTGCTACAGTGTGTATAAATTTACTGGAAGCACTTCAAACTTAGCAAAGCACATATGCTTCATTATGAACACCGATATTGATAATGATACGTCCGTCGAAGTGAACTCGGAAACGAAAGAAGAGGGCGTGGAAATAATAACAAAATGGGCAGTTAAAAATTGCCGCTCCTTTAAAATGATTCAGGATTCCGGCCTAAAACAATTTGCATCGTTCCTTATAAAAGTTGGAGCAACATTTGGGCCAAATGTGAATGTTGAAAAGTTGTTGGCGCATCCCACAACAATATCGCGTAACATTTCAGCAATTTACGAAACTTATTCTGAAACAACAAAACACGAAATTAGTTTTAAACGCTTTGGATATGCGGTGACTACCGATATTTGGACAGATAATTATTTAAGATCGTCATATATTTTATGCACAATACATTTCATTAAGGAAGAAGCGCTAGTAAACCATCTGTTGGCAATAAAATCCATGAAAGGTGAAGCCTGCACTGGTAAGCAAACTATATACATATGTAACTTTTTATTGGTAATTAAATTTCATTTTACCAGTATACCAGTACCAGTATACTAAAGAAAATGCGTGGTATACTAAATGATTTTGGTTGCTCCCTGGAGGAGGAAAAGCCTGTTATAGTGACGGACCGTGGCTCCAATATGATGGCAGCTTTTCGTGATAACCGGCATATTCACTGCATGAATCACTTAATGCACAATTGTGTGGAGAAAGCAGTTAAAGGTGAACAGGAGGTTGCGGATCTTGTTGTCAAATGTAGCAAGCTTGTGAAGTACATTAAGAAGTCTGGGAGCAATTCCAACCTAGGAATTACCTTAAAAAGTCTTTGCCCAACTAGGTGGAATACTATTTTCTATTTGCTTAAGTCAGTGGAGGTCAATTGGGTTGAAATAACAAATATTTTAATTGAAAAAAACGAAACACCCAGAATTAAAGTAAATCATTTGAGCTCAGTTGCCCGTGTACTTTCAGTTTTTGAAGAGGTCTCAAAAAAACTGGAAGGCAGTAACTATCCAACCATTCACTTAACTATTCCATATATAAGAAAATTACAGAAATGTTGCATTGCAGATACAAACGATAATGCCTGTATCGCACATCTGAAGTTCAATTTGTCCGATCAAATTTCAATAATTATCCTTCCATATATTTCTAACTATCATAAAACAGCTCTTTTCCTTTTTCCACCAACTAATAAACTTGTGCAATGCTCAGCGGATGAAAAATTAGAAATTATAGAAGCTTGCAAAAAAATTATGAATACATTTTCGTTAACCTCTGTTAATTCCTATTCTAATAATTCTTTGAGCCAGTGTGACGATGCATTTTCTGATTTTATTCAAGACAGACATCAATTCAATGATATTGACCCCCTAAAGCAAGAAATTGACAGCTACATGAACTTAAATGTCAATTTTACAGATGATTTTAATTGCCTTGAATGGTGGCATATAAACAAAAATATTTTCCCATTATTATACAAAACTAGCTGCACAATTTTTTGTATTCCTGCAAGCAGTTCGGCATCTGAAAGAGCATTTTCAGATGCTTGAAATTTAATTGCTGAAAAACGTTGTACTATTGCTAACAATGCAGATATTATAAACAAAATTATGTTTCTGCATTCAGCCATTAAAAAATAAAATAAATAAACTACATACTTATATATAATAATAAATCCATGTCTTTCTATTTTTCTATGTCTTGCATTGAAAAGCAAAATCAAAACGAAAAAACAAACACGCAATAAATTTGACGGCGCACAACTAACCGAGTACTCGGTCGCGAAACTCATTCGTGCATTGCTTCGCCGTTTTGATATGATAAATTTTCTACTCACGCCTGCACCACATTTGCCAAATCCGTTTTACTCAATGTCTCACTCAATCAGTCAGAACTTTGAGTGAGAGTACCAAACGCTGCTTTGACTGTATTCATGCAGACCTCTAGTATGGATCTATTATCGGGTGACCCCGTACAGGGTTCACGATAGATTTGAGTCAGTCCAAAAGAAATTTATTATTTTTTCTCTCAATAGTCTTACTTGGAACTCTAGTACTCTAATATTCAAACCTAGCACTTTTATCCATACTTAAACATTACAATACTACATTAGTCTAGTAGTTAATTATTATTCTCATTCCGCATGAATTCAGCGTTATCCGATCTTTGAGTCGCTAAACCACTTGAATATAATGCCGCTAGTTGTTTGATTTCTAGTATAATTAACATCTTAGTTTATTCTTAGCTATGACAGTAAACAAATAAATTATGGGATGATTTAGTACATTTTATGAAATTTAATTATTATTTATACAAGCTCGTCAACAAATGCTGCTTCCAGTTCTGCAATATACTCAGTATCATCATCATATTTAGTATTGTGTATGGAAATCATCGAGTGGTCCCCATCATTATGGTTTAACGGTTGATTATTATTACACGTTGGTTTTAAGTTGATATTAATCGGATTCTTAATATTTTTATGATTTTCAAAAAGCATTGGTCTCGATATTTCACTTGATTTTTTAGTTTTCTCTTTAGGTTCAAAATCACTAAACATTCCATTTTTAAAAAGCACTATAGTCGGAGACTCACTTTCTGACTGAAAATATTCACAGTCTACCTTAGTTTCTAAAGCGACAGATTGTTTTTTATAATTTTCATAATGTGCTTCAGCAGGTCTAGATAAGTGTTGTGCGTTTTTTTCTCGTAGCTCAAAAATTAAGCTTTCCTTTTGTGAGTGTAGAATTTTTTCAAATGAGTCGAGCATAACTTTACAAAAACCACGTATTTCAAAGCATGGATCTTTTTTGCAAGAGTCATGTAAGAAATAAAGAATTATTTCATTAGGTGAAGGATAACGAAGATTTCGCAATTTAAAAAATGTAAATAAAATTTTGTATATTTCTAATCGACAGTGCCAATCATTATAAGCATTTTGAATAATTATACGACTCTTCAAAATGTCCATGGCGATTTCCAATAATGTGTTAAATACATCCTGTTAAAAAACACATAGATAAGAATATATTTTAATTTTTAAAATAAATATACATAGGTAAACGAGTATCACAATTTCAAATACCACATACCGTAAGTAATGACGGCTTTAATAAATATCCAACTGACAAAATTAACGTGTTTAAACATCGTAAAGCTTGTAGACAAACATTATCACTGTTTTTATTAATAAATGACTCCCTTCGATAATATTGTTCATACATTGTAGAATAGGTATCTGTGCATTTATTTGTAGAATAAGGTAAACACTGCAAGATAAAAATGTTTTAAAAAAATGTAATGAAAGAAAAACTCGCTTTATATTCACCTTAGAAACCATATACGTTCGATCAATTTTTATATCTTTTAATATATTCGTGATCAGGTTATCTACAATTAAATCGTATCCGTTTCCCTCAACAAATGTTGAAAGCCATAATATAATAACTTCATAGACCTTAGCTCTCAAATTACTGAAAATATAAAAACAAAAAATACATTGAATTTAAAAAACTAAAACTTTATCATTAAGTATGTATTAATTTTAATATTCAGATTTAATAAAAGTAAAAGTGAATTCTTAAATTCGGCATGTGGATTCTCAAATTCTTAACACCAAATTTAACCCAAGCAAATGCGTTAAGCCATTCTGGCATGATGTTTTAACCCGACTAAATATGGATTGATTTTTAATTTTAATTAAATATATGTACGTGCATAATTAATATTTTTTCGCTACCATCTTACATAAAATGTACTTACACATATTTTAATTGGAATCCATTATGCGATGATGTGTTGTTAAGAGCCGCAAGAAGAAGTTCTGTTATCAATCGAAAATGTTTCCTGAGTTGAGTGTGGCAGCTTAAACAAGAAAAATAAGAATCATAATTACTTCAACTGTCACAAATTTGTGTGATTTCATAAGGAATCATTTATTAAACAATAAAAATGTTCTAGTTATCGAAACACATTTTTCTTAACACATTCGTTGACATAACAAGTAAGAAATATAATACACTGTTTATATCTTGGACGTGGACGTACTAACGGCAGTACGATCAAGTGGTACAGCTACACCAAGCTCGGTCTTGTTAACGCGCGGACCTAGGCAGACACGACCACCCGCCCATCCGACCGAGGGGCAACCGCATAACGTGCGGGAACGGAGGTCGCGAACACTTAACACAGACAAAACAACCAAATTGTATTAACAAAAAGAATAAAATAATAATAATAATACTATTACTATTAATAAAAATAATTAGAACTATTCTTAAATACGAGCTAATGTATCTAGGAGTAATGTTTTAATTTCTAAGGTAGTGCTTGTATTATTAACTAGACTAGAAAAGTTATTATAATTTACACATAAAATACGGAAATGATTGTGACTGGCATATTTAGTACTACAACGGGAAAGTGAGAGGGGAAGGAAATTTCTAGTCGTTCTGACCGGAACGGCAAAGCTAATCTGACTTGTCAACTGCAATGAGTCAATTTCGCCAATGATTAGTCTATGTAGAAACACTACACCTAGCATAGTTCTACGGTCAGAAAGAGAAGGAAGGTTTAGTAATAAAAGTCTACTACGATAAGAAGGCAATCTAATTGTGGGATTCCAGCTAAGACCACGAACGTTTAATAAATCCAAGGACACCCATGGCTCTATTAGAAGCAGCCAAAATATGCTTATCAAACTTTAATTTTGAATCAAGAAAGATACCTAAATCAGTTACTGACTCTATTCGCTTAAGTGGAGTATCATTAAGATGATAATTATTTAAATGGAGAATACCCCTAAAAAATGTCATAAGTTTACATTTATTGCAATTAAGATTTAATAAATTTATAGCATTTAAATAAGATACCAGCTACCAAATTTTAGGGTACAAAATAACTAAGAAAGCTACAGTCGAGTTGATTCTCATTTCCAAAACGACACCGGAACAATAATCACGTGCGTGTTTCTATGAACTGTGTTTTTATTTCAGTGTATTTTCAATGCACGTGCTTAACTTTTACAACTTTTTAAACATTGTCCATTGCTTTAACTTTATTAATTTAAATTGCATCTGTTTAATTTTTAAATTTTGTATTATTTATTTTTAAATAATTAGTATGGGTAGTTTTGTCAATCTTTCGGCAGAAGTGCCAAGAGAAAGATGTTGAATCTGATTTGATTAGTTTTGCCGAAGACCCGTCTGCCTCAGCAACCCACATCTTCTTGAAATAAGCCTATTGAGTCCATGAAGCCAGTTTTGCAGCCAAGTGGTGAGCAGCGTTAACTAACGTTTGATTTCCGCTGGCTTTGAAATAATTTGGGTGCAAGTAGACGAGAAGCTCAGACAAGAGCAATAGGAAACAGAATCAGAAAAAAGAAACATTCAACAGAAGCTTACAATGCAATATCAGCAGATGAGCATGTGACGTGGATTGATGTATAATTTACATTCCGTTAAACGCAATTTAGATAAATGCGCTATTTAATATGCTTAAGGTTTTACTTTATATAATACATACATATGTATGTACATATATACGCCAACTGTTTTGTAGAAGGGTATTACAACTGTCTGTCCCAATTTCGCGGACATATTGTTTCACGCAGATTAAGTTGGTTTTAGATTTTGGTCGGGGCTTTTTCTTCCCCCTA
Source organism: Drosophila pruinosa (assembly GCA_018150935.1). Lineage (NCBI taxonomy): Eukaryota > Metazoa > Arthropoda > Insecta > Diptera > Drosophilidae > Drosophila > Drosophila pruinosa. The sequence goes on from JAECWR010000034.1 coordinate 1,526,911, forward strand.
TATCGAAAAAAAGCAAAAGGTATGCGCAGTTTTAAAACTATAACTTTCATTTTTCGTATGCACAGTAATAATAACCATCTCAATGATTATACTTCTTTAGGGTGAAATCAATTGCAAATCCACCTGATCTTTAAAATATTAAATAAACCTTATATAGTGCAACCAAATTAATAATTTAACGTGTGTATTTCGGTATATTTTTTATTTAAAAATAATAATATTCTGAAAAATAGTTCATTTCAATAGTCCCTCCTCATTTTTTTTGCATTTCTTGAATTTCTGCATTTAGTAAAAAGGGTGGTCAGTATTTGACTGTATTGTTCTTATATTTAGATGATAATTCTTTTAAATAACGGTTGGTTATTATTAGTTATATAAGTAATTGAGAAATTTTGAGAGTTAAATAAATTACAAGTATTTTCAAATATCCCAGGTGGTCAATTATTCTACTTAGTATTACTAGATGGGGTGAAAAGTAACCTCCTTGACCACCAGAATGCACTGCTGCAAAAAAGGTCATAGTGAATTGTAGTCCGTTCATAGGCAAACATGCCAAATTTCCGTGCAATACTGCCCTTAGTTTTGTTTTGACAGTTGATTGTTGTTGACGTGTTTGGCAACATGTTCATGGACAAAAACAATTTTCGTCATTATTTTTTGAGAGGCAAAACGGCAAAGGAAACAAAAGAAAATTTGGATAAATATTATGAGGCTAATGCTCCGTCAGATTATACCGTCAAATATTGGTTTCGAGAGTTTCGTGGTGGCCGCAACTCCACTACTGATCAAGACCACAGCGGCAGGCCCTCCGATGCAGTCACAGAGGACAATGTCAAAAAAGTACATAAAATGGTGTTGACAGACAGGAAAGTGAAGGTGAGCGATTTGTCGGAAAGGTTTTGGCGTCGGTTTTCTGAGATTGTCATGGCATACTTTTCGTGGACTACCTTGAAAAAGGAAAAACCATCTACAGTGAGTATTACTGTACACTATAGGAGCGATTGAAGGCCGAAATCACTGCAACACGGCCTCACATGAGCATCGCATCCATGACTAAAATGAATGACTTAGGGCTCCAATTGCTTCCGCATCCACCCTATTCGCCCGATTTGGCTCCCTCGGACTATTATGTCTTCCTAAACCTCAAAAGATGGCTTATCAATAAAAAATTCAGCTCACGCGAGAAAGTCATTGACGCCGCGGAGGTTACTTTTCACCTCACCAGTAATTGCATACATTTTTGTGGTGTCATTTGCATATTATCACGTTTTCATCTATTTTTATATATATGTACATATATGTGATTTCAACTAATTTTTAATCATAAAATGATTAAGCAAATTATTCAAATACACACAAAATATAGAGGAACTGTTCACAGTAAAACAATTACACTCTGAACGCGGTGATCTTCGAGGCTGTGCTGTTAAGTATTAATCCTGGTGGTTTCGAGGACTGTGATCCATCATTGAGTAAATAATACATAGTCTTCAACTGACAAAAAAAGCAAATCCAATCACAAGTACACAAGTACACAACATAAAATTTGCTGAACAGTACTGCGAAACGAGCTTGCAGATATTCACATATCTTAATGTGAGGCGCTATTACAACCTAAAATGTTCTTTTATTTCAACATTTGATTTGATTTCTAACTTTATAATACCATTATATGCATTGTAACATAAATCGTCCACCATAAACAGATTTGTTTTGTGCCGTTGTTCACTGCAGAACAAGACATAATCGTCTACAGTATACCTTAGCATTTTAAGTTTATTCTTTTAAAATCTTTATCATATTCAGCATTCTTTTCTATTTTCTGTGGGGCGCTGTCTATGATTCAAATTGGCATAGTTAATCAATGAATATAAAATGTGATATTCGTTGATGTAATTTTCGACACTTAACTTATTTGGATGTTGACCTACTAACGGCAGTACGATCATCTAGTCCAGCGACACCAAGCTTGGGCTAGTTATTGCAAGGACTCAGGCAGATGCAACCTAGCAACTGCGCAAAAGACCGAGGGCAAAACAAAAGATTAACACTTATTTTTAAGTACCAGAAAGTGTTGCAAGAGTAAATATTCAGATTGAAAAAAAATTGTTAGTATGCAATGATATAAATTATTGAAATGTCCACACAACATACGAAAATAATTTTTACTAGACTAGTAAATTACTAATTATTCTGAGCGGAACGCAAGCTAATCCAGCTTGTCAACTCCGATGAAAGAATTTCACCAATAATTCGTCTATATAAAAATATTATACCTAGCATGATAGAAGAGAAGGAAGTTAAGATATAAGAGTCAACGATACGCAGGCAATCTAATAGTAGGAGTCCAGTTAAGACTACAAAACCTATCTTATCACCATGCGCGTGATACCTATGATAGCGAAAATAAAGATTTTCATATTGAGCAGCAACTAATCTTAATAAGTTATCGGACGATGCAAATGAGTACCTCGCGGGCTAGTTTAAAAAATTGCGTTTTTCCGAAAATGGCACATTTACCTACTCGTATCAGGTATCCCGTGGTGGTCTTATAAAACTTTTTACCAATTTCAAAAATAATCCAAAAGAAACATTGTTAAAGGCTGCCAAACACATAAATATAGATACTCGTATATATGTACATTAAGAAATTTTACTTTAGGACTAGAATATATTTTAAGATTACCATAAACCAAAAAATTTTTTCAAAATTCAAAAGCAATGACTAATTTTCAATTCTAAAATATTAAACAATGAGTTATAATAATAAAATAAACTCAACTCGTTTTCATTATGATAGGCTAATTAAAACCCCATGCACCACCTAAGAGATATGTTAATTTAAATACATACTGCCGCGCAAGTGAATAGGTTTGAAATATCTTATATTTTTATACCCGCCTATCCAAAGGGTAGAGGGTATTATAACTTTGTGCCGACCGAAAATGAATGTAATAGGCAGAAGCAAGCATCTCCGACCCCACAACGTATATATATTTTTGATCAGCATCAACAGCCGAGACGATATAGCCATGTCCGTCTTTCCATCCTAGATCTCAGAGACTATAACAAATTTTTCGGGAGAGTACGTAATCAGGTGCTGCTACACCTTATTATGTCCGTGACGTAATAATGGTGTTCAATAAACCTAATAAAGTGCCGCCAAGCTAATAATTTCAAGCAAAGAAAATTAATATATTTTTTTTGTATACTTTTAGTATATTTTTATTAGTATATTTATGAAAAATATAATATAATATTTCGATGGTAAAATTGGGTGGCGGGTATCTCACAGTCGAGCAAACTCGACAGTAGCTTTCTTACTTGTTTTCTTTCTTTCTTTGTTCCAATTGAACTTCTTTCTATCTTTCACTTTTGATTTTAACCTTCATTTGTTTACATATTATATGCAAGAAAAAAGTAGTGGGACAAATGCAACGGTAATTCAGAATTTTGCTTTCATCGTGAAATTCGTTAAATCTGTGCTTTATTTTTAGCTCATCTGAATAGGTTTTACACTTTTGACTTCACTTTTTGTTTGACTGCGTGATTAAAAAGTTGAATTCTTTTGTATTCTAAAATGTAAAGCATCTTTTATCAGTTTTTTGTAAAATGGGCCGTGGATTAACTTTTCCTTTACCGTGGAACAACGAGTGGAAGACATTGGTCTTCTCCGACGAATAGAAATGCAACCTCGAAGCAAAGGATGGCTATAACTACTATTTTTTAAGTCATCACACTTGTGCAGGTGAAGTAATGGTATGGGGAGCAATATCGTTTTATGAAACAAGCGAGCTCCAGTTCATCACCACAAAGATGTACGCAAATGTGTACAAGACTGTGCTCCAAAAGGCTTTTCCCCAGTTTTCGGAGATTTATAGACATAATGGACGTATCAACATGATAACGCTCCCATCCATACCGCTCGGGATGTAGACAGTGAATTAAAGACCAAAACGTAAAATTACTTGAGTGGCCGCCTTACTCCCCTGACATTAACATTATCGAGATCATTTGGGGACTTTCGTTCAGGAGAGTATATGAAGGAGGAAGACAATTCAGTGACCCTCAGACCCTAGATTGGACAATTAAAATAAATGAAATAGAAAAATATTTTAATTCCTTACCAAACCGAATGTTTGAAATAATTAAGAATCATACAAAATACTGAAAATTGCTAAAAAAAAATGTCCTTTATTTTTTAAGTTGCTCAGCGCCTTCAAATTTTACTTTATACATATAAATGTATACTTTTATTTAATAGTTTTAGTGGTCAAGCCACTTCACTTAAAAAAATTGTTTTTGAAAAAATAATAAAAAGGATATAAAAACAAAACTAACAGAAAAGAAACTTTGCTATTTAACAAATTACATATTGCTTTTCACAAATAAATTTATTTCGCTTAAATCGGAGTGCTTGTTACAGATTTCCAACGTTTCAAACCTGATAAAAAAAGTTAAACCTATTCACTTGAGCGGCAGTGTATATAGTTAGCTTAAAATTGGCACACGTGCAGCGTGGCCATTTCATTTTCTCCGAATTATCTCCCTTGATATTTAATGATATGGTATATTATAAAGAAAAATGTATCAATGCGATGAATTATAATCTACAATATGCACACTCAAGTACCTTAACCTTACAGATCTGCTTTCATTATTTGCCAAATTTGTGTACTTTATGTCATCAAAAATGTCGAAAAAAAATAACGATACATGAGTAAAGTCATGTGGAATATCGTATGTGGAATCATTACCATTTTAATTAGTTTTTTTTTTTGAATTGGTTAATTTCATATTTATACTTCATATAGGGTAAAATGCGAATATTATATATTCCAAAATATGGTTCAAAATTTGACAACACAAACAATTCGTTAAATTGTTAATAACAAACTAATGTTCCAATGAAATGGCAGAAATTGTTCATAGTCATTTATTAATACTCTACTAAATAGATTTATGTATGCATTGATATAGATATATGGTTACTATTAATGAGCACAGGGACTACCAAATTTGTATTATTAAATATTTTACTTACATGTATATTAGTACTTCCAAAAGCTCAATCAATTTTGTATGTATTTCACCAATAATCGAATTGTTTAGAAAAGTTGTACACCTCACTGCCAATCCGCGTTCAACAAGATTCAAAATATTTGTTGGACTTATTGATTTCTTTGAAGGATATGGATAGCTGCAAAAACGTATAACCTTTCATATATGATTTTAAAATAAGGTTAAAATCACGTACCATAAGGCTATTTTAAGAAATTCTATAACATTGCAAAAGCGTCTGCAAGCCTGTGATGCTCTTTGGATAGGATCAGGTTTTAATATCATCGTAAAGTAATCAAAACCTTGTATTGGATCAGCCGAATAAAAAGTATTCTCATACAAATGGAAAGCCTTTCTTAAAAGAAAGTTTAAATTGGCCAATATACTAAGTTGGTAATGTTTCCATTGAGTTTTTTGGTTAAAATTTCCAGTGTTATTAGAATTGACCAGTATTTGTTGCAACAACAACCAGCAACACCCGCTATGATAAACCACGTCTTTGTTTTTGCTGTCCAATATGCCAACTAGATATTGTATTACTAAGTGCTTTGCGGATTTACTAGGTCCAGGATAATATTTTAAGCATTGTTTTACTGATTTTAAAACAGAAACCGTACATGACACCGTTGTGTTTTGTCCAATGATACTTAAGTTCCCGTAGAATTTTAATATCAGCGTAGATCCAAACCATTTCGAAGTATCGGGTACAGTTTGAATATTTATCAACAGTAATCCTGAAAAAATTAAATTAATTACGAATTTAGTACGCTTGTTTCTTAAATTAGTATAAAATATAAGTAAAGAATGCTCTAATAAGAGACTGACCACTAACGCCAAAGATGCGATCAGACTGTATTCTGTACCCGTCTTTCTAAGGGTACATGAGTATTATAACTTTGTGCAAACCGAAAATGTATATCAGCATACAGCCGAGACGATATAGTCATGTCTGTATGTCTGGACCAAAATCTTGACTTCAGAAGCTAGAGCACCCAAATTTGATGACAAGATGTAGTAATATAGCCAGTGAATCAAGTTTGTTTTTTGTTTGTTTTTCGCGCGATTCGAAAAGCAAACAAACTTAATTATGATCAGACATTAAACACAGAACATATTCAAGAAATACTTTAAATGAGCGAAATCTAATCCAGTTGCTGTCAATCTGTGCTAAAATAACGGTATTCAATAAACCTAAGTAATTGCAGTCGGGCTCTGTTTAGTACTTTTTTAATTATATTCTTGAAAAATTTTATATTTCGGTGCGCGCTGATCAACATCCTAGCACTAATTATACGTAGAAATATTTCAAGCATCACTAAGGTGGAAAAATTTCATTTCTCATATGAACGGGAAATCGCATCTTTCAAAATAAGTGTTCCTGCCGAGCATTTTAGTAAAGTTTTCTCTAAAGACTTTTGACCGGAATACTTAATTATTAAAGAGTATGTAAATAAAAAGAAAAATCGGCCACCGATTTTACTTCCAAATGTTACCACTAATTCCTCTAAGCCTCAAACTCCATCTGATAGCTCAAAAAACTAACTTCTCTCCTGTAAGAGGCCTTTGTAGTAAACTTAATAATGTTTATTTAGAAAGCTTAAATTTTCCTTTTCATGTCATTGCCTTCACTGAAACTTGGTTAAGGCATGATATTCTGAATACTAAAATCTTTACTACAAATTTTCTGTCTATTGGCGTGATCGCATGTGGCGTCGTGGTGGTGGTGTACTTATCGCTGTCGATGTTGATATCTCTCTGAGCACGTAGATTTATGTAGTGATTTTGATATCGAATTTGTAGCTGTAAAACTAATTTATTGTAGTTTTAGTATCTTTATCACCTGCTCATATATACCTCCTGCCTCAGATAACTCTCTGTATTTATCCCATTTTTCTGTAATCAATAGTATATCTGAAATGCTTTCTGATCGTGATTTCTTAATAGTTCTTGGAGATTTTAATATTTCTGGAATTTCGTGACTTTCTTCATGTGAGTCCAACGTATTGAATCCTTCGTCAACTCGTGTCTTTGTTGATAGCCTTTTTGATATAGCTTTGTCTCAAGCCAATTCTATACCAAATTGTCCAGGTAAAATGCTTGATCTGATTTTTGTTTTGGATCCCAATACCTGCACGGTGTCCAGATCAAATCCTATTTCCTCACCTGAGGATCCCTACCACCCTAATTTGGAGGTGTTGATTGACTTACCAACAAGTGTTTCGGATGCAGGTGTTTTGCCGGATAAGCGAGTTCGTTGTTTTCGGAAGACCGATTTTAAAAAACTTTCTTTGCTTCTTTCGCGTACTGACTGGTCCCAACTTTCTTCCTGTATTGACCTGGACAAGGCAGTTGAAATTTTTTATTCTACATTAAACTCTCTGTTAGATGCTTGGGTTCCCCTTGGTACTCCACAATTGTCTAATAGACCGTTATGGTGTACTAAAGAACTAACAAAGTTAAAGAATAAAAAGTCAAAGTTATATAAAAAATATAAGGAAACTGCCTCTCAACACTTCCAACAACATTATTTTTTGTTAAAAAGACAGCTTTTAATGATCGTGGCATTACCGATCTGTTTGCTGATTTTTTTCAAACGACCTATTCCACATCAACTTTTTATAGAGCCCAGTCTTATCCGTATCAAGTAAACCAAGCGAATTGCATTTTTGGTCCGTTACTTTCTGAAAGTTAACTCTTACGTGAACTTAAGTCATGTAAACCAGTTTTTTCTCCTGGCCCTGACGGAGTTCCTAGTTGCATGCTTAGGTTCTGTGCAGAGGGAATTTGTAAACCACTTTTAAAATTATTTGAATTGTCTGTTAAGTTGTGCTCTTTCCCTAATCTTTGGAAAGAGTCTTATATTATTCCTCTCTTGAAAAAGGAATATAAATCCAACGTTCAAAACTATAGAGGTATCTCTAAGTTGTCTGCTATTCCCAAAGCATTCGAGAAACTAACTTCTCAACTGCAACACTGCTGTAAATCTATAATTTCACCCTACCAACATGGGTTTGTGAAATGTAGGTCTACTACCACTAACTTATTAGGATTCTCATCCATTGTTATTGAAGGGTTCCAATCGAAAATGCAAACGGATGTAATTTACACTGATTTCAGTAAGGCTTTTGATTCTGTCAACCATAGTCTCTTATTATACAAGCTCAATCTTCTTGGATTTCCACAGAACTTAATTTTGTGGATATCTTCATATCTTAAATGATCTACTGTCCGTTATATCATACTCTCGGATACTTAAGTATGCAGATGTTAAGATTTGTCTGACTTTTAATGATCCCGTATATAGCCTCAGATTGCAATCTGACCTTGATTGTTTTCAAACGTGGTGTGCTATAAATTTATTAAATCTTAATTGCAATAAATGTAAACTTATGACATTTTTTAGGGGTATTCTCCATTTAAATAATTATTATCTTAATGATACTCAACTTGAGCGATTAGAATCAGTAACTGATTTAGGTATCCTTCTTGATTCAAAATTAAAGTTTGATAAGCATATATTGTCTGCTTCTAATAGAGCCATGGGTGTCCTTGGATTTATGAAACGTTGGTCAAAAGAATTTAACGATCCCTACATTACTAAATACTTGTACATCTCACTGGTTCGTCCTATTCTTGAGTATGGATCTAATATCTGGTTTCCCCAGTATAGGGTTCATCAAGATAGGCTTGAATCAGTGCAGAAACAATTTCTTCTTTTTGCTCTTCGTGGTCTTAGCTGGAATCCCTTAATTAGATAGCCTTCGTATCGTATTAGACTTTTATTACTAAACCTTCCTTCTCTTTCTGACCGTAGAACTATGCTAGGTGTAGTGTTTCTACATAGACTAATCATTGGCGAAATTGACTCCTTGCAGTTGACAAGCCAGATTAGCTTTGCCGTTCCGGTCAGAACGACTAGAAATTTCCTTCCCCTCTCTCTTTCCTGTTGTAGTACTAACTAAGCCAGTCACAAACCTTTTCGTATTTTATGTGTAAATTATATTAAATTCTCTAATCTTGTTAACAATACTAACACTACCTTTCAACTAAAAACATTACTCCTAGATACATTAGCTCGTAGTTAAGAATAGTTCTTATTATTTTTATTATTATTAGTATTAGTATTAATAGTATTATTATTATTTTATTCTTATTATTACTAATTTGTTGTTTTGTCTGTGTTAATTGTTCGCGACCTCCGTTCACGCACGTTATGCGGTTGCCGGTCGGATGGGCGGGTGGTCGTGTCTGCCCAGGTCCGCGCGTTAACAAGCCCGAGTTTGGTGTCGCTGGGCCACTTGATCGTACTGCCGTTAGTACGTCAACGTCCAAGATATAAAAAAAAACTTTATTTCTGGTAAATAGGTTAACTATTTACATGCAACTAAAAGTTCTGGCCCCTAGAGCCAGCTGCTGAAAAAGTTATAAAAAAGGTCGGAAGACCGACCTGCCTTAACCTTTATAAGTCTTTGAAATGCCTTGTCAAACTGTCTATATGCTCTCTACTTAGTGCGTTTGCAGCTGAAAAGTAGAGAGTGTCGTAAGAAAGTCGAATTATTGTTTCTAATATTGATAATTTCTTACCGCTATACGCAATTAAATGTAAAGGACGCTGATCTTCTCCTGGAGTTATAACTGACCAATCCATGGAAATATTTATGCAGGCACATTTTCTAACACAGTTTGTTCATTACCAGGAGATAGAACAGACTTTTATAGTAATTCTGCGACTGAGTCCATCACAATAACAATAACCACATTACATAACTATGACCTAATGACCTGATGACAAAAGAACTCATTGCATCATTAATTTTACAGGGCCTAATGGTTTAAGCCATAATAATAATAATAAGTGTGTGTGAAAATTTAACTTGAATTGAGCCGACGGCTGTTTTATAATGTAAACCTACAAAAAGATAATTACAGTCCACTTTAATTGCACGCATATTCGCCATCATTTTTTTGTTTGTTTTTAATAATGCGTAGACGACCAAATATTGGACGGCGTACGCGTCATGAAAGCACAGTGCAGAATATTCGAAACAACCAAACGCAATTGAAACGTGTAGCAGCTAAAGGATGCGGGCCCAATCTCGACTGTTTGTTCACTGATATAGCAGTGAAGAAATGTAATAATTCAACAAAACTCGTGAATAGCGTGTTCGGTAAAGTAGATTATTATAATTTAAAGGACAATACACTATAACAATAAAAAATTTGTAATTTTAGTGGGTAGACGGCCCTCTGTTCAAGGAAAAAAGTCGATTGATTGTTAAGTGTAAAAAGGAGGGAAAAACTTATAAAACCTAAAAAAAAAAAATACAAAAACTTTTAATATTTTATTCCAAGATGATATCCAATACCATAAATTGTGAACTGCATCCGAAAAAACATGGTAACATGGGGAAAATATCAAATTTAGAGGATAGATACATAGAGAGCTTCAGCAAAGGCAATCCTTTTGCATCCTTCAGGAATATACAAGAGGGACTAAAGTTGGGGATCACCTAAGTAACTATTCGACGATTATTGTTGAACGATAATGTGATTGCCCGAAGCCCTCAGAAGTGGGGTTAGTTAATCACAGACATAGAAAAACCCAGTTTGAGTTGCCAAAAGCCATTTGGACGTATCAAAATGGCGTAATATCCTTTGGACAGATAAGTCCAACGTGATTTATTTTTTTTTGGGGTAGACTCCACACAATATATTAAGTAATCCCCAAGCACAGAATATTTACTAAATTATACGGTGAAGGCATTTCAGAACGGGTGCCTCATTTTGGTGCGGTCTTGTGCTTCGTAAGGCGGTTAGGACCTGTAAAAAATGATCGATGGGATCATTGACCAAAACGTGTACCTAAATATATGAAGGAACACTATGCTGCCATATGGCAATTGGAAAATGTCCTTAAAATTTACATTTCAGAAGGATAGCGATCCAAAACAAATTGTGTAAATTGTCAAAAATATGGTTTTGCCAAGAAAGGATCGATGTAATGACATGTCCAACTCAGTCCCAGGATCTGAACCATATAGAAAACAATGGAAGGATATCAGACGCTACGTCTAAAAACGATCCCCATCTTCAAGAGACATTGGCGAAAATTCCACTTGAACGTTGCTATGACTTGGATGACTCAATGCAACGTAGGTGCCAAGATGTGATAACCAAGAAAGCTGTGATAGCCAAGAAAGGCTACACAGCTTAGTATTACGGCCTAGAAAAAATATTATTTAGTACAATAAAGTTTTTTGATAAGTTAAAAGGAAATTTCAGGAATTTCAGTGAACAGCATTTTTTTTTATTACTAATTTAAACAAGTAAGAAAGCTACTAAATATACTACTGCTAAAAAATATACTAAAATTATACCAAAATTATATACCAAAATTTTCTTTGTTCGAAATTATTAGCTTGGCGGCACTTTAGTTGGTTTATTGAACACCATTATTATGTCACGGAGTGTCATAGCAATTAGAGGTCTGCATGAATACAGTCAAAGCAGCGTTTGGTACTCTCACTCAAAGTTCTGACTGACTGAGTGAGACATTGAGTAAAACGGATTTGGCAAATGTGGTGCAGGCGTGAGTAGAAAATTTATCATATCAAAACGGCGAAGCATTGCACGAATGAGTTTCGCGACCGAGTACTCGGTTAGTTGTGCGCCGTCAAATTTATTGCGTGTTTGTTTTTTCGTTTTCGTTTTGGTTTTGCTTTTCAATGCAAGACATAGAAAAATAGAAAGACATGGATTTATTATTATATATAAGTATGTAGTTTATTTATTTTATTTTTTAATGGCTGAATGCAGAAACATAATTTTGTTTATAATATCTGCATTGTTAGCAATAGTACAACGTTTTTCAGCAATTAAATTTCAAGCATCTGAAAATGCTCTTTCAGATGCCGAGCTGCTTGCAGGAATACAAAAAATTGTGCAGCTAGTTTTGTATAATAATGGGAAAATATTTTTGTTTATATGCCACCATTCAAGGCAATTAAAAAAAAAAAAATTAAAAATATTAATATAACGTTTTTTGCTGCTCTGCTACTTCTGCTCTGCAAGCAATGAACGACGAGAATGCCAAAATTTTATCCGAGTACTCGCAACACTTACTCTGAATTTACTCATTTTATCAATTACACATTGGTTTGATTTTCACTCATTTCGCATACAACGAAAACAACATTTACCAATGCGCAATTTACTTTGTTGAAACCGTTTCGGCACGCCGAATTCCGACTCAGGCTTGTGGTACTCAAATAGCCGAAAATTTTGAATGTACTCATGCAGACCTCTAATAGCAATTAACTAGGTGCAGCTGCACGTGATAACGCCTTATAAAAGTAATTTCTTAATAACTTCTGTATTTTTTATCCGATTGTAACCAAATTCGCAGAGATCATTAAGATGGTGATTAGTATTGTGCGTACCAAAATTGACAGACGGACAGACAGACATGGCTATATTGTCTCGGCTGTTGACACTGATCAAGAATATATATACTTTATGAGGTCGGAGATGCTTCCTTCTGCCTGTTACAAACATTTCTGGTCGGCACAAAGCCATAATACCCTTCTACCCTTTGGGTAGGCGGGTTTAAAAATATTGGATAAATGAAAGAAAAAGAAGTTACAACATATTTTTCAAAATATACTGAAAAAAATATACGAAAATTTTCTTTGTTCGAAATTATTAGCTCGGCGGCACTTTAGTTGGTTTATTGAACACCATTAATATGTCACGGAGTGACATAGCAACTAACTTGGTGCAGCTGCACGTGATTACGCCTTGTAAAAGTAATTTCTTAATAACTTGTGTTTTTTATCCGATTGTAACCAAATTTTCGGGGATCATTAAAGTGATGATTAGTATTGTACGTGCAAAAATCGTTCTAGGTTTAAAATGACGCTTGCAATTTGGTTTTTTCTGATTTGCATGGGAGGAAGGGGGCGTGGCCAAAAACAAAATTGATCTGCGAGCAATAATAAGACACACTATCCCGAAAATGTGGTTCCTCCATCTCTTATAGTCTCTGAGATCTAGGTGTTCATACGGACAGACGGATATGGATATATCGTCTCGGCTGTTGACGCTGATCAAGAATATATATACTTTATGGGGTCGGAGATGCTTCCTTCTGCCTGTTACATACATTTTCGGTCCTCACAAAGTTATAATAAAAAATTTTAAATTATGTGAATATATGTACAGATGTACACTAAGATTGTATAAAAAAATGTTATAGCATAACGGTCTTTATAATAAGATTACCAATCTTAAAGTTGCAGGGTGTCTGCACTGCTATTTTCATGGACACAGTTGTATCTGCGACTCCATAAAGTATATATGTATTTTTGATCGCATTTAACAGCCGAGTCCATATGAATCTGTTTGTCTGTATGAACACCTGGATCTCATAGGGTTTATATAAAAAGAAAACGAAGCTCAGATTTATCAAGAACTCGAGAAGAGACGATCACTGAGGTTCAAGGACTTTGGCAGGATATCTCATTGGAAACATTAAAAAACTTGGTGAAATCTATTCCTGGACGCTTGCAAAAGGTCATTGATGTCAAAGGAGGGTTTGTTTTTTATTAATTAGTTTGTAAGCATCACCAATTCATATTTATTCTGAAATTTTTTTAAGAAACTTTCAATTGTCAAAATACTTTTGTTCAGCCAAAAATTGGAAAGCTGTCATACAAATATTAATAGAAAATAAATATGTTCCGTTATCAATGCAAGCTTTTGCTCTCTTAATGCGTTTGTAGTGGTCTCTCTCATAAAATTAAATTGGTTACCGTTACTCCTCTCAGTTTAAAGTTAGAAGTGGTGGTTGATCTTGCATTGCGTTGTCAAAATACTTTTGTCCTCTATTGTATAATGTATGGCTTTATAGTACAACTCGGCGGGCATCAATCAGAATATTTCAGTGTAGGGTGTTTAAATAATTTTTAAAATTTTTTTTAATGCTTAATTAAAAGAAACTTTGATAATAATAAAGTCGCATTATTATTATAACTATTTATCATAAGTTAAAAGAAGGAATTAACCAATGGCACAAGTGTTATTTCAAGTTCATCATAAAAGAGCAACGAACACATGACATGAAAGACATAAAAGGCACTAACCTGAATTAAATAAAACGATAATTTGGCATTTGTTGTCGGTGCTGGGTCTCATCTAGATTCGGGTGACAAATTTGGTCAGAAAGAATCGTATACCTTAAGGTCCACAAAATGTGTTTCAAAACAAGTAAAAAAGCTACAGTCTGAATACTGAATGCAACAAATAATAAAACGAGTTCCGAAATATAGTATTGTTTGAGAAAAACTAAACAATATACCAAAAATATATCGCAATGTACCACTATCAAAATTATTAGCCTGGCTGAGTTTTTACTAGGTTTATTGGAATACCTCAATTATATCAGAGAGCGAAAAAGCCACAGCACAGGTGGAGCTGCACCTGATTTCTCTTTAAGAGTATTTCTTGAATAACTTCTGTGCTTTTTATACGATCGTAAATAAACTTACAGAAATCATTAAGATAATGATTACGATTGTGTGTACCGAAAATTAAGACTTTAGCTTGAATTTGTTATTACCGATTTCCGAGGGCGAGGGTGGGTTGCACAATTCTACAACAAACTTGCAACAGGGGCTATATTACTATATATTGTCATCAAATTTGGTAAATCCAGGATTTCGTACAGACAGACAACTAGGCGGACAATTCAGTTTTTATTATTTCTATTTGCCTTACCTAGAAATGTATGTATGTGAATATGTATAGGAAAAATTTTTTTAAAATTATTAATTATCGAGATCGTAATGATAGTCGCAGCTTATTGATAAAAGTACGTGTCTTTTGATCTCTCTTAATCAGATGTTTGAACTGCTGCTAAAGTGTGCGCAAAAACAATCGACATTTTAAAATTTCACATATTTTAATATAATAAATCACACAATATAAATATTTTTAGGACATGGATTTAAAAAAAATCATGAATTTTTGCGCTTCTCCGAATGTGCGTAACAGGCAGGATGCGTCTGCGATACCATAAACTATATACATATATTCTTGATCAGCATCAACAGCCGAGTAGATATAGACCTGTCTGTCTGTCTGTATGAACATCGAGATCTCAGAGACTGTAAAAGCTAGAGCTATCCAATTTGGAGATAACATGTAATAACTCGGTGGGTATATATAGTTTATTTTAGATGTTGGCCAAGTCCCCTTCCGCCCCGTAAACCGAAAAAACGATTTCCAAGCTTTATGTTAAAGCTAGAACGTTCAGCACACACAATACTAATCATCATCTTAAAATCCATGACCTCGTACAGTCAAAGCTTGACTGTAGACGTTCTTACTTGTTTTTTTATTGTTATCGAAAAAATTGCCAATTTGTCACAAAATTATTTCGAAATGTAATATAAGTTATAGCAGAAGCTTAGTTTAGTGTTAAAATTGTAACGAAACAATAAAATTGAGTTTCAATTACATTTTTTTTTTTACTAAAAATAACTTATGTTCTTAATCGGCGGTACACAAAATTGGTTGCTCTAGCTCGAATAGACTCTGAGATCTAGGCGTTCTTACAGACAGCAGGCTCGACTCAGTTTTAATGTTAATCAAAAAAAATATGGGGTCGGCGATGCCCTGTTACATTTGCACAAAACTAAATGTGTGGCGGGTATCTTGTTTTTCTTTTATTAATTTTAATTTTATGAAAATTGCGTGAATTTTGTGGTTGACAGCGCAATATTTTCTGCATATACCGGTGTTCTTTGCTGCTCCCTCTTACTTACCAAAGGCTTCATAAATAAAGTGACCATATTCATTTATTTCTTTTATATTACATGCTCTTAACAAAATGCTTATCCAAAATCTTGCTCTGTCTTGAGCAACGTGTTGTGGATATTTATGTAAGCATTCTATTAGAAAACGTAATCCAATACCACGCGACTTTGCTTTAGAAAGTAGGTAATTTATGGATTGCGTGTGAGGGGTCAAAATGTCTCTCTGCAATAATATTCGAAAACATAAGAATTATACTATTTACTTATAATTCGAACTTACAGTTAGAAAACAGTCGTCAACATTGGTATTAACATTTATGTTCAATGAATTTATCTTATCAAGTGTGTGCACCATATTTCTTTTATTGACAATTTTGATATAAAACTTTTCTCTTCAAAACATGTGCTAAAACGCTTCTTGTTATTATGGTATCGATAATTGTACGTTCAGTTCCGATTAAGTTCGTATAAACTAATTCAAGAAGTGAACGATCAAATGTAGTCCCTGAATGTCGTTATTTTGTTCAAATCTTCTTGGGCTATTGACCAAAGAGTATATAGATTTAACATCTCATACACACGCTCACTTTGGTCTTTTCGGATATTGGGACACGCTTTAGTTACATGTTGAGTCGAGCACAACTGTGACTGAAAATTCGGTAGCGATTAAGTTCGGTTTATTGTTTATGTTGTTATCGTTTCCTAGGTTTTACATACATATGTATATTCCTCCCCCTGGGCGTTTGCGATTGGATAACAAACACATAAGTTATTTAAGAAATCTTTTATAGCTTCCTGGTTCCTTGTTTTGAATTCATTTTATTATTTTCTTTAAATATATATATTCTATTTTTCAGAAAAGGGCAAAGAGTATTTTATGGCGTGCTCTGGACACAGTGTGCTCACTTTTTTGATTTTACAATTACATATACATAGATACATGTTTACATTTATATTTATACCCGCCTACCCAAAGGGTAGAAGGGTATTATAACTTTGTGCCGACCGAAAATGAATGTAATAGGCAGAAGCAAGCATCTCCGTCCCCACAAAGTATATATATTCTTTATCAGCGTCAACAGCCGAGACGATATAGCCGTGTCCGTCTGTCCGTATGAACACGTAGATCTCAGAGACTATGAGAGATAGAGCAACAAATTTTTCGGGACAGTGTGTCTTAAGTTTGTTTTAGATTTTGGCCACGCCCCCTTCCGCCATCGTAGATCGAAAAAAAAACGAATTTCAAGCGTCACTTTCAACCTAGAACGTACTCACAATACTAATCACCATTTTAATGATCTCTGAAAATTTGGTTACAATCGTATAAAAAACAGAAGTTATTAAGAAATTACTTTTATAAAGCGTTACCACGTGCAGCTGCACCTAGTTAGTTGCTATGACACTCCGTGACATAATAATGGTGTTTAATAAACTTACTAAAGTGCCGCCAAGCTAATAATTTCGAACAAAGAAAATTTTGATATATTTTTTTGGTATATTTTTAGTATATTTAGTTTATTTTGTTTTGCACATTGTTGCGCTGCGATTGAAGCCTAAATTTGTTGTATATTGTATTGAACACTATGGGATCTGAAAAATAGGCTTGTGATTATGGTCAGGTAACATTTTGACGGTCGAGTGCTGCCGCTGACCGGACTCAATCGCAATCGATTATATTTACTCAATTTGTTCAATACAACATTTAACAAGATTGGTATCTGAGCAATGAAAATACAAAACACGACGGGTCTTCAATTGGTTGAAAGCAACAAATATTTGTATATTATATCTTTCGACTACGTGGAATATTAATAAATCTAGTTTGGACTATTATTCTCGACGATTTATTTTTTGGTCCTCAAACCATACAATATATAGATATGTCATTCCTAACAACCGTTCGACGATCCGTCCCAATTATATTTTCTTTGCTGAACTCACCTAACAAATCAGTTGTGATTAAGTTCGTCCATACTCTCCACGACTATATGACTATACTCTCCACGCGAGGGCGGCTGGAAGCAGACCCCTAGCACGGTCATGTCTCTGCTAGAGGTGCTGACTAATTGTAGTCGGGCGAAGATGTGAATCTATAAATCACCCCAATCCAAGGTGGAACAGCATGCGCTGATTTATGCATGGCCGGGGGGTAGCCCGGTCTCTAGTATGCGGACTCAGGATACCTGTCGCCCTCCAGTTTCTTTTGGACTTTCTACGGTATGCGGGCTATGCCGTGGATGACCTTCCCTTCCCGCCTACTCGTGAGATCTTTAATCATGGATCAAAATTTAAAATCAGATAAGTCTGATACGGCTTTAAAAGTATCATCTCTGGGCGATGCCTTCACGGCTGACCCCTACACTAGCACTGCAGCCAGTGGGCTGCTGGCTTCCACCCCCAATACTACGGGTCTCGACTCTAGGGGACCCGGATAGGCCACGAACTCCCTTGGACACAGGGTTCGCTAGTGCTGAACTTCAGTCCAATAGCGATTCAGTCCGTCAGCAAAGCGTCAAGGTATTGTCCTCGGACGAGGAAGCTAACTGCGACCGAATCAGCTTTGCTGACGACGCTTCCGTGGCTTCTCAGAGGTCAGGCCTTACGGAAGCAGGCTCTCAGATCCAGTTGCTGCGGCTGGAATCTAAAGACGCCTTTATTAAATTGAAGAGAAGCGAGAAGAAGCTTTTTAAAGCTGCACTCGAAAAGGGTTCTAGCAGAGAGGAGGCTGTGGCTATCGCCACTGCGCCCCCCGTTAACACCAAGGTTAAACGGACACGCGTTGACGATACCATCGTCGAGCCCACTAGCTCTTCGAAGAGGCCCAAAAAGACTCATAAGGAGTCCACGAAACCACTCTTCAGTCAAGTGGTTAGCAGCGTGAAATTGGGCTTCACTTCGGCTGATTCAACCAAACCCCTCTCAGCGGAGCAAATGGCTACGTTGAAATCCAGCATTCTAAAAGCGGTGCTGTTGCACTCTTCACCAACGGTTAGTCCAGGTTTCGAGGGCTGTATACCCCGAAATGAGTGGCTGCTTTTGGTGTGCGAGGATAGCAGCACTGCCAATTGGGTCAGGGGAGCTGTTGGACACATCAGGTCCATCAGCGCCCTTGACGTCAAATTGCTGGAGGAAACGGAGTTCCCCAAGGCTCACCTCATTGGAGGTTATTTTCCCAGTAGTGCTGAGTTTACTCCTGCAACCATCCTGGAATTCATTGGGCTCCAGAACGCTAGCAGCTTCTCCACGAAGCTGTGGCGGGTGGTGCAGCACAGCCTGAACGGCACAACGACTCACCTCGCAATGTTGGTTGACGAGGAGTCGTACAGGGCTCTGACGGAGTGCCAAGGGAAGGTGAAATTCTGCTTTGGCAGGGTTAAATTGATCCTTAAGAATTCAGCACCCAGAGCCTCTTGCTCCATCCTCATCCTCACCCGCTCCATATCCTGCCAGTGCCCCTCCGGCAACGGCGCCAGTGGTTCCCTCTGAGATATCAGCATTGGCTGACCCTGTGGCCTCCACGAGCGCTGCGGCCGGATCGGTCCCCGAGGTTCCTTCACCCACCCCACCGGCCATTGTGGTCACGGCCCCGAAGGTCCCAACTAGACGTGTGATAGGTGGTCACCGTCCGACAACCGTCAGAGGTGCCTCGGTCAGGCCCACTGCCAGCACCTCAGGCCGCAACCCACCCGCAACGGCACCTTCCGTGAGCAGGGTCGCAAGGCGACCTCTCCCGAGTGGCTCGTCCCGACCGCCGAAGGGCATTCGCGATAAGGACTCTCTGGGGGGGGCAAGGCAAGTGGCCTTGTCTCGACCGTCATCAGGAGGGAAGATGAGCAAACTTAAAGTGCTCCAGGCGAACCTGCACCACGCTAGAGGAGCGTCGGCCACACTGTGCAGGGTCGTCTGTGATGATCAAATCAACCTGGCTCTCATCCAAGAACTATGGTTGATCGGTGGCCAAATACGTGGACTATCATGTGGATCATGTAAGTTGTTATATGACCATATGGGAGGTGCCCCGCGCACTGCTATACTTTTGGATAACAGTGTCAGACATTTTCCACTAACTAACTTCATCCACAGAGACCTGGTAGCAATGGCTATTGAGGTAGCCACTGCAGACGGTGTCCGGGAAGTTGTGATCACCTCCGCATACATCCCTTGCGATGTGGATGATGTACCTCCAGCAGAGGTCCAGCGGCTGGTGGAATTCCGTCGTCGCAACAACAAGCCGCTCGAGATCGGCTGTGATGCCAATGCACATCACACGATCTGGGGGAGCAGCGACATCAACAAACGTGGTGAGTCCCTCTTAGACTACTTATTGTGTTGTCAATTAGATGTAGCTAATATAGGGTGCAAACCCACTGTTATTAATGCTATTAGTGAAGAGGTTTTAGATCTCACCCTAATCAGCACCTCGAGAGCGAGTTCGCTTGTTAATTGGCGGGTCACAGACGAAGGCACTTTGTCAGACCATCAGCACATCAGGTTTGACCTTCCTGGCCAAGTCGAAATTCGCCAAAACTCCTTCTGTCCGAAAAAGACAAATTGGGAGCTCTTTAAAGCCTCTGTTGCTTTCAAAGCAGACCTATTGGTCAGCAATCCTAACTCTATCAGTGAGATAGAACTCGTTGCCAATCTGCTCCAAGATGTGCTTATCTCATCCTTCGAGGACAGCTCAGTCCAGAAGACCCTAAGGGTCAATCGGAAAATTCCGTGGTGGAATGAGGAACGGGCTGTCCTTAGAAGGAGGGTTAGAAGCCTTTTTAATAAGGCTAAATCTAACCGTGCTATTTGGGACGTCTATAAGGATGCTCTCGCCAACTACAATAAAAGCATTAGACGAGCTAAACGCGATACATGGCGCAGCTACTGTGGTAGCCTAGAATCGTTGCCAGAGGCAGCGAGGCTCCATAAAGTATTGGCTAAAGGGTCGCCTAATGGAATAGGGCTTCTTAAAAGAGCAGATGGCTCTTTCACTCAAGATCGCAGGGAAACACTTGAGCTTCTACTGCAAGTCCACTTCCCGGGTTCTGTGGCGAATCCAGATCTCTCCGGTCGCGATTACGCGACTTTGTCACCAGACTCACGCGGATTCAGCCTATCTGGATCCATCTTCGACCCCGAAAAGGTCAAATGGGCTGTAGATTCTTTCGCTCCCTTCAAAGCCCCAGGGGGTGACAAAATCTTCCCATCCCTTATTCAAAACAGCATGGCTCATATTCTTGATCCACTGGTCGGCCTTCTTAGAGCTAGTTTTACTTGGGGATACATACCCATCGCTTGGAGAAGAGTAAATGTGGTATTCATCCCCAAGCAAGGGAATCGTCCGCTTGACCAGCCTAAGTTCTATAGGCAGATCAGTCTTACTTCCTTTCTGCTTAAGACGGCGGAAAGGCTCATAGATATGTACATTCGGTGCTCTCTGCAGACGTCGACACCTCTGCATCCCACGCAGTTTGCGTACATAGCCGGCAGATCGACGGAGGTCGCTCTCCACAGGTTAGTGGGAAACATTGAAAGAGCCTTCGTATCCAAGCAGGGCGTTGAAGCGATCGGCTATGCTGATGACCTGGCTCTAATACTGACCGGAAACCATACCAGCACCGTGACAGAGTTGATGCAATCAGCTTTGAACACGGTAAGTAGATGGTGCACAGATGTTGGTCTTAGCATCAATCTACAAAAAGCTATTATAGTTCCCTTCACTAGGTGCTATTCCGTTGACATTGGTCAACTTTATACCAGCGGCTCCCTTGTGGGGCTATCCAACGAAGTCAAATATCTAGGGGTAACCCTTGATAAAAGACTAAATTGGAACTCCCACCTTAGCAACACCCTCACAAAGGCGACCCATGCCATGTGGACCTGCAGGATATTCTTTGGTAGAATCTGGGGTCTTAAATCCTGCACCATCCAGTGGCTTTTTGCCATGATGGTCAGACCGATCGTCACCTATGCTGCTATTGTGTGGTGGCCAAAGGTTACGCAGGTCACTGCCATCAGCAAATGCAATAAATTGCACAGGCTGCTGTGCCTCTCACTGACAGGTGCACTTCGCACCTGTCCCACCGCAGCAATGGAATCGATACTGAATCTGACTCCGCTGCATATCCAAATTAAAGAAGTCGCTGCTATGAGCCTTCTTAGAATCAAGATCCAATCAGGGCTTCTAGCTACCGAATCAGGACATGCTAGCCTGATCAAAGACATTCCTGGCATAGATATCTGCACTAGATCAGATACTATGACTAGGGAACTTTTCTTTGGTGGTAAATTCAGAACCCTCATCCCGGACCGGAAGGACTGGGACACTGGCAACCCAATCACCGACCCCTACGGTATTCATTGGTATACCGACGGGTCAAAAACTGATCAGGGGGTTGGAGCTGGGATCTTTGGACCCAACTCTAAAACCTCAATTGCTATGGGCAAATGGCCCACAGTCTTCCAATCTTAGGTTCATGCCATCGAGTTCTGCTGCCATTTGATCCTAGAGAAGGGGATTAGAGGAGTGAACATCTACATCTTCTCTGACAGTCAAGCCGCCATCTTAGCCCTCTCCTCCAAAAGAATAAGCTCTCGACTGGTGGCCGATTGCTGGAACTGCCTCCAGAGACTGTCTCTTATTAACAATGTCACCCTTCTATGGGTACCTGGACACTCTGGTATCCAGGGCAATGAGCTGGTGGACGAACTTGCGAGGGCTGGTTCGTCAGCTACTTTTTCCGGCCCTGAGCCCTTCTGTGGCTTGGGTTGGTCAACCATCTCAGCTATTGTGAAAACCTGGGCTGTTAGGTTGACTGATCGCTACTGGTCGGTCCAACCAGGGATGCGGCAAGCAAAGGAGCTTATCAATTCCTCGCAAACTCGACAGTAGCTTTCTTGCTTGTTTAGTATACTCTTAAAAAATGGTATATTTCGGTACTCGCTTTTAATGATTGTTAACCTGACTGTAGCATTCTTACATGTTTTTTTGTAAATTATTAATTAAAAGAATATTACGAAAATCCACTACCTCATTCAGTGAAATCTAGACTGTAGCCGTTTCTAATTACTCTTTTTTGTTAATGAACTGAAATATTTTGTTAAGAGATACTAAAATAATACTAACCAGGCATCGTAATGCATGTTATTATATCGAAATTAACTGGAGAAAGTGTAAAAATTTATTTCGTATTTAAATTGACGTTCTGCGATGCATGTCTTGGAATCCTTAAATCCTTAAAAAATGTCCTTCTCTCGAGCCCGTCAGTACGGGGAGTCTGCCGATAGGCAAAGAAACAATTATGCTTATCTGGCCGTATTGTACCGAACGAATCAATTGAAATTAATCTTCCGAGATTCGACGTTCACTATATATTTGCTTGCCAGTTGACTGTAACTAAATTTATGATAAATAGAGCTCTACTAATAATAAAATGAAAAAAATCGACGATAGTAGCTATTTAATAATTACCATTTGTTCTATATGGCGACATTTGTCGTCACTCTGCTTGCTTTGTGCTTCGACACAGTTGTTCCCAATGGAATAGTATGCAGGCAAAAAGTTACATATTAGATGAGTTGAAAAATATAAATATCTTAATGTTTATAATGACCTATTCAAAATTAGTAATAGTAATTAGTAAGGTGTTCAATTTCAAAGTAAACAATTTTTTAAAAATCAAGTAGGAAAAAAAATGTCTAAATTGGAATAATTATATAGATGACAACCTTATGCTTTTATTGATTATAATTTGATTATAGCAATAGTTTGGCATCTACAAAACCAAATTATTGATATTTTAAGATATTAAATACATTGGGTAATAGGATGTAAATATTTTATTAGAATATTTTATTAGAATTTGGCTTTGTCGAGTGGTAAAAGATCAAGATTCATTTAAAAATAGACAAAATAAATTAAACAACTAGATTTAAGAAAATTTAAAAAAAAATGTCATAAAACAGCTTTAAAAGTGTATTTTCGTAAATATTAAATTTTATCACGACTAAAATCTGGCGCCGATATAACAAAAATGATCAATTTCAAATACAAAAGCAAAAGCTGGAGGCTCCTACTCCAAACCCTTTAAAAATAAGCTTAATGGCTAAAATAAAAGTAAACGAAAAAGTTTTCAATAATAATATTAATAATAATAAATAATTTTATTTAAAGAGTCAATTACATAGATATTAAAATAAACATAGATGTCAGATATACATTTTTCAGTCTTTTATTATTTAAAATAAATATTTTGTTGACTTCACTCTTTATTTGTCAAACTACGCAAAGACATTATAAAGATAACTCACAATCTATAAATAAATTTATTTTGTTCATTAAATTAGTAAGTTTTCATTCTTTTAATTAATTATTGTATATGAGAAATATTAACACTTTTAAAAAGAGTTATTAAATAAAAAATAATAATTATGTTCTTGGTGTTAATAATAACGGGAAAGTTGCGGCAGGTAATGCAACGGTGGCTGATTTAATCGTGATACTTGGAAGATCATCACTGTTTATATTATAACTCTGTATAATATTGGCAAGCATAATAAAACCAAATCCTCGAACTAAATTCTGTCCAACACAAGTACGTTTTCCAATACTAAATGGAAGAAAGTGGGGAATATTTTTCTTAAGTGTAAATTTATTTGCAAGACCTTTGCCTCTTAAATATTGGGTTTCTTTGAAAGAATTGTACATTCCGGAATCTTTTTCGAACTCAATACCTGAATCAGATTCTTCAGAGCATCTTCTACTAACTTGAAATTTAGATAATTTAGCAACACATTTTTTTCTCTTTTCTTCCAAGAACCGTTCTGGATTGAAAATATTGGGATTTCTCCAGAATTTATGGCTCATATTAAGCTCATAATTATTTATAAATATAATACTTCCGCTAGTAACACCGTATCCTGATATCTGTGTATCCTCTGTAGCCACATGTGGGACAATTGGAGACGATGAGTACCGCAAAACTTCGAATATGGTTGCCATGGTATATGGCATTTCATTCATATCATGCAAAGTAATGCATCGATGACCTTTATTAGACACAAAATCCACTTCACTCTGAATTCTTGTACCAATTTCTGGATCTTTTGCAATATACGCAAGACAGAGCATGACTAAATTTCCCACGGCTGAGTGACCGCCAATAAAATCCTCTAACATAAATATTATGGTATTACGAGAAACATTCTTATCTACCATTAAACTTTTCAAGAGTGCATCTGTAAAATCATAATCTGGCTCATCTATCTCTAAGTTTAATTCCCTTTTATTGATAACCCGTTCCAAAATAAATTTTCTAATATTTGAAGACCAATAACATATTCTCTTAATGTGATTCTTGTAAAAGGGTAATAGCCATGGTAGAAAATCTAGTGCATATCCTTGGTTAATCTCCCAAAAGATTTCATCGAAGAATTGCACAATTTGCTGAAATTCATGGTCCTCATAATCGAATCTCAAAGAGCACATGTATTGACTAAACATATTTGCGCAAGCTTTAAGAATTAGAGGCTTAATATTAAATGGCTCCCCGGGCCTTATGTCTATTTTCAGCTTTTGCATTAAATTGTACATTTCGTCACATCCTATACGTGACATTTTTGTAAAATAAGTCGATGATTCGCGAGGAGAGCAGTGACGTCGAGCTAAATTTCGCCGCTTTTGCTGTAATAATGACCAGTCACAGAGGGCAAGAGCTGTTGGAAAAAAAAAGATTCAATGTAACTCTCTTATAAGGAAATTGTTAATGTAATATATAATTATACCCGCTAACCATATCGTAAAAGTGTATTATAATTAAACTCAAACTGAACAGGAACTGAAAGTACCCAGTTTTGAGAACATATGACTTATTGTTCCAGGTAGATCAGGCTTACTTGAGACTCCTTGCATCCTCTCGAATTGAAAAAAAAAAAAAAAATGATGTAGTCGAGAGAACCCGACATACCCTATTATAGATCTTATAGTCTTATATAAAGACAGACAGACAGGAAGACATACATGACTATATCGACTCAGCCTTTTTCGCTGAACAACAATAATACTTTATAGGAACACGATTATAGTCGAGATTGCTCGTCTGAAAAATATCCGTCACCAATATTTACAGAGTTAAACAAAAACAAGTAAGAAAGCTACAGTCGAGTTTGCTCGACTGTGAGATACCCGCCACCCAATTTTTCCATCAAAATAATATATTTATATAATAGTATAAAAATACTGAAAAAAAACTTTAAAAAAATATACTAAAAATGCCAAAATAATATATCAAAATTTTCTTTGTTCGAAATTATTAACTTGGCGGCACTTTAGTTGGTTTATTGAACACCATTATTATGTCGTGGAGTGTCATAGCAACTAGCTAGGCAGCACTAGCAGTTGCACGTGGTAACGCCTTATAAAAGTAATATCTTAATAACTTCTGTGTTTTTTATCTGATTGTAAGCAAATTCGCAGAGATCATTAAGATGGTGATTAGTATTGTGCGTACCCAAATTGAACGTTCTAGGTTTAAAACGACGCTTGCAATTCAGTTTTATTCGATTTACGGGGGCGGGAGGAGGCGTGGCCAAAATCAAAAACAAACCTGATCTGCGTGCAACAATAAGACATACTGTCCCGAAAAATTTGTTGCTCTATCTCTTATAGTCTCTGAGATCTAGGTGTTCATACGGACAGACGGACAGACGGACATGGCTATATCGTCTCGGCTGTTGACGCTGATCAAGAATATATATACTTAATATATATATATATATATATATATATATATACTATAATATATATATGGGGTCGGAGATGTTTCCTTCTGCCTGTTACATACATTTTCGGTCGGCACAAAGCCATAATACCCTTCTACCCTTTGGGTAGGCGAGTATAAACATTACTTCTACAAACTTTAGCTCGTAGATAAGAATAGTTCTTACTATTATTATTATTATTACTTTTAATATTATTAGGATTATTTTATTCATTTTATTATTACTATTTTGTTGTTTTGTCTGTAGTGTCTGTGTTAATTGTTCGCGACCTTCGTTCATGTACGTTATGCGGTTGCCCCTCGGTCGAATGGGCGGGTGGTTGCGTCTGCCTAGGTCCGCGCGTTACCAAGCCCAAGCTTGGTGTCGCTGGGACACTTGATTGTACTGCCGTTAGTACGTCAACGTCCAAATATTATATCTACACAATTAAGTTGTGTGGAAATTCTCAAAGATTGAGCTTTTATAATAAAAGACTATAAGTTACGGAATCAAAAGCTTTAGTGAAATTAGTGTAAATGACATCCGTTTGCATTTTAGATTGGAACCCTTCCATAACAATTGATATAAATTCTATCAAGTTAGTTATAGTAGACCCATGCTGGTAGGGTGAAATTATAAACTAACAGCAGTAAAGAGAAGTTATTAGTTTCTTAAATGCTTTGACAAAAACAGACAACTTGAAGATACCTGTTTAATTTTGAATGTTAGCTTTATTTCCTTTTTTCAAAAGAGGAATAATGTTGAAAAATTGTTCAAATAATTAGAAAAGTGGCTTACAGAGACCCTTTACACTGAACCTAAGCACACAACTAGGAACTCCGTCAGAGCCTGGAGAAAAAACAGCTTTACCAGACTTGAGGTCACGTAAGATTAAGCTTTTCGTAATTAAGGAACCAAAAATGCAGCTTGATTGATTTACTCGATAAGGTTGAGGCAGGGCTAAGTGAAATTTCGATGAGGAATAGGTCGATTGAAAAAAATTAGCAAACAGATCGGCAATGGCATGATTTTTAAAATTATCTTTTTTCAAAAAATAATGTTGATGACGTCTTTCGTTTCGAGTTGACGGAATTATAAAAGCGTTTCTGAAATGATAGTCTACACATTCCCAAATAACCATTGTAGGAAAGATTATTTAGGGTGGAGAAAGTGCACCGAGCAATAGAATAGTGGGGAAAATATAAGAGGGAGTTTCCCTATATTTATACCCGCCTACCCAAAGGGTAGAAGGGTATTATGGCTTTGTGCCGACCGAAAATGTATATAACAGGCAGAAGGAAGCATCTCCGACCCCATAAAGTATATATATTCTTGATCAGCGTCAACAGCCGAGACGATTTAGCCATGTCCGTCTGTCCGTCTGTCCGTATGAACACCTAGATCTCAGAGACTATAAGGGATAGAGCAACAAATTTTTCGCCACAGTATGTCTTATTGTTGCACGCAGATCAAGTTTTTTTTTTATTTTGGCCACGCCCCTCCCGTAAATCGAATAAAACCGAATTGCAAGCGTCGTTTTAAATCTAGAACGACATAATAATGGTGTTCAATAAACCAACTAAAGTGCCACCAAGCTAATAATTTCGAACAAAGAAAATTTTGATATATTATTTTGGTATTTTTTAGTATTTTTTCAGTATATTTTTGAAAAATATAATATTTTGAGGGTAAAATTTGGTGACGGGTAGCTCACAGTCGAGCAAACTCGACCGTAGCTTTCTTATTTGTTTTTATATAGCTTTGACTTTTTATACCCGCCTAACTTTATTTCAGCCGAAAATGTATGTAACAGTATTAAGCATCTTCGACCCCACAAAGTATATAAAGTGCCGCTCAACTGAATAGGCTTGAAAAATCTTTCTCACATTTTGTTCTCTTTCTTTGGTCCACTTGCGTTTTTATACCCGACTACCCACAGGGTAGAAGGGTATTATGGCTTTGTGCCGACCGAAAATGTATGTAACAGGCAGAAGGAAGCATCTCCGACCCCATAAAGTATATATATTCTTGATCAGCGTCAACAGCCGAGACGATATAGCCATGTCCGTCTGTCCGTCTGTCCGTCTGTCCGTATGAACACCTAGATCTCAGAGACTATAAGAGATAGAGCAACAAATTTTTCGAGACAGTATGTCTTATTGTTGCACGCAGATCAGGTTTGTTTTTGATTTTGGCCACGCCCGTTTCCTGCCCATGCAAATTGAAAAAAACTGAATTGCAAGCGTCGTTTTAAACCTTTTTTTTTTAATTTTGGTACGCACAATACTAATCACCATCTTAATGATCTCTGCGAATTTGGTTACAATCGGATAACAAACACAGAAGTTATTAAGAAAATATTTTTATAAGGCGTTACCACGTGCAGATACACTTAGTTAGTTGCTATGACACTCCGTAACATAATAATGGTGTTCAATAAACCAACTAAAGTGCCGCAAAGCTAAAAATTTCGAGCAACGAAAATTTTGGTATATAATTTTGGTATATTTTTAGTATATTTTTTTGGTATATTTTTTTATTATATTTTTGAAAAATATCATATTTCGATGGTGAAATTGGGTGGCGGGTATCTCACTGTCGAGCACACTCGACAGTAGCTTTCTTACTTGTTTTTTTTCTAAAATGGGCCGCGGAAAACTTTTAACCGATTTTGAAAAAGGTCAAATAAAAGGCTATATTGAATCTGGCTTAAAACACTGTGTTATAGCCAAGAAAATTGGTCGAAGTCAAAACGTTATGAGCAATTTTCTCAGTAATGAAGCCTACTATGGAAAAAATGAAAGGAGGAAAAATATATGCAACAACACCTTCAGAGAGGCGACTAATCCTACGAAATGCCTCAAATTTCCACCTTTTTGCTGGAAAAATTAAGGAAAAATGCGGCGTAAATGCCTGTGTAGCAACGGTAAAACGAATTATTCAAAGGAAGCATGACTGCACGAAAGACTGTGCTTCAAAAGGCCTTTCCTCAGTTTTCTGAGATTTATGGTCATATTCAATGAACGTACCAACATGACAACGCTCCAATCCATACGGCTCGGATTATAAAACAGTGGATTAAATCAAAACGTAAAATTGCTCGAGTTGGCGCCTTACTCCCCTGACATTAACATTATTGAAAATATTTGGGGACTTTTGTCCAGCAGAGTGTACGATGAAGGAAGACAATTTAGTGACACTGGGACCCTAGTTGGAGCAATTAAAAAAGCCTGGTCAACAATTTCACTAAATTAAATTAAGCAAGAAAGCTACAGTCGAGTTTGCTCGACTGTGAGATACCCGCCACCCAATTTTACCATCCAAATATTATATTTTTCAAAATATACTGAAAATATACTAAAAAATACCAAAATAATATATCAACATTTTCAAGAACACCATTATTATGTCGCGGAGTGTCATAGCAACTAACTAGGCAGCACTAGCAGTTGCACGTGGTAACGCCTTATGAAAGTAATATCTTAATAACTTCTGTGTTGTTTATCCGATTTTAACCAAAGTCTCAGAGATCATTAAGATGGTGATTAGTATTGTGCCTACCAAAATTGAACGTTCTAGGTTTAAAACGACGCTTGCAATTCGGTTTTATTCGATTTACGGGGCGGGAGGAGGCGTGGCCAAAATAAAAAACAAACTTGATCTGCGTGCAACAATAAGTCTCTGAGATCTAGGTGTTCATACGGACAGACAGACGGACAGACGGATATATCGTCTCGGCTGTTGACGCTGATCAAGAATATATATAATTTATGGGGTCGGAGATGCTTCCTTCTGCCTGTTACATACATTTTCGATCGGCACAAAGCCATAATACCCTTCTACCATTTGGGTAGGCGGGTATCAAAATATTATGACTCCTTACCAAACCGTATGTTTGAAATAATTAAAAGCAAGAGTGGCCATACCAAATACTAAATAATGCTAAAACAGTGCCCTTTATTATTCACACTACCCAATGCTTTGAAATTTTGCTTTATACTAATAAATGTATACTTATTTAAATAGTTTTAGTGGCAAAAAAAATTGAGATTTTTTGTTATCTTTTAAAAAAAAAAAAAAAAATTATATAAAAACAAAACTAAGAGATCAGAAACTTTGCTTTAACAAATGACCGATTTATTCATACATAACAATTTATTTCGCTTAAATCGGATTTCATATAGCTAAGATACAACGTTTCAAACCTGAACAAATAGTCAAACCTATTCAGTTGAGCGGCACTGTATATTATATATATATTCTGGGCTGACGCTGAGCGTTAACAGCTGTGACGATATGAACACTTAGATCTCAGAATCAATCAATTTTCCGGAATGGTATGTCTTATTGTTGTACGTAGGTTTGTATTAGAATTTAAACCGAACTGCAAGAGTTTTCTTGAACATAGAACGTTGGTTTTGGTACGCACAATACTAATTACCATCTTAATGGCCTGTGGAGATTAGGTTACAATCGGACAAAAAACACAGAAGTTTTTAAAGAATTAGTTTTGTAGGGCCAAATCAGGTGCAGCTTCGCAAATTCTGTTGCTATGTCACTAAGTGACATAATAATGATGTTCATAGCAGAGAACAAAGCTAATTTCGATATATTTTCAGGATCATTTTGAGTATATTTTTACTATATTTTTCAGTATATTTTAGAAAAATATAATATTTCGATGGTCGCCCTTATTTTTTCTTCCATTCTGTAAACTTGATTAGCTGATATTTCAAAATGAAGCAATTTCGGCAGTAGCTTTTTTACTTGTTATACCCGCCTACCCAAAGTGTAGAAGGGTATTATGGCTTTGTGCCGACCGAAAATATATGTAACAGGCAGATGGAAGCATCTCCGACCCCATAAAGTATATATATTCTTGATCAGCGTCAACAGCCGAGACGATATAGCCATGTCCGTCTGTCCGTCTGTCCGTCCATATGAACACCTAGATCTCAGAGACTATAAGAGATAGAGCAACAAATTTTTCGGAACAGTTTGTCTTATTGTTGCACGCATATCAAGTTTGTTTTTGATTTTGGCCACGCCCCCTTCCGCCCATGCAAATTGAAAAAAACCGAATTGCAAGCGTCGTTTTAAACCTAGAACGTTCAATCGTTCACCATCTTAATGATCTCTGCGAATTTGGTTACAATCGGATAAAAAACACAGAAGTTATTAAGAAAATATTTTTATAAGGCGTTACCACGTGCAGCTGCACCTAGTTAGTTGCTATGACACTCCGTGACATAATAATGGTGTTCAATAAACCTACTAAAGTGCCGTAAAGCTAAAATTACCGAACAAAGAAAATTTTGGTATATGATTTTGGTATATTTTTAGTATATTTTTTCAGTATATTTTTCAGTATATTTTTCAGTATATTTTTGAAAAACATCATATTTCGGTGGAGAAATTGGGTGGCGGGTATCTCACTGTCGAGTACACTCGACAGTAGCTTTCTTACTTGTTATTCTTTAATCTTGTTAGTTCTTTAATAAACGAAAGCGTTTTATTAGGGAATTGTGGAGTACCTAAAGGAACATAAACATCGATTAGAAAGTTTAATGTAAAATAAAACATCTCATTTGCATTATCCACTACACGAAGAAAGTTGGCGAAAGCATTTCAGAAATGCTATTAATTAAAGATGAATAAATACCGAGAGTTCTCTGAGGCACGAGGGATATAAGAACAGGTGATAAAAATGCTAAAACAAAAAAATAATAGTTTTACAGCTACGCATTCGATATTAATATCACAACATAAATCTGTGAGTTCAGACGAGATGTAAGCATCGACAGCGATAAGAACACCACCATCACAATGCGATCTCGTCTATTGACTGAAAATTTGATATAAAAATTTAAATAAAGATTGTAGTATTTAAATTACTATAAAGGTCTCTTACATTTTGATAGCCACGCATGAAAGAAGACGTTAGTTTTTTGAGTTGTCAGATGTAGTTTGAAGCTTCGAGAAATTAGTGGTAGCATTTGGAAGTATAATTGGATGCTAATTTTTCTTTTTATTTGCATACTCTTTAGTAATAAATTGTTCCGTCCAAAACTCTTTAATGCATATGCATAGTAGAATGAGCAGCAAGAATTTACGATTTCCGATCAAATTTTTACACCTTTAATAAAGTATGAATTTTAGACCGGATAAAGGTCCTGTGCCATCAGACGACGTATAAGGGGCAAGCCTAAAAACAAAAATTTGTTTTTTAGGTAGAACAGCTACTATAGTGTTCAGCACTAGCTGGTAGAACATTAGGTACATTAGAAGATTGATCATGTTGAGTTTCTTGAACAGTAACGACTTCTGCGGGTACCGTGACTGAAACGGGATCAGAATAAATGACATCCATGGGAACGGTCGAATTGTGACCTGTTCAGGAACATGACGTTCGTTTGGGTCATTGGACAAACGAGTATCGGTTAAAACCTTCATGGCCTTAAACTCAGACTGCAACGTTGCAAAACTATAAGCATGGATGGCCGCCTGCGAATGATTACCAAAGCCTTTCTTCGTCTGCCCACATATCCATCTTAAGCCAGATTTGGAGCCAATTAGGTCGACAATCCGACCGATAAAGCCAGCACATTTTTAGTGTAAAACATTGTTACATAACCAGCAACAAACGAAACCCATTTGTGCATTTGCTGGTACACTGCATTTGTTATTATAGCAAAAACATGATGTAGGTTTAGATGCAAGTATAATTTAAATGAGACCAAAAATTAAAATAAGAAAAAAATTTGTTTTATTACAGGGTATTAAGACGCTGATATCTTATTTACAGAAAAAAAGAACAAGCACGAAATCAAAAACGCGAGCGCAACGAAAATAATGAAAGAATAGCAAAAACATCCATAAATAAAACAATGCGCAAGACAGTTGTTGGCGAGAGCGATAT
The DNA here is from genome assembly GCA_018150935.1 of Drosophila pruinosa. Classification (NCBI taxonomy): domain Eukaryota; kingdom Metazoa; phylum Arthropoda; class Insecta; order Diptera; family Drosophilidae; genus Drosophila; species Drosophila pruinosa. Next base: position 1,560,454 of record JAECWR010000034.1, read on the forward strand.
GACAAGAGTACAAGAGAGTAAAATGGAAAAAGCGCGATATGTAATGATACACTATCAATGTGCTGTAGCAATTCAACACATAAGAGAAATGTATTTACAATTTACAAAATTGAGTAGGTTTATTGAATATCATTATTATTTCGCAGACTAAAATCAACTAAACAGGCCCAGCTGTATATAATATTACCCATTAAAAGTTTTCCTTGAATAATTTCTTTGTATATTGTCTGATCATAATTAAAATTATGGAAGTCATTATAATGGCAAGTATTAACCTGTGTACCAAAAATTAGCATGAAAAGTATGCTTACAATTCATCAGTCTTGTCGACTCCACACTGTAACATTGAAACATTTTCATTGACCCCGAAGCGATCCGCTCTCATGCCCTTGACTTTCTGTGCACGAAACTTGAAGCAACGGACAGCAAGAATCAATTTTGTCGAAGAACTATAGAGATTTTTGATTTGTCTTATATATGTGTGTATGTGTGTGTTATGCGTTTCGAGCCTTCCCGTGGCAATTTCATTTTGATTTTTCAGCTTTCAGGCTGAGTCTCATTTCAGAATGGTTTGGTTTGGATATGAACAAGTAAGAAAGCTACAGTCGAGTTTGCTCGACTGTGAGATACCCGCCACCCAATTTTACCATCAAAATATTATATTTATATAATAGTATAAAAATATACTAAAAAAAAATATACTAAAAATACCAAAATAATATATCAAAATTTTCTTTGTTCGAAGTTATTAGCTTGGCGGCACTTTAGTTGGTTTATTAAACACCATTATTATGTCGCGGAGTGCCATAGCAACTAGCTAGGCAGCACTAGCAGTCTGTATGAACATCGCGATCTCAGAGACTATAAAAGCTAGAGCTACCAACTTTGGAGCCAACATGTAAAAAATCCGTAGGCAGATGATGTAATCCACTAAAAACACATTCACAGCTACAATTATAGACATACAGCGTTTGTCTTACGACCCCCATGTTTGGACCCCCATCCTAGTTTGGACGTTTGGAGAAAATTCATTAAGATCGGACGAAACATGGAAGATATAGAAGTAGTAATTCAGTAAGAAATAGTAATACACTAGCAAAGTAGCCGAAGGACCCGAGTTAAAAAATCGGGCAGTTCAGCTCAGACTTTTATTTTTCACAATTTTTTTTTTAATGTTATATAGTATTATTTCTCGTAATTAGAATTGTGTTATAATGCCTTTTTATCAACGTTCATCAAAATGAGATGGTGGTTGAGTAGCGGAGCGTTGATCGAATGTTGGCGGTTCAAACCCCGCTCGGTCAAATTCAAGACTTGCAATTTTTCTAATTTCTCCAAATATTTATAATGTACATAAATATACATTGTTGAAAGTGTGTCGTTGTACAACACATAACAAGAAAACATTTAAATGCTTTATGTTTTTTTTAGCGAATATGACAATTTGACTTAAAAACACAGTTTGTGCGGTCATTGTACAAGGTGTTTGAGGGGTTTAAAGAGGAGTTGTGCCGTCGATTCCCGTCCGGTGCGATAATTATTATAATAATTATTATAATTTTTGTTCATTTAATATCTTCTTTTATGCTTAACTTACGCATGTACACATATAGTCCATGAGTCAAAGCTTGACTGTAGCCATTCCTACTTATTTTTATTTATTTTCAGCCGTGTATAAAATGTTCACTATCATGTTAAATGTTAGTAACGTTTATTATAAAAAAAAATATTAAGAGAAATACATATTACATATTATTGTATAAATATACATGTACTACTGTAGGCAAACACTAAGGTGAATTTTAAATTTAAAAATCGCGGGCTTAACATTTCGAGCTACTTCTTTTTCTTAAGTTGGCAGGACTGTTGTGATAAGTACGAGCCCCAACCACTATTAATTCGAACAGCATGATTTTTTTGCAGTGCGCAATGTTCAACACACTATATTTTCAATACTACTACAGATTACGCATACCAATGTATTTTTTGTAAGAGAGAATTGTATTCTCTTTACGATTATTTTTGTTGTATTTCCAACAACAACAACAATATGAGTAATTTATTCAAAATAACTGTTCAACAACAAATAAAATCTTAACTTTCAAAAAGTTTGAAATGTTTTAACTAATCATAATTTGTTATTGTTGTTGGACGAATGTTATTAAATTATCTGCAACTCAATCTCCACCACGAAAATAAATCGAGGATAATAATAATTCTCAACATCACATTATTAACATTGCATAGCATTCATACATCGCTATTTTTGCATAGACATTCTAATTACAATATATGTAATACAAAAATGTGGCAATTCATAAAGACAGACCAGTAATGTTGAAGGTTCATGCGTGTGCATATCATTGTCAAATATTTGCTACGTAAAATGTTCATGTCTGAAATTTATCTCATAGATATACTTTTCTTTTTAATAATAGCAAATCTTGAAATATAAAGGGGGATAATTCGGATAATTGAAATGGTCACACTGTACGCTGTTTATATTAAGGTTGCGGTAAACATTGCAATCGAAACTATACTACTTACAGAATGTTTTTTTTTTAACTCTGTCTTAATGAGCGCCTTCGCACTACCAACTATTTCGTGAAAAATGTACCGAATGGGCTGTGATGGTCAGTCAGTTAAAATACCTTTAAGTACATATATTGATAAATATTTTAAACAAATAAATCAACATTTCTATTATCCCAAGTAGCCTACTTATTACACCACCATCTCACTGTGGGAGTCATGTGTAGATATGCATTATAAAACTAAAATAATAACTTAAAAAAAAAAAAAGTTCATTAAGTTCACTTGAAATCTGGAACTCTGCTTCACAAAACACTTTTTTTGAATGACTTCCAAATTTTTTTTTTCGATCTTATTAAATATTTAAAGAAACATAACCGATCGAATACTTAAACAAGTAGGAACGGCTACAGTCAAACTTTGACTTGGATGACATGGATTTTAAGTGTACATACGGAAGTTACAGCATCAAAGAAGATATTCTTGAAACTCAGCGTTTAATTATGTTATAAAATTATGAAAACTATAATAATTATTGAGTAAAACAAATAAGAAATCTACTGTCGAGTTTGCCCTACTGTGATATACCCGTCACCCAATTTTACTGAATGGAAGAATAATAAAGAGCGACCATCGAAATATTATATTTTTCAAAAATATATTGGAAAATATACTAAAAAATTATACTAAAAATATACCAAAAAATATGCCGAAATAAATTTTGTTCTAAATGATTAGTTTGGTAGCACTTCATTATGTTTATTGAATACCATTATTATGTCACTAAGTGACAACTAGTTGAACAGGTGCAACTGCACCTGATTTCGCCTTATAAAAGTAATTCGGTAATAACTTCTGTGTTTTTTGTCCGATTGTAACTAAATTTTCAGAGATCATTAAGATGATGATTAGTATTGTGTGTGCCAATTGAGCGTTCTAACTTTTTTTTGATTTACGGGGGCGGAAGGGGGCGTGGTCAACAACTAAAATAAACTCCATCTGCCCACCGAGTTTTTACATGTTGTCTCCAAATTTGGTTGCTCTAGCTTTTAAAGTCTCTAAGATATATCGATGTTCATACAGACAGACAGACGGACAGACTGACAGGGCTATATCGACTCGGCTGTTGATGCTGATCAATGATATATGTAGTTTATGTGGTCGCAGACGCCTTCTTCTGCCTGTTACGTACATTTCTTAAAGATGGGTCGTATAAAGTTCTAAAATTATCATTGTAGCGGTAAAATCGTGTAGCTTAGATATCGTTTTAGGTGATTTACACTTAACCTGTACGAAAAGTTTTTACATGTTGTCTTCAAAATTGGTAGCCTTAGCTGTTATAGACTCTGAGATCTAAATGTTCATAAAGGCAGACGGACAGACAGGCTATATCAACTTGTTGATGCTGATCTAGAATTTATATATAGTACTTTAAGATGTCTACTTCTGATACGCCTGTTACGCACATTCGAACAAACGCAGTGGCCCATGATTTTTTTTAAATCCATGGGGTTAAAATAAACCGAAATATATCATGTGCAAAATTGTTAGTTTGGTAGCAACTGTGCAGGTGCGGCTGCAACTGATTTAACCTTTTAAAAAGATTTCGTGATCAACTTCTGTGTTTGCTGTTCGATCGTTACCAAATTTACAGAAATAATTAAGATAGTGTATCATAACCGCGTACACAAAAGCTGTAAAACTATAAGAGCTAGAGCAACCATATTTTAGGGACAGTATGTTTTATTTTTGCATGCAGATCTAGTTTGTTTTAAATGTTGGCCTCTTTCGCTACCGCAAATCGAAAAAAAACCGAATTGCAAGAATTTCAATAAACCTTGTGGTACACACAATAATAATCACCATCTTAATGATCCCTGAAAATTTGGTTACAGTCGGACAATAAACACCAAAGTTAGTCAAGAAGTACTTTTAATTGATAAACTCAGGTGCACCTGCACCTGTTCCTTTGCTATGTCTATAATTTATATAATAATGGTATTTAGTAAGCCTAATGAAGTGCATCCAAGTTATTATAATTTTCTGATGTATATATCTGACTATTTTGAAAAATATTTTTAGCATATTTTCGTAAAATAGTATATAGCTGAGCGGGGTCAATAGTAGGTTTATTATTTCTTACTTGCGACCTCAAGTTTAGGAGTATAGAAATATTGAGTTTGAATTAAAATATACTTATATATGATTTATGACAGTCCCTGCACAAAAATGCAACTTAGCTTAAAAAAAGTATGAAATAATTAGTCAAGTATTCACAGTCGAAGTTTTGTTAGGTTTAGGAGTATATCAACTATAGCATATACATATGTGTGTAAATAACTTCGACCTTATGCATGGTATTCTAAAATACCTAATAAATGTTTATGTATTCGTTTTAAGAGTTATGTTAACATTTCATGACGTATAATCGCCCATGCGATTATTATTTATTATTTACCTATTGCCTATTGTAATTTAATGCGTTATTATATTTATATAGTTTAATACGAAAATGTGTAAAATGCAGACGGAGGATCTTCGACCCTATAAAGTATTTATATTCTTGATCAGCATAAACAGCCGAATAGACTTAGCCCTGACCGTCTAAGCGCACAGATTTTATAAACTATGTATAAGAGTGACACACTTTCGTGTGTTTCGTATTGATAGGAAAAGAATATCATAAGTAATTAAAAAATTAAATAACTTCACACTGAAAGCATGATCAAACTGAGCATACATAATGAGTATAACTTTGTGCAAATCGATAATGTAAGTAAGAGGCAGGAGGCATCTCACCCCATAAAGTATATTCTTGCTCAGCGTTAACTGCCGAGATGATATACATACAAGCTGAGACCGTATGTCTGTCTGTACGAAAATCTGGGTTTTGATGACTATAAGGCACCCAAATTTGGTAGCACGAAGTAATAATAAATAAATAAATCAAGTTTTAGAATTTAAATACGCCACCCTCCACCCCCGAAAATCGAACAAGCTGAATTGCAAGCCTATTTTAAAAGATAGAAACCAGAAGTTATCCAATAAATATTTTTAAATACTCAGTGATATAATAATGGTATTCAATAAATTGAATAAAGTGTAGCCAGGTTAAAAATTTTGAGAGTATATATTTATATTTTAGTAATTTTTTTATGTTTTTTAAGTATATTTTTCTGGTATATTCTAAAAACTAAAACTTACAGTTTTTACGGTCACCACCAAAAAGTTTATGATAGCGGAGGAAATCGGGTCGCCCACCAAAAAATTTCCCATTTTTGTTTAGGACTTCTTTGATCAATTCCAAGTTGTTGACTATAAGACAGCGGGTTTGACCAAGTGTCAAAGAGTAAATATCGCCATATTGCTTCGATAATGCTCCAAAGCCTTCGAAAGGATTGCTAAAACGTCCAATGATATCCAAGTTTCCAATTAAGGGCCAAGGATGCGGCCCAGCCGCTTGAATAAATTTTTGGCTAATTTTTTCGGAATTAGAATTTCCAATTCTGACAGTTACATCCCGTTTACAGCCGAGGATAATAAGAAAATATGACAGGACAATCACTGATAACATAACTCCGACAAACGAATAAAATATTAAGTACAACATTTTTAAATAAAAATCAAACTAAACGTTATTTAAATAACAGAATAATATCCTTCAATAAGACTTCAAGTAAAAATTGACTATATATTTTGTTTTGTTTTCCCCAATTAGAAAAAACGGTAGTCAAAACTCATTACGTTGCGTTCACTTCGAGATTGGTTACTTCTTAAAGACGTTTCTTCTTTTTCGATTTATTTTAATACTGAAGTCACAATGTGTGGAGAATGTAGTCCCATTCGAAAATATGTACAAAATGCAAATACATATGTATGCATACATATGTATGTATGTGTATAACGACATACATACGTATACATATATGCTAATATTAAATCCCTTTATACGCATGCGTAAGCTTGTCAAAATGGAATGACGACACAATCGTATGCACAAATACTCTTGTGTTCATGTGTGTACATCGGTGAATACAACAGAATGGTTGAGCAAAAGAAAATTGAGTTAGGCAGCTAGGAATGTACTATAACTCTACATAAAACTCAAATTCTTTTTAAACTTATTTGACAAATTAATAAAACACAACGGCAAATTCGGCGAATAAAAATAATTAAATAATTAAAAATAATAATTATTATATTAGCATTGACATTGTTCCCCCCTTTTACATATATGTATTTACTTTCTCTAACAGACACACGGATATACATATATATTATATATGTATATATATATATTTAAAATATATTCATATATGTATTTGAAAAATGCCGTAAATAGATATAAGTTTGAATATACTTATTTATGTACATATGTATGTACATATGTATATGCATTTATACATTAGTAAAAGTGTAAATATATATACATGCATATGTATGTACATATACAATATATGGGAATTACAGAGCAAATGAACTTATATGTATATTTGATCAGCATTAAAAGTCCGTAGAAGTGCACCGGTCTTATAGACTATTAAATTGGAAAGGAGCACGCCCCATTCGACCATTGAATAAAAAAACCGAAAATAGCCAAAGGTTAAATTTATAGAACATGAGTTACTGACTATTAATGTAAAGTTTCACGTTTAAATATACAAAGTGTATGTGTGTTATTGTTTATGTAAATGTTAAAGTATCTCGTAGTCGATCACTCTTGGCTATGTAGTTACTTTTTTTTTATATAACATATATTTTGGTAAAAATTGAGATTTAGAGTGGTCCCAAATGCTATCAAAAATGATTTTCAAGGTCTGTTTTTTACCAATCCATTTTCACCTACACAAATCAAAACAAGTAAGAAATCTAGTGTTGAGCTTGCTTTACTGTAAGCTACCCCCCACCACTAATTTTTACTGAATGAAACCAAAATTATCAGAGACCACCGTTATATTATATTTCGAAAATACACATTTCTGGGTTTATTGAACACCGTGTCACTAAGTGACATATTAACTGAACAGTTGCAGCTGAACCTGATTTCGTCCTATAATATAAAAGTTACTGATATAATAATATTGGTGTTCAATAAACCTAATAACTGAAATCGATGTGATTTTGAACGTCTGTCTGCCAAAATTTGGCTACACGCTTATCGGCCCCGAAATTTAAAAGATAGTTTTGAAGATATAATGTTAATTTTTTTTACACACAATGACTATCATAATAATAATTGGATAATAAACACAGAGATTATTCAATAAATACTTTTAATGGGTGAGATCAGCTGGAGGTGCACCTGTTCAGTTGCAATAACAGGGTATAACAAGTAAGAAAGCTTACTGTCGAGTTTTATCGACTGTGGGACACCCGGCACCCATTTATTGAATGGAACAAAAATTAAGAGCGACCATCGAAACATTATATTTTTCGAAAATATACTAGAACATATTCAAAACAAATAATATACTAAATATATCAAAAAAAAATATATCGAAATTAGCGAAATTATTGAACATCATTTTAATGTCAAGAAACATATCAACTGAACATGTGCAGCTGCTCCTGATTTTGTATTTCGTATAGTATTCAGAGACTATAAGAGCTAGAGCAACTAAATTTTCTGTACTTTTTTCCCATGCAGATCACTATTTTAGCCCTTCCGTCTCGGCAAATCAAAAAAAGCTATTATTATACCCGCCTACCCAAAGGGTAGAAGGGTATTATGGCTTTGTGCCGACCGAAAATGTATGTAACAGGCAGAAGGAAGCATCTCCGACCCCATAAAGTATATATATTCTTGATCAGCGTCAACAGCCGAGACGATATAGCCATGTCCGTCTGTCCGTCTGTCCGTCCGTCCGTATGAACACCTAGATCTCAGAGACTATAAGAGATAGAGCAAAAAATTTTTCGGGACAGTATGTCTTATTGTTGCACGCAGATCAAGTTTGTTTTTTATTTTGGCCACGCCCCCTCCCGCCCCCGTAAATCGAATAAAACCGAATTGCAGGCGTCGTTTTAAACCTAGAACGTTCAATTTTAGTACGCATAATACTAATCACCATCTTAATGATCTCTGCGAATTTGGTTACAATCGGATAAAAACACACAGAAGTTATTAAGATATTACTTTTATAAGGCGTTACCACGTGCAACTGCTAGTGCTGCCTAGTTAGTTGCTATGACACTCCGCGACATAATAATGGTGTTCAATAAACCAACTAAAGTGCCGCCAAGCTAATAATTTCGAACAAAGAAAATGTTGATATATTATTTTGGTATTTTTTAGTATATTTTTTTAAGTATTTTTTCAGTATAATTTGAAAAATATAATATTTGGATGGTAAAATTGGGTGGCGGGTATCTCACAGTCGAGCAAACTCGACTGTAGCTTTCTTACTTGTTTTTAATCTGGAACTAGTTGGTTTAATTCGAGGCAAATATATTCTAATTTTTTTGAGTTCGTATTCAAAAAATGGAAAAAAGCTGGTGTGAGCAACTAACATTTCCCAGTGCCTTCTCTAGTTTCCATGCAGCGTTTTCTTAATGCATTATATTATCAATCTAGGATTGTGGCTAACCCATGGCATAATGGCAAGAAAACCATATATTAGGTTATCGTATAATTCGAATGTTTTATTTTCCGTGATCGTGTTTTTTCTGTCGTGTTCCTGTTTTCTAACACAATTTCCTTTTTGAACATTGGTGATAATTTAATGTAACCTAAACGTTTATCTGTTCAGAAATAGATGACATCTTTCTAACGTTTTCTAAGTTTTTATCGTTCTCTTCTTTGAATTGTGATATGTGAGATCCTCTGCTTGTTTTCTAGTGATTTATTTATTGCCCTATTCAAAAGCACTTACTAATACCTGTGGATCCGTTTTTACTTTGGTGCCAAATAATGGCTCGATTGGTTTCTTTTTGGTGGTATTGGATTGATTCATTGCATATTTGCACTCCTTTGAAAATTAAGCTTTCTACTGCTTCGTCTTCTTTTTTAAGCATCTCCTGATCTCCACCAAAAAGCATGTATGAGCATACATAATCATCTTCCCCTTGTATGATGAACTCTCAGCGATGTGAATCGTTGTAGAGGAATAAGTATAGTAAATAGTGTAGTAGATTTGAGAAAGTATAATAAATCGGTGGATTTCGGGACAGATCGATTGCCATCACGTTCGAAGTACCGGGATTCTATCTAAGTTTGTAGTTAAGAACTTCGAGACATCTTTTCCATATCTTGAGTTTTCCATTGTGACTTTTATTACTAGCAGCAAAAGTGAGTAGTTGATGGTCGGTTTATATGACTTCCTTGGCGATACGCTATAGACACATACCAATTTCAGTTTCGTTTTACTAAGTGTATGCGATATAAAAGTAATAGGCTTACCATTTTGTTCGAGAAAAACTTCAATACCATGATTTGAAGCGTCAGTGGTTAAGTAAAAATTCCTTTCGAAAGTCTGGTAGTAGAGTATTCCATCTTGCGAACAAATGTTTTCTTAAATCTAAAGTGATGTTAATTTTGTTAGACATGTTGTCCTCTAAGCAATGAAGTAAGCAGTTTAATTAATTTAGCATAGTCTCGAATAATCTCCTATAGTAGCTTGATAGCCCTAAGATGGATGGAAATCATTTAGCGTTTTTGGCTCGGGAAACTCCCGTATCGCGTTCTTGTTCAACTTTAGTTTTGACACCGTCTAGTGAGATAGTGAAACCTAAGAAATCAACCCCATTTTCAAAGAACTCTTATTAATCGAGATGAACTTTCATATTCGCATCTTGTAGAGTCCTGAAGACGTTTTCTAGGACTCTAATATTGAAAAATATTTGTGTGCACACAATTATGCATATTTCTGAAGTCGGATATCGATCCGAAATTGTTACGTCATTTAGTGTTCGGTAGTTGCGCAATTTTTCTTGAATTTGCGTTTCAACCTTTGGTCCTAAAGATGCGGGGTAAGGGTAATGGTCACTTTATAACGAAGGCAACGGGCTCAGGAGTCTGTCGATGCCTCGTAATGACATCATCGTCACACTTAATAATTTTATATTTCCCCAAAGTTACATACTAACTCACATACTCGCAAAACACTGTCAATACACATTACATTTATTTATGGCATTTTATAGTTATTTGCTAAGTGAATAGCCTAATGATCCTTAATCCTAAAGCAAAATTGTTTTGTTTTAGCTAGTATTTTATATCGGTTTAATCTGTTGAATTCATTTTCTAAGGAATCCATAGTATCAGACATTCTTGAACAAATTGGAATAAAATGAAGTTTTTAATCTGAAGGGCTATATACTATTTTCTAACAAGAATACTAACTATTATTGTGAGTATATTAAATTCTGTGTTATCCGATTTAAAAAAGTTTTAAATATTTATTTACGTATGTAAATGAGAAGGGGTTGACTTACAATTATTGTTATTACAATTAATCCAACTTTAGAATGCCTGTCGAAAATATGAAAATAATTACTATTTTCGTAAAAAACAATGTGAATCTAATTGTATATATAAAATGCGCTAATATATTTATAAAGGAGTAGCTTATTAAAAAAGCGTGGTAAGGCTCAAGAGCCCTGACTTGTCTATCTCATGAACTTTTAAATATACACTCCAAACTCGCGACTAGTCAAATAGCTCCATCTATGACCGAAATTATTGGATACATAAGCCATGATTGTGTTTCGCGTTTCTTGTCATCTATTTACTATACTATATTTAAAAAAAAAACACACTCAAAAATACTCTTTACGCGAGTGATACGTAAAGCTCAAAGCCAAAATATTTAATCACTCGCTCCATTTTAATAGAAAGAACGAAAATAGTACGCTTTACAAAAAAGTGCGTTGTTGTCCCGTTTCATTTATAACCATAACAAGTATGAAAGCTACTGTCGAGTGTGCTCGACCGTGAGATACCCGCCGCCCAATTTTACCATCAAAATATTATACTTTTCAAAAATATACTGAAAAAATACTACAAAAAATATATACTAAAATCATACCAAAATAATATACCAAAATTTTCATTGTTCGAAATTATTAGCTTGGCGGCACTTTAGTTGGTTTATTGAACACAATTATTATGTCACGGAGTGTCATAGCAATTAATTATGTCACGGAGTGTCATAGCAACTAACTAGGGGCATCTGCACGTGGTAACGCCTTATAAAAGTAATATCTTAATAACTTCTGTGTTTTTTATCCGATTGTAACCAAATTCGCAGAGATCATTAAGATGGTGATTAGTATTGTGCGTACCAAAACGTTCTAGGTTTAAAACGACGCTTGCAATTCGGTTTTATTGGATTTACGCGGGCGGGAGGGGGCGTGGCCAAAATCAAAAACAAACTTGATCTGCGTGCAACAATAAGACATACTGTCGCGAAAAATTTGTTGCTCTATCTCTTATAGTCTCTGAGATCTAGGTGTTCATACGGACGGACGGACAGACGTCTCGGCTGTTGACGCTGATCAAGAATATATATACTTTATGGGGTCGGAGATGCTTCTTTCTGCCTGTTACATACATTTTCGGTCGGCACAAAGCCATAATACCCTTCTACCCTTTGGGTAGGCGGGTATAAACATTTTATCAGTTTCTTTACGTATGCAGTGTATTTGTGGATTTGTGAGGGTTATCTTGCCATTGGACACTGCATACGTTCGTTGCTAGATTAACCCTGTTATAACAATGATGAATATAATGATGATAACACTTGCGCATTTGGTTAATTTAATATTTTTTAATTCGAAAATAATAATATAATAAATCAAAATAAGACTAATTTATTATTATTGTTGTTAAACAGATATTCAACTAATTTAAAAAAAAAGTATACCATTTGTTAAAAGAAGAAATTAACCAATTGCATAGGTTATTTAAAATTCATAAAAATTAATCATAATAAACCAACAAATATATGAGACGAAAGCCAAGCATAGCTAGCTAACCCATAATACAGGCATAGTTTGTTTATACAAAACAATTATTTAACATTAGCATGCACAATATTATTACAATTATTTGAATTTTGAATATAACATGTACAAACACACTTTGAATTATTCTTAATAAATAGTAAATAATAATATTATTATTCCAATTATCAATGCTATGGATAAAGTGCATATGCTATACATAACATAATTAAAATCAAATATGTAGAAGAACAGCAACTGAAGAAGGTTGTATAAGAACACGCATTCTAATCATTAGATTGATCATGAATACTGAATCTACACGCCCAATCGTATTTGGGCATTTATGTGTAATTAACAACACTCTAACGAGGGAAAAAAACGTCAGACACCGCTGTGCTCGATACAACACGCAACATAATTGGGGCCTGGTTGCATGGGACGTCAAGTATATATATTGTACATTCGAAGTAATTACTCTACCACTAACCATATAATATGAAGAATAGGCATCTTATACAAGCTCATATTCGTTGCGGTATTATCAGAGATTAGAAAACATTTTAGTTGCACGTTGTCTCGAGCAAAACTGTGCCTTTAAATTCGGTTGAGTTCAGTCCGTTTAACGTCTACATTCGAACGTCAAACGTTGCTTGCGATTTTGATTGTGTTGGTTAATTCACATATATGAAAAATTCGATTGCATGGATAGAATATGTGTATGATATAACATATAACATGTACCCGCTTACCTAAAGGGGAGAAGAGTATTATAAGTTTGTGCCAACCGAAAATGTATGTAACAGGCAGAAGAAAACTTCTCCGACACCACAAAATATATATATTCTTGGTCAGCGTCATAAGCTGAGACTATATAGCCATGTCCGTCTGTCCGTCCGTCCGTATAAACAGAGACTATAAGAGATAGAGCAACCAATTTTTCCGAATAGTGTGTCTTAGTTTTTTATAGATTTTGATCACGCCCTCTTCCGCCCCCGCAAAAAACCAAATTGTAAGAGTTATTTGGTACGCACAATACAAATCACCATCTTAATGTTTTCTGAAAATTTGGTTACAAAGGATACAAATAACAGAAGTTATTAAAGAATTACTTTTAAAAGGCGTAATCAGGTGCAGCTGCACCTGTTCAGTTACTAAATCATTAAATGAAATAATAATGGTGTTCAATAAACCTAATAAAGTGCCGCCAAGCTGGCAATTTCGAACAAACAAAATTACGGTATATTTTTTGGGTATATATTTATACCCGCCTACCCAAAAGGTAGAGGGGTATTATGGCTTTGTGCCGACCGAAAATGTATGTAACAGGCAGAAGGAAGCATCTCCCACCCCATAAAGTATATATATTCTTGATCAGCGTCAACAGCCGAGACGATATAGCCATGTCCGTCTGTCCGTCTGTCCGTCCGTATGAACACCTAGATCTCAGAGACTATAAGAGATAGAGCAACAAATCGCGACAGTATGTCTTATTGTTGCACGCAGATCAAGTTTGTTTTTGATTTTGGCCACGCCCCCTCCCGCCCCCGTAAATTGAAACCGAATTGCAAGCGTCGTTTTAAACCTAGAACGTTTAATTTTGGTACGCACAATACTAATCACCATCTTAATGATCTCTGCGAATTTGGTTACAATCGGATAAAAAACACAGAAGTTATTAAGATTTATAAGGTGTTATCACGTGCAACTGCTAGTGCTGCCTAGCTAGTTGCTATGACACTCCACGACATAAAAATGGTGTTCAATAAACCAACTAGAGTGCCGCCAAGCTAATAACTTCGAACAAAGAAAATTTTGATATATTATTTTGGTATTTTTAGTATATTTTTTTAAGTATTTTTTCAGTATATTTTTATACTATTATATAAATATAATATTTTGATGGTAAAATTGGGCGGCGGGTATCTCACAGTCGAGCAAACTCGACTGTAGCTTTCTTACTTGTTTTAAATACATTTTCCAGTATATTTTTGAAAATTATAATATTTCGATGCTTGCTATTATTTATTCTTCCATTCCATTTCCATTTATTTAAGATTTATGAAATTGATACAAGATAACATATATGTATATCCACATCTACAGTGCATAACACAAAACCCTTGTATACATATACATATGTATGTATGTATGTACATCTGTACGTATAGTACAATTAGAATAATTCGTGTATGTTCTGCAATTGGGCTTAAATTATAATATGAATATGCAATTTACATAAATTGGAAATAAATAAATAAAATATTCTGTGTGTACAAGGAATATGTGTTTATATTATTATATTTTGTATTAAAATGTAAACACTGCTGCAGTATATAAACAGTTTATGTTTCATAAATCTTAAACAAATGGATGGAATGGTATGTAGAATTGTATGTGGTTATACATATGTACATATGTACATATGTACATACGTTAATATCATACTTGCCAGAAAAAGTCTGCGTACACAGGCAATGCATAACTTCGATTGCAAAAAAAAAATAGTTGTATTAAAGATATCGACTTAATTTTTTTTTTATGTTTGAAGCACATTATTCATTAACAATGTCCCTAAGTTTTAATGGCTTTAAATATAAAACTTATTTTGTTAAAATTAGAAAACCAAAAATTCATGTGTTTTAGAACAAGAAAAAGTCTGCGTACACATGTAAAACAAATTAAAAAAAGGGAACTTAGTTAAACAAAATACCAAAATTTAATATGAAGTTGGATACCCCTTTCTTTTAACTGTTTATGCTAAACTTTTTGGCTCGATTTCACAAATTTTTGGGTAGAAACTAGGGAGATTTTATGCCATTCCTCCATTATTACTCCCTTCAACATGTCCTTCGAAGTAATAGTTCGAAGGCGAATCCTACGCTCCAGAAAATCCCATAGGGACTCCATGGGTATCTAATCCGGCGACTGTCGTAGCGAGTTTCACTGGTTTTTGGTATTAAACAGCAACTAAAGCTTCACATTATGGGCAGTATGGAGTAGATCATTGTCTTGCTGGAACTAGAAGTCATCAGCCACGCCCAATTTTATCGCGCTTTGGTGTAAATTCTTCTTTAATATGTCCAAATAAGCCTTGTGATCCACAATAGAATCAATAAACACGAGATTGCCAATTCCATTGACCGTCATATAACACCACACCATCACACCGCCACCACCGTGTTTAAGTGTTGGAGCAAGGTTTTGCTATGCGAAGGCTGTACCGCTTTTACGCCACTCAAGTTTTCGTCCTTCTACCCCAAAATGCAGAATTTGTTCTAATCACTGAAAATAACCTTATTCCAGAAAGCTGCCGGCTCCTGGTTGAAATTTTGGGCAAAAATTAATTGCTTCATTTTATTCATATAATATGAGGTTTTTCCTCCGTGCAATACGGGCATGTAGGTCCTCTATTTTCAAAATTTTACGAATGGTATTATCATGTAGCTCCTTTTTATACTTATAATTAACATCCTGGCCAATTTAAGTAGATGTTAATATAGGATGAAGCCCCACAGTCTTTAAAACGTGCAGTTCTTCACGATCAGTCACTTTAGGCGGCCTTCCAGAATGTGGTTTTGATTTAACCGAGCCGGGCAAATTGAAATTGTACACCACTCTTTGGATGGAGGAGTGACTTCTGCTCACGGTTTTTCCAATTCCCCTCAGAGATTTCCCCTCATTCCAGAGTTTAATGATCCCTTGCCTCAAATCGGAGCCAATTTCTTTATTCTTCCTGCCCATTGCGATTTTCTTAATAGAATGATGAAATTGGCTAAAACACCTAACAGCATAAAGTTTCTAGTGCTTTTATCACCATTATTTGTGATCTTATGGTACCAAAAGCTGCATACCAATCTTTTAAACAATTAAGTTTTAAGGTTGTACGCAGATTTTTTCTGGTTCTAAATCGTATGGATTTTTGGTTTTTTAATTTTAACAAAATAAGTTTTATATTTAAGGCCATTAAAACTTAGGGACATTGTTAATGAATAATGTGTTTAAAACATAAAAAAATTAAGTCGATATCTTTAATACAACTATATTTTTTTTGCAATCGAAGTTATGCATTGCGTGTGTACGCAGACTTTTTCTGGCAAGTGTATGTATCTTATTTTATGTGAATATATATAAACTCGCAGAAGAATATACTAACTTGAATATAATAATAAAATATTCATAAAAGATCGACAGGTGCAGTCGGTACACTCCAGATAAAGTAGAAAAACAACTCAACAAAACTACCACTAGCAGCAACACATAAAACGTCATATCAACAAGACAATTGCAGCAGTCAAACGATACTGAAAAAAAACAATAGCAAGGGAAGGGCAGATAAAAAAACCAGAACCGTACGACAATGGGGCTGACATCCGACATGAAACGCAAATAACAACATCAATTGGTGATAGCTGCCCAAATACTCAAATGAGACTCAAAAATATATTAAAAAAAAAAAAATAATAAACAATCGAATATACAAAATTTGCTAACAGCTCAACAGACTTGCATTTCGCCATATATGTGTATTCATCAACACATTCAAAAGGTCAAGCAGCGTACATTCATGCTTTCAGTTGTGGTCCCAGTCCAAGACTGACAGCAAATTTTTTGACGTTCGAATGTAACCGAATTTTCAGGCTCAATTGCGCTCGAGCCAACATACAACTAAAATGGGGCTGAGAATGCCGAAACGAGTATGTGCATGAACGCTTGTATGAGATGCTATATTTATGTACTATATGGTTAGTGATAGTAGGTAAATAAAATCGATGATAGCAAAAACATCGAGGCGCTATCGATGTTTCTGCACTACCAGAGACATCGGTCTTGCAACGAAAATAAAGACATTTTCAAGTCATCCACGCTGTCTGACATAAGGACGTAAGTGTTTTATTTAAGTGATAAATATTTTTGTATATTCCGTCTATGTAATAGCTATGCCAAAACTTATGTGCTTTTCAATTAAAAACGTGCAAATCAATGTTAATGTTTTGCATTTTATATTATCTGTAAGAGCTCATTAAACGATTTATTTTTTTTTAAATTATTTTGTGTGTTTTAAAATATTGCAAATAGTTTATTACAAGTATACTTACGTATATATTGTTCAATATGATTGATTGATTAAATTCAATTAAATGTTAAATTGTAAGAATGTTTGATGATGTAGTTGTGGCAATATGCATGTATTTACATACATACGTAAATACATGTACAAATGTACATGCACAAGCTTATACTTGAGAGAAAAATGTGAGCCTGATTTTATATATATGAAGTATTTATAGCAGCATTTTGTAAAATATATATTTTAAAATTTTTGTGATTACATAAATAAGCCCGACATTGGAAGTAAAGTTTTCACGCTCCACCGTCAATTTGGTCTGCATTTGAAATTACATCGACTGCCTACCGCAATCTTATATTCAAGCGGCAAGAACAGACTCTCAAGCTTTCGGGTTTCATTTGTAACAACATCTAGGTCCTACAACGGGCCGACATTTTCTCCACCAAATTTAATTTGTAGACACTATATTCAACTTGGGTATGTTCTATGTTTTTTATATTTAAAAATACACACGTGAAATTGATTATTTTTAAAAGCCAATACTATTTTTATTGCGTTTATTTTACAGTCAATTCTATAACACTAATCTTGCTGTGTGGACTCATCCAATAACAACAGAGTCACCTGAGGATTCTACGTCGCAAGTTTATAATACAGAAGGGGAACATAAAGGAGGTAATAATTCAGCGGATATGACACTACCAAGTGCCGCTCGCGTTTATACAGACGTGAACGCTCACAAGCCCGATGAGTATTGGGATTATGAGAACTATGTAGTCGATTGGGGTAATCAAGATGATTACCAATTGGTACGCAAGCTGGGACGTGGAAAGTACTCCGAGGTTTTTGAGGCTATCAACATTACGACAACCGAAAAGTGTGTTGTTAAAATACTGAAACCAGTAAAAAAAAAGAAGATAAAGCGCGAAATTAAGATCTTGGAGAATTTGAGGGGAGGTACCAACATCATAACGCTTTTAGCTGTTGTCAAAGACCCAGTGTCCCGTACACCAGCACTGATTTTTGAACACGTTAACAACACGGATTTTAAACAACTGTATCAAACACTAACAGACTACGAGATACGCTATTATTTGTTTGAGCTACTCAAAGCTCTGGATTACTGCCACAGCATGGGCATTATGCATCGTGATGTAAAACCACATAACGTGATGATTGATCACGAAAACAGGAAGTTACGTCTAATCGATTGGGGTCTCGCTGAATTTTATCACCCTGGTCAAGAATATAATGTACGAGTGGCTTCCCGATATTTTAAAGGACCCGAACTTCTTGTTGATTATCAAATGTATGATTATTCCCTGGATATGTGGTCGTTGGGCTGTATGCTTGCCTCTATGATTTTTCGCAAGGAGCCTTTCTTCCATGGACATGACAACTACGATCAACTAGTGCGAATTGCTAAGGTGCTGGGCACCGAAGAACTGTACGCCTATCTTGATAAGTACAATATTGATCTAGATCCGCGATTTCACGATATCTTACAACGTCATTCTCGAAAACGTTGGGAGCGATTTGTTCATTCTGATAATCAACACTTGGTGTCACCAGAAGCATTAGATTTTTTGGATAAACTCTTACGTTATGATCACGTTGACCGTCTTACAGCTCGTGAAGCTATGGCGCATCCTTACTTTTTGCCAATTGTTAATGGACAGGTTAATCCAAATAGCCAGCAATAGACAAGGATTCCCATTTGTAAAGTAAATAAATTTATGTCAAAATAACCGCACGATTAAGTTTAATGTAGAACTGTTGTGCTAAAGTTTTAAAGAAGATCGCATTCAGTAAAATGATTAATCTAATAATTTAAAAACGATTATTTTATCGACGTACATTATTTTCGAACATCTTCAAATATATAAATTATACAATGAAGCGATTAAGATTGGTTTGAACAGTGATACCACTGACAGCGATTAAAAATCAACTTATTTCAATTTACTGGGGTAACTACATTTTAAAATTATGATGTCAAACTCATACATACATTCAATTTCAATCCACATTATAATTAACGCATATTTATATCAATAATTATAAATATAATTGAATAAATCACCATTTCTTACAAATTCTAACAGTCTCGGATATAGGCCCATAAATAACGTGCAGCATGCATAACTGTCAAAAATAGAAGAATATTTCAAAAGTCGTATCACCAATTAAATAACCTTTTAATTTCTGAAAATTTCCTAAATTCAAATCAAATCATATTAAAGTGATACAATAAAATGACTTTTATGGCATTAAAATGTCAAAATTATTTTAAGTGGAAAAATTATATCATCGACAATCCAAATTCATATGTTTCGTTTTAATTTAGAAGTCACCTTAAACAAATAATGCAGAAATAACAAAAATATATTATTTAGAACAAGTTCACTACGATATACCCTGTGTCCATTGTTTAATTATTCATAATATAAAATTTTTCGATAAATATACTGAAAATATGCCGAAATATACTACATAAAAAATGTATGGCTTTTTATTAGATTTAAAAAATTATTATTTTACTTGTAGTAGCACTACAGGTGCATTTGCTCCTGATTTCAGAAATGGAAATGTTTTTCTTATTAATTACATACAAAATTTATTTATTTACATACATATTTTCGGACCATACATATCACCACTAAGCAATGAACATAATAAAGTCCGCATATCCAAAAAATACGGGCACTTTGCGTTTTTGGTTTTCATAACCCCCGTGGCAGAGGCGCAGCGCTCTCTCGAGAACTCGAGCTAGCCGTCGTGTTTTGAATTTTGCAAACAAAACCCCTGAGGCAGAGACGCAGCGCTCTCACACGAAGAAGTGAACAGAGAGAACTCGAGCATCAATTCAGTCGTAGAACAACGCTGTTTTGATATGTGTGTATGTGTGTTTAGCGCACATACATATGAAGAAACATAATGTGTATGCAGTTGCTGCTTGTCCGATTGCTTCAATTTTAATTTTTCAGATTTCAAACTGAGTTTCATTTCAGAATGGTTTCGCTTGAATATAGAAATGTCTATGCTCTTATTTTTTTCTATATATTGCGCCTAATGAATTGTAGGCTAGGTCATCAGTGGCTTGGCCATCAGCATATCACGAATCGAGTTATTCGATTTTGCCTGTGACATTGTTGTCATTCTATTCTGTTTTGTCGACTTTGCTGGCCGCTGGTTGTCTTTGATTTGTGTTCTTTTAACTTTTGGGTGCATTCGAAGACTGCACCTGTTAAACGACTTTCAATATTTTATTTATTTTAAATAATTAGTATGGACATATATTATATTTAAAATTCATGATTTTTATACCCGCCTACCCAAAGGGTAGAAGGGTATTATGGCTTTGTGCCGACCGAAAATGTATGTAACAGGCAGAAGGAAGCATCTTCGACCCCATAAAGTATATATATTCTTGATCAGCGTCAACAGCTGAGACGATATAGCCATGTCCGTCTGTCCGTCTGTCCGTATGAACACCTAGATCTCAGAGACTATAAGAGATAGAGCAACAAATTTTTCGGGACAGTATGTCTTATTGTTGCACGCAGATCAAGTTTGTTTTTGATTTTGGCCACGCCCCTTTACGCCCATGCGAATTGAAAAAAACTGAATTGCAAGCGTCGTTTTAAACCTAGAATTTTGGTACGCACAATACTAATCACCATCTTAATGATCTCTGCGAATTTGGTTACAATCGGATAAAAACCACAGCAGTTATTAAGATATTACTTTTATAAGGCGTTACCACGTGCAGCACCACCTAGTTAGTTGCTATGACACTCCGCGACATAATAATGGTATTCAATAAACCAACTAAAGTGACGCCAAGCTAATAATTTCGAACAAAGAAAATATTGATATATTATTTTGGTATTTTTTTTAAGTATTTTTCAAAAATATAATATTTTGATGGTAAAATTGGGAGGCGGGTATCTCACAGTCGAGCAAACTCGACTGTAGCTTTCTTACTTGTTTTTCATTGCATTTAATATTTATATATTTAATATAAGTGTGGAATTGGAATCGCGCAAAGGTACTCGTAATTGCATATGTCCACAAATTTATTGTTAGAGTTCCATAATTCCAATTTCAAGTAATAATCCGAAAGGAAACAAAATGGTAGTGTACCAAATCAGAAATCAGGGGTCCAAAGGCTAAATGAAAAGCAAAAATAAATGAAAAAGAAGCAAAATTAACAGAGTCAAATATACCAAATCAGCATATTCACCTGAAAATTACGATTGCTGTTTGATAGTTAATTATTCAACTCAAACTCTTTATATCTTAAAAGTATTGTTTCCCAATTTGGTAACGATAAATCAAAAATATTCTAAATTAAGAATCAATCATCAATCGTAGGTTAGATTTTTTTCAGTTTGTGGGGTCTGAAAGTGGCGTGGAGAAAATATAAAACACACTTTAGGTGGTGCTGCTCCGTTTTGAATTTGTTTGTGTGTTAAGATAAATATCAGCATCGATATTTTATCCATAGTGTAACTGTCTATTTTTAGACTAGCCTACACAAAGGGTAGAAGGGTATTATAACTTTGTGCCAACCGAAAATGTATGTAATAGGCAGACGGAAGCATCTCCGACCCTACAATATTTATATATATTCTTGGTCAGCGCCAAAAGACGAGACGATATAGCCATTTCCGTCCGTATGAACACATAGATCTCAATTTTTCGGGATAGTATATCTTATTATTGCACGCAGATCAAGATTGCTTTATATTTTTACCACGCCCCCTTCCGCTCCCGCAAATCCAAAAAAACCTAATTTAATAATTTTAAACCTAGAAAGTACTGAAATTATGGCCAACTAATTTAATGTTTATAGAAGTGATCACATGCGGCGTTGCGTTGGTGGTGTTCTTATCTCTGTCTGTTTGGACGTCAGCCGTCAGAGGAAGCAAGGGGACCAACATGTAATCCCAGTATTGGCTGGGGCACGTGACGTCCTTGCTCCTACTGTCGGAAGTGCGACTATACTCTCCACGCGAGAGCGGCTGGAAGCAGATCCCTAGCACGGTCATATCTCTGCTAGAGGTGCTGACTAATTGTAGTCGGGCGAAGATTGTGAATCTATAAAACTCCCAATCCAAGGTGGAACAGCATACGCTGATGGATACATGGCCGGGGGGTAGCCCGGTCTCTAGTATGCGGACTCTGAGTACGTGTCGTCCTCCAGTTTCATTTAGACTTTCCACGGTATGCGGGCTATGCCGTGGATGACCTTTCTTCCCGCCAACTCGTGGGATCAACTTTTTGGATCAAAATTTAAAAATACAAAAGTCTGATACGGCTTCAATAGTATACCGGCCTGCATTTCAAGCCTTTGGAAGAACTGACCTAAGTCTAGAATTCCATTAGTGTACAAATCAGAAACATCTATTCTTGCAATAATTTTATTTCCGTGTTTAAAGAAACACATATTTTCTTTTATTTGCAAGGTTACTACTTTTCGTACGTCGTCATTTTTAAATGACTTCGAATACGTTGGGATTTTTTGAATCTTTACTAAGACCTTGCCTAAGCATAGGTTCTTTTGTTTTTAATTCATCTCCTGGCCAGGATTGTTTCTGTCTACTTTGTTGCCTGGTAGTAACTTTCAGGACTTGATTCTGTAATTCCCTTAATTCTTTTATTGTTATGCGTGACAATGCGTCTGCCACGAAATTATCTTTTCCCTTTAAGTACTCTACCCTGAAATCGTACTCTTCTAACTCTAACCGCATACGAGTAAGTTTTGAACTTGGATTGGTCATTGAGAATAAAAACGTTAATGGTCTGTGGTCTGTTTTCGCTATAAAGTGTTTGCCATATATATATGGTAGAAAATGTGTTATTGCCCAGTAAATTGCTGTTAATTCTTGTTCAGTAGTGCTTTTGTTACTTTCACCTTTAGTAAACGAACGGGATGCATAAGCTATTGGGAGTTGAATTCCATTATGGTTTTGAGTTAAAACCGCTCCACAAGCTTGTTTGCTTGCATCTGTTATTATGCATAATTCTTTGCTGAAGTCTGGGTACTGTAGTAGTGTTGGTTGAATGAGCTTTTTCTTTAGGTAGTTCAATGCTTTTTGACAATCATTTGTCCATTCAAACGGGACATTCTTTTTACATAATCATGTTATGTGCCTAGAATATTCGGCGAAATTTTTAATAAAGCGTCTATAGTAATTGCAAAATGCAACGAATCTTCTGGCGCTATCCGCATCATGGGGTACGGGATAATTAATCATGCATGAAAAATGAACATTTTTGTGGATGTAGTTTTAAGTTATTCTTCCTACATAATTCAAAAACATTGGTTAAGTTTTTGAGCATATACTTTTCAGAACAACCAATTACTATTAAGTCATCCATATACTAGAATGCTTGGGAAGGTTCAAGACCTGAGAATGCTATTGTCATCATTCTCTGAACGGAATTGGTGCAATTTTTAAACCGAAAGGTAGTCGTGTGAAACGATATGAACCAGTATTCGTAGAAAAGGAAGTTATATCTCTTGATTTTTCATCAAGTTCTATTTGGTGAAATCCTGACATTAAGTCAAGACACGAAAAGTATTTAGCTCTACCCAGCTGGTCAAGAATATCATCTATTCTTGGAAGTGGAAATTTATCAGAAAGTAGTTTTTTATTAATTTGGCGGTAATCATTTACTAAACGCCATTTTTTTTGTTCTGTGCCTTCTATTGATTTCTTTGGAACTAATAGAAGTGGGCTCTTGTATTCAGACACAGATGGTTCAACAATGCCATCCTTAATCAACTTATCTACTTGTCTTTGTATTTCTTCTGTTTGACTATGCGGGCTACGGTAGTTTTTTACATAGACAGGCTCAGTTTTTGCTTATAAAAGTTGTTTGTACTTATTGATTCGGATTCAAGACCGAATATATCGCTATATTGTTTGCACAATTTAGTTAATTGTGGCTTAAATTGTGATGGGAAATTTTTTGTTAGTTGTTTTAAAACTGTTTGTTCTCTTAGTTCTGGGGAAGTTTGAACTAAGTCGTAATTTTCAAGCGATTCATACTTGAGATTAGTGACATTTAATATCACCTCGGAGTTTGTTGTATTTAACACACGGACAAAAGTATTTTCAGCAGTTGCTACTGTGTTGGCAACATAAATGCCAGGTTGGATTTCCTGATTCGGAATCAAAATATTTTTATCGGACGATATTAGATTTACACGCCTTACAACTTGAGATCTTGCTGGTAAATATATTGAGTTATTGCCAGCACTATTTGTTATAGGAATGTGAAAAGGAAAATTGAGATTGTTTGGCCTGAGGATTAATTTGTCTTCATTTTGAGTATAATTAAGTTGACAATTAAATTTCTTTATGAAGTCAAGGCCTATAATTCCATCGCAATGAATTGCAAAACTTGGATCAACCAAGTGAAAACTATGTGGAATTATATATTTTCCTGTTTGAAGCTCAACTGATGCTAAGCCTTTGGAGTTTATTACTCCTTCACCTATACCTTGAATGTTAATAACATTATTTTTTTCTATGTCGTCATAGACATCGGAATCTTCTTTTAGAAGAGAAATATCTGCTCCTGTATCTAATAATAGCGTTAAATTTTTCCCAGTTTTTATATTTGTTAGTGAAACGAATCTATTAAGACTGAAATTGATGACATGTACTTTTGCCTTGTCTAATTTTGTGTACTTAAAGGTGGCTGTTGGTTTTCCGAACCATTTTGAGCCATCCTCACATTGTTATTATTGTTGCTTCTGTTATTATTCCTTCCGTAGGGAGCCTGATTGTAATAACCCTGATTATTGTAACCTCGTTGGTTATTTCCGCGATTATTATAATGCGGTCTACGGGAATTGCTATTGTTATCATAGGTATTATATCCGCCGCGGCCATTATTAAAATTTCCACGATTGTTATAGTTTCCTCTGTTCCCGCGAAAATTCTGACCTCTATGGCCTCTATTCTGGCCAGGACTACTATAATGAAACACGGTATTTGGATTACCGGTTATTTTTGTGGAACTTTGAATGTACTTCCCAATGGCATCATCCATGGTGCTGAAGTTCCCTGCCTCTAGTATAGTTTTAAGTCTTTCGTGTTCGCAGTTTTCTACCAACGCAGCTATAGCTTCTTGCGTCGCGTATTTTTCTGCGTGAGCAGCGTCCAAATGATCAGCTATATAAGCTGCTTCTAAGGATTTGCGCAAGTTTTCAATTTCAGTGGTATATTGTGAGGCTGTTTTTCCTATTTGTTTCGTACTATACAATTTGGCTTGTATTACGTTTGTCGATTCGCCTTTTACGCTAGCCTTTATTAGGTCACTGATGTCATTTATTGTTGTCAGTGATTCTACTCTACTTGCCAATGGTCCGCTAATTTTTGTTTTTATTACCTCTACAGCAAGGGACTCTTGGTCACCTTTTGTGAGATTTGTTAATCTCAAGGCTGTGAGGAATTTTGTTAAGTTGGCTATTTTTTCGTCAAATTCCGGTATAGTGGACGAAATTTGTCTCACATAATCGCGAGCTTTTTCGGTTTCAGTGGCCATGTTTGTGCCAGTTCGAATTTGTGACTGGTATTTCGTTAAAAGAAAAAGAAAATATATATATATGTTTTTGTTTTTTTTTTTTATTTATTCATTAGGTTATTTTCCAATTTTTCCAGAGGGAATAAATGCATATGACATGCATTGCCTAATACACCCGTAGGTGGTGAGAAGTGCCTAATGCCTTGCGGCTTACAATTTCCTACCTACATGTTATATGGCTTTACAGACCATATCGCTAATCGGGCAGAAAAGATTCCGCTCAATTTTACAAAAATTTTCTTAATTTTATATATGTATCTATTTATATTTATTTCCGCTGGTATTTTTTAATTGGTTGCCGAGTTCCACGGTCCTGCATCAGCTGGGCGTCGCCGGTCCTAGGCACGCTGATGCTCCATCGAAGACGCAAGGAGCGCTTTTGTTTCCTTCTCCTTTGTGTCAACTGGGCTCGCTGACACTCCCTCGCTGCTGTCCTTGGGTAAATAGCAAGTTCCCTCGCAGTACGGGCTCGCCGGGGCCTCCAGACTCCTTCACAATCGTTGGCACATTTCTTTATTCTCTTCGGAATTTCTTTAGGTGGAGGTGGAGTTATTTTAGTGTTTTGGTTTATTGGTTTAGCGCCTCCCTTAGGTCGCTTTTCAATTTTTCTTCTTCAATGATGTTCTCAATTAGTGCCCAATCTTCTTCAGTTATTATTTCGAGCACCTCTTCTAGGTCGCTTTCGAAATTTGGGTTCTCTCTAATATTATTATTCTCATCCATGTTGAATTCTTATATTCATTAGCAGCAGCGGGAGATCATCCATAATAGTTTTCAACATTTTCTTGATGGTATATTTTACTTCAAGTAATTTATATTTATAAAACCGTTTATTCGTTTGATCCAAAAGAAACACTCGATCAGTTGAATACAATTTCACGGTAATCACAATTAAAGTGCAATCCATGTTGGCACATCCTTTAAGCTAGCATCTAGGCCGGACACAAAAAGCAGCATAACCGTCACTACCACAGTTCACAGTTGTCCGAAGTCCTCCTGGACTTTATGTCACGGTCATGTAGTAAAAGGATAACCAGGTCGATATTTATGATTGTTTGATATATATATATTTGTATTTGTTCATATGGAGTCGAGCAGGGAAGGTCCCGCTTAACTCGAAGTCAATACATTAATTGTCTTAATGATAATGATCTCTTAAGTTCTAACATACAAGGTTTTTATAGTCTAAGTTGAAATAGCAGCGCTGCCAGCATAGCTTGCAAGAACCATGGTTGATCGGTGGCCAAATACGTAGACTTTCATATGGATTATGTAAGTTGTTATATGACCGTATGGGAGGTGCCCCGCGCACTGCTATACTTATGGATAACAGTGTCAGACATTTCCCACTAACTAACTTCATCCACAGAGACCTGGTAGGAACGGCTATTGAGGTAGCAACTGCAGACGGTGTCTGGGAAGTTGTGATCGCCTCCGCATACTTCCCGGGCGATGTGGATGATGTTCCCCCAGCAGAGGTCCAGCGGCTGGTGGAATTCTGTCGTCGCAACAACAAGCCGCTCGTGATCGGCTGTGATGCCAATGCACATCGCACGATATGGGGGAGCAGCGACATAAATAAACGTGGTGAGTTCCTCTTAGACTACTTATTGTGTTGTCAATTAGATGTAGCTAACATACGGTGCAAACCCACTTTTATTAATGCTTTTAGGGAAGAGGTTTTAGATCTTACCCTAATCAGCAACTTGATAGCGAGCTTGCTATCAAGGTTTGACCTTCCTGGCCAAGTCGAAATTCGCCAAAACTCCTTCTGTCCGAAAAAGACAAATTGCGAGCTCTTTAAAGCCTCTGTAGCTTTCAAAGCTGAACTATTGGTCAGCAATCCTAGCTCTATCAGTGAGATAGAACTCGCTGCCAATCTGCTGCAAGATATGCTTATCTCATCCTTCGAGGACAGCTCAGTCCAGAAGACCCTAAGGGTCAATCGGAAAATTCCGTGGTGGAATAAGGAACGGGCTGTCCTTAGAAGGAGGGTTAGAAGCCTTTTTTTTATTCTTGGACGTTGACGTACTAACGGCAGTACGATTAAGTGGCCCAGCGACACCAAGCTCGGGCTTGTTAACACGCGGACCTAGGCAGACACGATCCGCCCATCCGACCGAGGGGCAACCGCATAACGTGAGGGAACGGAGGTCGCGAACACTTAACACAGACAAAACAACCAAATTTTATTAAAAAAAGGAATAAAATAATAATAATAATACTATTACTACTAATAATAATAATTAGAACTATTCTTAAATACGAGCTAATGTATCTAGGAGTAATGTTTTAATTTCTAAGGTAGTGTTAGTATTATTAACTAGACTAGAAAAGTTATTATAATTTACACATAAAATACGGAAAGGATTGTGACTGGCATATTTAGTACTACAGCGGGAAAGTGAGAGGGGAAGGAAATTTCTAGTCGTTCTGACTGGAACGGCAAAGCTAATCTGACTTGTCAACTGCAATGAGTCAATTTCGCCAATGATTAGTCTATGTAGAAACACTACACCTAGCATAGTTCTACGGTCAGAAAGAGAAGGAAGGTTTAGTAATAAAAGTCTACTACGATAAGAAGGCAATCTAATTGTGGGATTCCAGCTAAGACTACGAAGAGCAAAAAGAATAAATTGTGTCTGCACTGATTCAAGCCTATCTTGATGAACCCTATACTGGGGGAACCAGATATTAGATCCATACTCAAGAATAGGACGAACCAGTGAGATGTACAAGTGTTTAGTAATGTAGGGATCGTTAATTTCTTTTGACCAACGTTTAATAAATCCAAGGACACCCATGGCTCTATTAGAAGCAGACAAAATATGCTTATCAAACATTAATTTTGAATCAAGAAGGATACCTAAATCAGTTACTGACTCTATTCGCTCAAGTGGAGTATCATTAAGATGATAATTATTTAAATGGAGAATACCCCTAAAAAATGTCATAAGTTTACATTTATTGGAATTAAGATTTAATAAATTTATAGCACACCACGATTGAAAACAATCAAGGTCAGATTGCAATCTGAGGCTATTTATGGGATCATTAAAAGTCAGACAAATCTTAACATCATCTGCATACATAAGTATGCGAGAGTATGATATAACGGACGGTAGATCATTTATAAATAATGTAAACAGCAATGGACCTAAATGACTTCCTTGGGGTACGCCGGAAGTGACTTGGACAGTCTTGGACACAGAGCCCTTGTAAAATACTCTTTGAATTCTAAATGAAAGATATCCACAAAATTAAGTTCTGTGGAAATCCAAGAAGATTGAGCTTGTATAATAAGAGACTATGGTTGACAGAATCAAAAGCCTTACTGAAATCAGTGTAAATTACATCCGTTTGCATTTTCGATTGGAACCCTTCAATAACAATGGATGAGAATCCTAATAAGTTAGTGGTAGTAGACCTACATTTCACAAACCCATGTTGGTAGGGTGAAATTATAGATTTAGAGCAGTGTTGCACTTGAGAAGTTATTAGTTTCTCAAATGCTTTGGGAATAGCAGACAACTTGAAGATACCTCTATTGTTTTGAACGTTGGATTTATTTCCTTTTTTCAAGAGAGGAATAATGTAAGACTCTTTCCAAAGATTAGGGAAAGAGCACAACTCTACAGGCAATTCAAATAATTTTAAAAGTGGTTTACAAAGTCCCTCTGCACAGAACCTAAGCATGCAACTAGGAACACCGTCAGGGCCAGGAGAGAAAACTGGTTTACATGACTTAAGTTCACGTAAGAGTAAACTTTCAGAAAGTAAGGGACCAAAAATGCAATTCGCTTGGATTACTTGATACGGATAAGACTGGGCTCTATATAAAGTTGATGTGGAATAGGTCGTTTAAAAAAAATCAGCAAACAGATCGGCAATGCCACGATCATTAAAAGCTGTCTTTTTATCATAAAATAATGTTGTTGGAAGTGTTGATGTCTTTCGCTTCGAATTAACGATGTCATAGAAGCGTTTCGGGTCACGCTGAAACGTAAGTCTGCACTTTCTCAAATAATCCTGGTAGCAAAGATTATTTAGCGTGGAGAAATCGGAACGAGCAACAGTGTAGCGAGAAAAATATAAGAGAGAGCCAGTTTCCTTATATTTTTTATAAAGCTTTGATTTTTTATTCTTTAACTTTGTTAGTTCTTTGGTAAACCATAACGGTCTATTAGACAATTGTGGAGTACCAAAGGGAACACAAGCATCAAACAGAGAGTTTAATGTAGAATAAAAAATTTCAACTGCCTTGTCCAGGTCAATACACGAAGAAAGTTGGGACCAGTCAGTACGTGAAAGAAGCAAAGAAAGTTTTTTAAAATCGGTCTTCCGAAAACAACGAACTCGCTTCTCCGGTAAAACACCTGCAACCGAAACACTTGCTGGTAAGTCAATCAGCACCTCCAGAGTAGGGTGGTAGGGATCCTTAGGTGAGGAAATAGGATTTAATCTGGACACCGTGCAGGTATTGGGATCCAAAACAAAAATCAGATCAAGCATTTTACCTGGACAATTTGGTATAGAATTGGTTTGAGACAAAGCTATATCAAAAAGGCTATCAACAAAGACATGAGTTGACGAAGGATTCAATACGTTGGACTCATATGACGAAAGCCACGAAATTCCAGAAATATTAAAATCTCCAAGAACTATTAAGAAATCACGATCGGAAAGCTTTTCAGAAATACTATTGATTACAGAAAAATGGGATAAATACAGAGAGTTATCTGAGGCAGGAGGTATATATGAGCAGGTGATAAAGATACTAAAACTACAATAAATTAGTTTTACAGCTACAAATTCGATATCTAAATCACTACCTAAATCTACGTGCTCAGAAGAGATATCAGCATCGACAGCAATAAGTACACCACCACCACGACGCTGCATGCGATCACGTCTATAGACTGAAAATTTGTTAGTAAAGATTTCAGTATTCAGAATATCATGCCTTAACCAAGTTTCAGTGAAGGCAATGACATGAAAAGGAAAATTTAAGCTATCTAAATAAACATTATTAAGTTTACTACAAAGGCCTCTTACATTTTGATAGCCAAGCAGGAGAGAAGTTAGTTTTTTGAGCTATCAGATGGAGTTTGAGGCTTAGAGGAATTAGTGGTAACATTTGGAACTAAAATCGGTGGCCGATTTTTCTTTTTATTTACATAATCTTTAATAATTAAGTATTCCGGCCAGAAGTCTTTTGAGCAAACTTTACTAAAATGCTCGGCAGGAACACTTATTTTGATTGATGCGATTTCCCGTTCATATGAGAAGTTAAATTTTTCCACCTTTAATGATGCTTGAATTTTGGACCGAATAAAGGTCCTAATGTCGTCAGATGACGTATTAGGGGCAAGCCTAGAAACAAAAATTTGTTTCATAGGTGGGACACCTACTATAGTGTTCTGAGCAACTGTAGCAGAAGTCGAGATAGGAGCATCTGTACTAGCTGGTAGAACGTTAGGTACAGCAGAAGGTTGATCATGTTGAGTCTCTGCAACATTAACAACTACTGCGGGTACCGAGACTGAAAAGGGATCAGAACAAATGACATCCATGGGAACAATGTCATTCTTGCCAATCATTGACGCTGACGAGTGTCGAGGGGTTGGAGACGTAAATGACATTAGATTATTCGGAACAGTCGAGTTGTTGACCAGTTCAGGGACATCAAGTTCGTTAGGGCCAATGGACAAACGAGTATTAGCTTTTTTACGCTTTGGAGACTCAGTTAAAAGCTTCATGCCCTTAAACCCAGAGTCCAAAGTTGCGAAACTATCCGCAAGTTTTTTGAAACCTGCGAATAGATCACCAAAGCCTTGCTTCGTCTGACGTATGAATCCAGCAACATCCCTTTCAACATCCCTGCATGACTCACATGTCCATCTTAAACCAGATTTTGAGCCAATTAGGTCGACTATACGGCCAGTGAAGACAGCACATTTTTCATGTGAAACATTGTCACAGAGCCAGCAGCAAACGAAACCCATTTTTGCGCTTGCTGGTACACGGCATTTTTTATTATAGCAGACAAACATACTGCAGGTTTTTGATGCAAATAAAAATTTAATGAAACCAAAAATTGAAATAGGAATAAAAAAAATTTGTGTTAATATAATAATTTTAATAAGGCTAAATCTAACCGTGCTAGTTGGGACGTCTATAGGGACGCTCTTGCCAATTACAACAAAAGCATTAGACGAGCTAAACGCGATACATGGCGTAGCTACTGTGGTAGCTAAGAATCGTTGCCAGAGGCAGCGAGGCTTCATAAAGTATTGGCTAAAGGGTCGTCTAATGGAATAGGGCTTCTTAAAAGAGCAGATGGCTCTTTCACTCAAGATCGCGGGAAAACACTTGAGCTTCTACTGCAAGTCCACTTCCCGGGTTCTGTGGCGAATCCAGATCTCTCCAGTTGCGATGACGCCACTTTGTCACCGGACTCACGCGGATTCAGCCTATCTGGATCCATCTTCGACCCCGAAAAGGTCAAATGGGCTGTAGATTCTTTTGCTCCTTACAAAGCCCCAAGGGGTGACAAAATCTTCCCAGCCCTTATTCAAAACAGCATGGCTCATATTCTTGATCCACTGGTCGGCCTTCTTAGAGCTAGTTTTACTTGGGGATACATACCCATCTCTTGGAGGAGAGTTAATGTGGTATTCATCGCCAAGCAAGGGAATCGTCCGCTTGACCAGCCTGAGTCCTATCGGCCGATCAGTCTTACCTCCTTTCTGCTTAAAAAGGCGGAAAGGCTTAGGTCGACACCTCTGCATCCCACGCAGTTTGCGTACATAGCCGGCAGATCGACGGAGGTCGCTCTCCACAGGTTAGTGGGAAAAATTTAAAGAGCCTTCGTATCCAAGAACATTGCTTTGTGCTCTTTTCTGGATATAGAAGGTGCTTTTGATAATACCGGCTACGGGTCAAGCTGTACTGCTCTAGAACGTAGAGGAACTGACCGTCCATTGATCCGGTGGATTGAATCTATGCTCAAGCACCGTATGATCACTTCCACCCTGGACTCCACGACTGCATGCATTAATGCTGTCAAAGGCTGTCCCCAGAGAGGGGTTCTATCCCCCCTACTCTGGTCCCTAGTAGTTGACGAACTACTAGTCTTACTCTCCGAGCAGGGCGTTGAAGCGATCGGCTATATTCGCTATTCCGTTGACATTGGTCAACTTTATATCAGCGGCTCCCCTGTGGGGCTATCCAAGTCAAATATCTAGGGGTAACCCTCGATAAAAGACTAAATTGGAACTCCCACCTCAGCAACACCCTCACAAAGGCGACCCATGCCATGTGGGCCTGCAGGAGATTCTTTGGTAGAATCTGGGGTCTTAAATCCTGCACCATCGGGTGGCTTTTTGCCATGATGGTCAGACCGATCGTCACCTATGCTGCTATTGTGTGGTGGCCAAAGGTTACGCAAGGCATTGCCATCTGCAAAGGCAATAAGTTGCACAGGCTGCTGTGCCTCTCACTGACAGGTGCACTTCGTACCTGTCCCACCGCAGGAAGGGAATCGATACTGAATCTGACTCCGCTGCATATCCAAATTAAAGAAGTCGCCGCTATGAGCCTTCTCCAATCAGGGCTTCTAGCTACCGAATCACGACATGCTAGCCTGATCAAAGACATTCCTGGCATAGATATCTGCACTAGATCAGATACTATGACAAATGAACTTTTCTTTGGTGCTAAATTCAGAACCCTCATCCCGGACCGGAAGGACTGGGACACTGGCAACCCCATCAGCGACCCCTACGGTATTCACTGGTATACCGACGGGTCAAAAACTGATCAGGGGGTTGGAGCTGGGATCTTTGGACCCAACTCTAAAACCTCAATTGCTATGGGCAAATGGCCCACAGTCTTCCAATCTTAGGTTCATGCCATCGAGTTCTGCTGCCGTCTGATCCTAGAGAAGGGGATTAGAGGAGCAAACATCTACATCTTCTCTGACAGTCAAGCCGCCATCTTAGCCCTCTCTGATAAAAGAGTAAGCTCTCGACTGGTGGCCGATTGCTGGAACTGTCTCCAGAGACTGTCTCTTACTAACAATGTCACCCTTCTATGGGTACCTGGACCCTCTGGTATCCAGGGCATCCAGGGCTGGCGGACGAACTTGTGAGGGCCGGTTCGTCTGCTACTTTTTTCGGCCCTGAGCCCTTCTGTGGCATGGGTTAGTCAACCATCTCAGCTATTGGAAAACCTGGGCTGTTAGGTTGACTAATCGCTACTGGTCGGTTCAACCAGGGATGCGGCAAGCCAAGGAACTTATCAATCCCGTGGTCGACCGGAAAACCAGCTTACTTTCCAGGAGGGATCTTCACCTCCTCGTTGGCTATCTTAGTGGCCATCATACGGTGAACTATCACCTCACCAAAATGCGTCTGTCTTCTGATGCTGAGTGCAGACTTTGCAAAGAGGACGACGAGACAATCAAACACATTCTGTGTGACTGTCCAGCCTTGGTGTGGACTAGGAGGAAACATCTGCACGTGGATACCGCAGGACCCGAGCATATTGTGCGTTCCTCGACAAAAGATCTGCTCTGCTTCATTAGGGAAGCAGAACAACTTTTGTCTAGCTAGGGAGAGCCTATAGGCACAAAAGACCTCCATGGTCGCAGTGCCTCGCACCTTCTCTGTTGTGAGACTCCCTTTTACAAATAATAATAATAATAATCTCTGTCGATGCTGATATCTTCTTTGAATCTATCGACTTATGTCTTAATAATGATATTGAAATTTTAGTTTAAAAGTTAGTCTTCGTTAGTATTAGTGTACTTGTTACCTGTTCCTATATCCCACCTGCTTCAGATAACTCTTTATACCATTTTCTGTAATTAATAGTATTTCCGAAATGCTTTCTGATCGTGATTTTGTAATAGTTCTTGGAGATTTTCATATATCCGGAATCTTTTGGTTTTCGTCATGTAAGCCCAATGTATTAAATTCTTCGTTAACTCAAGTTTTTGTTGATAGCCTTTTTGAAATAGCGTTGTCTCAAACCAATTCTATACCAAATTGTCTAGATAGAATGCTTGATTTGATTTTTTTGTTGGATCCCAATACCTGCACGGTGTCCAGATCAAATCCTATTTCCTCATCTGAGGATCCCTACCACCCTACTCTTGAAGTGTTGATTGACTTACCAACAAGTGTTTCGGATGCAGGTGTTTTACCGGAGAAGCGAGTTCGTTGTTTTCGGAAAACCGAGTATAAAAAACTTTCTCAGCTTGATTCGCAAACTGACTGACCCAACTTTCTTCGTGTATTGATCTGGATAATGCAATTGAGATTTTTTACTCTACATTAAATTCTCTGTTTATTGCTTGTGTTCCTTTTGGTACTGCACAATTGTCTAATAGACCATTATGGATTATTAAATAACTAACAAATTTAAAGTATAACAAGTAAGAAAGCTACTGTCGAGTGTGCTCTTCTGTGAGATACCCGCCACCCAATTTTACAATCGAAATAGTATATTTTTAAAAATATACTGAAAAATATACTAAAACAAGTAAGAATGCTACTGTAGAGCTTGATACCCGCCACCAAATTTTATCATCGAAATATTATGTTTTTAAAAAA
Organism: Drosophila pruinosa; assembly: GCA_018150935.1. NCBI lineage: Eukaryota > Metazoa > Arthropoda > Insecta > Diptera > Drosophilidae > Drosophila > Drosophila pruinosa. The sequence continues at coordinate 1,596,220 of JAECWR010000034.1, forward strand.
TATACCTTAAAATATACAAAAAAATATACTAAAAATATACCAAAATAACATACCAAAATTTTCTTTGTTCGAAATTATTAGCTTGGCGGCACTTTAGTTGGTTGAACACCAATATTATGTTACCGAGTAACATAGCAACTAACTAGATGCAGCTGCATGTGGTGACGCCTTATAAAAGTAATTCTTTAATAACTTCTGTGTTTTTCATCCGATTGTAACCAACTTTTCAGAGATCATTAAGATGATGATTAGTATTGTGTGTTCTAGGTTCAAAATGATACTTGTAATTAAATTTTTTTGATTTACGGAGTCGGAAGGGGGCGTGGCAAAAATCTAAAACAAGCTTGATCTACGTACAACAGCAAAACACACTGTCCCGAACAATTGGTTGCCATATCTCTTATAGTCTCTGAAATCTAGGTGGTCATACGGACAGACAGACGGACATGGCTATATCGTCTGATCAAGAATATATGTATATACTTTATGGGGTCGGAGATGCTTCCTTCTGCCTGGTCGGCACAAAGTTATTGTTGGAATTTATCTGTCACTAGTGGTTACCCACGTATCTACAACAACCAAATAATAACAAAGCTTCTTTTCTCATTTTAAATTCAAAATCACTTTTAATATTCTTTTCGTTGTGCAAAACTCGCCGTCTACTAAAAGAATGAAGAAAGGAAAAATGTGCATGCATAGATGTAAAGCTGTCTCTCTCTCTCTCTCTCTCTCTCCGAGCAGATCAGTCGTCCTCTTTTGCCCTTCGCAGATTAATGGGATTTTTGCTATGGCCCATATATGCAGAACTTTATCATTTTACTATACATACGCGTACATATATGGCTATGTTTAATACACTTCCTCAAAAGTTACGTCAATTAAGTAGTAAGATTTTAGAATTATAATATTTCTTAATTAGCGAGTTGGTGCATTCTGGGAATTATCATTATCATGGTCCAGCACTCACTGCATCGGATTAGGGAAAACACATAAAAACCTAATCAGACCAATCGAAAAGTAAAAGTTTAGTTTTACATTCAATTAGTAACATAATAATACATTTTCAGATTTCATAGTATTAAAAATTAAATTAATTTGATTCAGTACATTAATGAGATTCAATTTCTGTTTTACATTCAATTAATAACATAATTATACATTTTCAGATTTCAAAGTATTACAAATTAAATTAAATTTGATTCATATATTAATGAGATTAATTTCTGGAATTTAAAAACTGTAATAGATTATTTATTTTATTTATTCAACAAGCCTCAATTGGCTTCTTAAATTCAGGAATCGCGCTTCTGGTAGTAGTTTAGTCAAGATGTCCGCCAATTGCATGTCTGTTGGAATATACTTTAAAACAATTAATTTCTTTTCAATATTTTCTCGAGTAAAATGGTATTTAATATCAATGTGCTTAGTTCTCTTGTGGTAAGTTGGCTATACAAATACAACCCTAATTGTCATCAAAAATTATTATTGGCTTATTTATCTTAATCTTTATACCTTCAAGTAACGATCTGAGCCATAATGCTTCTCTGACACTTTAAAATAGTGCCATATACTCTGCTTCAGTGGATGAAACTGCAACTGATTTTTGCTTCATGCTACTTCATATACATATCAAACACGACCCAAACATTTTTTATTTATTTACCTTGGACGTTGACGTATTAAGGCTGTACGATCAAGTGGCCCAGCGACACCAAGCTCGGGCTTGTTAACGCGCGGATCTAGGCAGACACGAACACCCGCCCATCCGACCGAGGGGCAACCGCATAACGTGCGGGAACGGAGGTCGCGAACAATTAACACTGACAAAAACCAAATATTTTTATTTGAAAGGTAGTGTTAGTATTGTTAACAAGATTAGAGAATTTAATATAATTTACACATAAAATACGAAAGGGATTGATAGTTACAGGCATAGTTAGTACTTCAACGGGAAAGAGAGAGGGGAAGAAAATTTCTAGTCGTTCTGACTGGAACGTCAAAGCTAATTTTCAACTGCTTTTCAACTGCCAGGAGTCAATTTCGCCAATGATTAGTCTATGTAGAAACACTACATCTAGCATAGTTCTACGGTCAGAAAGAGAAGGAAGGTTTAATAATAAAAGTCTACTACGATACGAAGGCAATCTAATAGTGGGATACCAGCTAAGACTACGAAGAGCAAAAAGAAAAAATTGTTTCTGCACTGATTCAAGCCTATCTTGATGAACCGTATACTGGGGAAACCAGATATTAGATCCATACTCAAGAAACGGACGAGCCAGTGAGATATACAGATGTTTAGTTATGTAGGGATCGTTTAATTCCTTTGACCATCGTTTCATAAATCCAAGGACACCCATGGCTCTATTAGAAGCAGACAAAATATGCTTATCAAACATTAATTTTGAATCAAGAAGGATACCTAAATCAGTTATTGATTCTATTCGCTCAAATTAAGTATCATCAAGATAATAATTATTTAAATGGGGAATGCCCCTAAAAAATGTCATAAGTTTACATTTATTGCAATTAAGATTTAATAAATTTTTAGCACACCACGATTGAAAACAATCAAGGTCAGATTGCAATCTGAGGCTATATATGGGATCATTAAAAGTCAGACAAATCTTAACATCTGCATACTTAAGTATCCGAGAGTAAGATACAACGGACGGTAGATCATTTATGAATAATGTAAACAGCAATGGGCCTAAATGACTTCCTTGGGGTACACCAGACGTGACTTGGACAGTCTTGGACACAGAGCCCTTGTAAAATACTCTTTGATTTCTACATGTAAGATATGAAGATATCCACAAAATTAAGTTCTGTATAAATCCAAGAAGATTGAGCTTATATAATAAGAGACTTTGGTTGACAGAATCAAAAGCCTTACTGAAATTAGTGTAAATGACATCCGTTTGCATTTTTGATTGGAACCCTTCAATAACATTTGATGAGAATTCTAATAAGTTAGTGGTAGTAGACCTACATTTCACAAACCCATGTTGGTAGGGTGAAATTTGAGATTTAGAGCAGTGTTGCAGTTGAGAAGTTATTAGTTTCTCAAATGCTTTGGGAATAGCAGACAACTTGAAGATACCTCTATTGTTTTGAACGTTGGATTTATTTCCTTTTTTCAAGAGAGGAATAATGTAAGACTCTTTCCAAAGATTAGGGAAAGAGCACAACTCTACAGGCATTTCAAATAATTTTAAAAGTGGTTTACAAAGTCCCTCTGCACAGAACCTAAGCATGCAACTAGGAACACCGTCAGGGCCAGGAGAAAAAACTGGTTTACATGACTTAAGTTCACGTAAGAGTTAACTTTCAGAAAGTAAGGGACCAAAAATGCAATTCGCTTGGTTTACTTGATACGGATAAGACTGGGCACTATAAAAAGTTGATGTGGAATAGGTCGTTTGAAAAAAATCAGCAAACAGATCGGTAATGCCACGATCATTAAAAGCTGTCTTTTTAACAAAAAATAATGTTGTTGGAACAGTTGACGTCTTCCGCTTCGATTTGACGAAGTCATAGAAGCGTTTCGGGTCACGCTGAAACGTTAGTCCTTGTAGCAAAGATTACTTAGCGTGGAGAAATCGGAACGATCAACAGAGTAGCGAGAAAAATATAAGAGGGAGCCAGTTTCCTTATATATTTTTTACAGCTTTAACTTTTTAATGGTCTATTTGAAAATTTTGGAGTACCAAGGGGAACACAAGCATCAAACAGAGAGTTTAATGTAGAATAAAAAATTTCAATTGCCTTATCCTTATTGCCTTATCCAGGTCGAGAAAGTTGGGACCAGTCAGTACGCGAAAGAAGCAAAGAAAGTTTATTAAAATCGGTCTTCCGAAACACTTGTTGGTAAGTCAATCAACACCTCCAGATTAGGGTGGTAGGGATCCTCAGGTGAGGAAATAGGATTTGATCTGGACACTATGCAGGTATTGGGATCCAAAACAAAAATCAGATCAAGCATTTTACCTAGCCAATTTGGTATAGAAATGGTTTGAGACAAAGCTACATCAAAAAGGCTATCAACAAAGACATGAGTTGACGATGGATTCAATATTCACGAAATTCCAGAAATATTAAAATCTCCAAGAACTATTAAGAAATCACGATCAGAAAGCATTTCAGAGAGACTAATGATTACAGAAAAATGAGATAAATACAGAGAGTTATCTGAGGCAGAAGGTATATAAGAGCAGGTGATAAAGATACTAAAACTACAATAAATTAGTTTTACAGCTACGAATTCGATATCTAAATCACTACATAAATCTACGTGTCCAGAAGAGATATCAGCATCGACAGCGATAAGTACACCACCACCACGACGCCGCATGCGATCACGTCTATAGACTGAAAATTTGTTAGTAAAGATTTCAGTATTCAGAATATCATGCCTTAACTAAGTTTCAGTGAACGCAATGACATGAAAAGGAAAATTTAAGCTATCTAAATAGACATTACTAAGTTTACTACAAAGGCCTCTTACATTTTGATAGCCAAGCAGGAGAGAAGTTAGTTTTTTGAGCTATCAGATGGAGTTTGAGGCTTAGAGGAATTAGTGGTAACATTTGGAAGTAAAATCGGTGGCCGATTTTTCTTTTTATTTACATAATCTTTAATAATTAAGTATTCCGGCCAGAAGTCTTTTGAGCAAACTTTACTAAAATGCTCGGCAGGAACACTTATTTTGATTGATGCGATTTCCCGTTCATATGAGAAGTTAAATTTTTCCACCTTTAATGATGCTTGAATTTTGGACCGAATAAAGGTCCTAATGTCGTCAGATGACGTATTAGGGGCAAGCCTAGAAACAAAAATTTGTTTCATAGGTGGGACACCTACTATAGTGTTCTGAGCAACTGTAGCAGAAGTCGAGATAGGAGCATCTGTACTAGCTGGTAGAACGTTAGGTACAGCAGAAGGTTGATCATGTTGAGTCTCTGCAACATTAACAACTACTGCGGGTACCGAGACTGAAAAGGGATCAGAACAAATGACATCCATGGGAACAATGTCATTCTTGCCAATCATTGACGCTGACGAGTGTCGAGGGGTTGGAGACGTAAATGACATTAGATTATTCGGAACAGTCGAGTTGTTGACCAGTTCAGGGACATCAAGTTCGTTAGGGCCAATGGACAAACGAGTATTAGCTTTTTTACGCTTTGGAGACTCAGTTAAAAGCTTCATGCCCTTAAACCCAGAGTCCAAAGTTGCGAAACTATCCGCAAGTTTTTTGAAACCTGCGAATAGATCACCAAAGCCTTGCTTCGTCTGACGTATGAATCCAGCAACATCCCTTTCAACATCCCTGCATGACTCACATGTCCATCTTAAACCAGATTTTGAGCCAATTAGGTCGACTATACGGCCAGTGAAGACAGCACATTTTTCATGTGAAACATTGTCACAGAGCCAGCAGCAAACGAAACCCATTTTTGCGCTTGCTGGTACACGGCATTTTTTATTATAGCAGACAAACATACTGCAGGTTTTTGATGCAAATAAAAATTTAATGAAACCAAAAATTGAAATAGGAATAAAAAAAATTTGTGTTAATATAATAATTTTAATAAGGCTAAATCTAACCGTGCTAGTTGGGACGTCTATAGGGACGCTCTTGCCAATTACAACAAAAGCATTAGACGAGCTAAACGCGATACATGGCGTAGCTACTGTGGTAGCTAAGAATCGTTGCCAGAGGCAGCGAGGCTTCATAAAGTATTGGCTAAAGGGTCGTCTAATGGAATAGGGCTTCTTAAAAGAGCAGATGGCTCTTTCACTCAAGATCGCGGGAAAACACTTGAGCTTCTACTGCAAGTCCACTTCCCGGGTTCTGTGGCGAATCCAGATCTCTCCAGTTGCGATGACGCCACTTTGTCACCGGACTCACGCGGATTCAGCCTATCTGGATCCATCTTCGACCCCGAAAAGGTCAAATGGGCTGTAGATTCTTTTGCTCCTTACAAAGCCCCAAGGGGTGACAAAATCTTCCCAGCCCTTATTCAAAACAGCATGGCTCATATTCTTGATCCACTGGTCGGCCTTCTTAGAGCTAGTTTTACTTGGGGATACATACCCATCTCTTGGAGGAGAGTTAATGTGGTATTCATCGCCAAGCAAGGGAATCGTCCGCTTGACCAGCCTGAGTCCTATCGGCCGATCAGTCTTACCTCCTTTCTGCTTAAAAAGGCGGAAAGGCTTAGGTCGACACCTCTGCATCCCACGCAGTTTGCGTACATAGCCGGCAGATCGACGGAGGTCGCTCTCCACAGGTTAGTGGGAAAAATTTAAAGAGCCTTCGTATCCAAGAACATTGCTTTGTGCTCTTTTCTGGATATAGAAGGTGCTTTTGATAATACCGGCTACGGGTCAAGCTGTACTGCTCTAGAACGTAGAGGAACTGACCGTCCATTGATCCGGTGGATTGAATCTATGCTCAAGCACCGTATGATCACTTCCACCCTGGACTCCACGACTGCATGCATTAATGCTGTCAAAGGCTGTCCCCAGAGAGGGTTCTATCCCCCTACTCTGGTCCCTAGTAGTTGACGAACTACTAGTCTTACTCTCCGAGCAGGGCGTTGAAGCGATCGGCTATATTCGCTATTCCGTTGACATTGGTCAACTTTATATCAGCGGCTCCCCTGTGGGGCTATCCAAGTCAAATATCTAGGGGTAACCCTCGATAAAAGACTAAATTGGAACTCCCACCTCAGCAACACCCTCACAAAGGCGACCCATGCCATGTGGGCCTGCAGGAGATTCTTTGGTAGAATCTGGGGTCTTAAATCCTGCACCATCGGGTGGCTTTTTGCCATGATGGTCAGACCGATCGTCACCTATGCTGCTATTGTGTGGTGGCCAAAGGTTACGCAAGGCATTGCCATCTGCAAAGGCAATAAGTTGCACAGGCTGCTGTGCCTCTCACTGACAGGTGCACTTCGTACCTGTCCCACCGCAGGAAGGGAATCGATACTGAATCTGACTCCGCTGCATATCCAAATTAAAGAAGTCGCCGCTATGAGCCTTCTCCAATCAGGGCTTCTAGCTACCGAATCACGACATGCTAGCCTGATCAAAGACATTCCTGGCATAGATATCTGCACTAGATCAGATACTATGACAAAGGAATTTTTCTTTGGTGCTAAATTCAGATCCCTCATCCCGGACCGGAAGGACTGGGACACTGGCAACCCCATCAGCGACCCCTACGGTATTCACTGGTATACCGACGGGTCAAAAACTGATCAGGGGGTTGGAGCTGGGATCTTTGGACCCAACTCTAAAACCTCAATTGCTATGGGCAAATGGCCCACAGTCTTCCAATCTGAGGTTCATGCCATCGAGTTCTGCTGCCGTCTGATCCTAGAGAAGGGGATTAGAGAAGCGAACATCTACATCTTCTCTGACAGTCAAGCCGCCATCCTGATAAAAGAGTAAGCTCTCGACTGGTGGCCGATTGCTGGAACTGTCTCCAGAGACTGTCTCTTACTAACAATGTCACCCTTCTATGGGTACCTGGACCCTCTGGTATCCAGGGCATCCAGGGCTGGCGGACGAACTTGTGAGGGCCGGTTCGTCTGCTACTTTTTTCGGCCCTGAGCCCTTCTGTGGCATGGGTTAGTCAACCATCTCAGCTATTGGAAAACCTGGGCTGTTAGGTTGACTAATCGCTACTGGTCGGTTCAACCAGGGATGCGGCAAGCCAAGGAACTTATCAATCCCGTGGTCGACCGGAAAACCAGCTTACTTTCCAGGAGGGATCTTCACCTCCTCGTTGGCTATCTTAGTGGCCATCATACGGTGAACTATCACCTCACCAAAATGCGTCTGTCTTCTGATGCTGAGTGCAGACTTTGCAAAGAGGACGACGAGACAATCAAACACATTCTGTGTAACTGTCCAGCCTTGGTGTGGACTAGGAGGAAACATCTGCACGTGGATACCGCAGGACCCGAGCATATTGTGCGTTCCTCGACAAAAGATCTGCTCTGCTTCATTAGGGAAGCAGAACAACTTTGTCTAGCTAGGGAGAGCCTATAGGCACAAAAGACCTCCATGGTCGCAGTGCCTCGCACCTTCTCTGTTGTGAGACTCCCTTTTACAAATAATAATAATAATAATCTCTGTCGATGCTGATATCTTCTTTGAATCTATCGACTTATGTATTAATAATGATATTGAAATTTTAGTTTAAAAGTTAGTCTTCGTTAGTATTAGTGTACTTATTACCTGTTCCTATATCCCACCTGCTTCAGATAACTCTTTATACCATTTTCTGTATTTAATAGTATTTCCGAAATGCTTTCTGATCGTGATTTTGTAATAGTTCTTGGAGATTTTCATATATCCGGAATCTTTTGGTTTTCGTCATGTAAGCCCAATGTATTAAATTCTTCGTTAACTCAAGTTTTTGTTGATAGCCTTTTTGAAATAGCGTTGTCTCAAACCAATTCTATACCAAATTGTCTAGATAGAATGCTTGATTTGATTTTTTTGTTGGATCCCAATACCTGCACGGTGTCCAGATCAAATCCTATTTCCTCATCTGAGGATCCCTACCACCCTACTCTTGAAGTGTTGATTGACTTACCAACAAGTGTTTCGGATGCAGGTGTTTTACCGGAGAAGCGAGTTCGTTGTTTTCGGAAAACCGAGTATAAAAAACTTTCTCAGCTTGATTCGCAAACTGACTGACCCAACTTTCTTCGTGTATTGATCTGGATAATGCAATTGAGATTTTTTACTCTACATTAAATTCTCTGTTTATTGCTTGTGTTCCTTTTGGTACTGCACAATTGTCTAATAGACCATTATGGATTATTAAATAACTAACAAATTTAAAGTATAACAAGTAAGAAAGCTACTGTCGAGTGTGCTCTTCTGTGAGATACCCGCCACCCAATTTTACAATCGAAATAGTATATTTTTAAAAATATACTGAAAAATATACTAAAACAAGTAAGAATGCTACTGTAGAGCTTGATACCCGCCACCAAATTTTATCATCGAAATATTATGTTTTTAAAAAATATACCTTAAAATATACAAAAAAAATATACTAAAAATATACCAAAATAACATACCAAAATTTTCTTTGTTCGAAATTATTAGCTTGGCGGCACTTTAGTTGGTTGAACACCAATATTATGTTACCGAGTAACATAGCAACTAACTAGATGCAGCTGCATGTGGTGACGCCTTATAAAAGTAATTCTTTAATAACTTCTGTGTTTTTCATCCGATTGTAACCAACTTTTCAGAGATCATTAAGATGATGATTAGTATTGTGTGTTCTAGGTTCAAAATGATACTTGTAATTAAATTTTTTTGATTTACGGAGTCGGAAGGGGGCGTGGCAAAAATCTAAAACAAGCTTGATCTACGTACAACAGCAAAACACACTGTCCCGAACAATTGGTTGCCATATCTCTTATAGTCTCTGAAATCTAGGTGGTCATACGGACAGACAGACGGACATGGCTATATCGTCTGATCAAGAATATATATACTTTATGGGGTCGGAGATGCTTCCTTCTGCCTGGTCGGCACAAAGTTATTGTTGGAATTTATCTGTCACTAGTGGTTACCCACGTATCTACAACAACCAAATAATAACAAAGCTTCTTTTCTCATTTTAAATTCAAAATCACTTTTAATATTCTTTTCGTTGTGCAAAACTCGCCGTCTACTAAAAGAATGAAGAAAGGAAAAATGTGCATGCATAGATGTAAAGCTGCTTCTCTCTCTCTCTCTCTCTCTCTCCGAGCAGATCAGTCGTCCTCTTTTGCCCTTCGCAGATTAATGGGATTTTTGCTATGGCCCATATATGCAGAACTTTATCATTTTACTATACATACGCGTACATATATGGCTATGTTTAATACACTTCCTCAAAAGTTACGTCAATTAAGTAGTAAGATTTTAGAATTATAATATTTCTTAATTAGCGAGTTGGTGCATTCTGGGAATTATCATTATCATGGTCCAGCACTCACTGCATCGGATTAGGGAAAACACATAAAAACCTAATCAGACCAATCGAAAAGTAAAAGTTTAGTTTTACATTCAATTAGTAACATAATAATACATTTTCAGATTTCATAGTATTAAAAATTAAATTAATTTGATTCAGTACATTAATGAGATTCAATTTCTGTTTTACATTCAATTAATAACATAATTATACATTTTCAGATTTCAAAGTATTACAAATTAAATTAAATTTGATTCATATATTAATGAGATTAATTTCTGGAATTTAAAAACTGTAATAGATTATTTATTTTATTTATTCAACAAGCCTCAATTGGCTTCTTAAATTCAGGAATCGCGCTTCTGGTAGTAGTTTAGTCAAGATGTCCGCCAATTGCATGTCTGTTGGAATATACTTTAAAACAATTAATTTCTTTTCAATATTTTCTCGAGTAAAATGGTATTTAATATCAATGTGCTTAGTTCTCTTGTGGTAAGTTGGCTATACAAATACAACCCTAATTGTCATCAAAAATTATTATTGGCTTATTTATCTTAATCTTTATACCTTCAAGTAACGATCTGAGCCATAATGCTTCTCTGACACTTTAAAATAGTGCCATATACTCTGCTTCAGTGGATGAAACTGCAACTGATTTTTGCTTCATGCTACTTCATATACATATCAAACACGACCCAAACATTTTTTATTTATTTACCTTGGACGTTGACGTATTAAGGCTGTACGATCAAGTGGCCCAGCGACACCAAGCTCGGGCTTGTTAACGCGCGGATCTAGGCAGACACGAACACCCGCCCATCCGACCGAGGGGCAACCGCATAACGTGCGGGAACGGAGGTCGCGAACAATTAACACTGACAAAAACCAAATATTTTTATTTGAAAGGTAGTGTTAGTATTGTTAACAAGATTAGAGAATTTAATATAATTTACACATAAAATACGAAAGGGATTGATAGTTACAGGCATAGTTAGTACTTCAACGGGAAAGAGAGAGGGGAAGAAAATTTCTAGTCGTTCTGACTGGAACGTCAAAGCTAATTTTCAACTGCTTTTCAACTGCCAGGAGTCAATTTCGCCAATGATTAGTCTATGTAGAAACACTACATCTAGCATAGTTCTACGGTCAGAAAGAGAAGGAAGGTTTAATAATAAAAGTCTACTACGATACGAAGGCAATCTAATAGTGGGATACCAGCTAAGACTACGAAGAGCAAAAAGAAAAATTGTTTCTGCACTGATTCAAGCCTATCTTGATGAACCGTATACTGGGGAAACCAGATATTAGATCCATACTCAAGAAACGGACGAGCCAGTGAGATATACAGATGTTTAGTTATGTAGGGATCGTTTAATTCCTTTGACCATCGTTTCATAAATCCAAGGACACCCATGGCTCTATTAGAAGCAGACAAAATATGCTTATCAAACATTAATTTTGAATCAAGAAGGATACCTAAATCAGTTATTGATTCTATTCGCTCAAATTAAGTATCATCAAGATAATAATTATTTAAATGGGGAATGCCCCTAAAAAATGTCATAAGTTTACATTTATTGCAATTAAGATTTAATAAATTTTTAGCACACCACGATTGAAAACAATCAAGGTCAGATTGCAATCTGAGGCTATATATGGGATCATTAAAAGTCAGACAAATCTTAACATCTGCATACTTAAGTATCCGAGAGTAAGATACAACGGACGGTAGATCATTTATGAATAATGTAAACAGCAATGGGCCTAAATGACTTCCTTGGGGTACACCAGACGTGACTTGGACAGTCTTGGACACAGAGCCCTTGTAAAATACTCTTTGATTTCTACATGTAAGATATGAAGATATCCACAAAATTAAGTTCTGTATAAATCCAAGAAGATTGAGCTTATATAATAAGAGACTTTGGTTGACAGAATCAAAAGCCTTACTGAAATTAGTGTAAATGACATCCGTTTGCATTTTTGATTGGAACCCTTCAATAACATTTGATGAGAATTCTAATAAGTTAGTGGTAGTAGACCTACATTTCACAAACCCATGTTGGTAGGGTGAAATTATAGATTTAGAGCAGTGTTGCACTTGAGAAGTTATTAGTTTCTCAAATGCTTTGGGAATAGCAGACAACTTGAAGATACCTCTATTGTTTTGAACGTTGGATTTATTTCCTTTTTTCAAGAGAGGAATAATGTAAGACTCTTTCCAAAGATTAGGGAAAGAGCACAACTCTACAGGCATTTCAAATAATTTTAAAAGTGGTTTACAAAGTCCCTCTGCACAGAACCTAAGCATGCAACTAGGAACACCGTCAGGGCCAGGAGAAAAAACTGGTTTACATGACTTAAGTTCACGTAAGAGTTAACTTTCAGAAAGTAAGGGACCAAAAATGCAATTCGCTTGGTTTACTTGATACGGATAAGACTGGGCACTATAAAAAGTTGATGTGGAATAGGTCGTTTGAAAAAAATCAGCAAACAGATCGGTAATGCCACGATCATTAAAAGCTGTCTTTTTAACAAAAAATAATGTTGTTGGAAGTGTTGACGTCTTCCGCTTCGATTTGACGAAGTCATAGAAGCGTTTCGGGTCACGCTGAAACGTTAGTCCTTGTAGCAAAGATTACTTAGCGTGGAGAAATCGGAACGATCAACAGAGTAGCGAGAAAAATATAAGAGGGAGCCAGTTTCCTTATATATTTTTTACAGCTTTAACTTTTTAATGGTCTATTTGAAAATTTTGGAGTACCAAGGGGAACACAAGCATCAAACAGAGAGTTTAATGTAGAATAAAAAATTTCAATTGCCTTATCCAGGTCAATACACGAGAAAGTTGGGACCAGTCAGTACGCGAAAGAAGCAAAGAAAGTTTATTAAAATCGGTCTTCCGAAACACTTGTTGGTAAGTCAATCAACACCTCCAGATTAGGGTGGTAGGGATCCTCAGGTGAGGAAATAGGATTTGATCTGGACACTATGCAGGTATTGGGATCCAAAACAAAAATCAGATCAAGCATTTTACCTAGCCAATTTGGTATAGAAATGGTTTGAGACAAAGCTACATCAAAAAGGCTATCAACAAAGACATGAGTTGACGATGGATTCAATATTCACGAAATTCCAGAAATATTAAAATCTCCAAGAACTATTAAGAAATCACGATCAGAAAGCATTTCAGAGAGACTAATGATTACAGAAAAATGAGATAAATACAGAGAGTTATCTGAGGCAGAAGGTATATAAGAGCAGGTGATAAAGATACTAAAACTACAATAAATTAGTTTTACAGCTACGAATTCGATATCTAAATCACTACATAAATCTACGTGTCCAGAAGAGATATCAGCATCGACAGCGATAAGTACACCACCACCACGACGCCACATGCGATCACGCCAATAGACAGAAAATTTGTAGTAAAGATTTTAGTATTCAGAATATCATGCCTTAACCAAGTTTCAGTGAAGGCAATGACATGAAAAGGAAAATTTAAGCTTTCTAAATAAACATTATTAAGTTTACTACAAAGGCCTCTTACAGGAGAGAAGTTAGTTTTTTGAGCTATCAGATGGAGTTTGAGGCTTAGAGGAATTAGTGGTAACATTTGGAAGTAAAATCGGTGGCCGATTTTTCTTTTTATTTACATACTCTTTAATAATTAAGTATTCCGGTCAAAAGTCTTTAGAGAAAACTTTACTAAAATGCTCGGCAGGAACACTTATTTTGATTGATGCGATTTCCCGTTCATATGAGAAGTTAAATTTTTCCACCTTTAATGATGCTTGAATTTTGGACCGAATAAAGGTCCTAATGTCGTCAGATGACGTATTAGGGGCAAGCCTAGAAACAAAAATTTGTTTCATAGGTGGGACACCTACTATAGTGTTCTGAGCAACTGTAGCAGAAGTCGAGATAGGAGCATCTGTACTAGCTGGTAGAACGTTAGGTACAGCAGAAGGTTGATCATGTTGAGTCTCTGCAACATTAACAACTACTGCGGGTACCGAGACTGAAAAGGGATCAGAACAAATGACATCCATGGGAACAATGTCATTCTTGCCAATCATTGACGCTGACGAGTGTCGAGGGGTTGGAGACGTAAATGACATTAGATTATTCGGAACAGTCGAGTTGTTGACCAGTTCAGGGACATCAAGTTCGTTAGGGCCAATGGACAAACGAGTATTAGCTTTTTTACGCTTTGGAGACTCAGTTAAAAGCTTCATGCCCTTAAACCCAGAGTCCAAAGTTGCGAAACTATCCGCAAGTTTTTTGAAACCTGCGAATAGATCACCAAAGCCTTGCTTCGTCTGACGTATGAATCCAGCAACATCCCTTTCAACATCCCTGCATGACTCACATGTCCATCTTAAACCAGATTTTGAGCCAATTAGGTCGACTATACGGCCAGTGAAGACAGCACATTTTTCATGTGAAACATTGTCACAGAGCCAGCAGCAAACGAAACCCATTTTTGCGCTTGCTGGTACACGGCATTTTTTATTATAGCAGACAAACATACTGCAGGTTTTTGATGCAAATAAAAATTTAATGAAACCAAAAATTGAAATAGGAATAAAAAAAATTTGTGTTAATATAATAATTTTAATAAGGCTAAATCTAACCGTGCTAGTTGGGACGTCTATAGGGACGCTCTTGCCAATTACAACAAAAGCATTAGACGAGCTAAACGCGATACATGGCGTAGCTACTGTGGTAGCTAAGAATCGTTGCCAGAGGCAGCGAGGCTTCATAAAGTATTGGCTAAAGGGTCGTCTAATGGAATAGGGCTTCTTAAAAGAGCAGATGGCTCTTTCACTCAAGATCGCGGGAAAACACTTGAGCTTCTACTGCAAGTCCACTTCCCGGGTTCTGTGGCGAATCCAGATCTCTCCAGTTGCGATGACGCCACTTTGTCACCGGACTCACGCGGATTCAGCCTATCTGGATCCATCTTCGACCCCGAAAAGGTCAAATGGGCTGTAGATTCTTTTGCTCCTTACAAAGCCCCAAGGGGTGACAAAATCTTCCCAGCCCTTATTCAAAACAGCATGGCTCATATTCTTGATCCACTGGTCGGCCTTCTTAGAGCTAGTTTTACTTGGGGATACATACCCATCTCTTGGAGGAGAGTTAATGTGGTATTCATCGCCAAGCAAGGGAATCGTCCGCTTGACCAGCCTGAGTCCTATCGGCCGATCAGTCTTACCTCCTTTCTGCTTAAAAAGGCGGAAAGGCTTAGGTCGACACCTCTGCATCCCACGCAGTTTGCGTACATAGCCGGCAGATCGACGGAGGTCGCTCTCCACAGGTTAGTGGGAAAAATTTAAAGAGCCTTCGTATCCAAGAACATTGCTTTGTGCTCTTTTCTGGATATAGAAGGTGCTTTTGATAATACCGGCTACGGGTCAAGCTGTACTGCTCTAGAACGTAGAGGAACTGACCGTCCATTGATCCGGTGGATTGAATCTATGCTCAAGCACCGTATGATCACTTCCACCCTGGACTCCACGACTGCATGCATTAATGCTGTCAAAGGCTGTCCCCAGAGAGGGGTTCTATCCCCCCTACTCTGGTCCCTAGTAGTTGACGAACTACTAGTCTTACTCTCCGAGCAGGGCGTTGAAGCGATCGGCTATATTCGCTATTCCGTTGACATTGGTCAACTTTATATCAGCGGCTCCCCTGTGGGGCTATCCAAGTCAAATATCTAGGGGTAACCCTCGATAAAAGACTAAATTGGAACTCCCACCTCAGCAACACCCTCACAAAGGCGACCCATGCCATGTGGGCCTGCAGGAGATTCTTTGGTAGAATCTGGGGTCTTAAATCCTGCACCATCGGGTGGCTTTTTGCCATGATGGTCAGACCGATCGTCACCTATGCTGCTATTGTGTGGTGGCCAAAGGTTACGCAAGGCATTGCCATCTGCAAAGGCAATAAGTTGCACAGGCTGCTGTGCCTCTCACTGACAGGTGCACTTCGTACCTGTCCCACCGCAGGAAGGGAATCGATACTGAATCTGACTCCGCTGCATATCCAAATTAAAGAAGTCGCCGCTATGAGCCTTCTCCAATCAGGGCTTCTAGCTACCGAATCACGACATGCTAGCCTGATCAAAGACATTCCTGGCATAGATATCTGCACTAGATCAGATACTATGACAAATGAACTTTTCTTTGGTGCTAAATTCAGAACCCTCATCCCGGACCGGAAGGACTGGGACACTGGCAACCCCATCAGCGACCCCTACGGTATTCACTGGTATACCGACGGGTCAAAAACTGATCAGGGGGTTGGAGCTGGGATCTTTGGACCCAACTCTAAAACCTCAATTGCTATGGGCAAATGGCCCACAGTCTTCCAATCTTAGGTTCATGCCATCGAGTTCTGCTGCCGTCTGATCCTAGAGAAGGGGATTAGAGGAGCAAACATCTACATCTTCTCTGACAGTCAAGCCGCCATCTTAGCCCTCTCTGATAAAAGAGTAAGCTCTCGACTGGTGGCCGATTGCTGGAACTGTCTCCAGAGACTGTCTCTTACTAACAATGTCACCCTTCTATGGGTACCTGGACCCTCTGGTATCCAGGGCATCCAGGGCTGGCGGACGAACTTGTGAGGGCCGGTTCGTCTGCTACTTTTTTCGGCCCTGAGCCCTTCTGTGGCATGGGTTAGTCAACCATCTCAGCTATTGGAAAACCTGGGCTGTTAGGTTGACTAATCGCTACTGGTCGGTTCAACCAGGGATGCGGCAAGCCAAGGAACTTATCAATCCCGTGGTCGACCGGAAAACCAGCTTACTTTCCAGGAGGGATCTTCACCTCCTCGTTGGCTATCTTAGTGGCCATCATACGGTGAACTATCACCTCACCAAAATGCGTCTGTCTTCTGATGCTGAGTGCAGACTTTGCAAAGAGGACGACGAGACAATCAAACACATTCTGTGTGACTGTCCAGCCTTGGTGTGGACTAGGAGGAAACATCTGCACGTGGATACCGCAGGACCCGAGCATATTGTGCGTTCCTCGACAAAAGATCTGCTCTGCTTCATTAGGGAAGCAGAACAACTTTGTCTAGCTAGGGAGAGCCTATAGGCACAAAAGACCTCCATGGTCGCAGTGCCTCGCACCTTCTCTGTTGTGAGACTCCCTTTTACAAATAATAATAATAATAATCTCTGTCGATGCTGATATCTTCTTTGAATCTATCGACTTATGTCTTAATAATGATATTGAAATTTTAGTTTAAAAGTTAGTCTTCGTTAGTATTAGTGTACTTGTTACCTGTTCCTATATCCCACCTGCTTCAGATAACTCTTTATACCATTTTCTGTAATTAATAGTATTTCCGAAATGCTTTCTGATCGTGATTTTGTAATAGTTCTTGGAGATTTTCATATATCCGGAATCTTTTGGTTTTCGTCATGTAAGCCCAATGTATTAAATTCTTCGTTAACTCAAGTTTTTGTTGATAGCCTTTTTGAAATAGCGTTGTCTCAAACCAATTCTATACCAAATTGTCTAGATAGAATGCTTGATTTGATTTTTTTGTTGGATCCCAATACCTGCACGGTGTCCAGATCAAATCCTATTTCCTCATCTGAGGATCCCTACCACCCTACTCTTGAAGTGTTGATTGACTTACCAACAAGTGTTTCGGATGCAGGTGTTTTACCGGAGAAGCGAGTTCGTTGTTTTCGGAAATCCGAGTATAAAAAACTTTCTCAGCTTGATTCGCAAACTGACTGACCCAACTTTCTTCGTGTATTGATCTGGATAATGCAATTGAGATTTTTTACTCTACATTAAATTCTCTGTTTATTGCTTGTGTTCCTTTTGGTACTGCCCAATTGTCTAATAGACCGTTATGGTGTACTAAAGAACTAACAAAGTTAAAGAATAAAGAGTCAAAGTTATATAAAAAATATAAGGAAACTGCCTCTCTTATATTTTTCTCGCTACTCTGTTGCTCGTTTCGATTTCTCCACGCTAAATAATCTTTGCTACAAGGATTATTTGAGAAGGTGCAGACTAACGTTTCAGCGTGACCCGAAACGCTTTTATGACTTCGTCAAATCGAAGCGGATCTGTTTGCTGATTTTTTTCAAACGACCTATTCCACATCAACTTTTTATAGAGCCAGTCTTATCCGTATCAAGTAAACCAAGCGAATTGCATTTTTTGTCCCTTACTTTCTGAAAGTTAACTCTTACGTGAACTTAAGTCATGTAAACCATTTTTTTCTCCTGGTCCTGACGGAGTTCCTAGTTGCATGCTTAGGTTCTGTGCAGAGCGAATTTGTAAACCACTTTTAAAATTATTTGAATTGTCTGTAGAGTTGTGCTCTTTCCCTAATCTTTGGAAAGAGTCTTACATTATTCCTCTCTTGAAAAAAGGAAATAAATAATAAGTAGCTACGCCATGTATCGCGTTTAGCTCGTCTAATGCTTTTGTTGTAGTTGGCAAGAGCGTCCCTATAGACGTCCCAACTAGCACGGTTAGATTTAGCCTTATTAAAAAGGCTTCTAACCCTCCTTCTAAGGACAGCCCGTTCCTCATTCCACCACGGAATTTTCCGATTGGCCCTTAGGGTCTTCTGGACTGATCTGTCTTCGAAGGATGAGATAAGCACATCTTGGAGCAGATTGGCAGCGAGTTCTATCTCACTGATAGAGCTAGGATTGCTGACCAATAGTTCAGCTTTGAAAGCTACAGAGGCTTTAAAGAGCTCGCAATTTGTCTTTTTCGGACAGAAGGAGTTTTGGCGAATTTCGACTTGGCCAGGAAGGTCAAACCTGATGTGCTGATGGTCTGACAAAGTGGTTTCGTCTGTGACCCGCCAATTAACAAGCAAACTCGCTATCAAGTTGCTGATTAGGGTAAGATCTAAAACTTCTTCCCGAATAGCATTAATAAAAGTGGGTTTGCACCCTATGTTAGCTACATCTAATTGACAACACAATAAGTAGTCTAAGAGGAACTCACCCATATCGTGTGACGTGCGTTGACATCACAGCCGTTCACGAGCGGCTTGTTGTTGCGACGACAGAATTCCACCAGCCGCTGGACCTCTGCTGGGGGTACATCATCCACATCGCCCGGGAAGTATGCGGAGGCGATCACAATTTCCCGGACACCGTCTGCAGTGGCTACCTCAATAGCCGTTGCTACCAGGTCTCTGTGGATGAAGTTAGTTAGTGGGAAATGTCTGACACTGTTATCCATAAGTATAGCAGTGCGAGGGGCACCTCCTACACGGACATATAACAACTTACGTAATCCATATGAAAGTCCACGTATTTGGCCACCGATCAACCATGGTTCTTGGACGAGAGCCAGGTTGATTTGATCATCATAGACAACCCTGCACAGTGTGGCCGACGCTTTTCTAGCGTGGTGCAGGTTCGCCTGGAGCACTTTAAGTTTGCTCATCTTCCCTCCTGATGGAGGTCGAGACAAGGCCACTTGCCTTGCCCCCCCGAGAGTCGTTACCGCGAATGCCCTTCGGCGGTCGGGACGAGCCACTCGGGGGATGTCGCCCTGCGACCCCGCTCGCGGGATGTGCCCTTCCGGGTGGGTTGCGGCCTGAGGTGCTGGCAGTGGGCCTGACCGAGGCACCTCTGACGGTTGTCGGACGGTGACCACCTATCACACGTGAACAGCGGTGATTTTCGACGTGAGAAAATTAAAATTCCTATGTTCAGTGGTAATTATGAAAATTGACCTGCAAGTTGTGACTAATTTCTGGGATCAATTGAAAATCGTAGCATTTTCACAAAATGCCAGAAGTTCCACTATTTGAAATCTTACTTGGCCGGAGAAGCACTTAGCCTAGTAAAACATATAACGGGATCGATTGGTTACATGATGTGATAAGAAACAATTAATTGTTCGATCATTTATCAATAGCTTCTTATCTATGCCTAGTGTATCCGTCCCTGGTGCTTCTTCTCTTCGAAAGCTTGTCGACGCAGCAGATGAAGGCATTCCATGGCTGATTAATATCTTGCTAAATAAATTGGACAGTGATACGAGACAATCGTGGGCAAAGCGTATCGAGGCTACCGCAGACTGCGTCAGCATCGATACCTTCTTACAATTCATGTTTAACAGATGTGACGTCTTAGAGAGCTGCCAACCTGTTCGACACTCTCAGGGGAAAAGGACGGTAACTGAGCATCTTGCTAACGATGTTCAGACTCAAAAGGCTTTCTGTAGTATGCTAAAACAATAACACACTATCTCATCATGCTTTCAATTTAAGGCTATGGAGATGCTTGAACGCAAATCATTTGTATGGGACAAAAAGCTTTGTTTCAATTGATTGGGCAAAATCATGCGCCCAAAGAATATTCATCAAAGTATCGATGTCGTGAATGTCAATGGCTACATCATACGCTTGTTCTCCAAATGCTACAGGTGGAAATGGATAATCGACCAAAAAATTCGCAAACGTCAAGTGCGGCAAGCACTCCAACGGATACACAGCAAACCGCAGTTGGCATTTCGTCTTTCTCGGCAGGAACGAAACTTCTAGAGCGAGGGCAGACATTAATGCCAACCATACTCGCACATGTGTCGCCTACTTTTGGATTCTGGATCGACTCTTAAGTTCAGCTAGCGAAGCATTTGAGCGACGCTTAGGAGCTAATCGATCACATTCCCTTATTTCGGTGGTTGGACTCTCCGCCAATCACGCAGGTACCACTCAGGGATGTACCGAGCTACATCTTCAATCACGTATAACCAAGGATTCTGTTGATATCACCACATTTATTATGAACTCCTTAACATTATCTGTTCCTTCTCATGAGGTCAATACAAGTACCTGGGATGCTTTACAAGGATTGACATATGCAGATCCGACGATTCATACAGCCGGTCAGATTAATGTTATTATTGGTTCGGATGAACTATGGAGTTTATACATAGGCGAACAAAAACCCATTGGAAGCAACGGCCTTCAAGCACTCAACATTTTTTTGGCTGACTCATAGTCGACTCATGTGACTCCAGCAAGGATTCTATAATGATTCATCAAACAAATAATGTGCGATTTGATTTAGATTCACTAGTGTGATCATTCATGTATATGGATAAAATATATCCAAACAAAACGACCATAGTACTAGTGATCCAACCGAGCAGCTTTTTATGGCCAAAAGAGAAATAGTGAGGGTGTGAACATAGTGGAGTACCCCTTCAAAGATGATGCGTCACCTTTTCATGGTTCGATGTTAACACAAGCAATGAAACGGTTTACATCTCAAGAAAGCAAATTTCGGCGTCATCCAGATTTGCTCGATCAGTACATAGACTTCATGAAGGATTATTTTGAAAAGGGACACATGGAAGAGATTGATTTGAAGCAAGAAGAAACTAGCTTTGATAGGTTTTTTTACCTAGCTCACCATGCTGTCATGAAACCAGAAATTAAAACTACTAAGTGCCACGTGGTCTTCAACGGTTCGATGAAAGATGACACAGGCCTCTCACTCAATGATCGGATACAAATCAAAACGCCAATTCAATGGGATCTATACGGAGTATGCCTAAGGTTTCGACAACATCGTTATGTTGTATGTGCCGGTATAGGGAAAATGTTTCGGGGCATACAAGTATCAACTACACACACGGATTTACAACGCAAAGTGTGGCGTGGAGACAATTTTCTTCAACACTATCCTTTGTTTACGGTTAAATACGGATTAGCTTCGTCTCCATTTTTGGCTGTTCGAATACTAAAGCAACTAGCTAAAGATCATCAGAAGCAGCACCCCTTGGCTGCCCATACTCTGCTAAACGATACATACGTGTATGTGGATGTCGGGGCCGTCAGCCGTCAGAGGAAGCAAGGGGACCAACATGTAATTCCAGTATTGGCTGGGGCACGTGCCGTCCTTGCTCCTACTGTCGGAAGTGCTACTATACTCTCCACGCGAGGGGGTTGGAAGTAGACCCCTAGCACGGTAATGTCTCTGCTAGAGGTGCTGACTAATTGTATTCGGGCGAAGATCGTGAATCTATAAATCACCCCAATCCAAGGTGGAACAGCATACGCTGATGGATGCATGGCCGGGGGTAGCCCGGTCTCTAGTAAGCGGACTCTGGATACCTGTCGTCCTCCAGTTTCATTTAGACTTTCCACGATATGCAGGCTATGCCGTGGATGACCTTCCCTTCCCGCCTACTCGTGGGATCTTAATTCATGGATCGAAATTTCAAAATAGAAAAGTCTGATACGGCTTCAATAGTATCATCCCTGGGCGATGCCTTCACGGCTGACCCCTACACCAGCACTGCAGCCAGTGGGCTGCTGGCTTCCACCCCCAATACTACGGGTCTCGACTCTAGTATTCTAGGGGACCCGGATAGGCCACGAACTCCCTTGGACACAGGGTTCGCTAGTGCTGAACTTCCGTCCAGTAGCGGTTCAGTCCGTCAGCAACCCGTCGAGGTATTGTCCTCGGACGAGGAAGCTAACTGCGACCGAATCAGCTTTGCTGACGACGCTTCCGTGGCCTCTCAGAGTTCAGGCCTTACGGAAGCAGGCTCTCAGATCCAGTTGCTGCGGCTGGAATCTAAGGACGCCTTTATTAAACTGAAGAGCCGCGAGAAGAAGCTTTTTAAAGCTGCACTCGCAAAGGGTTCTAATAGAGAGGAGGCTCTGGCTATCGCCACTGCGCCCCCCATTAACACCAAGGCTAAACGAACGCGCGCTGATGATACCATCGTCGAGCCCACTAGCTCTTCAAAGAGGCCCAAAAAGACTCAAAAGGAGTCCACGAAACCACTCTTCAGTCAAGTGGTTAGCAGCGTGAAATTGGGCTTCACTTCGGCTGATTCAACCAAACCCCTCTCAGCAGAGCAGTTGGCTACGTTGAAATCCAGCATATTAAAGGCGGTGCTATTGCACTCTACACCAACGGTTAGTCCAGGTTTCGAGGGCTGTATACCCCGAAATGAGTGGCTGCTTTTGGTGTGCGAGGATAGCAGCACTGCCAATTGGGTCAGGGGAGCTGTTGGACACATCAGGTCCATCAGCGCCCTTGACGTCAAATTGCTGGAGGAAACGGAGTTCCCCAAGGCTCACCTCATCAGAGGTTACTTTCCCAGTAGTGCTGCGTTTACTACTGCAACCATCCTGGAATTCATTGAGCTCCAGAACGCCAGCAGCTTCTCCATGAAGCTGTGGCGGGTGGTGCAGCACAGCCTGAACGGCACAACGACTCACCTCGCAATGTTGGTTGACGAGGAGTCGTACAGGGCTCTGACGGAGTGCCAAGGGAAGGTGAAATTCTGCTTTGGCAGGGTCAAATTGATCCTAAAGAATTCAGCTCCCAAAGCCTCCTCCGCCACCCCTGCTCCATCCACATCCTCACCCGCTCCCTCTCCTGCCAGTGCCGCTCCGGCAACGGCGCCAGTAGTTCCCTCAGGGATTCCAGCATTGGCTGACCCTGTGGCCTCCACGAGCGCTGCGGCCCACCGGCCATTGTGGTCACGGCCCCGAAGGTCCCAACTAGACGTGTGATAGGTGGTAACCGTCCGACAACCATCAGAGGTGCCTCGGTCAGGCCCACAGCCAGCACCTCAGGCCGCAACCCACCCGCAAGGGCACCTCCCGCGAGCGGGGTCGCAAGGCGACCTCCCCCGAGTGGCTCGTCCCGACCGCCGAAGGGCATTCGCGGTAACGACTCTCGGGGGGGCAAGGCAAGTGGCCTTGTCTCGACCGCCATCAGGAGGGAAGATGAGCAAACTTAAAGTGCTCCAGGCGAACCTGCACCACGCTAGAAAAGCGTCGGCCACACTGTGCAGGGTTGTCTATGATGATCAAATCAACCTGGCTCTCGTCCAAGAACCATGGTTGATCGGTGGCCAAATACGTGGACTTTCATATGGATTATGTAAGTTGTTATATGTCCGTGTGGGAGGTGCCCCTCGCACTGCTATACTTTTGGATAACAGTGTAAGACATTTCCCACTAACTAACTTCATCCACAGAGACCTGGTAGCAACGGCTATTGAGGTAGCCACTGCAGACGGTGTCCGGGAAATTGTGATCGCCTCCGCATACTTCCCGGGCGATGTGGATGATGTACCCCCAGCAGAGGTCCAGCGGCTGGTGGAATTCTGTCGTCGCAACAACAAGCCGCTCGTGAACGGCTGTGATGTCAACGCACGTCACACGATATGGGTGAGTTCCTCTTAGACTACTTATTGTGTTGTCAATTAGATGTAGCTAACATAGGGTGCAAACCCACTTTTATTAATGCTATTCGGGAAGAAGTTTTAGATCTTACCCTAATCAGCAACTTGATAGCGAGTTTGCTTGTTAATTGGCGGGTCACAGACGAAACCACTTTGTCAGACCATCAGCACATCATGTTTGACCTTCCTGGCCAAGTCGAAATTCGCCAAAACTCCTTCTGTCCGAAAAAGACAAATTGCGAGCTCTTTAAAGCCTCTGTAGCTTTCAAAGCTGAACTATTGGTCAGCAATCCTAGCTCTATCAGTGAGATAGAACTCGCTGCCAATCTGCTCCAAGATGTGCTTGTCTCATCCTTCGAAGACAGATCAGTCCAGAAGACCCTAAGGGCCAATCGGAAAATTCCGTGGTGGAATGAGGAACGGGCTGTCCTTAGAAGGAGGGTTAGAAGCCTTTTTAATAAGGCTAAATCTAACCGTGCTAGTTGGGACGTCTATAGGGACGCTCTTGCCAACTACAACAAAAGCATTAGACGAGCTAAACGCGATACATGGCGTAGCTACTTATTATTTATTTCCTTTTTTCAAGAGAGGAATAATGTAAGACTCTTTCCAAAGATTAGGGAAAGAGCACAACTCTACAGACAATTCAAATAATTTTAAAAGTGGTTTACAAATTCGCTCTGCACAGAACCTAAGCATGCAACTAGGAACTCCGTCAGGGCCAGGAGAAAAAAATGGTTTACATGACTTAAGTTCACGTAAGAGTTAACTTTCAGAAAGTAAGGGACAAAAAATGCAATTCGCTTGGTTTACTTGATACGGATAAGACTGGCTCTATAAAAAGTTGATGTGGAATAGGTCGTTTGAAAAAAATCAGCAAACAGATCCGCTTCGATTTGACGAAGTCATAAAAGCGTTTCGGGTCACGCTGAAACGTTAGTCTGCACCTTCTCAAATAATCCTTGTAGCAAAGATTATTTAGCGTGGAGAAATCGAAACGAGCAACAGAGTAGCGAGAAAAATATAAGAGAGGCAGTTTCCTTATATTTTTTATATAACTTTGACTCTTTATTCTTTAACTTTGTTAGTTCTTTAGTACACCATAACGGTCTATTAGACAATTGGGCAGTACCAAAAGGAACACAAGCAATAAACAGAGAATTTAATGTAGAGTAAAAAATCTCAATTGCATTATCCAGATCAATACACGAAGAAAGTTGGGTCAGTCAGTTTGCGAATCAAGCTGAGAAAGTTTTTTATACTCGGATTTCCGAAAACAACGAACTCGCTTCTCCGGTAAAACACCTGCATCCGAAACACTTGTTGGTAAGTCAATCAACACTTCAAGAGTAGGGTGGTAGGGATCCTCAGATGAGGAAATAGGATTTGATCTGGACACCGTGCAGGTATTGGGATCCAACAAAAAAATCAAATCAAAATCAAAAATCAAAAAGCATTCTATCTAGACAATTTGGTATAGAATTGGTTTGAGACAACGCTATTTCAAAAAGGCTATCAACAAAAACTTGAGTTAACGAAGAATTTAATACATTGGGCTTACATGACGAAAACCAAAAGATTCCGGATATATGAAAATCTCCAAGAACTATTACAAAATCACGATCAGAAAGCATTTCGGAAATACTATTAATTACAGAAAGTGGTATAAAGAGTTATCTGAAGCAGGTGGGATATAGGAACAGGTAATAAGTACACTAATACTAACGAAGACTAACTTTTAAACTAAAATTTCAATATCATTATTAATACATAAGTCGATAGATTCAAAGAAGATATCAGCATCGACAGAGATTATTATTATTATTATTTGTAAAAGGGAGTCTCCCAACAGAGAAGGTGCGAGGCACTGCGACCATGGAGGTCTTTTGTGCCTATAGGCTCTCCCTAGCTAGACAAAAGTTGTTCTGCTTCCCTAATGAAGCAGAGCAGATCTTTTGTCGAGGAACGCACAATATGCTCGGGACCTGCGGTATCCACGTGCAGATGTTTCCTCCTAGTCCACACCAAGGCTGGACAGTTACACAGAATGTGTTTGATTGTCTCGTCGTCCTCTTTGCAAAGTCTGCACTCAGCATCAGAAGACAGACGCATTTTGGTGAGGTGATAGTTCGCCGTATGATGGCCACTAAGAAAGCCAACGAGGAGGTGAAGATCCCTCCTGGAAAGTAAGCTGGTTTTCCGGTCGACCACGGGATTGATAAGCTCCTTGGCTTGCCGCATCCCTGGTTGGACCGACCAGTAGCGATTAGTCAACCTAACAGCCCAGGTTTTCACAATAGCTGAGATGGTTGACGAACCGGCCAACACAAGTTCGTCCGCCAGCTCATTGCGCTGGATACCAGAGTGTCCAGGTACCCATAGAAGGGTGACATTGTTAGTAAGAGACAGTCTCTGGAGACAGTTCCAGCAATCGGCCACTAAGTCCTAAGTCTTCTAACCCTCCTTCTAAGGACAGCCCGTTCCTCATTCCACCACGGAATTTTCCGATTGACCCTTAGGGTCTTCTGGACTGATCTGTCTTCGAAGGATGAGATAAGCACATCTTGGAGCAGATTGGCAGCGAGTTCTATCTCACTGATAGAGCTAGGATTGCTGACCAATAGTTCAGCTTTGAAAGCTACAGAGGCTTTAAAGAGCTCGCAATTTGTCTTTTTCGGACAGAAGGAGTTTTGGCGAATTTCGACTTGGCCAGGAAGGTCAAACCTGATGTGCTGATGGTCTGACAAAGTGGCTTCGTCTGTGACCCGCCAATTAACAAGCAAACTCGCTATCAAGTTGCTGATTAGGGTAAGATCTAAAACCTCTTCCCGAATAGCATTAATAAAAGTGGGTTTGCACCCTATGTTAGCTACATCTAATTGACAACACAATAAGTAGTCTAAGAGGGACTCACCACGTTTGTTGATGTCGCTGCTCCCCCAGATCGTGTGATCTGCATTGGCCTCACAGTTGATCACGAGCGGCTTGTTGTTGCGACGACAGAATTCCACCAGCCGCTGGACCTCTGCTAGGGGAACATCATCCACATCGCCCGGGAAGTATGCGGAGGCGATCACAACTTCCCAGACACCGTCTGCAGTTGCTACCTCAATAGCCGTTGCTACCAGGTCTCTGTGGATGAAGTTAGTTAGTGGGAAATGTCTTACACTGTTATCCAAAAGTATAGCAGTGCGAGGGGCACCTCCCACACGGACATATAACAACTTACATAATCCATATGAAAGTCCACGTATTTGGCCACCGATCAACCATGGTTCTTGGACGAGAGCCAGGTTGATTTGATCATCATAGACAACCCTGCACAGTGTGGCCGACGCTTTTCTAGCGTGGTGCAGGTTCGCCTGGAGCACTTTAAGTTTGCTCATCTTCCCTCCTGATGGCGGTCGAGACAAGGCCACTTGCCTTGCCTCCCCGAGAGTCGTTACCGCGAATGCCCTTCGGCGGTCGGGACGAGCCACTCGGGGGAGGTGCCCTTGCGGGTGGGTTGCGGCCTGAGGTGCTGGCTGTGGGCCTGACCGAGGCACCTCTGATGGTTGTCGGACGGTTACCACCTATCACACGTCTAGTTGGGACCTTCGGGGCCGTGACCACAATGGCCGGTGGGCCGCAGCGCTCGTGGAGGCCACAGGGTCAGCCAATGCTGGAATCCCTGAGGGAACTACTGGCGCCGTTGCCGGAGCGGCACTGGCAGGAGAGGGAGCGGGTGAGGATGTGGATGGAGCAGGGGTGGCGGAGGAGGCTTTGGGAGCTGAATTCTTTAGGATCAATTTGACCCTGCCAAAGCAGAATTTCACCTTCCCTTGGCACTCCGTCAGAGCCCTGTACGACTCCTCGTCAACCAACATTGCGAGATGAGTCGTTGTGCCGTTCAGGCTGTGCTGCACCACCCGCCACAGCTTCATGGAGAAGCTGCTGGCGTTCTGGAGCTCAATGAATTCCAGGATGGTTGCAGTAGTAAACGCAGCACTACTGGGAAAGTAACCTCTGATGAGGTGAGCCTTGGGGAACTCCGTTTCCTCCAGCAATTTGACGTCAAGGGCGCTGATGGACCTGATGTGTCCAACAGCTCCCCTGACCCAATTGGCAGTGCTGCTATCCTCGCACACCAAAAGCAGCCACTCATTTCGGGGTATACAGCCCTCGAAACCTGGACTAACCGTTGGTGTAGAGTGCAATAGCACCGCCTTTAATATGCTGGATTTCAACGTAGCCAACTGCTCTGCTGAGAGGGGTTTGGTTGAATCAGCCGAAGTGAAGCCCAATTTCACGCTGCTAACCACTTGACTGAAGAGTGGTTTCGTGGACTCCTTTTGAGTCTTTTTGGGCCTCTTTGAAGAGCTAGTGGGCTCGACGATGGTATCATCAGCGCGCGTTCGTTTAGCCTTGGTGTTAATGGGGGGCGCAGTGGCGATAGCCAGAGCCTCCTCTCTGTTAGAACCCTTTGCGAGTGCAGCTTTAAAAAGCTTCTTCTCGCGGCTCTTCAGTTTAATAAAGGCGTCCTTAGATTCCAGCCGCAGCAACTGGATCTGAGAGCCTGCTTCCGTAAGGCCTGAACTCTGAGAGGCCACGGAAGCGTCGTCAGCAAAGCTGATTCGGGCGCAGTTAGCTTCCTCGTCCGAGGACAATACCTCGACGGGTTGCTGACGGACTGAACCGCTACTGGACGGAAGTTCAGCACTAGCGAACCCTGTGTCCAAGGGAGTTCGTGGCCTATCCGGGTCCCCTAGAATACTAGAGTCGAGACCCGTAGTATTGGGGGTGGAAGCCAGCAGCCCACTGGCTGCAGTGCTGGTGTAGGGGTCAGCCGTGAAGGCATCGCCCAGGGATGATACTATTGAAGCCGTATCAGACTTTTCTATTTTGAAATTTCGATCCATTAATTAAGATCCCACGAGTAGGCGGGAAGGGAAGGTCATCCACGGCATAGCCTGCATATCGTGGAAAGTCTAAATGAAACTGGAGGACGACAGGTATCCAGAGTCCGCTTACTAGAGACCGGGCTACCCCCCGGCCATGCATCCATCAGCGTATGCTGTTCCACCTTGGATTGGGGTGATTTATAGATTCACGATCTTCGCCCGACTACAATTAGTCAGCACCTCTAGCAGAGACATGACCGTGCTAGGGGTCTGCTTCCAGCCGCCCTCGCGTGGAGAGTATAGTAGCACTTCCGACAGCAGGAGCCAGGACGGCACGTGCCCAGCCAATACTGGGATAACATGTTGGTCCCCTTGCTTCCTCTGACGTCTGACGACCACCGCTGTTCATACTGCGTATGTATTCTAAGAACTCTGCTTGCGAAGTACCAAGGCGTTCCAGCTGATCTGCAAATGCGTTTTACATCCGAAGAGTGAGTCTGGGCTGCCATAGCATCAGCTTCAGCACCAGACAATTTGGAGTGTGTCTCACAAAAGTTCTTTTCATATTCCAGCAAGTCGTCTGGCTCAATCCAATTTTCCTCCTGTGAATAATTGTAGTATTCCGAAGTCAATCTCGTCAATTCTTCAAATGTTTCCGTCAAACGTCGAAAGCGATATTCCAAAGTAACCAAGCTTGTTGCGAAATACAAAGCCGATGTATGAGCACGAGTTATTTGCGATTTGCAAAACCCACGCTGTTGAATGATTGCCTGCATTGTGTGTGACAATAAGAAAATAAGAATGTCGTTTTCCAGCAAGCCGTGATGATCTCGATCCCGATCTGGCTCGAAGGACCATAAATATTGTTAAATAGATGAAAGTGGACTGTAGTTTTCCTTTTCTATAGGTGACACCTGTTCTTATATACCTCCTGCCTCAGATAACTCTCCGTATTTATCTCATTCTTCATTAATTAGTCGCATTTCTACAATGCCTTCGGATCCTGATTTCTTAATAGTTCTTGGATGTTTTAATATTTATGGAATTTTGTGGCTTTCGTCATGTGAGTCCAATGCAATGAATCCTTCGTCAACTTACGTCTTTGTTGATAGCCTCTTGGATATAGCATTGTCTCAAAGCAATGCTACAATGAAATGTCTAGATAGAATGCTTGATTTGATTTTCGTTTTTATACCCAAAGGGTAGAAGGGTATTATGGTTTTGTGCCGACCGAAAATGTATGTAACAGGCAGAAGGAAGCATCTCCGACCCCATAAAGTATATATATTCTTGATCAGCGTCAACAGCCAAGACGATATAGCCATGTCCGTCTGTCCATCCGTATGAACACCTAGATCTCAGAGACTATAAGAGATAGAGCAACCAAATTTTCGGGACAGAATGTCTTATTGTTGCACGCAGATCAAGTTTGTTTTTGATTTTGGCCACGCCCCCTTCCGCCCATGAAAATTAAAAAAAACTGAATTGTCGTTTTAAACCTAGAACGTTCAATTTTGGTACGTACAATACTAATCACCATATTAATGATCTCTGCAAATTTGGTTACAATCAGATAAAAAATACAGAAGTTATTAAGAAATTACTTTTATAAGGCGTTATCACGTGCAACTGCTAGTGCTGCCTAGTTAGTTGCTATGACACTCCGTGACATAATAATGGTGTTCAATAAACCAACTAAAGTGCCGTCAAGCTAATAATTTCGAAGAAAAAAAATTTCGATATATTATTTTGGTGCCTTTTAGTATAATTTTTTAAGTATTTTTTCAGTATATTTTTGAAAAGTATAATATTTTGATCGTTAAGTTGGGTGGCGGGTATCTCACAGTCGAGCAAACTCGACTGAAGCTTTCTTACTTGTTTTTATATAAGTTAACTAAAGAAAACAAATGAAAATAAAATACGATAGCAAAGGCATAATGCAACGTAAGCATTATGCCGGATGTCGTTGCATAGCCGGCCAACATAGCATATTTGCGTGGCCGCTATGAACATGAAATCGCAACAATATGTTTCGGTTTCATTCCTCGCTCTAAGATTCCAAGTAAGCTACGAAAACAAAGGCATAATGCAACATAAGCATTATGCCGGATGTCGTTGCATAGCCGGCAAACACAGCATATTTGCGTGGCCGCTATGAACATGAAATCGACACATTATGTTACGGTTTATTTTTATACCCGCCTACCCAAAGGGTAGAAGGGTATTATGGCTTTGTGCCAACCGAAAATGTATGTAACAGGCTGAAGGAAGCATCTCCGACCCCATAAAGTATATATATTCTTGATCAGCGTCAACAGCCGAGACGATATAGCTATGTCCGTCTGTCCGTCTGTCCGTCTGTCCGTATGAACACCTAGATCTCAGAGACTATAAGAGATAGAGCAACAAATTTTTCGCGACAGTATGTCTTGATGTTGCACGCAGATCAAGTTTGTTTTTGATTTTGGCCACGCCCCCTCCCGCCCCCGTAAATCGAAGAAAACCGAATTGCAAGCGTCGTTTTAAACCTAGAACGTTCAATTTTGGTACGCACAATACTAATCACCATCTTAATGATCTCTGCGAATTTGGTTATAATCGGATAAAAAACACAGAAGTTATTAAGATATGACTTTTATAAGGCGTTACCACGTGCAACTGCTAGTGCTGCCTAGCTAGTTGCTATGACACTCCGCGACATAATAATGGTGTTCAATAAACCAACTAAAGTGCCGCCAAGCTAATAACTTCGAACAAAGAAAATTTTGATATATTATTTTGGTATTTTTAGTATATTTTTTTTAGTATATTTTTATACTATTATATAAATATAATATTTTGATGGTAAAATTGGGTGGCGGGTATCTCACAGTCGAGCAAACTCGACTGTAGCTTTCTTACTTGTTTCACTTTAAGATTGTATGTAATC
Source organism: Drosophila pruinosa (assembly GCA_018150935.1). Lineage (NCBI taxonomy): Eukaryota > Metazoa > Arthropoda > Insecta > Diptera > Drosophilidae > Drosophila > Drosophila pruinosa. The sequence continues at coordinate 1,628,251 of JAECWR010000034.1, forward strand.
AGTCTTGTATCAACCTTAAAGCGAACCACTTCGTTTAATAAAACGGTAGCTGAGAAAATCCATCCAGACTACGATCTACAGACTCAATTAATCGGTAGCTGAGAAAATCCATGCAGACTACGATCAACAGACTCAATTAATCGGTAGCTGAGAAAATCCATCCAGACTACGATCTACAGACTCAATTAATTTATACCAATACTTGCACGGTGTCCAGATCTACCCCAATTTCGTAACCTGAGGTTCCCTACCACCCTACCCTGGAGATATGGATCCAAACAAGGGTTTCGGGTCCAAGTGTTTTGCCGGAGAAGCGAGTTCGTTGTTTTCGGAAAGCCGGTTTTAAAAACTTTCTCAACTTCTTATACACACTGACTAGTCACAACTTTCTCCTTGTAGTGACCTGGATAATGCAATTGAGATTTTTGATTCTACACTAAACTCTCTCTTTGATGTTTGTGTTCCTTTTGGTACTCTACAATTGTTTAATACACCGTTATGAAAACAAAATTAAATCAAAAGAAGTAAGAAAGCTACTGTCGAGTTTTCTCGACTGTGAGATACCCGACACCCAATTTTACCATCAAAATATTATATTTTTCAAAAATATACTGAAAAAATACTGTAAAAAATATACTAAAATTATACCAAAATAATATGCCAAAATTTTCTTTGTTCGAAATTATTAACTTGGCGGCACTTTAGTTGGTTTATTGAACACCATTATTATGTCACGGAGTGTCATAGCAACTAACTAGGTGCAGCTGCACGTGGTAACGCCTTTCAAAAGTAATTTCTTAATAACTTCTGTGTTTTCCATCCGATTGTAACCAAATTAAGATCATTAAGATGGTGATTAGTTTTGTGCGTGCCAAAATTGAACGTTCTAGGTTTCAAACGACGCTTGCAATTCAGTTTTTTTCAATTTGCATGGGCGGAAGGGGGCGTGGCCAAAATCAAAAACAAACTTGATCTGCGTGCAACAATAAGACATACTGTCCCGAAAATTTGGTTGCTCTATCTCTTATAGTCTCTGAGATCTAGGTGTTCATACGGACGGACAGACGGACAGAGGGACATGGCTATATCGTCTCGGCTATTGACGCTGACCAAGAATATATGTATATACTTTATGGGGTCAGAGATGCTTCCTTCTGCCTGTTACATACATTTTCGGTCGGCAAAAGCCATACCCTTCTACACTTTGGGTAGGCGGGTATAACAAGTAAGAAAGATACTGTCGAGTTTGCTCGACTGCGAGATACCCGTAACCAAATTTTTATAAATTGGAGAAAAAATAATAGTGTCATCGAAATATTAAATTTTTTAACAATATACTGGAAAATACACGAAAAAAATATACCAAAAAACCAAATTACCTTTGATCGAAATTATTAGCTTGGTAGCACTTTATAAGGTTTATTGAACACCATTATTATGTCACGGAGTGACATAGCAAGTAACCAGGTGCAGCTGCACCTGATTACTCCTTATAAATGTAATTCTTTAATAACTTCTGTGTTTTTAATGCGATTGATAACAAATTTTCAGGGATCATTAAGGTGGTGATTAGTATAGTGCGTACCAAAACTGAACGTTCTGGGCTTAAAATGACGGACAGACGAACATGGCTATATCGTCTCGACTGTTGAAGCTGATCAAGAAAATATACACTTTGTGGGGTCGGAGATACTTCCCTCTGCCTGATACATACATTTTCGGTTGCCACAAAGTTATAATACCCTTCTACCTTTTGGGAAGGCGGGTATAAATACATTACAAAATTGATAAAATAATAACACAAAGCTAATTGCTTATTTTGTCTTCTTGTAGATATCGATGTGACCTTTTTGGGTAAATGTTCTCTCAGTCTCTTTAAGTGCCGGTTCTGCTTGCAGCTGAATTCCTCGTATGAAAGGAGTTGCCTATCAGCTTCAAGAAGATCAACCACATCACTTTCTTTTAAATCTACAAAGCCAAGATCATGTGCGAAATGGAAAATATTTTTCCTAATTTCTGGAAGCACATTCATTTCTGCACTAGTCTCTTTTATATATTCTGGCCATACATTTTTCCAAACATGGTCCATATTTGTTGATTTTAATTTCTTCCATGATTTACTGATGTTGTCCTCAGCATCCTGGATGTTATAACTTTTCCAAAATATTTTAATTTGTGGATATTTCCAAAATTATCAAAGCCTTGTTGCTTATGTTATTGTCACGCAAATATGTGTTTACTGTGAAAAATCAAAAATTGCTTTGATCATCCAAGCTTTCTTGTTGAAATCTATATGACGGGTAATTGATTTTTATTTAGTCCACTAACATGCCTTGGATTTGCGGAAACATATAACAAAAGTAGTTTAAGTTTAAAATCATAATTCGCTTGCTTTCGTATTCGCATTCGACGTGTTTTTTTTTGCTGTCAACTAACATTTGTGATATTACCCTTCCTGCGCATTGTTATTAAAAAAAATATATATTTTGCAAACTAACAATACCTGTGTTAGACATCGGTGTGTACTGTCACAGTGTTATAACATTTAATATTTTATAATAATTTGGTGTTTTAATATATCAATAATTAGTGAGGCTTAATTTTCTGTTTTCGAGAACATACAGTAAATTTGTGTTCTGTTTTGAACTGCTACAGTACATTGTTGGTGTATCATTACATATCGCTCTCTTTCCGATCTCGCGCTCTTTCAGCTCTCGCGCTTTTTGTGCTCTTGTGCTGTGTTTTGTTGTTGGCCGTTTTGACCATTCTTTTCTCTATTTTCGTCGCGCCCGCGATTTTGTTTTCTTGCTTGCTGTTTTTTCTGTAAGTACATATCAACGTCCTAATACCCTGTTATTAAGACAAATTTTATTCTTATTTCAATTTTTGGTTTCACTTAATTCTTATTTCTTTATTTGGATTCTGGGTTTAAGGGCATGAAGCTTTTAACCGAGCCTCCAAAGCGTAAAAAAGCTAATACTCGTTTGTCCATTGGCCCAAACGAACTTGATATCCCTGAACTGGTCAACAACTCGTCCGTTCCAAATAATCTTATGTCATTTACGTCTCCAACCCCTCCACACTCCTCAGCGTCAATGATTGCCGACAATTACATTGTTCCCATGGATGTCGTTTGTTCTGATCCCGTTCCAGTCTCGGTACCTGCAGTAGTTGTTCATGAACACTATAGTAGGTGTCCCACCTATGAAACAAATTTTTATTTCGAGGCTTGCCCCTAATACGTCATCTGACGACATTAGGACCTTCATTCGGTCCAAAATTCAAGCATCATTAAAGGTGGAAAAATTTAATTCCCATATGAACGGGAAATCGCATCTTTCAAAATAAATGTTCCTGCCGAGCATTTTATTAAAGTTTGTTCCAAAGACTTTTGGCCGGAATACTTAATTATTAAAGAGTATGTCAATAAAAAGAAAAATCGGTCACTGATTTTACTTTCAAATGTTACCACTAATTCCTCTAAGCCTCAAACTCCATCTGATAGCTCAAAAAACTAACTTCTTCTCTCCTGCTTGGCTATCAAAATGTAAGAGGCCTTTGTAGTAAACTTAATAATGTTTATTTAGATAGCTTAAATTTTTCACTGAAACTTAGTTAAGGCATGATATTCTGAATACTGAAGTCTTTACTAACAAATTTTCAGTCTATAGACGTGATCACATGCGGCGTCGTGGTGGTGGTGTACTTATCGCTGTCGATGCTGATATCTCTTCTGGACACGTAGATTTATGTAGTGATTTAGATATCGAATTCGTAGCTGTAAAACTAATTTATTGTAGTTTTAGTATCTTTATCACCTGCTCTTATATACCTTCTGCCTCAGATAACTCTCTGTATTTATCTCATTTTTCTGTAATCATTAGTCTCTCTGAAATACTTTCTGATCGTGATTTCTTAATAGTTCTTGGAGATTTTAATATTTCTGGAATTTCGTGAATATTGAATCCATCGTCAACTCATGTCTTTGTTGATAGCCTTTTTGATGTAGCTTTGTCTCAAACCATTTCTATACCAAATTGTCTAGGTAAAATGCTTAATCTGATTTTTATTTTGGATTCCAATACCTGCATGGTGTCCAGATCAAATCCTATTTCCTCACCTGAGGATCCCTACCACCCTACTCTGGAGGTGTTGACTTACTTACCCACAAGTGTTTCGGATGGCCGATTTTAAAAAACTTTATTTGCTTCTTTCACGTACTGACTGGTCCCAACTTTCTTCGTGTATTGACCTGGACAAGGCAGTTGAAATTTTTTATTCTACATTAAACTCTCTGTTTGATGCTTGTGTTCCCTTTGGTACTCCACAATTGTCTAATAGACCGTTATGGTTTACCAAAGAACTAATAAAGTTAAAGAATAAAAAATCAAAGCTTTATAAAAAATATAAGGAAACTGGCTCTCTCTTATATTTTTCTCGCTACACTGTTGCTCGTTCCGATTTCTCCACGCTAAATAAACTTTGCTACAAGGATTATTTGAGAAAGTGCAGACATACGTTTCAGAGTGACCCGAAACGCTTCTATGACTTCGTCAAATCGAAGCGAAAGACGTCAACACTTCCAACAACATTATTTTATGATAAAAAGACAGCTTTTAATGATAGTGGCATTGCCGATCTGTTTGCTGATTTTTTTCAAACGACCTATTCCACATCAACTTTTTATAGAACCCCGCCTTATTCGTTTCAAGTAAACCAAGCGAATTGTTTTTTTAGTCCATTAATTTCTGAAAGTTTACTCTTACGTGAACTTAAGTCATATAAACCAGTTTTTTTTCCTGGCCCTGACGCTGTTCCTAGTTGCATGCTTAGGTTCTGTGCAGAGGGACTTTGCAAACCACTTTTAAAATTATTTGAATTGTCTGTTAAGTTGTGCTCTTTCCCTAATCTTTGGTAGGAGTCTTATATTATTCCTCTCTTGAAAAAGGAATATAAATCCAACGTTCAAAACTATAGAAGTATCTCTAAGTTGTCTGTTATTCCCAAAGCATTCGAGAAACTAATAACTTCTCAACTGCAACACTGCTGTAAATCTCTAATTTCACCCTACCAACATGGGTTTGTGAAATGTAGGTCTACTACCACTAACTTATTAGAATTCTCATCAAATGTTATTGAAGGGTTCCAATCAAAAATGCAAACGGATGTCATTTACAATGATTTCAGTAAGGCTTTTGATGCAGTCAACCATAGTCTCTTATTATATAAGCTCAATCTTCTTGGATTTCCACAAAACTTAATTTTGTGGATATCTTTATATCTTACATGTAGAATTCAAAGAGTATTTCACAAGGGCTCTGTGTCCAAGACTGTCCAAGTCACGTCTGGTGTACCCCATGGAAGTCATTTAGGTCCATTGCTGTTTACATTATTCATAAATGATCTACCATCCGTTATATCATACTCTCGCATACTTATGTATGCAGATGATGTTAAGATTTGTCTGACTTTTAATGATTCCATATATAGCCTCAGATTGCAATCTGACCTTAATTGTTTTCAATCGTGGTGTGCTATAAATTTATTAAATCTTAATTGCAATAAATGTAAACTTATGACATTTTTTAGTGGCATTCCCCATTTAAATAATTATTATCTTAATGATACTCAACTTGAGCGATTAGAATCAGTAACTGATTAAGGTATCCTTCTTGATTTAAAATTAAAGTTTGATAAGCATATTTTGTCTGCTTATAATAGAGACATGGGTGTCCTTGGATTTATGAAACGTTGGTCCAAGAAATTTAACGATCCCTACATAACTCAACACACATCACTGGTTCATCCTATTCTTGAGTATGGATCTAATATATGGTTTCCCCAGTATAGGGTTCATCAAGATACTGAAAAAATACCAAAAAAAAATATACCAAAATAATATACCAAAATTTTTTTTGTTCGAAATTATTAGCTTGGCGTCGCTTTAGTTGGTTTATTGAACACCATTATTAAGATAGTGATTAGTATTGTGCGTACCGAAATTGAACATTCTAGAATTAAAATGCCGTCTGTAATTCGGTTTTATTAGATTTTTGGGGGCGTAAGGGGGCGTGGCCCAAATCAAAAACAAACTTGATCTGTGTGCAATAATTACACACACTATTCCGAAAATTTCGTTGCTCTATCTCTTATAGTCTCTGAGATCTAAGTGTTCATACGGGCGGACAGACGGACATGGCTATATCGTCTTGGCTGTTGACGCTGATCAAGAATATATATACTTTATGGAGTCGGAGATGCTTCCTTCTGCCTGTTACATACATTTTCGGTCGGCACAAAGCCATAATACCCTTTTACCTTTTGGGTAGACGGGTATAAAAATCGCATCAGCGAAACAACGGCGAAAATAATATCTTCGAATATATTCGAAATCGCAGAGAATAACAACTTTTGCGGTCAACGTGAAACAATACAATAGTGATGAAGCAGAACAGTATAAGGAACAATGAAGATCGTAAACTATTTGAATATCCAGATAAGTCATTTGGTTCTGTTACAATAGTATAGTATAATGGATTGTTGGCAAGCGACATGTGCGTGCTTTCTGTTCTAGCCTCAGTCCAATACTGACAGTCCAATTCTGACGTACGAATGTTGAGCAGCAGATATACAGCAAAACTTGGTCGCAATTGCGCAAGTGCATAAGCTCTTGTATGAGATATCTATATGGTCTTTGGTTAGTGCCAGATTGTTAAATTTGACGTCAAAAATCATAGTTCAAGCCTTCGTGAAAACCCACAGCTAGAGTCAATTATTCTATGCAACTCTTAATTAACCAAATTTTAGTCAAGCGCACTCTATAATTATTTACTGACAAAAAAAATGTGTTACTAACTGCATTGAAAAACTAAAATATTCATTCAGAATATTAAATACTGCAAACAAGTGTCAATTTAAAGCGCCTGGGAAGCTTTATTTCAGAAACAAATATAATGTTGTATTGAAACGCGTGGTGTGACCAACATACATACATATATTGGAATTTAGAAACACAACATTTTGTGCATTGGGTAGAACGTAAGGGATTAATGAGGTCCGTAATGTCTTTTAATTAAACATTAAATATGTTATAAAAATTGTGTTTGGAATGTCTTATTAATTGTGTTATTTAATTCAAACGACAACTTTACCATCGCTATGCACTAAACAGCTGATTTTGGGGGTTGCATTTCGCATTCCATGACTCTTATTCCATTATTTTACTGTGACATTAGAGTGGATAGAAAGACAGAACAATTTCAGATAATCTGGAGACCACAGTTCTCTGATATAATTCATTGAGTGTAGTTTGTTTGTTTTCTTCGACATTGATAGTGTTGGCTTTAATATTTTGTGTGCTATAATATATTCTAAAGCAATTTCTGAATTGTAATAAGTTCAGTGAGAATATCACCTACTCAAAGGTAAACATTAGGGTGTTAAAAAAATATATATTTTTTTGTTTTCTTTCAATTTTGTGTATACGAATGTAACAACTTATATTTTTTATTTAGTTTCTATTAAATCCAATATGTTGAAAGACATAAGAGAATTTCGCAAATAATTAAAAACATTGACATAAACGTTTGTGAGGAAATTTTTTTAATGAAAAAACAACATCCAGTAAACATGCAAGCGTTGTATTACATATTACATCTGGAAGAAGGAATGTATGTATGAATACGTATATGTCAGCTGCAATCTTACACAAGCATGTGCATAATAACCTTGTATATGTGGAAATTTTAATATTTCTTTAATTTAAAGTATTATTCAGATTCTATTATAAATTGGCTTTTACAAAGATTATAATATATATATATGTTCTATCTACTAGTTAGATTATCAGACATTTTATATATTACTTCAATTATTTTAATTATGCCCCTAAAGCATGCCGACGCCCTGTTTATACCTTCCTACCCAAAGGGAAGAAAGATATTATAACTTTGTGCCAACCGAAAATGTATGAAACAGGCAGAAGAAGGCATTTCCGATCCCATAATGTATATATATTCTTTATCAGCGTCAACAGTCGAGACGAAATAGCCTTGTCAGTCTGACTGTCTGTACGAAAACCTGGATTTCAAAGAGTAGAGCTATGCAACCAAATTGTGTGATACTATATAGTTAATATACACATTCTTGCAAGTTTCTTTAACAATTTGGTCACGCCCCTTTCCGTTCCGAAAAGGTGCAGCTGCACCTGATTTGGCCTTATAAAAGTAATTTTTTAATAACTTCTGTGTTTATTATCCGACTTTAACCAAATTTTCAGAGATTATCAAGACGGCAATTAGTATTATTCGTACCAAAATGAAAGTTCTAGGTTTAAAATGACGTTTGTAATTAGCTTTTTTCCGATTTTAGGGGGCAGGAGGAAAAGGTGCGTAGCAATAATCTTAAACAAACTTGATTTGAGTGCAACAATAACACATAAAATCCCGAAAACTTGGTTGCTCTAGCTCTTATAGTCTCTGAGATCTAGGTGTTCATATAGACGGATGGATAGACGGACATGACTATTTTGTTTCGGATGTTGACGCTGACCAAGAATATATATTTTTTGTGGAATCGAATATGCTTCCTTCTGCCTGTTACATTCTTTTCGGTTGGCACAAAGTTATAATACCCTTCTACCCTTTGGGTAGGTGGGTATAATAATATTCTTCAGTAGGATAGGTTTTACTTTGACCTATTTATTGAAGGCTTACAGCTTAGTACACACGATCCTCTTTAAAATCTGCGATGTCCTTACCTCGACTCTTCGTTGTAGTGTCGTTCTTCTTGTTAACAGAGTTACTATTTGTTCGTTCCAGTTACTTGATATTCTATTAACTTACTCTTCTATTAACTCACTTACATGAAACTTACATGAACTAGTACTTACACAAATACTTATTACATAAGTCCTACATACATATGGAAGGTACATTTTGAAATACTATAAAAAGAAGTGGAACTAAAATACTTTCCCGTAGAACACCAGAAGTCACTAAAACAAATTTCGACAAAAAAATCCTTGAAGTGTAATCCTTTGATATTTTTCTTGATTTTTATTTTAACTTTTTCTTTTACAAAATATATCTGCAGCTTGGCGCCCTTTTCATCAGTGTGCCCACATTTTGTTATTACCATAAAACTTAATGCTAAAATACTAAAGCTATTATCACAGTAATCGATATATATAAATCGGTATATATTTTAAAAGACTACAGAAGAATATTTTTAGAGGCCTACACAAAAGATGTGAAGTTATTCGCAGAATTTAATTTTGTTGGAACTTTAGATGATTAAGTTTCTACAATAGGAGACTACGATTGATGGAGCTTTACTTAAGTCAATTAATATCTTCGGATTTTATCTTAGTTTGAAATCCTTTAATTAGCAGGGATAAAAATCGAATAGGTTAGCTGGGACCAATATCCCATAAAACAATGTTGGTAAACTACAATTTTAGTCTTACGGAAATGTTGCAGATGATAAGATATAAGTTTCTCAAATGATTTAGAAATAGCAGTGGACTTTGAACATTCGATTAATTTCCCATTTTTATATCTGCCTATGTACCTGGGTATGTAGATGTCTATTATAACTTTGTGTCAATTAAAAATGAATGTGACAGAAAGATTCAGGCAACTCCAACCTTATAATATGTATATTCTTGATTATCGACAGTAGCCAACAGATCTACCAAATTTGGTGGCAATGTGAAGTAAGATAGGCACTGAATCAAGTTTGTTTTTTAGCCACGAGCCTAAATAAAGGAATATAATGAACGTAGTAAAGAACAGCGAAGCTAATTATTTTGATATTATTTTATATTTGGTGGCGGATATCTCATCTTCGACTATAGCTTTCTTACTTGTTAAGAGTTGAATAATGCAAGATTCTTTCCAAATGTCAGTGAAAGAACCGATATCGATTGAAAATGTAAATAATTTAAAAAGTGGCTTAGAAAGGCCCATAGGACATATCGTGAAACTCCATCAAGACTCAGAGTAAATTTTCAGTAATTAAAATTCCAAATATCCAAACAAAGTGGTTGACATTATGTTGGACGTTGACGTACTAACGGCAGTACGATCAAGTGGCCCAGTGACACCAAGCTTGGGCTTGTTTACGCGCGGACCTAGGCAGACACGACCACCACCCATCCCACCGAGGGGCAACCGCATAACGTGAGGGAACGGATGTCGCGAACAATTAACACAGACAAAACAACAAAATAGCATTAACTAAAAGAATAAAATAATAATAATAATACTAATAATAATAATAAGAACTATTCTTAACTACGAACTAATGTTTGTAGAAAAAATGTTTTTATTTCTAAGGTAGTGTTAGTATTATTAACAAGATTAGAGAATTTAATATAATTTACACATAAAATACGAAAGGGATTGATTGTCACAGGCATAGTTAGTACTACAACGGGAAAGAGAGAGGGGAAGAAAATTTCTAGTCATTCTGACCGGAACGTCAAAGCTAATTTTCAACTGCTTTTCAACTGCCAGGAGTCAATTTCGCCAATGATTAGTCTATGTAGAAACACTGCACCTAACATAGTTCTACGGTCAGAAAGAGAAGGAAGGTTTAGTAATAAAAGTCTACTGCGATACGAAGGCAAACTAATTGTGGGATTCCAGCTAAGACTACGAAGAGCAATAAGAATAAATTGTTTCTGCACTGATTCAAGCCTATCTTGATGAACCGTATACTGGGCAAACCAGATATTAGATCCATACTCAAGAATAGGATCAACCAGTGAGATGTACAGATGTTTAGCTATGTAGGGATCGTTAACTTCCTTTGACCAACGTTTCATAAATCCAAGGACACCCATGGCTCTATTAGAAGCAGACAATATATGCTTATCAAACTTTAATTTTGAATCAAGAAGGATACCTAAATCAATTACTGATTCTAATCGCTCAAGTTGAGTATCATTAAGATAATAACTATTTAAACGGGGAATGCCACTAAAAAATGTCATAAGTTTACATTTATTGCAATTAAGATTTAATAAATTTATAGCACACCACGATTGAAAACAATCAAGGTCAGATTGCAATCTGAGGCTATATATGGAATCATTAAAAGTCAGACAAATCTTAACATCATCTGCATATATAAGTATACGAGAGTATGATATAACGGACGGTAGATCATTTATGAATAATGTAAACAGCAATGGGCCTAAATGACTTCCTTGGGGTACACCAGACGTGACTTGGACAGTCTTGGACACAGAGCCCTTGTGAAATACTCTTTGAATTCTACATGTAAGATATATCTATATATATATATATATATATATCCACAAAATTAAGTTTTGTGGAAATCCAAGAAGATTGAGCTTATATAATAAGAGACTATGGTTGACTGCATCAAAAGCCTTACTGAAATCATTGTAAATGACATCCGTTTGCATTTTTGATTGGAACCCTTCAATAACATTTGATGAGAATTCTAATAAGTTAGTGGTAGTAGACCTACATTTCACAAACCCATGTTGGTAGGGTGAAATTAGAGATTTACAGCAGTGTTGCAGTTGAGAAGTTATTAGTTTCTCGAATGCTTTGGGAATAACAGACAACTTAGAGATATTTCTATAGTTTTGAACGTTGGATTTATATTCCTTTTTCAAGAGAGGAATAATATAAGACTCCTACCAAAGATTAGGGAAAGAGCACAACTTAACAGACAATTCAAATAATTTTAAAAGTGGTTTGCAAAGTCCCTCTGCACAGAACCTAAGCATGCAACTAGGAACAGCGTCAGGGCCAGGAGAAAAAACTGGTTTACATGACTTAAGTTCACGTAAAAGTAAACTTTCAGAAATTAAGGGACTAAAAATACAATTCGCTTGGTTTACTTGATACGGATAAGACTATAAAAAGTTGATATGGAATAGGTCGTATGAAAACAAGTATGAAAGCTACTGTCGAGTATGCTCGACCGTGAGATACCCGCCGCCCAATTTTACCATCAAAATATTATACTTTTCAAAAATATACTGAAAAAATACTTTAAAAAAATATACTAAAATTATACCAAAATAATATACCAAAATTTTCTTTGTTCGAAATTATTAGCTTGGCGGCACTTTAGTTGGTTTATTGAACACAATTATTATGTCACTGAGTGTCATAGCAATTAACTAGTCACGGAGTGTCATAGCAACTAACTAGGGGCATCTGCACGTGGTAACGCCTTATAAAAGTAATATCTTAATAACTTCTGTGTTTTTTATCCGATTGTAACCAAATTCGCGGAGATCATTAAGATGGTGATTAGTATTGTGTGTACCAAAATTGAACGTTCTAGGTTTAAAACGACGCTTGCAATTCGGTTTTATTCGATTTACGGGGGCGGGAGGGGGCGTGGCCAAAATCAAAAATAAACTTGATCTGCGTGCAACAATAAGACATACTGTTGCGAAAAATTTGTTGCTCTATCTCTTATAGTCTCTGAGATCTAGGTGTTCATACGGACGGACGGACAGACGGACAGACGGACATGGCTATATCGTCTCGGCTGTTGACGCTGATCAAGAATATATATACTTTATGGGGTCGGAGATGCTTCCTTATGCCTGTTACATACATTTTCGGTCGGCACAAAGCCATAATACCCTTCTACCCTTTGGGTAGGCGGGTATGAAAATCAGCAAACAGATCGGCAATGCCACGATCATTAAATACGTTGGACTCACATGACGAAAGCTTCGAAATTCCAGAAATAGTAGGTATATAAGAGCAGGTGATAAACATACTAAAACTACAATAAATTAGTTTTATAGCTACAAATTCGATATCTAAATGACTATATAAATCTACGTGCTCAGACGAGATATCAGCATCGACAGCGATAAGTACACCACCACCACGACGCCGCATGCGATCACGTCTATAGACTGAAAATTTGTTAGTAAAGATTTCAATATTCAGAATATCATGCTTTAACTAAGTTTCAGTGAAGGCAATGACATGAAAAGGAAAATTTAAGCTATCTAAATAAACATTATTAAGTTTACTACAAAGGCCTCTTACATTTTGATGGCCAAGCAGGAGAGAAGAAGTTAGTTTTTTGAGCTATCAGATGGAGTTTGAGGCTTAGAAAAATTAGTGGTAACATTTGGAAGTAAAATCGGTGACCGATTTTTCTTTTTATTGACATACTCTTTAATAATTAAGTATTTCGGTCAATGATACGGATAATCTAAGAATTTTTAAAATGCAGAGGAAAAATTAGATATCAAGTAATTCGGTTGATGGAACTGTTGATGTCCTACGCTTAGATGTTAAAGAATTATAAAAATGTGTCGGATTAGGCTTAAATGTTAGTTCACAACAGAATATATCGAGAAAACTAAAGCAAATATCGAGAAAACTAAACAAAAATTTTACAAATTATAAATAAATGTCATCATCGACAGCGATGCAATATGTGTTCATTTTCACTTCAACAAAATTTATTAGAAGAAATTTCTGATTTTAGGATATGCTCTCTAATATTGATAGTCAAGCATGAAAGATAAAGTTTTTTTTTTAACTGTTTGATTTAATTTGACTATTAGTGGAATTAAGCACAGCGTTAGGTAGCCAAGATTTATTTTCATATACATATTCTTTTATAAAATATTTAAATTTTTTACCCACCTGCCTTTACAGCATAAATATTCTGTGGTACACATCTCTGCTTGAATTCTGGACCGAATACTGGTCATAACATCGTCCGATGACATACCAGTGGTAATACATGAGACAAATATTTTGTCATTTGTCCATTTTGAACACTTATAGCAGAAGTTGAAATAGACTAACGATTATTTTGTAATTTCTCCTTCGGAGTTAAATACTCTTACAACCAGAATCAAAACTAATAAATTATGCACAGGTTTTTTTAGTTTCTACGAACAGGGCTCCAAACCATTTATTGGCTTTAAAAAGCTCGTAATATTCTTTTTAACATCCGTAGTAAATTTACATCATAATCCAGATATTTATGTAACACGCAGGAGGCGACCCCATGAAGTATATATATTCTTGATCATAAAATAAGTAGAAAACAAGTAAGAAAGCTACAGTCAAGTTTGCTCGACTGTGAGATACGCGCCACACAATTTTACCATCAAAATATTATATTTATATAATAGTATAAAAATATACTGAAAAAATACTAAAAAAATATATACTAAAAATACCAAAATAATATATCAAAATTTTCTTTGTTCCAAATTATTAGCTTGGCGGGACTTTAGTTGGTTTATTGAACACCATTATTATGTCGCGGAGTGTCATAGCAACTAGCTAGGTGCAGCAGCACGTGGTAACGCCTTATATAAGGATAAAAAACACAGAAGTTATTAAGAAATTACTTTTATAAGGCGTTACCACGTGCAAATGCTAGTGCTGCCTAACTAGTTGCTATGACACTCCGCGACATAATAATGGTGTTCAATAAACCAACCAAAGTGCCGCCAAGCTAATAACTTCGAACAAAGAAAATTTTGATATATTATTTTGGTATTTTTAGTATATTTTTTTTAGTATTTTTTCAGTATATTTTTATACTATTATATAAATATGATATTTTGATGGTAAAATTGGGTGGCGGGTATCTCACAGTCGAGCAAACTCGACTGTAGCTTTCTTGTTTATGTGAGATATGGCTCGCGTGGGTCATTTTACAATCTTGAGTGACCACATGCGCCTTATCTATTTAACGTCTTGCAGCTGCCTGCAGTTTGGTACAATATAAGAATTGTTTATTTATATTTGCCGAACATCAAGTGAGGTTCGGTTGGTACTGTGTACATTTTTAAACAGTAATTCTGTTTATTTACGTGTACCGTTAAATATATTTAAATAACAAATTAAATTTGGAATTTAAAATTATTTTCATTTGTTATCTTAAGGCCTATACTCATTTGGACAAGGCTTTGCTAAAAATATTGCCTGTTGACAATTTCTATTAGAAATCCAAATTGGTATTTTTATTTTCAGATAACTAAAAGTATATATAAATATATTGGGGCACTTATGCAATTAGTAACAATTTACTTACGAGCCTTTCTTATGAAGTTAACTTCCCAAGAGAGCATAAGAGCATGGATACTTTCGGCTCTTATGGTACACGGAGCAGTTGCTGGAAATCCAGATGCTAAGCGACTTTACGACGATCTTCTCAGCAACTACAATAAATTGGTCCGACCGGTTGTTAATACCACAGATGTTCTAAAAGTCTGCATAAAGCTGAAACTTTCGCAACTAATTGACGTTGTAAGTATATAAACCTCTGTAGGTCATTAGAATAAATATTGTTTTTAAATCTTCGATTTTTTGTTTTCATATTCTCATTTGTCTCGCATCTCAAGATAGATTTTCAATAGACCAGGAATGAAGGTTTTGGCTTTTTCATTGTCTTATTATCAGCATATAACCTTTTTTTTTTTCATTACTTGGTTTTAATTTATTGAAAAAATGTTAAAAATCTTAACGATAACAAATTTTTCTGAACAATTGTTTTAGTTTTCCAACTGTTCTATGATTAGACGTCCCTAAAAATTTCTTCGCTGGGTTGGTAGGTCCTTTCGTCGGAGACGGGAACTACTGCTGAGCTGAGTTATATCTCTCGCTAGGTGGTTGGGGTGAGAGGAAAGCTTGCTATGGTATTTTTCCTTAAGTTCCGTAATTGCATTGATAACTGGTGGAATATTTAGGACTCTTTGGATGTTTTCATTCCGAACGTTCCCTCAGTGATGGTTCTCAGAATCTTTGATTGTGCTGGCTGTATGATGTCAATATTGCTGTTGCTGGCATTGCCCCATAGCAACAACATACAAAATTGTAGAGTAAGACCTTGTGGTCTAGGCTGAGCGGAGAACCAGCGTTGATGAGCCAGTGTAAGTTGTTGGCTTTGAGTTTAAGATGAGTTTTTTTGACTTCAATGTGCCTGCGCCATGTGAGTCTTCTGTCAAGGTGTATTCCTAGATACGTTACCTGATTTGCTTTCGGGAGTGTTATGTTGTTCAACAAGAGTGATGGGCAATCTTGTCTGTTTAGCGTAAACGTCACGTGCTTGCATTTTTACTCGTTTACTTTTATTAGCCAGTCAGAGAGCCACTTCTCAATGTCTATGGGGTGCAATGCCAGCTGTGGTATAGCTTGCATTGGGGACCTTGAACGGCTAAGGATAGCTGTATCATTGGCGGTTGAACCCACTGCAAACTTTCTGTCATAGAGGTAAGACTTTAGAAGTTTGTGTGTGATTTCGGGTAAGGCAGTTTTAACTTTAAACATTAGGCCGTCAAGCCAGACTCTGTCGAATGATTGGGATACGTTTAAAAATACTGCTGTACAGTATTCTCGATTTTCAAATGCAGTTCGTATTTCCGTTGTTATTCGATTCACCTGTTCAATGGTTCCGTGGCTTTCGTGAAATCCAAATTGATGGGCTGGGATTATGTTGTGGGTTCTTAGATGTAGATTAAGTCGGATTAGCAGGCATTTTTCGAATAGTTTCGAAATACATGAGAGTAGACTTATTGGCCTGTAAGATGAAGAGACTGTGTGGTTCTTACCAGGTTTTGTAATAATTATGATGTTCGATCTTTTCCATCGTTGTGGAAAGTAACCAAGTTTGGTGATGGCATTAAAGAGCTGGGTTATGTAGCGAACTGCAAGATGTGGCAGCTCGATGATCGTTTCCAGTGTTATAAGGTCGCAGCCGGGGGATTTTTATACCCGCCTACCCAAAGGGTAGAAGGGTATTATGGCTTTGTGCCGACCGAAAATGTATGTAACAGGCAGAAGGAAGCATCTCCGACCCCATAAAGTATATATATTCTTGATCAGCGTCAACAGCCGAGACGATATAGCCATGTCCGTCTGTCCGTCCGTATGAACACCTAGATCTCAGAGACTATAAGAGATAGAGCAACAAATTTTTCGCGACAGTATGTCTATTGTTGCACGCAGATCAAGTTTGTTTTTGATTTTGGCCACGCCCCCTTCCGCCCATGCAAATTGAAAAAAACTGAATTGCAAGCGTTTTTTAAAACCTTGAACGTTTAATTTTGGTAGGCACAATATTAATCACCATCTTAATGATCTCTGCAAATTTGGTTACAATCGGATAAAAAACACAGAAGTTATTAAGAAATTACTTTTATAAGGCGTTACCACGTGCAAATGCTAGTGCTGCCTAGCTAGTTGCTATGACACTCCGCGACATAATAATGGTGTTGAATAAACCAACTAAAGTGCCGCCAAGCTAATAATTTCGAACAAAGAAAATTTTGATATATTATTTTGGTATTTTTAGTATATTTTTTTTTAGTATTTTTTCAGTATATTTTTATACTATTATATAAATATTATATTTTGATGGTAAAATTGGGTGGGGTATCTCACAGTCGAGCAAACTCGACTGTAGCTTTCTTACTTGTTTCGGGCTGAGATTGTCTTTAATTATTTTAGTTATTTCGTTTGGACGAAACACAGTTGGGGTGTGTTGCTGGTGGCAGTTTACGGGTGGAGACGGCAGCGCGAATGGGCAGTATACGGCCGCTAATGAGAGATGAGTGTTGTCCTCCAGCATCCAGCGCATCATGTATTCAATGGTGGTTCGCATAAATGTCATAAACTCCATCATGGTCTGTTGTTAGGCTTGCATCATAGCTTTAGTTTTTGTTTCTTGCTGCTCAGATGGCCTATAGATTTGTTGAGTGTCCAATTTTGTGTGCACTTCATGTGGAGTTTGGGAATTTTGGGTTGGAGGCGTCATGCCTGATTTTAAAACGTTGGAAATGTTATCTTGTTAGTGGTGGGTATAAGCCAAGAACCGGAACTTGTTGCTTTCGAGAAAAGTTCTTAAGGATTTGTTTATGATGGTGTCACCGTAGCTGTTCCTTGGTGTGCCCGCGCCGTGTTCATTCTTTTGTGAAGACGGCTTTTCAGCTCTTTGTAGATTGGACAGCCTCTGTAGTTTGCTGTGTGATTACCCCCACAGTTACCACACTTTTTTTCGCTTGCATTGTCTTTATTAGTTTGACAATGTGTAGAGTCGTGGAAATCTCCACAGACTACGCACACCGGGCGAAGTGTGCAATACGACCTCGGGTGGCCGTATTTTTGGCAGTTCGTACATTGTACAGGAGCGTTACGTTTATGTGGCTCTTCTACTGTAATCCTACGGTGCAGAAGGAGCTGGAGTTTATAAATTGGGTGAACATAGTTTTTTTTAAGATGCTTGTTTTCTGGTTCAAGCTCAATCTTAAAGAGTGGTTGCGGCTGCCTGTTTCTGTTTTTGATATTGAACACGCTTTTGGCGCGAAATCCCTTTTCCTTTAGTGCCTCAGTTATCCCTTCGGGCGTAACATCAGACTCAATGCCCTTCAGAACTATTTGTAGGCCATTGCTGCTTTTAAGCTGATAGGTATAGAAGCATATTTTATGTGCAGTAAGATAGTTTGTGACTTTTCTGTAGTTGTCTTCAGTTTTCGTTTGAAGTTTGATTTCATTAATAGCACCTCGTACGAGGGCAATTATATAAAAGCTATCTTTTCCAATAAGGCCAAGCAGAGTATTTACCAGACCGCTTGTGCTCTTCTCGCGGATGTAAATTCGGGGAGGCTTTTTTTGCTTCGGTTCGGTATCTGCCAGCAAAGCGAATCTGTTGGTATTTGCGGGGGCTGCATTGATGATCAGGGTAGTATTGTCGCGTATATTTTTCGGCTTATTTTCTGCATTGGAATTTTTTGGGCTAAGTTTTCGCTTTACTGTAATGTCGCTACATTCGATTCATTCCAGTCTGCCAGGTCGACCCAATTTTTATACCCGCCTACCCAAAGGGTAGAAGGGTATTATGGCTTTGTGCCGACCGAAAATGTATGTAACAGGCATAAGGAAGCATCTCCGACCCCATAAAGTATATATATTCTTGATCAGCGTCAACAGCCGAGACGATATAGCCATGTCTGTCTGTCCGTCTGTCTGTCCGTATGAACACCTAGATCTCAGAGACTATAAGAGATAGAGCAACAAATTTTTCGCGACAGTATGTCTTATTGTTGCACGCAGATCAAGTTTGTTTTTGATTTTGGCCACGCCTCCTCCCGCCCCCATAAATCGAATAAAACCGAATTGCAAGCGTCGTTTTAGAACGTTCAATTTTGGTAGGCACAATACTAATCACCATCTTAATGATCTCTGCGAATTTGGTTACAATCGGATAAAAAACACAGAAGTTATTAAGATATTACTTTTATAAGGCGTTACCACGTGCAATTGCTAGTGCTGCCTAGTTAGTTGCTATGACACTCCGCGACATAATAATTGTGTTCAATAAACCAACTAAAGTGCCGCCAAGTTAATAATTTCGAACAAAGAAAATTTTGATATATTATTTTGGTATATTTTAGTATATTTTTTTTAGTATTTTTTCAGTATATTTTGAAAAATATAATATTTTGATGGTAAAATTGGGTGGCGGGTATCTCACAGTCGAGCAAACTCGACTGTAGCTTTCTTACTTGTTTTGTTTTCGTTTTGTTTTACTTGTAGTGCAGCAGTACGGTTTTGTGCTTGCGCTTTTGTTTTCGCTGACTCAGTGAGAGCGTGAGCGAGTGCAGCCGACGACGAGGTAGAGCGGGCTGCCGATATTGCTCCAGCAGTTGTTGTTGGAGAGTTTGGACAGTTTTGTTGGAGAGTTTGTGTCGGAACTAGAAGTGCGTGAAAGCAAGAGCGCGCTCTTTCTTGGTTTGTTGGTAAAAGAAGGTTCGTTGGGCTATGGGTTATTGACCGCTCGTTATCTGCGTTTGCAGTTGACGGGGAGACATAAGAAAAGTACGCGTTGTTACGTTGAATTGAGAGCCGGCGTTCGTCTTGCTCGCGCTAACGCTGAGCGCGATTGTGGTTCTAACTCATAGTTTTATTATTTAATTATTATAATTATTATTATTATTATTTTTTTTTTTGTTTTTTAGATAAAGAATCACACTATATATTTGAGCGATCTTGCATCGCACAGAGTGTCTCTTTCGCTTTCGGATTATTTATTTATTTTATATTATTAACCGTACACTTCACTCAAATTAACCGATTTTATGCGGAGCTCGATAAAACACGTCTTGACTCAATGAACGGTGAAGAACAGTAGATAAAATAAATCTCAAAAAAAGTATACATGATTGAGATAGTGAAATATACGTTGACCTGATAATTAGTTGATCTTGCAACCAAATAATTCCTGACAGTATTTAAAATAAAAGATGGACGGGCCCACAGAATGAATCCTATTAAGATATACAGCACTTTCCAGGCCTCTAATTTCTGGACTGCTGAGACTATGACTTCAGACGACAAAAATAATTCTTCTCTATTACGAGACCCGAGACAACTATTGTCTTTTGTCCCTGTCCTTATTACGTATTTTTACACAGTTTCAGAGTTACGTACGAGATCACCACAAGAGTACCCAAGGGTCCGGCAGTTCGGTCCCGAATAACATTCCTACTCCATTTTCGGTCTCAAGCGACGGATGCCGCGCCATCGTTTTTTGTTCCTCTCATCCTCATTTCTCTGACTGCTCTATCTCGTTTTTGCTCACTGTTTTGGTGAGCCTCGGACCGAATCGATACAGTTTTATTGCACTTGTTAATTTTGTTGTGTATTCTCTAAGTAAAGTTTCTTTCCCATCGATATCGATAGTTGCAATAGTGGAGTATATGTGGATTTCTTAATCAGCTAGTTGTAAAATCAAATTAATAGAGTACTAATTATTCCGGTTAACTGGCAACAAAATATAAAAGCAATATTAATCGTAAAAAGCAAGATATTGAAAAATTTTATTTCGGAAAAGAAATTATTTAAATAGAAGGTTCAAATATGAAGTAGTTCATGTGTTGGCGTACAATTAATAAGACCGAAAGCAACAGTCGAGTCTGCTGTACTACGAAATGCCCGCCATCAATATTCACTGAATGAATCAACAACTTAGAGCATGAATCAAAATATACTATTTATTTATGTACAAAAATATACGAATAAAATATTTTAAAAGTATTTCTTAAATAAGTCCTGAGAAATTATTACGATTTTGAAAACTACTGTGTATAACAAACAAAATAGTTCTGGATACAAAAATTAAACATACTCTCAAGAACCAAATTGATATCCACTTGTAACAAAGGTTCTTTCTATGAGAGCCTTTTATGACACGCGCTTTTCTGCGTTGCTTTCCCTGAACATGTTGGTTCATAGGAAGTTGCTGTCCCTTGACAGATAACTGCATAAAACCGGTTTTGGTTGCGACGGCCAAAGCATTTGAACGTGCACACGTTTGATGTTAGTCGAAGCGCAAGTTTGTATGTGTGCAGATATATTTATTGTGTGTGAAGAGCTGCTGACCATTTGCGTTTTTGATTTTGCAATTTCTCAATTGGATTTGTTAAATAGTTTGTGCTCTTCCTTGTTGCCATATATTGCTCTGGCATTAAAAACTTAGAAATTGTAAGCATGAGTATACAGTAGGTAGATATAATTTTTTTTCCTTTTTTCGTTGACTTCTCAAGTTGTTTGAAACGGCAGCGCGAATATGCTAGTAGCCTCGTTTGGCGTGAATACATTTTGTATTTGAGCGGCAAATGTGGTGGCTCTGTCTGCATCACTACGGGCCCAACTGCCTGAGGAATTCCTTATCTTCAAAACGGTTTCAGTCGGTGGGCGAAGAGTTGAGTGGGCTCTCCACAGTGACTTATGTTTTGTGCCTGTTGGTGAAAGTTGCTCTATATATCGGCGCTGAGCGTCTTCCTCCTCTTTTTTCAGAGCGTTGACTAGTTTCCGTGTAGCTATTTTTAGCTTTTGTTTTGCAGATAGGCATCTGGAAGATTGCCATTCTCTACGTAAACGTCGTTTTACGTGGACGAGTTGCTCGATTTGAACGTTGATCTTATTCGGACTAGTTGTAACATTTGTGATTTTTGGTGTTGCAGTAAGATCTGCTGCAGTAAGAATGGATTCCAGTGAACCTGTGCAGCTCTCTATGTCAGATTCAGTGTTGAGTTTTGGGTTTAGATCAATGTGCAAACTTATATATTTTTTATACCTGAGCCAGTTTGTTTTGTGTCAAGTGAATCCGTAAGGATTGATCCGTGAAACCATCACGTCTTCTGCGTACCGGCAGCTTTTTATACCCGCCTACCCAAAGGGTATTATGGCTTTGTGCCGACCGAAAATGTATATAAAAGGCAGAAGGAAGCATCTGCCATAAAGTATATATATTCTTGATCAGCGTCAACAGTCCAGACGATATAGCCATGTCCGTCTGTCCGTCCGTATGAACCAACCAAATTTTCGGGACAGTATGTCTTATTGTTGCACGCAGATCAAGTTTGTTTTTGATTTTGGCCACGCCCCCTTCCGCCCATGCAAATCGAAGAAAACCGAATTCCAAGCGTCAAGGGCTGGGGGGGGGGTGTAGTTTACGGCCGCTAGTGTGAGGTGAGTGGTAGAAGTGGTAGTCTCTCATTTGAAAATTGTATTTGCTTGTAAGATGAGTTTCCGAATGAAGCATTACGTCGATATACCTTTCATGTAGGAATTGAGCTAGCTCAAGTTTGCGCTATGAAACGCCATTGGCGTTCCACGTAGCTATGCGTAAGGTATTTATTTCGTATTTTTATTTTCATTGTTGGGATACAAGCATTTGTATCAAAAGGTTTTGATTACGCATCATGTCTTCAATGGTGGTTCGCATAAATGTCATAAACTCCTATAGTTTTGTTATGTGTCCAATTTTGTGTGCACTTCATGTGTGGTTTGGGAATTTTGGGTTGGAGGCGTCATGCCTGATTTTAAAACGTTGGAAATGTTATCTTGTTAGTGGTGGGTATAAGCCAAGAACCGGAACTTGTTGCTTTCGAGAAAAGCCCATCGGTCAATCCCCTCCGTTGGACGCTCATCCGGTTGAAGGACGAACTTTTTTTTCGAAGTCTGGGTACGCCAACACTGGAGCCGAAGTATGGTTTGCCTTTAGATTCTCCATCGCCTTTTGTTATTCCTCACCCCACGACCTCTTTTTTCTTTCTTTAATAATTGTCTCATGGGTTGCACCATCGTGGCGAAACCGGGCATGGAACGCCTATACCACGATGCCACCCCTAAGCATTGCCGAAGCTCCCTTATATTTTCTGGGGCTTTTAATTTTTGGATCGCGGTTAGTTTACTCGGTCAGTGTGTATGTCTCTCGCACTCGCCAAACGACCGAGATTCTATGATTGATCCTGGGAACCTCCTGGGTATCGAATGTGCATTTAGTTCCCGGCAATCCGCCCATCTCCAGTCTTCTCCGGACGCCCTGCATCGCCGGGTTCTTCGGCTAGCGTCGATGTTTCATTGGCGTGCCATCCTTCAACACTATTCTGTGTTCCGCAATAACTGCTACTCCTTTTGAGTCTACGAATAATGCCAACTCCGTGACCTCCGTGACCTTCTACGCTAAGAGGACCTCCTCTAACTCCATTTGTCTTGGCTTCGCCGGCGGACATCACTCACCCCGTTATAACCCTCGCCACAATGCGATCCCTGCCCCCTTTCAATGGGCTTTTTACTCCGTTTTATGTCTTGTGCATAGTTTTGTTGTTGGCTGTTATTGATATTATTTAATTTATTATTTATTATTTTCTTCTATTTTCGTCATACCGCGATAGTATTTCGTGTCTTAGTATCCTATACTGCCACTAATTATACCCGCTTACCAAAAGTATTATGACTTTGTGCCAACCGAAAATGTATGTAACAGGCAGAAGAAAGCATCTCCGACCCCACAAATTATATATATTCTTGGTCTTGGCTTAAATCAGTGCAGAAACAAGTTTTTCTCTTTGCTCTTCATAGTCTTAACTGAAATCTTACTAATAGATTGCCTTCGTATCGTAGCAGACTTTTACGACAGATTAAACAGAGATAGATTAAACAGTTGAGAGCTTTACTTAAATGTTTCAGTATAGAAGTACGGCACACCTTAAGCACTACATTTTAATGTTTAGTATTATAGGGATATAAAGTGCGAGTAAATAGAGAAGGGGAATAAGTCGATTTGAACAAGTAAGAAAGCTACAGTCGAGTTTGCTCGACTGTGAGATACCCGCCACCCAATTTTACCATCAAAATATTACATTTATATAATAGTATAAAAATATACTGAAAAAATACTAAAAAAAAATATACTAAAAATGCCAAAATAATATATCAAAATTGTCTTTGTTCGAAGTTATTAGCTTGGCGGCACTTTAGTTGGTTTATTGAACACCATTATTATGACGCGGAGTGTCATAGCAACTAACTAGGCAGCACTAGCAGTTGCACGTGGTAACGCCTTATAAAAGTAATATCTTAATAACTTCTGTGTTTTTAATCCGATTGTAACCAAATTCGCAGAGATCATTAAGATGGTGATTAGTATTGTGCCTACCAAAATTCTAGGTTTAAAACGACGCTTGCAATTCGATTTACGGGGGCGTGAGGGGGCGTGGACAAAATCAAAAGCAAACTTGATCTGCGTGCAATAATAAGACATACTGTCGCGAAAAATTTTTTGCTCTATCTCTTATAGTCTCTGAGATCTAGGTGTTCATACGGACGGACAGACGGACAGACGGACATGGCTATATCGTCTCGACTGTTGACGCTGATCAAGAATATATATACTTTATGGGGTCGGAGATGCTTCCTTCTGCCTGTTACATACATTTTTGGTCGGCACAAAGCCATAATACCCTTCTACCCTTTGGGTAGGCGTGTATAAAAAGTAAGTGAACAAATCGGGAGCAGAGGTACGTCTAAAATTAACAAATTAAAGGGATTGATTTTTGCAAAGGAGAAGATTGTTTTGAAAATATTAAGAATTTAAATAAATTAAATTTCATTTTGTTACCGAATATAAGTGGAGTCTAGATTCAAATGAACGAAATTTTTAAAAATTCCTGACGTAATATTTTTTAAGTTAAGTAAAGTTCTTAAGTATTATTAGTTAGGGATAGAAAGATCCATAAAAGAATATTGTGATGACAGACTGTAAGTCTATTGTGTCAAGTAGACCAAAACAGTCAGTTGCAAAAATCAATTTGTTAAGCAAAGTAGAATTATATTTACGAAGACAATGACGCGAGTTTACAATAGGAATATAAGATGTGAAGGAAGGCTGGAGCTGTGGCGAAATAGAGGACACAGAAGGCATCGTAGTAAACGACTAATAGGAGGCAATTTAAATTAAAATTGACTAAGTAAGGTCCACACATTTGGTTATAATGTTTATTTGTGGTACACACAATAATAATATTCATCTTAATAATGTCTGAAGAACAAAGAACACAGAAGTTATGTTAAGTTGTTATGCCACTCAATGATGTAATAATGGTAGTCTATAAACCTTGTAAAGTGCAAACAATAAGTTTGAAGTTTTTCTCTAAAACACAAATTATATTTCGGCATCTCTCTTAATTTTTGTTGCAAAATGGGTGACAGGTATCCCCCAGTAGGGCAAAATCTAGCTTTCTTAGTAATTTACCATTAGAAACGGTTTTATCAGGATCACTATCACAACACATTTAATGTGCATTATGTTGGCGCTTAATCAGTAAAAAAACTTAGGATAATCAGCGTCACGAACTGAATAGGTGCAGAAGGTTGAGAACAACATTTAATTCTAAGGGAATATTTGTACATAAACAGATGGAAGGATCCCGAAACTGAATAAAAATTGCACAAATAATGCTCAAGCGAATCGAAACGCAGCGACATCTCAATCGCGAACGACAGGCAGATCAAACAAAATACAGAAAGCTTATGAATACACATATCCACCTGTGCTGGCAATGTAAGACTGGACTTTACTTAACCGCCAGCCTACGTCACAGCGAGTAGTCACGTTCAAGTAGTCGCAGTTAGAAGTTTCGAGTGAACCGCTTGCGAAATTTCACAACTAACCGCGAGTACTCAGCAAAGGCTTAGGTTATGGCCATATAAAATAAAACCAAATAAAAAATAAATAGTGTATAAAACGTATCCATCCTCATCAAGTTTCTTCGGGCATCGTCGAGACCGACTAAGGAAATGTGTCTGCGTCCATCTACCAGGCACGGCTTCACTCTGTAATCTATGAGGTAAAATCCAGGGATATGAATCGAGGATTCGGGGCTAGAGGAACATGGTCGTGAGGCTAAAGGACGTGTCAATATTGCAGAATTGGTCTCCTATGCATCAATTTTCATTGAATAGAATTGCTAGCAAGTGGAGTGGCCTCCATTGTCACCGAATTGGCTATACAAATTTTTAGTAGAAGAGACGTTGAATTACCTTAACATAATAAAAGCTAATAAAAGTCTACTACGGTTCGAAGGCAAAATAACAGCAGGATTCCAGTTAAGGCTACGAAGGGTAAAGAAATGAAACTGTTATTGGACTTATTCAGCCCTATATTGATAATCTCTAAACTGGAGAAACTAGATATTAGATTCATATTCAAGTATAGGACGAATTAATAAGATAAAACAATGTTAGATTAAGTAGGGATTGTTAAATGTATTAAACCAATGCTTTATAAGTCCATTACTCTATTAGAAGCAGTCATTGTTTTAATAGAGAACGCTCCTATTCATAGCACCCTACGAAATCAAGGTCAGATAAAGATCTAAGACTATTTAGGGAAAGATGTGCTGTTTCCTGACTACTTAAGAAATCAGCTATTTTATTGTCTTTGCCTTTTAAATATTGTATTGTATATTTTATTATCAAAGTCAAATTTTTGTAATTTTAAAATCCATGTTTTGTTTGTCTTTTAAGTCTTTCCCCTTGTATTTTTTGTTAATGTATTTTATTGGTTGTTACGATTTAAAATTTGTTATACATAAATAATGTCTCAAATAATCTACTGCGGAAACAATGGATAAGAATTCCTTATCAATTAAACAATTTTATTTTTCATATTTGCTTAAATTTTTTAGACAAATACTACTGGTTGGGCTTCTGACAAAACGGCGCCTATAGCGAAATCACTCGCAGTTGCTGTTAATGTAAATGGGTTCTCAAAACTGTGAACTTAACAATGTTTTAAGATTTTCGAATGAGTCTATATTTTCTGGGTCATTTTGATTAATAGAGTCTGTTTGAATTTTTAAATTATATTTTTGAGGTGCTCGAAATTATTTTTCTAGTGAATTTTTATGTTTTTCCAATGCTGCTGAAAATATGAAATTGTCGTCAAGGTATACTATACATATTTTGTTAATGTATTCTTTTAAAACATCATTCATTAATCTTTGGAAGGTTGCTGCTACATTTTTTAACCCAAACGGCATTCTAATACATTCATAAAGTCCCAGTTGTGAACGAATGCTGTTTTTATACCCGCCTACCCAAAGGATAGAAGGGTATTATAACTTTGTGCCGACCGAAATTGTATGTTACAGACAGAAGAAGTATCTCCGACCCCATAAAGTATATATATTCTTGATCAGCAGATCAAGTTTGTTTTAGATTTTTGCCACGCCCTCTTACGCCCTTACACTCTTACGTAAATCGAAATAAACGAATTTTAAGCGTCTTTTTAAAAGTAGAACGTTCAATACAATACTAATTTCCATCTTAATGATCTCTGAAAATTTGGTTACAATCGGATAAAAAAGAAGTTATTAACGAATTACTTTTATAAGGCGTAATCAGGTGTAGCTGCACCTAGTTAGTTGCTATGTCACTCCGTGACATAATAATGGTGTTCAATAAACCTATTTAAGTACCGCCAAGCTAATAATTTCGAACAAAGAAAATTTTGGCATATTTTTAGTATATTTATTAGTATATTTTTCAGTATATTTTTAAAAATATAATATTTCGATGGTAAAATTTGGTGGCGGGTATCTCACAGTCGAGCAAACTCGACAGTAGCTTTCTTACTTGTTTTAATGTCATCTTCTGTCATTTGCATTTGATGATATCCTTTTGCAAGATATGTTGTGCTTAAATATTGTGCTCTACCAAGTTTGTCTAATATGACATCCGCAATAGGTATTTGTCCGGAACTGTCACATGGGTGAACTATATTGGGTTCTGTCTTTTTGACTAATAAAACCACTTTTTTCCATATTTCTAATTTGTATTTTAATTTATTATTCTATTTTGGAAAACGTCTGTAAATTTTACAATTTATCGGTTGGTCTGTTATAACTTTTATATTATGAACTAAATATATATTTGTCATTTGATCTCCTGTATAAGTTCAAGTTCTTAAATTTTGTATAAGTATAAGTTCTTAAATTTATGAGTAATTTCATTTATGACTTTCGTTTCTTTTGTGAGCAATCCTGTTATAGTAAAACTTTTAATTTCACTTACTTCAAGTACAAGTCTCTTCGGGAATCTTGGACAAGAATTAAGTTTAAGTCTTATTGAACAGAATAAGAATCTTTTTTTCTAAATCAATATATTGATTGTTTTTTTCAATAAGATCCATACCCAATAGACAATCATAAAAAATTATTAGTTTCATCTTTTGTATTAATAGTATATATATAAATTATTTTTGCATATTTTCTAATAATTTCGTACATATCAGTGTTACTTTGTTTGTATTTACAATGCTAATTGTAGATACCGGATCTAACAAAAATATGAGTCTACATTCGTCAATTGTAATTCTAATAACATTTTTCTTACGTCAGAGGCTATTATGTAAACAAATGTTGAGTTGTTTCTTTTTGTCATTCCTTCCTCTGCTGAATTATCTATACTCATTGCCTCTTAAATTTTTTTTATGTTGTAGCTTTGGTTTGAGTTTTGGTTTTGATTGTTACTATAATATTGATTTTGATTATATTTATTAAATTGATGATTTTAGCTGTAATTATTATCGTTATTTGGCTAACTTGGGATACTGTTATAAATTACTGTTATGAATTAATAATGCACTTAAAATGCTTACTAGATTTTGGTTATTTTAAAATACAGCAAAGTCAGTAATTTCTTACTTATATCTTATACTTATATATTTTACTGACTTAGGTTGTTGATTTTTCTTGTTAACCCCATCTGGTCCATCCTGGGTGTAGTGCTGTCGTAACTTTTGATGGCATTGTTTTCATGTAGTTGGAGTGTTGATGTTAAGTACTGTCCGAACCAGTTCTTGTATTTTAGTGTTGAAAATGACGCTGAAAACTTTATTTGCAACGTCTTCGTTGTATTTTGTCATTACTTGGTCCACCGATGCAATAAATTTGTGTAGCGATCCTTCCTGTCCTGTAAATGTTGTTAAGTATCGAGTCTCCTTCCCAATTCCGTTCTTTTGCCGGGTAACTGGATTACTGCCAGCCTATCGAACTTCCTGGCTAGGCAGAATTTCTGTCAGTGCTTGGATGCACCTTTATATTTGATTGACTAAACCTTCATTGACTTATCCTGTATTTTGGTATTACTTGTGTTTGTTCGTACTTCGTTATTAGATATTATTTTATTTATATAAGTCCGAAATACCTAAACTTTAGCGATTGAGTTTTGGGTGCACTTAGTTTGTTACTTTTTGTTTTACAACTGTCATTAATAACTTACTTTTATTGTGCGTCTTTCTTTTTTTTTGTGTTTTCCGGCTGCTCCAATTATGTGACCGTCCCGAATAATAATGCATGATTTTAAATAACGTATTCTTTAATGGCATGAGTGTTGATTAGTGGGTTAATCTTGACAAAACATATTATTATTGGTGCACTTATTTTAATGTTATCATGTTCAGCTTAGGAGCGGAACTTTAAAGATCGCTGTTATTTATGTTTATAATACATTTTGAGTGGTATTTGGCATATTTTTGATCATAGCATTTAAGTGTGAGTGTTATGTGACATTGTTGGATACATTGGTTCTTATGAAAGCTGGAGACGATAATAGAGAATAAATGGTAGATTTATTATACATTTTTATTATACACAAAACCGCATCTCAGTGGATGTGTGGCCACCACAACT
Organism: Drosophila pruinosa; assembly: GCA_018150935.1. Classification (NCBI taxonomy): domain Eukaryota; kingdom Metazoa; phylum Arthropoda; class Insecta; order Diptera; family Drosophilidae; genus Drosophila; species Drosophila pruinosa. The sequence continues at coordinate 1,658,267 of JAECWR010000034.1, forward strand.
TGACTTTCAATTGTTGCTTCATTCCCGACTCACCAGGGTGTCCTTCATAAGCCAATTCAAGAACTCTTTTGCGAAGTACTTTCGGAATAATTCGACGAGTTCCTGTGATCAGAATCTTCTCTAGCGTTGAAGTTCAAAAGGAAATGGGTCAAAGCTGTATGATGATCAGTATTCTACGAGTTCGCATCCAAAGAGCTCATTACGTCCATGATTTTTTCATCAGCTGCACTCTCTTGTGTGATTTTCGAAATGTTTAATGATGTAGGGACAATGTATTCGATGACCCGGAATATATTAAGTTCAGTTATCCGCCAGATAGAATTTGTTGATGGAAACTCGCATAATCGAGATAAGATATCCGAAATATCTTCTTTGCCCGATTTATGGGTAACCGTAAATTTAAAGGCGTAAAAGCCATCCCTCAATTCGTGCCGGAGGCTTTGAAGTTGGCTTAAAAATGGTTTCGTTTTTCTACGACTGATAGGCTGTGACATGCAAATTAAATAATCATGGGTTCACCGGCCGTGTGAAGTTGCAAGTTGCATATGCTATTAGGCGTATCCTGTCATTTGGGTCAAAATATGATAAGCTCCGAATTTTAGCCAAATGACGCTTTAGGTCTCCGAAAGCCTTTGTTTCTGCCTCGCCTCAATTACATTTAATTTCATATTTCAAAAATCGTCTCAAAGGTTCTGTACGACTGGCCAGGTCGGAAATAAAATTGCCAACATACGTACTAAGTCCCAAAAAGCTACGGGTTTCTTCTCTGGTTTTGGGTTCCCTCAATGAAAGGATCGTTCTCACCTTTTGGGATCCATCTCAATGCCTTTATCAGACATTATGTGTCCTAGGAATTAAACTTGTTGCGTTTTTTAAAAACATTTTTCTTTATTCACACGTACATTGTTTACCTTTAAAACATTTTTAACTTTCTGCACCGCATCATCATCATCTTTTTCATTTAACCCAAAAATAATAATAGCGTCGATATAGTTCATTACATTTTTGCTCGGTGCCAGGAGTTCCTCGAGTCTTCTTTGGAATATTTCAGGGGAAGAGTTAACGCCGAACATCAATCAATCTACTTGGGGTAATAAAGGAGGTTATATATCGACTGTATATATGTATGTAATAATAATAGCGTCGATATAGTTCATTACATTTTTGCTCGGTGCCAGGAGTTCCTCGAGTCTTCTTTGGAATATTTCAGGGGAAGAGTTAACGCCGAACATCAATCAATCTACTTGGGGTAATAAAGGAGGTTATATATCGACTGTATTCATCTAACTCCATCTAATGATATGCACTTTTTAGGTCAAATCGGGTGAAGTACGCCCCCCAATTTTGTCATAAACAATACGAAAACTGGTAGCGGGTAATTCTCTCTTAAGATTGCCTTATTTGCAAGTCTCATGGCTACATATGTATATAATGATTTCACCATTTTCTTTAAATGCTATGACCATGGACGATATCCAAGGGGAGTGACCTATTACTGGTTCAATGATATCAAGGCCAACAGCTTATTCGAAATTCGCCATAAGCTTTTCTTGTCCTGCACTTAGCTGCGAAATGCCCAATCCGTCTGCTCCTGTTCATGGATCCTGTGGAGATTTTATTTATCGCCTTGGTTTCTGGGTTTCTTATCGCCTCAGTTTGTGCTTTTAAGCGCATTATCTCCGACTGTTTATTTATTTCCTCATCGACCTGATAGGCATTTATCATTTGCGACAAGGTATATTATTTGTCTAACAATTTCTTTTTTAGATTAACCCCAGCCCAGCTATCAATAATTTTGTTCTTTAGGCAAATTTCTTCGAATTCGGTTTTGTTATTCGCAAAGTCACATTTTTGAGCTTGACGTAGCCTTAAAACAAATTTTGCAAAAGAGTCCCCTTCTGTGGGAAAAGGAATCCTAAATAAGTGCCTTTCAAAACGTGAATTTTGCTTTGGTGTACAGTATGTGTTTTATTTTTTGACTAGAACATCTTCTACCATAGCCTTAAGTAACGAAAATATGACGGTTTAAAATAGTTGACTTCTATTTCGAATCGATGTGTCGATTTCTTTGGCAATAAGAAACATTTCGAAAGCACTTAACCACTTCTCCCACTCAATTCGTAAGAGACACATGTCAATAGTCTCACAGAGAAATAGCCTGATTACGTTTACCGACATCGTTTGTTTGTAAGCCTCAAATTTACCAGAATATCATTATTATTTGACTGCCACTGACTTAGTTTGATCGTGATAAAAGACAAACACTTTCGCGTCTCATACTCTTCATATATCCCCTGTCTTAAAGTCAGCTTCATGATTATGTACTGTAAACTTGCGCCTTTTCAGACATCCGCAGTCTTTCGCTCTCCCATTTTTCGTCAAATCGGTCGCAACAAATTAAAATCTTTTAATAGAGCATTTGTATTTTTATTTGCAATTTAAGTGCCAGGCTATCAAAAAAGCTTGCTAAACCAACATATAGTACTAATTATAATTGAATTTCAAATAAATAATAATATTGTCAACTAATAATTTTTTTTTATTTTAGAATCTCAAAAATCAAATCATGACGACCAATCTTTGGGTAGAACAAGTAAGAATTAATTAAGTAAATCATAAAATATAACATAATATAACATAATATATTGAATATATTTATTGGTAATTGTTAAATAGCCGCTCGTGTGAATGAATTTTTCCTGGAAAGAGCTAGATTTATCCAGAATTTTAACGAAGAGTTTTTCTGGCGGAAATGAATAGCTTTTTTTTAAATTAATTTAAAGTTTTCGAAAATACCATGTATTTTGTTGTTGGCAATTCACTCTCTTTTGTATGTACCGGCCGCTGGTTGTTCTCTCTCACTCTCCTTTTTTTTCCTACGGTGGCCAAACTCGATTTTATGCAAACCAAATATTGCATACACACAACATGTAGCGCGATTTTTTTTTTCAAAAATTTTTCGCCTACGGCGCTAATTTCTTTTTTTTCGTTCCCCCCATTTTTCTCCATATCGGGTGAATTATTTTCTCACCTCCTTAACACATTAAACAAGTATGAAAGCTACTGTCGAGTGTGCTCGACCGTGAGATACCCGCCGCCCAATTTTACCATCAAAATATTATACTTTTCAAAAATATACTGAAAAAATACTACAAAAAAATATACTAAAATTATACCAAAAGAATATACCAAAATTTTCTTTGTTCGAAATTATTAGCTTGGCGGCACTTTAGTTGGTTTATTGAACACAATTATTATGTCACTGAGTGTCATAGCAATTAACTAGTCACGGAGTGTCATAGCAACTAACTAGGGGCATCTGCACGTGGTAACGCCTTATAAAAGTAATATCTTAATAACTTCTGTGTTTTTTATCCGATTGTAACCAAATTCGCAGAGATCATTAAGATGGTGATTAGTATTGTGCGTACCAAACTAGAACGTTCTAGGTTTAAAACGACGCTTGCAATTCGGTTTTATTCGATTTACGGGGGCCGGAGGGAGCGTGGCCAAAATCAAAAACAAACTTGATCTGCGTGCAACAATAAGACATACCGTTGCGAAAAATTTGTTGCTCTATCTCTTATAGTCTCTGAGATCTAGGTGTTCATACGGACGGACGGACAGACGGACAGACGGACATGGCTATATCGTCTCGGCTGTTGACGCTGATCAAGAATATATATACTTTATGGGGTCGGAGATGCTTCCTTCTGCCTGTTACATACATTTTCAGTCGGCACAAAGCCATAATACCCTTCTACCCTTTGGGTAGGCGGGTATAAAAACGATCCATGTTGTATGTATGCAAGACTTTTGATTCCGTCAACCATAATCTCTAATTATATAAGCTCAATTTTCTTGGATTTTTACAAAACTTAATTTTATGGATATCTTCATATCTTTCATGTAGAACTCAAAGGGCTCTGTGTCTAAGACCGTACAAAACAATAAGAATTATACTTAACTACGAGACTACTATTGTAAAAGTAAGGTTTTCTTTTCAAAGATAATGTTAATATTGCAAATCACATTAGAAGATGTATTGTAATTTACACACAAAATATGAAAAGGATTGTGACTGGCATAGTCGTTCTAACCGGCGCGGCCAAGGCAATCTGGCTTGTCAACTGCCACTGATTCTAGCCTATCTTGATGATCCCTATACTAAGGAAAGCAGATCCATATTCAAGAATAGGACGAACTAGTGAGATGTATAATTAATAATTCCAAG